>JACSVZ010000002.1:67383616-68633616 GCA_014706295.1 Lycocorax pyrrhopterus obiensis
AACCCTAAACAAACAAAATACACAATTCCTTCCAAAATACACATATTCATTCTTCTTTCAGTCAATACCTAGCACATTAATGTCACCACTGATACATCCTGGAAAAAATCTATTGTGTAACTGTGAAGACTCCTGTGTCTGCCAAGGTAACTTTAAGACAGCTCAGTAGCTTCCCAGAGAACTACAGTCAGAATTCCTAGTGTTGCTTTTAGCAACACAGAAAATGGGAAATGCTCAGAAAGAGCCTGCAGAATAGGCACGCATACATGCACATTTAAAAACCCTACCTACTGTTTCAGAAAAACCTGCCAACTTGCTCTCTTTTTTTTTTTCAGGAGGAAAACTATGTATTATACTATTACAGCCTTTCGTAATTTCTATGAGCCAAAGGTTATTTTTCCTTTCTGAATCTAAATACCTTCCTCCAAAGGCAAACAAATATATGCAGTCAGAGATCTTGTTCTTAAAACCATTTTCTGCACATTAAAAATTTCCAATTTTGAAAGCAGTCTAGAGATAGCAACTGAACTGTTGCTGCATGCTTTTATTTACCTATGTATTTTCCACTCTCTTGCATGAAACAAAAATGCACCACTGAAAAAAGACAACTGCATGAGCAGCACACACCAATTTCAGAAGCACAACTTTCTATTTGCAATAGGATATAGAAACAATAAGAACACTGGGCCAAATCACTCCTTCCTGTGGGAAAACCCGTGGCAGAGTGCCTTTAGGCAGGAACATATTGAGAGATTTCTCTTGCAGCCTTGTGCTGCTGGTTTGTTTTTTTTTTTGCTTTGGGTTGGTTGTTTGTTTTTTGGTTTTTTTTCCCTTTAAAAACTGCATCACTGAGGATGGGGAAGTGTTGGGATTTTTTTCCACAGCACCTACGAAACTCAGGGAATCAGACACGCAGCAACCAGCACAGATGCCCTATGCTTTACTGCCTTCAGGACTGTAAACCTTCCCAGCTCACACCAAATGCCCGTGCTTGGAGGTTGTGCTGATAGAGCCTCCTTCCTCCCTCTCCCCAAAAGAAAACAAAGACCTCCAGGAAAAAAGATAAACAGGAAATAAGCTGACAAACAGTGCAGCCTCAGGTTGCATTCAGCATCGGACCAAAGCCTCTAGGAAACAGGGAAGTGGTCACAAGCATTCAAGTCATCTTCTACTTTGAAGAAACCCCCCAGTGTCACATTCATCCTGTGTGAAAAGGAGGAAAAGCAGATAGCAAGTGACGAAGCAAGAGTGCTGACAAATGGTAGGGGGGACAGGACCAAACAAGACAATGCAGCCCTCTCTGCATGGCCACACCAAGAGACCTGTCTCTTCTGCAGGAACGTGTTCCTTCCACTTGATGAGGTTGCTGAAAACATGAAACTGGGGCAACTTCCATCCCACAGAGCGCCCTGAGGGGCCTTTAGCTCCTGCTTCTGACAGAGGTCCACCCCTGATGCCCCACATAACCAGCTAATGGGAGAGTCACTGCAAAAGCAGAGCTTACAAAAAAAAAACAAAAAAAAAAAACTTGTTGCTTCCCATTCAGTCTGTACAGGAAGACACTTGCTAGACCTATTTCCTCCTTTGGGATAAAGTGTGACTCCACTGTATGTTAAAGCTGAGCCCATCAACAGTTACTCCCCCCACTTTGCTTATGTGTATTTATTTGGGGTTTTTTGTTTGTTTGTTTGTTTTAAGACCACTCTAAAACAGCTACAGCTGTTTCTCCTTCTGTGAAGAGCATCACGGATGAAGCAAAAAGGAGAACACAGGCCACAGGAGAAGAAAGAAGAAAGGAAAAAAAATGATGAGTCTTCAGAGTCACAGTCACTTGACTTGTGACTGAGAGGCAGCTACACAAGCACAGAGCAGCACGTCCCAGCCCCTGGGACCTGGTACAAGTCTCTGTTCCCGATTGCTCCACTGTCTTTGCACATGAGCTCTCCCTTTGGAATAGATAGGAAGAAATGCACAATACAGGCAAGAAGGGGGAAAACCTGGTACATAGCACAAAGCTCCTCATTGTTCTGCCTTCTGAAAAAAATCCACATTAACGTTAAAAGTAGAAGCCATGCACTAATTGGCCTAGGGAAAGATTAACACTCTTGGCCAAATACTTTTATTGGTTTCATTAAACATACTGTAGTATTTAGTACAGAACACAGTGGGGGAGAAGAAACAGGGGAAAGAAATGACAGGTTTAGGAATGTGTACCCCCCCGCCCCGCATTTCAAACCACTTTTTCCCATGAGGTCCAAACAGGAATCCTGAGCCTTCTTCATCATTTCCATCTTAGCAACACTATTAGCTTAGTCAAGGCTTTCCCACCGGTTTTTTCCGAAGTGGCACAAAAAACCCCCAAGGATCATTTAAATGAAGGCCAGACCTGCTAGTATACAAATTTAGACAAGAACAGAACTTCAAAGAGAGATATCGCATTTGAATAAACAAAGTTTACTGTTTACCCCTGAGATTATAATACCTAAGAATCGCTACACTGCACTCCCAACTGCTTCTACGCACTGGTCTCTTACTAAGCTTCTACACAGAGGAGCAGATCTTACTCCCAGAGCACAAGGCAATGCTCCCAAGCACAAATGGTCACTCCCACCCCAAAAGAGATGCGCGCTACCATCCGCACTGCCTTTTGAACATAATTTTCCATCAAAGCTGGCAGGAAGGAAAAAGGGTGAAAAGGCATCATGTGGGAAGAAAAAAGGGTTAACACTATTCAAAGCACTGCCTCAAGGCAAAGGAAAACCAAATGAACAAAGTTTTCCCAACTGACCTTTTTTAATATCAACTCTGCCCTTGCTACTGAAGTGTTGGTGCTGACTCCGCATCCCAGCAGTAGAAAATTACACTGGGAGCGTCACCTCACCGTCCCCACTGCTGGAGCACCAGTACAGAGCAGCCCATGGGGAAAGGAAGACAGGCACAGAAAGAAAGACAGTGGCGTGGAGTATCTGCTGGCTGCTCTTTCACTTAACATTAAAAACTAAAAATGCTACCCCAAAGCTTCTGAGCCTGCACCTGTAAAGTAACATTTTCTTCTACAAAAAAAACCAAAACCAAACACAAAAACAACAACCAAAAGGAGTAACATCTCTTGAAGGGTACTGTCTGAGCACCAAAGAAGACAGACTCTTCTCTTTCCAGAAACTCTCTGAGCTATTAGTGATACAATCATTTTACCTGTGTTAGTGCAGGTATAATACTTTGCCTCTTGAAATAACCCCGTGAGTCTACAACATCCATATGTCTAACTTGTACACAGACAGATACACTCAGTAATGGAATAAACAAGTGAAGCACACGCTTATGGCCATGCCTTAAAACTGAGCTAGGGATGATCTTCTGGGGGGAGTGGGACAGGGGAAGAAGCTCTAAACAGAACAAGATGATCTCTGTATTTCCAGACTATTTTGCATGCTGTTGCTATACCACCTAACAGTTAGGCTAAATTTTAAACATTCAAACATATTTACTCCTCCTGTTTTATTTCCTTGCAAGCATGATGGGATACACGTGTGCATTTAGTTTTTATGTAGCTTTTGAAAATCCCTTTTTGGTGACTTATGGACCAGTAATGCTCCTCAGGACTTTGGCTCAGATGACCAGAAACTTCTCTCCATAAAGCATACCAGAATTTGAACTTAGCTAATGCCTTTAGTGAACAACTCTGAATCACCATGATACTCTGACATTACATTGGTGCAAGACACTGAAAACAAGGAAGTTGTACTAACACAACAAAGAGACACCATACGGGCAAAGCAGGGGTCTCCTGGATGAAATCCACCTTTATGGTCCAACTGGTTTACAGCAATGCACACAGCTACCAGGCAGCCTTCATACAAAATGAATTCATGCCCATCTTCTTGGCCCTGCGTTCCATTTGCTAACTTGAAGAGGGAAGTCATGTTTGCACCTTTCGCAAGCACTGTGTGCTGTGAGAACAGCCCTCATGCACGAGCCTGTGGTCTTGCTAGCCTAGAAAAGAGAACTCAGGCAAAAGCTGCTCCGGCACCAAGAGCGAAAGCGAAACCTGATGGCCCCCTGGCCCCCAACAGGAAGGCCCAGCACACTTTGTAATCACCTCACAGAGTTTGAGCTGAGCCTGCATTGAGTTCCTGACCAGCACCGCCTCTTTCAGGGATGGCAGTGCCACACAGAACACACAGCATTGCAAGAACTGCAATAACCTATGGCTGCATTTAGGATCAGCTACTGCTGATGAATTTTGAAACTTTTCTAATACCTTTGCACTCCTTCCCCCTGACCAAAGACATATCTATGAGCTGCTCCTCATCTCTGTTGTTCGTATCAGCTTGCTGGTGAGTACCTGGCCCTCCAGGAAGCCTTTGTCACCAAACTGCAGTCAGCTTCAACAGCTTGCTCAAGCAAAAAGGATACCGAGATTTGAAGCTTAACAAACCTGGGACCATGAACACCACATTTAGGCAACAAAATAAAGTCAGGGCAACAGGAGAGTAAAACAAGTGGTTCTACGCAGACATCCCTCCTTTCCTTCCTATGTTGACAACTGCAAACACCCCTCCATCCTCATCCTTGCCTGGTTGCACAGCTGTTAGGAGGCCAGTGGGAATGGAGCCTGGCTTCCCCCCCGTCACTGGGAATCACGGCAACGCATGGGGAACACGGAACAAGACAGGCCTTGGGCTTTACCCAGCACATCCCCTCCCCTGCGCCCTCCCCACTGGCTGAGGAGAGACACAAAAGCAATACTGTCTGTCCTTATAAGCTCTGCTTTGCATGTGTTCAGGGAGTGGGGACAGCTGTGCGGACGGCTCGCAGAGTTCCAGGAAGTCAATGTGTTTCTTGGCTTTAACTCCAGTTTATTTGCCTTAGATGAAGTGGCGACCCAAGAAAGTCCCTTCACGTCTCCCCTGGGCTGGCACTGGCTGCAGCAGGGCAGAACTCCTTAGGACACAGCCCGTGGTCTCTCCCCACACTAATCAGTCTTCCCTAGTCCAGTTGCTGCATCTCTCCCTCAGGCCAGGGCTGGCTCACATCCCACTGGGCAAGGGGACAGTCTTGGAACATGGTGTGGGAGAGGGTGGGAGCCCAGAGCGGAGCCAGAGACTGAAGGGAGTGGGCTCTGAGGGTGGGATGGAAGTATCTCGCAAAGGCAGGACAGGTCAAGCAAGCGGCATCACATTGCCTGCCAAAACTACTGCCCACAAGCCCCGAAGGAGCCCAGGACAAGGCAAGAGAGCAGAGGGGCAGGGGGAAGCTGAAGCAAGGACCACCCCACTGTGTGTGTCTCCATGCCCAACAGGCTGAGGAAGGGGAGATGCACCTGTCTGAGGTTGATCCCTCCAGCAATCCTGGGGAAGCACAGCCCTGGGAGACAAAACCTCATCTCCTGCTGCTGCTGCCATCTCAGACAAGCAAGAGGGGATGAAGGATTGCAAAATGAGGAAATAGCCAAAATGTAGCTTTGTGCATTTGTTGCTCGGTTTTTTTTTTCATTTTCACTTTGCCCTGATAAACCCACCTGACATAAAACGCTGGAGGGGACGTAGCGGAAGCTATAGGTTAATGTCCCATCACCTGTGTGCCTAAGCAAGTACTGTGCTGAGGGAATGAGATACTTGTCCAAGAGCCCAAGGGGTGAGCTAAATGCATTGCACTATGGAGAGCCAGATGGAAAACATTTCTGAGAAACAGAGAAGAAAAGAGACCTCCCCTTCAAATACTCCGAGTTACAGCACCCCTCGGCTCTGACTGAGGAGAGGCTGCAGGCACGCAGGGCGGGCGAACCGGGACGCTGGGCTCAGCTGGGTAGCTGTGACGGAGATGCTGACATCCCTGACAATATATGGCCAGTCTAAACCACGGGATATCTTGTCCTTTTAAGGTGGGCCAAGAGCAAGCATCTGTGCAGCAGCAACAGCACAGCCCCAGCCTGACATCAATAGCCCCTGGTGTCACTGAAAAAACAGGGGCTCCTGTGCCATACCAACTGGTTGTGCAGATGCCTGGGCACCCACCCCGAGAGAAGACAATCCGTCTGGTTGTTCCTCTGCACAGCATCACGGAAACAAGGAGGCACATTAGTAACAAGAGGAAGAAAGCCACGAAACCATGCGGCCGGGCTGCTCCCTGGCAATTGGTGCCTGCAGCTGTTGGGGAGGGAGACGGGAGGGAGGCAGGAGGGAGGGAAGGAGGGCCTGTCCCCAACCCCATCTCTGTCCCTCACCCTGATGGCCAGCAGCTCAGCCAAGGGCAGCTTCGGAGCCAGTACTTGAGGTGAAGGTTTAAAGCAAATCTCTGGAGGGAGAAACAAGCAAACAATTCACCCCCTCTCACTTGCTCTTCACATGGTAGCCAGAGCTGCCTGTGTGTGTGTGTGTGCAGGACGGGTTCGGCAGGAATTAGAGAGGCAGGATGAATCACACTGATGAAGATACAGAAAATCTCCTGTGCTAGCGCCCTGCCTCTTGTGCGGAGCTCTGGTTGCAATTCTCTTCCTCCAAGATGACGATTTGAAGAGAGTTTCAAAGAGAAACTGAATGCACAGGCAATTTTACAAAAATCATTCTGAAAATAGGATAAGCTAGACCAGGAAAAAACTCTTTCCTTTTGGAGTAGCTATGTCCCACATGGTGTTTCACCACCCTAACTGCATCCATATGCTAGCAAACACAGGCAAGCCCAAGTGAGAGAGCATCAGTTTGCTTACTGCAGAGCTCCCAACTCATCCTTTGCAGCCCAACCACACTGTCGTTGCAGGAGATGCCAGCGCACTCTCTGCTTGGAGCACTGTACCAGGTAGCATGCCAAAACATTTTATGCTTCACAAGATAATACAGCAAAATGAGGAAAGAAAAAGTAGAAATTACAGGGATTTAAACCCATTTCCTGGTAGTAGTGTCAACCATCAAGATTTTATCACGAGTATGTAAAGTCTGATGGTGCTTCATTACTACACAAAATCTCAAATTTTTTAAGTCAAAATTCTAGTTTTTTGGCTTTAAAAAAAGGGACAGAGACCTTACACGCTCATCAAATTACAAAAAAGCAAACTGAGGTTAAAAGATTAATTTTAAAGCCTCAAGCTTTTAAGGATAACCATGATCTCAAATGCTCAACCTGTAATTTCTTAACACACAGGGATAGCAACACAGAGTGTCCCTTCTCTACACAGTACATGTTGTACTCTGGAATATATACCTTCCAAAACTAAAATGGCTTTTTTAAAGAGAGAAAAGAATTGCAGTATTTCAGCACATTTCTAACATTTTATTTAAAAGCCAACACAGCTGCACTTTAATGTTATTTAAAGATGGAAACCTCCATCAAATTACCAAACTTGTTTTAAGCAGAAAGAGATTCAACATGCAAATATTTTTCAGATAGAATGATTCAAGAGTTTGAAGCTCTTCTCACTGCTCTTTTCCAGGGAGCATGACTTGCTGACAGGATTAACTACTGCCAGGCTCACGAAGCTGGGAGACAGCTGCCACATGGCAGCCATTTATTACAAAGCTCCACTCCTCTAAAGTTAGGAAAGAGGCAGACTGTTTCATCTGTGTTATCAGCAGGGTTCCTCTGCCCCACAGGCTTTAGTGACTAGGCTTTTTCTAAACAAACACCTCCTTTTCTCCCCCACCTTGTTAACATCATTATCTTCCTGTCTTCTGTTTCTGGTCAGCATAGGAACTATTCCCCCTATCACATCCTCCAAACAACACCAAAAATCGATAACCAAGATAATTTAAGAAGTTCAGAAACACAAATCATATTCTTACCTCCTTCCCTTCCTCCTGAAATAGATTTTTAAATCAGGGAGTTTAAGCTTGAATTTTTCAGAGGGGAAACCACATGCCACAGGGAGGAGAAAGAGATATGCTGGAGCAAAGGGACTCACAAGCATGCTGTAGAGCCCTCACTCTCCCATCCACCCTAGGAGGCACTTGTAATATCAGCCTCCAACTGCAATACCCCAAGGGCCTACACAGCTTTTTCATGAGCAGGGTAACTGGTAGTGCTCCTTCCTAGCTTGTATCTCCACGCCAGGCAGACTCTCTGCAGACCCACAAGCCAAAGCCAACATCTGCTCTGTACCGTAAGAGACACAAGCAGATCTCAAGTCAAGCAACTCCTACAGTCTGCTAAGGACCAGGAACAGACATAAACCATCTACATAATCTCCATGTGATATTAAGCATAGACAACCATCAGTTGACATTCTGCTGGTATTGTGAGCCAGAGTTAAAAGATACAAACTAGCTGTTTTCATTTCACTTGAGGTTATTCTAGAGATACATTTGCCACAGATGCCAGAGTACCAAAGATCACTCAAACTGAGGTTTATTGCTTCCTCCAGGTGAAGGAGAAACCTAGCTTTCAGAAAAATAGCTCTCTCCCACCTCTCATGAACAAGGTGCCACAGTTTTGTGAGCACACCCACTGGCTTATACTAGCTGGCCTTTGGGCTTGTTTGCAGAGCTCTAAATTCTGAAATACAAAGTTTCTTTCTCGGTTTAGTTAGGTAAATTAATTGCAGCAATAGATAGTGCTGGCAAGCTTCTCCAGGCTGAGATCCGCACACGAAAGCCACTTGGAAAATTTTAAACAGCAGAGCTACTTGCCACTGGTACTCTTCAGTATGAGTTTTCTTTCTATTTTGAAGTACACGCAGTGCAAGTAACCTGTGGGAGGTGCTTCCAGCACACTGACAAAACGAAACAGCATCTGTTCATTTTCATAGATTGCAACACACATGCAAAGAAAAGGAATAGGGATCTTGTTCATCAATTTCTTAGGGAATTCACAAGTCCCTCGGCTTTATCAGAGAGTACAAGAAGCCTTCTCAGGAACAATATATCTCTATCTGACCTGAAAAAATATGTATTTTCAAAACAAGAACTGCATACACACACACACACACAAATCCCCCTTCATCCACGACCATATCCAGCTGCTGACCTTCCAAGTTCCTTGTAATATAGTCTATGCTCTAGGACTTTAAAAGCCTAGCAGGCATTTCTAAAGGATTTTACAAAGTACACTGGCCTGGCCTTGTAAAAGCTCATGAGGAATCCACGGAGGTCATCGTGCAGCTTAGACAGTCTGCAAACAGCATAATCCACGTGCTGGTGAGGTAAGAAATGACCGAAGTTGGGCGGATAGGCCTGAAGACTTCTGCAGGGACTGTTTCCTCCAACAATGCTGTAAACCCTGGAGGAAATGCCTGCTGATCTTCAAAGCCCTTCAGTAGGAACAGCCTTAAGTTTCCTGAACATGAGCATTCTGGTTGCAAGGCCACAATCCTCTTAGGCATACAGAGAAAAATATAAAAACAAAGGAAACAAAAAAAATTAAAATCCACTAAGGTTAAGAACTGCAAATAACCAGCGAGACTGACCCTCTACTTTGCAACGAGCTGTCGGATCCATCCAGCAAAGTTTTGATGCTCCTCGGCACAATAGCCACACGGATCAAGCAGCAGCTTACAATCTCTGCAGCTTTCCTTTTTCTATTCCAGGCAGTCCTCCACACGTGTAGACTCCTGGACTGTAACACTCAGTTGTTCGGACTACGAGGGGATGCTACAGCTGTGGCTGCACAAGGTGTCCACCGCAACTATACCAAGGCCACTGCAGTGTGCTGCACTGCCAGCAGAATTTTAGGTACAGCCTTCAGTTGCCTGACGGGTTTCACAGGCGACCATGAGTAAAGGGGAGTCTGGACACCTGCACACTGCAAAGAATTGCAGGAAGTTTATTTCAGGAACGCTGGGGAAAAAAAAAACATAGACAAAATTGTGAACAGGTTTCTTCAGTAAGTGAAGTTTCAAGTTGCTATTCCTCCAGCCAAAAACGTCTGCTGCTAGTCCAAAACCACCCTCTCCTTCCAAAAAACCAATTCTACTGCTAGTGCTTCACACATTTCCATCAAACAGATGACACAGACAATTCTTGAAACAATTCACATATGAAAAGGGAAATTAATTTCCTTCTGCTGACTCCATTGATATATACTTAACAAAAACATTAGCCTGAAACAAATTATTATGAACTGTGTATCAGTTCAACCCAATTCTGGGTTAAGTAGTAGTTGCAAATAGAGAAAAATCAACAACAACAACAACAAAAAGTGATCACGTGGCCTGTGCACCCACCCCAATTTCTGCAGGAGGACAGCAAGAGTTTGCCAGTGGAAACTGAACTAATCACTTTCATATATGCCCACATAGCAAAGCAACATTGAAATATCATAATCAGACCTATGATACTGAAAGTCACATTTCTTTTGAGGAGTGATGCTTCCACATTTACATTTTCTCAGGCATATAAACATACATGCCCACACAGCCACTTTATTTTAATTCTAAGCATGAAATCACCTTGCTTTAAAGTTTTAAACCAGTACACACTACAACAATATTTATATTTACATCAATCTTGCTAAGGTCACTCAGAATATACTCTACAACCAGAAGTGAAGGAAACCTTACGTATTTTGAAAGAACCACAAAAGGAAAAAAAAAATATAATCTGGTATTACTCATTGATTAGGTTACAACTCTTTCAAGGAACAAACTGTTATTTCTACCCAACTGACAGATTAAATCCTCCAAATTTCACACAAAAATTATGTTCATTCAGAACAAAAGTAAAGGACGAAGCAACCTCAACACGAGAACTCATATTTTCACTCCAATGCTAAACAGCAGGGGCCGTTTTCCACTTCCAGTTCAAACGTTATTGTTTTGTAGTAAGTTTTATATGCCTCATGGCACTCAACCATTCAATATAAAAAGATACAAGAGAAGAATTCAGGGAATCAGTAGCCATCTCAACCTGTACAGAAGACAAGCATGTCTTATGAATGAGTTAAAACAAGAAACTGAAAGGTGAATGCAAGCAAAACCACTAGTTAAATGAATTATTTTTTACTGTAAGGTGAAAAACTTTTCTTAATCTACCCACTCATTTCACACACGGTAATGCGCGACTATCATTCTACCAAAAATTAGAAGAGAGTCACCACCAGATTTGTTTCACTCATTTCTTCACGGGAACTTCAAATGGGGTTTCTGAAGCTAGAAGATTTTGTCATCCCTATCTACTAACACCTGAAGACAGAAACTGGCCCTTTCCTTATCTATTAGGGTCTGACATGCCAAGAGCGCTATGAAGGTAGGCACTTTCATAAACAGAAACATGTTCAGCATTTTCACATCAAACTTGAAACCGTATTCAATACAAATTTGACATAAAAAATATGAGAGCTTAAAGGTCCAAAAGATTCTCAGTAACTACACTCCTTTAAACTTCCTAAAATCTCCAAACATGGATAATTTCTGCAGTTACAAGGTCTTTAAAATAGCAGTAAGCAAGCTCCCTGAAGGGTGGGGTAATTGGGAGGGTTATCACACCTCTGGGGGAAGTCACAGGCTCTATCTTGGCAGTGTTTCATCCCTTCATATACCCAGGGGACTGATTAGTTCATGATAAGCAATTAGGCACCCTAGGGAGGACGGTTAACCGTCTTACCAAAACAAAAAGGCTGCACAAATGTAAGTCTCATTAGATTAAAGGAACACTATCTGCAGAACAGCAAATTTGTGTTTATTCCCTTCTACTGGAACTTGCAAGTACTACATTTTGCCTACATATGGCACACACAGATCTCAGAAATCCCAAATTTGAGCACGTACTTGCTGCTAAATTGGTAACAAATGCTCTGAAGCATTTTCTTTCCCAAGACACTAGTACTGTGATGCAGGAAAAAAGGAGGAGGGACAGAGGGGAGGAATACAGTAAATACTGATTAGAAGACTCGAACTAGCAATCTCATTCATTTAAATTCTCTTCTTCATTGTTAAAATAGTTCCTAACCAAGGATGAGCTGCAAGTGAGACCTGGAAAGGCTCTATATGGCTGAATGCTGGTTACATTTCAGAATGAGACCCCCAGTCAGCAGCACACCCACCATTAGACGCCTTGCTCCTAAAAAAAAAAAATGTTTGGGAAGCTCCTGCCTGCTGTGGGGCTCGTGGTGAGGCATCTATGCATATCGCAGTCCTACCCATGTTAAATCCTTATCTCTGATGAAGCAGAGGGACGAATTCATCTTTTGCCTGCCTGATGTAAAAGCTCCAAAACTCCCCAACAGCTGCCGATGGCGCTGTTCCTGACTTACATCAGGCTCAATGTATTTCAAAGTACTTCGATGGCTTAAAATATGAAGGAATGCTTTTCAATAAGACGACCCCCTGTCCTTTTCTGTCCTTTTATCTTTTCTTAACAGTTTGCCATCCAGTGATAGGAGGGAACCCCAGCTGCATAGCCTGAGCTTTTATCTTCTGCTGACCATGCAACAACACAAAGCTCAGTGCTGGATTTCCTGCTGCTTGCCGAAAGGGGCCGTTCAGCTTGTTTAAATATTACTTGCCTTGGGAGCCTTGGAGTTGTGCCCAAGCACTGTACTGTATCTTCCCAGCATCCATTTCAGCATGTACTTTAAAGGTCTTTAGGTTCCATGTACTATGCTCCCTCTCTGCTACGGGAGGAGCCTGATGACTCCAGAAAAGAAAAGAAACCCCATTCAACTCCTCCCTCTCTCCCCATTTTCCACACTAATCCCTCTGCCTCATGCCATTACACAGGTAACAGAAGTACCTGTTCATCCCCAAAGCATGCAAACACATTTAGTCCCGTAAACGGAACCAACTGCAACCAAGGTAAAAGACATTTTGGTACAAAAGGCTACAGCTAGGAAGAAATCAGATGCCATGTATCACACACAGCAAGCTACTAGTGTGCAGTGAGCAAGCAATCAAGAAAGTACAGTAGCAAAAGTGGATTGTAGTACAGCAGCCTCCTGCAATACTAAATTTATAAAGTCTCCACCCTGGATTTTAGAAGAAAAGAATTTTTAAACACAACCATCTCTGAACTTGCAAACTTTAAATTAAGGCACTTTCCTTTCCCGTTGAGAGCGGTGATGAAAACAAAACATGGTTTTCACAACACCAGAAAGGATATTCCAGCCTTTAGGAGTTCTTTCAGAAGCCCTCCTTTTCACAATTACCATGTCACCGGGAGGCGGAGTTCTGGCTACAAGGTCAGGAGGAGATAACCTTGGCCAATAGAAATGATCTGCATCAGCCCAAAAGCAGTGCCAGGCCACCCATTAAGCAGCCCAGCAGGCCTCACTGTTAACCTGTGTGCAGCCAGAAGCAGCTGATATGGATGGAGAACCAGGAGGTAAAAATCCAGATTCACAGTCTATCCATGACAGTTGTGGACACAGCCGTTCAAATCTGGAAAACTTCAGTAAATACTGACTGCAAGAACTGCCCTGTAAGATGTCTCTCATTTTCCATGGCAGCTGGGATGCAGAAATACATGCACCCCCACAAGCTGATGTAGGATTGCAGGAAACTCAAGGCTAGATGTGAAAACCTGTTTTTAATCCATTCTGCTTTGCCTCAGCCTGCAGCGTACCGACTGATTTAACCTGATGTAAGCCACGGCTGTCATTCAGAAGGACAGACTGCCAGTCCTCACTTTACCCCGCAGCTCTGGCCACGTGTTCTCCCTCCGGCCTCATGCCAGTCCTAGAGTTCGAACAACCACATGGTGATCCAGGATCATGGAACAGATCTGATTTGAGATTTGCGTGTGTTTGGGTTTGTTTTTTGTTTGCACTTAAAAATGCACATACATATAGCTTCATCAACAGCCTTCACACATGGGAGCTGAGACATAGTCAAATTACACCCTCTATTTGAGTGAGGGATGAGAGACCTGAGCAAGAATGTTGTCGGTAACTCTACTCCCGCGGTGCTGCAGTACCGGGGAAAGATGAAAAGATGTAGTGGAACGAACCCACAACCGGCTCTATCTCCAGACTACCTCCTCCCGCTCCCCCCTTGCTCCCTCCCTTCTCTCCAAGTCAGAGCTCACTTGCAACATCTCTGCCATAAAAACATTTAAAGACCTACCTGAAGTTCAGTTTTCCAATTAAACCCAGTGAAACTAAGTTCACAATAAAATAAACTACCACAATTACAATGTCTCTACTGCAACTCTCCCATGGCATCCCCAGATGAGGGGAGTAAGAGAGCAAGAGCAGTCTTAGGCAATGAGTTAGTACTTTCCTGCTTACCTATCCATTTTTTCCTACATCAAGGACTGTTTTGCACAGTGCTATGCACAAAACAAACACAACTCGAAAATATCCACCTCCCTTCCCGCACATGGCTGAATTAAGTCTAATTTTCAACTCCTTTGTTTATTTGTAAACTTTTGTCAATGACCCTTTCCCCATGCACAAAGACAAAATTTACCCCCTCCAATACCACTCCTGCTTCATTAAGTCACATCAGTAACAATGCTGAAACAGCCTGCCACCGTGTGCCACATGTGCCAACCACAGCTCCAGAGCCACCAGCAAGTAGGGCAAACAGCTCACCTGGCGTCCCCAAGTACTTTAGAGACAATATTTACAAACCTTGGGCCCTTGGATTTAACACACAGCACAGTGGGAATGGCACATATGCTTCCACAGGGGCAGCTGACCTCCTACAGAGAGCGGTATTTATTGTAAAAATACATCACCTTAAGGGGATGGGATGGGACAGAAGCAGAGAAAAGAAGCCAAAGCTGCAGAGGGACAGGACGTGTTGCCCGGCTGCATGTCCTCAGACACTGCTAGCTCACATTGCTTGCACCATCTGATCACTCAAAGCTAAACATGGAATGTAGGTAGCAAGTCATAACGCTGCGCAGGCCTGGAGACGTGACCCATCAGCTGTTTCTGCATTATAATTATTGCACTGGGGCACAGCAGGACCAAAAGTTTGCCTGGGCAGATTTCTGCAAAGCTCTGGCTTGTTAGAAATGACAAGAAAGGTCACATGCTGCTTTTGGATTTGTGATTACAGTCACTTTTCTGCAGGCCTGGCATTCCCTGTTTAAAATCTTCAGTCTGCAAGAAAAGTGGAAGGCCCAGAACTGTTTCATGTTATTCAAAACTGCATGAAGAAGTGAGATTGCACAGAACTGTGACTGCTCTCACCCCCCTTCATAAGACAAGACAGGAGTTTCACACAAAGATGCAGTGAAGCACCACTCCTGAATCACCATTCTCTGCATTTCTCAGCTGGTCTTGGTCATTTCCCCTTCAGGCCACTTCTGCTCTCAGGCTTTCTCTCACTCTCTTTTTATTTTTCAAGTTTCTGCTACTAATAAAAAGCCCGAAAACCTTATTGCAACACCATCATTTCCTTGTATTATCATATTCTCTAATGAACTGATTAATTCTCTGAGTGATCCCGACCCTCAGCTCCCACTGGGCCTCAAGTGATGCAAAAGGCTTCTTTCAGCTCTTCCTCCATTTTATTTTTGTCCTAACATGCACAGAGTACAAGTACAGGACTCAGTTCTGCAACTCTGGACTTAAAATGTCAATATCTTCACTTTTAGGCAATTTGATTGTTTCTATAACATGCTCAGAATTAAGCAAAGCTCAAAGAGTACAAAAGTCAGTAAGGAAATTATTTCATCCAATATATATTCAACACATTGTACTGTCCAGGCTTTGCTCTGTAAGTAAACTTTAAATTATTAAGAAGCCAGTTTTGTCAGGAAGTGACACGAAGTTGAGTGCAACAGGTCAAAGGAGAAACCAACAACAAAAACTAGAAGGACAACAAAAACCTGCAGCAGTACACAACCACAGCATTTCTGCCATACAAAACGCAGCAGGCACTTTGTATCTGGATAGCACAGCCCTTTTCCAAATGACTGCCTTTAGAAGACTCACGGACTGAAGGGATGCTTTCAGGAGGTCACTTTGAGCTACATCAAGCTTCCTGTTTGACATCACGTGGATTCACCCTGCCCTCCCACCCATCCCTCAACCAAAGAAAATAAAAATCTTAGCACTTTTAGCATCTTTCCTGACCAAGATGCATTCAAAGCAAAATCACTGTGAGGGCCAAACACTACAGGGATATTGCCCAAAATTCTAAGGTGCCATTTTTTTGCAAGAGCAGAGAGATACTGGGATGCCAGGTGGTTAACGGGAAGATGGACACAAGGAAGACATCAGTAAGCGATGAACAAGTCTGTAGGTCGGAAAAGCACACTTGAGGCTAAGAGACCAAAGCCTCTCTTAGTACAAGAAGAGCACCCATCTCTAAGAAACAACTTTCTATCTTATTGTCCCCATCCCCTCCCTGATACCCTTCTCCCTATAGTAATTCAGAACAGCAAGGCAACTGATGTCTAACCATGTGTCAGAAGAACGAGCTAATGCAATGTCATCCCCGCACTGCATGAACAAAAACCACCAACGAACCCTGCTAGTGGTTAACTGCAAATTTTTGCTTTACTGATGTATTACACTGCCAAGGGTTCCCTTGTCTTTGCACACACACTGCCCTCTTAGAAACACCAAATCTGCTCAAACCCAGATTTACAAATACATGCAAAGATACTCTACACATCTGCTTCCACCTGGTGGATTACCAGAGATGGAGACTGCAGTGTTTTTAAAACAAACGTGCAAACCCACGTCTAAAATTATTTGCATGGTAATTCTGTGGGCACGTAGAGAGGGGAAGAGTGGTCGGGCTCAGGGGCAAGGGAGAAGTTTGCAAGAAGTAGAATAAGAGTCACTAAACTGTTTAAACCATTTTTAAATTCAGTTTTTTCCCTCTTGGAAAACAAACAAAAAAGGGATTTTTTTTTTTTATTTTGAGGAGTTCCTCAAAACAGAAGAGGACAGAGCTGTTCAATATTGCTCTGGGGTGCTTAATATGAATAAATAACTTCAATCAAGTGTCTTGTTAAAGAAGTTAGAACTCTCTTTCCACAGTCCTCCCTTCCATAATCAAGCAAAAAATATATATTATACATATACACGGTATATCACCAAAACAAAACCATTAAGTAATTTATTGCTAGCCCCAACTACAGAAACCAGGGGTGCATTTAACACTTCAGCAAAGCAAATGAGAAATGACAGGGAGTATCCTGAGAAACTCTCTGTTGCAAATTCTTTCACGTCTGGTTTCTAAAAATTTCCTTGCTATGATACCTGCAAATGCAGCTTTGCAGTAACTTCCAGTTCCATTTTCATATACATATTTTTAAATATAGCAGCAGCCTTTGCCCTGTGTTTTGAGCACGGGGGATATTTCATTCTCTGTGGCCGAGGTTTGCAGGAAAGCTGACTGGAGATCCCAGAGGTGTGGCACATTTCTTTTTTGCTCTAAATACTTCTGACTGGAAGCGAAGGTAAATAATACTCCAGCCTCAATCTGTTTCCCTCTTGCACCCACAGCAGCTTAGTCAGATACAGTCAACAGGCTACTGCAAATTACACTTAAGGGCTCATTACAAACCAAGGCCTCAGTCTTGCTAATGAACTGATACTAATAGGTTCATTCTATGAAAGAGAACCATTAGCTTCAGTAGTGGTCCCCGAATCAGGAAGTTTTTCTACATCACATGCACAGGTATTTACAAACTTCTAGGCTCTTGTTTTTATTTAGGAGACCAGTGGTGTTTGGCAAGGAGTGCAAGTCTTGTCAGACTACTTTCAAGCTACCCTTACTCCACATGGAGCAGAAGCGCCTACAGAGTAAAGCACATTCACAAGAACAGTGTTTTCATCTTACACCAACAAATCCCTCAACCAGGAATTCTATACCTGTACATGACAGTGCAAGAGGAACAATCACACATTCCCTACGTGCGTTTTGCACCCAAAAGAGTGGACAAATAGAGAGTTACATATACAAGATTACTGAACTGCTTACTCAAGATGTGAGGCGAGGTTACCAAGTTCAGTCTTCACAGAGCTGAAATGACCTATTCTGCTCTGGAGCGAGACAGACATGAGGATGCTTGGCTTTCACTGGATCACGCACAGTCCTTTTTACCTCCAAATTACAACACACACTAGGACCAGACCTCACTGGAGAAATCACCATTGTCATTGTCAGCTGTGATACCAGATAACTAATTCAACCAATAGCTGTAATTCCAATCTCTCACCCGCTTTGCCCTTCTCAAATCTCAATACCCCTGCATTATAGCTTTGAGAACTTGAAGAACAAGTCAGACTTTCTACCCCTTGTTAGGGATTCAAAGTTTGCTGTAGGTTTTTTTCTATTTCTTATAAAAAAAGGAGACATGAAAGTAATTCAAAACCTGAAGTCACTTTTCCCTCAGTCATTTTCAGAAATGGCTGAAGAATTTTATTTTTTTTTTTACTACTTATTTTTCTTTCAAAAACAAATGTGCCCTGAAGTTAAACACCTGACATGCAATGTTTCAGCACAAATGGTTAAAGCTCAGCAGAGCCACATGCAAGAGAAAACAGAGGCAGTAATAAAGCTGCCTGGTGATATCCAATTGGAAATCCTCCTGGCATCCCAGCTTCTTTCATGCAGAGCAACTTACTGACATTCTCTCTCCATTCCTCTCCCTGATGACTCTCTCACTACACCTGGAAATTAGGAAGCTGACTAAGCTCCCTGAAAACTGGTCTGGTCAGTCCCAGTCACCCCTGCTCCAAAACGGTGAAAGCAGACAGTGTGACATCTCAGCAGATGAGGTCTGAGACTAAACTGGTGGAATTGGCAGTAAACATTAAAAGTACCTTTTTTCCCTTGAGTGCACTTGCTGTCATGGACCCTCATTCCAGAAGTCAAGAGAGATTTTCAATGCATTTTTGGGGTTGCTGACTTTAAGCCCACGGGGTAAACTCCACATGTGATTGTTCACAATTCAGAAAATGCTTGGAGAAAGGAAGCAGAAAAAAGCTGAAATTTTCTCACAATCACACAAGCCTAAGAGCCACAGCCTTAACACCGCCAGTTTCCCATCTCATTAAGTGTCTTGCAATACTTGTTTTTGTAATCATTTTCCATGCTGTCTACTCAAAAAAAGTACCTCGGAAGCCAGAATAACTACATTCCTTAAACACGGACCCTTTCCAGACTCACCCCAAACCTTTCCGTGCTTAAGGTCCTATACACACATGAACACACAGATCATTTACAGGCCCAGAAGTTAATTCACCTTCAAGTCACCCTAATTTTGAGGCTGAACACTTCCTGAACTTCTGCATCCCTGATGGCTGTCTGAGGGAAGGCGGGCAGCCTCCTGCTTGCACTGCATTCCCGGCTGGCAGGACTGCAGCGTGGCCTACCCGAGCTGCTCTCCCCAAGCCACGCCGGGGTGTCCCCGTGCACACGGGGTGCCATCGCAGCGGCCGCTGCATGCACAGACTCCTTCTTCCCGAAAATCCACAGCGACAAACCGCCTGCTTCCCAGTTTATCCTTTTCAACTCTTTTTTTTGTAAGACACAGTCATCTCCTCCCCCTCTTTTCCTCATCACCTCCACTCAGAAAGCCTGAGGCTCGCTGATTTCATGGCAGACGGCAAGGGCTTTGAATCAGTGTCTGCTGGCTGGTCTGGAACCAGCCTAGGTAACGTTCAGACAGGACGCACACCACACACTCTCTTCCAGAAACTTTAAAATCCAAAATGCAAACACTCCGCCCATCACTTTGAATGCTGTCAGGCAATAAAAATGCCAATAAAAGAAGTCACAGCAGGAGAAGTCTCTGGTTACCTGCCTGGGGTCTGATGACTGCAGGTAAGTCCTTGAGAGGCAGAGACGTGATCCAGCCACCCCTGGTGGTTGCTTCCCTCAGCCCCTCCGGCAGATCCTGCTCTACGGACCAGGCCCTGTGTTCAGCTCACCTGGGCTCCTACATTTCTTGGGCATAACAAACAGTAATGGCAGAACACCTCTAAGAGACACCCCAACTCAACAGTGACTATGTCTTGTTATCACCCTCCTGCAATGCCAAAGACATCCCAGGACTGAGCACCACCAACTTGGAAGTACATCCTCTACGACTACGTCAAAACAAAACCCCGTTTTGGAAAGATTTTTAAGAACAAAAAGTCCCAGTCCTTCTAATTTTTGTACAATGAACAAACCCTGCAACACCCACCTTGTGTGCTTCAGACCCTGAAAGCTGCCAGAAACAGCTGAAGGATGGAGGGAGAAGGAAGATTTTTGTGATGAATCCTACTTTTCAGAAAGTTTTAGAAATAACTGTACAATCACACAGATGCAATGCGTTGCTCAAATAAGTACGTAAACTCAGAACGGGAACTATTTTAAAAATCACTATGGCTTTAGGTTTTATATTTATTTACCCTTTTGACTGCAAAGGATAAATGGTGTCCTGTAACACAAAATTACTTTTCAACTTCAATATATAATTAACACAGGAATTGGTACCTTTACATCTTTCCTATGCACTTGTATCATACACTCAATGGTACAAACACAAGGATGCTGACCTGTAAGGTTCATAACCACACCTCTGCATTAAAAAGATTATTGAGCAGTCTAACAAAAGGGTGTTTACTTTTAGTGCACCCTGATTCTGTATCACTCAGCCCGTTTGCAATCTGTAACACCGATATCACTCAACTGATATTTACTGATATTTGGACACAAAGGGACCCATGTTTCTCCCTCAATCAGATTTAGTAAATCCACAGAAGTCAAAGCAAAACAAGTCAAGAGACAGAAGAATCAGGCCTTTGGGATGCTATACTACTGTCTCCCGTGTGGTTAATTTTGATGAGCTTGTTGAAGCACAGCCTTTAGCCAAGTGCTTTTTCATACAAACATCCATAGCTCAGAGACGATTAATCACCATTTATTACTCACCTTCTGGCAACACCCACTCTAAGCTAGGCACCATCCAGACACATCAAGACAGACAATCCCAGTCTGAAGGCTTTGTGGTAAAAGAAAGCCATTTTTGAGACCCAATCCTGACGGAGAGACATCTACAGACCCCTGTGGTACTCAGCATGGCTGCTGGGATCTGCCAGAATAAAGGTGCTCACAGGAACACTTAATCACAAATACCACTCTTTCAAAAAGGGACAAGGTACGTATGAAATACATCGGCTATACCTACTTTTCAGTACCTGTCAACTGCTACTGGTGTTACGGTACAAGTAAGCCTCGTGAAAGGATTTTGCTGAAGAAATAAGGTGAATCTTCATAGATTTATCGATCAGAGCCCCTCACTTGGTTACAGGAAAGTAGTTATTCTGTTCTTCTGCAGCATTAGTAACTTCTCAAACAAAGAAGCCTGATTGAGGCAGACAGTGAAGGGCTTATCAGCTTAGGAAATGGGAAGGATGGTCCAATTAACTGCCAAGCAGTCAGACATAATTCACTCTGACCAGGCCAATGAGAGACGAGTCCCAGAAATGCATGTCCTGTTCATTTATGTAACACCCAAACATTCCCCCCTGCAAAGTCTTCCCTTCTGGAAGCGTTGCCTAAGTAAGGAGCAAGTCACTATAGGAAAATCCACCTGTATGGACCTGCGTCTGATTAAGCAACCACCTCAGCGGTACAGGAGGCATTGCCAGTCGCTACACTGCTGAACTCAGGCACTAACAGCCATCACCAAGCACACAGCCAGAATGCTCTGTGCAAGGTTACCTGGGGTCCACACCACTGCGCTGTCTTCTCACACATCAATGAACAAGGCAAGATGTAGAAGGCACAAAAAGGAAAAACCCCACCCTGGTTTAAGTAGGAAGGCTTCATCTCATTTTCCTGAGCCACTTCTGCCTAGCACAGAAATAGTCAGAATATTACTGAAGTAATTTTCCAATGTTAAAAACAAACAAGCAAAAAAACCTGAAGGCAAACCGTATATAAGAGCTAATTAGCTGTGAATCCAGCCACACTGCTGCTCTTCATGTCCTCTGCCATGCTTAGTACCCTGCTAGCACAGGGTAAACAGAAGGAAGGCCAAGAGAAAGAGTAAGGGGAGAAATTCTACAAAAGATGCTACAATGAAAAGAGAAAGTTCTCAGTAAACCATAGCCTTAGCTTGGGATGCATCACCTAGGATGAAGCAGGCATTTAAAGTGGAGAGAGGAGAAAAAAGAAAGAAAAAACCACATCCCCAAAACACTGATTGGTAAACACAAACATCTGCTGTTTAGGGGAAGCGTGGAACCTTTGCTCTGCAAAAAAAAATGCGTGTGTGGGACCTGCTCCATCCTTTGATAAGATACCTTGTTTTGTGTAATCCTCTTCATTTTTAAGTGCCAGACTTAAGACTGTCACAGTCAGAAACACATGCTACGAGCAGGAGCATTAAAAAAACCTAGTTGTGTGGAATATTTATGTTACATATGGCAACATCCTATTTGTCAGGCAGTTACAAGGAGCTAAGGAATCTGTGTGGTACCAGCAAATTCGTTTTGCAGCAGGGTGTTATAGCAAGCACAAACCAGACTATATATGGTATGTTTACTGAATGATTGGGCATAAACATGGTACAGAAGAAATGATGTCTTGTATTAGATGCTGGGCTTCCTGCTGCAAGGCCAAACCATGCTGCTCGGAAAGCAGTCTGTCACATATATGCTTCTGGCTGCGGGTGCCAGTGAAACCTCTAGAAAACAGGAACAGGTTATGTGGCAAGTAATGATTAACTATGTGGAGGATCAGCCCTCCAAGCTCCACCCGCCAGCATTCCCTGTCTCCTTGCTGCTCTTCCTCCCCCGCTACTTTTCGGTAGGGAGTGTTTGCAGGGCGAGCTGGCGGAGGGGACCAAGGCACACAGAGGCACATGCCGCGCTGAGCGCTGCCTCTGCCACGGGATGACGGGCACGGACAAGTGCACCCTCTCTTTCTTAAGAAACAGCTGGCAGCAGGCGAGCGAGCGCTGCAACCATCCGCCTGCCCCACGTCCAAACCCAGCTGGCACAGGACTATTTCATAACGGGGAGGAGGGGGGAAAATCCTGAAAGGGAGAGGGAGGAGGGTGTACTGAAGATGCCTTAAAGCACAGAAGAAGGTTCGTATCTGGCTTCTGCATCCTGCCTAACCTGTTTTGTGGCATGTTCCAGTTAACTCTCCTTTTGGTCGAGGTTGTTCGTTGTTTTACTTTTGGCATCCAAAGCCAAGTTGCAGCCCCTTCTCTCCTCTGACTCCTTTCACGCTCCATCACACTCCAGTACAAACATGGGTAAACGGAAAGGAGACGCCAGAAAACAAAACTCTGAGTTCATCACAGGCTGAAACTGGATGCAGAGTTTTTTTACTGGAGGGAACTGGATCTTCCTTATCAACTCACCAGGACCATCAGCCCTCAGGTGCCAGACTTCTCACCTTCATCACTGCTTTTCAACATTAGCAACTCGTCAAAAAATCTTAAAACTACACTAAGTGGTAAGAGGGTGGGAAAACGAAGTGAAAAAAGCCCCAAACCTCAAAACACACACCCAGAAGATTGCATGCCACACAAATCTAACCAGAGCGCAGTGTGGGAGCAGCAGCAGTGATCACAGCACCAGGACATGCCATCATCACCACAGCAGATTTATGTCTTCACTGTGTACAGTACTCACAGGGTTAATGAGTAGCCCAAAGATCAGAAATAAACCTGCTAAGCTACAAAAGCATCAACTCCAGGCTATGCTGGGTGGTTTTTGACAGGGGTTAAGCAGTTGGTAACCAGTGACAAGAACTTGGTGGTTCAGTAGCCATTTTAAGCAGCAGATATATTAACCATGGGAGTGCAGTAACAAAAGAACCAGGAGCAAAAACATGCTACAGAAATGAGGACCCCTAAAAGCTCAGCAGCACACATATACCCCTCTGTCGTGTGTAAAATAAACTTAGAGAAACGAACAAAGAAGAAAGATTATTCCATGACCTCCAGAAAATCCCTCAGAGCAATGAGTGCTAGGCATCAGAAACTTCCTGGTTTTCAGGCTGTTGTTTCACATGTTTTCTGGGGAGTTTGCATGCTGTGGGAAAGATTCCCAAGTACACTGAAAGCAAGCCTGCAACATCCCCTTCCACTCCCACAGCAAGTATGCAGTCCATAAAAGATTAAAGTGTTGGAAACAGATGCTTGAGCGAAGACTCCTCTTTTTCTTTAAAAAACACATCAACAGTTTAGCAGTTGATGCATTTATCAAAATATTTTGCCATACCTTTTTTAAGACAGCAAGGTGGGGGGGCAGGGAGATGGAGCAAGCAAGCAAGAGCGTGTGAGACACATGCAGTCTGTAACCTGAACACGGTTTTACAGATGTATTTACTATCCTGCTTTTCTTTGGGGGCTTTTCAGGCCAGGGAGGCCTTTGTCTCTGTGCTATACGCTAGCCAGCTCATAACAAATGAGCAATCACAGAGTAAGCAGATCTGGCTCCTTCTCGGAATCTACTGGGATGCTGAGGCACGAAGATGTACCTGAAAAAACTTCTGTTCGATTACGGGCCCCATCAATCCCCTTGGTCACGCGAGCGCCTGAAGTCTGGTACAATTATTAACTGTGCTGCAGTCACATGAAAGAGAACAAGCTTCCCCCTCCCACCCTCATCTCGCGGGTAACATTATGTGGGCAGTAAATATATGAAGGAATATGGTGAGGCAGGGGGGTGTGTGTGGAAACCTTCACAGAAAGGCTTCATAGCTGTACATTTTATTATTTCTTTTTGGTGGACAAATTATGGACATTTCAGGCAAGCCTGACTGATGCCCAGACATGTTCGAGTACCCAAAGGAGAGTGAAGCGGGGAATCCTCATCTCTATTCAGTGCTGCCTTCATTAAAGAAGGAAAATCAAAGGTGTTTCCAATTTTCCCCATTTCTTAAACACGATTATGATGGAGCATGGAAAGTATTTTTACTAAAGCACAAGTGAGTAATTTCTAAACTGGTGGGCTTGCTTTGGAGGTGCTCTTATTTGTTGGAGGGGATTCAACAGGTATGAGAGAAGAGAGATGGGAAAAAGAGACCACTGTGCTTCTGAGGAGAAACTCTTGGCATTGAGACAAATGAGGTAGGCAGCATTGACTAAAACCCTAAGCTGTGATTCAGCTGTTGGGACCAGAGTCTGACGGAGCCTCCTTGCTTTACAGCTTGCGCTCACGTAACTAAGAATGGAGACGGCACTTTCTAAAAGCTGCTTTCCAGGACCGAGAGGGAAACGACAGAGAAACAGCATTCAACCAGCACGGTACCCAACTAACCCCAACTCATGCACCTCCCAGTCTGCCAGAGGGCTGCTGTTGCCCTATTTTAGCTGTGAACCAAGCACTGCAGGTGTGTGTGCACTGTAGAAACCTGAGCTCAGAAACACTAACGACTGCAATCCAGCTAGGATGGAAGCCGTGCCTGACGGATGTGCAGCCCCTCCGGCAGCCCCCGACACATCCTAACCCAACACAGCAGCCCCTCCCGTGCAGTGTTGCAGCTGAAAACAGTAAATTGTGCTGACCTTAGAAGGGTTATGAGTAAGCAGGGCAGGTGGTGAGAAGGAGTGTCAGGTTTGACATCAGATGACATTTCCTAGACGTAATTAAAAATATAAAGCACAGCGCATCTTTAAGTGGTTACATCTGTACAGTTGCCAGCCCTGTGACACTGAACAAGAAAAGGTGGCGCTGGGGGAGATAAACAGTGGGTTGATGACAAACAGTAAAACATAAATGAGCACATCCTCTTTCAAAGTGCTACATGTATTTTCTGTAAAGTTATAATTGAGTATGTCCCCAACAAAACAACTACATTTATAGTATTATACCATGAATCCATTTTAGAAAATATTTAAAAATGTGCTTTTGCCTTGGCCCGCCTACACAAAATAATGAAGAAATATCACTCATCAGGAACTCCCTAAGAAAAATAAACCTTGAAACAGCACGGTACGCTCACTGAGTAACACGTATTTCTGCAAAACTGCCGTTCTTTATATATTTTGCATCTGAAAACTGCAAGTCTCACACGGGCACACACAAAAGACAGACAGACTGCTGCTGTGGACAAAATGGTGCCATTTAATACAAAAATCTGGTTTATGCATAGCCTGGCTGTAGTGCATGCTGGGCCCAAGCAGAGTGGGATGCAGCCAGTTATATCGAACAGTTGTGCCCTCAGCAACAAATGGTGCATTCATAAAACTGGAAAAGCCTCTGTCTAGGGGATCGCAGCTCTGCAAAGGAAACAATCGCTTGCTGACATTTTCTGAGGGAGGATATGGCCAAAAGAGGTTGAGGGGGAGAAGTATGATCTACAGGAAAGTTATGTTCAGAAGAAATACCAAAATATAAGGGAAGAAAACCCAAATCTGCCACCGAGCTCCCTTTGCACTCTCCCTCCATTAGCTAGTCTCTAACAAAAGAGCAAGGCCACCTGAAAAGACGTGGTTGGCAAACACTTGGCCAGTCAAGAGTATAGAAGAAAAAGAAGAAAAGGAAACGCTTTCTTGTAGAACGCTGGCCCATGAAGAAGCGACAGCCATCACGCAGGCTGCAGTACACAAAGCCGCATGTGACAGGCAGTTTCGCACAAGTTTCTTACCCTTGCCTTTATTAGCTATGCCACCTCCACTCTGGTAACTAAAAGCCAACATCTGGCGCTAGCTAAATGTCACCACAGACAATCCCTTTAATAAAAATTTAAAGAGTCTGGGTCCCAACAAGGAAATCATTAGTGCTTTGAATGTAAGACCCTACATGAGAGCTTCAAGACTGAAAAAATCCTGGCTTTTAAGCTATCCAGAGCAGTGACTCAGGTGTGCACTAAGCCCCTTCTCCGGACCCCATGCCACCTCACACTGGGGATGCTCATTTCACAGCTGCTGGCCCATGTGCAGCCCATCTGGACAGTTCATCTGGTCAGCACCCTGTGCTGGGAAGCCCAAAAAAGTCTATGTTTGTCCAAATCTTGCTGCAGGATGGGAGCATGCTGCCCAGTCTGCTCTTGGCCTAGGGAGCTCTGGCTCCTGAAGCTGAAGTGCCAGACACTGCAATCTGCCCCAAACATACCTGGCATCTTGCATCTCTGAAAGTGAATCTGACCTGTCCCTAAGATGCACGAGACATTCATGCAAGTCGATGCAGAAGTGCTCCTTTTGGAGCTAGGCAGTTAAGCAGCATGGCTTATTAATGAATACCTGTCACCTGCTCCGTTCTACTGAGCTAAGTAATAAAGCAAAACACCCCCACACCATACACCACAACTGAAGTTCAGTGGTAGAGTCAGTGGCAGCTCCTGTAAGAGACCAAAAGAATTGAGGCCCACCTACACATTGATAGGAAATAAAAAAACAGCTCTCCCCAACCACTCCTGGCTGCCCTGAGGCTGTGGTGGGGCATGCACCCTATTTCCTCCTGGTGCTCGTGCAGCATAGAGGTCTCATATCTCGTCCAACAAAAGTTTTCTCCTAAAAACTCATCTTGACAGTTTGGGAAAACTGAGACTGTCTTCCACAGCCAAGGTGAGCCCAGCTGAAGGAGAGATGGCAGAAATTTTGTGGCTGACAGAATGAGTCCCTCCATTATATTATCAAGGGAGTGTATGTTTTAAGAGATTATTAATAGAGTCCTCTTGCACTGAAGCCTTTGCAAGGGTATCTAAAAAGGAGATGCATGTAATTCTTCCTAATTCCCCAGTGTACCTAATGGTCTTCTGAGAGCCTTTTATGAAACAATTTCAGAGGTGAACAGGACTGTGGTTCCACAGACTGACAGTAAAAGTATTTTTCCACAGAGGTTTAAAAAAAAACCCCAACCAACCAACCAACCAACCAACAAAAGGCAAAACAGGATGAGTGATTCTTCAAGAGAGAGAGAGCCATTCCTGCACCTCAGTGCCACAAGCAGCCAAAACCTGCAGGTTTGCAGGAGTCGAGGAATAAACACTGGCACCATGCATGGCAAGCTACAGAGGTGAGAACTGAGCCATAGCTATTGAGGCACTGGAGAATGAATGGCAATGCTTTTGTTTACCAGCTGTGCACTGCAAATGATTGCTTTTGCAAGAAAGCTTGCACTGCAGTTGCATAAATATTTTCAATAAAACAGTATAAAAAGCCACTTCATTGATGCCGGTTATCAGCTGGAGACCTAGAGCAAATACAAGACTGCAAAAGCTTTTACAAAGGCATCAAAGTAATCTAAAAACTGTCTAAAACATAGTAATCTAAAAACTTTACTCCTTGGTCAGTTTCCAGCAAGGCAAAAGTCTACACATACATGTAATGTTTCCTACATGCTCCCATTAAACCTGCCCTCAGTACTAAGTGAATGCATTCTAGAATTCAAGTGGCACACATGATTTGGTTTCCCTCCATAGGCTTTACAGTAGTTTCTAATTCAACACATGATCAACTTATTAGGAATTTGTTTGTTTGTTTGAAATTTGGAGAAGGCAGCGAAAGCACCTGGGAAACCGTGGGAGAACATCAACAGAGCTGAAAAGAAAATTACATCCCAGCCTCCTGAAAAACTTTAATATAAAGCTCTTTGGGGAGTCTGTGAATAAGGGATGAACAAAGAAATACTCCATTTGAGAAATGTCCTTCCTTTGAACACTGAATCACAGAATACAAGTCTCCGCATCACCTTGCAAAAGAAAAAGAAAAAAAAATCCTGCCTGAAATGTGTCACTTTTGTGCTGCTGTTTACTTTGTTTGTTTGTAGTGGTTTGGTAAAATCCCACAAATATTTTAGACTGAAACCACAGTCCATATTTTATATTTAGATGAACTATGGCATCTTTCAAGAAGCTGTAATTGCAAGCCTGCATCTAAAGCTCTCCCTCTGCCTGCCCTGGGACCATGCAGCCACTGCAGAAGGAAGAATGTGGGCCACCACTGCAGCCCTGGTGGTGACCCTCCTCCATGCAGTGGTCCAGCCACCCCACAGCTCAGTTCCAGCAGGATGCGAGAGTGAGTCCTTGCACCTCCCATGATAAGGGATGGTTTTGAGTAGGATGGCTAATGTCCATAGGTAAAATTTAAAACTAACAAAAAAGTCTCTTCCTTTCTTTCTTTTACTTCCCATCTGATCCAGGTGGAACAAACAGGATGGGATTTACCTCTTGTGCTGATGCCTCTAGTACCAGCCCTGATTTAAATCAGTATCAAATGCAGTAGGGAAAGGAGCCTGAAGGTTCCTAACTGAGTGTGTTGAACACCATGACCTCCTCACACCCCCGCCCCACAAATGCTTAACTGCTGAATGAAATTCCTCTCGTTTCCTGCACTGAATCATGGGTGTCACCACAAAGATGAGATTTTTAACTGAGCGCACACGTTTCTGATTTGAGGGGCATGCAGTGGAGGGTGTTTCTCAAACTACTGTCAGACCAGCCACACACGGTTTGGATTTCTTCTGTGTTTGATGTATCATTTAACTAAATCTCTGTTTTTCCAATGAGGTACAACCTTTCAGTGATGCTGTTTTCTAGGAAATATGTAGGTGAATGCTGCTGCTTCTTTTCAAAGTATTATTTGAATGGAGCTAGGAGGGACAGGATATGCTGATTTGCACAATTAAAAATAACTTACAATTTGAACTGTGGCATCAGATGCTTCAACAAATTTCATTAGGGCAGATTACATGCTCTTTTCAAAATGCCTTTTTTCCAGACCTCAACTTAAAACCATTTCATTAATTTACCCACAAATTACCTCATTTTCATTGCTAAGCTGATCAACTATTTTTTATCACTACAGCAATTCATTCTGCAGAAAAATTAGCAGCACTGTACCCCTCAAATGCAATAAAGAAACATCCAAGTCACCCAAGAGAAAGAAAGGTGAGGCAAAATGCTAAACCACAGTTCCTTAACCACCCTTCCTAACCAGAATGGCTTTGTATCATTGCAGGCACGGAAGGGAGGAAATTGTGATCTCTGTTTGGCTGTGCACTGCTGAAGTGAGTGGGATCTTTGTGGATGCTGAGTAGGAACAGGCCCCTACAAATATGCAACAAGCAATAGCAAAGCTTATACTCTGCTCTGGATTGATCTGAGTCAGGAGGAGCTCAAGCTGTCAGTCAGCAAGAGTGTGAGGAGGGCTGATGGTTCTGGTCATCTCACTGGAGCAGAAAAAAAAAATTCAAGATGCACATCCTCCTTGCAGTACCCCCACATACTCTCACCCACACGAAAGCTTAAGGACAAGAATAATGTTTTTCACACAGCCCTATTTTTTCCACAAAGTGTTGTCAACCTTCTCCATCCCTTATTTTAATAAAGGAAAACCTACCATCCTTTTGACCTTGGACTTGTTCATTTTTTCTGTTTCTCTCAGTACATGCTCTTTGCTAACCATTCAGCATGCTGCAAGCCCTGATAAAAGTGGTTAATGTTTACTGAAACCCGTGTATGAACTGTACTAAACCTGATGCAGGGGGAGGCAAAGTTCTGCTAGCAGCATCCATGACCAATTAAAAAGAAGTGTTAGCTTGTTTTTCTTTTTAAACTCATCCCCCCCTGCTAAACAGCTGCATGAGTAGATGGGCAGGCAGCACAGGGAGAAGACTGAAAAAATTCTTCTAATCCATCTACCTAGACACTTCAAAATAAGTCCCTGTTCTGAGTACCACAGGCCTTTCAAGAATACACAAAAGCAATGAAAGTACTACTGGGGTTCTCTTTCTGGGGGATGCATACTTTATCCTCAAATAATTGTTTTCCAAAACAGTCTGAAAACCTACAGGTCTAGTAGAACTGTTGAGCGTCTCCTTTTAGCTTTCCCGGTAGAAGTCCATACACCCTTGGCTTGAGCAGTCTTCAAAACATCCTATCAATTAAGTGAAAAAGCAGAATATTACCACTGTAAACTCAAACTACAACTAAAATTGATCAATATGATTCAGAGACTTTAAATTTATCATAATTTCTTCCCAACAGGGACACAGACTTAGAAACAATCAGCAGTTTCAACAGCTGTATCCCTGCACTCTTTAGAAGAACGTTTTGTACCACAGACTAAATGTATGCATCACCCCTTCTCAGCTTACTGGCATTTTCTCCATCTGTATTCTAATATCCAGCCCAGAGAGCTCTTACAGACAGCTCTTTCCTCCCTCCCACTGTCTCTGGTGACAGTGGGATGCTCTCAGGTGTTTAATGACAATTTTTTTTTTTTTGTACTAGAGGGCAGCAACAGTGCCACAGTCACCTTGGAAACAACCATCACCCACTGTTTGCAGAACAAACAATGGTACCTTTTCAGCCAGCGCAAGGCAGGCAGGGCAAGGGGCAGCCAAGCAATTCTGGGACTTACAGGAGTGTTAACATATTGCATTCATTCAGTGCGTCAAAAAATAGTTCAGCACGAGGAGCAAGGCGCTCTCAAAGTGAGAGCCTTTGGCTGCAAACCACAGACAAGTGCACAGGGCTCAGAAGGTCAAATAAGTCTCCCCAGTCAGCAAGGAGGTCTTTTCCTCTGATTTTTTTACTTGCCCTCCTGTTCCCCTCTCTCATACATACAGAAGGAAGAAAAACACACCTATTTAAACTGATCTTATCCACGAAAAGTCAAGTGTTCAGCTTCCAAGTAGCGCTCTCTGAAGTTTTCTCAGTGTGCCAAAATATTTTAAAGAACTGTTTACCCGCACTTGTAGTGCTTTGTACCCAATGCATCAAGAGCCGTTTCCAGAAGCGCTCCTTGTGAAGTTAGTGAGAATTGCGGTTATTCAGCATTTCAGACCGTATGCCTAAGCACTCAAACAGTTATATACCCCTCTCCTCTCAAAATAATTCCGTTTTCAGAGAGATAATCTGCCTGCTTTAAAATACAGACAATGTGCATCTGGCTCAACAGTAACTTCTCAGTGTCTTCCTGTCTCCTGGAGACTTTTTCCTCTGCTCAAAAAAAAACCCCCAGCACCAGAGAAGCCTTTTTACCTACAATAACCAGGAGGAAAGCTAAATATTTAAGGATTCAAGTTTTATCAATTTAAACACGCTCTCACAAAGTGCTTTGCTCTTGTGGCCTGTCGCAAGCGGAGTGTTTAAGGCAGAATGGAGACTGAGGCATCACTTGGATACTTTAGTGCTTTACAGCCTTCCCACACTGGCTCGCAGACACCTACATTGCTGAGAGCAAACTGACAGCAGTCCAGCTGCCCAGCTCGTCCGTACGGCCACTTGGCAAAGGATTGCAAGGCCCTACAAAACCACGCTGCTGCTTGACTCGTGCATAAAAGGGCATCCAGGTGTGCTATGAAGGAGTGCCAGGCACAACACACCCAGCTGAGAACTGCACTGAGGTGATGAGAGCTGTACAAAGGTACAACAAAGCAGCTCTTGGGCGAGATCTGTAGATTTCCACATCACAATATAAACACTTTTCTATAGCCTTCACTCATCTTTCACAGCATGCTCAGCTTTGGCAAAATAAAAAGGAAAAAAAAAAGGCGAATCACCTTTAGACTGTCAGAAACACTGACTGGTGCTGTCCTGCAAACTAAAGCCTCCAGCAAGCTTGTCCGTGTGGGCCAGCCAGGTTCACTCACGACTACAACCATGGTAGCTCAGTTGAGTCAGACTAACATTACTAAAAACCTACCTTAATGTTCATTAAGATGCAGGTTAACACATTAACTGGTCTTGCACAGCCACAAACATGGCTTTGGACACGGTAGGCTGTACCTTAAGGAGCATCAAGAGAGCTTTTTTTTTTTTAAATTGTGTTCGGCTAACTCAGTTGACCTCAAACAATTGAGACACACACCCTTTTTGCCTGTCAGGACAGGGTCCTTCTCTTTCTTGCACTGCTGGGACAGGAGAAGTGAAATATGTATGGAGGTGATTCATATACAACCCATCCTTCACTTACTCCTAATAGGGGGTGGAGGGGAGAGAAGCATATGGGTGAAAAGCCGCAGCTGTTCCAAGACTGTTGCAACTTTACAGCACACGATTTATGGAAAACAAAACAAGAGGAGCAGAAAAATAGGATTTGAACATTACCGACCTAAAAGAATCATTGTAAATACCTCCTGCTCTGTGCAAGGGCTACCCTGGGCTCCATCTGCCTTCAAGGCCGAGAAAGGAAACACTAAACTTGAACAGCAGCCAGGATTCACTGTCTGCTTCCTAACATGCTTAGATGGGGCAGCCTCTACCTGCGGCAGAGCACAGGCAGGGCACTGCCCAAGCCTTGCTCCTGCTCTGCACTTGGCACTGTCACTGCCAGCGCCAGCCAGAGCCCGGCCGAGGGGCGAACACAGCTCTGCCGCGCAGGGCTGCCCTCTGCCCCAGCGTCCTCAACCAGCACCAAGTTTGGATGGGAGCGCACTCCTCGCGCGCCAGCAACCGGCCCTGGAAATTTTGGCAGAGGCACGTGCTCCAGAGAGCTCTGATGCAGCAGGCGAGGGAGGCGCGGGTACCAGTGGGACGGGAACACGCTCCTGCGCAGGACAGGCGTACAGCGGGCTGGAGCTGCCACTCAAGGCACCGCACCACTGCCCAAACAATTACGGATGCAGGCGCATCCCCTTCGCTCGGGCATCACCGCCAAAACTCCCCGCGGCCGTGCCCAGGGGACCCAGGCCTCCCTGCCACGAGGGCGACGGAGCAGCAGTGGCTGCAGCAGGGCCAGCCCTTCCCTCCCTTCCCCCCGCGCAGCCGCCCCCACCCTCCAGGAGCTCTATCGCAAATCCCCAGGCCGCGCCGACTGCCAGCTGACAGAACTGTTTAGTCAGCAACCAGCGAGAGAGGAGCGGCCGCCCCCCTCCATCCTTCCCGGCTCCTTCCCGTGGTACCGTCCCCGCCGCCAGCAGCGCCAGGGAAAGAAACAACTCTCTTGCTCCCCAAGCCCTCCCCAAAACGGTGAATACCCGAAGTATTCACATTTCCGAAAAGTTTGTCGAGCTTTGCACGCAGCTGAAGGATCCGGGTTGTTGTTTTGTTTTTTTTTTTTCTCCCACCCCCTCCCCTCGGTGCTTTGTATAACCCTCTTTCACCACCCTGCCCCATCCCCCAGGCGAGAGGAGATCCAGAAGCGCTGCTGCTGCTGGAGGAACTTCCTCCATTTGCTGTGAGAACATCACTCCGGCGGCCCCGCGCCCCGCGCCGCCCCGCAGAGGAAGTGCAACATAATAGCCAGGCCCCAGGTGCCAAGGTTAGCCTGTCCTTTTCCTCTCCCCGCGATGATTTCCACTCCTTTCAATACCAGCCTCCCGAAGAGCAAGGCCTTTAAAGTTACGCGGAAAAGTTATGAACAACACCAGCAACAGCAACAAAAAGAAAGCTGAAACCTGCTCAAGGCACCACCACACGGCCTTTTTACATCAGAACGTACATGATTCAGAAAGGTTGAACCTTTTCTATGAAGCGAAAAGCCTGGTTTCATCCACGCACAAAAAAGCCCAACAACTTAAACCGTACTTCTCTAAGTCAGAGCAGCAGCCCAGCCCACGCCAGCGAGGCAGCAGTACCACCAGCGTAAGGAACGCCTGTGCTGGCGTTCTCTGCTTGCCCAGGGCAGATGTAACAACCACAGCAATACAAATGTCTCGGCTGAAAGGAAAACCGCATCTCAGGCCAGGCTGGAATACTGAAAACCCTGGGCAAAAGGCATGGATTTAGTCTACAAGGAAGATGGAGATCAGCACCCAAACCCTGTTTCTCAGAGCATCAAGTACACAGTTTCCATTCTCTATTCTGACAACACCTGCATAACTGAAGGCACAAAGTAATTTAAAAAACCCAGGTTTTAATGGAAAGTCTCACAGTATCTTCTTATACTTTTCCCTTTTCAGTTTGCTTGCTTGGTACAAAAGCATGCATCTGCTTCCTCCAAAATGCAAAAACTCAGTGTTGAGTTGTTGGAGGGAAGCTCCTACGCTGGCTCATTTCACAAAATCCTCTGCCTTTCCAGGTGGAACAAGGGGAGATTAAAAGGTGTAACTATGCCCTAGGTGTTATGATGTTATCCATAATTTATGCAGAAACAAAATGTCCCATACTGACATCCCTATAACAAAGCATTTATTTGGCTTATACAAAAGTGTTTCATGTTGAAAAAGTGAAGTTTCTCCTTTCCTCCTCTCCTACCAAAATACATGCATGCATTCTTTTTTGCCTTTCCTCACAGCTGGGTATCCATGCAACTGGCTCCAATTCATTTGATTACTAAACTGGAGAACAACTGAGGAAAGTGAAGAGTTAGCAACCTGTCTCAGAATATAAGGTGTCACTGAAAGAAAAAAACCCCGACCCTACAGTCTCCAAATAACTAAGCAATGGTGAGGACTGAAGTTCTCTAGAAAAGAAGAATGTTTTAAGTCAGAACCCCTTAATTCTCTCTTCCACGCTTCAGTGCTAAAACCTCACATTCTACACAGACTGCCTGCTGCCAAGAGATAGACAGCTGCAATATGTAGACACAAAAAGGAGGTGTCTTTTGGCTGGAGTTTTAGATTTCTACATGCTGCCCTGTTTTACATGCTACTCCCTCAAACAATTACAAAAAAATAACTGCAGATACCTAAAAACAAGTGGGACTATTGTTACCGATGATAACTACTGATAGAGCCTGTATTAAATGTGCAGATGTCATAAGGCCCTTTAACAGTCCATGTTCCTCTGCAACAAGACAATTTTCTTGGAAATGTGCTGTTGCAGTCTTTGTACTTACTTGGCTTTTAGCATATGTTTAGTTTCATATCTTACAATAGAAGCCTGGGCATTCCAACAAAACCTGCATCAGTCTTCACTCTTATTTTCCTTAAGCTGGTATTTCCGGGCTGTGATTGATACTTTGCCCTGGCTACTCAAACCGACTTCTTCCACAAAACACACACCAACACTGGCAAGGCTGCACCAGATTTGTACCAGTCCAATCAGAACAAAACCCGGTCCACAATCTTACATGATGAAACATGATCTCCTTACACAATATCAAGCATGATTAAGAAAGATACTCTCTCAAGATGGAAATTAATTTGGAAATAAAAAGAGCAGCTAAAGGAGACATCTGATTTCCAGAATTTTTTTCACAGCTAATGCAGTAACAAGATTTGCATCAAGAGAGCAAACAAACAATGTGTGATAAGGTGGGAAGATGGGACTATCTTGGCAGCCAAAATTCTCACGCCTCTCGATAAAAACAGCATGTAGTTTTGTGCTGCTTGCAGTGAGGGTCAACATCTCTCCAGAAGCTCTTCCCTACCTTCAGCTGCTCATTCCCAGGCAAGGGAAAGACTCTGATTTGCCTCCCTTTTATTGACCAAAACAAAAGTCGGTGAGGTATGATTGTTCAAAGACACAAAATATTAAAGAGGACTGGCTACTCAGAACATTTCAGAGATAAGGCTTACAGAGAAACCCCACAAGCCCCTTGTATCAGCATCTCAGAAGATTACAACAGTAGGAGTAAACCACTAGAGGTGAGGGGGTGAACAAATTACAAAAAAAAAAACAAACCAAACAACCAAACCCCTTCAAGCTGGTTTTGCTGCTTCTTCATCCTATGATGTCAAATGCCCATTTAGGTTGCCAAGGAAACCATTCTGAAGTCACTAATTCAATGTCATTACGAATTTTTTTAGTTACCAAGGCAAAGACACACCAGAAAAGGGAAAGCTGGGAGAAAATACCTAAATATCAAAAGACTCTTAAAAAAAGTGCATCTTCAAAGAGATAAAAAACATCAAGAACAGATCTCCATCGAGATTTTTCCCTTTGCATTGTTTGCAGTCGCATACCTGGAAGAATACTTGCCTTGAAGTGGTGGAGGGAAGATGCCTGAATACAAGTGGTGTTAAACACAACCTTTAAAGGCAAACACCACAATGTACCTGAAAGACAGGGGCAAGTGGGAAAAGGAAAAGGGGAGGGAGTGGGGAAAGTAGCTCTATTAACATAAGGCTGCCACTCTTAAGAGTTACTGGAATCACAGTACAGAGATACCCATGAACTGATAGTAGCTATGGAGCGGATGCTCACTCTCACCTTCAAGTAGGCTGGAAGCCAGAGGGCAGGTAAGAACCTACATGTTAAAAATGAAGCATCTTTAAAAAAATGCAAAATGGTTGTGCTGGTTTTTCAACATCACAACTCCAAGCCAGCAAAGATCCTAACCCAACAAACACAGCAGATGCAGTTCCTATATACAAGGACAGATACAACAGACATTGCTAATTACCCCCCACCCATGAAGCAGAGCTTGGATTAGGCTCTGTCTAGAGGAATTCATTAACTCAGCAGCACTGATTCAAGTGCTGATGATTCAAGGATTCATCCTAGCAGGCAATGCATCTTGCTTCATACAAGGTTGATTATCTTTGCAAGGACCTTGCAAAGATAATCTGGCAAAAAGGCATTCCATTTGATTCTTCCACTTTTCATCCTGGCGCTTGCTTCACTAGGAAAACATGATAGTTCTGATGGTTTAAGCAACAGTCTTTTTAATGACGGTTGGATGGGCTTTTAAGATCTGTTCTACCTGCATTGCAATCAGAAGCCCTGTCATCCTCTGTTCTTCTCCCACCTCCTTCTGCCGGCACAACTAAATCAGCTGCACAGTAAGTCTGCTGAGAGAACTGATCCAGCCGAAACCAAACTTTCAAAAGACAGAGGGATAAATACAAAAAGTCCTTATCAGCTTTCTGGCCTAGCACTTTAAGGCATACCTTTAAGATATTTAAAATATTTATATTTTGAATACATACCCTAAGAAAACAAGCAGTCAAGAAAATACTTCTAATTAAAGCAACATAAACATGCCCTCCTGCTTACACATACACAATGACTTTATTTTATGTTTATTTTTAGGTTTTCCTGATCTAACACCCAAGAGCAGAGAGACACCTCCAAAGCATATGCCATGCTAGGGCTCCATTCCTTGCTCCTCACATGGCCTTTATGATATTAAATTTAAATTTAAGCTACTAAATGCATAGAGCAGCAGCAGAGCAATACAAGAGGAACTCTGAATTCAACAATCAGACCTACAACCACAGCTTGATAGTTCAAAAGAACAGCTCCTGCCTCCTTTCTCCAAACACATGTGCTTGCAACTTTCAAATACTGTATCATTCACAGAGCCCACAGTGCTCAGGATTAAGTTCTGAACAGCTTATTAGAATGGTTTTACACACAGCAACCTTCAAAGATTATCATCATAAATCAGTACTACCTGATGAACTGGGCTTGTTTCTCCTAAGACCACTACATTTCATCAATCCTGAGAGGCTTAATACAGGGAGTAAGTAACCTAGATAAAACTGAGTTCCACTGCTAAAGGCTTTCGTTACCAGAAGGTTTGAAAGCACTGTTGTCACCCTTGCAAATAAGTTCCCAGTTCAGGCAAGCCAGAGTAAAGTTTTCAACAGCTGAACACAAATCAAGTAGTACACATCATTTGGCGGGCAGGTTAAGGTAGGGCTTTAAAAGCCAAGGTTCCTTTTTAGGCCATGTCAGCAGTGAAGAATGTGCAGCACACAGAGGAAGAAAGGGGTTAGCATGACCTGATCTAAACCTCTCCTTCCTCACCCTCCCCAAGCAGCTGCATTTCGGCAGCCTTGTAAGCACTGATTTGTAAAGCAATCGAACTAAGTAAATACTAGCACTATGGTTAGTACCGAAGCAAAATTGTTTCGGTTGCAAAAAATAAAATCTCAAAGTCCACCAACATGGACCAGTCAGTTCCACAGGTGGACAAGTGGGTTCACAACTAGCAAACATAACAAAAGGGATGGAAACACAGTAGAACTGCAGAATATGCTGATTTTACTTCAGTGAGCTCAAAACAATTCCTCTGATACCTGCTGAGAATAAACTGATGGATGAATCCTAGTCATCATCCCAAATCAGGAGGCAAGCATGGAAAGTGGCCAAACTTTATTGTGGGTAATATCTCCCAATTTAAGCGGAACCTAAAGAAACACCCGCGGAGCCAGCAAGGACAAATGTGCCTTGTCTCTGGTAAGTTGTATTCACCAAGGTTTTAGATACACAGGGCATGCTTCAGGCTGCCATTTCTAGGGAGGAAGCAGCGGGGCATGTTAAGTGGGGGGATACAGGGACACTGCTCGTGGAAACCAGCAGTATATTTGGGAAGGAAAACGGCAAGAAAAGCACCATTTAAACAAGCAGTTCTCAAGCAATCAGGATGGAAGCAACTGAGCCAGACCTACAAACAACCTCACCAATCAGCATCTTCTGACTGCAACTTGCCAATGTGGAGAAAGTTTCACAAAAAAGCTGCTGGAGAATCATGACAGTACCTGGAAATCTTTAAAGCCTGTCCAAGTATATGTCTTACAGCAATAAATATATAGGCAAATAAAGTATTTTTGGCATGTGCCTGTGATAGATGTTAACAAGGCAAACCAAAGCTTTAAAAAGCATTGATGAGTGTCACAATCAAAAGTATGGAACTATTTCTGCATAATAATGGATACTCAGATTAGGACTCCAACCTGGGAAGAAGGCCACAGAGGTGATACAGCAGAGGTCCAGAAAATCCTGAGAGGTGTGGAGAAGGTTGGTAGCAAATGAATACTTGCTATTTCCCTTAGTACAAGTCCTAAATAGTATTAAGTGAAAGCATAAAATGGCAGGTCTAGAAAATCAGTTTTTCATCTCCTCTCCAACAAAGCACATGGATAAACTGCAAAACTCACCATCACAACATGCCAAGTGTCAGTACAGGTTCAAAAAGCCACCGGACAAGCTCACAAAAAAGGATTCTTGAACCTAAATACTGTGACTATATTAATATCCCTTGGCTCAAGGGATTCCAGAAGCTGCACATTGCTACATTAGAAAAGCATCATTAATAGGTGCCCTCTTGCCATACTCTCTCTTGATAATCCACATTGACCAGCATCTTGGGCATGATAAGCTTTGGGTCTGACTTGGTATTAAGACACAGCCAGGACTCCCTCTGGTTTTCAGTTCTGTGGGCAAAAAATGCAGCATGACTTACTCCACGGAGTTTAGCACAGAACTAAAGCACCTTCTGCCACAGATCCAGAGGCACTTCTGGCAGCTTGAGGAGGCATTCTCTGCTCTGAATCCAAGCTTCACCGGAGAAGCAGGTACCAGGAACTGCTCATTCCAGGACAGGGCAGTCCTGAGGAAACGTCGCCAGAGCCGCAGCTTCAATGTGATTCAGGTCAGGGTGATTTCAGAGGTTACTGTACCAGGGCTGTCATCCCTGTCTGACAGCCAGTGGTTACTGTGCTTGCAGCAGAGACACATCCAGCTCCAGAGATGCCCATAATTGAAGTTTTAACTACCACTCAATTCAATTCAAACACAGCACACTCTGAAGCGCACCACTTGGGAGGAGACATATCCACCCTTCTGCTTCCTCTGCAACATAAATCAAGCCCTTCATCCAGGGTCAGAGCAGAGCAGCAGGACAAGAAACCTTTGGAAAAAAACCTAAGTGCTTTCTCATTTGCCTGAGGTTCTCACCCAGCCAGTGAGTACAGACATGCTTACTTGCAGGCCTTTGGATAGGGATAGTGGTTAGACGCTCATTTGTGGACCACCTCCAGCAGAAGAGCCCAGCACAGAGCCAGGCCTCTTGTTGGTACTGCCACAGGCCATATTAACTTGTCGCCTTCAATATGCATCCAGCAGAGTTCAGGTCATGGATTTGTTGGAAGTTCATCACTTATTCAGGCTTTTGTGTGAGAGGTCATTGCTGTCAAACTGTCTGCTTTCACAAGCACAAAAGCTCATGTTAAAATGTAAATACTTACAGGTGTTCCACCAGGCACTCAAGATGAAAGTCAGAGCAAATATATTAGTCCTAGCCATATTTTACAATGCTGGTAGTACTCGAATGTCATCTGTTTGTGAACTGAGGTTTTTATGGGGGTTCATCTGCCTAGACAGGAAGCATGATCTAATGGTGGAGACACAGGACTGGGCTCTTTTCACAGCATTTGGGCTCTTTTTCTGCCTCTCTTTCTCTCTCCCTCTGTGACCTTCAGTAAAGAAATTCTTCATGCCACTGTCCCAGCTGAAAAGAATGTGACTAGATGCTTACTCGGCCACATATGAGGGCCATGACCCTCTGTCATTTTTCCTAATTACTGTAAGAATTCTGGAATGATACAGGAAAAATTAATCCAACTGGTAAAGTTAACCTGAGTTAACAAAAAGCAAGAGCCTTATAAAAGAGCACAACACCCTCCTCCCCCAACGCCTGTGTCTCACTGTTTGTTTTTCACGACGGAATCTCTGCAACTTATTATTACATCGCCCTTGATGGAGACAGCATTTTGCAAATTCAGCTTTGCAAGAAGCCGGGGTAGGCTGGCTCACCCCTGTCGCCTAGATTTGCGTGCTGCAGACCACTTTGCAAGCAATTCAAGCACGACTTCTGTGTTGGGATAACACCACAAGACTAGCAGCAGGACTATGCTGGCACAGGCCTACTGGGAAAATCAACTCTCCAGCTGTGGGAAGAAGCAAAGCCAGCAGAAGCTGCAATCACCACGTCACCCTGGAATCCAGTTTCATGTCCAGTCCAACCTCGTTCTGTGATTGAGCTGCACAGTTCTGGCAAAGCTGGTATCCTCTTCCCTCAGCACTTCCAGCTACACGTCAGATTGTCAGATTGTGACTTCTGGAAACTGCCATGTTAGCTATTAAACTGGAAAAAGCCATCTTTGGCCCAAGACGGACTCATGTTCATCCAGTTCAGTACCTATGACAAGAGTAATTTTGCACTGTGCATCCCACATCATGGAAGTCATGAGACAGCCCCCCCCCCGCCCTTAACCATGCAGAGGCATCTCCATCAGGGAACCTGGTTATCAACATACCAGGAAAGGCAGCTTCGGTAAACCTCATGTGTGACGTGAAGTGCCGTCTCTCTGGAACAACCAAGGGGAGTGGAAGGAAGCTGCGAACAACTGTGTTCTTCTGATGTGCATTCCCTTCCTCTGCTCAAGCACGCACAGGAGGCCAAGTAAGCACACATGACATGCTCCCTGCAGGATGCCACATCCTGCCCTATTTCATACAGCATCCCAAGGCAAGCCAGATACTTTTCAAACACAGTATGATGTTTGACAGTATGATCTGTCACAGTGTGACAGGTTCTCAGAGACAACATAGGGGACAGAGGAGGGAACAGCACTGACAGATTTATCCAACAGTGCCAAACTGTTCCTAGCCACACTTCTCTTAGAAGGAAAAATCCCAAGCAGACATGCTGCAGCCACATGCAAATTTTACGATGCATATTCTTTCTGCTCTTTGCTTTTGGTAACTTGTATTAGTTTTATGAATTTCTCGTAACTCTCACTCACCCAAACCCTTCCCATTCCCATAGGAAGTAGAGATCTGTTTAGAAGAGGGAGGTGAAAAAAAGAACCGTGGAGGTGGTTTTATGTACCGCTTAACCCCCTCAAGCTGCTCCCAGCCTTGCTCCCTGTCACCCCCCACACACGGTGCTGTGTTTTAAGGAGCGCTGGTTATGCTGACATCAGTGAGGCTCCGGGGGCCATCTAGGCAGCTGTTCCTGCTCCTGTGTGTGGCCACGAGCCAAATCACTCTGCCTTTTCGGTGATGTTCCCTCCTGCCGGCTACCCCCACTCCCGCCCACACGTCTGCAGGGTGGGGCAAGGTGGCCACTGGCAGCCTTTCCAAAGAAACCTAAGCGGAAAAAAAAGACAGGCAGCTTTCATTTCCAGCCTATGGTCAGAAACGCACGGTGATTTTTGACAGTGTGCTGTGGATTGAAAGAACTGCAGTTTCTCTTCCTGAAGAGCCAAAGACCAAGTTGCCCTTAGGACTTTGTCACCTAGAGGAGAAAAACACGTGCTCTGCCCTTCCTCTCCCCGCGTGCAGGGACAGCCCAGCAGCATCAGAGACCGCTCGGTACAGCTGTTCCCGTTTTAAAGCAGACCCATCCGTGCAGGCAGCTATGCTCCAGCCAAACGATGATAGCAGAGGAGCAGAAAGCTCATCCAGATCGACCCAAGTGCACAAGACGGGTGCAAGAGACCTTCCAGGCGCAGGAAAGGGGGGCCACCGCAGCACTTTTTCTTCCCTGTATTGCTCCCCGCAAGGGCAGGAAGCAGCGTGAGGGCAGGAGAGGTGTGCCAGGGCACCTCTCGGCCCAGCCAGTCCCACGGGGACAGGTTTTAGGCAGCTGGCTCTCTGCAGCCAGTAATCCCAGCGGCGGGGTGCGTCCCCGTGCTGAGCCGCAGCCAGATCCGGGGAGTGAAAAGGTGACAGCCAAGCCAACTTCACATACACCCTCAGAGCCTGCAGCTCAGACCCCATGTCAAGATTAGGAAAGTATGCGCACACAGAGAGCACATGAGCTGCTGGAGTACTTTCATTTAACTCTTGCAGACACCGAGTATTGAAGAAGTTTGGGTTCACAGCCACGTTTCTGGCCACTTCCCTTCAAAAGCAACTCTTCTCAGGCTGCAAGAGCTGCGACAATTCCTTGGGCTGAGCAATGCCTCCTGAAATAGGTCAGAAGCTGGTGAGGTGAGTTTGGAGCTGTGGCTCACACGGGTTAAAGATCCTGGCTTGTGTCACAAATACTTTTTCTGAAAGTTAAAGGCAGGCCCCAGTCCTGAAACACTTCCCTTAACTTTTGCCCATGCCAGTATTTTGACTTTAAAGGAACAACCTGCTTCAGTAGAATTATATCTGTGTTTAAAGTGTCTGCAGGATCAGTGCTTGGCTCGATCTAAACTTGCCACTGACATACGCGCGCACACAACATATACACCAGCAAATTTAGAAAATACCTTGAGAGCTATCAGGATAAGACAAAAAAAAAGGAAAAAGATGGTAACCCCCACCAAGGCACATTTAAAATTTACATGTGTGTATGTTGGAGGATGATTCATCAGGGCAGGAAAAATAGAGATGCCTGAGGGCTATGGCTGGAAGCACACGAAAGGCCCCTGATACTCAAGTTTATCTGGGCAAAGTAGAGTCCCAAAACCAAACAGGTCTGTACACCACCAGCACCAGAAACACTGATAATTCTGGGAGTCACACTTTTTAGTTTTACCTCTTCTAAGGAATAAGAATTTAAGTACTGTAATGTTAGCAATCTTATACTGCAAAGAAACACTCCTTCAGCCACAGAACAAACTCAACCCCTTACTTCTCTGTACCGAGCACAAAAGCAGCACACAGAAACACGAGTTTCCCTGGAACAAACCAGTCAAATTCATTCAAATCTTCCCGAAGAACAACAAGGCAGAACCCATTCCTGCTCCCAGAGCTTATTACAGTAACATGACTAAACATGCTCAGCAGTCCAATGTGATAGGATGCATCCATTTGCTGATGCCAGAGGAAGATGCGTGTCTCTTCTACATGGCACTGCTCTCACAGGCTGCTTTTCAAAAGATGTTTTGAAAAGCGACCTGCTGCGTACATTCTTAACAAGTCATAGTATCACCGGCTGTACAAGTGTTTGACCTCTACTTGCTATGCACTGTGGACAAAAATCTGACATCAGCTTATTCCAACCTTAGTAACACCAAACTGCTTCTGCAAAGCTGGCTGGAACAGACTACAGCAACGCACCGATAAACTCCCAGACGGACCCCTGGAGTGCTGAAAGTGCAACTAGTTTAGTACATGAGCCCACCTGTTTTAAATTTGGGTTGGTTTAATCCAAGTAAGTAACCTGATTAAAATGGGATTCTTCTCTGGAGGTCTAATTTCTAGATGTTTCCATTACTCCATATGCTTTTATGCTGTATAAACATAATGAATGATACATACATCACTTTTGGGATGATTTAAGAATTCAGTTTAAAACTACAACACAAGTCATTCAAGGCAACAGAATTGAATTACTTTGTGAATGGTAAGAGCCAGCAACTGCATTTCGTTTCAGTCTTGGAAAGGTGACATTGAGGGGGTCACATCTTTCTATTCCCAGTTTCTTCTTCTAATTTCCTAATTTCAGAACCCTGACATTTGTCACTTTTACATACAGACCTAAAGCAAAAAGAGAGACGGATGTGATTTGACTGATGGTTTAAAACACATATTAAAGCTAGTACATAATGCTTCTAAACCAAACAATCAGGCAGACCCCTAAGCATGTGTATATACTTGCACTTATACTGCCTAGAAAAGAAATCAATAAATAATCTGTCCGTCACGTGCAAAGCAGGCATTTATGAGAGCTGCCCAAATGCTGCTTTGCAACCAAAGCTGTCTGTTTATAAGGAGACACCTCAGCAGGAGCAGTGCAGGTTCCCAGCATGCCTCTACCTTGGTATCTGGAAAGGCTCCACCATGGGGTAAGAAGATAGTTATAATTAAACATTTATACTGAGGTAGTGCTGCGCAGGTCGGTTCCACAGTGTGTTAGGTGGCTTTTCAAAACTCAGTAATTGAATGCTGATCCCTGCCCCGAAGAGTTTACAGAGTAGGAAATCAAAGCATAACACTTGGCATCTGTATACCAGGAATTAAACAAAGACCACCACCAGTTCATTTCCTGGGTCTTTGGACTAGGCAGCTCACATAAACATCCATTACCAGAAATAGTGGAAATTTTTAAATCAGCAGTCTGAACTTTCCTAATCCACATCTGTCCAGCTCTGTTTGAATTAGTAGCTGGGACAGTAACTACAGCATGCAATTTGCACATGCTGCTGGCATCTTCTTGTCCAGTGTAAATTATTTTTGGCCCAAATACTTTTTAGCAATCATTTTGAAAAGGCATCGAGCACACAAACGGAAACATTTACTGCAAGTCAGTCGGTTCAGGCCGTGCAAGCATGAGAGAGGCTGCCAATGCATGAGGTCGAAAGTCAGGCAACAGCAGATCCTTCTGTCCTGAATCTCCAGGACAACCCCAGGGAGGCATCAGTACATCTACAACGCAGCGCTAGCACACGTCAGCTCTGGGGCAGACCATGGCCACATGCAAGCCTGTGGCCTGTGTGGCGTTGCAAAGCCACTAACCCACATCTTTTTCTATGGAGATTAAGAGTTACGCAATGGTGCAAATAAAAACTCTGGCCCCAAACACACAGGGGCCATCTCTGTCCCAGATCCATCCTCAGGGAGAATTCTCTACATTCCCCTTTTCCTGCAGGGAAGGACAGGCCTGGGAAGGACAAGTCCTCCTCCTACTCACCACACTGAATACACTCAAGAAAGTAAAAGCACAACCTCTAGGATTTAAAAAAGGATACAGCAATGGCCACACTTTCAATGATGCCCAAAACCTGGATGGGTTAGTCAAAATAGACTATTATATCACAAATTCAGTTTGCTGTTTATCAAACAAGCTCCTAAAACAGATGCACTGACTTTATTACTACACCTGTAGGAATTTCAAGCACCAAAAAATACAAAGACACTATTAGTATTTCAGTTTAAGTTTCCTGGCATCTTTCATGCTATGAATGCTCAAGAGCTTTCAGCTGTATATACCCCACATAAAATCTTAGTCCAGAGAAGCCTGAAAGAATTTTGCTGTTGATTCAAATGAACACACGTTTTCCACTTCTACCTACTATTTGCGTATCTATTGATTTATTAAACATGGAACAGCAACTGTAAAGGGGCATGATCTGTGTTCACCTCGATCCACTTAATTGTTCTGTGAACACCTCAACTTTCATTTGTTGGCTTTTGAGCATTTAAAATGAGTAACCTTACTATTTATTTCTACCTTTTTTCCTTTCTCGAGGGAAAAGGGAACCATGGAAAATCCTCAGTCACTAGATTTAAACAGCTTACAAGTTCCAAAAGCTTTGCAAGAAGAGATTGGGAACTGCTTGAAACTGCAGCTACTGAGGCCGCAGTTTACAGAATCCACCAGATCCTTCCTGCAGAGTTTATAATCTGCATGGCTTCCTCCCAAGGTAACCAGCATTCACTCTGAGGTACGGATCATTTCCCTCACCCCTAGAAATTCACCCCTTGCTTTGGCGTGCACGGTAGCCACTGCACGCTCAGCAAAAAGACACTGCCATTTTGCAAAAAGGAAGAATGGAGACAGAGGATGGAGAATATTTCTCCCACAAAGTGTAGGTAACGCTGATATGAAAATAAATTCTTCACTTTTTGAACAAAACCAGTTTCCAACAATAAAGCAAGTTTATACCAGGGCAACTGGAGCACTGTGATCCAGCTCTCTTTACCCTTTTGCCACATGGACAGTCAGGCTCCTGACAGTTCAGAGACGGACAGGAGATCTTACCAAGCAGAAAAGACATCTATCTGCTGTAAAGGCTGGGAAGTTGCTCCAAGACTTGTCCCACAAGCTGCCAATGACCACAGTCTTGAACCTTACTTGGAAATACAGTAAGATGTACTTAGCAACACCTGGCTGGGCCATCTGATAAGGAAAAAAAAAATAAATTATACCTGCAGTGGTTAGAAAAACAGACCAAAAGAAATATACTCTCCAACTAAATACAAGACGTAAGTTACATCTGTGTAGAGAAGCACTTGTCACTGCACTCATAGTTCTTCCCCTGGAAAATACAGTCAAACCTCACAAATGGAAGCCCTTAGTAATCCAGCTACAGCTCTTTTACAGCTGGCTTCTATGGCACGTGCTTCCACTTCCTGAACCTTCAGTGTCTTGCTTAGAAAGCAAGCCTCCTCCTGCAGCCCTCCTTCCTCCCACCCAAAGCATAAGGATGTACACACAGCTAAGTATGTGAGCTGTACTGCAAGTTATCCAGCTGAAGACCAGTTCAGGATACCTTAATGCTTTTGGGGAGAAGGAGGGGATGAAACAGGTGAGCACATGCATGAGAGGCCACAAACACCTTGTGTGTTTCCTCAATACACTGGCAACTGCATCAACATCAGAAAAAAATGCACACTTGAATGAGGAACAGCACACAGGTATTCATGACCTGGCTGCTTCTCATGTTCTCAAAACACAAAGAGCAATGACATGTGATGAACTTAATTCAATGAAGAAAATACAGTCTGTGTAACAAAAAGAGGAACTTAAACTAGGATCTTTCCCCTACCCAAAACTGTGAGTGGTCCAAATTAAGAAGGAAGTAGTGCTGCATATTGGAGCAAAATCCAAAGCAGTTCTCCCTTGTCCAAGCCCTAATGTTACCAGTGTGAAGGAGTCCAGCCTGAGCACAGCAGTGTTTATTGCTGTGATGCAAGAGCTCTGAGCAAAGCACTCCCAGGTACCGATACACCTGAACACTGACATCACCTGCTGTATGAAACAGGACTAACAAGGGCTCCAGTTAAAGCCAGCTAATCACACACAATAAAAGCAAAGGCCAGCTACACTTCAACTCGAACATTTTGTTTCTCTCATCCTCAGACAGGAAGTACATACCTAAATTAACTAAAAAAAGTTTGTTAGCGGCTGATCATCCTCCATTTTCAAAGGACAGATGATGCAAGCCCCCATTCCTAAAACACCTACGAGTACATTTGTGCTGTTTCAAGAAAGCACATCCTAACACCTGTTAAAGTATCTACCAGGAGATGCCAAGTGGATAAGTTCTACATGTATGAGAGGCTGGCCATTCCACTATTAATCACAAAATACCTTTCTCTTTTAGAACCAAATTAACAAGTCACTTGGGTACATCAGCACAGAAAATTTCCAAGATGCTTAACACATTTTTAACCCAGAGCGACTTGAAAGTCTAAATTCCATTTTTCAAAGCTGACAGAAATTACACTGGGAAGTCACCTGGCCATTGTGTGCAAGCACCTTTCCCACACTTTTTCAGAGCCCTTCACAAATAACATCCCTTGTGCAAATGGATCTTCAAAGAAACTTCAGAGAGCAGGATGTGGGGATGTCCTCTTCAAAAGGAAAAGGATCTCTCAAAATCCTGAGATTATATAAGTAAATCAGATTAAACAAAAAAACATTTTTACTCAGGAAGCTTAGATGCAGGACAACGAATTTGGAAGTTGCATTCCATATGCTTCTACGGGAAGACCTGCAAAGGAGACAGAAGAGGTCATCAAGGCCTGAAAGGCCTCTCTCTCTAATGGTCCTTGGAATACCTGTTTTAGCTCAGAAGCCTAACAACGCCCTGGGGGATTTTGACAGTTTTTCTTTTCCCTTGCTGTAACACCTCTGTGGATGGCTGGGACTCTGCAGATGAATCCTGTTGTTGAAACAGCTGCCTCTCTCTACATCTTTAAAGAGGTATTCAGATTCCCTTAGCCTTACTTAGTTGAATCACTCTGAATAAACAGTCACCACCCATCAACTACGTATTTTTGTAAAGCACCTAGTCAAAGGCAACCACCTTTATTGATTGCTAGGCTGGCCAACCTGAAAGCTGAAATGTTATTATTAAAAAAAAAAAAAAAAAAAAAAAAGGCAGGATACACTTGAAGGCCGGCGTTGTTTCTAAAGGCAGCACAGGTCCAGGCGTTGCTCAGTGACATCAGGACGATTCCTCTCTGACTGCAGGAGGCTGCTCTAACAGGTTTCATACCAGCACAGCCACAAGCCAAGTATCCCACTGACTCTTCTCCCTTTTGTCCAGGCCCTTTTCCTTGTTCTGACCCTCTTCCGCCACAACACGTACGAGCCAACCAACAGGAGCCCAGAGCATATGCCCCAGCTGGCAATTATTTCTACTCTCAATGTTTCATAATAAAGCATTAGCACAAGCTCTAAATAAGTTCTGTCACCCTGCTCCAAGTAAAATGCTGAAGGAAGGAGGGTGAGATGCTGCTGTACTGCTGTCTCAGAAGTTTGCACTCTTTTAAGTCACTGGCCCTCAAATGTTGCTATTCAAAACAGAGTGGTATAGGGTGAGGTGGAGGGAACACCTTCAGGTGGGAAAAACATCACTGGCAGACATCAAAGATAAGCCATCATCAGACTTCTTGCACCAAAGAAGAACAAAGAGTCAATGCTCCTGAAATTCCTGTTCAGAAGTACCCCAGAACAGAGCCAGCACTTCCCACCTCAGCCAACCTCACCTATGTTCATTTGTAATCAAACGCTGATAACCAAACCTGGCCTGGCAAAGCTCTGCAAGTTTCAAGCCCGTCCTGGCTCCAAGCAAATACCTAACTTTTCAGTGTATCACGAGAGAGTGACATTCCCAAAAATACCCAAGTCCTGCCTTTGAAATCACTGCCTGTAAAGATTCTTCTAAATGTGCGGGGGGGAGGGGGGGAAGGCGGGGGGAAGCCACAGCTCCCATAGGTGCTGGTTTATGTAGGATATTAAAAAGAAAGCAACAAGCAACAAACAACCAAACAAAATAGAACAACACACACAGAGAAAGGATTCCTCATATGCCTCCCCAAAGAAAATCTGCTTTAACTGCTGAACAATTAGTCAAGTCAAATCTCCCACCCCAAAGGAAGAAAAAAGCTGTTGCACGGTCTCAGAAGGCAATTCCTTCTCACCCTCAAAGTTTACATCTGCTCCTTAAGACACTTTCCAGCAAAGCTGCAGGGTACCTGAGCATTCCATCCATGATAAAGCTGTTCTCAAAAGAACACGAAGCAGTTCCTGGCCCTTTTCCAAGCTGTAGAATACTGTTGAAAAGGCGTATTTTAAAGCCGTAACCCTATGACTGTCCATCTTGCTTGAATTCAGAAAGGACGTAAAAGACAGAGAGCAACAAGCATTCTCACTACCATCAGGAGAACGAAAAGCAGCACTACCATCCTCCTCTACAGACAATTATCTCCCAAGAAAGAAGCTACCACATCAACAAGGCAGCCGTCGCAAACTGGTCTAGTAACATGGTCCAATAATACATTCATTTCAAAACAACATTTATCGTGCTGAAAGAGGAAGACATGATTTCACATGTTTTAAGAGTGTACACCTAAAACAGAGATTTCCAAACTTAGGCATCATTCATCAAAAAGTTAAAAGGGGCTTTTTCCACACATGCATAGATTTCAGACTAACAGGATTTACTTGTTTTCTGCCTGTTCCTGGGGAACCTCTGCAGTTTCTTTTTTTCCCAAGACTGTCCCTACAGGCTGCTATCCAACATACATCAGATGCTCCTGGAGCAACAGATGACTCTGGAAGGACATTTGCAAAGGGCACAAATTGAGGGCCCGATGTTAGTAAAATTTAGACATACCAAGGGAGGGTAGAATTACTCCTGTATGTAGATAATTTGAACATTTGACATAGTCCCCTGGAAAGCTTTACTTATGCATCTAAGTATTTTTTTTCAGATGTCTTACTAGCAAAAGGTGTATTTTGAGTCAATTAAAAAATTATTGCAACTTAAAAAGTGAATCCTTTTCAAAAACACTCAGGTTAATTTTAGCATCCTTCTGTTTAGCTGCTTAGCAACACTTATCCTATGACCTTCTAAGCACCACCTACTTTTACAAGGGATAATGAATATAACCAAAGGGATTTATCTATATGTTTTTAATCTATACAATGTAAGTACATCAACAGTTTTTATTTAAATGAGAAATCCAATCCAACTGAGAGCAATTCAAACTATTTCTGTTCAAGAAGAAAGTTTCACAGACTATAATCAAGCTACTGTTATGACTGTAGTGTTACTTCAACATAGGCAAAGTGATAATATCCTTAAGGAGTGAGGAAAGCAGTATGTAAGTCAGTGTTTGCATGCTTTGGGAAACACTGCATTTGTCTGTGGGGATACCAAAGGAGATCACACATGCTACAAACAGGTAACGAAGAGATTCAGTTTTCCCAGTTTTGAAAATCGAAGTTATCTCCCAATCCTCAATCAAAAAGAAAAGCCATTTGGTCAGAGGGTCACTGAATATTGTAAAGAGTTAAGAATGGGCACACAACCTGAGCAAGTGAAGTCAGAATAAGATGCTTCATTACATTGTAATCTGCAATTAAAGCTTCAAACACCCAGGTCCAGCTGGGGAAAAAAAAAAGCAAACCAAAAACCCAGAAAAACAGTCAACAAACACCCTGCTACATTATGTCTTAATACCAAGTCAAATATATATATATATTCTTTAGGATTGCCAGTTATCAAAAGAAGTGTGTAAGAGTGGCTACATAAATAGTCACTTCTGACGGGCAAACAACAGCTTGACAACTAGAAGCTGTCTGTGAAATGAAAGCAGAATAAAAGTTTACTCGATTGCACTTAAAGGATGATATTTTTCCAACTCATGATAGGAATTCAGTTCCAAACACGAATGCCAGGAGGAGGAAGGTGAGGGAGCAAAAGAGGCCACACTCGGTCGAGAACAGCTGTCCTGCAGCATGAGAGGCTGGATGCATCCCTGCCGGCAGGTGAGGGAGAGCCCTGGTACTCTGATTGATTGGATGATGGATTCATGCTGTTTCTGGGTTTCTAACAAACAAAAGGGCCTATTCTTTCCTGGATGTACCCAACTCCCGTTAAGGCTAATCGGCATTATGCAGGCACACCAAGAAAAGACTATATACCCTTAAGTCTTCAAAGAGAAAATTAAAACCTAAAACAAATATGGCTGGCCTGACCCTGAGTCACTGCATCCCTTTCACACACGCTGACCCTGTGGAAAACAGGAACTGCGGTAACAAAACTCGGTGCTTGTGTCAAAACGACCGACCTCAACGAAAAAACTTCAGCCATCATAACAGCTGTCTACTGCGCACTGTAGGGGTGACAACACGGTGTTATTTAGCAACTGCTCCTGTTGTTAATAAGCCATTTCTTTTCAAAGGCACGGGGCTGGATGTTGGAATGGGAGGAAACATCCACTGCATTTGCTGTCTCTCCTAGACCACTGCCCCCAAATCACACTGAACTAGATGTTTACTTTCTCGAATAAGTAAATACACTTGATCTTATCTCCAAGAGAAGACAGGCGAAAGAGGGAGTTGGGATTAAAACTGAATGGTTGGTCTCCCCCCCCGCCCGCCTTCCCTCCAGCAATCAGCCCAGTGGCTCCCGGGCAGGATGCTGGCTCCTCGGCGAGCAGCAGCAGAGCATCAGCTGCGGGCCGGACACCGCGGCGCGGCCGTGGGAGGGCGGCGGGGCACGGAGGCGCCCGGGCCTCCGCGGGGTGCGCAGCCGAGCAGAGCGGCCCGGGCAGGGAAATGTGCTGAGCCAAGGAGAAGCGCTCTCCGCCTTCTGCGCAACCCCGCGAGGATGCCGAGCAGGCGAAGATATCGCAGCCGAGAGGTGAAACGGGGGAAATTATTTAAAAACGAAAAAAAAAAAGAAAAAGAAAAAGAAAAAAAGAAAAAAACCCAAGCGTGCGTGCAGAGGGAGGCGGGGGAGAAGTGCAGGGAGAAGAAGCCAAAGGAAACTTATCTGCGACATGACAAAGTTCAATCCACCGCCCTCCCTCCTCTGCTGAAAAAAAAAAAAGTTGCAGCATCTCGGCGCGCCCCGCTCCCCGCCCGGCCCGGCCCTGCCCGCGACCCCCGCGCCCCCTCGCCCCGGGCGGATGGGGCGGGGGGGGGATGCCGAGCCTGTGTGTTACGAACTGGGCAGGAGGAGCTGCCTCGCATCCTCAGCGCGGCCCCCGCGGCGCCGCCGGGGGTGTCCGGCCCGTAGCAACGGCGATGGGGAGGGAGCGCAGTCGCCCAGAGACGGGGCTCGGCCGGCTCCCATCCGCACCGGGCACCGCGCCGGGGGGGCGGCCGCCGCGCCGCCCCAAACTTTGTTTTCACCTCAAACACCGCCACTGCGGGGGGAGGTCACCTCTGCCTCGCCGCTTCTCCCCCCCGCCAAGATGGGGCTGAGGGGGGCGAAGGCCCGGACACCCCTCCTCAGCTTCGGATGCTGCCCGGCTCCTTCCTGTAGTGGTGACGCCGCCCAGGCGTCCCTGCCCGCCGCTGGCCCCGCCGCGTAGGGATGTGTTCCTGGCACCGCACAAAGGCAGCGGGACGGGGGGGACCCACGGGGGGCAGCGCCCCCCGCCCTCCCCAGGCACGGCTCCCCCCCGCCCCCGCCGCGCAGGCCGGGAGGGGAAAGGACACGCACGTCCCTACCGGGACGGGGGGGAGGAAGGCGGGGGGGCGGGTGGAGAAAGTGGAGGAAAGGCGAAAAAAATCAAATAAAGTAAGAAAGAAGGGTTAAAGAAGAGAGGGGAGAGGTACCAGGGGGCCGAGGAAAGGCAGGCGCGGCCGTCCGGCCCTGCCGGGGGAGCGGAAAGTCAGCGGAGAGATGCGCGGCGCAAGCCGGCTCTACCTGCGAAGAAGGGGCGCCTTCATCCCAACTTCCCAGCTCCGGCGCGGCCCTCTCAGCCGGGAACAGCGGGTAGGGGCCGCCGCGGGACCCGCCGCCACCGCCGGCAGGAAAATAAGCCCGAAGGAAAAGTTAAAAGGCAAGCTCGGGAGACGGGGCGAGCCGGGCTAGAAGATGTTGCTTCCTCGCAGCCCCATCCAAATTGTGGCGGTGGCTGGTTAAAAATAAACTTTGCAGCAGGGGGGGGGGGGATGATCTGGCCGGATTCCTGAGCTCAGACGGTTTAATATGGATGAGCATCAGGTCCTGAAGGCAAAACGCCGCGGCTGGTGCCGCTGGTTGGTAGAAAGTCTGCAACAGGGAAGGGGAAAAAAAAAAAAAAAAAAAAAAGCCAGGAGCCGCGGAGGGAGGAGAGGAGAGGGAGGAGCGGGGGAAGGGAAGAGGGAGGCTACACGAACTCATCATCATCTCCACCGCTGCCAGCCAAACTTTTTTCCTCCTTTTTTTTTTGAAGGAAACTTTTTCCCCCCTCTAACAAGCATTTCATTTTTTAAATAAGTCGCATGACCAGCCGACACGATGCAACCTCCTCACTCCCGCGCCTGCCCCCTCCCAGAAGTTTATTTTTCCTCATCTTTCTTTCTGCCCCCCCCCCCCCCAAGAAAAAGAAGAGGAAAAAAAAAAAACCTGATCCCTCCGGAGTTAAGGCACGCTCCTGCCCTTTGTGAGGGAGCGCGGCGGCCGGGCAGCCCCGCGGTACTTACGCCGGACTTTGCTGGGGCTGGGCTGCTTGCGCCGCGACATGCCGGGAGGATGGGCCGCCGGGGGGGCGCGGGGGCGCGCCGGGGGGAGCGCGCACGGGAGGGAGCCGCAAACTTGTTCCGGAAAAAGGAATCAAAATGGCGTTTCTGTGGATGTGCAAAGTTCATCAACTCCGCGCTAACTTCCCGTCCTCCGCGCCTCCCTGGAGGGGAGAGATGGGCACGGTTAGGGACCCCGCCGCGCCGCGCTCCGCGGGCGCCCCCGCCCCCTGCCCGCCCCCGCGCTGCCCCGCGCACCCTGATAAGGAGACACATCACGTGTCGCTCCGGCTCCTCTCCCGGGGACGCGCTACCGCGGCGGCAGCAGCAGCAGCAGCCTGTTGCAAATAGCATCTCTAACTCGCCCTCGTCGCGGGGAGGGAGGGGCACCTCCAAGGAGAGGAGTGAGCACAACTTTCCCCCCCACCCTTCCTCCGTCCCTCCCTTCTCCGCCCGGCAGCGCAGCAGCGGGATGCCCGGGGCAGGCGCGGGGGGGGGCGGCCAGGTGCCACGCGGCGCCCCGCGCCCTCCCGCTGCTCCGGCGGCCGCGCCCGCGGGGCTCTCCCGGGCGGGCCTGGCCGGCCGCGCTCCCGGCCCGGCGTGCGTGTCCCCCGGCAGCCGGCCGCTCTCCCGGCTCGGGGCTGGAGCGCATCCGGAGCCGCCGGTGGCGGTGCCGCGCTGCCGGCTTTAGGGAATTCACCGGGGCTCTCCGCTGCCGTGGAAATGTCTGTGCATCCTCCTCCTTCTCCGCCTCCCAGCCCGGTGCCTTACCAGGTACAGCGGCCGCAGGCAGCCGCCCGCTGCTCCGCGGGCAGGAGTCAGCTTCTGGTTATGTTTGTTTGTTTCCTCAGAAACTTTTCGTCCTTGCGCGATTTGGGTCCCCGCAGGGGTCAGTCATCCATCCAAACCTAAAGGACACGTTGAATTTAACAGGACCGTGAACATCAGCACAGGAACAGGAGGCGCAAATGCTATGTCTAATCACAGGCGAGATGCGGCTGCTTGTGCGTACAGGTAGTTACACTGTGCACGGCACTGCACGCACCATCCTTCCCGTCACTCTCCCTGCAGTGGAAGTTCAAAGGTGTAGGAGACTCAACAAGTGATGGAGAGGTGTTCAGAGTCGTGAGGATTTCACTGTAAAGCCAGTACCAGTTTAGAGTTGCATGACGAATAATAACAGTACCTAAAAACGAAATACCTGGCAATACTCCATCCTGAAAGCTCGATGGGGAAAAAAAGAAAAGTAAACCAACAGTGCTTCCGAGGAGTGCCCTAATGAGTACAGGAGGAATCAGTTTACCTTTAAGGAAATGGTTATTTACACTATATCTAGAGCTACAAAAACTAGGCCTTTTAAAGATGTTATTGGTGAGGTGGAACCTGGAGTCTCTGCCTGTTTTTTAAAGAAATGAAGTCATGGCCTCTAGGCAAAAGGTTTGTGCCAGCTTACGTGGTATCCTATCTCCTGATTGAAAAGGGATTCACATGGAAAAGGAGGCTAAATTCCAGGTATGTAGCAGTAAGCCCTCAACTGACTCTTTTCACAGTTTTACCTGTAAGATGTCATGATTAACTTCATTTGCACCATTCTTTTCAAATACTGATAAAAGCATACAAGCCAGGAATACACAGGTCCTGTCTCAAAGACATGAGCTGTGATTCATATCAGGAATAACCCTCTTCCCTTCTGGACTCCCAAGTAAAGCACCTGCAGGTCTGGTGAACTGGAACTTGGAAATGCCACAACTGCAAAACCGAAAAGTGCACACGTGTATTCAGAACATGAAACTGCAGCTTTAACCTGTGTGTGTTTGTTGTGGTGGTTTCTGCAGCCTGAATTTTTGTCACCTGTGTTCAGTACTGAATTCTGTGCAGTACTACCCAAGCGGACTTGCTGGCTGACAGAAGAGCAGTATCATAGTTTACCCCACAATATTAGCAACAAACATGAGAAAGCACACTCTCATTGTTCTAAGGTTCTTATTTTATGAAAAAACAATCACGGGAAGCCATTAAAAATAAACTGATAGCAAAGTGTCTTTAACCTTTTCATCTCTGTCCCCACTGTACCTGCCAACCTGCAGTGGCAGAACTGCTGGTAAGTTCAGCAGCTTTATAGCCAGCTTGCATCTTCACTTCGGTATCTCTTGCAGTCAGGCATCCAATTAATCAAAAACCTGAGCAGTTTGTCCATCTCAGGCTCAGCCCTTAAAACATTCAGTTCATATTGGAAGACTGCTGTGATTTAAGCCTGCCTGGCACACGCATACAGACTCATGGAGACTGGGCCTGGTTTGCACAGCCATTTATTTACACAAATGGCTGCAATTGAAACTGGTGAAAATTCCTGAATGGGTAATCATATTTGGAGGTTAGCAATGCATGTCTCATTGACCCCTGCCTAATATTTCTAGAATAGTCCTGGAGGCCTTTTGGACTATCTCCATGTGAAGATTGCCACCCTCAATGTATTTTTTAACTTTGGAGGTGCTTAAGAGCCCTTCGATGCGGGAAGTTTAGTAAGCAGATAGATGGAATAGAAGAACAAGTGTTTCTCAATTCAGCATCTGAAATCTGCTCTAGAAAGGTGGAAATGTAAAGCTCACATTGGAAAAAAAATAATTATTTTAGTGCTTGGAAAAAATACTTAGATAATTTTTTATAGCATTTATGTTTTTAGCATCCCTGTTCTTTCAGAAAGATGGAATGAAGGATGAACCAGTACATAAAGTGTTACATTAATACAAAAAATTAAACCCACCAACAAAAAACCCAGTGATGAAAAAAAGTTATTACATAACTTAAAAACCCCATTAACTACCAGTGTTTATAAAATAATAAAAAGTGATATATCTTTTAACAGTTTAGGAATTAATTATAATTCTGGGCTATTGCTGGGCAAGAGAAAGTAAAATAATCCAGTTTTCCAGCTTTCTGTCATTTGAACTTTTATAATGCATTAGAGAGGTAAAAACCCACTGTGGTCTAGTACTGAATGTGAACTTTTGAGCAAATGGTTCCTTTTTTATTACTTATTACAGTGAAAGAGAAGGTAGAGGTAATTTTTGTCTAATAAACCCCACTTTTATGAATGACTCTCCCAAAATGTTACTACATGACTCATATGATACAGCTATCCTCTTCACTCCGCACTTTTTACCATTTGCATTACTGGGGTTTATCCCATCTCCTCTGAACCACTCTATGACAGGCTAAGAACTAAGGCTTTTTTTCTCCTGGGACTATTCATAGTTTCTATACTTTCTGGGTATTGAGACATGAATACCCACAGTGATGGTAAACACACTAAGGGGCAAGAGGACTTTCTCTAGCTTCTATGTAACCCTCACACACCTCTCTGATCCTTCACAGTGATGTTAAATACAATGAACAATAGTAGAAATAAGAACAATAGTTTTGTGAAGGTGTTTAGTGTGTTATCAAATTCATTGACACCACTGGGTGACATAGCTATGTTGGTGACAAAAGCCACCTGCTGTGGTCCCAAGAAAAGGACAACTCGGCCCCCACCCACAATTCACATATCAGAGATGCTGATTAAAGGTATTCAAGGAGAGAAGAAAAACAGGATGTATAGCTTATATGAAGGCCACAACTTGAGGATGTCTTAAAGCACAGAGACTAAAGCTAACACTGGCATTAAGAGAGAAGTTAAAGGTTAGCTAGAAAACCTTTTTTCCCCCGTCTTATGAGACACTATCAACGTTCTCTGGTTTAGATCATGGTATTTAGAAGTTACCGTAATTTCTTGCAAATTTACACATCCCTTTCAGCCAAAGCAGCTTGGAGTAAGCCAGTTCTATGACTAACCAGGAGTATTTTATATGCTAAGAGGCAGGACTTTACAACAGGGCCCTGACTTTACAACACCTCATGACTGCTGGGTGAGGGCAGCTGCCAAGCTCCAGCTCCCTCACCCTGATGTGTGGCTGTCCAGCCACAGAGGATGTCAGAGGCATTTGAGGCCCCATGCCCTGCCTGAGCTTGTGCCTGCACAGCATCCGGAGTCCTCTTGCTGCCATCCTTTTCCTGATGTCCTTACTTGTGCCAAGAGGGAGAACTTGGCTGAAATACTAACGTAGGGAAAAGCCTGCTTGGAGGATCAGAGAATACAGCCCTGAGGGCTTTGAGAAATAAGTCTTTATAAAACCTAAGACCAAAAGAAATGCTTGTATTTCCTTTATGTTTCAACCAGTTATTTCTTTAAATGAACAAACATGCCACTGCTGAGTCTCCTCATGGGCTGAGGTTTTTTTTGCTTAGAGGGTTTTTTTCCTCCAACTGAGACACAGGTTTCTTGGGTCAAAAACCCCTTAAGAACTAATGCAGAGCTGACAAATGTGACCACCATAGAGGCAGGGTAATTATACAAAATAAAATGGGGAAAGTTCAATTAAATATATTTCCTATAAATTGCTTGGAAAATTAAACTTGATGAATTTGTGCACTGGAAAACCACACAGAAAAGCATATCACATAAGCTGCAAACTCTCTCAGAGGATTTGTCTGAAGACACAGCATTCTACAGCATTCCCATTTTCCCCATGCAGGGAAATGTGATACACCACCATGCTCAGCTACCTTGGCCTCTGGAAATTGGGCAGCTGGAGAACAAGGAAGTGGTGGAACTTGCTCCTGCAACAACCCCACCCACTATATCCAAGGGCAGCTTTGGATGAGCAAGGCCAAAGCTTTAGTCCAAACTTAGATCAGCCTTTACACAGAGAAAAAGCTGAAGTATCCCAGCATGCTTGAGCACTTTCCCTCACATCCCAACAGGCTGGTAGTGACAAGGCTGGAATTAAAATCAGTATTTCCCCCAAAATCCCGGTGTAGTTCTCCAGGCACGAAGCCATCCACTCTGCTGGGTGACTCTTCTCAGCAGACAGTATGTTAATGGTAAAAAACAGCAAAAAGAAAAGATCGAGTGTGTTTGCTCCTGGTTTGCTCTGAGACATTTCAACAGTGCAAAACAGTCCTTGAGCTGACTCACCTAGCCAGCCAAGACTACCTCTTGGCTAAGGATTCATATGGAAATATGAAGATAGTGTTTCTGAAACCCACACCACTTTTTCCCCCCCGTAGATCACAGCCTGTAGGGCATATTGCAGGAGTGCTTGAAGTTTCTGGCTGCGGTAATTGCTGGTCCCATCTCCTTCTCTCTTTTCACTGTGGGAGTCTCCAGCAGATGGATGCAATGCAGAGCAGCCCTGCTGCTGGGACTGGACCAGCTTGATGTACTAGTCCCTTTCCCCAGCTCTAATTTTCAGGATGTAAAAAGTAGCATAAACTATTCCCCTAAACTATTGTAACAATAACCCATGTTTCTAAGTCCTTTCAGGGGAAGTTCACCAACCTAAACCTATTCTTTCAGGATATACTTTCGTAACTATAGAGAATGGCTAAAGGGATAATCAACTGACATATCTTCCAGCCTTATAACCAAAACAAACAACAGGGGCACAAGAGTGTTATTACAGTTTTAGTAACAAAAGTTCTTTAAAGAGGAGTATTTAAAAATAGTATGTTTTAAATTAATAAAACTGAGATTCCCTCCTGCAGATTTAATTACTTCGCAAATTTTGGAACAGCACAGCCTGCTTACTCCTCAATAGACTGTTTAAAAACATAGCATGAAAAAACTAGCAGGCAGATGTTTGACATTTACATTCTCCAGCAGTTCTGTGATCACTAATGTAGAGCCTCAGAAACAGGTTGTATAATCCATGTGCAAGCGTGTCTGTGTAGAGACGGAGTGGGTAAAGGAACAATAAGCAAAACCACCCACTGCAATACTTTCACTTGTTTTAAAACTCTGCATTGTTGCCCAGCAGCTTTTGTTGCCTGGCAATGCAAAAAACACAGGTGTGCAAAAAGAAGTCAGTGTTTAATGCCCAGCTTGTGATTTGGTACTGACATGTTTCATTCTTATTGACCTCCCAGCCTCTCACACCTAATTGATTGTTAGCTTAAATGTGATTGTTTTCCCTCCTGAAGGCAAGTAGTAAGCCAGCTGTGTGTTTCCCTGTGTCTCATTTGCTAAGGAGAGTGGATTCTGAAACCTCTCACAAACACAATAAATGCTCATGTTAACAGCACTTCGTGTTCAGTTGTTCAAAGGGCTGCAGTAGCACCAGAGGATACAGCGGCAGCTAAAGGAAGGTGCAAATATCCAGCTGAAGCATCACTTACTATCTTTTGGTATCAAACTAGAGATGGAAAACACCTGCTATCCATTCTCTGAGGCTGCCAAGTATTTCTCTAAGCAGTATACTTTTCAGTACTGTCTTGGTTTAGCTTTAAGTATCCTCAGTTAGGGAGAATTTGACAGTTTCTGTTGGGAGCTTGGGCTGTACCTTGCTGATTTTGCTGTTACGACATTTCTCTTGATTTTTCTAGCCCGCATTTTTATTTTCTTAACTTCATGCCACAGCTAATTATAGCTTAGAGGGTGCAAGTAGAAAAGGGGATAGGGAAGAAGGAAACCCAGCAGCCCAGGGAGAAGATGGTAGGCAGTGCTTTGAGATGCACCCACAAAGCAGCAGAGAGGGCCAGCAAGCAGCAGAGAAGTGAAGAAATAGGAAGTGAGGCAGCAGTCATGAAGAAAGTATGCAAGGAAGCAGTTACCCTGCAGGGAAGGAAAAAGCAGGACAACTTTCAAGGGCAGAGATTAATGTAACTTGGGGGAGGCTGCAGTGACAGGATTTGGGGAAGAGGAGAGAGGAACCGAATCACCAAGGAAAAAATGGCCAGTGGATGCAGTAGGCAAAGAATCAAGGAGGAGGCAGAAGAAAATGGTGGGGCTCACGTAAATGAGCATGAAAAGAGTCCTTATGCTTTTGTACCTATTAAATTGTGCTTTGTGCCTCCTTAAACCCGAAGTAAAATTGCATTGGGTCAGGTCTATGCCATAAAGTTCTGCAGGCATATTTACGCTGATCAGATGTGCAAAGGGATATGGTTTGCAACTGAGGCTAAAACAGAGCTGCGCTACCAAAAGCAGTGAATGTTCAGAGCTATGCAGTCAGAACCATACTTTCACCAGCGCAGCTTGTGTCATTCAGACAATGATAAGATAAGCCATGCTGGCAAAAGCACAGTCTTGCTGTTGTAAATTGTACTGGGGGTAGATATACCTCTGCTGCAGCATATAGGGGTGTAACTACACCAGGAGAGCTCTTTGCTTGTCAAAACAGCCATGCTCTATTAACAGATTGTCCATAATGGAGACACGATTAAGAGAGGTAAAAGGAATTCTTCTACTGACATGACTTCCACAACCACAGCAAAAACTGTCAGCACAAGGTTTTTCCTGGCAGAAGAAGATAGCTTTTTAGACCAGAGGGGTGTAAGATACAGACATATTTTAGATAACTTCTGAAGCTTTCATACAGGAAAGTATTTGCTTCTACAAAAAGAAAACTCCGTAATTGCAAAGTGTCTCAATATTAGGGCGATGTGGGTAAAAGCATTTAAGTCCTTTTACCTTTGCTTATCATTCAACATGCACTTGTTTTTAAATAAAGAACTCTTGAGAAGAAAGTATTCTCAACAAATTTTTCTGCATTCCTGTCTTCAATTTGGATATCAGATTATATGCTCCATAATCTTCTTCTCTTCTGTGCAATACAAAGAAGGTGAAACTTCTCTTAATGAGCATATAGGGAGGAAAGATTTGGTAGATAGATAAACTTTTTTTTTTCCCCAATTACTTTGGTGGTCAAAAGGGACTGTGCTCTAACTGAAATGAAACTTGAAAAGGAAAATACCCCTAAACCGCTATTATCAAAATCAGCGCAAGAGAGCTGTTACCTGAAATGATTCACTGTGTGGAAATCTCAACTCTTGAAACAAATGATTTCTAAGAACAGGGCACAGACATCAGCCTTTTCCTCAAAAGAACTCCAAGTAACTAGTAAGGGCAGAAGACATTTAAACTCCCAATTTTCAGCTTGCAGTCAGTGTTTACAGCAAGGATTAAATCTCTTGGGATTAATATCTATGAAAATATCCTGAAATCCTAACAGTCATGCAAAATTTTTCCTGCAATCTCTTGTGAAGTGGTAATAGACTGCTGTGGCTCTCTAAATGCAGCAGAGAAATAATCTTCTGAGCTATACATTTTGATTAAATGGCAACTGCAAATAAGGTTTTCTCTAATAATTTCCTGAACAATCTTATGTACTCACTTCACATACACCTGAGCTTGTTTCATTAGGCTGTTTTCCTCTAGGTCCTTTCCCTTGCAGAAGTGGCTGAAGGTAATTATTAGAGTGCAAATGAGCAGCCTGAATAGTTCAGCAAAATGATTTTTAAAATGGTTAAGTGCAAAGAAACAAACAAAAAAATATCCCAAGAAAAGTCCTGAGGGTAGAGCCTAACGTCACTAGAATAAGAGTTACACAGCAGACAATCCAAGAGGAGGCTGAGGAGAACACTGCTAAGGTGTCCAGTGGGACAGTGGATTGGAGCACTGCATTATTACCTCTTGAGGTTTGGATGTAAAGCCTGATTTAAAATACACATAAAAATGAATGTGATCAGTTCACCTTAGAGCCTTCAGAGCAGTGGTCCTCACATAAAAATGAGGACCTTCTGCTGAAGGACACTAATGCCCTCCACAATTGCTTATCCCCCTATATACACATGCACACATGCTAAATAAGGCTAGAAAGCTGCATGAGAGTTCTGACTGAAAAGTAAGATTGCTTTTGTTTCCTGTTTATTTTTATCTGGTATTTATAGAGTTTTGCTATGGTTATATGCAATAAAGAACTGCGTAGTGAATATTCTCCTTCGTGACTTGAGATTCAGAACTGTGGTTTCTGCTGTGAATGGGAGTGATTCACCTCAGAAGAACTAGTCTGTTGTTCTCTAGGCACAGACTTAATCAGTAAACTCCTGCCTGATGTTTTTCTGTTGATCCCTGGTCCACCAGCCAATGGACACAATTCACCACAGTCCATACAATTTTTTTGGGGATAACCTCAAAGACAGATCCACAGATGATGTTCCTGGTCTAGACTCCAGGTTACTGACATAGCAAAAGAGAGGAAATATTCCCTGTGCCAGCTTGAATGCGGTGATTCAGTAGAGCTGGTATCATTAGTCCTGTCCTATGATGAACACCACATTACCCAACCACACTGGAAAAGAATGAGCAGGCTCAGATTTCCGACCTGGAAACTGACAGCTGTTGCAAAACTTGGTGCTTGGATAATACTGCATGTAAATAGGAACTACAGCAAAATCTTGTGGCAGTAAATTGAGGCTAAATTGGCATAAAAGTGGTGAGTTTTGGAGAGCTAGGACAACAGTGGATTGAAGAGAAAATAAGATGGGAGTGGTGTATCATAGTTCAGTATCCAAAAGTTTGGTAGCGTGGAAATTAATACAGACAGTTCCTGGCATGATTTTGGGCTAGTGCTGACTGCAGAGGACTGCTGTACAGCTGGGGTACTCGTGTGAAAATGTTAGCAGCATATGTAATAAAAACCACTGAACTGGAATTATACAGAAATAAGTTATTATTGAAACACAGCTGTACTTTGAACAAAGCGTTGAGGAATTTTTAAGACAATGATTTGCCAAAGGGAACAGCATCAACTTATCTCAGCCAGAGAGCCACAACCAGTTCCTGTGGTTGCTCCCCACCACCGAGCACAAACCCCACTTCCCTCCAGCAATGAAGTGGGGACCAAAAGCTTTAATTGCATGGTGTGCTCCACATCAATTCCTCTACATTGATGTCCTTTCTTCATATGAACTAAAAACACGTCAAGTGTCTTGCAATTTTTTCATCCTCTTTACCCTTGCTATCACTCTTATCATATGAAAGTCGATCGCAAGTGAATTGTAATTATTCAGCTAGCAGCTAAGTGGTGAGAACATCAAAGTACAAGAATGTTTATAGGGTTAATGCATGATTATTTTAGCATCCCAAAGGCTTTGGAATGCCATACCATCCAATTATCCCAGGGCTATGTGAGAAGAGGGAACTTCATGTAATTAGGAGGGGCTAAACTAAGATTTCAGGATCAGTAAAATACATCATGTCATCATTCACACTGCCAGCTGTTTCTCCCCAAACTTTACAGAACATAAAACCACATTTTTCAGACTTTAAAAAGTGAAACAAACATGTAAAATCAGACTGTAGGATTAGTAATTAAATTTCAGTTTTTAAATAGAAAAATCTTTACATTTGCCAGACATCATAAATATACATATCAGATCTGCCACTTCTGAATGAGCATGAGATCCGTTAAGTCATATGCTCTATTTCTGCTAGGAACCAATACTTCACCCATCTTCAATAAATTTTAAAAAAAGGTTATTTTTTTTCTAATTAGGATGCCTGTAGTCAGCTATTTGATTCTGTATTTTCTACACACCTACACAGCCTGATTTCCAGAGATGTTGAGCACATTCATTGCTTCTATGGCTGCTGAGCAACCCTGAAACTTAAGCATGTGAGTACGAATTAGATGCCAAACAAGTCATCCCATTTTAAAAATTAATAGCATGATGAATATAACCAGTTCTGTGATCTCTGATGAAAATAGCATGAAAATTAATGGAAATATTTTCCTGCGTCTTGGGGTTAGTTTAAAAGTGAAACTTGGTGAGAAACATTCATTTAGAAGCCTCTACGGTTTGAAAAATTTGCTGCAGCATGTTGAAACGCTTGGAAAACTATTACTAAGAAAACAAGTTAGATTCTTCCCAATGAGTTCTAAACAGTTGGGAAAAGTGGTGGAGGCCACTGTGATTAAAGGGAGATAGGAAGATTGCTGTGAACACAAAAGAAAAGGCTTTCAGGAACACTAATAATATAATGAAGAAATAGGTTGAACTTTAAAGAAGAGTGACATAAGTAAAGAGGTGTTTATGTAGATAATTTGAAAAATTATGTTTAGTAAGGTCTTCTTTGATTATCAAGCACCAGTAATGATTTGCACACAGAATGACAAAATGATCTCCTAAAGAGATATTCTGCTATAGCCTGTATGCATGAAAAATTAGAGGATGGAGTCAGCCGTCTAAGAAGGGAATACAGTTTCCTGGTACAGTGGGAAGGGGTTAGGGTGCAGATAACAGCAAAGAGAGCTGTTCATAATATTGCGTAACAGACATCCCCTTGTAAATGTGACCTGCAAACACCTTTAAACAGTCCAGTAATATTAGGTGTTTGCCAAATGCTTCTGAATATCACAAGGCTCCGTGAGTTATTAACTTAAGCATTGAGTAGCCGTGCACTTTGTGCCTTTGCAGGATTCTGGTGATCTGCTCTTAGTGACGATGCTGCATGCTCTCTGCTGGCTGTGCCTCATCCTCATCCTTCCTGCAGACCTCACAGCATCCACAGTTAGAAAGATAAATGTTGAATTATTACAATGCTTTCCATTCTTTGGGGCCTACTTTTCATTTCAGCATTTTATTTATCACTTGGCACTCACATTAACTCTCCAAAGCAAAATTCCCGATCCCATTACACGGACACACTGGTCCATTGTAGGAATATACAGAATTATAATATCATCCACACGGTGCTTTCTGGGGTGTTCTTTGGAAAACCTGTGTCTGACCCAGACAGGACCTGGAGGTAAAATGGTGCAAGGATGAAAAGGCTCAGCTTCAGATTAATAAAATGTACAACATGTACAACTGTTGTGCATCTTACACAGACTGCTGCTTTGGTGGAAAATTATATTGTAGGGGATGAGTTGGAGAAGAGTGAAGATGCAATGTAATTACTTTCCTCCCCTATCCAGAACCCTAAATCTGCATGTGCATTTCAGTTGCTTTAAAAACGAAACTGAAAATATCCATTAATAAATACAGATATCAGATTAAGGAGCAGTGCCTCTGGTATCAAAGTTGTTTACATGAACCATGCAATGAATTACTATTATTTTTTTAATTGGGAGGATTTTAATTCCAAGTTACTTTGTGTTTCTCATAAAAAACCCCTCAGTGTTTTGCTGGGCATATTCAACAGCAAGAAAATAAGGCAGCATACCTGACAGATCTAAGTGCTTATAAAACTGTTCCTCAATTATTCAATGTTTGTTACATCCTACAAGTTTATGAGGCCTGCTCCGAGAAAAGATAAAGTTACAGAAATGCTGATATACCCAACTGTAAGGAATTCCAAAACTGTGTAATTCACCTACTATCAGTTTTCTGTACAATATTAGAGATACACTGTAGCATTTAGTAATAAAATAATAACACTTAAATTACTAGAAACCATCCTGATTTCACAGAACAAAGGAAGAGATGCTGTTTGTACAACATTTACTACCTCCTTGTAAGTATAGAGTGTCTCGAGGTTAATAACTGGTTAAAAGAGAAATAGCTTTTTTTCTTCCTTATTGCAAATATTTCTGCCAGGATCTTGACAAGATCTGAAGAAGATCACAGTAATGATACCACACTGCACAAATATTTTCTTATCTAAGATGCTATTCTACCATAGCCAAGCTTAAGAGTGGAAGATGCTAACCTTGAATAAACTTCTGCTGCTTTGTGTGTACTAATAAGGTGCTGCAGAGCTCTCCATGCAGTGATACTCATATGTAATACTTCTGCAACAGCTCTGGCTGTCTAATTTCATGTGATGTTCTTCACCAAGAATCTTAACTCGCTTTATAGTAAAACAGACAGTTTTGGGAGCACCATTGCACAGCTGAAGGAACTGAGGCGGTGAGAGGGCAGCTAACAGCAAGATGTAGAAAGGCTAGGAAGAGGAGCCCCCTCTCCTAGCTCTGGGCCTGCTTATATCAAAAGTGTGCACTTCAGTGCATGAAATAGAGTAGGCTTCCATTGAAGAAGGAAGAGAGGTGTGAGCTGTATAACTATGTTTGAAGAAAAATGTTTAGAAATTGCAGAAATCACATCACTGACTGGTACACTTCTACTTTTACAGCTTCTGAATGCAAACCAGCCTGTAGCTGGACCTCTGCTCTACGCACACTGGTAATAAAGAAAGAATCTGCTGGTCCTTGACAACTCAGGAACAGACACAAAAATAAATATAGGGAATGATGGATTGATGCTTCTAGGAAGGCAAGCTGTGGGCTGAATAATACAGAGGGAAAAAAGAGAGAACACAGAGTAGGAGGTGAAAGGAGGAAAGGTTATGGGAAAGGATTTTGCCTTGTCCAGTGCTTTTTTTGTGAGGTTCACTCCTGACCTTAACTTCTAGGGTGAAAAGGCCTTGTGACACAGCAGAGCTGGTGTGCGTTTGTCACATGGAGAAATAATTTGAGGAGAGTGTACAGGTGTTTCCTGTGTTGCAGAAATCATCTCTACAGAGACTCTTGTTTGCGATTACCCAAGACTTCAAAGAAAATACCAAGATGGATGTGTAAAAGGTCCTGCCAATACCAGGATCCACCATCTATTTCCTAGTTACTAAAACAGACACAGACACAGCTCCCGGGAATGCCTAGGAGGAAGCTCCATCAATGGCAGCTCTTCAAAACAGCCCTAGATGTAAAGATGATTCTTCCTTTACCATTCCCTGCTGGGTAGCATCCCTAGTGAACATTTCTAAAGTTGGGCCCTACATTTTTGTAATACATTTCTCTCAATAACCTGATTTTTCTTAAATTGTTCTGCTGCTGACCAGCTGTACTGGAAGGCTCTTACCCTCTAGCAGAATTTTAATCTTAGCTGGTATGCTTCAAACCCAGTCCCGCTCACTCCAGCAGGATGCGACTATTTGTTTGCATCAGCTCTTGTGTCAGGAAGCATCTCCTGCAAAATGACATCTATGATTTCTTCTAAGTGTTATTGTTTTGTTTTTGTGGCACTCAGTTCTGATTTTTCAGAGCAAGCTGTACACAATGAGACTGTGCTTTTCGGAGGTGCTGGATAACCCATTCTGACCTGAAATGCTTTGCTACACATCAAGAAATGGGGTGCTGAGAAGTACTGAGAAATCTGTGGTTGGAAAACTGGGAATCGGATAGGAAGCTGGTGTGCTTTGCGAATTCCATATCCATGTCTTCCCTCCTCAGACCTTCAGTGCAGAACAGGCACTGCCAGGTGGCTGCAGAGGAGCTGATCTGTCAGGCTCTAACTGTGCCCTGGGCTTGGGTGGGAGGGCCCGTGCACAGACCTGTGACCTGAAGCACAGCCCTTTTGCAGGAGAGAAAAGAGTACAGCCTTGGGCAATGAAACCTAATTTCACTCCAAGGAGTGTTAGTTAATAGGAACTCAGAGAAAGCAGGATTATACCACAGTGACTGTTTCCAATGAAGTACGAAATGTCTGCATCTCTCATGGTCCAGTCACTGCAGAGCCTCTCCCGTGGGTGTTGGCTGACTTACAGTGAATTAAGATAAGGGGAGCTGGGTGGGTAATTAAGGCTTTTATATGCATGTTTTGAAACAGGATCCAGTAAATTCACAGCTAAAATTTTGAAAAAAATGGAGTAGGTTAAGCATTTTAAGTCCGTCGTGTTCTTACTTGCAAGATGCAAATCTTCTGAGCTATTGCTGTAGCATCTCACTAGAAAAGAGGCTATAAATCGTAAAATATCTTACTTTTGTTGTTTGGGACACTACAGAAACCAGGGAAATATGTTTAATGAACATTCTTCTTGTTCAAAGCATTTCAGTAGCTCAGCTCTGATATTGTTTCAAAACTGTTTTCTCAAGGCCCTCCAGCACATGGCGTTATGAAAAAAAGTTGTCAGACTGGTTTTAACACATCTTTTCAATACTGATAAGCGAAAGTTCACTGAAATAATTCCCAATAAGATATATGTGGGGATATATCTTTCTTAAGGCTTTCTTGTTGGATTCAAACTTTAGGGAGACCTGTTGCATTCCAAAGTTAAGCAGCCTCTTTCAAAGTTATTTAAAAAGTACAGGGATGTGTCAGATGCTGTGCTGAGGAGAGTCTATGTCACATCCTGTTAACCGTGTCTGCTTCTAAACCTGTTTCCTAAGTGCAGTGAGTGGCTGACTGTCTTCAGCTGCAAACAGCTTTGAAACTACACGAGCTGAGTTCCAAAAGAAAACACTGCTGCATTTTGGTTGCTAGAGGTAAAACACTCGATAAATAGCTAGGTTTTCTTAATTAAGTAAACGATTTAATCTTGAGGCTGCTTTGCTTAACAATGCCATCATTAAAATGGTAATGGGCTTTGAGGTCCTTATTCAGCTTGGTATGGCATCCTACCTTTGCTGCTATTGTTTCATCCTGTTTACACAGAAGTTTCTGCAATTCAGTCTGGTAAGAGCAAGATACTAAGCAAGGAACTAAAGCTCAAAAATAACATGTGGCTAAATCTTCAAGTCTGTCTTAATAGGGTTCAATCCTCCCCTTGAAGACACACAGGCAGTTTAGTAGGATGCAAAATGGTTCCTCTGCTAGGTAGAAGCAAGATGAGCTAATATATTTTTAAAAATTATTATTACCTATTTTGGACATGGATAATTTTTAAAAGCCAGGACATGCTGAAATTACTCAAAAAATAAGAATTTACTAAACCATGCACATTAGCTTGCTAGCATGATTTGGTAAAAATTAATACATCTTTTTTTCCTCTCTAATAACCATGGGACTCAGCTGAACACAGCTAGAAAAAGCCCTATTTAAATAGTGGGGGTTCCCCCCCTCCTGATTTTCCAGTGTACAAGTTAAAGCATAAACAAAGCAAAAATACTTTGGCAGATGGACTCAGCTATCAAACCTGGAACTTTCCCATGCTTCTTTTTCCACACTTGTGCATTAACCACCAGCCTCTCACTGCAGACTAAGCCCATGCCCAAATCTTGGCAATAGAGGTCTAGTCTGAGATGCTGTTCAAAGCAGCCACAGGTTAAGGTCAAATTCTCTGTTATACCTAAGCTGTGCTTCATGCTCTGTCACATTATCGGGTCCTTCTGGGGACCTCTAAGACATCCCTGCAGATTTAGAGTGGCGTCAAGGTCCCTGTCATTTACCCTTGAAGAGAAAGGCCTTTGCCAGAGCCAAGAAAAACTAGAAAGCAGCAACTTTCTGGCCACACCTCCTTCCTCACATCATCCCTACAGAAAGGGGCGGGGGGAATAGATAGGAAACACCATGCTCCTGCACAGAGGACGGGAGGATTTTCACGTGACTGTTTCCATAAGGCTGAGCGTGCCCTTTGCTTGGCCACAGGGGCATAAACAGGGCCCCAGACTAACAACAAAACCAGACCCTCCCTGCCAGGAAGGGAAGGAATGGTTGGTAGCACAAGTGCTTCTTCTGTAGTGTTTAATTTTCCCAGCTCACTGGGTTGCCTCAACACACAGGGAAAAGATGCTGGGTAATAGGTGGGACCATCAAAACTTTCTCTGGAAGGCCCCAAACAGGAAGTTTCTAACCTGGCATTTTCACGGACAATGACAGAGACTTGTGGGATCCCCCTGCCCTGGTCTGCAAGACAGCCCAATGGCAGAGGCCCTTGCAAGCAGATGGCAAGAAAGACTGTCCACTGACTGCTCTGCATGGCCAGGAAAGCTGACAAAACCAAGTAATATTGTTTCACCAAAAAATAAGCATGACATACCTAAGCCATTATAGATCTTAAAACTGTGGATGAAGACTGTCTAAATATTTTCCATTACTGGAAGCAATAGGCTACATTCATCTGTAAGGTATCACCCAGGCCTTCCACTGAGTTCTGCTAAAGAAAAGCTTTGTGGTCCATAGCACGTAAACCATTATTGGTTTCTACTTTGTTTTCGGTTTTGTTTTTTTTTTTTTAATAAAACAGGAGTAATGGTACAATATATTAGTTATATTTCACTATGATTTGCTTATTTCCATGTATCTTTCATTATTAAATTCATCTTTTAGTAGAAAATGATAGGGGAAATCAACTGGAAAAATTATCTCGTGGAAAAAGTAGAAAGAGTAACATTCATTATGCATCCTTGAATGTCCTTGAATTAAAGGGCACGGATGCTTTTAAACACTGAGTGGCTTTCAGAGGCAAAATAAGCTAAAAGGATGTTTATCTACAGCAATACCTCCTTGACAAATAATTCAAAGGGGTAAAAGGAATAGCTGCACAGTTTGCTCCGGTGACTTTTGTTCCCTTAATGAAATGTACACAAATACCTCCATCCATTGACTGGATGCACCCCTATCTGCTGTGTGGCCTGCACTGACAGTCTGTGTGTCCCCTCACTCCTGATGCATCTGTAAGCTTCACAGCTCAGTTCTCCTCTGTGAGCCCTCAGGCTGGGAGCAGAGTCAGTCTCATGTACAGCAACCCATTCTTTCTTTAGAGTACCAGTGTTTTAGAAATGACACAACTCTGGAAGAAAACTAAAGAAGAAATGGATATATCACAGTATGTGTATTCTGTGATTCCTTTCAGTTCTTCATTCCAACTCTGAGAAGTGATTTCCCACTCTTGTGAATGAAAGAAGAGGAAGATGGATGGTAACAACTGGAGGGAATAGGGAGAAATTATGCATGAGGGCCTCAAGTTAATTTTTTTTACTTGTTATTTTAGTTTGCTTTCCACTTTGAAAGTAGTTTGTGGATTTCCTTTAGGAGCAGGGTTGATGTGTTCTCTTTTAATCTAAGTAACAATATTGAAAATTGTTAGTCTAAAGTAACAATGCTAAAAAGAAGATGCATGCAAACTTAAGGTGTTGAGTCAGCCTTCACCTTCTTTCACACGCCTTAACTTTCAAAAATTCAGGCCATTAAGCAAAAATTTATTCCATTGAAAAGGGCTTTGCAGAGTTGTGGGTGAGCTCTGTACCTCATGCTACATCACTAAGGCAGTTTACTTCTATCTCTGTTTACTTAGTAGTTTACAATACATAGGTGATAAATTCTGAGAGCTTTATTGCATGAGAAAATGTAAAAGTCGTGTACTTAACTAATACAGTTTGCTGGGATATTTTTTAAACATTTCCTGACCCGACTGGAAGAGTTATCCAGCCTGCACAGTTCCAGCTTCCTCCTCCTCCTCCTCCATTTAGCAAGGCTCACCTATGCTATTTACTGCATCATTGCATCCAAGCCAAACTTGGTTACTGCGGCAACTAAGTTTTTCTTCTCAAAGGGTCACAGGGAAACACATCCTTCAGGATCCCCTAGTAACCGTCAGCCGGCAGGACTGGGGAACATCAACACTGAAATGCCTGCTTTCCATCGCTAAGGCAGCGCCGCCTGCGCCTGCAACAAGGGGGGCAGAGTCTAGTTACATTCCTGACCCACTTTCACATCCCTCCCTCCCTCCTCCTCCTCCCTCCCCGAGCACAGCAGCAACCAGCAGGGCAGCAGAGCCTCCATTTAGCAAGCGTCGCACACCCGCAGCCCCTGAGCTGTCTCCTAGCAGGCAGCAGCGGCGCAGGTTTCCCCAGCAGCGTGCGGGGAACGGGAGGGGGGACCGCGGACCGCCGGGAAAGGAGGGCTTCCCTCTCGCCACCCTGGCTGTGCAGCGGTGCTGCTCCTGTCCTTTGTCCAGCCCTTTCGCGACCCGCATCGATGCCTGCAGCGCACCAGCTGCAGCGTGAGGCTGTGCCCCTTCCCCGTGCTTCCCAGGCACACTGGGACGAGTGTTCAGTTCCCTCTCGCAGCACCCCTTCGCCATCCCCTCGCCCCCGGATCGGCCTGGATGCGCACACCTGACTGTCCCGCTCCCCTTCTCGCCCACCTCCTTTATGTAACCCCGCCATTCCTCTCCCACTCTCAGGCTCCTGGGGCTCGTCCCGTTCCCCAGAAAATTGCAACACCTCCCCCCGCCTCCCAGAGTGGCGGGCAGGTGAGTAAGAGGAGGGCGCTCCGTCTGGTCCCCTGGGAGGGCCGCTCCCTTTCCCTGCGGGCAGCTGAGAGGGATTTCGCCCCACGCCGGGGCAGACATTGCACCGCACCTCACCTCGCCAGCGGGGCTGCCCGCTTATCCCCGGCGTTGTGCTACGGGCAGCCGAGGCCTCTCCAGGCCGAGGGAGGGCCCTGGTGTTTGGGAAGGGGGTGTAGAGGAGCCGGGGGCAGGTGCCACCCCGAGGGTACCAGCGTTTGGAATGCGGCCGGGGCTCACCAGGGCCAGGACGGGGGCTGCCACCCCGGCTCCCGGGCTCCGCCTTTCCTGGCTCCCTTCAGGGAACAGGGCCGTGCCTGAGGCAAGGAGGGAGGAGGGTGGCCCCCAGCAACCCCGGGTCCCTGAGCAGGTGCTGGGTTTGGGAGCTCCCTACACACCGGGACCTGGGAGGGGCAACTCCCCGAGGATGCAGATGTCCGGGCCTGAGGGCATGGCGGTGGGAACACTCCCGGGGTCACAGGGGAGCCCAGCTGCTGGGACACGCACCAGCCCACCATGGTGGCCACGAGACGTGCTAATAGAAACCTTTTATCTTTTTTTTTTTTTAATTTTATTTTTCAGTTCTGTTATTGCAAAATACCAGCTATGACCAGCTCTTTGCTGTGGAGCCCAGCCTGCAGGAGTGCCCTGGTTGGTGCCAAGGAAGTGCTCCTGTCCCACAGTATTAGACACCTGCTGGCCTGGGGACATGGGCTGATGCTGGACAGGCAGTCGTTGACAAATAAAAAGCAAAAAAAAAAGTTATTTGCCACCTCCTCCATGGTGAAAAGGAGCCTCAGTTTTAAAATTATGACTTAGATTTCACATGTTTCTCTCTCAACCCCTTTTTTGGGGCTCTTTTTTTGGGTGGTGGAGATGGGAATAGAAAGAGCCCTTTAATTTTCGAATGCAAGAACCGTCTGCTTAAAAATTAGTTCGCTCTTCTTTGTCCTTGTATAACTTAAACCCACCTGTTTTCAAGTTTGGGCTTGATACATATTTCTGCTCCACTCCTGTAAGCACTTCAGCACATGTTACACATATGCTTACATTTGCGGAGTCTGGGGCCTGAATCTTCAGTGTCACCCTAAATGTTTAGTGCTGTACCACATTTACAAACCTGGCTGAGTAATAGATTAATAATGACTCAAAATAACATGACACATAAACAGTATATTATTTCCATCACAGTGGAAACAGTGCTTTTCCAGATATTCTCTCTCTCTATGTAAATGTGCACATAGCAGGGTCTAGGTACTCAGTATGAAGTACATTTGTGTTTTTAATTATTAAATTTGAACTAAACGTTTATACTTCTCAATTAACCTAATATTTTACACATAAAAGGGCCACAAAACGTATTTATTATTTACCTAAGCTTTAAAATAGCATGCCCTGTCCTGGATGCTGAGTACTAAGCTGGCAGCAGTACCTCAAGCATCTTTAAACTTTCCTCAGGTAAGCCACGCACTAGGGAAGAGAGTTACACACCTGCAGGGAGGTTTGTAAGGACACAAGATTGCACACAGATTATTTCACTCCCTGAAAATGTTTTTTAGATTGAGTGATTACAGTGGGCTTCCTTGCATCTGTCGTGACCACGAACGTCAGTGACTGCGTGCTGTGAGGTGTGTTTGTCAGTGGCAGATGTTTAACTGGAAATGAGAAAAGAAAAAATAGAAAAAAAAACCTGTCAGGAACTACTGAGAAAATAATAAAAGCAGAATGACAACAGTGATAGATATAAAAACTCCTAAACTAATTTTGAGTGCAGTATTTTTCACTGAGATAAACAAATCTTGTGGTTGAAATAATATACACTTCTGAATAAGCAGCAGTAGCTGTGCTGCAAATGCATTTTTCACCTTTTCAGAGCTTTTCAAGAAATTAAAATGCAGTGACTATTCACAAAACAGTTTGATAGCTTATTATTAAAATAGTAGCATCCTCATTCCTAATGTCAGAAGACACGATTGAATCAAACTGCTAGGCTGTTTAATGAATGATCGACAGTGAGCAGTGTACGCCTTTTTCAATAAAGGATTTTTATTCTTAGTAGGCTTCCAGAATTCTGTCTACATCACAGATTTTTATTCTTACTAGGCTTCTAGAATTCTATCTACATCACAAACTGCAAGACATTTTCAAGAAGACATGTAGAGAAGAATGTTTTGCCTGGATTTGTTGCATAAAATATTGCTTTATAGTATTCTATAGTGAGGATTAAAGAGCTTGCTTGGGGAGCTTTTTTGATAGTTCCTAGAGGTAGCAGAGAAAGGGAGGTGAAATTGTGTGGTGCCAGTTGGTACAGCCAGTCAGCCTAGCTGCACTTGCTCAAATTTACAGGTGCTTTGCAAGGGTGTATTTTCTGTACTGCGAGGCAAGTTTTAAGGTTAAATCTTTGCCATATCTGCAGCGGCAAAGATGACAACCAAGTAGTTGTAATATCCTGGTCGAGCACTCTCCCGTGGTGAGTCCAGGTTATAGATTGAGTGGTTTGCTACAGAACGGATACTGAAATCTTGTTAGCAAAGTGACAGAGTAGACGCACACGTAGGAGGCTTTGGAAGGCACAGAAGAGCGTGGAGGGGAGGCTGTCCTGGGATGCTGGGATGGCACAAGGGAGCACGCAGCCCGAGACAGTTACTTAAGATGGCATTTATTCAGGCATCCACTGCAGCCATAAAAATAGGTGTGCGAGGGAATATCCTGGGAGAGGCTTTCCCAATCAGCAAGGTGTGCCTCCAGGCGCACCGTCATGAAGGGTGAGGTGCAGAGGGGCCCTGCTGTAGCAAGAGGTGTGTGAAGGATCCTGAGGACAGCACAGAGCAGGAGGAGCCAGGCTGCAATGGAAATGGCTCTCCTTGTCTCTCCCCACTTCCCCTCAGCTTCCATGCTGCCAGCCACAGGGCAAAGGCCTGAGGGTTGGGGTGAGAGAGCCTGAGAGATGTGGCAATGTTGGGGTCGTGGAAGGGAGAGGGAGAACAAGGGATAAATAAGCCCAAACAAACCCTTTTTCATACTCTTTTTTTTCAAAACAGACATTAGGGCTTGTCTTTCCTGCGCTCAAGGATTTTTTCATGTTTTTTATTTTTAAACCCAGCTGTAACTGCTGCTGATGTAGGTGAGTCCAGCAGCAGCCCCCACTTGACCTTGCCTGGTTTGCCTTGGAGGCTGAAGTTGCGTGGCTTCGCTGCTTTTTTACCTTGGGACAGGTCAGAAACACTAGCTTGAGGTAAAAAAACTGCACCTCTTTGCAAGGCAAAGGCAAGGCCTCACTCTGCCTCAGCCATCTCTCTCAGTAATTGGAATTTCAGCAAGTACCTGCCCCTAAGATGAATGTTGTGCAGCATTCCCAGGCACGCCCCACCTCGAATGCCAGCCCAGTCTTCCTCCGGGCCCCAACACAGCATCAACAGCCTTCTCCCTCCCGGAGCAATGCATGAGCTACTGATTCATGCTGCTCTCCCATCAGCAAGCAGGGAGATGTCTGCGCCATCTCCAGCACCTGGGTTCAAGTAGTTACCCAGGCAAAGGTCTTGCTTGGAAAGCAGGTCTTTTTCTCTCTCTGCTGGCTCCACTTCCCAAGATTTACATGACCAATTTCTAAACTCTTCTTAATTGTAGAGATAAGGTATTTAAAACATATGTGCTTCCCGTAACGCTGTGTGTGCTTCGAGTGCTGTCTGCCTTTTGCCCTGTCTGCGTTCACAGAAGGTACTCGTGCATATGGAAACAATCAGGCTACCCAAAAGACAACACACTTGATACTGCTAATTACATGGAGTAAACACCACTGGGACTATAACTGGTCTCTAGATCTGAGTCAGTGTTTTGCTGCTGAGCTAAAGAAGAAAGTCTATTATGTGCATTCATATTATAGCCAGCAAAGTCCCTGCTGCACATATTGCTGATTTCTCTACATGCTACATGGCGCAGAGCCAAGGAATTGTAGTGCAAACAGGATTTTATTACCAGCGTTATTTAAGGATGGGCAAACTGTGAATCTCCAAAAGTTAATGATTCTAGCGCACTTTCAATTAATTTTTATTGTCAAGCTGTATTTCAGGGTACTAAAGAGCTCTTGCGATGACAAGCAGGAGTGTGTGGGAACGGGCGGGAATACAGTATGCATTGTTATTCTCTCTGATTTATAGATCAGCGAATAACCTATCCGGCTGACAAGTTACCTTTTTCCTCTCATGTTAGATGAAATTCATCTCTGTGTTGAGCTCCCCCCAGAAAATGCATTTTAGCAATATAAATACAACGTCAGTCATCATATTTCACAAATGGTACACATGAACCCCTGCACAGAAGTAAATATCACCTTTTTTCACTAAGGATATCTGTACTACTTGTGTTGTTAAGACAATTTATCTTACAATAGCCTGATGCAGAAGTCACTGAATGGATTTAAAAGTACTAACTACATTTTAATGACTCATAGAAGGAACTTCTGACAGGATACTTTATTTTGAAACACAAGTATACACTGAAGTCTACATGCCATAAGGTTCAAAGTCTGGATAAAGGCAGGCTGTGCATGCGCAATTACAGTGACAAAGCCTGGCCTTGTATAATGAGCATCAAATTCACCACTTCGGCTCCCTCCCTGTCCCTCTGAAGCCATAGGCCAGAGCTGTGTGTCAGCTAAAGAGCAGCATTGGGTAGCAGCTGAGTTTTGCCTGCTTTTCCCCTTGCAGAGGACACAAATTTGGGCCTCTACCCGGAGACTGACAAATTTAGAGCTTCATGCTATGTTTGAAACTCTCTCAGATTTGACTGAGAATGGGACAGCAGACTTTAAACAGATTATGGGAAAACTGACGGAAAGAACAATTTCATAAATCTAATTTCCTTACGAAATGTAAGGAAAAAAAAACCACCAGAAAACCAGTCCAAACCAAAACACACACTTTGGAAAGTATAGGTAGGGCTGGGCCACAGTCAGGTGTCCAGCTTTAGCTTGCAGCTGAGGGAGGTGGCTGCTCTTGTCGGCTCCTTCTCCGCTGCCCCAGGTTACTGCTTCAGCGGCTGTGCTGATACAGCTGTTTGTCTAGCTGCCCTTTAAGCCAGTCCTGTGAAATGATCCACTTAGAAGAAAAGACATGCATTTCAGGGAGAATGCATGGTGGCGCTTTTTTAACCCAAAGGTCCTTTAAAGAAAGTCTTTGGAGCTTAGCTACACAAACACTTGACTTGGTGTTGTGGGAGAGCAGGTGTAAGCCTCTCTGAGGGTTTGTGAGGAATGAGGGGAAGCTACACCAAAGGGCTCTGCTACAGTCCAAACAGTTGTATGTCTGTAACCTGAAGTGTTCCTCTTTTTCTCAAGTCCACCAAGACCATGAAGTGACCTCAGGCTTGCCTGTGTGGTGCATGCACCCACTGGGTGGTCACTCTGTGGCTGGCTGCCATCCTCACCACAGGGTACTGCAGCACTTCCTTCGCACCCACCAGTTTTGGCAGACCTAGCCTACACTGGTCTTTGCCAGTTAAGCTATATCATACCAATCTGAGAATTTAAATAATGGCAGTGCTATGCCCACACCATTTTAAGTGTTAACCAGGACTTAATGCATTAGCACTAGGCTCATTTCCATGTGAAAGCTGGCATGTGACAAGCCAGAGGATGAACTTCTGGACACTGTCACCCTGCGCTTAGGCCACAGACATTCACGTAGGCTGTAGTAGAAGTTTCTGTCTCCAGCTCTTCCCTGGTGCCAGAGGTTCCTGCTGCTTCAGATCCAGGGAGTAAGCTGTGGGTTGACCACTTCCTGTCATTCGGTGGCAGCTTGTAATGTTGCAATACTAGGCCCCCTCCAACCTACCTCATTCAGCCTGAAAAATTGTGAGAAGCATTCAAGCACAGTTGAGCAGAGCAGACGTGAAGGGGTGGTAGCCACAGGCTGGGTCAATAGACTTCTCCAGCAGCACCTCGGCTTGGGAGGATGTGCATCGGTAGCCCAGTCCCCTGTGTAGACATTGTTAAGTTATCTTTAGAGAGTTTATTGCAGAGAGAAGTGTTGCTTAGGACTAGCATGAAACCACACAGCTCCTCCTTTGGGCTGGCATTGTCCTCCAGCTAGTGTGGGCAGCTATTCAGATCCTCCATGTCTCTGCCTAAAATGGGTTAACACAACCTTGAGTGTGCTGAGTGGGAGGTAGCTCACCCATCTTTGAAACGCAGGTAAGCTGCTTCAGTGCTGATTGCAAACCAAAACATCTTGATGGGGAAGCTTTCTGCTGAAACCAAAGTGAAACTTTACCCTTGGCTTTCTTATTGCTACCTCGAGTCACCACATCCTTCTCTTGCCACCAGTACCTCTCAGTTTAGAAAGTGGCAACAAGTGATGGTGCTAAGCACTGAGAAGTGGGTCTCTCTGTGTTTTGTGGGGGAAGGGATGAATTTATGGAGGGGTTAAAATTTGCTCTTTGAAAGCAGTGAACACCCAAGGGTCCACCTGGGGAGAATGTTTCTGGCGTGCTGCAATTTTGTGTTGCTTCCCTACATTTCTTGTGGAGACAAGCCCCGAGGAATCTGAAGACTTGGCTTATTGTCCTGATCCTGCAACAGATTCCCTGTCTTTCCCAGCCAAGGGCAAGTCATTTAGGATCACATTTTCAAGCATGGGCTTTCATTTAGCCCTGTAGCTTGAGATATCCAGAATCTGTTTTACATGTGTATTAATCACTTACAGCTCTAGCCAAAATTAACAGAAGCTGCCTGTACACAGAAGTGCACTGAAAATTAGATGTTACTTAAAAATCAGGGCCAGATCTGTCTTACTCAGCTTGCTCATATGTCCACTGGAGGTAGTAACACCTGTCCAGCTGGGGAGACATCAAGATAAATTAATTTTTATAAATCATGTGAAATAATTAATTTTTCTTTTGCCATTATTTGCAAATGTAATGGAGAAAAGCTCTTGGAGCATTGCTTCTCTTGTTTGGATGTTTTTATTGGATTCAAATAGCGATAAGCATTACCTCCTTCATCAGCAAGCTTGCTGCCCATAAAGAATTTGGTTTTGCTTTGAGGGATTAGGGCATGAGATTTTGGTTCCTCTCACTTGTTTATGGCATGAATTTGCTGCACATAAATCACTGCAGGTCAGAACATTGCTGTTCTCTTAGCACAAGGTAAGAGAGCACAGAATCACTCTTTAATGTTGTGCAATTGGACAGGATTTGGCTTGTCCTGATTTTGTGTTTGGAGAAGTCAGGCTGCCCTTTGTGCTTGATGTTTTACCTCTTTTTCTCTCTTGAAGGTCCAGTGGAGAAATCTGACTAGGTGCATTTGCATCACTCACTCACTGCGTGATCTATGTTTTGCTGAAATTAAAGTACAGCTTCCTACTCTGTGGCTTGCTGTGGGATTTCCCAGTGTTTCACCAGTCTGCAGTCTGATGTACTCTTCAAGCTGGCACTGATGCTGAAAAAAGCAGTTGTATTATCTTTACACCTGGTCCAAAGTGCATGTGGCTGTAAGGTGGACCAGTTCAGGGGAGAAATCTGGCTCAGAAAATGACAGTTTCTGGTTTTTAGTCCGTTTAGTTTTGTGTGGTTCGGTTTGATGGTAGAGCTGAGCAGCACGGGCAGGAGCAGGAGATGCAGAGAGAGGGAGTGAAGGCCCAGTCCTTTGGGTGGCCTTGTCTGGTGGTGTTTGCAGAAACTTACACAGTCTTACCACCCTCTGTCTCTTCATCTCTCTTGCTACTATCTCTTGGGGGGTGGGTGGGTGGGGTGGCAATAAGTTAATGTTACTCAGTAGCCAGCAAGCAATGGGGATAAAGACCCATATTGTGCCTTTCTGATCCCAAGGCTATCCCCCTCCCCCCTTCCATTCTTTGGTTTACTCAGTAGAGCTACACAGATTCACATAAGCTAACAATCTGTTTGAGAAGAAACAATTAGGCCCATAGAAGCTGTTGACATCTTATTTTCATTTTTTTCAATGGCATAATGGGTACTCCAGTCCAGCTTGTCCTTTTGTGTTCTCCATCCCAGGCATTCCTCCCAGATGCAAAGTCCCTGTGAGGTTGGGGACAGAACAGTGGCTCTCCCAAACATTTTGGACCAAGAGACTGCTAGTGACACTTAGCATTTCTCACAGAACATGATGTGGCTGCTGAGCAGGCTATTAATTGAAAACACTGCTCAAACCAGGCAGGCTCCCCAGGCCAGCTGTGGGCCACTTCCCGTGCCTTCAGAGCCCATAGTGCTGGCAATTGCTGGGACCAGCTGTAGGGGCTGGGGAGGATGGAGTGTGGTTGCAGGAGGCTACAAGACCAGCTCGGGTGTCTTTTCCAGGAAGTTGGCTGCACACTCCCTGCTTCTTCTTTCTCTGTGGTCTTTTGGAGCTCAGCTTAAATCAGATCTGGAAAACAGCATCCTGCTGCAGAAGAGCCAGTGGTCCTAGAAACAGACTCCTACTATAAAAAGTCCTACGGGAGCCAGATGCCCCCGACCCTGACAGAGATTGATCAAGTGGGCTGGTGGTATCACCTTTCACTTTGCTTTGGCAAGGGAGGAAGCACGGAATGATGGAAAGTTTTCAGGTGGTACTTTCAGAAAGTATTTAAGGGATTTTTTTTGTTTAGTGCTCCAGACAGGAAAGAGTCATTCTACACCACACAGTGCAGGCACAGAGGCAGAAAGAGAGGAGGACGGTGGGTAGCAAGGAGCAGTCACTCCCGAGGAGCAGCCCTTCCTGACTGCAGCACGCTGCAGAGGTGTGCTTTGTGAGAGGCTGGATAAGTTCATCGCCACGGCAAGGAAATCTATTCAATGTGCCTCCTGGAGGTATGGGAGGCTCTGCGACAAGCCTCCCGGGACAGGGGGAATCTTCGGCCAGAGAACCTTTTCGGAGAAAAGAGAGAGAGATGCTCGGCTGTGCCACGACCAGCCTTCGCAGGAGCGGTGCGCCGAGCCTTCCTGCGGGGTCTCTCAGCGGCGGAGGACGCGTGCGGCTGGTGGGTGAGCGCCGGGCTGTCCCGGGAAGCAGGGCACGGGCCGGTTTCCCGCAGCCGGACCCGGCGAGGCGCTCGGGGCCGCCCGGCAGGTGCTGCCCCGCGCCGCCCCCGCGCGCCGCCAGAGGGCGCTGCGCCGTGCGCGCCGCCGCCGCCCCGCCCCCGCCCGCGGGCGCCGAGCGCCGGGAGGGAGCCCGGGGAGCGGCGGGGAGAGCATCGCCCTGGCTCCGCATCGCCCTGGCTCCGCATCCCGCTGCCCCCTCGGCTGCGCGCCCTGGGCGGGCCCGGCGTCCCGGCCTGCGCCGAGCGCCCCTTTTAAAGGCATCGCTTGCCGCAAAGGCGGTCCCCGAGAGCAGGATCCTAGGCTGAAGCGAAACTTTCTTGGAATAAGTAAATAGCAAGGGTTTATATCCTATTACGCTAGCAGAGCGTTTGCTCATCTTGCTGCAGTTTGCAGTGTGTGACTAGATACGGGTGGATACTTCTTGTCTTCCTTCCTCTTTATACTTGCAGTCTGAGAAACAGCAAAAACTTAGTGAAAAGAGTAACAGCATCAGAAAGACAGAGAGAGGAAAAAAAAAAGGATGAGGCGGGCCGGCCCAGCAGCCAGCCTCAGGAGATGGTAAGACAGAAGAGCTATTCATTCTGAGAGCCAGTTGCTCTTCGCCCTGCTAGATTATAAATTGGACACCTTATTAAGAGCTGATCCTCCAGCAGCCCCACCCAGGGCTGTGCTCATGCGCTTCACCAGTGGAACGTAATCCCATTTCACTAGTGATGCCTGTTACTGGATAAGCACATGTGCAAGCGTGGCAGAGGATACAAGGCAGAAAGAAGCAGCACTCTGGCTGTTTTCTGAATTGTCAGTTTAAGAAAAGATAAGAGTTTTTGGAGAGAATGGGGAGGAGGCTGGTTTGCACTAAAACTGGGACACTTTCATGACAATGTTAGCTGCCTTACCAAATGATGAAACCAGCATAAGTTTTGTTTTTATTATTTTGCTTGTTTTCTCAGTTGTAGCTCAAAAATGCTGTCTCTCTGGCACAAATGTGCCAGCCCAAATGTTGCTGCTGGAATCAAGCACTGGAAGAGCCTGACAAGATACAACCCCACCAAGGCAGAGGCTTGGTGTGGGCCTCTTTGGTGATTCCAAGTTTCAGTTCTGATGGTTTGCTTGGCCACTTACTTCTTGTCAGATTAGCCCAAAGGTCTGAATGAATTTAGGCAGATTTCAAGTTGAATGGTTTTTGCAGTAAAAATTTCATGGAAACTTTTATTTAATGTTTCAGCAAAGTTTTATCAACTTTGGCAAGACTTCCAAGCTTTTCAACCTTCACACACCTTTTAACCATTTGAAAAGTTGTCCGACTGGCATTTGAAATGCATGAAGTTATTGCCAGTTATTGTCAGAAAAAAAAAGCCTGATATGGGCTTATTTTTGTGCTGAAGAAAACAGGATGGCTTACTATGTACCTGTTTTAGTGTCTCTGAACAGTATCCCTGCTCATACATGCACATTTTTCCTCCCAGGCAAGACCAGCTGTAGGATTCATGGAATGCTAGATGCATCACGAAAATTCTGCATTGTCAGGGCATTTATTCTGAGTAGTGTATAGATATATGTGTGGTTGGTTGCCCTATTGGGGTACCTCTGTTTTACTTTCCTTGGCAGGCAATTTAAACATAGTTAGATGCATTGCAACTGACCAATAGTCAGGAAATGAAAAAGTAACATGGAAATCCAGCCTTAAAACAACGTCCCCTCCCTGTGCAGCAGTGAGTTATGGACATAGATTCAGGTGTATTTCAGTGGTATCTCAACTTTTTTGCCTTGTTTTGCATCTCATATAATTGAAAAGCAGTTTCTGGATTTCTTTTAGGAGGAAATAAATATCTGTCAGATCTAATTATCTTTAGTGACTCATTTGTCATTTGGAGATGTTTGTGTGATTCTCTCCAGGTTCTGAGTTGCTGGCTATTACTGGTGTGTTGGAAAGCAATGACTCCTCAGATGTTTCTGTATACCTTTATCTATCTGCCTCCAATCACTTTATGAGCTCATGAGAATGAACACAAGACATCTTTGACATTCCTTTCTTTCATTTCCTCTCCTATTTTTTACATAGGGTGCTTTTGCCAATAACTCTTTCCTAGTAAAACAAAGCCTCTGAATTCATGCTGTAAGTCTGTCTGTATATGTGATTCTATGTACCTTCCCTTCTCACCTCCCCAAAAGTTTGAGCCCACTGACAAAAGAATACAGATCTAAAATGAAGTTCCTGTGAGTTTGAAAGAGAGAGGCAGATGGGTACACAAAAGAGCCTGTTTGTGCTAGAACCATCAGCATGCCACGAGCTCCGCTCACCTTTTATCAGACACCAGGGAACTCCCAGTGGAGTCTCCTGGAAATCAGACTTCCTCCGATCTCTCAGTCATGGACTACTTGTTCATGCTGATGGTTTTGGTACAGTTGGAACGGAGACAGGAAGGCTGGGTTGAAAAACTGGAGTTTCTCTCTTGTTCTGCACTTCCGAGATTTATGGGTGTCTCTTGCAGGTTGTGTCCTAGGCAGCAGGGAATCTCAGTCCCTGGTGCACATACCCTCCGAAGTGGGTATTTATTTTGTTACAGAGCAATATAACTGTCAGGTTTCAACAGTGTCATGTTGCAGAAGTATGGATGCCCTTAAATCAATTTTCACTAAAGTCAAGAAGGCTTTGAAAATAAGAGCAAAGCCTTGAATTTAAGCTGGGACTGAATAGTCAGCAGAGCAAAGAACAGAGTTTAAGCTTGTTTGGTGGTCTTGTGCAGCTGAGTAAATGGCTAGAAGCATTCTTGCATGGGTTATAATTTCTAAATCCATTAGGTTGTAGAAGTGAAACATAAGGGCCAAGTCCAATCTTTTCAGTTATCTGATTGGAAATAGTGCTGAAGGATTGAGGCTTTTGCAGCAACTGTTATTGGGGTTTTCAGGATGATGGAATTCAGATGACCACTAAATCTTCAGTTATTCTTAATGCCATCAATGGACATTATCAAAGTGTAAAGTACTTTCCTATACCATTGTCAGCCCAGGCTCTTGCAACAATTCACCTTCTGCCAACTTCATTCATTTGCTGATCTTAGTCAAGCCCTTGAAGAGTTGAGTAATGGTGTTATTTGCATGGGAGGTGAAGATAATGTAGAGATGGGTGTCATATGTGTACTGCTGACAAGTCAGTCTATGGTGCCACCGAATCTTCTCCAGAGGCTTTATATAGATACTGAACAGGCTGGGTGAGAGGAAAGACTCTTGAGTTATTCAGCAGGTGGAAAAGGTTTTGGAGGTTAAGGAAAGAGCAAGTGTTTATCATAAATCTCTTGAGTGTACAAGAGATTTATGTAAGGGATGTCTGAAGATGGACCAGCCCAGTTCCATGGGGCTGTGGACAGACATTTATTATCAAACAGCTGAGCTGGTTGGAAATTTTACAGCCATTCCAGATGCTTGCTACCAATCCTCTGCTCGTGGCACCTATACCCCTTGCTCTGCTCTTAGAAGAGGTTGTCCAAGGTCTTCCTAATCTGTCAGGTGAAGCCTTTCAGATAGTTTTAAGTGCAGCCAAAGGCGGTGCTTGTTAACCCAGCTGACATTCCTTACGTTTAAGAGAGAGTGCTTTTACTAGCACTGCTTTACCCTGAGTTATAGAAAAGAGGGAGAGGAGAGAAGGTGGCTCAGTCCTTTCCCACAGAATATATCCGCAGCCCCAAACAGTTCCTGCATTGCCTGCTACAGGTCTGAAGATGTGTGTGGGACTGGATGCATCTACTGGAATAGACTATATTAGTCCTGTTTCATGTGAATGTGCACTGCTACATTTGGTGCCAAGCATGTGTGTACAATACGTGCGAGGTATTTATTTGTTACATGAGCAACTAAAATGATGTGTCTGGAACTGTGTTGGCCTCCTGTGTAAACAAGGGCTCTAGGATAGGTACACAGTGGGGTAGAAGCCCAGGTAACTAAGAGATCATTATTTTCCAAATTTACTAACAGAGCATTTACAAGAAATTTTTATTAATTATTACGATACTAGCACTGTGGTTAAAGCTGAACCAGCAAGTTATAATAAAATCTTTAAGAATATCCAGTTGGGGCAATGAAGAAAGCTCCTGTACTCAAGGGATCATTCATAAATGGGAGGAAGGAAGAAGAAAATGGGCAGGTGGTTTTTAAGAGATCCTGTGGTTCCTACAGGGTTTCCAATTCCCAAAATACAGAAAACTGTCAAAAGATCTTTGATGCATGCCCAGACAAAACAGAGCAAGCTATAATACTGTGTGTGGCCTAATGGTAAGTGTGTGTGTGCTGATAGTGCTTTAACACACAGAGCTGTTAGTACTCACCACTATCGTTTTCAGCTAGTGAAACGTGCTCTCCTTTATCAAATGGTAACCTCTGAGGACTGATGAGACTCAGAAGTCTTCCCAGCATCCATGAAACAACCTGCAGCCTTTCTGAGATGTGGAAACAGGGACACAGTTTCTACTTCTTTAAATTCTCGAGAAAAAACCCTACTTTTCATGTAAAACTTCTCATTTATTGTATGACACAAACCTGTAAAAATGGACCACCCCTAATGTCTGAGCTTGGCTCTAAATGAGATCCCTAATTTACTGGTCATCCTGTTTCTGAACTGGGCCAGAATGGAGCATCCTACCTTAACAACAGTCTGAAACTTTAGCGGAATTTGGACTCTGATCCAAACTCAAGGCACAGGCTCTTCTCTGAATAAAAATAACTAGATCACAAGCTATTCTGGGGAGGTGACTTTTAGACAAGAAACGTAGGGCTTACATAGGTTTTTACTCCCGTCAAATACATCTGGATGCTGCCCTCCTTCCAGCCGATATTCCCAAAGTGCTTTCATTAGCTCAGAGCCAAATAACTAACTGGAAGCTGGAAAGAGTAGAACAACTGACATTATTAGTGGTAAACAGCGGTGGTTTTTTTGGTTGGGTTTTTTTCTTGCAGAATATTCTGCTACTCTGGTTGCTGCTTATGCTGATATAATTTCTGTCATGGCCTGTGATGCATAGCCTGTACAATGCTGGGTTGAGATAAGAGCCAGCAGTGTGTTGGGAAGCCTTCTGTAAATATGAATCCCTATGGTTCTGACTTTCTCGACAGAGAGGTGGTTAAATTGCCGTGCTTGGTCCCATTCACATGGCTGCCAAAGCTGCTGGTCACTGTCGCCTTCTCCCCTCCCATAGCACCTGCTGGCAAATCTTCTGGGTTTTTTTCCTGTTTACCAGGCTATTTCTAGTATAATGGTATGAATAGTTTCCATTCATGAAGAATGTGGTAGGGTAGAGGTGGCTATAAGGGAGAGGAAGGGGTACGCTGGGGCTAAGTAGCAAGCACTAAATATATTTTACATCAGTGGGAGCTGGCTGTGTGTGGTACCCCACGGAGACCATTCCCACTGTGCTCAGCAGATGGATGATGGGAGGGTTTGGTTGCTGTGTTTTAAGGTAAGAGCACTTTTCTCCTTGGGAGCTGCAAGCAGTCTGTGCACTTCAGTTAGTGGAAAGCTCTGGACTGTAAATTATTATCCTGTTGGATTGAGGAGCAAACTAGTTTGCTTAAGATGTCACAGGAAGCTTTCAGCTTTGTCAAGAGTATAAGCTACATCTTCTGACTTGTAGATCTGGGCTATAATTGAAGGAGTTTTCTTCCTCTTAACATAGCTGGCCTACCTTCCCTTTGATATTATCCCAGCTTCCCCTAATCACTGGGTGACATCTGATCTCTGTGACTTTTGTACAGGATCCAAGATCTATCGTACTTGGTCCAAGATCTCACCTTTCATTTCTGGCTTGTCTAATTCTGTTTCAGGCCCTGGCAAATCCAAGAGGCTCATCCCAAGTCCCGCTGCTGAGCCCTTGGAAAGCAGGGATGCATCTTGGCAGTGTATCTCGCCACGGCATGGATATTTTCCTGGACCAGCCACAGGAATGGTCACAGTGTCCTCCACTAAACTCTAGTGTGGAGGATGGCTATTGCCACCCACACACTTCCTGCAATTTCTGCTTAAACACAGTGATCTTTACTTGCTGCCTGCGGTTGGTATGTAAAGCTGCTCTCTGTAGGTTCGAAGCTGCTGCCCCCTCCAAACTGGCTTTTATTTTAGTGTTCAGTTCAGTGATTTCAACAGAGGACTTATTAGCCAGTACCTAAGATTTTATTTAGGGTCAAGCTAACATATAGCATTGCTTTTGTCAACTTGATGATTTTTCTTTTGTCTCTAATCTCACTATTTGTTTTAGGGCTATTGTCTCTTTTTTTTCCTAGCTCCTTTAAGGATTTGCAGTCGCTCTTTTGGGCTATGGATATCGTGGGCCAAATCCTGCACTGATTTACATCTGTGAGACCAATGGGACTGCATACATGGACATGAGAACACAGTTAACAGGATGCTGAAGGTGTTTGCCTGTTTTGAAAAGTTGTGTGGAGGACAAATGCTGGGAAATGTCATTTAGGATTAAATAATTCCTAAACCTGTACATACTGATGTATGGATAGCGTCTCTTCTAGCTGCATACTTTTACTGATGGTAGAATATATGTATGTTTTCAAAAATTTAGATGTTGTATTTGATGTAGAACCCCCTACTGGAGTTACAATATTTTTATAGTGGCTTTTTACACTGTACAGCAGTTTTATCATCCTACCTAATACTAAAGGCCCATCTACACCAGGGGATTTCACAGATTGAGAACTGTGCTCAAATAATGTTTAATATTTATACAGAGGGTGAAAATGGATATTTAGGTTTGGTTTTATAGAGGATTTTTACTGTCCAGAATTTGATTTGGCAAATTTTAAAATCTTCAGTTTTCTTACTTTCAACTCTTTTTTTAATTTGAATAACTGGAAGCTTTGAGTTTGAGTTTTGCAGCTTACCTAATGCATTACAAGGAGATAAAATTAAAGTAGCTTTGAAAGACGAATAAAAAAGCAGCTATGCTGCATTCAAACATGCTGTAAATGTTTCAATGCACCCAATCAGGAACTCCTTGTTTTCCTGATTTTCTTCTTAAGGAAAATCCTGTTAAAGTCAGCTGGATTTTGTGATGTGTTTTGATTCCAGCAGCCCAGTATTCCAGCAGAGACTTTTTTTCCTGGTGGATTGAGAAGAGCAGGACCAGCAGAGCTGCCCATGCAGAGGGTGTTATTTCAGAAGAAGAGCACTCCCTTACTCAAAGAGGAGTGATCCAATATGCCTTCCGTCCGGGGGCAGGAGTGGGAAGGAGGGAGGAGAGGGGGAAAAAGGATGCTTCCTTCCCAGCGCTCGGGGCTGCCAGCCAAGAATGTAAGTCTAAATTCAAGCCCAGTGAGTGCAGTGCCAGATCCAGAGAGTTTGGAGTCCCTTTGTCCAGAAGCTTGCAGTACGTGAGGGAGTTGCCAAATGGGATGTGTGGCATCCCTGTAATATATCTGATGTATGAAAACTGGTTCCTGCTGAGCTTACTGTATTGCCTGGGGCAAAAGTACTTCTGATTCCCTACACGATGCAGCGATCACCAGGCCACTGCTGTTCTCCGTGAGCCCGGCTCCAATGGCAGCTCAGGACAACTCCCGCCTCGGGTCAGGCTGAGGCAGGTGGCGTGCACAGGGAGAGGAAAGGTGGTGCTGCGTTTGACCCTGCTCTCCCTTTCTGGGAAGGGAGGACCTGGTGCCGTTTGCATTTCTCCCCAGGCTGAACCATTAAGTCTGATGACAGAAATGAACCTTTCCCCCTGGACTTGGGCCAAAAGGCTTTTTTTTCCTTTCCCTTCCCCTCCAGTCTCTTTCATAACCGTCATTTTCCCATATCTCTGGAACACATCACGTACTACTGTCATGTGCTGTAGGTGCGCTCCCCATTTTTTCTTCAGCTATGTCCTGCCTCCCATCTGTTCGATAAGAGCCTCTCCTTGTCTTGCTGATGCCTTTTTGCCACAGATGACAGGGTGGACCGAAGCCATTGCTGCTGCCCCAAGGGAGAGCCTTCGCATTGAGGAGAGAGGGAAATCTGCTCTGGAAACACCACCTACAAGCCTCCATGTCAACAGGGCCATAGCAATTCCTGTGGGATGAGAGTGCCTGTGTTCCTGTGTCTCACTGGAAAGTTCAGCCAGTTGTGCTTGTGCAAACCTCTGGAGGGTTTCTGAGGTTGAGCAGGTGTCAGCGAGGACACAGCCTGGGTTGCAGAACTCCTGTGACAGGCTGTGCTGGACAGAGAGGGAACTCGCCTTAGTAACAACTGTTTTTGTGTTTCATACGGTTGCCAGTGGAGGATGGTAGGCAGGGGGAATCCTGTTTGGTGACACTTCCCAAGCCAGTAGTACCCAGTTTGGGTTTCCCATTTTTGTACTAATGGGTTCACATCAAATGCCGAGGTTGCTGAGGGCTGCCCATGGAGCAACTCTGATACAGGACATGCCATTGTAGAGCCCTGTGCAAGGCCATTGGTTCAGCCAGTGCCCAGGCAGAGGTGCAGCAGAAGTCACATGGTTTGATGCAGCGTGGTTCTCTTAGGCTTGAATTCTCACTGATGCAGTTCTGAAAGGGCCCACCAGGATGTGTGGCAACCGGTTTATAGCCCAAGTCCATGCCTGGATCCAGGCCATTGCTAGAGAGACTAAAGGAGATGTGATCCCTCCATCCCTCATCCTCCTAACGTCAGTCATGATCCTGGCATATGTGTCAAGGAGCTTTCTGGGGCTTCTTGTCAAAGCCATGCTCCTGCTCTGAGAGCAAGAGCTCTGGACCAGAAAACAAGAGCAAAAGCTTTTTCCTGGGGCTGCCCCTGAGCAGCTGTGCTGTCTCCTGGGCTGCAGCTCAGCTGCTCTGGCTCCACAGGCAGCAGCCCTGCTTGTCCCCAGCAGTGTGTGCCAGGAGGCGGGTTTCAGCTGTGAAACAGAGCGTGGTCTATCCTGTCCTTCCTGGGTCAGGGTCCAGAGAGCGTGCCCTTTCCCTGCATCTCACCAGCACGGGATATAACCTTTCCCCTGCACCTCACCACTGGCTTCTTCATCTTCTCTGTTCATATCGGGGCTGCTTTTTCCCTGAGCACAGGAAACAATCTCCTGCCTTTCTGTCCCATGCTGGCCTGGAGCAAAGCTTTCTGTGTGAGCCTCCCAGGCAGTGTGACTTGTTTCTAGCGTGCTACAGGCAGGCCTCTATTCAGATGAATGTCCCTGTTAAATATGTATGAATCTGATTGACTCCGACTTCCTGGTTGTCCAGGTTTTATTCCTCTTTATTCATTTGTGGATGCCTCCTGCTAAACAGGGAGTTACAACCATGTCTCTGTGAGTTTTGACTCATTTGAGAGGCTGCCCTTAATCTGCCTGTCTTTAAGGCTTCCTCCCCTCCTCCTCCACTCCATCTCCCTCTGGCTCATTTCCCCCCTCCTCTCTCTCTGCAGCTGCTGGACAGCTTTGTGACCACCAGTTCGGATGGCTGTTTGCCACTCTCCCATGATTGCTGCCATGTGCTGTTTCTCTTATGCCTGTTCTCCAGTCAAAGAGGAATTCTCCTCCGCAGAGAGAGAAGCAGGCGCAGTTGTTTCTGGGCTGAAGTGGGAGCTCGTGCTTAGCTCTTACTCCATGAAAAGCCTGGCAATATTTTTTTTATGGCAACCACGTCGTCTTGGCAAGCAGCAGCAGCAGCTTTCCCAGCCCAGCTGTTGGCCGCCTCTCTGCCGCAGGTTCCCAGCCGTCAGGCAAGCAAAATGTGCTCGCACCTCGGTTGTGGCCGCGTGGAGCCCGGCAGCTTCCCAAGAGCGACCGATGCCACAAATGCTGCGGGAGGACGGTCGGGGAGATGCTTTGGGGTGGGCAGGATTTTGTCCTGCTGGCTGCTGTCAGGAGGTGGGATGAGTGGCAAGGGGCAGCCTTGCAGCTGCGGGGGCTTGTTGACACTGCTGCAAATGGTGAAGCTGGAACAGGAAGCTGCTGCTTTATAAACAGACATTGCTGTGAGTGGGGCAAAAGTCCCAGGGACAGCGGTGCCTGTGTGTGGGCAGGTTTAACTTGTATAACCTGCCTTTGCTGGGACTTCGAACGGGATTTTCAGTGGCACCAAAGGAACTTCAGTGCCTGAATCCTGCTGTGATTTTGCCTTTTAAGCTTACTGTTGCTGTTTCCCTTCCTCCTCAGCCCTCAGGGAACCCTCCCAGGCAGGCCATGCTTGCAGTGATGCAAAACAAGGGCAGGTTTTGGCAGAGGGACCTCCAAGTGCACATGCTGGCGCACAGGCTAGAGTGCCACCCGCTGAAGTGGTGGCTGGTCAGAAACAACACCAAAGCCCAGATGAAATCAAGGACTTGTAGATTTCGCATCCTGCCCCTGCTGCAGGGGCATCCTACCAGTGTGTTTTGGGGAAGCTGGTGAGCCAGCCAATGCCTTGGACATTGTGGACATAGGAAAGAGAGCATCTCCTCTTATGTGCCTTCTTATGTTCCCTAAAGATTTTGTACTGGGTGGCAGTCCCCCCACAGGGATGTGCACAGGCCACCTGGATGGGCAGGTGATGTCAAATGTCCTTGTCCGGCCTAATCCAGGATGGCACGAACTGAAGAAGGAAGTGTTTTCCCCTCCCGTGTTTTCCTGGGAGCAGTAGTGGCACTAGCTCTGCCAGGAGGCTCACTGTGACCTCTGAGCTGCTCCAGCCTTTGACCGGGGTGTTGATTTCCTGTTGACTCCCAGCCAGAGCCACCTCTGAAATGGTGGCATGGGTCAGGCTGAGATGGGTCCCAGGAGCCCAGGGAGAGTGGAGGCCCCTTTGTCACCCACCTGGTCGTGGAGCAGCCTCCTTGTCCATTGTGGGTGGAGGTCAGCTCCTTCGCTGTCCAGAGAAGGCTCCTGCTGTGGGATCTGTCCACTGGGTGATGTTCTCACGGGGACAAAGCCCTGTGAGACCCACTCTTGTCCTTCCATGAGCTAGGAGAGGACTGTGCTGCTGAGGCAGGAGCCAGTGAGAAAGTGGCTACTTCTCCTTCCCCTTTATTTTTTATGTATTTATTTTTTTACTTCTCTCTATTTATTTTCACTTTGTTCTTTTTTTATTTACGTGTCTCAGCTCCATAATTTTTACTTCTCTCCCCTGAGTGCTCTTCAGACTGACAGTCCCTTTCACCCTGCTCTCTACAGCTCCCTGCCTGCTTGGTGGGAAGGTTGTTCCTTGGGTGCTGGAGTTCATTCCTGCGTGTAGAAAACTGTGCAGCAGAGGAAGCTGTGGGAGGGCCATCCTGCTGCCCCAGCTGGGTGAGTGCCTGTGCCAGGCTGGTCTTACCATGTGTGACTCAGGTGTCCCTCACTCCTGCTCCCACACACTCGCTGACCTTTTCCTGCCAGTTCTGAGATGGGGCCACAGGCTGCCTCTCACGCAGCCTGTCCCTCTTTAGAGATACGATAGAATCCTTTATCTCCCAATGCCAGGCAAGCCTGGGATGCTCAGAGGTGCAGATAACATTGCTGCTGTGCGTACCAGGGGCCAGGCAAGCGAGCGGGAAACCTCTCTTCTCCCTTAGCACTCAGCAGGACAGCCTGGTCGTCTCCCTGCCCTTGCTTGTATTTCTGGGAGATCCAGCTTCTCTTTCCAACCCATTAGCAAATCGCAGTGCAGCCTTTCCAGGTCCTGGTGACTGGGTGGCTGTGCAAAGTCCTTGAGGAAGGGGCAGCAGCAGGAGCCAGTGGGCAGGGGTGGCCGGCTCCAGCTCCACCAGGAGCTGCGGGGCTCTGGAGTAGCAATGGCCTGGGAGGATGTGTGGGTTCAGGCTGTGGTGCAAAAGCTGGTGGAGAAGCCAGGAGATGCACAAAAAAAGTAGTTCATGGCCTGGCAAAGGAGTTGAGAAACTTCAGCCCTGCCTAAACATTCAGGGTTCTTGCTCCTTCAGGTGTGCTCGTCCAGGGGCACAGTGCAAATGTAAATGTCCAGGTATTTATGTGCTCTGGCATAAATTCAAAACTACTTTTGGTACAATCATAGAAGAAAGAGCAAAATCATAGTCACCATTAGTACAGAATACCTGTGATGCTCCCATCCAATACCACAGCGCATTTTCCTGTGATATTTTACAGTGAGAACATAAAGCCTGGCATCTTTCAATTTTATAATTGAAAGATGTTTACAACAACAAAAATATGTGGGAATTCAGTATTGTCCATATCATTGGATAAAAAGCCTGCCTCTCAACTTACTGCTCCACCTCTGGCTTTTACTGCACCTGTCTTCACAAGCATCGGAGCATTCGTGTTTCATCTGTCTTGTCGTGGCCAGATGAAGTCATCTTGGAGCATGGGTGCGGTGGTGACACACACAGTGAATTTACATCTCTTGGATGAAGGGAGAAGCCGAAGAAAGATTTCCCCTGTGAGCTGGCTTTTATCGTCAGTGCGAACATCTTAGTCAGCACAAGCTCAGACTTCTAAAATTGTGCAGCCGTGTGCTGTGAGGGAGGGATACAGCCTCTGCAGCTTCCTGCTTCCCTGGATCAGCCAAGGATGAAGGCTCCAGGATCTGGTGCTCCTCTGGCAGGAATTGCTGAGCCCAGGTCAGGTGAGTGGCAGGCTCTGAAACTTGGTGTGTGACCCTGCTCCTCTGGAATGTGGGAAAACACCCTCCCGTTTCATTTTAACAAATCACCTCAAGCCGGATGCCATAGCATGTTGAGCATCAGTGGATATTGGCTAGAGAATAGAATTAACTGGGAGAAACCTAAAGTTTTGTGGAATCATTTCCATAACACAGACATGATACTGGAGTGGGATGTTGCATGTTTAAGTACTCAAGTTTCCAGGAAGCAAGAATGTGCAGTTACTCTGACTCACTAGAAGAAGTATTACTTCTAGTGACTCAAACACCTGGATGCTGTTGTTTCCTATTCAGTCACTGTGCTCCACCATGGCTCCAAAATCCTCCTTTCGGGACCAGAGAAGGTTTGTGGCCGTGAGGATTCCTGCTCTGGTGCAGCTGTCTACGTGGACAGATTAACCTCCTGCTGCCCGTCAGTATGGTCTGCAGACCTAATTATTTTCTGGGCTGTTACCATAAATGACCTGGTAGGCTCTGAAAGCCTGATGATGGTAGTTTTGCCTGAAAGAGGGACTTAGCAGGGGACACTTTGTTGGGGTGACCATGTGACTTGAGGAATCCCCAGAAAGGTATACTGCAGGTTTGGCAGCAATCTCACAGTCAAGGGGTTGCAGACTCAGTCTTTTCTGGGAGGAGACAGATCCAGTGGTGTGTTAGAGCTGGGAAACCCCAGGGAACCCTGCAACCCTGCCCTTCTTTTGCAAGAGAACAGTAAGAGATGCCTCCCTTTGCCTTGACGTGCCTGGTTGGCCGGGAAGCTGTTCCCATTGGGCAAAAGGTGAAATTTATGTCTTTCATAACTTTGTGTTTGGATTTTGTGTCCTGTGCTTATTTTGTACAACGTGGTACAGAACACGAGTATTATGCATTGAGATAGCTCATCTCCTCTGCCTGAAGCCCAAAGTGCATGTTGCTGTCACCACAGGAAAATAGTATGACCACGGATGGAAGCAAAGAATGTTTCTTTTCAAAGTTTGTGCTAATTTTGCACTTAATTGGTATGTTACAAAGCTAGCAAATCATAAATAAAACCTGAGTTTTCCTTTTTCTAAAACTAGGTCTTAAAATGTAACTTGCCTAAGATTTGAGTCGAAAAGGCAAGCTTTTGAAAGAGATGAAGCATGCCCTCATGTGGCAATATTTTTTCCTTATAATACCTGTTTGTTTTGGTTTTAATCCCCAAATAATCTATTACAACGAGCTGTGTCATGACATCAGAACTGGCATACAGAGTGGGTGTTGTGGTACAAAGCTGGCGTACACACAAAATGTTCAGAAATAGTTATATGGGCTCTAACTCTCTTGTTACTTGAGACCCTGCATGAGTGCTTTTATTCTAAAATAAGACTAGCTCCACGCAGGAGTTCACAAATAAACAAAGGTGTGAATTAAAACTTGTCCTGTCCTCTGCTCTGTGGGAAAGCTGCTTTCCACAACTGAGAGCAAAGTTTAAAACTGTTACAAAGTGGACAGCTTGGTTTGAAACCAGAATAATTGATTTTGAAGTCAATTTTAAGCTAAACCAAAATAAACTGAAAATTAAATACACATTCACAGAGCTGGCCTGAGTAACTCACTTTAAAAATCGTGTTATTTGTTGAGCTGGTAGAACTTCCTCATGTCTACACAAGGCTTGCAACTGTGTAGATAAACTTTTGGAAACCTGGCTCTGCTGTGAATTTTACTTTTTGACACATAAATGTTGGGTTATAAAACCCCAGCTGACATTTCCCAGCTTGATAAATAGGGAAGTTCTACTCTTTCCTGACACAGCATTGTCTGCTTTTACTGTAGATCAATTTCCTGTTTTTTCTTCCCTGAACTTAAAAACAGTAAATGTAATTCATAGAAATTACTGGGTCCCAACAGCTTATTGGGACTTTTTATAGCATTCTTCTGTGATTTCAGATGGATTGGTATCTTTCATCCAGAGCACCATAGACAGTAAAGAAAAAATGCATGGTGATCGTGGGAAGTCTAATTGGGAAGCGTGTGATGGATGCCATCAAGTTTTAAACTTCAAGGAAGCGTTTGAAATCCCAGAGTTTCCAGTCTGCTGCCCGGTCACTGTTTCCATCAGTTGACCCTTCACCAGATTCCTGGGAAGATGTCACCTGGCAATCACGTGTGCCATAGGTTCCCCGAGGTTCATGCTCCTCCTTGCAGAGCCTTGCAGAGCTCGCAGGGTGGTCAGGTCGGCTGAAGAGCAGAAGCAGTTGCTTTCTCCTCATCTTCCTCTCCAGGCTACATTCCCTGCTGATACGGGCAGCTCCCTCCTGTGCTGAGGGTAATTTCCATGGGGTCAGGAAATACGAGAAGTGGAGAAGTGGGAACTCTGGATCCACTAGGCAAACCTCGACTCTCCTGGGGGGCCTGAATGTGTGTGAAAGCTGTGGGTGGTCTGAATTTTGGGTGCTTGAGCAGGAGGCTTTGGATATCGGTGTGGATATCGAAGTTGCTTTGAGAAGACTTCAGGCTGAATGAGAAGTGAATTCCCTAAATCTCTCCCCTAGGGTCTCATTGACTTTCAGCAAAATCCTCCCTCAGAGGCAACTCGGCAGTCTTCATTCATGGAGTTCTCAGCGATGCTCTGCTATCGAGTTCCCTTTGAAAAGGTTTTTGTGCTGTAAACTGCTGGCTGGTTACTTAACTGGTGCAGCTTACAGACCTCCGCTGGTTGTTGCACGTCTTGTAATTTTTAAGGGTTTATTTCAGCTCCTTTGTGAAGCGTAAGGAAATGGATGATTAGCGAAATTCTTCCCAGTATTTTAGAAGCATTAGTAAATGTTGAATAAAGGGCAATCACACTGTTGTTTTCGTGGGAACTGTGAAAGTAAGACTGCTAGATTAGGTGCAATCCTGATCTTAAAGTCACAATTCTTACACAATGTTTTTTGCACTCTGGTGCAAAAACTTGTATGTGAGAATGTGTGCTTGTAATGAGCCAAGTAATTCAGCACTGCAGGAATCCCACCAACTTCATCTCCAAGCTGATAATGAACAAGGGCCTGGACACGTCCAACTGATGTGTTTGCCTGCAGAAATTATTTATGTGCAGTCAATGACAGCAGTGTCCTTCAGATGTTGGGTTTGATGCAGTAAGCATACGTGACACTTCTGCTTTGCTTCCTCGTCATGCTGTGCCCTGGACTGGTCATAGCTGTGCTCTGCTCTCTGTAATCTAGCCAGAGACACCCTGAGCCTGGAAAAAAGGCACCCTGTGCCTGGAAAAAGGTGAGCTGGGCAGCTGTGTTGGAGAACTTGTGTCAGCCTCCAGCAACTAGTCGATCCCCATGTCTTGCTGCTCTTTTGCATGGCTTCAGTACCTGAGCCAGTGCATTTCCAGCTGGCAGAGGTGTGCCTGAGCAGCACTGAACAGAACTGCTTGGAGGACCAGAGCGGTGTGGTTGGAGCAGAGGTGCTTGCTGACATAGCTGACTAGATGAACTGGTTGACTGGTTAAATATTGGTGGCAAAAGAACTTGCAAAGCTGCTTTGCAGAAGTGGGTGGGTCTCAGCCACATCCTCACTGGCTTTGGTATTTGTCCTCAAGCCTGATTTCCATTTTCTGTATGCCCTTTGCTTTCTGCTCTCCTTCTTTTTTGGCAGTAGGTTGTGGCAGCCTGTCAGAAGTGAATGGAGACCTTCGTTGGATGAACAAAGCCTATCCATTCTCTGTCCAGCCTGAAAACGCCACAGGAGGCACGGGGTGCCCAGTCACGGTCCTGTTGCTCATCTTTCAAACTGCAGGAGATGAGTGGCAATGACACCCCAGGACACACCACCCTGGAGGCATTGCCACAGGAGTCATGGCAACATCTCAGCGAGTGGTTTTCAGGTGAAGAGCACTTAAGGCCATGGATGTGAATGCTCTCTCTAAACCCCGTTTTCTCAGGCCCTTTAGCAATTTTTAATGCTTTCTGTTCAGGTACATCTGAAACAGGTATTACAAGGTACACAGCTCCTGCCGCTCCCTCCTGCAAGGCTGAGGTGCAGGGCAGGTAGTCCCCTCCTCCATGAGGGGCTTCACCCATGTGTGCTTCCTGTGTTGTGGAGCTCCAGGCTGTTTGCAAAGATGGCACATTGACCATTTTTGCTTCTTGCCATACACCAGTGACCCCTGGCTGCTTTCCCACTGATGTAACTCACCATGCCAGCGGGATGTCGAGGTTGCAGGGGGACAGCAGCTGCTGGGAATGTGGGAGGGAACAGCTGGCTGCTGCCTCAGCCCTGCTGCCTGTGGGGGATGCTGGCTGGAGGGGTGGGGGGCGGGACCGGAGAGGTGCCTCCAAGAAGGAGCTGGGCCACCACGCTCACCTTCCTCCAAGCCCATCTGCCCCTGCTTGTCAAAGGCGATTGTCTGCATGGCTGCCCGAGGCTTTGATGCACGTAGACAGATGCCAGGCAAGTTTAATCCAGCTGGCTTGGGTGCTGTTAGGCAGGGAATTGCCACCGCAACCTTTGATCACCTGAGCAAGTGCCAGGTGAGCCTGAAAAGCTCAGGCTGAAAATGATGGCATTTCAGAGAAAGGCAGAGGTTTTGTCCAGCATTAATCCTGGCTGGCAGCTCTCTTGTGAGGAATAGGCTGTGCTGCAGGTTGTCCTTCAGTCTGCTCAGGCCACTTCTGAGGTGGCCTCAAGGTGCTGGTCTTGGAGGGGCTCCATCCCTGGCTTGCAGGAAGAGGAGCACTTGTTTGGGCCAGGGGAAATCCTGGGGGCCCTGAAGCACGTGGCCAGGTCTACTCCTCTTCCAGAAGGTCCTACAGCAGCAGGAATATTGTACAAGGAGGTGACTTAGGCAGTACTGTGGGTTTTCACAGCACACGGCACACCCTCAACTGAAAATTTGCATAAATACCTTTCCGAGTAACGAGTATTTTCTAAGTAGAACCAAGCTCACATGAGAGGCAGGGAGGGGCATTTACGGGAAAGGCAGGTTTGCTACATTTGGATCTCATGCAAGAAATGGGATTATTACTGTCCACGAAAGTTAGAGTGTGAATTTGTAAGGGACTGGTTGAGGAAGTTCCTTAGCACAGATGGAATGACTGTGATGCTTTTGACCTGACGAAGCCAGTTAATGCCAAGAAGCAGCTTTTGTGTCCATGGCAGGGAGAAGACACCATTAGTCCCCATGACACCTCTTCAGGACACCTCCATGTGACCCCAATGGACCAGAGAGATCCCCACATGGTATAAGGATGAGTGCTGTTGAAGACTGCAATCCCAAAACCCAAGAGCCACCCTCTTTTTGAGAAAGTTTGAGAGGGGGAGAGGAGGCAGGGGAGAAATGAGTTTATTTAGAGTTATCCGCTTAAGGTCTTCTTCCCTAGTTGCTCTCAGACCATTTTCCAGAGGACGCTGCTATTCTTACCCTGGCTTATCCCATGGGGAAAATGAGGCACACAGCAGTAAGGTGGCTGAGCTGTGGTCAGTGCAAAGCCTGGAGAAGGACCTCCCTCTCTGGGATTTCAACTAGGTTGCTACCAGTTAAGTTATAAGTGATATAAAAATATCTGTTCTGCTCTCTTTATTTAGAAATCATCATTTCCAGTGGGAAGCAGGTAGAGGGAGAATCAGTAAGCCCTGCTGCTTCCACTGCTTTTCCTTACTAGTCTGCCTGTCAATTCCCTTTTACCATTTTACATGTGGTCACTTGATACCAGCAGCTGTTTTGGGACATCTCTTATCTGTCACATCCTTCTTTTTATTTCAGTGTCCAAAAGTTAGAGTGCACCACAAAAAACAAAGCAAAACAAAACAAAACAAAACGAAAAAAATCCCCACATTAACAAAACGTGAGTTTCCTCCCAGGTTCAGTTCTAAACATGTCACTTTAATGATGTCTAAACTACACAGCACTTGATGAGCAAAACATTGCTATCTTCTAGCCACATTTGTTTTCCCTGTCTCCTAGAGCATTATAGTCGCCCGGGGAGAACTGCATGTTCTACTTCACTGCTGTACAGCTATTATGGGTATGAAAAGTTCCCATTAATCTGCTCCACACATGGATGTTTCTGGATAAAGTTCAGTAGCCAGATCCCTCTTTCTTTGTGTGCATCAAACGAAGCAGAAAAACGCCTCCAATTTAAAGACACCAAATGAATAACCAAATAGATGAGATTAATTTTTGTTTAATCCACGTGGGCAGCGAAGCCAATGGCCAATGTTTGTGTGTGGACTTCTCTCGGGAGTTCATTACCAGCCGAGACTGTAATAAGTTAATGCAGAGATTCCATGGAAATAGGGGGTTAATTATATGCAGAGGATGTTGGCCAATGTACAGCTTTGAACAACAAAAATAGCCCAAGTCTTCTGTTTTGGATGTGGAATCAATTAACGAGGTCTGTGACATGTACCCGGATTTGTTAAGATAGTTGTAGTATAAGGATACTTCTTTTCTTTTTTTTTTTCTTTTTTTTATTTAATATAAAAAGCTAAAGAAAATAAATGGGTAATGGAAGGCAAGGGACAGAAAGACATGAGACTGGTAATAAAACACTGGACTTTGGCCTGGGGCCAAGGCAGGCTTTTCAATGAGTCTGAAGTTTGGACGGCAGCATAGTTTGAACCAGTTTTCACTAACTGTCCAAAAGGTTATACCGTAATGGACGGGGAGAGGAGGTTGATTTTAGTTTACCAACTCCCTTCTCTCTGCTGGCAGGAGTGTTATGCTGCTAAGATGCCGTAGTCATTAGACTGACGGATATCAGCATGTGGCGCGGCGTGCTGCAGATTTAACTCCGAAGCCAAAACATAAAAAAATTCTCCTCGATGCCGGTTGGCACAAACCTAATTTTTTTCCCCCTTTCCACATTTGGTTTTAATATAAAATGTGTCTTTCTGCGCTTCCCCCCCCCCCCCCGCCGCCCCATGCCACATCTTTAGAAATGACTTCTTTAAAAAAAAGAAAATAGAGTGTCACTCCCCTTCCCCTGTATTCCTAGGTTTTAGAATTAATTGTATGTATGTGTGGTAGTTCAGTAGTGCAGCTTGGGAGCTGAGTGGAGCACAAGATACACCTCTGTAAAGGGATGTTGTTTCACAAAAAAAAAGCAGAGGAAGACCAGATTACTTTTACTTCCCTTCAGAGTTCAGAGCTGCGAAACACACTTTTGGCTGTTACAAGTTTTCAAGGAGCCACTTAAACAGGTAGAATACAAATTTAAAAGAAAACGATCTGACCCATTTTCACCCCGTTTCACTTTAGCACAAGCTCCGGGCATGTTCCAGGCATTTGTAAAGTCCCTCACTGTTTTTTTTTCTCACTCCCTTCTTCCAACTTGGTCCCTAAAACCATTAATTTGTTCCTAGAAATTATCTACTTGTTTGTTGTGTTTTGGGTTTATTTATTCTTTTTGTTTGTTTTGCACACAGAAATCCTCAGACCAAAGCAAACAGTGCTGCAGAAAAATGCTGTGAGACAGCCCAGTTTTGAGGGAAGTGCCCCTGATAACTTCTCAGCTCCAGAGAGAAGCAGTGGAGGCTGGGGTCACTGAGTCTCCATGGAAATCACAGAGGGTAAGGTTTGTTTAACTAATTAGTGGTAATCCTGAATAACTCTGTGGGCTTTAATTTATGGGGTGCCCACCAGGTGCTACGTTCAGCTCCTCACAGAGCTCCTGGATCCCTGGGTTTTGTCACACATGGAGTCCTGGAGACTGGCATGGCCTGGAGATCTGAGGGGCCATCTAGGGCACAGGGACGTGGCTTGAGGTCAAGTGCCCTCCAGTCCTCTGTATCTGCTGGTGGGCAAGGATCGTCCCTGGCTCTTGTCCCAAAGGTACTCTTGGGGATCCAGAATGCAGACTAGGACATGGGCAGGATGGACACCTTTGTCCATCCAGTCTGAGGAGGCTGACTGTATGTGGGACCTCGGTGTGCCCCACCAGGGAAATGGACTCTGTCAGCAGGGCCAATGCAGGGACCACTCTGACCTTTCACCTGCCTGCCTGGCTGCTTAGAGTTAAAGTGTTACCAGGAAAGGTGGCTGCAGCCTCCATACCGCAGATCTGGTGTGACCATCGCCTCCAGGGGCACCTGGGGACAAGGCTGGAGCAGTGGGAAGGGGAGGTTGTTTCTGTGGCAGCTCGTCAGACAGACAGGGAAGCACAGGCAGGGGAGGCCAGGCAGGAAGAGGATGTGACAGCAGGGCTGAGGTGACCAGCCTCGGGCCATCAGGGCGATGAGGAGACACAAAAGCTGTGGGCTTTGTTAGTCAGGGCCCCCCTTGCCAAAGGAGCCCACGGTAAGGAGCAGGTTTCTTAGCCAGTGTGTGGGAATGGGCAGTGCCTTTGTTTTGCCTGTAATGCCAGGGGCAGCTTCAGGCACTGCTACAGGTGCACTAAGACTGAATGCCAGCATTCAGCTCCCCCATGGCCCCCAGAAGCTGCCAGGTGTTAGAGCAGGAGCTACATCTGCTCTCTGGCTGGCCAAAATTCTAAATGGAAAAGGTATTTCCCAAGTACCAGAGCACCACTCCCTCATTTATATCCTGGAACTGGTTCAATTAGGGTCATAATCAAGTGAAATGGGAACATCCAGCCCCATGCATGCTGTAAGAAAACAACACTTTTCTTTTGTTTTCTGAGCTATCTGGGGAGTGCCATAAGAGAGAGGGTCTCTAGATCTTTTTAGAGATCTAAAGTCTCTCTGGATGTTTTTAGTTTTTAGTTCTTCCTTGTTTGGGAGTGCTTTAGGATGGGATGACCTGCTGCTGACACAGTTGAGCAGTGCCATGTCCCATGCCTTTAACTCAGATGAAACTCTTCACAGAGCAAGAATGGGTGACAGCTGCCTAATTCCTCTGTAACCAACCTGAGCAAGGAAGTATAATTATGATAGTTATCACTGGGGGATATTTCAAAGGGAAAGCATGCTAGATACTTTGACTAAGCACTTAATTTTTTTTCTATCAAATTACTTCCAGCCCAGCAGCTAGCTCTATGTACATAATAGCTCTGTTGGCTTCAATGAGGTCCTTCAGCTAAGGTCAGCTAAATACCTGCCCCATGAGAGCAGGCCACAAACCAGATGCGAGATGCCATGGTGTCACCTCATCCACTCCTTTCCTCTTCTACTGCAGACCCCCACCCCACTAGCTAATTGTCAGCATTTGGCCTTGTGTAGTTTTAAATGAATCAAGCTCCATCTGACTTTACTCTTAAACCTCTTGTTCATTTCCCTTTTAAAATCCAGATTTTTGTTCACGCTCAAATAAGAATACATACCAATATTTTATCTTTTCTGCAGTGTATCCCCAGGCAGAAATTATATCGTAATAATAAACTGGCTAGCTTGTTTTAACAGTTCCTGGCTTTTGGCTTTATGCAACACTGCAGGTGTGATTCTAGTAGCAATACTGTAGGTGTGAATTATTATGTTAGTGTAATAGGCTGTACTTTATTGTGCTTTATTGCTTAATTGGCTTCTTCCATAAGGATTCTGCAGTTGCTACTGGGAACTAATGCCAAGCTTTTTCATTAAAAGAGTGGTACTCTTTTTTTTTTTGGCGTTTACTAAGGTCAGTAATTTCAGTGGGTGAGTGGCTTTGGGAAATGAAGGAAAGATGTCACTAAATGAATTAAGAAAGTGCTTACTAAGTCCTTAATAAAAAGCAGAGCAGGCTAAAAGATGCTCCTTGTTATGCGTCGATACTTGTAACCCCAAAGAGCCCTTTGGGAAAACAGCTGGCTGAGCTTTCTGGCAAAGGAAGCCCTCTCCCATGTTCGGGGGATTCCCAGGTGGTGGGCAGTATTTCTGCGTGGTTATGTGCTCTGTGACCTCCTCTCCCCTCTCTATCCTTCCCACCACTTTACTTTTTTCAGAAGATGGAAGATCAAAGTTTTGTCTTCACAGCAACACACAGGCTGATGTCCTTGCCAGTGTACCCCCGCAGGAGTGCACCCCGGGCAGGGGGCTGCCTCCCCCCACCACATGGATTGCCTGAAACAGCAGGGATGTGGGCAGCTCTCCAGAGCATGTGCAGATCCTGCCACTCTGCCTGGGAATCAAGGGGGCAGGGAGGAGTCCCAGGGGTACCCAGGTGCCCCACGGATGCCTCTGCCACTTGAAATCTGAGACACCTTCAGTATTTGCAACCACACCCTGGTGTGGGGACCGAGGCTGTTTTTCAATGGTTTGAAATAATGAAAGCTGCTGCTCCTGTGAATCACTCAAATTCCCACCATGTACTCTTGCTAAATGATTTCACCTCTGCTCCCCTGTGCTCCCCAGCACCATGCCTACTCATGCTGCTGAAGTTCATTTTTGGCCTCACACCTTCGTTTAAGTCTTTTTTTGTTTGTCTTCCTGGAACTGCAGGTTTAGCAGAAGGATCTGTATTTACTTTCAGCTGGGTGAAATATTTATGCCTGGCATCTTGTTTGCAGGAGTAGTGGGGTAGGTGATTTCCCAAGTGGGATCTTCATCATGCAGAGTAGGAAACTTTTGATTTTCCCTTCTCCTTGTAATGGCGTTTTCCAAAACTGTTAATACAAAGCAGGGCTGGGAGGTAGCTACAAAATATGGATGCAGATCTAGATTCTGAAGTCACAGGGTTTTTGCCTGGTTCCCCCAAAAATACTGAGGCCATATCTGTGGTGGATGCTACCTCACCTTACCAGGGATCAAACTGAAAATATGCAGAGCTGAAAGCCCACTGTATGGACCATTAATGGTTGGGTTAGTAGGTGTTAACCATGCACAGATTGTCCTTTTCTGTGGCTGAGGCACAAAAAGTGTAGTGCTCATTTCTTCCTTTTTCCAGGCCTCACCAAGTCCAGCCCAAAGGAGATGAGTGTGTTTGAGCTGTGTTTGCACTGTCTGGCCAGGAAGAGAGGACTCATCTCTGCCACAAAGGTCTCAGTGGGGTTTGTGCTGAAGTGGGATTCCACATCTGGGATCTCCCCAAGAGCTACATCCTACTCTCTTAGAGATAGGGAAGATTCATAAAGAGAGGACTTTGAATCTGGAGTCCACTGTGCATTGCAACATTTATCGTCGTGATTCACATACCTCCAGTGTTACTGCAAATCTGGGCAAAGTGTGAAATGATTCTCTCTCTCGTCTTGGAGGAAATGCAACGTGCTCCAACCACGCTGACTCTGAAAGTCAGCTCTACCCTGCTTTGGGCCACAGAAATTGTCAGGATTTTTGAAAAAGCTCAACAAACCTCAACACCACAATCTAGCCAATTAATTTTGAAGTACTTTGGGAACCATTCGGGGTTTTTTCTTTTCACCTTATGTAGCGCCATAGAAACCCTTGGAGTTCTGCAGGTACATACCGAGTTATGAAGGAGCTGGAGGCACTAGGAGAGCTGGTACATGATTAATAACTGTCAAATTACAGGGAACACTTTAAAATCCCTTAAATCTCTCCCCTCCCCTACTTCGTCCTGGCGACTAGGACATGAGCCTTTAGCTAGGCTTTCTTTCCCTGAGGCAATCCCTTCACTTGAGGCAGGAGATGATCTGAAGCCACAGGCAAGGGGTTCAGAAATGTTATGACAAAATCATGACATGGAAAAAAAAAAAGAGAGACTGGGTGAGCTGCAGCACAGAGGATCACAGGAGGGAGTAGCTGGCATGTGCATGCCAGTGCCGGAGTCCTCAGGCTTTCATCATGGGAACCACAGCTTGACTGCCAGATAAACCACCCCCTTTTGTATTCACAGTTGCAAAATGTCTCTACAGCAGCTATAGCAATTGCTCAGAGAGTAAAGAAATAGAAAAACTTTTCTTGCATCCTTATCATAGCAGGTGTTTTTACAAATTAAAGAAAAAAGAGATTAATTCTGCATTTTATTTTGGCCCTTTGCTATATCCCTGCTCTGTGTCTGAAATGTTTTCTTTGCCAAAGAGACAAGCAGAGGCAGTCAATTCTTTACAGACAGTGCTTTCAGGTTTATCAATGTTAAGGTTGTTTTCTTGTACACATTTCAGTACTGTTTTTTGGTTTAGATAGCATGGAGTAACTGTATTTACTTTGCTGCCCTGCTGTCTTTAGCAGAAAAACTTAAGTTTGTTTCTCACTCCTGTTTGCCATGGAGGCCTCAATCTGGGGAAAATTGTAGAAGAAACTCAGTTAATTGAAGGTTAAACAAAATGAATGAAGTTTCTATGGTGCCCTGAAGGTTATTAGACCTCAAGGTCTCAAGGTCTGAGCAGCTGCCAAGGGGAGTGAGTTCCAGGGCAGGAGCATTCATCTGAGAAATCCCAGTTGCTGGACATGGAGGGGTTGAACCTGGGAGCCCCAGGTGCCTCCCAGCTGAGCTCTGCTGCCATGGCTGGATGTGGGGTGGGACTCTTGTCCCTTCCCACACTCCTAGTCCAGAGAGCTCTGCAAATGGATGGGAGGGCACGTCCCACCCCATGGGAGGGCAATAGGGACTTGCCAATAGTTCCAGATGCCTGGCTGCTTCCTTTACTAGCTGTGGAGCGAGCAGGGAGCTCTAAAATCACAAAGACAGGCAATTGCTGGGAGTTAGGGCTGATGAAAGGGCTCATGGACCTTGCTACAGTGAAAGTCTGGAAGTGGCACAGAGTCAAGGGGTGCAGCAGGCAATGCAGAGTGACCGGTGGTCAGCGATGTGTCCTCTGAGCCGCTCTCCATCCATACATGTCTTTGTCTCCCTATCAGAGTGATGCTCTGGACTGGCTCCTGGTTTATCTTCCACTTCAGTCCAGCTTGGAGGTGGAGCTGAAATCACAGAGTATGGATGCAAAATGGAAATAGAGAGGCGAAGTGTTGTGATGTCCTTTCAACTTCCAAGTGTCTTCCAAGTGCCTCTTTCTATGATATAGAAGAACTTTGACTAAATAAAGCCATTAAGTGAAAACTATAAGAGCAAAGATGAAGATGTATCTGGGTACACCTGCACTGTTATTTGTGAATGTTAAGCAGCATGTTCTACCTTCCTATGGATCAGTTTGTGTATCTGTGCAGCAGTCTTGATATTTTATTCCTCATTTGTGCCATAATTGCAGGAGTCCTTTATGCCAATGTAGACACTGATCTCACTGCATGTCGGAATTACAAAATATATGAGAGAGCTGGAATAACAAGAATGTGTGTTTTCTGAAAACGTAGAAGGTTTCTGGAGGAGGAGTTTTCCCAAAGGGAGCTAAGTTTACAGATCCAACTCATTCAGGCCTTTTTCCTTCTGAAGTTGACGCACACATGCACAAACACACAGTCTCCAGTATCTATTTCATGGACACATTCTTCCCATCTCAGTGTGTAAAGGTCTTGAAAGCAATAGCTACTGGCAGTACCCCAGTTCAACATATCTAATAGGTCCTTCCCAGTTTCAAAATCACTGAGGACACACATGGCAAAATGAAAGAAGGCCTTAAACTACCTTGCTGTCAGAAGCAATGAAACTAGCTGCCTGTCCTTGTGGGCTTGATTTGTGGGTTCTTTGTTTTTGTAGTCTTGGTTTGCTGACTGCATCTCAAGAACTGTGTTGCTAGAGCAACTTTGTTAATCTAACTCCTGCAAGTAACTCCAACTCCAACTGTTGAATGCAGGACTTTTCAAAATCTAATAATACACTGCAGTGGGTTTTCATTGTTTCCCAAATTTTATGGATTAATAGGCTCCAGGTGGAAGGAAAAAAAGAGTAAATTTGATTATTTGTAAACTGCCTCTGACTCAGTGGATCTGTTCAGATTTAGGAGGGCATGGCCTGCCTACATACTTAGAGAAGATACTTTGGACCAGCATCAAATGGCCTAACTCTACTGACTTAAACACAGCATCTCTAATTTACATCACCTCAGTGTCTGAACCTGATGTTACCTGTGCAGACACGTAACCAGAGAAGGGACACTGCTTCTCCTCAGCTCCATATTTGACCTTCTCTGTGTTGGCATGTGTGTACAGAGATATGGAAGCACATGCATGATCACAAAATATCTGTGCTTTGCCATGTTTTCCTCTCTGCTTAGGTGGGAAATCTTAGGTCCAGTAACTATCAGAGAAAACTTTTTGATGCAAACAACCACTCGAGGAAACAAATGCCCCCAAAGTGGACCTTGTGATTTGTACCTGGTCAGGACACCCTGAATCTCCAGGCTAACAGGAGCAGAGTTCCTTACTGGCTGACATTGCATTTCCCCGGCCTAAATTTCTGTCAGGAGTTTTTTTGGGTTTTGTTGGTAGTTTTGTTTTTTACATTGCCGTCCCTCCTGTCACGCTGCTGTTCATACTTCCCAGCCCAGAGGAGCTCTGTCCAGGCTTTATCTTAGTGATTTGTATTCCTATGGTCACCACAACAGTTCAGGCTTATTCTTTTGAACAAAATTAATTATTGTTAGGTTATCTCGGAGTTGGGCTCAGAGACTCTATTTCACTAATAAGCATCATTTTAAAGAGCTTGTGTTTAAAAAGAATTGTTATCTTCTGCTTACTGGCAGGTTTTGAATCTTACATCCCTGTTGAGATTGATTTCCTGTACATGCCTAATTACTGATGACACAGTTAGATATAAGCTAAAGAGATATCTTGCAACTGGAAAAAAAAGGAAAATAAAAAGCTTTAAGCCAAGTTCCCTTTGACTTAAACAGAAAGAGGCTTAATTTTATTTCATTTAGTAAAGTCACCATGGAAGGATCCTCCTCCAAGAACTTGCAGCATATGAGGAGTGTGTACAAAACATGTCCAGACATCAAACAGGGCAACTCCCAAAATGTCTCGGCATCTGTAAACATGCATCACATCTGCTCAGCTTGGCTGTAAGCATGAAACATAAAACTTGGGATATCTGTCTTATTAATTTGAATGGATGCTAATTCAGGCTGTGGCTTGAGGAGATGGAGGATGCAGCTGCAGCTGGCTTGAAAAAGTTTTTCAAGAAAAAAAAGACGCCCTGAAAAATTAAATATGTTTTTATTAAAGAAAAAGAAAAGGATCAGTTGCCTGATTTGATTTGTAGTGGATCCCTAGTTAGGCCATTTGGAGCAACTGCCTAAGCACTGCTGTCGCTGTTAACCTTTTCCTGGGATCAAACAACAATCTTCGATCCAAAGGATGTTCACTGATGATGAGAACATGGAGAGAGGGAGAAAAGCTTCTGCGGCATTGAGATATGTCTTTTATTCCACAGTATGTGTGAAAATGGCTAGGGAGCCTTTATTGGGATGTATATTGAAGCTTTATAACCACCACAACCGTGGACTGGGCTGCTTCAGCAGGTGCACTTTTCCAAACACCCAGCGGAAAATCTTGCAGTGAGAATGGGTAGGTAGTAGTTTTTAGGGATGTAGAGTGGCACAGCTTATCCCTAAGTTAGAAATATTTATGTAAGTATAAATAAATAAATAGATAAATAAATTTCCATAATAAAATATATTATAGAAATATATTTTACTTAGTCAATAACGAGAAGTTTTATGCCAACATAGATGCCTGCACAGCAGGGATAGTACTCTTAGAGACTACATAAACTAAACCAATATATATTTGATGCATATTTATGTATGCATAACTATATTTGATACATAATTATAACGTGGAGAGCGTATGGAGATCAGGTCTGAGATGTGGTGTAAAGTGAATGGCCCAAGGTGACCTTCATTCAGGGCCAGGCACCAAATGAGGCTCCTGGTTTAAATGTTAATGTAATATTGTAGTCACTACGCTCCTGGTTGATACACCTTTTGGACACAGTTGCTGGAAGAATTTTTTGCCCATAGTTGTGTATCACTGTCCCTCCTTTGCAAGGTACATCTCTAAGATTTTACTGTCAGAGCTGCTGATCTGACTTGTCTCATGCAGTTCTGTCAAAATACCTACGTGTACATCTGACTGTGAAGAAGCCTGGGGCTTTTGACTAGAGGCAAAACATGTCGAGCACAACAAGAATGAGGTGATCAAGACTGATCTGGACTTTCAAGAGTTTGGGGTCTGAAATTGGAAGAACAGGGTCTTAGAGTTTCACAAACTATTTGAATCCATAAATACAAGCACAGTTATCGTGCCATCATTGGACTACTTTCATGCACTGTTTAGTGTAAGTATTGTCTCTCTCCCCTCATGTCAATATCTAGTCAGATGCGCCAGCGAGGCAGGCTCTTTTCCATGGAAAATGGTCTTCTTTTAGGGAAAGAATTTACACAATTTTTGATTTAGAGGCGGCAAATCTGTCACTAGTTGAACACGGAAAGCACAGTTTTGGGAGTGCTGCAACCTCCTGGAAAACATCGGGCTTCACAATGTAGATATTAAATACCATGCAGTGAGAACTCTGTGTGGATTTTGGTGGGGCAGAAAGGGGAAAGTAAGGCACCTCCTAACACAGAAAGTGAGGTCTGCTTCTTTAGGGTGCAAAAATGCCTTGACCTTTTGCCTTCGGCAAAACCTCAATTTATACGTGTTCTGTGGCTTGTGTCACTTGGCCACATCCCAAGCTCACCTCTAGTGTGGCTACATTTCAGCAGTGTGGTGTGTGCAAGTGTCGTGGGTTATTATCTACGTGACAGCAGTACCCAGAGGCTTAAGCCAGGGCTGTAGCCCATCGTGTTAGGCACAGAGAAAATACACTGGCAGTCTCGCTCTGAACATCTCCTGGTCTAGAAAGACCAGCAAAACAGGAGGAAAGGAAAGAGAAGCAGCAGAAAAAAATCATCCAGGGTTGCACAGCATGCAAACAAGGCAGCAGAGGTTCCTGCTAATGGGTGGTGGCTGTTTTCTTGCCTTCCCAGCAGCCAGTGTTGTGTCACTTAATGCTGCAGAAGGTAAATTTTGGGTCATGTCTAGGCACAGGGCTTTTGCAGGGCAGCTCTGGTGGCTTTTCATGCTGTGACAACCTAAGAGCATTTTTCATCCTGTATCACTGCTGTGTCCTGCCACCAGAGTGACTGTCCCAATGCCTGAGTGACAAACAGGTACATGTGCCCATGTAGAGGTTTTTCTAGGGCAAAGTTCAGCCTTCGAGTTTCAAATTGCTTGTATGCAGTAGATCATGGCTACTGCTGGAGCTGGGCCTCGAGCACCTGGACCCCTGATGCCACAGCCTCCACCTTACGCTTTGGGCTGAAAGGTGCTGTGCAAAGGATACATCATGTTGTTAACATAGCTGATTTCCCAAGGGAGCTGTGTGCAAGAGGTTGTTTTTGTTCTTTGATTTTTCCCTAATTCACAGAAATGTCTGATGTTCTCCAGAGTACAATAGACTTTATCCACATTGCTAATGATTATTTCTATTTGTCTCCTTAATAGGACTGAGGGAGCAGTGACTGGTCACCCCTCTGCAATGTCACTCATGGTCCCTCCTGGACCTTTTGAGTGACTAGGCTGGTAGGAAATGACAACAGAGTGCTGATGAGATTAGCACTTCTTGCTCTTCATAGTGTAGAAAACCCCAAGACTAACTCATTCTTCAAGCTCCTCAGTGACTAATAAGTGTTTTATCATCCTTTCAATTAGAAAGCATTTATCAGCAATCTTTGCTAGCTCACTGCATGAATTGACCTGTCATTCACTGTCTCAGCCCTTGGAACTGGTAATTAAGTTTAGCAATCTGCCTCAGCAGCTCCGATTGAGATACGTGGTATGTTTCCATGTGAGTAGGCAGACACTTCGGGTTTTCCTTCCCAATAAAAAAGGGCTTTGAGAAAAGTGAATGAATGGTCACAGCAGATGCCCTATGTCAGGTACCTGCAACCCTGAAAGCCTCACAAGCAGAGCACAGTGAGTGGCACAGAGCAGCTCCATCACGACTGGGGGTGGGCTGCAGAGGGGTGTCACTGGGGCCAGCCTGACTACCTGGGGCCCAGGGAGAGGAGCAGCTTTATTTGGAGTTGGCCAACATAAGCTGGGACCAGTATGGAGTGCTCCCTAGCTGAGCACCTGCTTCATCCCTAAACTTTCCAAAATGCATGCTTTTGGAACAGTAGAGGAGATTTTGCACTTCATTCTTGATGTTGAGGTATGTCAGCCTTGAAGTTTGGGCACAGATACAAAGCTCTGAAGTCTGGGTACCTCTTTGTTGTTGAGCAAGGGGTAAAGCAAAGCAGTTGCAGTGAAGCACGTTATGTATGGTGAAATCCAGGGATCAAGTACACTGACACAGGTCCTGCACCTTCTCCGGTACAATTCTCCTCAGTGCCAGCAGAGGACATGTCCTGTTGACAGTGTAAACAGCAACCACAAAAAAGGTAAGCCAGCCTTCTGCTGAAGGAAGTTTTTTAAGGGGGTTGACCCTACAGAAAAGTGACTGAACTGCAATGGCACGGTGTGATTTGCCATGCTGTCACAGGTATTGCTGACATTGAGGCCGCATGCCCGTTGTTATCTCCTGGCCTGGCCAGACAGCGTTTTCTTTTTAAGATGAGAGGAAATTTGCAGATTGCTTACACTAAAGCCACACTGCTGGTAAAGGAGCTTTCCCCCCTCATCTAAATCTGTGGCTGACAATAGTTGATAGGGGCTGATTTTCAGTAGCTAGCCCACTGTTTTTTTAAGCTAACTTGACTCTGAAAAAACAGACATCTTAAAAAAACCCACACAGCCTCTTTCACAACTGCCAAGGGGTACAGAAATGCCAGGGTCCCCATTACTCACTCCAAAATCAGGTTCAGGTTGCCTGGCTTGGGGTTTGGAGGAAACGCACAATTTGCAGAGTTCACTGAAACTCACAGAAGATTTGGATTTGAATTTGTCTGGAGCTGCCCTGAAATATTTCTTACTCTTTCTGAAAATATTCCTTACTCTGTTTTACCACAGGAAACATCCTAAGGAGATTTTTCTGCTTCTTCTTTTTCCCCTCCTTCCACTACACCAGGTTCGTCTCCCTGCTGTCTTAAGGAGACCACCTACAACTTAAGGAAATAAAGACCTCTGTGAAAAAATACAGGCAAACCCGATATTTAAGGGTGAGCTCCCCACAATATTTATCTAGTTGTCTGAGCTGGTCTAACCACAAAATGGGGAAGAAAAAAAAAATCATTATCATGTGGTGGCTGGGAGGGTAACCTCTGTTTAAAAACAACAACAAAAACAAAACGCAGCAGCGTAAAAGTGATGAGAAAAGTGCCAAGTAGGGGGAAGGAAAAGGACTCTGATATTTATGAGGTATAGTAGATAATAGCACTAGGAGGTATTGCTTGGTGAGGATAAAGCAGCAGACATCTTTAATTTTGGAGCAGAGAGATGGGGTCTTGTATAATTTATTTAACAGGTTTCTCTGTATTTATAGGGGAAAAAAGTGGTCCTGAATATGAAAAAAAAAATAAAAAGAAAAAAGATGGGCAAAAAAATACACTTTCTTCCCTGAAAACACCCAGAGGTTCTTTACAGCATTCTGCACCCTGAAGATCACGTGCCTTAACTTCAGACCTGAAAAGTAGAGAAGGAAAGAAACGCTTACAATTTGGAGCAAAGGCCTCCTTTCCTCACCGAGGCACTAAGCAGGGATGTAAATTACAGGGTATCTGTTTCAGGCCCCTTTCAGTATACGGCTCCTCTAAGAGCTCCAGAGTAAGATAATCCTCTGGAGATCAGAGGCAGCGTGTTATTAGCAGGAGCTCATAGGTTACATTTAGTGGTGCCTGGGGTACCTTTATGCTGAAGTGTTAGTGTCAGCTCGAAAGCACACAATCTTTCTCTTGAGTCTAATTATACATTCATTGCACATGCAACAGAATATTCAAATGTGTTTAATTAGTCGAAAGACTGTGCTTTACACCCACAAAAGCAAGGCAGTAAGGAATAAGGATGAAAAGTCTAATAGCCCCTTTTATCTAATTGCATCTCTGACTGCCTGGGAGTCCCCAGGCACCAGTGTGAAAGATACTGTAAAAATATTTAAATATAAAGCCGTAGCTGAATAAGCTACAGCCACAGCAAATGCCTGTGTTTCTGTTATGCTTAATGAGCAGTCGAATTGTTCCTGATTTACACCAGTTCATACAGAAAGGGAAAAGTGTACGGTTTGTGTCTGCTTGGCCCCTCAGTTGGATCATCTGTAACATTTGTGGTGTGGGCAAAATACCTTCTGTTGTTTGTAAAAGAGGTTCGTTATCTGCTTTAAAAACGCCTTATTTACATTTTCCCATTAAAGAGTCTTAAGTAAAGTTCTCAAGGATTTCCATTAAAGTTAGGTTAATAGCTCAAATAGAAGGTTATATTTAATTATAAACTGTAAAGGCTTCACCCTTGAAAACAATGCTATCATTTTATCTTCTCATCTGAAGTACCTTGTTTTTTCTTGTTTTTTTCTTGTTTTTTGGTGTGGTAAGTTAACTGGATTTTGCAGGTGCTTTCTGAAATCTAATGGTGACATAATTGTTACATAAATTTGCAGCAGATAAGTTTTTACCATAGAGACTGTGGCTAAAGAAGAGATCTGGCAAGAAGGAGAATGAAGGCTTGTGCTTCTGCCAGTTCACTCACCACTTAGTCCTGGGTGAGCACTTTTGGTTGAGATTTTCAGGAGTGTCACTCGTCCCCAAGCCCATTAATGTAACACTATTTTATACTCATTGCTGAGCATCAACAGCCCCAAAGGAGACCATCTCTGGACAGGCACTGGCCCCCAGCCAGGCATCTCCAGGCTCCTCCCAGGGGAGCCGAGTGCCCTGGCCATGCTCTGGGTCAGCCCAGCTTCATGCAGCTTCGACTCTGCTTCCCCACTCAAGCAGTGTAATGCCTTTACCTCACAGGCATGTTGGGTGGAAGGGACACCTTCAAAGTAGGGTCATCTTCCATGTAAAATCAGCTTTTTCCTGGGCCAGGACAGGGGCCTGCAGATATGGCTTTTCCCAAGGTATGGTCTGTTGTATGTGATTTAGTGCAAAGACAGTGCAAGAGTAAAAGAAAAAAAAACAAACCATGAAGTGAGCTGAAAATCCAGCTCCTAGAATTAGAGGAGGTAAGGGCACTCGGTCCTGCCTTAACAGATTTCAGAAAATTAAAATAAGCCACTGCTATTGAGGATTAATTAGCTCAGCTGGGACGGGTGATAACAAATGCCCTTCAGTGGGCTGTGACCATGAAGATGCTGCATCCACAGCCCATCTTTGGGAAGCTGCAGACTTTCCCCAGAGAATGGGGAATAAATCTGCTCCGTATTCCCAAATATCAAGATTTCATCCTGGAAAGACAGGCCCTTAGTGAAAGCAGAGTAGAAAATAGCCACTTCATTCTAACCCATATTATGCAATATAGTAATTGTTTTATTTCCTTCTAGGCTGGGAGCATGGTGCCATATGCAGAGCATGAATCAGGATACAGTGAATTTATTCCTTTAGCACTTTTGAAAACCACCATGTCTGCATATGCTGCTTGTGGAATTTGTCATGCAAAGACCTCTGTTGTTTTAGATACTCTTATAAAGGCTTTGAAATGGATCTCAAAGAGTACAAGATATTGACACTTTCTATGTAGAGCACAGGACCAGGAGACACAGCTCCTGAGCTGTGAGCACTTGCTTTTGCTGCAGGCACTAACCAAGGGAAGCCTAGGTGGTTATACCTCCATGCTCTCCTCCCAGCTCTGCAAATAAATCCTAGGTAAGTTTTGGCAGTCTTCGGTACTTTGGTGCAAGTAAATCTCCTCCTGTGCTGACTCTTTAATAGAGGAGATCTATTCGAGCCAAATTTTCTTCCTTCTTTCCCCTCTGCAGCTCCTGTCATTTGGAGGTGTAGCTGGGGAGCAGAGTTCATGCCAGTGTGTCTTCCGAGGAACAGGTTGGCCTGTTTGGATTTTTTTTTTCCCTAAGGGTGCAATGACCAGGCTGTGGAAAAGGTGTTCAGAGGGCTGGAGCCATAGTGGCATGGCTGGTAGGAATATTGAGGAGGAGGTAGTGAGGCTGGAGTTGTAACTGTAAGCACACCTCTGGCCATAACTTTGATATTTTCTCCTTCTAAAACACCATCTGCTTGCTACTGTTTATATTCCATGCCAACCCTCACACATTCAGGCAAGCCTGTGCTACGGGGACACCTGTGGTCACAGCTCCTCCCTGAAGTCATCTTTGCAGCCTGGGAGGAAGGTGACCTCCCTTTTCAGAGTACTTCAGCCTGAATTAACAGAAAACTGCCTGTGGTTGTGGGCACATTACTTTGAGTGTTTATGCCACTTATCTGTTACCTAAAGATGGAGGTTTTGAAGACACTTTTAAGTGTTTTTTTTTCTTTCAGCTGCTAATCTTACAGTGTCAGGAGCCTGCACTCATGAGAAAGTTGCACCAATTTACTTCAAAGGGGCTTTAAGTTTTAGTTAGAGTGACATGGGATGTGTTATGCATGTGGAGGGTAGGAAGGCTGTGCAGAAGGATCTGGACGACGCTAGAAGCAAAGTGTGACCTTGCAGCTTCCCATTATGCTCTTTCACTTCACTTTTCTGGTCAGTCACGAGAGCTCAGGCAGAAGGCAGCCAACTCTCCCCATCTCCCATCACCCTTGCAGGGTGCATACTGTGTATTCCACTGCAGGGCAGCCCTCCCTGGCACGAGCTTTGCTCCCCAACAGGCTCATGTGAGCACTGCTGGGACTCCAGGCTGTGGATCCCATACTGGGTGGGCTAGGTGGATGACTCACAAAAGCTGGGATTGTGCCCTGCCAGCAAGCAGCAAAGTGAGCAGTGATACTGCCAGTCCTCTGCAGGGTGAAGTGAGCCTCCCCAAGGCAGCCCTTTGTCCCTTGGAGGGAGGATGAGGAGGAGGTGTAAATCACAGCCAGGTTTCCACACAGTAACCTGAAGGCCTTAACCTCTGCAATGTGTTTCACAACCAGCACGGTGGGCCAAGAGATGACTTTTGTGCTTTTCTGGTTTTCCCACCCAGTGTGACTCGGTCCCTAGTAAAATCAGTGGGCAGTAGGTTTCTCGGGTAACCACTTCTCCATGAGAAAAAATGAGAGAAAAAACAAACTGGGACTTATGGGCTGTTGGATTTTGCCTTGCTCATCCTTAAGGCCTGTGTGCAGATGTGTAGCGCCGAAGGTCAAAGGCCATTGATTTCAGCTTTTTCCCCTTAATTTTTATGTCCACTGTTACTGGACAGGATGGGTCCAGCCTGTGGATGCCTGTATCCCACTGCTCTTTTCAGGATGCTTCCCAGTGTTTTTGTTGGGGTGAGGACAGGGGCTTCCTATGGGAAGTCAGCCTATGGGGCTCATTACCACCTCTGGCACCATTACTGTGCTGAGGGATGAGCGAGGAGGCTCTTGCAAGGAGGAGCGCTCAAAGCTTGCAACTGCAAAAATCCGAAAGCAAAACAGTGGAAAGCTGGCTGGATAAATGTGGAAAGCTCTTGGAAATAAACAGCCCACAGAGGCACAGCCAACCTTTTTGAAACTGGTCTAAAGCGATCAGTTACTGGGTCCTCCTCCATGTGGGCTGAGCCTGAGGGGAAGGCTGGCATTCCCTGAGAGGTGTGCAGGGGGCACAGCGGGTCCCTCTCCCAGCCGGGAGCCTCCTGGGGCTGTAACGTGGAGATGTGAAGCCAGCTGGCTGTGTTGGAGGCCAAAAGCCTCCCTTCCCAGGGGCTGGAGCAAAGTTGAGGGCGTTGAGCAAGATGCAGGGCTGAGTCTGGCGTCCCCAAATGGAGGCAGGGGAGGGCGAGGGCATGGCAGGGTTGTGGGAGTTGTTGTCATCCTGCATCCATCTGCCCTGCAACACTTTTAAAGTGCTAACATGTTTTATGACGCTGTGCAAGTGAAACGAAATAGTGGCTCCTGGCTCCTCGTAACTTGTGTAAATTCCAGATGTGACAATCCTTTTACTGGCAAATGGAGATGTTTATCCCTGCGTTCTCCTCGAGCTGAATTAGCTCCCACTAGGAAGAGCTCGCTGAAAATGTGCCTGCCTGGCTACTAAACGGCTGCCTAATTGTCCCTCTGCCCCTTCCCGGAGCTGCACATAAAAAGTGCAATCCAAATTCCTGGGCAAACCAGGCAGGGCTCTGGAGAGCACTTCCCACCCCCCTTCAGGAATTGAACGTCATGCCTAAAGGATAATGCAGGATTAGGACAAGGGGAAAACGAGTGGCTTAAACAGATCCCAACTGCAGCGAGGCTCAACAAAATGTGTCCTTATTCCCAGCCATAGCCCTCTCTCTCTTTTTTTTTTTTTTTTTCAATAAAATTTGTTGTTATTGCAAGGGGAAGGAGGAAAGGGGCCTCTAGATTGTGAAACAGGCGGAAGAGGAACAGTGTTAGTTCCCTGAAAGCCCCCAGCCCAGGCCACAAGGCCGCCTTGCCCTCTGCCACATGGCAGCCTACATGGGAAACCCTTCCTGGCCCTTCCCTGCCTGTCCTCCCCCACCTCCTCCTCCTCCTCTCCCGGAACACACAGGCACTAGTTATTAGGGATTAGGTGGCACAGATGCATGTAAGATGCTTACTGCCTTTTCCAGACACAAGGCCACTTTCCAATCAGCTCAGAGGAAACAGGGTAATTAGATGGAGTCGCGGTAGGGGAGTGGGGGGGAATTAGCCTCTTACTCAACCAGAGCCTGCAAGGCCACCTCTTCCCCCCCATACTCCCTCCTTTCCCCTCCTCCCCATTCCTCTGCCCACTCTGTCATTTCAAAGCTTTTTGTTTTTTTCTTTCCCTTTTCCAGGGAGGCAGCTGATGCCGGCCGGCTGGATGCCAAGCAGGTCAGGCCTCTGCAGCTGAAGCTGCCCGAGATTCTTAAGCGGGATGATGAATCAGCTGTGTCCTTTAGGACACATCCTCTCTTGGACATGCTGCTGGGATGTCGTGTCTCTCTGCTGCTTCCCCGTGAGAGTGTGCTCAGAGCTGCTGGCTGATGACACTGGGTGGGTTGATGAGTTTGGTTTAACTCTTCCTCCTCCCCCTCATAAACCAGCTTTGCCTCCTGGTGAAGTTATTGCCCCTTAAGCTGACGATAGCAGTTGTCGATGTCTCAGTGGAGGAGGAGTGCCGGGCTTTGAAGGAAATGTTGCCTTGCTTGTCATTTGCCTGCTTTTAAAAGCATATTAAGACAGCTTTGGCTTGAGTGCCCTGCAGGCAGGAATTCTGAGTGAGGACAGGCTGGTTTTCACTGTGCCCATCCCTGCTCCCAAAAAAAGCCTTGACTGTTGGGGTTGCTGAGTGCAACTGCTGCAGACTGGAGGCTGCTGTACCCAGGCTGCCTCATGCCTGGTGACTCTCACAGCACAAGAGATTTTTCTTTTCCAACTTCTTTAAAAGTCCTTGGGTGTGTTTACACTTAGGTGCTTGTTCATCCCTGAGGAGATTTTGCTGGGTAAAGTCCTCCAAATGTGGAGGGCTGTCCTGCCACTGTTATGCACAGAGCAGCTGAAACAAGGTAATGGTTATCAGGCACTAGGGATGATGATTAAGAAGCTGACTATTGTATTTATGACCATCTCCTCCCACAAGCTCCTGCCTTGCTTGTTTGCCTTCTGAGGCCTGACTGTACTGCTGTTTGTCGGGAGAGCACTGCTCTTTTCCAAGATGTTTGGTTTTAAAACCATCAGAATGTCCCCAGGGCATTTGAAAGGGGATGTGCTGTGTCACGAAAGACAGTGTTCCCCATGGAAGGATTTTTTTCCAAGTGACAGGTCAGTTGGGCAGTAAACATGCAAAGGAGGATCACCATTACAAATGTAAATGACCAGAGAAGAGCTGACCCCAGCTCTGAGGCAAAGAAACCAGAGAGTGTCTGGACTTCCCCAAATGCAGGTGCTGCTCCACACTGGTAGTACCCTTTTGAACATCATGTAGGTAATTTTCTGAGATTGACATTAGCCTCTTTTCATAAGCATGCACAAGCACCAAATGTTGAAATCCACTTCAGGGCTGGATGGAAAATTTCTGACTATGGTTTGCTGTCAGGAAATGCTGGTTCAGCAAGAGGAAAAAGATGTCAACTTCAACAGTAAAAAAAAGGATCAGAAGGAAGCAGAAAAAATACGATACCATTGAAGATACTCTCCTGGGGGCTTTTTGAAGCAATGAGGTTTATTTTTCAGTGCCCTGTTTTTATTGTTCATCGACATGTGGGATAAACACAGCTAGAGCAGAGGCTGCACCATCTTTTTCCCTGTGGTTTTGCTCAGTATATGGTAGATAACAGCTTCTGCATACCCAAAACAACCTTCCCAATGCCTACCTGCAATAACACAGGTGGTAACGGTGCAGGTAGAGCGGAAGGAACTCTTTCTGATGTACCACCTTTCTTAAGAGAGAGCAAAGTGCCTCTGTAAAGTACAAAACTCCCATGGAGGCATGCTGGGATCTGTCTTGGAGGTGGATTATCTCCTTCACTGACACCCTGCACTCCTGGCCATGTGGGTTAACTGATGACCTAGTAAAACCATTGGCTCCCCTCAGGTCTTGACATACTCCTCATTTATGTAGCTGCAGCTACTTAGGTCTGGTAATTCTAAAAATGGCATTCTTCCTGAGCACCCAAGTCCTCACAGGAGTACAAAATTAAATATGCAAGGCAGAAACAAGACATGGAAGAATAACCCTGTGTTGCATGGGAAGTGTGTGTAATTTTGGTTACAGCTCTGCATTTTTTTATGTCTGCCAAATACATGAGATTGACAAGTAAATAGACAAAAATATATATGTTGAAGCAAAAAAAGCTAAGAAAAACAGTATTTTAGTGCAGTTCTGAAAACAGCCAACCAAATAAATCTCCCCAAATACACAGCTTTTCTACCCAGGGTGGCTGTTTGGTTGAGGACCTTCCCAATTAGCATTATAAACATACCAAAGTGCTATGCGTGTTTTAGAGTAAATCATCTACATAGATTATTACTGTTGGATAGCAATTAAAATGATTGAGTAGTCTAATCTATGTCCTGGTGTAGTGCCAAGTATCAGAGCTCTGATTTATGCATTTCCCTTCCTCCCCATGCTGCTTCTGAAATGGGACAGCGTGGGAAGCCTGGCAGCACATGGGACAGAACTTCTCTCAGCAGTATCAGGCCACTTGTTCCTTGAATTCCCCTCCAGGAAGTGGGATGGTGAGAGGAGAAGAGACTTGGCACTTCCCATCCCTGCTGATGAATGGGGCCAGGCTTTCTTTGGACTGCAAGTGAATTCACCAGGCCAGATGCTCAGGCTAAGCCCCAGGGCTGCTAGTTCCTAGGAAGGAAAGGTAGAAGATTCCTGAGGTCATTTTTAGAAAATTTCATTTTGTGTTATGGTGAAGTTCCTGTTTCAGAAGTGAGGCTTGTATTTTAGTCTCCTTTTTCAGTGCTGCCCCTTAAGGCAGAGGATACAAGAGGGGTGCATCATTTTTATGACAACAAGGATGCATCCCTTGCAATTGTGACTCCCTTTGTCTGGGATGTGGGATGCTGTGGCTGGCCTGCTGTGTTTTCTGTCTTTCTCTGGGACAGCTGAAGTGAGTACCGCAGTAACAGATAGATTTGTGATGGATGGACTGGCAGAACCAACATATTTTACAGAGGTTACTAAGAGTTTTGTAGCTGTTATTTATTACCAGGACAGGGAACGCCTACATGTGTCCCTATCTCTTATTGCAGTAGTAACGCTTGTCTTGAAAACCAGCTCATCAGCTTTCCCCCAGGCACTCGTCTGCTTTTCCCCTCCTTACAGTTTCTCCAGGCCATGCTGCCCGTTTAGCATTTCCCTGAACTACAAGGGACAGACTGAGTGTCTGGGAATGTATGCACAAATCAGATGACCCGAAACAGCCTGCATTTTTTTCCCCCCTGTTACTGGATCACTCAGGTGTTCTTGCTTTGAATCTCCCTCTTTGTTACCTACTGGGGCATTTGTGGCTGGAAGGTTGTCGGGACAGGGGCAGTTTGACACAAGCACGCACAGCACAGAGGAGCAGTCTGACCTGCTCGCGGCTCCACGCGCTGCTGCTCTAATGACAGCGGTGATTTTTCACGCCTGTTATTGGAAGGAGGAAGTAACTGTTTGCAGTAAGCCACGTACTAATCAGGAGCTGGATTTCTGGGCACCTTTTTCTGTTTGTTTTCCTCTCCGAGTGACTTGCCTCTGAGTGGGACACTTTGCAGCCCCGAGCCTATGTCAGCCCTGCCAGGGTCTGGCATTTGTCAGTCACTCAGAAGATGGGAGCTCAAGTGAGAGGTTTTCCCAGTTGCCAAACATTGTTCCTACTATGGAAGGCTCTTGGTCCCAGCCTTAGAGAAGCTGTCAGTGTTCTGGCTGCTGGGCAATGCCTCTGCCAGCCCGGAGGTGAAAAAGGAAAGGCAGGGTTGTCCAAGTCTCTGGCCAGATAGCGCCTGGATTTCACCGCCACGTGATGCAGCTGTTTAGCAGCTTGTTCATGCAAACGCTGTTGAAAACCAAAGGGGCATGGGAGAAAAGGAAGAAACATTTTGTTTCTCCTGTCCCCTCCTCTGCCTGTTTTTGTCATGCTGCTGTTCTCCTCCTGCCCCGCTCCTCAGCTATTTGGCAGAATCGCTGCCATTGCAAATGTACGTGACTAATCTGTTACTTGGGGAAACGATTCACAGGCATGAATGACCCAGGCGGTCAGGGAGCTGATGGGATCCTGTGCTGGGAAGAGTGTTTTGGAGTTTTTGGGGGTTTGGTGTGCTTTTTTTTTTTCTTTCTTCCCTAGAGGGTTGCTCCCTTTGTTAACTGATGGGAGAGGGATACCCATCGGAGTTCTAGATGCATGGATAGGGTCTCTGTTAAAGAGGTGACCACGCTCTTCCCAGCCCCAGGGGCAGATGCGCTGCACCAGGACTGCACGTCCCCCTTCCTCCCCAGCCACGTGGATGCCGTTCCCTCGCGGTGGCACGGTGCCATCAGCCACAGCGTGCTCGCCGGAGAGCAGAGGCTCTGGAAGGTCTGGGTGTGAGATTAGGGCAGATCCCTACTCGTTCGTCTCCCAACCAGCTCAGGCAGACACCCGAGGCCGTGGGACCGGAATGCTCTGACCTGAATACAGCCAGGCACTGTCCCTTCAAGCCCGGTCCTCGCCTCCCTCCACCACTTTGCTTTGCTCCGTTTCAGCTGTGCATCCTTAAGTGATTCAGGGGCTCCGGGCCAAAGGGCTCTTTGCCCCGCTGGGCTGATCCTGAAGAGAAGGGGTGATGTGCCAGGAGGTCTGGGAGGCGAATGTCATTTCATCACAGTTCTCCCGGGAGAGGTAGAGGGATCCATCATGGGAACAACGGGGGTGGGGGGAGCAGGGGTTAATGAGGAGAAATGGGATAAATTAAAGAAGGGAAAACGTAGGCCAAGTACTTGAAGAAAACATATGTTTAAATGCTGTCAAGCCAAGAATTATTTTCTCAAAAAAATAAGTGAATTCCAGAGAATGACTAAATTACTGGACACAGCTCCTAACTAGGTACCTTGAAAATGTGTTGAATCAGGCTGTTGGTGTGAATTACTAGCCCAGCTCTGGAAAATATACCCTAGGGAGTAACAGCTTTCCTGGTTTTCCACTGATCTTAATGCCAAAGTGAAATCTCCTGAGGCAAAGGGACATTAACTAACTTACAGTGCCATCTAGCCCCATCTAAGACATAAAACGTCTATGAGTGGTTGCTAATTTTGTTCCTGTAACCAGGAGGCTGAGTCACTTCAGCTCTAACCCACCTCCTAGGTCATGTGCTTGTGGATATAAGTGTATCTTGGAGTACATCTGTGCATGCACTGGGATGTATTTTTAAAAACCTGTCCATGAGCCATAAACGTAAATGCCTGACTGGGAGCCACCCCAGCTGGACAAATCCTATGTGTTTTCATGGCCACTTGAGGTGGGGAGTGCAGCTCACTGTTGCTTAGGCCTGTCTGGCACTTCCCATTGATAAGACCTTACTTTGGATGGCTCAGGGATTTGCCAGCCTGCAAGTGCTTGATCTGGGAGCGTTGGGTGCTGGGTGCTTGCTGCAGGCTGTTTGTAGGGACTTCTCCCCAGAGCAGCGTTTCTAACAGCTCCCAATGCTCAGAGCACGGGTTTGCTCTTTCCCAGGGGGAAAAAAAAAGGCAAATATGAAAGCAGCAGTGCTGCTGCTACTGCTCATCTTGTGAAACACGTTGGGAGCAGAGGGTGGTGGCTCCAGCCCCTGCTGCCCACACTGTGCTGTGACTGCATCCCTGCGCCTTTCACTGCACTCACCACAGACACATCATCCCCTGAAAGGTGGGGACATGGGGTGAACTCTGACGACCCATCAAAGGCCACAGAGTGGAAAAAGATGCCTTGGGCTCCCTGGTGCAAGGGTTCAAGGCCCCCTGAAGTCTGTGAGTGTCCTAAAATTGCTGTGTTAGCTCTTTGGGCCTCTGCTTTTTGCCCTTGTGGGCTCCAGAGGGATTCAGGGGGTGCTGCTGGGGCCCATGGGTTTGGTGCAATGGTTTGGTTTTGAGTCTGCAAAGCTGGTGCCAGCCTTTCTTTTCTGCCTTGCAAAAGACTAATGCAGGGAAGCTGGCCTGACTGCCAAAGGTAGTGAAGTAGCCTTTTTCTATGCAGGAAAACACCCATTATCCTAACCCGGCTTGGATTACCAGTGTTTTTTCGCACTTTCTCCTTTATGTTTCTTTTTTTTTTTCCTTTTGTGCTTGCAGTAATGTCCATAGCCAGACATATGCTCATGGCCTGGAATGAAGTCGGCTGCAATTTCATCCTAAGGGAGTCACTCAGTGGGGGCTTTGTGGAGGCAGGCTCTGGTGGAGCTGCACATGTGCTGTTAGACCTCCAACTGCACTCCCTCTGCCTTCAGCTTTGTGGGAACGAGGAGCAGCAGGCTCAGAAATACAGCCAGTCTGGTGCACATCTGGAGGCAGTAATTGGAGGTAAAGTGTGCACCTTCTGTTCTCGATCGAATGAGGTGTCTCCTTGCGTTAGCAATTTCAGCGCATCAGCACCAAAATTCATCCTTTTAAACACACTTGCTCCCCATCCCCCATGCTCTGTGCTGGTCCGAACCTTCTCCAAGCATAAAGGTGTTGGGAGCTGGGTTGCAGGGTCAGGCCTCTCTCCTGTAAGGCTCCTTGTGCCTTACTTCCTTTATCTCCAAGAGCAGCCAGAAGCACATGCTGCGGCAACATAATCATTTAATCCAGGCTGGTGAAACCTGTTCTCCAGATGAACAACTGACAGATCGTTTGCTCTGTAGCTCTGCATATGAATGCAATGTTTGTTGGGGTGGCTGGATGCCGGTGCCAGTTTTCCACTCCAGTTTCCAGCAAAGCCAAGCAGCAGCCTGACCATGAATCTGCTTCCAGCTCCTTCCTCTGCTCCCTGCAACATCCTTGCTGCAGCCACATTAGTGCTGGGGCTCTCCCTCCCTCTCTGCTGGCCGCTGGTGTGGATGCAGTAGGTGTACAGATTCCTGGCAGGCGGATGCAGCCCTTGGAGGAGCGCAGCAGGCCTGTGGCGCCCGGGATAGGAACGTGTTTGCCTGGGGAGGCAGGTGATACCTGAAAGGGTGCAGCCAAAACTAACAAAGGTGTGTTCAGAGATAGATACAGTTTGATCTTTAGCCCCTGATACAAACCTTGCCTTGGCTGGGGAAGCTGCTCTGCCAAGCCCTCTCATAAGGGCGTAACAGCCTGGCGGATTGCAGGTGATTCCAGCAGTGGGTTGGAGCGGGGACGTGTACTGCTGCCTCCCTTGCAACTGCTGTGAGTTAGCAGGGGCAAGTGAGAAGGGCACCCCCTGTTTTAGGCCTCTGAAGTCCTTGGGTCTGAATGTCAGATGTGAGGAGATGGTGCTCTCATAGTCTCATGTGCAATCACAGAATTACAGAATGGTTTGGGTTGGGAGGGACCTTAAAGATCATTGAGTTCCAAGCCCCCTGCCATGGGCAGGGACACCTTACACTAGACCAGGTTACTCAAAGCCCTGTCCAACCTGGCCTTGAACACTTTCAAGAATGGGGTATCCATAACTTGTCTGAACAACCTGTTCCAGTGCCTCACCACGCTCACAGTAAAGAATTTCTTCCGCGTATTTAATCTAAATCTACTGTCAGTTTAAAAGCATTACCTCTTGTCCCATCACTACATGCCCTTGTCAAAAGAGCAGAGCCAGTGGTTCATTGCACATTGTGCAAATGCATGTGCTCATGTAGGCTTCCTGAGTGCCCAGAAAATCTGTCATCTCCTAAGTGCTGGAGGTACTTCTGGTGAGCAGCCTGTCCTGCTCTGCTGCGGCCCTTGTTTGCTGCTTCTCTGGTTTCAGGTTCCATCCCTTCCAGATTTTGTAATGCAAGCAGCAGCTGACACTCTCACGGCCCAGCTGATGGCTTGGTGGTGGCACGAAACCAGGGAGAGCGCTGTGGTGTGCCCTGGTGGCAGCCACTGCTCCTACAAACGGCATTACGAACTTACGAAGTGAATATGCAATGGTTTTGCAGACATATTCTTTATTTTTGGCTTAAGCAGCAAGCTGAGGGCTGAGACTTTACCAGGGCCAGCTTATGCCTCTTGAATTGCCTGATCTGCTTGCACTGCCTCTGAGGATGGAGAGCTGAAAGAAGCTGCCTGCATTCAGATTGCAATCCAGATTCCTTTAAAACGCCTTTTTTTTTGAGAAGAGCACGCCTTAAATATTTTTGGGCCCAACACTGTGAGGTTGGCTCAGCCTCCAGAAACACTTTCCAAAGCTTGTAGTCCAGAATAGTGTGCTCTAAAAATGCACTGCATCCCCCTGCACTAGCTGGTCTGACCTACTGTGGCCGTACAACAGGGTTTTTCTTTCAGCTCAGATGAGATTCATATTAAGACCTGTATTTGTTGCACAGTGCAACAGCTTCTTTTTCTTCCTTGTTCCCTGTTACACACCTCCAGTGCCTGTCTCGGTGCTAGATGAGTGCCTGTGGGGCATTTAGGGAGTGCAGGTCTGGGCCGTGTATCACCCTGTCACCAGGACTGAGCTGGGAGAGGTCAGTACATGTGCACAGCTCGGAGCAATGCGTGCTGTGCTCGGGGGGGATGGGAGGTTTGAAACCGTCACTGGTATTTTATCTTCAGTTTGGCATGGCTCAGGTTTGTCAGCAAAACACCATGGTCCTGAAATTTCAAGCCTGAGGCGGAGTTGGGAAGAACATCCTAGAGCTCCTGGGTTTCTGTCTAGGGCTTTGGACACAGCTTCAGTCAAAGATTCCCCCTTCCTGAAAGGACAGAGGTGTCAAAGTGTGATGTTTACATCAGTTATGTGAAGTCCACTCAGACCTATTCAACCCCCTGCCTCTGCATAATTTTTTTTTTGCAAGCATTAACTAATAAGGAAGGGAGTAAATCTTGCTTGAAGTTATTTTTCTTCCTGCTCCTGTGTCCCACCCCCAGGCACCCCATGGCAGGTGCTACAGAAGCGAAAACCAGCTCTCCTGCAGAGACAGATTAGCAGCACACAAAATGATCTCTCTCCTCCTCATGCACCCCAGAGCCCGGAAACTCCCCCATCTCTCCAGCCTTGCAGCCCAGCTGTCCCAAACCCCAGACAGCAGGGATGGATAACAGCAGGCTGCTCCCTGCACTGCAGCCCAGGCGATGGAGGAGATAATGGGAATGATTTCTTGGTACAAGTACAAGCATGAATCCTCTGAAGAAATACTAAGCCTAGTTGTGGTGGGAAAAAAAAGAAAAATAAAGCAAATTCACACAGGTGCACACACACAACCTTGACCTCATGTAACGTTGGAGGGTTTGGTTGTGTCTGACTTTTTTTCTCAGCTGCTGGTCCTTGAACTCCTCCCAAAGTGGCTCCACCACTGGAGCAACAGCTGGCGTGCTGAGGTGCACTGCAGGGCTGCCAGCTCTGCTCACTGCAGATCAAGCCTTGCACTCTGTTACTGGGGGATTTCCTTGAAGCCCTCGTGCCTTTTTGCCAGAGTGCTCAGATTGTGTGAGAATTGTGCCTTTTGATGGAAAAAAAAGAGCTGGGGGGGGGGAAGCTAATTAAGAAAAAATGTTTGTAGCACTCATGATTGTGTAGGAAAATTAACAAATAGGAAATGAGTGTGACCTACAGTGAATAAAATAATAATCTTTCTGCCCCAAGCAGGGCTGTATGAGCTGTTCAGATGACATGTGGTGGGGGGGGTGTGGAAGAAAATGGAGCCCAGTGCTGCAGGTCTTTTGCCACTGCAACTGAAAGAGTAAAAACTTATTTTGCCACTCTGGATGCTAACTCATGACAGGCAATTGCTTTAGCTATGGCAAATGAAGCCCAAGGAAGGGTCCATCACAGATTAACTCCTAAGCCTCAAGGTGTTTTGCTAAGGGAGGTGCCAGACCAGTCTGTGGAAATCTTGTTCTTGAATTATTATTCCTTTTAAATGTTAGACCCTGCCTGCAAACATGAAGTGTTTCCTGGCCTCACTTTTCAGTATTGCTATTCTTTCCATCCTCTATTGCTTCCACACTGGGTACAGAGACTTGAGCTTTCAATACCTGCAAATTTCCATCTGGTTTGTTAGCAGCACTCCTCAGGAAGGGGATTATGAAAAGTTGGAGATGCTACAGGTAAACATCCAAACAGTAATCCTGGCTTCTACAATGAGGCAGTGTGTTTTGTGTGGTTAGAAAAGCAGAAACAGGACTCATGAGTGACAGAGCAAAAAATCAGTGATTGCTGTTTGGCAGGAGATACTTAAACTTTGTCAAGCTAAGCAAGTATCTCCATTGTGGTCTCTGACTCACAATTCAAATATGCTGGGAACATTTGAGGGGGCTGGGTCAGTTCTTTAAGCAGTGGGAAAACAAGGCTTTAATGCATCACGGCATAACTTTGGGTCTGTGCTCTACTGTTCTGCTTTTCTTTGAGGAAACTGGCGTGGCTGGCGGTGGGGAGAGGGAGGTGTTGTGAAACCACACACACACACACACACACTCTCACATGTGATTTTAATCCCTCCTAACAGTGTTTCAGACTCATTTGACTGCGGTGGCTGAGCTGAACCACTTCTGACTTGCCCTCCTGAAGGTGAACGGAGGACGAGGCTGTGCGGTGGGGCTGGTGACAACTCGATTTCAACCTCTGCTGCAGCAGCCTGGCTGAGGTATGCAACACAGAGGAGCTCGTGGAGGGGCTCACCAGCCCCTTCCAGCTATTCAGTACCACTCTGTGGGCACAAGAGTGTCACAAACTGGCTGGCTGAACCAGGCTTGCAGCTCTGGTGTGTGGTCATTATGGTGGCAAAAAGCAGCCGGGCTGTTCCGGTGAATCAGGCTGTGAGCATAGGAAGGCTTTCCAGCAGCTCGGCTCTCCTGCTTCCTTCCACTGCTGCAGATAACGCCGTGCAGCCTCCCGGGGAGGGAGGTGCATTTATGCCCTTACCAAAGGTGTTTTCTGTTGATATGGTGTGTTCCTGCACATGGAGGGGAAGGCAGATATGGCCAGACATCCTCTCCCAGATCCTGTTGCGTGGGTGAGAGCGGCTGCTGGCAGTGGGGCTGCTCCTTCGTGCTTCTCCGGCTGGAGGCAGGCACCCATTTGGGGATGCTTCCCGGAAAATACAATTGTACAGTAAGCAGATGCTTTCAGTCCATGGCTTTGCACCTTCTGCTCCTGGGAGGGGCTGGAAGGAGAACCAGGAAATGGTGCTGGAGTATGGCCAGTATGGTCAAGACCAGGTAAGGAGCAGCCATATGGCAGATGAGTTGCTGGCTCCGTAATTAAGCCAAGTCCTCGGGATGCAAGAGGTTTGGCTGTGCTCACTTGAGAGCCTGGCTTCCTGTGTGTTCCTCCCTGCTATGATTCTGACCAGAAATTCCATTTTTGACCTGAAAAATCTTCCAGATGAAAATTTAATTATAAAAGTGATGTATTCCCACAAGAAACTCCAGTGTCAGCAAATAAGCATTTTTTTCTGAAAAACTGTTTTATTCACACACACAAAAACCTGGCTCCCACTGATTCCATGCTAGAGCATTACCCTGGTAAAAAACTCTGTTTAATAAAAATGATTATGGTTTGCAATTAGCATCCATTAGGCATACAAGTTGCAAAGAATTGACGCCGGTCCTGAAGCCCTCTCGCACGGGATAAATTTTCTTGGCAAGTTATTAAATCATGACCTATGCTATAGCTGTGATTTATAAAAGGTTTCTGGCGGTGGAGAAGTGGGATGAATCAATTGTGGGAGTGCTAACCCAGATAACAACATTTTCTTTCCTTTGGTGCAACAAATTACTTGCTTTCTGCAGAGCAAAGGTGCAAGCATTTTCCTCCAGATGATGTGACTTGTAACATAGACTTTGGAAATATTTTCCTTATGTAAAGGTCTTCGCTTTTGGTTTTTATTGGTTCCATATTTACTTGGGATCTTTGCATGCAGAGGATGGCTTTTGGCTTGTGAAGAGGAACTTCTCAGAGGCTGGACCGTTTCCCCTCACACTCCTGAGCATCTCCAGGATTGTGTGTAATGCTCACAAAGGCTGCTAGGGGCAAGGTGCTTCTCCGGGTGTAACAGAAAACTCTGCAAGCTCATTAATAAAGGCCAAATAAAATAAAGCCTGGAAAGTCAACATATTCGAGAAGATATGCTGTTCTGGGAAACAAGTGGAGAGGAGGTGTGTATTTATGTGAACAAAAGAAGTCCAAACTGTAAACCGTAATATATCTGTTAGTTCATTAATGCATCTGATGCTGACTGATTCCAGGGGTGTTCCTGCTGCCCAGCAGCAAAAGTGCAAATAAGTGGACAGCTGTGATTTAGTGCCAAATATTTGAACACATCGTGACAATTCAGGCCACCCACTCTCTTAAGTAAATACAACTTCTGGAGAAGCATTTCAAACTGGGCTGAGGTGCAGAGCAGCCACTTTCATGTGCATCTCAGCCAAATGGCCCTCAAGTATTTGGGGCCAAACTTTGCCTTCTGTTACACCCTGGGAGCCCTCATTCACTCCAGAGTTTGCACTATGTAGCTGAGGAGCAGAGCTGACTCTTGATGCTAATCTGACTTTTTCTAGCCCAGTAAGTACAATTTCACATGTAAATGTGAATGCGGAACAGATCTGGACTCGATTAGCTCCTGAATCCTTGACAAAAAGCTGTAATTGTTTATTCAGATGATGTTTCTTTCTCTCTTTCTCTCTTTTATTTTCTCTACATTTTAAACCCAAGGTTTTAATGGGCTTGTAAAATAAATACACGAGCGTAGATTACAGTGGTATCAAAGGTGTGAGGAAAGCTCTTCCCTTCTCCTCAGCAGGGCTAAATGATCACTTGGTGCACACTTCAGTTGTGCTCTCCAGAGCCTTGGGCAGGGATGGCTGTGGATCTGATGGTGGGAGGGAGGGTATTTCCACGACAACATTTAGCCCAGGGCTCCCATTACAGATGTGAAGGACCTGTGATATATATCTTTTTTTTTTGTCCTGGTAGGCAGTGAAATCTGTGCTAGTGGCAATATCTGGGGCACAGGGCTGTTGGGGGAGGAAAAAAGCAAGGGAATATGGAAAAAGAATGTATTTATCAGGGTAATCTAGTTCAGGAGCACTAGTACTAAAGCATTTTAATCACAGTCATACGGCTGTGTGTCACTGCAGGGCAGAATTAAGGCTATTTGTATGCCTTGGTAGCACACTGCCACACTTCAACAAGTTTGAATTTATTTTAAGCATAACTTTAACTCTGAATTCCCTGGGTTTGTAACGTCTGTCTGGAAATAAATGCAACCTCTTTATATTGTACTTCACTCTTAAAATAAGCTTTCTACTTTAGCTCCGTTTCTGTTGGCTTGGCAAGAGCATGGGCTGTCATTTCCTGCCCTGCTGGGCTTGCTGTTTAAATGGAGAGGGCGGTGTATCTGAATAAAGGAACACAGCAGTGAAAGCTGGGATGGGAGAGGGATGGCACTCCCAGGGCAGCTGTGCCACAGCCCAGTTATTGCTTTAACTGCCCGTGCCTGACTATCTCCTGCACGAATGCGTGGCTACATTTGGCACAGAGATGCTTCCCTTGGGGGTAGAAGGAGCTCACAAGGGATCAAAGTTTCAAATTCGGTTTCATGCTGTGGAAGTGACATTGTGATGTCAGCTCCCAGTAAGGCCACTGGAATTGGTGGGATGATGCTCAGCTCACACCAGGCTGCCTGTGAGCTTGGCTAACAGCTCTGGAGCTGCATGCTGTAGCTCTTCATGTGCCACAACGGAGAGGCTCCACCCGGCCAGGCTGGGCACAGCTGGCCCAGCAGTGTGCCCAGGAATGGGGCACAGGGATAGTCCCCTGCAGGAGAAGTTACTCCGTTTGCCTCCTCACAGGGGAAATTGCCTCCTCCTCCTCCTGTGATGGGGAAGGCTGGTGGCTCAGGGAGCTCTGGGGACAGAGTCTGTGCCCTGACTGTTTTTAACACGGGTTTCTTTGGACAAGGCTTCTTTTTGATAGGAGAGAAACAGCATCATTCCTGGAGTTTCCTGCCTTGGCTTCTGCCTGCAGCCATTACCTCCTTCCCCCACTTCCAAGCCATCCTGCTGGGCTTCTTGCCTTGCTACACATCCAGAGACACAGTGCATACATACGTCCCCCCTCTCTCCCTCGCTCTCCTGTGCAAGTTCCCTCACTCTTTCCTTCATTTCCCTCCCAATACACCCATGCCCTACCCCCTGACTAAAGAAAAATTTCCCTCTTTTTTTGGCAGCTGGCCTTCCCAGGGGCCCAGACTAACAGAAGCCTGAGCCCTGACTGACTGTGCCTTGGCCAGAGCAGAGCAACTCTTTGCTGAGAGATAATGTTGCCTTAAAGGAGAAGGGATTTTTTATTTCCCTATCTGTTTCCCTATCGTGCTCACCCATTTGTTTCTAGGCTCCCATGAGGAAAGCGATGCTTGTGCCTGGGACCTGCTGCCTTCCAGTCACCTACTGGGAGTTCCCCTCTTCCTGGAAAATCTTCCTGGCTGTGGAGTTCATCTCTGAGTCAGGTCTCCTGTAATTAATGCAAGCCTGTTGCCCTGAGATTTGCAGTCTTTTGATGTTTTCATTTCTGTGATAGAGTTTCTCACGCACTTTCTGTAAACATAGTTATGTTTGCCTAACTGTTCCTTTTTGTTTTCATTCCTTCTCCTGAGGCGGAGAAGTTTGATGGACTTTTTGTCTGACCGGTGTGGTTGGAGAGGTGGTAACCTCATCCTCCAATCCACGGTCATTCCTAAGAACATATATATATATGAAGTAAAATAAACAGCCTGGGGCTTTTCCTGGCTTCTTTCTGTCCTGAACTAAGCTGGGTCTGCGTGGTTCTTTCGTGTCCAAGTACGACACAAGCCTTGCTCTTGACTTTCTGCAAACTCTGGATTTCTGCAAGGCCTTTCCAGGACTTGCAGATTTCCTCCAGCTCAGCCCTTGTAAGCCAAGTGATGAGGCTTCCAGGGGCTTCTCCCGTGGGATGGCTCCAGTGCATGCATCTCACTGTCAGGAAGCTTTTCCTGACACTCAGCCTAAATTTTCCCCTTTCAAATGTCATCCTGGCACTCCTACTTAGCATGCACTTTCTGTGCATTTCACTCCCTCTGAGCAGGCTGTGCTTTTCCCTCTCCACTGCCTGGGCTCTTTCTGGTGCTTCCTGGCTGTCACCCACTTTTCTCGCACCCGCCTCAGCTTGGCCAGTCCAAGCACATTATCTTACAGCTCATTTCCCATTATAAATCAAACCTCCCAGGCATTTTCCTTTTATTTTTTTTTCTTTACTTTTCTTCTTTTACCTTCTCTCCACCACACAGGAGGGATTTTTGGGTGTCTGCCTCATGGTTCAGAACATTTTTCTCTCCCCTTTCACTGGCAAGGTTTTTAGTGTAAAGTGCTGACATTTTTTTGTTGCTGTGGGCAGCTCCCTCTCAGAGTAATGAGTGGCTGGGAATGGGTAAATGCACAACCAGAGGTCCTGGGAGCAGCCCAGGCAGGTGCCCCTCAACCCGTGCCGCGCTCGTGCAGACTCTCCAGGACAGACTGAGCTCCCACTGTTGCCTTCCTCTGTGTGAAGCCATGATCGCTCTCCCCTGTTTGGACTTGTCCCATGGATTTTGTGGATCTGAGGGTACCAAACCTCTGCTGAGTCCGGTCTGTGTGGGCAATGATCTTGAGTTCAGGGAGGACTGGAAATGAAGAGAGGCAGGCTCTGCCTCATGGTGTGCACCCATGAAATGGCTTCATGTGCCTCATTTCTTTATCAAGCCAGCCTGAATGTGCTTCCTGGTGAGGAACAGAGCAGCACCAGAATGGAAAAGAGTAAGAGACAGGTTGCTTTTCCTTCTGTGTCCAACTTCTTTGCTACCACATGACATGGGTTTTGTTCAGGATCAGGACCTGGGGCAAAGGGCTGAGCTGCTCTCCCACTTGCACTGCCACCGGCATTGAGTTCTTGCTTTGCCATAGCCAGAAAATGAAGGTTTCTCCATGCAAAACGACAAACACAACCGTGGAGGTTGCCATGACAGCTCTGAGGAGAAACTGGGTCAGCCCTGCAGCCCATGGAGGGGACCAGTCATGGCTGCCTGGTGGTCACCCTCAAGCCCACAAGGGCTAATGTGTTCCAGCACTCATTATTGGGCTGACTGCACTGGTTCTGTGTTTCCTGGGAGGAAACCAAAGAGTTTCAAACTTGGTTACCATTTTAAAGTTAGTGTGGCTAAAATGGTTGGTTGGAACCCACACCACTGCCACGGCAACAGATACATACACATTTTTTTTGGAACATGAAATGAGAGCAACTTTCCTTGTGCATAAGTAACTCTACAGAGGAGAAGATGCTGAGGATCTAGAATTAGGAATGACATACTGAGGAGACTGGAGATATCAAGCCAGCAGAACTGAGTACACGATCGTTTCAAAATTAAAAAGAAAGTAAGGATGAATGGTGAGGCTGAGAAAGTGCTTTGGCCAGTGAAATGCCTTAAATAATAGTGTCCTCCATGGATTTAAGACCAGTTATAAAACATATCATTGGTTTCATGTCAAAATAGTTTTATCAAAATATAAAAGTGCATGTTCATTTATTATTGATCTCTTTGGAGAATGTGGTCACAAGTGTTTCAGGGGAGCATTGTTGAGAGCTGTGGAAGATCTATCCTTTTTTTCCAGCCATTTACCCTCCTCACTTTCTATATATCCCCCTTGAGGGTATGATATTGATCTGATAATTCTCCTTTTTTCTTCCTACTTGCCACTTTCTAGACAGAAGACACCAGGGATCTGGGTACCCTCCTTGAAGAACAGAAGGGATGGGTAAGGCACATCCACCAATTCCTGCAGTGGAAGCCAAAGCAACCATTGTTCCTTTCCTTTGTCACCACCATAATGCTGTGCAGGAGAAGGACAGACACTGATGGCCCATCTCCCATGGGTCATGTATTATCAGCAGTTTCATAACAGACTAGTTGTAGGCTTAATGCCAGCTCTGCTTTTGTGCGGATACCACTGACAGGTAATGGCGTGACCTGTTTAACAGTGTGACTATATGATCTGTGGTTATTTCCATGTAAAAGACAATGCATACTTTTGTAGACACCAGGAGATTTTTGGGGAATTGCATGTGTGAAATATAAATTAATGCACTGAACTGCCTTTTATACACACACACGTGCACACACACAAAAGCACGGATCAAGTTGCAAGGTCTGCTCCATAAAAGTGGTGTTGACTTTGAAGGTTTTGCTACTGCCTTTTGCAGCCTTTTTCCTGTCACAGAGGCAAGGAGCACCAGAGGGTTTGCCCCACGGGGTACCGACAGCTTGGCACTTTGCACTGCATGGCTGGAGGGTCACTGAGCCTGGTGTTACCTGGTCAGGAGCAGAGTTGTGGCAGTGACCCGGCCCTTAGGAAGAGGTGCTTCTGTTTCTGTGCAGGTAGCCAATATTGCACTGCTGGGACAGTGGTTTAGCCACGAGAGCAGAATGATGACCTGTGCTTGCTGAGCACTACCACTGCACGAGCAGTACTTTTCTGAGATCAAACTGAGCTCCAGTGCAGTCAGCTGGCATTGAGGCTGGGCTGGGCGCACCAGCACCAGGGTCTTTCAGCACTGGGATGGAGCCCCTCTGAGGCATCAAAACATACAAATCCTTCCTGCTGGCCTCCTCCCTGCCCGGTTTTCCTGTCTTTGACCCTGGCTGCATGCCAGGTCCCCACCAAACCTGCTCTATCACTCGCCTCCTCAGCTGGGCAGGAGAGAGAAAAGGCTCCTTGATCGAGATAAGGCCAGATACAGATCACTCACCAATTACAGTCATGGGCAAAATAGACTAGACTTGAGAGAATTAGTTTAATTTATTATCAATCAAATCAGAGTATGATAATGAGAAATAAAACTAAATCTCGGAAACACCTTCCCCCCACTCCTCCATTCTTCCTGGACTCAACTTCACTCCCAAATTCTCTACCTCCTCCCCACAGGACATGGGGATGGGGAACAGGGGCTACAGTGCAGGGGCAACAGGGAGCTGGAGCTCTGGTCAGTTCATCACGAGCTGTCTCTGCTGCTCCCGCCTCCTCAGGGAGGGGACTCCTCACACTCTTCTCCTGCTCTAGCCTGGGGTCCCTCCCATGGAAGACAGTCCTCCATGGATTTCTGCAAGGTGAGTCCTTCCCACAGGCTGCAGTTCTTTATGAACTGCCCCACCGTGGGTCCCTTCCATGGGGCGCAGTCCTCCAGGAGCAGCCTGCTCCAGCGTGGGTCTCCCGCAAGGTCACAAGTCCTGCCAGCAAACCTGCTCCAGGGTGGGCTCCTCTCTCCACGGGGCCACAAGATCCTGCCAGGAGCCTGCTCCAGCATGTGCTTCCCATGGGGTCACAGCCTCCTTTGGGGATCCACCTGCTCTGGTGTGGGGCCCTCCACAGTGAATATCTGCTCCACTGTGGACCTCCATGGGCTGCAGAGGCACAGCCTGCCCTCGCCATGGGCTGCACCCTGGGCTGCAGGGGCATCCCTGCTCTGGCACCTGGACCCCCCCCTCCCCCTCCTTCACTGGTGTCTGCAGGGCTGTTTCTCTCACATACTCTCACTCCTCTCTCCAGCTGCAATTGCTCTTGTGTGACAATTTTTTCTCCTTAAACACATTATCCCAGAGGCGCTACCACCCTCTGTGATGGGCTCAGCTTTGGCCAGCTTCGGGTCCATCTTAGGTCTGGCTGGCAATGGCTCCTTTGGACATGGGGGAAGCTTCTGGCAGCTTCTCACAGAAGCCACCCTTGGAGCCACCCCACTACAAAAACCTTGCCATACGGACCAAATACACCGTCTTGGATATCATCCCCTCTCCAAATTAATCTGAAAGCATTTCTTTCCAATGTTTCTAGAATCCCAGAAGGGAGCTTAATCCCTTCAGCATCCTCCTCATGCAAAGTGTACCTGGGGTGCCGGATGGCTGAATAACCTCTCATGCACTGAGAGCCATTAGCATTTGAATTAGTGACATGAGGATAGCAGGTGATTATCCCATTTAACAGCTGTTGAGTGCTGTTGAAAGGACACCCTCAAGAAGAATGAACAAAAATATAGTGGATTTTTCTCTTGTAGTAAGGGTTTCCCTGCCTTGTATGAATATTGACATGCTCCCATGCTTGAAAAGTGGTGCATTTTCCACAGGGGCATCTTATGATCATTAAACCTCTTTCCTGTAGAGAGCTGGACGCCTCAGTATACCTACAGCATGCCAGCAGATGAGAGTGAAAAAGTGGAACTGTCCCCAGACAGAAAGGGAAGTGGTCCTGTGTATTTGGGAAACAGGCTAAGCCAAGCATAACGAGAACAGTCATAAGCAAGCTGCAAAAAGAAGCAAAAGTTAAAGCATAGCTGCTCTAGAGCACTTCAGTCATAAGAGATGTACCTGGGATGGGCCTGACTCCTATTCTCCTAGGTGGAAATGTGACTGCTTCAAGGGGCGGGAGGACCCAGGCACCAGTTAGAGCCCCCAGTGTGATAAAAAAGATGAACAAAAAATGCCCTCTCTGAAGATTTGGCTAGATGCAGAGAAGTGCATTTTGAAAGTGTAGGATCTATCAGACATATTGCATAAGGAAACCTTTCTGTATGCAGGGCATTTTTGCAAAAGAAGACAAAAGTAAGCAGGAATTATTGCAGTTATTAGTGTAGATAAATTTCCCTCCTGGAATATGACTGTTTCTCTTGACAGTGTGTTAAGCAAAAAGCAAAGTACCAGTCCTCATCATCACAAGGAAGTGCTGTCTGGGCTCCTGCATCAAAGACATTAAAGCATGACTCTCCCCATCTCCCACTTGGAGTCTCAAACATGACTCAGTTTGAGGCTCTGCCTTTTAGAGTAAGCTGAACGAGCTGAGGATGCCTCACTTTCACAAGGATTCACCTATGTCACCTCCCACTGGGATGCTGGTGACCTGCCTCCCAGCCTTTCAGAAGGTCAGGCTCCTCATTCAGGTGTGTTAATGCCTGATCCCCTTTCTGAAAGCTGTCTTAGCCTTGAGATGTTTGTGGAAAGTTGGCTTCATTGTTCCCCCCAGGATCAGCATCTCAGAGAAAACAGAAGTAACCCCCCAGGCTTTTGTCTTCAGCAGAGAGTGAAGGGGGACAGCGATGTGGCAGGAGTGAAGTGGTTTTTTATCCTGCTGTGATTTGAAGCTGATGGCAAGAGGTGTACCTTGGGTCAGGTTAACTCTGCAGAGTTAGAAAATCAGTTTAAAATGGTGAAGTTGTCCCTGGGGCAGAAGTGATGAGAGTGGGCAAACAGAAATATTTCTCCAGTCTTTTTTGTGGAACTGGAGGTTTTTGTTTCCTTTAGACTTGAGGGGGATAAACCTTTTCTAATAAGCCAGAGGATTTTATGAGGTACAAGGTTTTTCCACTTGGCGTTTCAATCTCCTTCAACACAATTTTTGTCTTCTCTCTAATTTTTTCTTTCTCTTTGAATAAACTCCCTTTGAGGTGGGTGCAGTGGCAATATCCAGGCACAGATGAGGATATAGAAACATTTACAATGTTAAATAACATCCTTCCTATTATTTCTTCCCTAATTATTTTTACCCTTTGTGATGACCACTTACAGTCTAATGAATGTAAGCATTATTTCCATACAAAGTAGTGGTAGCAACAAAGGTGAAGACGCCTCTTTTTAACCTTACTTTCTAAGCAGGCCTTTTTCATATCATCCTTACCACTTATCTGACCAGTAAATCTGCAAATACATGCAAATGGTATTTACTGTGTTGTTACATGTACCTCGAAGCAGATGGTGAACCAGTACCAAAGCTCACATTTTTACACCTTTATGCAGCATCTGGGGAGATGGATTAAATTCCTGCCCTGCTTGGGGCTTCACACAGACCTCTGCCTCTATGGCAAGTGACTCACAACTGCTGCCAATCCCAGCTGCATTGTTTCAGGGTATTTTTCTTCATACAGTATGAATAAAAGAATGCTGACACCACTTCCTCCACCTCCCTGTCCCCCCTGCCCACAAGTAATATTTCCAAAGAGCCCTGCCAAGGTTTTGAGCCATTACTGTGTGTACTGCTGGTGTCTCAGTCACCTGGGTGCCCTCCTGCTTTTTCCATGCTCTGTGGCTCAGTTCAGCTGATATTGCAGCATCCCCAGGCGCTGTGCGTGGGCTGTACAGTGAGGTAGATGCAGGGAGCTGGGGGTGCTGCAGGATGGAACCCAGGGCAGAGGGCTGAGCCCTCTTTGCTCACTGACATGGAAAAAGGAGTGGGAAGCACTGTTATAGGACATGAGCTGAGCCTGTAGAAAGATTCCTGGTGACATTAAACCATCTGAAGAGCTGTTGTTATTACTGTAAGGAGATCAGGCAGGTCTGTCCTGTAACCAGGGCTAGCAGCAGGCTGTGTGGGACTTGGGTGACCCTGAGACGCCAGGAGTTGCTTTGACTCATCCACATGCAGGGCTGGAAGGGGAGGGCAATGGAGAAAGGGTTTCCCAAGATAGGGCCTGATCCGGAGCCTGTTTGAAGGATGCCAAAGCCTGCTTGCTGTGGGCACACAGAGGCCTAATCCTGTGGGCATCCTTGCCGTGCCATAGCCACAGGGTGAGGGGCCATGCCAGTGCACAAGCTGTTCCACTGGCTCTTGCAGTTTGTCCTGCAGGCTGGCTCATTGCTCCCAGACATATTATTGCTTGCTGGCCCTACATGCATCCCCCACTCAAAGCCTGTGGGGTTAAATGTGTGAGATGGGTGTTGCCAGCAAAAGTGAAACCCACCTGTGGAGTTTCCTTGGGAAAGTCCTCTCTGCTAAGTTCAGCAGTGAAGCAGCGCTGAAACCTACTCATGTTTCCTTGGGTAACACCCAGCCCTGGGGAAAATCTCCCAGGAGATCACCCTCAAACACACACACACATACAGCCCTCATCCCAAAGCTCTGCCCTTCTGCTTGCCTCCCAAGAGCAGAGGATTATTAGGCATAAAGGGTTCTTTCACTGAAATCTGACTTGCTTGGGGTGGATGTCTTCTTCTGGCATCGTTACTGTAGGTCTCCCTTTTCAGAGAGAAGTAGATATATGATGTATTTGACATCTGCTTTGGTATGAGTTGCATCTTCAATACAACTGTTTCTCAAGCGGATCTGACATCTTTGTATAGCCAGATGAGTTAGTTCCCCTCACTCAGCCACCTTTCTCATCTATGTAGCCTTCATTGCCATTCTGCCCCTGCAGCACCCACACTTATTTTCATCTTTTGTCTCTTTTTATCACTTTGGTTTTGAAGGCCTCAGCTATGGATCATTCCTTCCCATCCACATGGTCCTTCTTTCTCCTGTACAGTGCCTCATGGTGTAACTCTCTCCTCTCATCTCCTTGGAAGCTGTGTTTCTCCATGACGCTGTGTCGTTCTGCATATTTTCTCTGGCATAAAGTATCACAATTCCCAGTCTTCCTACACACAGACTTGTGCAGTCTCTCCTTCCCATATCCTCTCTTCACCCCTCTCTCTTCCCCTGGCCTGCCTCTTTGTTGAACTCTGTTCTTTGAGAAACACCTGTGTTAGCTCCCCCAAGCTCTGCCTGCACAGCCATTAACATTGCCATTACCTTGTTTATCTCCCAGCCAGCCAGCAGCCAAGTACTGGTGGACAGATCTTCATGGACGAGGAGAAAGAAGGAGCTTTATTGGAATGATACTTCACTAATGTAAATTGTCATGTTAGAAGGGAAAACTTGCTCGCTCTGACACTTTGCAGTCAGTTCACCTCCCTGGGATTCACGAGGCTTCCTTCTCTCTATGTTCCACACTGCAGCCCAGACCAGGCACAGGAGTACCCATTGCACATCCCCAGTTGTTGACCAAGCACAAGACTACTCAGGGCCCTTTCTCCAGCAGCTGCTGAGTGCAGAGGTCCTTTTATAACCTTATATCCACCACAGAGGGGTAGCATGCAGGGTAGGTAAACTGAAACCCTGCTCTGAAACCCTGGTGTGTGATGCACAGTGGGGAGCTCAGCTGGGAGCTCAGGAAGTTTGTGGCCTGTTCTCCCATCTAGTGTTGGACTTGTTCAGCTAGGGGTGGACCTTTCTTTAAAGTAGCCCCCTGCCCCCCATGCCGCAATGAGCTCCAGTGATGGGAACTGCTGGGAGCGAGAAGGACTCAGGCTGCAGGCTGTTTTCCCTTGTGGCCCAGAGGATGCTGTTTATTACCTCTTTCCCTGAGAAAACACAGTTCCCCAGGGTGACTGCACTCTGACACTGTCCCACTGTTTTAACAGTGGCTGACAGATGCTCTTTTAGCTCTTGGTCAGTATTCAGGCCATTTTGGTAATGAGGTACAACAGAGCAAGGAGCTCTACAGGTCAAGAAAACCTTTCTGGGATAGATGGTAGTGTTTGGAAAGAATGTGTTTCCCTAGGCATCACCTCTGTCAGTTTTTTCAGATTTAATCACAGTACCACTGGCAGCACTGATGCAGACAAAGTCTCAGCATGGTAAGTTCAAAGAACCCCAAGTCTGGATGCACAGACATTTGCTGGTTTATATCCAGGCCAGAAAGGACGGTGCCTGTTATTTCTCCCCACCATGGGAGACATTGTGAAGGTCTGCAAGCAGCCTCTGCAGAGCCAGAGCGTGCAGCGAGTACACTTGAGACATTGGTCCTGTGGCTCTTGGCTTGGGGCTGCCAGCACAGGGGTGTTTCTCAAAGTGGGGCACCACACTGCACTCCTCCACAGCTGCCCTGCTCTCAAACACACACAGGCATTTGCGGGAGAGGGCTCAGGCATCAGCCGGATGGCAGCGCGCCTTTGACCAAGAGGAAAGGAATGCAGCATCTCCCTGTGACTGAGAAAGCTCGGGTGGTTTTGCACATAGGAAGTTCCTTTAAATGTGTTTCCTCCCACTGCCTGGCCTTTTGTTTTTCAGCCATGCTTGATGCTGGTGTTGGAAAGCTGAACTCCCCAAAAGTGAACTTCCTCTCGTACTATAAACTGACCCTTGGGGTTGCTATAGCGACTGCAGAGCGGCCAGCGGGCTGTGTAAACACTCCCTCCCGCTTCCCATCACACTGGGCCTGAAAGGCTGAGCCACGGGATGTGCACAGCAACCTGGATTAGGCAGGCGGTTGTGAAATGCAAACCCAACAATTTCTCTGCTTCCTCCCTGCTTCCCCCGCAGGGAGGCAAACCCAGCAGGCTGGTAGCAGGCACGAACACGCCCGTCCTGACGAATTTGGGCACATTGTGTGGTACCACAGAAACCAAATCCAGACACTTACCTGGGGAGCTTGAGCAAGATGTGGAAATATATGGTGCAACTGTATCCTCTGCAACATCTGATTACCTTGGCCTCACTAACTGTGGAGTTTCCAGCTGTGTGGGGGGAGCAGTTTGGTACACACTGTCACAGCTCCTTCGATGTAATTAATTGCAACAATCGACCGAGTGTGAAATCCATCAATTTCTGTGTCCTCTGTTGCTCACTTTGATGTCAGCTCTCCCTCTTTAATTTTCTTCTCTTTTTTCTTTTTCATTTTTCTTTTTTTATCTTTTTTTTTTAAATGCATTTCATTAAAGTCCCTGACTCTGAGTCACTCTCCAAACGTTGATGTTCATGTCTGTATCCATCCCTGTAAAACCAGGCCAGGTATTTCGGCAGCAGTAGCCTGGGCGACACACTGAAGCACGTGGGGAGGTGTTTCCCAAGCACAGCGGGGTATGCATCCCCTCCAGCCACTGCAGGTGTTCTTCCAAAATGGCAGGTACTGTCTAGCCAGGGATTTTGTGAGAGGCAAGCTAAACCACCCTACCACGAGGAGATAATCAGCTCTGCTCCCATGGCACTGTGATGCATCTTGCTGGGTTGTCTTCAAGAAATAAGGTTGCTGTCCCACCACAACAGACCTGTGACTGCTTGAAAAAGCACAAAGCACATCTGAAAGGTGTGCAAAATGAAGCCCCTGCTCCAGTGCCATCTGGAGGGGCCATTCAGAAGTGCCAGGCATCCTGCAAAGCACCCACCTCTGCCAACTGCCAATACACAATTTTGTTTCACTGTGAAGAGACTTCCTGGTACAAGCATGGATGGACTTATGTGATCCCATCTTTATGTGTGCTGGGTGTCACTGACCAAGCTGATCGATATGTACCTTTGGTCAGACACCCGGCCATACAATCACAAGCTATCTGGAATTCCCTGAATTTCCAACCTTTCTGCCACATCAGAGAGCATACACAGCCTCTGTTAAACAAGGCACTGGCAAAGGTGGAAGAGAAGGAGATTTCTGGAAGAGTGCTTGTCTGTAATCCTAAAATGTCCCTATAATCCCAGCCTGTGACTCAGAGCCGGGGGGATGGAGAGGGTCGGTGTGGCCTGCTCATCCACTGCAGTGAGTCATTTCACCCCAAAGAGAAAAGGAGCCTTAAAGCCTTGCTCTGATTGCTGTGAATGAGGGCAACAAGACATGTTGCACAAAGTATGCTAAATCAAGGGCAGTTCTGATATGCATTTTGTTACAATACTCAGTCCCTATAGTGTCTCACTTAACAGATGGCAGGAGCTGAATCTGATTAAACAGGGTTTTCTGAATCACTTGCAGAGACAACTGAGAGGCAGGCAGAGGCATAAAGCAACAGACAGCTCTGAGCGCCTTCTAGATCTCAGTGGGTTTGCACTTCTCCATTCACTCCGTGCCTGCCTTATTACAGCATTTAAAAATAAATCAGCTGAATTAGTTGGTGTGAGTACATGGTCTTTCCTGCTCCTGTCAAAGGAGTGCCCCAGTGTCAAGCAGTGCTGCCAGCCTGCCTGTGCTCAATGCAGAAAATGTGGTGAGCTTGGTAATATGATGACACTGATGCTCCCATTTTCCCTGAAACGAATGTCACAAAAATAAACAGCCTGCAAATCCCATTCTCAGGTAGGGGCTTAGAAAGTGCGAAGTGGGCCACATGCATCCGTGAGGTAGCTGGGGGGAAGGGAGGCAGGAGGAAGGAGGAAAGGCAAAGCAGAACTGCTTTGGCAATTCTGGGACCTCAAAGATCGCTGGCCAAGTGAGTTTATAGTTTTTCTTCAGAAAGAATCTTCAGCCAGATTGGCCCTGATGAGGAATGGGACAGCCTCAAACAATGCAGCATCTGAATTATGTCCACAGAAGCAGTTAAAAACCTGGCTGCTATAGAAGTTATCAAAACCTCTGCAAACCTAAAGAGATTGGGGCTTTTTTGTGCAATTTTTGATGATTCTTCTTGGGAGGGAGACCAACTTTGTGGGCCCCACAGACCACTTAGTTCTCCAAGCCCAGCTGCCCAGTGCCAGGGCTGCATCTCAGCCAAATGCCTGGCACGGCAGGGAGCACAAGTAGGCAGCACTTGAAGTCACTTGCAGTCTTGGTGTTAGTGCAGCACTGAGGAAGTCTGAAGGAAGACAGTGCAAGGGACCTTTCAAATCTTTCCTGCATCTGGTTCCAATCCAGCTGCAAATGGCCCAGTGATGCCCTTTCCAGATGTGGACAGACACCATGGCTGTCCAGGGAAACTAAAAATTGCTGGGGGAGGGAGAGGGAGAGGATTATTAACCTGGTTCTGCTTAAAAATGAGGGGAGGTTTGTGAGGCTTCTGCGAGGTCTCCCTGCTGCAGGGAGCATGTTTTCAGAGGCGCCTCTGGCTGTGGATTGCGAGTGGCCGGCTGGCGCTGCGGTCGGCTGCTGTTGCCTCCCAAAGCTGCAGCAGCATTGTCGAGCTGCAGACGTGCAGAACAGCTCACGCCAAGGCTGTGTGCTCACAGGTGATCTTTTGGTCTGTACATTTTCCAGCAGAGCTGGCAGCTGCTCCTGCAGTGTGCATGCTTCATTGGCTGTCCAAAGAAGGAACTGGGTGGGCATTGATCCAGTTGAGGCGGTTTCGAGGAGTGAAGGCAGGAAGGAAAATTACCAACTTTGACATATGTTGCTCCCTGCAGGTCTCTCTTATTATAGCCTGGCGGGATGTCAAGGTGCACAGACACGACCCAGAGCTGTAACACACGATGGCTGCTTCGCCTCCTGTCCCACCCCTTTCACACAGGCAGGAGTGGCAAAACCATTTCTGGCATACCAGGAAATCCTGGTTCTCGCTATTATCAAGGAGGGAGCGCACAGTTATACAACCTCGAGCTGCCATCAGCAGGACCTGTGGGAGGGAGGGGGGGAATAGTTCACTTGGAAAGGAATGCTGCAGTGTAGGGCAGTGGTTTTGACATGCTGGAGTGAAACTTGGCATAAGGGAATAGAGGGAATTCGTCTGCCAGGTAGACGTGGCACTTGAGCAAGAGAATAAATGAAATGGCAGTGGAAATCTTGAGAGATCTTAAGAGGTGGCTGGTTAGCACGGGGCATGTATCTGCAACCCTTAGTGCAGGTTTCACTGTGCTGGGTGTCCTCATCTTTCTAACTAGTATTTACCTGACCCTCTGGCTCTTTCATCTCGCCAGCACACAAGAGAAGCCAGCTGTGTGCATAGTCCTACCTGTGGTAGGGCCCCCAGCTTGACAAGAAATGAAGACCCGGGGTGCAGTGGCCTGAAGTGTTTGTCAGCCCTTTCTGATGGCAGAAATCTACTTACTTTTCCAAGAATATTTGTCCACCCTAGTGTGCCAGGAAGAATGTAGTGTGACATAGCAGCCATCCAGAACGATGGCAAATATTTGTTCCTAGTAAAAATTTACTTGCCACATGTCTTCATTTGCAGCATATCTCATGTCTTGGAGCAGATGGGGGGTGGTCTGGGGTGTCCTTCTTAAATGTCACTCTGAAAGGGCTGAGTCTTAAGGAGTACACTTAGGTGAAAAGGCTGGGAGAAATACACATGTGCATCAAGAAGCACTAGGTGTGCATTGGATTAACACCTTTCATTGCCCCTCCTGACAAGCCCCTGCCAAGGGCTTGACATCTAAACAAACATGTTAAACCTTCCTCTTCACGGATTCTTTCTGCTGGGGCAAGTTCCCCATCGCTCGCTTTCATGCTGTGCTTTCAGCCGTTGTTTTTGTAGTCTGTCAGCACAACCTTGAGAGAAAGGACTTTGGCTGCGAGCTGAACACACAGAACCAGCTGTACTGATTTCCATCTCCTGGTATGTAGCTGTGGACTTTCACACTGTGCCTTCTTCGCCTCCCCCAGCTAGGCTGAAATTTCTCCCCACAGTTTCTGCTCTCCTTTATGGAGTAACTGACTTGGCCATGAGAAGCAGAGGATTTAGCCCCCTGCAGCCCTGCTGTCAGGAGGGGAGCCCCTTGGCAGGGGGCAGCCAGCCATGTGGGATGAGGGGATGAAGGCATCGGAGGACTATTGATGTTCCAACAACCTTTGGGATGAGTGAGGGAAGCTGGAATGCATGAGTGGATCAGAGAAGAGGAGGAAATGAGCGGAAAAGGGAGATACCATGTGATAGATGGGAAGGAGAGCAGAAGGGCAGCATAAAATCACACAGGGGATGGGCAGGATTTGAGGAATAGGGGCAATAAAAGGTGAGGGAGTGTTATAAGTGCCTAACTCTCTGAGGAGCTTTCAAGAGATTGGATGTCCCTCCCACCCCCATCTCTGACTTGGACTGTATTTTGAAATGAAACCCAAAAGATATTTTAGTGACTAATTTTTTTTTTCAGTGAAATAGTTAGGTTGTTGCCCTGTGATTTTTTTTTTTTGCATTCCTCTGGTTATAGGAGTGAAGCAGATTAAAACCAAACCAAAAAGTACCGTATTTTGCACTTTGTCACATGCTTTGCTGCCCTGTCCTTTTCTCCATTCTGTGACTCTGGCAAGGAGAGGTGCAAAGCACAGACTTCTCTTCCTTAACAGGGGTTTTACCCGGACCTCGTCACCCGTGTAATGCAATGTTGCTACCTGGCACTTATGATGCTCTTTAACCTTAAACAAAGGTTCATGTGAAACACAGGCCTTTTGTGTGAACAGAAGGAAAGAAGATGAAGAAATTGGGTAATGTCAGAATAATAGCATGCCTGGAACAAAGGCTTGGAAGAGTAAGTGGGAAGGGTATGCTCCAGCTTCCTTCTCAAACATCCTCTGGGTGCTGGGATATGATCCAGAAGGTCCTCATTGTCCTAGTTTCACTCAGATGTAAGGTCTCTTCATCCCAGCACATGGCCTGCAAGTACTGGTCACCACCAACTCCTTTCACCTGCTTCCCCTTTGCATGCCTTGGAAAAGGGTATAAAACAGTATTTCTACAGTGTCTCCTCTTTTGCTGCTGTTTGTCCTTCCAAAGTGTACCTAGCACACCTATTTTCTTTGGCAGCACTTTTATTTGCATCCCAGGGGACTTGTAAGAATTAGGGTCGGCTTGACATGAGTGGAGTACTGTACAGAGATATTTACAGCTGTTTGCAAGGCTTGTGTTGAGTATGAAACCAGCAGCAACTAGGATCCAGGCCAGTGCCTTCAGTGAATAATGGTCTTGGTTACTTGGAAATATCAGATGGCTTCAGCTTTATGCAGTTGCTACGAGGAAAAGAAGTTAAGTAAACAAAGAAAAAGAATAAGAGGAGGGAGTGGTATTTTTTTTATTGGCATAGTCAAGAAGGACAGTCAAAAAGAGAGAAAGAAACTGGAAAACAATACCATGGGTCTTCTCTTGCAGCCCACAGCACAGAACATTTTCTTTGTGCGCCTTCATGTTCAGTATCCTTTGCCATGAGCACTTTTGGTTCCTGTCCCTTGGAGACCTTTCTTGGAGGCCAGTGTTGTCTGTTTGGGTGCTCCACTCTTAGGATTTGTTTCTAATGCCTAACATATGATCCTGGTTGCCACACAGTCCTGGGACTTCATGCCTATGAAGCACCTTCGCATCTCATGGCCTCCATGGCAGTAGTACTCAGCAGCATGTCACTGAGGCCAGCACTCAGCAGTTGTCCCTCTATTGTAAGATGAGTCCAAACAGTCCACTTGGTTTCCTCTAGGGGTTTAAAGAGGGGGGATCCTGAGAAGAGATTATTTCTGGAGGTTCTCCAGAGCCACAACACTGCCTGTTGCATAGATGCCTTCCTTTCCTACAGATAAAGGAGAAATGCTTTCAGATTCCTGGAAATAGTTTAATTCTGTCTTTCCTTGGATAAATAAGATAACATGAGGGAACTGATTATATTTCTTAGTGTCCAGCTGTGGAAACAGGCTATTGGTCAGCTCTTGGCCACCTTTGCCAGACTGGCCTTGGAGTTTGTAGTATTTTGTGCTTCTCCTCCTGACTGACAGTGTAGGTCCCACCTGGACCTAGGAGCTTCTGGGATTTTTGGGCTCGTCTCTCTTTTCTGGTGCAGCCTAGCCCTGAGCACAGAGCTAGGCACAAGCCTTTCTCAGCATGCCACTGTTCAGAAATTGAGCAAGACTGTTTTTCTACCCCAGAAGAATCCCTCTGAAGACTCTGAGGTGAGGCAGAACTTCTCCTTGCATCTCGTTTTCTCTGCCCACAGCAGGGGTTGGCTCCTCTCACAGTGTTCTCCACAGTGGCCCACATTTCCCCCTGGAGATGCCGCCTGTAATGAGATCAAGATGGAGGGACAGTCTTTTAGCAACCCTTCAGCCTGCTCTAGCAAAGGAGGAGGGCTGCCAGTGCATCTGTCAGTGGGACAAAATCTGGGCAGTCTTGCCTTCTAGCAACGATGGAGCCAGTACTTCCAGACCAGTGTACTCTCGCTTGTGATGACACCAAAAAATCCTTGGCTCCTTGCAGGCTGCTGGCACACACAGCTCGCTAGAGCACTGGCAAGTTTTTAAGGTTTTGTCAGATGGGAACAGTGGTGGAGAAAAGAAAAGTGAAACCAGATGTTTTTCCTTACAGTTGCTTCATATTCATATGAGGGAGGAGAAGAGAGGCCATAAAAATGTCATAACCCTTGATCCCTGAGGCTCAGCATTATACCATGCAAAAGCCAGTGCTATAAATCCACACCTCTGCCTCAGCAGCCGAGGGTCCTGACTGCACAAGACCATTGCAATAGCTGAGGGGGAAGAATCTTCATATTTGTCAGCAAATGGAGGAAACTGGAGGAAAAAGCCTTTGAGAAGTTAACGCTGATAGGCTACTTTTATGGAATCAGTTATTTTTTCAGATTTCTCTGGGGATGCATCAGTGCTGAGTCCTGAGGCTGACCAGCAGGCTTAGAAATTTGGGATGCCTTTGCACTGCAATCAATCTATGCTGCAGGCTGTGCCGAGGGAGTGGAGTTAACTTCATCCTCCCCAGAACAGGCTCACCTGCCAGCACAGCCAGGGCAGCACAGCACAGGGGTGAGGACTTGCTGCCAGGGCATTCACCTGACTTTCCAGACAGGGTTTTGCAGCCCTTGCTGCCCTGTGCCACTGCAGCTACACCTCCCTGACACCTCATGCACCCAACCTGGGTACCGCTGCACCACAGTGCAGTGCCAGTAGCCACAGAGAAGTAGTTCTGATCAGAGGGTCCAGCTGGCACCAGAGGAGAGCTGCTAGGAAAACAGGACTCCAGTCCTATGCTTCTCGTATAGGAGAGGCTGCTTGTGGTAATCATAAAACAACTACAAGGAGTGCCAGGCAGCCCTCTTCCAGGGAAATGTGAGCTTGGGTGAACACATAGATGGAGAAGAGGAAATGAAAATTGTGTACACACAGGCCTTGAGCCAAACAAGGATTTTAACAGAAAGCAGCCAGGCCTTCTCTGCCCTGTAAAACAAGAATTGTGATAACCAGTTATTTTTTCTTAATATTTCTTGATATTTCCATGCTCAGTTTCTGCCTATCTGTTAACAGAGAGGAAAGGCTTTCCCTGATCTGATGCAGACTGTATGGGGTGGGAGGTGACTTCATCCTTGCAGGGCCTAGGTTAGGAGGTGATTTCAGCCATGAGCCTGGATTCTGAATCTGAATTTCCCTGCAAGATCAAAAGTGACTAGGTTAAGCCCTATTTTGGGGGAATAAACTGTGTTACTTCCCATAGGATTCAGGTAGTTTGCTGTGCTAGGTAATATATAGGTATAGCTCTACTTGTAGTAAGGGGTGAGCAAGAGCAAAACCATCATGAAAAATGGGGAATGCACAGACAGGGCTATGGCCTTGGACTTATAGGATCTCATTTTGGATCTTGATTCAGCCAAAGACTCCTGTGGTTTCTGTGGTCAAATCATGTAAACCATTTTTGAAGCCTTCTGCCCTTTTTCAAAAGAAGTGAGCAGCTCTGGGTAGTCTTTGTAGGGCTCTGAGACTGCACGCTGTTCACATATTATGACAGCGTGGCCTAGTTGGTTAGAATGATTTTTAAAAATATTTTCATATGGGAGTTACTCATCCTGTAAAATAATTTCATGGAATGACTGCAGGTTTTTTTACTTTGCAACATGTTTTATTCACAAGATGACTAAAAGTTTAGTCTTTTTGGAATAGGAATTGCAGACATTTTACCTCACTGCCTTATTTCTCTTCTCCATCAATATGCCAAGTGATGGAAAGTTAGAGTAATTTGCAAGCTGCCTGTTGCACTGCTTGTGCTAAAATTGGCATCCTGGGCACCCTGGTGCACTACAGCTATTACAGCTATCAAAAATAGGTTAGTCTGTGGGCAACTGTGCTTGCATCAACTTTGTATTGACTGGGATGCTCTCAGACAGACACAGTTCTTGATCATGTTTTCTAGGCCTCTTGTCTATCTCACACCTCTCTTCTGGACTTTTTCCAGTTGGTTGGTGTTGAAGAGTTGTCTCCAAAACCAGAGAGCAGTCCAGCTCCAGCTGGGACAGTCCTAGATTGAAGGATTACTTCACTTGTCCTGAGGGGTTTTCTCCTGTTTATACATCCAGCATGTTGTTTGCCTTTTTCCTAATGGTGTTCACTGTTGACTGACTTTCTGCATATGACCCTGATCTTCCTCTGCAGAATGTGTACCGAGACAGTGGTGTCATCATTCTGGATGTGGGAACTGATGTATTTTCCATAGTGCTGTGCCACTTGAAATTCTATCTGTGACCATTTCTTTATTTTTCTTTTGGTTAATGAAAAGGAACTTTTATTATTGAACTCAGAATTTAAGGGAGGCTGGCTTGGGTGATGGAGTTGTGGCGGGCCAGAGCACTGGGAGTCAGAGGCAGATGTTACTGGCAAGACTAACGTGTAATGGCTGATGTTACAATGCTCAGTTGTGAAAATACTAGTTAGCTTTGTCAGGGGATGGGTGTTGCTGACTGGCTTTAAAAGTAATTACAAAAGATTGCCTGGTTGTAGAAATGAACATAAGAATAGTTTTGCATCTCTCTTTGAGTTAGAGAGTTAGTAATAGCCAGAGGGTGAGGATTTCATGTGCATACCTATCATCTCCTGGCATTTTGCAAAATGACTGAAAACTTCAGCCAGTTTGCGAAATGACAGGTTTCACAACAGAGAACATAACGTATGTGCCTCAGAAGGCTCCTGCAACTGAAACAGAGCATAACTCAACAGCACCTTTGAGTGTGCAGGCAGAGATGGAATTCGTCTGAAGAGAGAGGAGTCTGTCCCCTCTGTCAGATACTCTCCCTCTCCCTGTGGCAGTTAAGCACTTTGGAGCCATTAGGAAAGACAGAGTGGCCTTTAGACTTCTGTTAACCTGGAAACTCCCCTAGTACTGCATTCTTTTTGCTCTTGTCAGAAAGAACTCCTCCCCCTGCACCCAGCTGCTTCTCCCTGCTCCTTTTGCTTTAGTTCAGCACAGCAGAACTTCTCCAGGATTAAAAGCCACTCTGTCTGCTATGCAAGTGTTGGGAGAGGAGAGTGATTGCTGGGCAACTGATGAGCTAGGGTGAAAGAGTGTTGGGAAAGAGAGCACAATGTTCTTTTCTTTTTATGGAAAGTGATATATTACTATAGACCACAGTAATCCAAGGTCTGCTCTTAGCTACTTCACGATTAGCGAACAGGCCCCACTTGTGCTGTACCAACCATTTGTGCAGCTGTGGAAGGCACGAGGATGTCAATTAATCTTGATTTGTGCTGTAGGATTGCTTCATAGGGGAGGAAATTTATCATTGGCTTTGGTTTCAGGGTATGTAGATGGACATCATGCTATCTTTGCAGGGAAAGCACGGGCCTCTACTGTGCCAGGCGAGTCACTGGTCCTTGTTGGATCTGCCCTGGCAAATTTCCTCTCTTCTCGGGAGCCTTAACTCGGTCTAAAAGATGGAGCAATCAGCATACAGTACAAAATGTTTCACAAACGTTGCCCAGTCTGTCCCTGTGTCACACCCATTTCAGGGAAAAGAAAAAATAAGGCTTTTGCTCAGCCATATAAATGGTTGCAATTATTATTTGCATGGGAGCCCAAACTCTGTGAAAAACGGTATCCGGTGAAGCCCTGGTTGTGCATCAGAGACCACAAAGCCTGTGTAGATAAAAAACACAAAAAGATGGAAAAAGAGGTAAGCAAGCACACCCTTTGAGAACAGATGTGTTGTCTCTTAAAATTCCTTGTACCACCATCCTGAATCAGAGAAAAATTAATTTACCTTCCTAACTGCAAAGCTCAGAGAAGCAAATAAGCAGCGAGTAGAAAAGTGGTATTCTTACTGGCTTCTTATGCAAAGTCAGGTTTGTGTTAAAGAATGAAGCTCTTGTCTCTGAGGTGTAATGAAAAAATATGGAATAATGTGACTTGTGACAAAATCATGAGACCTGCCAAACTGTTTCTCAGAGCAGTGCCCAGGTGTACCTGTTCTCCTTTATCCAGCATACCAGCTCCTGCTGCATGGAACCATGCTCCCCAGGGACCAGGCTGCTCTGAAATCGTTGCAAGGCAGCACATGCTGGCTGATCTAGTCAGTACAGGTCAAAGCAGGGGAGAGGGAGCAGTATGGCCTTGAGCAAAAACCAGTTCAGGGGCCTGGAAAACTGGCTGCCTTTGTGAGCCCAGGCTGAAGGGCTGGCTGCTGTGCCCCTGCTGCGATTGCTCCTTGCCTGACCCCACTGGGCTGCAGCTAGCTCAAGTATGCCGGACACACTGATTGCAATGTGGAGATCCCTGTGTGTGAGCCAGAGGAGAAAATAGCTGGTCAGATGGTGCTATATTAAGGGGAGAGCATCTCAGAATTGTCTGCTGGGATTCTCCAGGGGCAAGGGTCCGTCTTGGCCTCACTTGCTCTCTGCCTTCCCCAGCACCTCCTCCTGCCCTTATCTCCCTTACAGGTCCTCCCTCTCCGAGGAAGCTGTGGGGTGATGCAAGGCCCAAGGGGTGCTACCTCCAGCTGGAATCTGGGGGAAGATGAATCCTGGGTGTATGAAGCTTGTGCCCCATCTGTTTCAAGTGAGCTGGAGGCCCCTCTGTTCCCACACTCTGGTCCAGCTCTGTGCTCTGACACCAAGTCCCAGGGTAGGACCCAAGCGGCAGCTTTTTGCAGGGATGGGGTGGCATGAGCAAGGGAGGGCTTCCTAATCTTCTCTGTCAGCAATCAGCTTTCTTCTCTTCAGACTCCACGGGGGAAGGACTTGCAGCAGCATGTTTTTCTTCTTCCTCTCCCAGGCTCCGCTCATCTCCTTTCCCCCCTCCCACCGCTCCCAACCAGTACCAGCCCGGCTCCTCATCCCTGCCAGTTGTCTCTGCCTCCCTCCTAGCTCTCCCCTCCGGTTCCCAGCTAAGCTCCAGTGAGCAGGGCAGCAGGCAGGGGCGGGAGGGGAGGACAGTGACAAGACACAGCTGCTGGCCGCGCTCAGCAGCTCTGAGAGTGGCCCCTAGTGCCCAGGAGCAGAGTGCGTTGGGCACGGATGGCCACACGGCAGAACACCAGCTTCCCCTCGGGAGGTCAGCGCCCGCTCCCTGGGGTCACCTTCTGTAAACGGAGGAGGCCCATCTAGCACAGAAAACAAATAGGAGAAGTGAAACACAAGGGTTGATTATTCAATTGCAGAGCCTGAAGGTTTGTGGCTTTTCACTTTACCTTTAAATGCTTTTGGTGGCACTAAGACCATTTCCTGGTGCAGGGAGGCCTCCAGGAGGCTGGGCAGAAGTTCCCTTGCCCCATTTCCTCCCCAGCACTGCTGGAGAGCAGAGCCCATGTGTTGCATGACTTTGAAAGCATCCTGATGGATAGCATAAAGACAGCAGCTGAAAGCACATGGAACGGTCATCTTCCTTTATCAGTACAGGCATCTGGTGTTTGGGGGGCTCAGAAAGGAACAGAGCTGTGTGGTCAGATGTGATATGAGCTCCAGTGTGGTGTATCTGGGCTGTGACTGGGATCCCTAGCTGGTCACCACAGAAAACTGGAGTACAGAAAAGCCCTGGCGTTGCTCTAAGCAATGGATTTTCAGAATCCTGCACATACAGAGATCAAAATGTCTCCTATCACCAGAGTGTGGAAGGATTAAAGATAGTAATACTGGGATTGATTGTCATGGGTGCCAAAAGGGATGCTGGAAGATAAAGGAGCACAGCAGTCGCACAGGAACAGTGATATAGGCACTGAGAGATGCTGCAAAAGACATGTGGGACAGTGGTCATAATTTGCTCTATATAAGACACATTTTACTTGGTTAGTTCTTCTGTTGTAAGGATAATTTTACCACCTGTAAACGGTTTTTATGACAGTCCTTTTCCACGCAGCCCTTTCACAATGTTTTGTTCCATATTAAACTTGATAGGTTTTTTAAGTGTGAGATTGACACAGAAAAAGAGTTTTGGATTTTTCCATCTCCTGAACTTACAGAAAATCTTGTCCACAGCATTGCTCCAAAATATTTTTTTCTAGTTGTTAAAATATGATGCTCCTAGGTTTATATCATGTGCTTTTCCATATCATTGTTACCCAGCGGTATTTTGCCCCAGCATATCGTGGTCTTCTCAGAATTTAGTTTGTTATTCAGGATGACTCTGCATCCATGAGGAAGGAAGGCAGGCGAGGTCCCCAGCTGCCTGATGCAGAGCTCCGGTGCTCAAGAGAGGAAAATACTAATTCTGTTGTAGAAAGCAATGTGACATGCCACATGCACAATGAGGGGCAGTTATGGTCATTCATGTTCAAAAAGATTGATTCATGCTGGAACAGGTGCAAAGAAAGACAGCGGGAGGATTAGGGTGTTGGAGAGCTGAGGTTATAAAAGTAGACTAAAAGAGCTTGGCTTATTTAGTCCAGCACCACAAAGGCTGAGAGAGGGATATGATCGCTCTCTATAAATACATCCTGGAGGTTAATGCTAAGGAGGAAGAGGAGCTATTTCAGTTAAAGGACAATGCTGACACAAAAGCAAATGGCCATCATAAACCTGGCATGCAGAAACCGAGATGGGAAGTGAGGTCGATGTCAGGCATTGCTGCTGGCAGGCTGAGGGCAGGGGGCTCAGGCAGCTTGCAGGAAGGGTGCATGGCTGTCACTGCCTGTGCAAGCAGGCTAGGCACAGCAGCCACGGGCTTGCCAGGTCCCGCAGGAGACACCTGCCCAAGCCTGTTTGGTGCCATGCTGGGCAGGAGGCCCAGCAGATCCAAAGCTCCCACCCGCTTGGACCATGGGGGCAGCGCCAGCTCCAGGTCCTGCCTGGACGACCAGGCCTCCCTCAGAGCCGGGACCCCATGTCAGCCCCCAGGGCCATCCGCTCTGGCCCAAACAATGTGGCAGCAGGGCCTGTCTCCAGCTCCCCACTGCCCTATCCTAGCCCATCCTAACAGCCCTGCCCTACGGGAGATGCCTGGGGCTGGCACAGCTGTGGGCAGACCCCCACGAGCCATGTTAGCCCTGCTGGCAGGGCTGTCCTGATCTCTACGCAGGGCTCTCACCAGCCCGCAGGTTACAAGCACTGTTGAGACAGGGCACCCATTTTGTTTCATGGCCAGAGGAGGAGAAGTTTCCCCTGTTAAAACCAGGGTAATCTTGGGGTATGTAAGGAAGCAGATCCCTGGCTGGTTGCTGGCTGCGGGGCTCGGGCCCAGGAGTGCGGTCGGCTCCCCAGGGTGGTGCTGCAGCAGCTCAGGGCATCTCCAGGGGCCTGCAGACATTTTGTGCCTGTGCCTGGCTGGCTGCTGGAGTCAGTCCATGGCCGAGGAGTTCTCTGGGTGTGTCTGTCACTTGAAATCACTGGCATCATGTTGTGCTTCAAGTCTCTGACTTGGGCTTAAGCCCTTGCTGCCTCAGTGCTGGCAACGCGAGCAGATGAGTGAGTTGCTCAGAGAGGGGTGGCTGTTGGCTTGCCAGGCCGGTTTTATTTCCACTCTACGCCATATGTTTGCTGAGAGGCTTCACCTTTGGATCAGTGGGATGGAGAGGAGCTGCCAGTGAAACTGTGCCTCCTGCTGAAGCATGCTCAGCAAGGGGCAGAGCCCTGCCTCTCCTCTCCAGGCAGATGCTGCTGCTTGCTCTCAGGATGCTCTGCTGGTAGAGTGCTCTGAGCACACCCCACCTTCAGTGGCCAGGCCACTCACCTGAGGACCAGGTGACATAAAGCAATGGAGATTGTACCTATGTGGCAGGGTCAGCTTTTATTGCTCCTTGCAAAACAAATAATGTCACAGTCACGAGTATCTCAGCTCAAGTCACAAGTATCTCAGCTCAAGTGTTTCGGGGCTTTCCCCCTCCTCCCCTTTTTATTTTCATTGCTGGAAGCTGAGGGCAGCCCATGGGATGAATGTTTCACTCCAGACTTCCATTCAGCTGTTAAGTCAGGATGTTTGCCAGAAATGCAATTCTTTCTTTATATCTCCAGGATAATAGCTGGGTAGGATGGTGGATGGCTCATTCAAGATGAGACATTACAACACTTTTATTCCTGGCATAGGATGGCATGTGGCTGTACTGCCTGTCGGTAGGTGCTTGGCTGATGCTGCTTCTTTAAGGAGATTTTTTTTTTAAGTAAATACCTTTTCTCTTGTTTTGCCCAGTGAGTTCTGCAGGCTGGGACATCCTGTATCAGAAAGGGATCCATCAATGCATGTGTTAGATACCTGCTGCCCTCTAATGGCTGTCGGTCCCTGCAAGCCTTGGGACAGCACGGGTTTTGTGCATTCAGTGAAAGAAATCTGCTTAGCTCAGAGCTTTTTCCAGTGTTTTTATAGCATGGGACAAATCTCTGGAGAGAAAGTGTGGCGAGATCTCTTCACTACTCTTCATGGTTTAATGTGCCTCTTCCCTGCACTCGGTGCAAACCCCATCATTTGCTCCTTGCTTCTGCCACATCCCATCCTGCTTTGATTCCTGTTAGGGAAATACTTGCCTTTCCTAACAGCTTTAGATGTGATTTAGAGGGTGGACAAAGAATAGCAACAGCGGATCCCTTGAATTCCATCAGCTTTCTGCCGACCATAGACGACCTGGTCAGAGAGACACTGCTCTGGACTTGCCCAAACACTTGGACAGAGTTCAGACAGCTCTATTTGTGAAAAGTTTTTCTGTGGTAATGAAGACACATAGTGTCAACTTCTGCTTGCTCACTACCAGACCTGTAATAATGTCTGCTCTGTTCAGAGAAAATTATCGGTGCCCTGCCTGCCTTGTTGACTTAGAGGGATTACGTTTCTTGGGAAGTGGGACCATGCAGTTCCCTGCTGAATGGCTTGCTGCTGCTTATCAGCGGGCAAGGTACAGCATGTTGTTCCCTCGGGAGCATTCCCTGAATCAACACAGGCTCCCTGAAAAGCCTGGTGCTCACTGAGTGTTGTGGAGTTCTGTTTTTTCCCCCAGAACCAAAATCTTTAAGACTGTCTGGAGGTACACTGATGTATTGGAGCAGCACAGGGGAAGCAGTAAGATATCTGGAAGGAATTTTGCAGATGAGTTAATGATCAGTGGAGTTTAAAGAATGGTACCGACACAGCCTGCATCTCTTTGCCAAGGAATCTAGCATCCTACTGAGGACTGGAGTCCATAAGCAACAGGGAAGAATGAAAGATGAATTGCAGTTAAGCAGACAAACAGGCACTCTGAGAACACTTGGAAAAAAGTTCCAGGAGCTGGGGCCTGACTTCGTTCACAGCTTTCTCTCTCTTTTGACTTAACCACTTTTGCTAATTTTGGTAACAATCTCGGTGAGAACACAGGATCACAACTGTTCTACCACAGTTAACCAGCCTCAGTGAGAGTTTAATGAAAACAGCAAGGATACAATTTTTGATATTCCCTCTTCTATTCAGCCTGGAAAGTACAGTTTCAGTGCTCTATTTATAAAATGTATTTTAAATCTGGGTTCATACATTTTGGAAGGTGGAGGGGGGTGGTGTTGAGAAAGCCTGGCTTCATTCAAATCAGTGGGAGTTTTGCCATGATTTGCATGGGCCAGAAATTCATCCTTGTTTATATAGTTTTGCAGCCAGGCTGAAGAACTATTAGTATGCCTGGGCCAGAAAAAGAAATCTTGAATCTCAGCACTGCTGCGAACAGTCGGGGTAAGAATGCTGGGAAAGTCCCAAGGAAATTGAACTGGCATAGAAGTCATGTTTAGCTGGCCGTGTTTTGGATGCTTTTGTTGTGCTCTCCATCTCCTCTCTCGCTGCCTGAACTGCGAATGATGAGCTGCAGACCAACCTGATCTGCAGATGGCTGCAGTTCTGACACGTAGCCATCTGCAATGCCTTCACCGGCAGGGGAATGCCGGGTAGCTTTTTAAGATCAGATAATAAGCTGGTGCAAGACAACCAGAAGTCTGAACGTACTTAGTAAGCAATGTTCCTGACTAATGTAGGCAGCAGTCTGTTTAATAGCAATCCACACTCGGTAGCCAAAGTGCTATGGGATGTGCTTGGATCAGGTTTGGGCATGCACCAAGTTAAAAAACTGCTCTGTTAAACGGGTTGCTTTTCCTAAGCTGCCATTATAGGTCAGTGCAACACACCGAACTAGGAGCCATGTGCGAAAAGGATTTCTAGGTCACATCTCTGTTGCTGAACATTTGCACCCGTGGGGTTTTCAGGTGGTCTTTCTATATCTAGTAGCACTCATCAGCTTCTAAATTCCTCAGTCTGTGTCTGCACAGCAAAGAACATGTGCAGCTGTTCATTTCATTTGACAAATCCTACACTTCATATTCCAGAATCACAATGAACATACTTAAAATTTCTATTTTGGGTAGAACAGTGAAACCAATAAGTTGCAGTGTAGTTTTTACCTCAGAAGCTGCACTGATTTTAAAAATGGCAACATCTGTGCAGCTTCCTTTGTTAAAAAACTGGGATGCAAGGTGCCTTACAAACTAACATGAACATCCACACACATCTGCAACACTCCAAAGCGGTTGTATGATTTTAAACTCATTTATTTTCTCAGGTAGCAAGGGCTATTCTGGATTGTTAAAACAGACAACCCTTAAGGTAGAGCTTTGAGCTAAAAATAAGTCGCTCAGTCCAAGCGTCCACATAAGGCTGTGCTATGCTCCATAGCTTATCTGCTCACAGTGACTTCAGAGGGACTACATTGAAGAATGCAAGAAAAAAATTTGGTCCCAGGCTCTGGTCTCAGATCCTCCTGCAGGCCACAGAAAAGTGTAAAGTAATACTGCCCCTTCTTCCCACAGAATTTCCCTCAGAAGTACAAGGATCTGGTCAAGTATGGACTAATCCTGGACCCAAACGTGATGGCTGAAGAGTTGCTGGACTGGATCCTACAGGCCTTGTACAAAACAAAACAGACAAACCCAACAGTCCTGCTGACACAGGTTGGATTTTTGCCCGAGGGAGACCTACTAGGTTTGACACTTGGTGAGTGAAAAGTGAAATTGTTGGGGTGAGTTTCCCATTTTCTTCAAATAAAGACGGCAAAACTGTCACCAAAAGCAACTCTCCACACAGAACCAGTTTGGGTTCCTCTTCTAGGCAGAACTCACCAGAGAGAATTTTGTTGAATCTCACTGATATGCTGGTGGCTGTAATGAGCTGGACATAAACAGAGTAAAGGGACAGCCCATAGGCCTTCCCTTTCCCCTACCAGTGGAAAAGGGATGGGTGAGATTTCCCTGCTGTTGTTCAGCTGCTGGTTAACAGAAGAAGCTGTTCTCTATTTGGGCTTGTGCTGGTTGAGCAGCTCCGTCTGCAGCTGTATCGTGTTACACACTGTTATGCAACCCCATCCTCCTTGCAAACAATGACAGGAGCAACCTAAATCGTGAAATATAAAGACTATAATTAAAGAGGGGAAAGTGCTTGTTTGGCATTCGGGTACCCACAGCCAATTCAGATTAGCTGAACTAGCAAATCACTTGGCACAAGCTTAATGAGAATAACATTTGCACTGGACTAAATGATGGTTGTTTTACCCCACTGCTGGCCAAGACAGTAGTGTAACCTGAGTGATGCTGCCATGGCTTAGGCAGTTCTCTCTCTTCTTAACAGTGACATTTACACCACAAACAGGAAGAGCCTTTACAGTCAAAGGCTCTGCCTCAGGTTCTGAAACTATTAGCACCCAGAGGAGCTCTGGCCCAGGATGATGCTTCAGGTCTGTTTCTTATGATTGGGAGTTTGCAGGTGTACAAATCTGACATTATCTGCTCAGACTGTGCCCTGCATTTCCCTGTTGGGCTTACCCTCCTCATGCTGGTTGGGGGGTTTATGCATCTGCACAGCTTGTAGCTGCAGTTGGCTGTGAAAAGTGGAAGCTCCCAGCCAGGAACTCTGAAACTAAAGAGAGTGTGCAACTGTGCAAAGCCTCTGAAAACTTTGGAAAGTGCTTCTGAACCCTCTGTTCCATCCCTCCCTCCCACCTCTTACAGAAAAAAAGACCCACAGTTTTTAAGATCTGATATTTCTTTCAGAGTTTTCTTGCTGGAGGTCTTCCTTGGGGAACCCAGATTAGTAGCTTATAGAGGCATTAAAAGAACAGCAGCTGTTGAATGTTAAACAAAGAGAGATTTTCATCCAACTGATTGCTAGATATTAGAATTAAATAAGAATTAATTAAGAATAAAGGCCCTGCTTCCCTTTTAGCTTGCAGCTTTTATGCTGGTGAACATCTCTGAGGAACTCTTTGAGTTTTCTGATTTGTGCTGCAGTCATCAAGACTCCAAAAGTTCTAAGCAAGCTGAAAAAAAAAGGTGAATGTTTTTATGTTGCTGCCTTGGGGACTGTGGAACTATATACCTGCTGGATCTTCAGTTGACCCTAGAGATATCTAGCGGAGGGAGGAGAAGAGCTTGAGTTTAAAATATAAAATATGGGGAAGATGAATCAGCACAATTTTGATGCTGTTGGCTCCACCCACCGGTTTTAATCATGCATCTTCCCCTTTTTCCTGCCATCATCATTCTCTGCACATAGTTAGGATTATTTTACTCATCACTGAATGCCAGAAAGGATGCAAGTTACAGTGTCTCAGTATCGGTGACACCCATATCTTACAAATTTATATTGGATAGGAAGATTATCACCTGTGACTTTGGGCAAGTAGGTCAACAGTTTATGGAGAGTTCTGCAAAATACTGATGACAAAAACACTGAACCATCTCTACCACTGGTTGCATAGTGAACACTTTCCTGTCCCACAGCTGTCCGAAACCCTGCATTATCCCTTCCCACAACCATCCCATCACAGCCAGAAGCTTATCTATCTGAAGAGTCAGGCAGCTCTTCAAATGGGGAAATGTTGCATGATATTGAATAACAGCTCTATTTCTCCATATGTATACATTTTTCACAGTTAATCTGTCATTCCTTTGCCTCAGTGTCTGGGAGGATAAGTTCAGGCATCTTCATCTTGAAAATAGCTCTGTGTTGCCCAGACAGTTAAATTTGAGATGCAACAGGTTATTCCCCAAAGGCATCTTAAAGTCTAGGGTCTCAGTTTGCCAGGAGAGCGAATATCACATTTTAGTGACTGACATATGAGACATCACTTCTGCCAACACAAGACAGTTCTTGAGCCTGGGTGTACCCATACCCCAGCCTCAAGTCAGAGCCCCACATTCAGACATGCTTCCTAACCTCCTCCAGGTTTTAGGCCTTCATTTATTTGTACATCCTGGGATGGGAACCTCAGCAGCCCTGGGCCAGCTAAGCTCTGCTTTTGCTTTGCTTTTCTATAGACTTTGGGTGCAAACCATGATGATTTTGCATGCTAACAAGTTCTTAATTGCACCCACGTTTATATTCCTCCTCCCCTTAGCTGAGCTGAGCTCCCAGCAAGTGGTTCATGTTTCTGAATGTATAGCAGGTGACCAGTCTTACGTGCTGATAGAGAGGAGCTTATTTCCAGATGGGGTCATTTCCAAGCTGTGAGACCTAACAGAGGTTAGGCAGGGCTGTCTGTGAACGCAGGGGGGAATTTGCAAAGTGGAGCTGATGGAGTTCATTCAGCATTCAGTTCATTCAGTCCCTTGCCTTAAGGACTGACTCCTGACTGACTTGGCCTCACTAGCAGTTCTCACTTTCCCTTTAGGAAGGATGGAAGTGGGAGAAAAGGTGGCTGGAAGCATTATTCCTAGTTCAGGTTCCTGCCTTCTCCTTCACGGAGAGATAAACTGATCTGATACACCATCTACAGGAGCTTCTCCGGTTCTAAAGGTGCTGTTGCCAGCTCATTTTTAAAGAGGAGTGTTGTTTATTTTTAATTCTTTAAACATGGGCTTTAGTTCATAGATAACTGTCCTTTTTTATACATATATATTTTTAAAAGCTACTTTGGGAATACTTACACCTAGGCTGATGCTGACTGTCAGAACTTGGCTCTTTGAGATGCTGCAAGGAGCACAGGGAGAAACAGCTGCCTAGGCAGTGCAAAAGAAAGGCTCTTTAGCAGCCTGTGGTGTCACCCCTGCTAAGATTTCCATGTTTCTCCTGGGAAAACTGTTTTCGTGGATCATGGTGCCTTGTAGAATGGAGGACCAGTTGGGTGTTTGTAATTTTTTCAGAAGTCATGTATTTATAAAGTTAGATGTTGACATTGAACACCTGATAACTTAAGAAGGTGGAACTGTGTGTTATGTTGGTGTATTCTTCTTTTCCTTCCAAGTCCTTCCTTCCTCTAGACTATCACTGTGTTTTCTACTTTAATTCTGTAATGCCAAAAGCCAGCTGAGATGGGTTTTTCTCTTTTTCTGCTTTTAGTGATTCTAGTCAAATACAAAGAGTTAATATCTTCTACATATGTTAAAACAAAGGTTCTCTTCTGGCTCAAGTGCTGCTTTGTTGAAGTCTGTTCTTTCTTTACTCTCTCTACTTTTTGGAATCAAATTTATGGTTGCATCTCCAGAGAGTATGAAAGTTTCTTTTTATTATTATTTTAAGTAAAAAATATAACTGCTGTGGTGTCCCACTTCCTGGATGACATTGGCAACTTTACTTGTGGCTACTGACATTTCAAGAGAACCATCTTATACAGGCAGTCTGTGTTTGGCTAAATTTAGCAAGCCATGGATCAAGTGGCAAGTATGTTCCACCCTGAAACCTATTTTTGGGAGGAACTCGGCATAGGCACCAAGAGGTTAAAAAGCTGTGTGGGGGAGAAGGAAAAAAAAAAGACAAGAAGCAAAATATTTTGCAAGAATCGTTGCTATGTTCTGAGCTTCAGCTCTTGAACACTGTGGCTCTGAATCACGTTCACTGGGGAAACAGCTGCAGCTGTTTAAGATGCTACTGCTCCTCAGCTGTTTGTTACCTTCCTTTTGCAGGCTGGGGGCTGAACACAAACCTTCCTCAGCAGTTTAGACTTAATGTTACCCTTTCTAACTTAAAACAAATAAGACCCAGGCATGTTTCCCTTTCCTTCAGCATCACTGGGGAGTGCAGCAGCCCCTGCAAGAGGGCTGGGGTGGGCATGGGCAGTGTAAGCAGCCTCAGCAAGTTTCTGTGATGGGTTGGAAGGGCTGTGTTTATGTGCGCTGTGTGCCTGAGAGTCCTGACCGTGCTCTGCTGTCCCTGATCATGAAATATGCTTCCACATATTTGGTTGTGACCAGGTTCGTTAAGAGTGTTTTGGAAAATTGGCTTGACTAAATCACAGAGAAACCACGGTGTGGACATGCTGGTCTGTAATTAATTGATGAGCGCCATGCTAACCAGATAAAAACGGGTTGTCAGCTTGTAAAAGTGCATTCGTATGGGTTGGTGCATGTTTATCCCAGCAGTTCAAACCCTTTTTTGAGTCAATGGCTTCTAGACACTGTTTATTCCCTCCTATAGAAATGTACATTAGCCAAAAGGATTTGTAACGCTGTCCTAGAACAGAGGTGTAGCGCTGTGTGCCCATCCTCTCCCGACTGCCAGGGCTGCCCTGGGATGGAAGATGCAAAGCAGACTGCCTCCCTGGGAGCCCTGCCAGCGGCTGACTCAAGGTGAAGGATCTTGGAGACTGGCTGTGATGGGTGAGAGCCGCGCCCGGTCTGGTTCAGCAGCACACCTGGTGCTGTCCGCTTCAGCAGGGATTGGGAAAGGCACTGGTGTTTGCTGGCACGGCCCCCTGACACCGTGCCTGTGGCTGACCCCGGCTGTAGTCGAACCAGCCCTGTGCACTCACAAAGCTTTGAGGTCTCGCACTGCCCCAGCCTGTGCGGGTGGGGAGCTGGCACAGCCCCTCTCCGTCCCTGCTGGAGGAGAGAGATGGATGAAACTAGTCTGGGAGCAGGTGAGTCATGGGCTGGCTCCTTGCTTTCTCTTGGGGCAGCCTCTTTCTTGAGGATCCAGAGACATGTCAGAGACAGGAAAGGGACAGTTAGTTTCTAGTGGGGATGCTGGGCTGGCAATCTGGAAGTGTAGGAGATTCCCAGCTGTGCTACTGGCCTCAGCTTCTCCTGGAAACAAAACAGAGATAATAATTACTGTGTCATGGATTTCAGGCTCTGGAATATTGAACATTACTTTAGGGAGTATTCATGGGCCTATCACTTTTGTGTTTTTATTAGCAACACTGGCACTTAAAATGACAATAATCTGGATATCTAACAGACTCTTCATAATGTAGCTGTTTGCTTTTTCCTTTACTGAGCCCAGTCAACAGGCAAAATAGTTCAGGGTCTTCTGAGTCAGCTGTTAGTGCAGTGTGAGAGCAAGCATGATTAAAATTTTTTTTAAAAAGTTCTGTAACACAGGAAAAAAAGAAGAGGGAGTTTCCTTTTTTGTTCAAATGCACTAAACAAGTCCTTATTATATCTTAACACAGAGGTTTTGACCAGCCTAAAAGGCATTATGGTAATGAAGAAACTAATGCAGTAAGTACTTTTAGTGCCCAAATGTTCAGAAGTGTTTAGGAGCGATTCTTTCCTAAGCATTCAGTACTCCTCCTTTTCACAAAAGTCATGAGAGCACGTGGTACTCAGCCTTGAAAACATCTTGATCTCTGCAAAACCAGATAAGGCTGTGTTTATTTTGTATTCCTAGAGCTGGGATGGGGGGAGAAAACCCATCCCATACCTGAAAGGAAGCACATCTAATTTCTCCCCTTCATGGGAAAAGATCAAGTATTTCTCAAGCCACAAGTGTCTACCCTGTAAAAGACCAGAAACCCAATTTCATAATGGTGCTTTTATCAGCAGCCTTAAAATCCCAACAAAAGAAGACAAAATTAAACCTCTTGTAAACATCTCTCGGGCTTATTTGAGGCAACACAGGTTGGAGTACAATTTTCAGATCAGGCTCATCCTCCCCTATTTTCACTTTGGTGAAAGTGAGTAGAAGGGGCCATTTCAGCCCTCTCCTTGCATGAAGGATGCAGCAGTGTTAAAGAGCAGAAAGAAATATTTCAAGACAGCTTGGAAAGAGAAGGAAGTTAATTTCCATCTTAATTGGGGATCTTTTCTATCGATTTCAGCAAGGGCTGCTGCAGACACGAATAGACCGAGGTCAAACTGCAAACAGACTAAACCTCACTGAAACTGGTGGTGGGGGGAGAATCTGCACACACTGCTACACTCCCTTTAATAGCAGAAGTAGGAAAGACTTAAGACCCCTAATGCTACCTGAAGGTGGAAATACTGGAACCCTTCCTGCACACACGATGGGCAGCAGGGGCTTCAGCTGGCTATTGACTTTTCAAGTGTGAAAGGACTGAGGAGGGAAAAATGATGGTGTTCTTGTAGTGATTGAGGAAGTCTGTCCTAATGGCTAGCTGCTACTGAATGCACTTTCCAGCTCTCCCCTTTCCTCTGTTCCTCCTTCCTGACTATGAAGTGAGCTGCCTAAGGATACACAAACCCAGTATCCTTCATCTTCCCCAACAGTGATTTGCCCCTTTTCCATTTTTCCTTTTATTTCCTTTTTCCCCCCTTTTTTCTTTTTTATTTTTTCTCCCTTTTTCCCTTTTTCCCTTTTTCCTTTTCCCCCCTTTTTCCCCCTTTTCGTTTTTTCCCCCTTTTTCCCCCTTTTCGTTTTTTCCCCTTCCTTTCCTTCCTTTCCTACCTTTTTTTCCTTTTTTCCTTTTTTTCCTTTTTTTCCTTTTTTTTCCTTTTTTCCTTTTTTTCTTTTTTTTCCTTTTTTTCCTTTTTTTCCTTTTTTTCCTTTTTTTCCTTTTTTCCTTTTTTTCCGTTTTTTTCCTTCTCCCTTTTTTCCTTTTTTTCCTTTCTTTCCTTTTTTCCTTTCTTTTTTCCTTTCTTTTTTCCTTTTTTTCCTTTTTTTCCTTTCTTTTTTCCTCTTTTTTCCTCTTTTTTCCTTTTTTTCCTTTTTTTCCTTTTTTTCCCTTTTTTCCCTTTTTTCCCTTTTTCCCCTTTTTTTCTTTTTCCCTTTTTTTCCCCTTTTTTTCCCTTTTTCCCTTTTTTTCCCCTTTTTTCCCCTTTTTTTCCCTTTTTTCCCTTTTTTCCTTTTTTCCCTTTTTTCCCTTTTTTCCCTTTTTTTCCCTTTTTTTCCTTTTTTTCCCTTTTTTCCCCTTTTTTTCCCCTTTTTTCCCTCTTTTCCCTCTTTTCCCTCTTTTCCCTCTTTTCCCTTTTTCCCTTTTTCCCTTTTTTCCCTTTTTTCCCTTTTTCCCTTTTTTCCCTTTTTTCCCTTTTTTCCCTTTTTTTCCTTTTTTTCCTTTTTTCCCTTTTTTTCCCTTTTTTTCCCTTTTTTTCCTTTTTTTCCCTTTTTTCCCTTTTTTTTCTTTTTTCCCTTTTTTTTCTTTTTTTCCTCTTTTTCCTCTTTTCCCCTTTTTTCCTTTTTTTCTTTTTTCCTTTTTTCTTTTTTTCCTTTTTTCTTTTTTTCCTCTTTTTCCTCTTTTTCCTCTTTTTCCCCTTTTTTCCTTTTTTCCTTTTTTCCTTTTTTCCTTTTTTTCCTTTTTTTCCTCTTTTTTCCCTTTTTTCCCCTTTTTTTCCCTTTTTTTCCCTTTTTTTCCCTTTTTTTCCCTTTTTTTCCCTTTTTTTCCCTTTTTTTCCCTTTTTTCCCCTTTTTTTCCTTTTTTTCCTTTTTTTCCTTTTTTTCCTCTTTTTTCCTCTTTTTTCCTTTTTTTCCTTTTTTTCCTTTTTTTCCTTTTTTTCCCTTTTTTCCCTTTTTCCCTTTTTCCCTTTTTTCCCTTTTTCCCCTTTTTCCCCTTTTTCCCCTTTTTTCCCCTTTTTTCCCTTTTTTTCCCTTTTTCCCCCTTTTTTCCTTTTTTTCCTTTTTTTCCTTTTTTTCCTTTTTTTCCTTTTTTTTTCCTTTTTTTTTCCTTTTTTTTTTTTTTCTTTTTTTTCCCTTTTTTTCCTTTTTTTCCTTTATTTCCCTTTTTTTCCTTTTTTTTCCTTTTTTCCCTTTTTTTCCTTTTTCCCTTTTTTCCCTTTTTTCCCTTTTTTCCCCTTTTTTTCCCTTTTTTCCCTTTTTCCCTTTTTTTCCTTTTTTTCCTTTTTTTTTCCTTTTTTTCCCTTTTTTTTCCCTTTTTTTCCTTTTTTTCCCCTTTTTTCCCTTTTTTTTCCCTTTTTTTTCCTTTTTTTCCCTTTTTTCTTACCTTCCCCTCCCCTCCGCCCCCCCTTTCCTCCCCCTTTCCCCCCTTGTCTTTCCCTTTTTCTCTTGCTCCTTTTTTTTTTTTCCCACAGTAGGACCAGCTTGCAGTGGGATGGCAGGGATGGTTGTGCTGGGCTGAGAGAGAAGCTCAGCTGCAGACAGGGGTTTGCAAGGATGTAAGAGCCAGTGATCTGAGGGTGATTCTCAGGAAACAAAATCTGCTGAGTCTTGTGTTGGCAGCTGAAGCTGTTAAGGAAGGGGCTGTGTAACTGCTGCAGAGGCTGAGCAGATCTATTAATGCCTGGTGCTGTCAGGTTTGCTCGCACACCAGCCTGTTACTGGAGGTGGCTTGGGACCAATGTATGCTGTGCTCAGCTGTCCACTCTGCAGGGCAGTAATTTCTGGCACTGAAAGGGTCAGTGGCCCACAACTGGCAGTGTCCTTGAGTCCTGCAGCAGGAATAGCCAGGGCCACTGTCAAAGTTTGAAGAGGCTTTTAAACAGAGTTTAAATGAATTTCAAAAGGTGACATGAGAATGTGAGCAAATACATCGCTTGTTTGATCTCTCCTGTGTTCATCGTGGGGGGGGAGAAAAAAGGAATTTGTGCATTCTTTGCAAGGAATGGAGGGAACACCTCATTCAGCTATCAAATCTGCTTGTAATGGAAACTTACCACTCCCTACATTTTTGGCTGGCTGCTGAGGTCAGAAGGGGTAACAGTAGTACTGTGCTGGGGTTAGTGTTGCTCTAGCTCTGCGGGGGAAGATTTGCCTTGTCAATGTAGGCTGAAATCATCTCTTACTATGGACACAAATGATACTTAAGCCATTAGCACTTCAGTGATAAATATCTCCTCATGTGGTAAAGTCCTAGAAAAGTGGCTTTGATAAAAATCAAGATGATTGTCTAACTGGAAACTTCCTATTTTCAAGGCACTTGGACTGTGTTGGTGTATGACACTAGATTTGCTCTGACAAGTAAGGTCCCAGTGGGGCAATTTCTAAGGCTTGTGGCTTGGTCCTTGTTGCCTGTTTAGAGAGCCCTTCAAAGCAGGCAGTGGGCTACTCTTAGACGCTGGCCCTGGCAGTGCTCTTGCAGCTGAGGCACTGGAGCCCCATCTGTGTTTCATGATGGTCTTTTCTGTATCAGGAGGCCAGGTGTGAGCTCTCTCAGTGGGAGAGGAGAGGCTGCCAGGCCCCCAGGAAAGCTGGCAATTGGCTTGGTTTCCAGAAAAATCAGTGCTTGTGGGTAGTTTCTATAATGAATCCCAGGAGCTCTTGGAAAATTATTTTCTCTGGTATCACCAGCTCAGGATCATCCTTCCGATGGCCTTGATGGAAAGCAGGGTGGGCACAGGCCTGTCTGAGTGCCTACAACTAAGGCAGTGTTTCTGAGAGGTGTTGAGCTGTCTGCATGTACACAGGTTGGCTCTTCCACCTGTGTGTGACATGTGATGCTCAGGAAAGGTGAGGTGTCAGTACTCATGTGGTGAGAAGAACCTGTGGCCTGTCTAGCCAGCAACTGGAGCACTGCTGTCCCAGTGTACCTAGCTTGCAAAGCCTTATTGGCTGCTAGTTTCTGCAGTTGTGGTAGAGAAGGGCCAAGTTTCAGGGAGGAAAAAAGTGGCCATGAGAACTTTTAACTCACTAAAAAAAGACACAAGCGCTGCAGTCTTTGCTATGACTCATGTGGGCTGTTACTTGAAAAAGGCAGGCTGAGCAGTTGTGGACCTCCTTACTCAAGGGAGCAGCACTCATTCGTGAACTCTCTGAAGCCCTGAAAGTAGAAATGGTGTAGGTGAGCAGTTCCCATGCTGAGCCTCCAACCACTGATTTCCCTCCAACCACGGGCCAGATGCAGCTTAGGGAGAGCCAGCAGGTCACGGCTGGCTAGTTACTTCCCACCTGTTGCTTCCACTGCTGCTAAACAAGTTTGAGAAGTACAAATCTGGCAAATATGTTCTCACTGTCATCTTTCTCTTAAAAACAGATGATGAAACAGTTGCAGGAATAGCAATAATTCCTGGATGATGGGTCTTTGCACTGTAGTGAGTGTTGCTGATGGAGGAGGGGATGTCTATGAAGAAACCTGGTGTCTGCCGTATCAAAGTGCGAGTAATTTCAGGATGTTTTGACAATGTTTTTCCCACTTGAAACTTTATTACAGATTCACAGAGAGTCAAAGCACTGCTGTGAACTGCAGCAGCTTGTTCAGCCACCTCCCTTCAGTGAACAAGCCATGCTCCCGTGGGGCCTTGCTGGGACATGAAAGTGCCGACATGCATTCTGGAAAACCTTGCGGCATCGCTGCCTCCTCCCTGGGGATTAGGGACTTGTTGAGTCTATGAGGAAAGACTGTCCCCCCAGCTCAGCAAATCGTGGTGCAAACTGCTGAGGGGGATAGGTCAGTGCTGTTTCCCTGTCCAGCAGCCCGGGCACTGGGCAGAGGAGCCTGGCTGTCCCCGGCCACCGCTGCTGTTTGCTCAGGGAGCGGGAGCTGGGCGATAACGTGTCCCTCGAGATAAAGCGCTTTTGTTGTTTGCCTGCTGGGTCAGAGCTCGGTAGGTGTTCTGCATTGCTGTGCGTTAAGGGTGTAGGCCACTTAAAAGAAATTAAAAAAGGGACTTTGAATGGGCTGGGTCAAGGTGTCAGAGGGTTAAACCAGAACAGTTCCGGCACTTGCTAGAGGGAGAAAGTTGTATAACATCACCTTACACCGAGTAAACCTCTTCCTCTCGGCCGGCCAGCCCTTTACGGGAGAGGGAAACAGTCGTGAAATCATAAAGCCATCGCCTGTTTAACGAGCCCTTTTTTTTTTTTTTTCTGCCGAGTTTTTGCTATGGTGTATCGCCATCCTCAAGGCAGGAAAAAAGATTAGTGGGGGGAGGTAGGAGCGGAAAAAACACCCCGACACAAATCCAGTGTAGTGGGAAGGCTCAGCAGTTGAACAGTGCCACCTCCTGGCTGGCCCTGGCGGGGAGGGATGTCCCAGCTTCCCACTGACGTGTCCCGCACCTACTCGGTACCAGCAGCAGCCGTCGAGTCCCACACGCGGATTTCTCGCCAAGCGATTGACGCTGCGGGGCTGCAAAGGGGAAAATCAGCTGCAGCTTTAGGGCTGGGCAGTGCAGCAGCCAGGAACGGTCTTTGGTGTGCAAAGGCTGGACCAAACAGGATTTTTCCACTTCATGCAGACACCTCTATTTTTTTGGTTTGTTTTGGTTTGGGGTTTTTTTGTTGCATTGGATGAAAAGAAGTCCTGATCTCACCTCCTCCCGCCAGGGATGGGGGGCTCAGAACATAAATTGTTTTGATTCACGGCAGGGTGAGGAGGACAGGACAGATTCTCTTTGGTAAGGTCAGATCAATTGTCCAAATGCTGATATTTAAATTTCGTGTTAATTAAAGGCAAAAAAATTAAGAAGGTACTTTGAAATGAAACCACCTTTTCTATGGCACTGTTGTAAGGCCTTCTGCTTAGAACAGGCCAAATTTTCCTGGTTTAAGGGGGTAGCCATTGTCCCATCCTCTTGGCTTCTGATCTATCAGCACCAATTAGCACAGGACCTGCTGCACAAGGCAGCATGGATGTAGGCAGGCAGTCCTGCTGAGACTGCACTGGGTGCTGCTGCAAATACCTCCTGAGCCAGGATGACATGAGGATGGCATGGCTGGGCTCCTCCTCGAGATGGGGAGGGGGTTAGCTGGAGAGCTAAGACTTGCCTGGGACTGAGGAGCTGTAGCTTGGGTACTGTGGGAAAAGGTACCCTTACGGATGCCAGTAGAGTAGGGTCTCAGCTTTGGAGGGAACCTTGGTTTCCCTAGAGGACTGGGTTCACAAAATTATTTTTGCTGTTGCACTCGAGTTTCCATGAAGCTGAGCAGGATCCAGGACTGCCCTGCATGTGAGCAGCAGTCCCACAGCAGTTTAGGCATCTCTTAACCTCCCACCTTGTTTCCCCACTCCTGGCTACAGTGCCCCTATGACCCCTGCAGAGCCAGTCCAAGAAAGCCCAAGGCAGAGGTGAGCAGCTTTCTGCTGGTGTGGTTTGTGAGCAGGTGTGCAGCAGAGCAGAATGAACCTCGTGTGGGTGTGAGGGAGGGAAGGGGAGTGCACAGCTGAGGTGTCACGGGCATTAGCACAGCTGGGCCCTCGGTGCTCTGCTCTGCTGTGGACGCTGTGTTTGTGATGGCTCCCAGTGCAGCTGGAGCAGGCCTTCATTAGCAGGGTGCACTTCCTGGGGCACATCAGCTGCTTCAACATGGTCTCAAGAGCACTTAGAGATGTGCAGGACCTTACAGGTACAGGCAGCATTTCCCTCTCTAAGGAAACAATTTATCTTTGCAGACATTCCAGTAACAGCATGGGTGTTGGGTTTTATTTTCTCTAGATGGTACAAAATGTAATCACTTATGCAATACGACAGACTGGCTTTCTAATCTTCCCTCTGATGTACCACTTTGGCAAGTTCTTTGGATTTATATCTGTATTTCACGGTGTTCCCCATCCTCCTCTCTTTCATCTCATTCTACGGTGTTTCCTGTGGGTGTAGTTACTATTGAAAAAGGAGAGGAGGCAGGAACATCTTGAAATCGCTGTGGTGGAAAAACCCGGTAGTGTGGTACTGCCTCCTGAGCAGCACTGTGGTGGGGCAATGCAGAAACCTTAGCAGGGCTTTTGATGTGAGCAATGCTGCACCCTGGGACCTTGATCCTTCAGCCCAGCTGAATGTTTTGTGGTATTAGCCAGGCCAGAGAATTTTCTGAGCCTAAAATAAGTAAATAAAACTACAGCGCAAGTCCAGTGTCTTGACACAACCAGGAATTCCTTCAGCCAGTTTTGCTGCTGAAGTCCCCATACTATCAAGGTACAACTTAATAGTTTTGGGTTTTCTTTCAAATAGCTCGTGATGAGTCTTTGTCTTACCAGTCCTCTCTGCTGTGTGGTCCCAGTCTGTGTCTGGAAGGTTCCTCCATTTAATCTGTTCTTTAGCCACTGCTCTTTCCAGACAAGAGTGCTTTGCTTGATCTGACTGCATCCCCTGACTTCAAGCAGAAAGCCTTCAAAATTTAATATGTGTCTGTTAGCTCTGTCTCACCTGTGTTTGGGGTTTCATCCTAAGGGAAAGGTAAACCCCAGAAAATTAGCAGAGAAAGTACCTTTCAATACTAAGGCTGATACCAGTTATATGAAGGTCTGCACAGGGAGTTTGTTATTTCAGTCAAGCCAACATTGAAAAATTTCCTTGAATTGTTACCACAGTTGGACTAAGATTGATTTTTTTTTTTAAATTTTTTTTCCCCTACAGAATACTCTGATGTGGTGAAACCCAGAGATACCCAAGAGTCTACTTGAGTCTGTTTCTTAGCTGTACTTGGGGTTTTTGTTCATGTTGCTCTTTTTTGTTGGCCAGTGGGAGCAGTTTGCTATTGTAGACAATGCTATAGAAGAGAACTGTGTGAGCAAGCAGCAGTGACTTGGAGGTGAAAGAATCCTGCAGTGTTGTTTGCTTCCCACCTTCTGCAATTGCAATACCAAAGCTCATTGTAGTAGTGGCTCTAGGCCTGTTTGTTTGTACTCATCATCCACAAGGTACCAATGTTTTTCTGAACTCTTACGCTTCTTGTTATGTGTTTACCCTTGGAGATGCTGACAAAAGAGTTAGGATGGAAAAATATTGTGTGTTCCTGATCTGGGTCCGTAGTTCCCTAGGAATCCAGAGAGACCTTGAATTTGCTGTTACTTTCCTGTTTTTAGGGAGCAAACCAAGCTATGAATAATAAATACAAGCTCTGGGGCAAAGTCATTTTCCATTCATAAAATTCAACATTAAAGACTGAACAGTTATTTCTTAGCCTGCTGCAAAGCAATAGGAATTCCATGTTGGGACTAGAGAGCTACTGACAGCTTCTTCAGCTTTTGCTGTGCCACAGTTAATAAATTGGTTCATCTTTGATTTTTATGTAGATAGAACAAAGGTGTCTCCAGCTAAGTGATGCAGATTAGTGTAGTTTTCAATCTGAGGAGTTTGAACTTGGAAAAATAAAGGCAAAGCAAGCCCCTTTCTTCTGCTGGCTTATCTCTTGGCTTTCAGAATGAGAAATAGCTGGGGCATAACTTGAATAAATCAAGAAGAAGGAGGAGATGAAAGTTATGGTATTGTGTTTGGGGATGAATCAAAACTTATTGCATAGACACTGAAGTTTCTGCTTCAGTGATGATGGTGTGAGAAATCAAATCATAGGATGCCAATAAGTTTCTGTGGTCTGGGTCCTGCACTTATTGTATTTCAACACCTGGGGGGTCCTGTTGGAGCCCAGGCAGAACATGGCGGGGAGGGAGGGGTAAATTGCTGTCAGTGGTGCAATGATTGAGGAGGATCTCTGATTTAAGTGCTCTCGTAAAAAGCATCTCAAGCATTCAGTAGGGAAATCTGATTGTGACTTGCTTTCCTCCCACCCTGGAGCAGGCTGTTGTTCTCTGAACTGATGACTGTCAAGTAGTACAAGGAGGTGAAGCTTTGCAAGGGGCAAGAGAGCATCCTGGATCAAAGTATTTATTTTTTCAAGGTAAAGCTGCATTAAAATGGGGAGAAGCAGACCAGCAACAGTGAACAATATAATCTTTGCATTTTATCACTCTGCTAACCCCAGCTGTAAAATTTACCATAGGAAGGCTAATAAAATGGGAGCCACACAAGCAAACAGGGGGCACAGGATTATCAGCAAACATTTATTTTGGCTCTGGTGGAGCCACTCCCCTGATCAAAGCAGTTGGAGTTTGAACCTCTTTTAAGTTGTTCCCTGCATGGACTGGGAGTGCCCTGATCTTGCATTGATGGCATCAGTATCGTCTGTGCAGCTGTGTGGAAGAGGAAAAGTATCAGGAGGGAGAGGGAAGTTGTGTGAGGCTGCTTTACTGCAGTGTGAGACAACCGTAGCTTATTTTAGCTTTGCCAGCAACTGCCTGGTTTAGGAAAACAACCTAAGGCTTATTGTATAACTAGATGGTATAGGCATTTTCACAGGGCCAACAGGGAATGCTTTACCATTTGCAGGCTCATGTCTGGCAGACTGAGTAGCTCTGTAATCCTTATCAACAAAATGGCCCGCTGGCAGAAATCACCTTGAGCCCCAGGCTCTTCCCTTCCGGAGCCTCTTCTCTGACTGATCTCTTTGTTCAGGGTTCCCCCTTTCTCTCCCAGCAAGAGCTGCTTGAATCCCTCTTGGCAATGAGTCTCTTGGCTGAAACAAACCTCTCCTCTCTGATCCTTTCAGGGTTCATGGTTGGTGTCTGGGGCGAGGGGCGGGGGGGGGGGGCGCTCACTTGGTGAATGTGGTGTTCTTGTTAAGTCTTGCTGGCTGGAGAAATACATAAAGAGCTTCTGGGAGGAGGTGCATGGGTGAGGAACAGAGTAGTCTCATGGGAGAAACAGAGGGAGGAGAAAGTTTTTAAGTCCTCAGGATTGGGATCTTTCTGTGAAAACATCTTGCATCTCACTTTATGTGTTAAGGGCAGAACAAAGGCAGCTTTACTTCTGACTTTCTTTCCATGGTTTTTTTTTTTTTCCCTTACCTGTTTTGTCCATCCTGTATTTCTTTTATTTATTTTGTACTCTGTTGAGGAGATTGTTGTAGAAACCTGCGTGTTTGAGTTCAGATTCATTTTAAGGCCAACTCATAATGTGTTTGCACTAGAGAGGCAAGAGGGAAGCTGGGCTTGAATGTAGCTCTCGTGATATGAATGATTCTTCTTCCTGTGTCAGGGCAGTGCTGAAGCACCAGAGAGTGTCCCTGCCTCCAAGGGGAGACTGGGCTGAGCAGCAAGGGAAGAGAGCAGGCAGCAGGAAGTTAACCCTGTGGGTGTTAGTCTGCAAAGGATTGCTTCATAATATATTTTTTTGAAATTCTTACTTTTAAGTAGCTCCACATTATCCAGCCAATGTTAGGCCAGAGTACTTGTTTTTGAGGCCTCCTGGAGGTGTGTGTGTGTTGAGGGGAAACAGAAGCAATCTCTGAGGCTTACAGAGCAATTCAAGCAAGACTTCCCCCTTGCTCTTGCAGGGTAAAAGGTGTGACTATCTGCCCTCATATCTGCCACAGTCAGCATTCTTACACTGCATGAGGAAGGTCCTGCATCCATATGTGAGGTCTGGGAAGGCTTTCCTGTTCTCGGCGGGTTGGTCTCGGCATATGCCCCATCCTACTGCTGCACAGAAATGGGGGTCTCAGCAGTTACAGCCCTGTAAGGAGGCTGGGTGGGAGCTGGATTTGTGGGTGCACCTTCACGCTGAACCAGGGATGTGCTGGTATGAAGGAGTGGTGGGAAATCTGTTTGTGTCTGGCAGTCTGGGACTTTGCCTGCTGAGACACAGAAGACCCTGTGACTAGGGTGTGCATGACTTGGTAGAAACATTGTAGTATCTGTTTTATCTCAGCTTTAGCTGATCACTGAGTGTATTTGGAGCATACTGATCATTGTGTTTGCCTGAGCCTTGTGGGAGCTCCTGGGGAGCAGACTCCCATCCCATCTGTCTCACTGAAACATATGTCAGTCCTGGGAAGGTTACTTCAGAATGATCCATTAAACAGATTGGAGTTTGTGCTCTAGGTGGATTCTTCATCATGCTCCATTACATGAGAGCTGAGGGTAAAGATAAGTTCTTGCTTTACCTTCCCTGTGTCTTCTGGGACAAAAACTTGATTTCAGTTGGAATAACACCATTTAGATGTTCCTGCTCCCCCTACTTTCTTTTCTCATGCTGCAAAACACCATCAAAATAACAAAATGGAGCCACAATGGGATTATTTTAGGGCTACACTGGAGAGCATAGGAGATGGTGTATGAGAAATTTAAGCAATGGATCTTTATGGAAAGAGTAGCATCTTTCAACATAACAGAAGTAACAGCATAAAGACACTTCCAATTCAGGCAATCTTGCCAGCAGGGGCTGAGAATCTGGCCCAGAATCTGGCCATGGGGTTCACTTGTGCCTCATACTCCTCACTCCAAGGAGAACTGTGTGGAAATGTGCAGATCTTTGTTTTAGCAAAACCCCACCACTTTCTTGCTCAGGCTGCACATCCCTGGAGGATATTGCTCTCATCTGTGTACAGCTGAGCTGTGTTTAGAGCCTGGTTGTTGCTACAGAGCCCTTACTAAGCTTTTTGAGGCTACTTCAGAAAGATAACTGCAGTAGCTGCCAGATGTGCTAGAATTCAGGTGTGATAGCATGAATATACCACAGGTCTTCTGGGACAGCAAGGGATTCTTTTTCTGTGCTGGGATCAGTGAAGATGAACTCTGGTTTTGTTGCTTGACCATGCCAAAATGGTGTCTGATTAGAAACAGGAATTCAAGGAAGAAACCAAGGCAATTCTTAGGCTGAAGGAGTAAAGCCCTTTTTAATTTAGAGGACATTAGAGATCTTGAGCTGCCAACCCCTGAATGATTTTTAGACAACAAATCTCCCTGTCTCTGTGGTATGACAAACATACCTTTCTCCTGCTATTTAGAAAGCTCCAGTTTAAGTTGTGGAATGTGGATTTAAGATGTAGTCTTGGTTTTTCAGTTTAATTCCCATAGAAAAAGGGCAAACAGTTTTTGTGATAGGAAGCCAAATGCTGTTCAGCTGATGCTGGGAGTGAGGCTCTGCAATGTTTGTGTGTGAACTGGACAGTGAAGGGTCAGAAGATCTCAAGGGCCAGATGTCTGATGTTTTAGAGATTTGAATTCCTACTTTTTGGTCAGCTGAGACCTCTTACAGCAGATTCTGCTACGGATGCTCTGGGGAAGCCTCTGTACTGTGTGGAGGCAAAGGCTGGCTTGTTTGCTGTGGTGGGCCTGGGGGCCCCTTCAGATGTGCCCAAGGCTATAAGGAGCCTGGTGAATTTGGCTAAGAGGATCTCGGCTATTACGGGATCAATTTCAAGTACAAGTCCTTGAAGTAGCACTGTGTCTGTTTTTAATCTGCTGAGTCTTTCATCAAATAACAGACCAAGAAGCTTGGTAGCAGGAATTTGGGTTTTAGTCATGCTTTTGCTGTGTGATTGCAGTGAAACAGAGCTGAGCAAGTGGACTCTTGCGTGAATGCTGCTGCTGCTGAATGGAGTTTTGTTAGCTTCTCCTCCGGCTATGGCTCTTCTGATCTCTCATGGGAATCAAGGGGGGAGGGAGATGAATCTGAAGAGCTGCTGACATGAGGAGAAAAAAAAGTTCTTGTATCTGTATAGTGATACTATTTTATTATTTATGTGGACTTAAAATGCAGCAATGATGGTGTCTTGGATGAATTATTTCCAAAACAGCATAATTTGAATCCTGATTTGGGGAGTGGTGGTCAAAGCTGTGATGAACACCTTGGCCTTTCTTTTCTTCTTTTTTCTCTCTCCAAACCAGAGTGTAATAGAAATGGGCTGAAAGTGCAGTGTATTACATGTGCTGTATCCCATCTTGTGTGCTTGCTGGTTCATGTTCAGCTGCAGTAAGCCTCCCTGTGTGAGCAGGTCTCGGACTTGCTCTCCTTTGCTGGGATAGCGAGTGAGAGTTTTGCTGCACAAGAAGAAAACAAAAGACTCTCCCTTGCTGCTAGCTCTTGGCTGATCTGTGATGTTGGTCATCTGTGCACCCGGGATTCTTTGGCTGCTCAGGAATTTGTTTGAGCTGCAGAATGTGGGTGTGTAGGATGGAGGCCATATGTCAGAGCTCCTCGGTGGCCAGATGTGAGGCACAGCTGCCCTAGCTGTACATGCTGAACCTCTCCAACGTGAGGCATGCAACCCAGTTCTGGTGACCAGCCTTTGTAAACTTGTGCTCAGCTCCAGGAGACTCCGGTGTCTGTGATTCCTGCCCATACCTTTCCAAATCATAACTAAACCGTACTCCGGGGCAGGATCCCAAACAGGTCTCTACACTCTTCAACCTAAGATCCTAATCCCATGTGCTGCCCTATGCTTGGTTATCTATCTACCCATCAGCTATGCCAGCTACAAAGGCTCCTGGAATGAGATGGTTTGGGGATGTGCTGCACTTGGAAAATAATTTGTGTTATTTCTCCTGGGGATTCAAAGCAAGGAACAGTTTGTCCTCTGTGAATATAAGATGTGTGTAAACATGACTGATACTTCCTATTTAAAGTGTGCTCTTTGAACTTGTTTCCCTCATCATCCCCTTCCCCCTCCCCCTTTAAACTTTGGAGAGATCCTAGAATCATGACAAAAAAATGAGAAAAAGCAGTCTTTCATTATGAATTTATTGAGAAGCAAGAAGAGCACATAGCCTAGGTACAGAATGATTCACACATCACTTAAAAGACATTACGGAACAAAAAATTCCAGGTAGACTCCAGAAGACTAGGGTGATATGAATCCAGTGACAGGGCATCGATCACTGGAAAAAAGGCATGTTCATCCTATTTGCTTTTGTTCTGTGGTTATAACAAAAGCTGTGCTAGTGGAATCTCCAGATAGGCTCCAGAGAAGATTTAAGATGTTGAGTTCTGTAACTGCATAATATGTGATATATGTGAAAGTCATCTTTTAGCCTGTGTTAGAAATGGATACCTCCATAACTTACTGCAAAAAAGTGTTTAGGCTCTCGCCTGTTCTGCCTCATGCTATTTTCATCCTAAGATGAGAGTGTTGGTGTTGGATACTTTCTTCTTACAGCTGTATATATTAGAAGGAAAAAGTAGGCTACAGTGTGTGTTTAGAGATAAAATTACCACTAGAGGATCTAGTAACTTCTTGAAAATAGCAAATTATAAAGAGGAACAGCATCGGAATCACCATGTGAGGATTATTTTTTCAGAATCATCGTAGCATACAAACAGCCTACTTGGCTTGAATAGTTTTGGTAGTCTGTAGCTTTCATGAAATTGGTTTGCTGCTAATAATAGTCTAAATAATTTTTCACAGTAAAATCGGCACAAGCGACAGTGACGTGATCTTGATTAGTCAGCTTTGCTGAAAGAGTGTAATCTCCCTGTATGAGACAAATGCAAAGCAAGAGATTAGCCCATCAGTAGTATATAACTGCTTAAGTTTCTAACTCCTCTTTCTGGAAACAGAACAATGCTTTCCCTATCAAGTTCCTCCAAAACCTTTCTGGTCCACATGTTTCAGAGGTGGTAAAGGACATGCCCATATTTTCTGCCAAAATACTCTCCTCAGGGATATCAATGCTGACAGCACAAACTGAAAATTAAAACAGTGCAAGGGGAATGAAATGTTTTGCTGCATGAAAAATCCCTTCAAATCTGTGTAACTTCTCATGTTTCTTATGCGCAAGCACAACATGGCCTGTGTTGTTTAGTAATTGGAAAAAGAGATGCTCAGTTCTCTGGCACTTCTCTTCTGTGGATCTTGTTGTTCAGTGTTATTGATATGAGTTTTTATAACAGAGCCCATTGGGGGAAGTATGTGCATAGATGACTCAGTCTATGATGAATTCCTATGTAATAAAAGATGAAGTAGTCTAATTTCCAAATGTGTGGTTGAAATTATGAACTCAGGCTTTGGGGAGAACTTACATCATTAGAGTGCAAAAAAAAATCTGAACCTTAAAGAAGCCGTGGCTGTCTTGGTTAAAATGGCTCTCTCCAGGCACTTGGAGAAGATCTGGTCAGGGGAGGTGACAAGGCTTGAACTAGATTTTATTCACTGTATATTGCTGGCACTGCAGTAATTATTTCTGGGTTTTTTTCCTGGAGCTCGGAAGGGAGCAAAATGTGGGGTAGGAGAGGTTGGCAGCAGTGACCTCCTGGCTTTGAACCACAGAATGCTCTTGCCCTGTTTAGAGCCCTTCTGGTTGTGGAGTAGAAGGAGGCATGGCTAGAATGAGTCAGGTTTCTTGGCATTTGCCTTTTACAATGGGATTTCTAAAGCAATATCTGGCCTGCATCCTCACAGAGAGGTTCAAGTTAAGAGTAAATTCTAAATTTAGAGGGAGGCCCAATGGCAGCATGCTCTTGAGAATAGAGCCTGCTTGTAATTCCTGTGTGGACTGTGCAAACATCCCTCACGCTTCTCAGATGAGGTTGTGCTTTGCAATGAGCAGAAGACGATTGCTGTATGAAATAATTCCTTTTTGTTAGCATGGGAGGATGATGTTATTTTCCTGATTGATAAATTAACAAAAGAGGCTTCCTATTCCCTTTCTCACAAGTGCATTAACTCTCTAAAAGCTTATAGTTTAATTCATAATAAGGGACTTCATAATAAATAATTTCCATTGCTTATTAGTGATTAGATTTCTTTTTTCTCCTTCAGAATAATTTTTTGCTTGTGGTGAAAAATTGTTATGAGAAGAGTCTTGGAGTTTCTGGCTCCAGAAACTAGCTGAAAATTCAGTTAATTTGCCCAGAACTGGAGTTTTACAGGTCTGTGTGCATGTTTCTAGGGCTTCTTCTTGGTTTAAAGACGTATTCTTCAGTTTGTCTTGAGGCTTTACTACGTAAGTATGTTAGGAAAGCTGCTCCTGGAGCAGGAGGCTGATTGATGTGAGCTCAGGCACTCATGTGAGAGACATCAAAAGACAATGCTCAACATGGCATCTCTAGGTATAGCCTTTAGGGAAGCAGGCTGGCTAGGGTGGGATAACAGCCTGCATAAAGGGGGTCCAGCTCCCTGTGTGAAAGCCTTGGGAAAATGAAGGTTGTGGTTGCTACTATCACCAAGGGAAGATTGAGACATATGAGACTGGTAGTGCTTACAGAGGCTTGAGATCCTCCCTGAAGCCAGCTATCCTCGTTATAACCTCTGCAGGTCTTGGCAAGCCCGGTTCTTTGGGACTCACGTCTTTGTTCTGTATCCCTGTTCTGATCCTGTCTTCTTTTCCTGCCTGGAGCAATCCAGTGCTGAGCAGACCCCAGACCTCATCTTTGAGCCTCTGACATATGTTTTATGTCTGCTACTGGAGAACTGAGAGCTCATGCTGTGCCCCTCTGAGTAAATCTAAGGAGTATTTGACTGACCACCTGAACTCTCTGCTTTTGCAGTGATGGCTGTGATCCTTTCTTTGCCACATTCTCAACAAGATGCCTTGATAATCAAAGACCTTGCCTTCTTCCCTTCAATCCAATATCTTCATTGTATGTCTCTAAAAAATCCTTTGTTACGTACTGATCAAATATATCTTCATGCTGTGCCCACTTAAGAGACTGGTGCATTCAGCATTTGAGATCTATCTTTCTTTGCAGTGTGATTCGGTTGAATTTCTAGGAGACTTAGTTGTGTGTGTAGAAGGCTGCCAGTAAAAAGCATCTGTAATGGATGACCAGGAAATTCAGAGCAGTGCATAGAGTACTGCCTGTTTTCTCACCTTCCTAAGAAATTATTTTCTTATTTTAAGGCTCCATAAATCCAGAGAAAGTGTTCTTGCCCTGATAACTTGTACCTTCAGTTGCCACCTGGAAGACCTCTGTCTCTCTGCCTGACACCATGTATGTACAGTGGAACATGGTCAATTGCAATAGCTATCTAAATTGCCTTTATAGCCAGAGAGGATGCCTCAGAGGATTTGGAGCCTCTCCAAATTGTTCAGTTCACTAAGGACTGAGCAAAATTGCAGCCTTGGTCTCTTGGGAGTCCTCTGGAACTGCTTCTTTTCTTGCTATTTTAAGAGTAAGAGAGGGGGAGCCTACTAAAGAACTCTATGGCCGTCTGACTTAATGCTGGTACAGGAGATCTGCTATCCCGAAAAAAAACCTTTTGTCTCTGGATATTAGTGCCTCTGTAGTTCTTTATAAGCAAAGCCACTTAATTTCGTATTGAAAAGGATTATTCATATAAAACACTATCAGATCCAGTGTGCCAGCTGGGGAAGCCTGGAATGTGCTGGTGTGATTGCTGGTAGTCCTCTGACCGTACCTCATCTGGAAAGCCCTTCTGCTTGGGAACACAGCTGTGACCAACTTACCTGAGGGATTTCTTTGATTCCCAGTGTGACTGGTCCCTCATAGTAGAAGTGTTCTGGAAAGCAACAATGGTGATGGATGGTTAGACATGCAGCACATGAAGGAAGGAGGCAGCTGATCATAGATGCTTTTTTTGTAATGGCATTTCAAAGCTTCTAGTGACAAGTATTATGGAACTGCAAAATGCTCCATACACAGTCTTGCAACAGCCCTCTTGAGGGAAATATCAGAATGTATATGGCCTTATGGGGAACGCAAGGCAGAATTTGGGCTCAAGGAGCATCTGCAGCCCATCTAAATGGAAAAGGGGGGGCATGTCTTTGCACAGCCCAATGGGCGTTCCTATGTCATCATGCATCCTGCAAATGAAAGGGGGGGGGGGGTGGGGACTGCCAGGCTCAAGTGCTTTAGCAGGAACTATTAAACACCTGCAGCTGCAGTAGATGAACTGTAATGTTTTGGTAACTTTTAGAAAAACCAGTCTGAGCTGAGTGTTTGTGTAGGTGTGGACTTCTGACTGCTTGCTGAACATGACTTTAAAGTAATAAGAACATGTCTGTCTCTCTGCTGAGGGAGCGTTCATCAAGAAGTTACATGAGGTATTAAAGTCATCACAAGTTGTGTTAGTGACTGGAATAGAGCCTGGGAGTTCCACCTTCCAATCCTCATCTCCCTAATCGTGCGAGGCATGCCTGCTCTTGGCTGTTGAAGAAAGGGCAACTTTGGCATTAATGGAGAGAATTAGCAAGCTGTTCTGCAGTTCCTCCTACTTTTTCATAGCTTACTGGGCCAAACTGTGCAGACTTGACTGAAAATAAAACTTGTAGATGTTTCAGTATTTCAGAATTTCTTGCACAACTTGCCCCACACAAGTAATGAAAAAGTCTTAAGAACTGTTTAAGGATTCTCTTTTGTAGGTGTCATGAAATATTCTTTACTTTGACAGTGACAGAGGAGTAAGTGTTTCATCATGTTTATATGAGTATGTGCTGGCATTTTGATGCTTGTCACTTCTAGAGAGTTGTTTTAGTCTAGTCTCACTGTTGGTTTAAACTGTTTCTTGTGAAAGGTTGGATAAAAGCATCTTTAGGTTGTACAGTCCATCTTTCCATGCATGGACTTGGAAAACAGTCCGCAAAAGTTCTTCCCACACATGGTATTAAATGTTAGTCTTGTAACAAAATTATATTAAAGAATCATAACAATAAGATAAACTAGGAAAAGGAGAAACCTGAGATATCACCAATGTTCTACACCTTTGCATTAATGAGAAGTTTGTTTAATGTAAAGCCCTGGTGATCCTGGGAGGTGGAGAAGATGCAAAACAGCTCAGTGTTGCCCTAAAAAACCTAATCCCAAAACAGAGAACAGAATAAGTATGTCTTGGCTTGTCAATCTCAAACTGATCAACTATGCTACAGAAATTCTGCTGTACTGATTCCCCTCTGCATCCCTGGCTAATTCATGTGGACACCAAGAAGTCTTGTTGTTTTCAGAGAGCAGTCACCATTGCCGCTTGCTTCTGTGCACGAAGCAAGAGCTCAGGAGTCTGACACATCTCCACTGCAGAGAGCGGTGACTCAAAAATTTTAAAAATACAGTACAGCCCACCTCTCGGTTCACAGCTTTAATAGAGTCTAAATGGGAATTAAAGGCACTGCAGACTGCATAACTTAGGTGATGAGTGACTCCCCTGGGAACTGAGCTGTGTGTGTCGATATGAGCTAAGGCATATTGGGTCCCCCTCAGGGTGGTGTGGACCATGCAGTGGTGGAGCTCATGCTTTGTGTGTCCTTTTGTTCAGTAGAGAGCCTCGTAGGACTACCTTTTCTTCAGTCAACTCACAGCCTAGCAAATCTTGGATGACAGCAGAGGAGAGTGGAGAGGAAACTGGGCTGTGAACAATCACCCTGCCCCAAAGCCCTTCTGCACAGGGACATGAAAGCTTCTCTTGGATCATGTGGCTTGTTAGGATCTCATCTAGCCTCTCAGAAAGCCATCCAGAATCTAAAAACATAGATGCAGCATTCAGGCTCTGCAAAGCCTGTATTTTAAAATGAAGTAGGTGTCATCAGGCCATAAATTTGCTTCTGAAATGATGGCAATGCTAATCTCTCATCTAGTGTAGGTAGAAGCTATTTTTCCCCACACACTTCACTGAGATAAAGTAACTAGATGAATGCAGTCTCAGGGCTCTGCCTCAGCCCACTCTGAGAAGTTTTCCTTGATTGCTCTGATGTGTTGTAGCTATGCTTTTGCTCAGTTATCAAAGAAATCACTGTCATGGGCTGTATTATCTTCTAAGGAGCCTTCAACAGCAGAGCAGCAGGTGCTTGCATGTCCGGTTTGAGGTCCACATTTACTGTGTTATGCTTCAACTTTACCCTTATTTAGCTCTTTCTAACCAGGGGTCTTGAAGTGGTTCACAGCTGAGTCCTATGGAGCTACTGGAGAGAGTCCAGTGAAAGGCCACTGATATGATTAAGGAACTAGAACATCCCTCCAATGAGGAGAGGCTGAATGAGCTGGGGCTGTTCAGCCTAGAGAACAAAAACATTAGGGGACAGTACATCAATATGTACAAATACCTGAAGTGGGATTGTAAAGAGGATGGAGCCAGGCTCTCTCCACTTGTGCCTAGTGGCAGGGCAAAGAGGCAGTGGGCACAAACTAAAACACAGGACGTTTCTCCTGAACATCAGGAAAGACTTTTTTTACTGTGAGGGTGACTGAGCACTGGCAGAGGTTGCCCAGAGAGGTTGTAGAGCATCCATCCTTGGATATATCTAAAAAACTTGCCCTGAACACGGTCCTGGGCAACTGGCTGTCAGATGGCCCTGCTTGAAGTAGGTGGAACTGGATTAAATGATCTTTAAGTGTCCTTTCCAACCTCAACAATTCTGTGGTTCTGTAACCAGTCCTTTGGAAAACTCCTGTGACCTTCCTTGCTTCAATGGGGAGGGGGTAACTATGCTGCTTTGAAAGTATGTCCTTACAGGAAAGCAAGGGCATCTTTCATTTTCAGCTAGTTGAGACCTGTCAGGAAATACTATGGATTCATAAATCTGCTGAATTTTATCATTCATATTCACTTTGGACCATGGAAACCTCCTCAGTGGATCAGGCTTTTCAAAGATCATTCGGTTTTCCAGTTGCATGAGGATTTCTGCTATAGTTCCAGAAGTGTAAACATCCTCCAAGGCTTGAAGGACTGCAGTTTAACACGGCATCCTTCATACACGTTTTTTCTCCATATATTCATACATTTTTACATTCCTCCATTGAAAGAGGATGAACACATCTGCTGCAGTAAGTGTAACTGTCACAAACACTGAGCCTATCTCATTGAAGGAATTCTGTGGCCTTCCTAGAGAAAAGTCCAAATGTGGTTGCAAAAAATGCTTACACATTTGGAAGAACACAAACCATGAGTGCATTTTTCCAATTAAATATTCCCCTTTTTCTTTTTTGGTCTGCTGGTGATTTATGGTACCTGTCAAGTATGCTGTCATCAGTGATGTGCTTTCAGCCCTTTTTCTTATAAATTTACCTGAAGGCGATTTCTGTAGAGCAGCCTAGAAAAATATTTCTAATGTACCACTGAATCAAGGTGATATTACTGTATTTTTTGTAGCAGCTTTTCACTGTTGTTTTTACCAAAAGTAACTTAGTCTTTTTCATTGCTAGTGAGAAGGCCTTTAGTAGCTTCCAGTCTGAAGCAGAGCTTTCAAATGTGTAAGTAAGAACTTCCTGAGCATTACTTCAAGTTACTAGTTATCATTTATCATGAAGATGCCTCTCCTTCCTGACTAAACACCTATAATGAAATTCTCACTCCTCTTTCTCAAATCTTCCTTTCACTGAAAATCTTTATGCATTCTCACACTCTTGTACTATATAAAGGCCCTGTACATCTGCACCCACCTCTTCCTTTTTCTATGTTTTAAATATTTTTAGAACTTCAATGCTCTGTGTTGGAGTTCTTCTAGGACACGATCTTGCACCCATGCAACTGACACAGCTTCTGTGGGTGCTGTGGATGTAGGAATGAAGTGAATAACTGCCAGCTATAGATGTATAGTTGAGTGGGAAAAACATATATAAATACATAGTCAGGTGAGAAACATTTGCTCTTTTTACTGGTTGAGGGAAAGGTGAGATGAAGGGGCTAAGCAAGATGGCATTGTGTGTCAGCCCAAAGACCTAGCTTTGTGGTATAGCTGCTTTCTCAGAAACAGCTACCTATATTCTCAATGTGATAGCCAGTTTTTTAATTCATGTTATTCTCTACTTTTATTCACAGATACTATTTTAGAAACTTGCTCACTGTAGCACCTACTGAAAGGGACAATAATGTAAAGAATGGAGGTCTGAAGAAAGGTGGGGGTTTTTCTATGGTTTGGGAGTGTGCACAAGGAATTGTGCAAGTGCTCTGATGGTGCCTCTGTCAGTTGAGCCCGAAAGAAAACTTGCAGAGGACGCAGCTATCTTTTTGTCAGGTAGCTTTGTTTAAGCCTGCAAGTTGTGGTTGGCACATTGCTTAACATTACCCTGGTAGGTCTTCTACTCTGATTTTAGTGATTGCATTGGGAAATCTGTTAAATCTTACATAACTGTTTTCTTTGGAGGAAATGGGGAATAACCGGCACTTTCTACTAAAAAAAAGGAAGACCTGAGTTCATGTTTTGCCACAAAGAATTTAGCAATCTTGTTGCTATTGTTCCTAAATAGACAGTGGCTGATTTCCTTGCAACCTTTGAGCTATCAACTTCACAACAGACATATAGCTCAAAGAAAAAGATCTTGGAATCCTATTTATGAGGCTGAGTGAGCAGTGCCAGACATGACCTTTGCTTAACAAAAATGGTAAATACTATATGATTATGATGAACATGAAACCTCCAGCTATATTAAGTCTTTCCAGCACAGAGAGTATTTCCAGTCATGAAAAAACTGTAGCATTATAGAAGAGCAAATATAAACAAAGAAAAAAAGAAAAATTTCCTCAAACAACTAAGACTTTGCCGCATCTGGCTCTTGTAAGTCTCTTTTTCTTGTAACTTCTGCTCTGCTTTTCCCCACCAGTGAGTGGATCAACAAAACCTGTAGAAGGATGTTGTTTTGTCTAATTCTGGGAGAGGGAGGAGCAGGCAATTTTTGGCCTCCTTGTGAAAGGCAAGCAAATTCTGTGTGAAAGTTATGTTTAAACTCAGGTCACGTCTGGCCAGATGTTGGAAACCTTGCCCATACAGCAGGGAAAAAGAGGCTCTCCATGAAGAGCTTCAGTTGAAAGGGCTCTCTGCTCTCCTATGTCTTAGTAGCATGCATATTTGGCCATTCACATGTTGTCCTTCCTGCACAGGCATTAGGTCAGATTTACAGCTGTGGTAAGTTTTGCCTGAACTGCCTTAAATTGGTCTTCAGCTCAATTCTGTGTCCGAAAACATGGGTTAGATTCAACTGTCAACTAATTAAGAAATACCACATTTTCGGTTTGAACCTGTCTGAGAAAGTTCACTTCTTTCCCACTGTGACTTAATTGCTAAATAAAAACAGCTACTGAACGAGAGAGTGTGTATTAAAAAGTGCATGGCAGAGGTCTTTGCACTAAAGTAGGGATGCTTCTAAATGAAGATATATAGTATTATTTAAACAACGAAGTATGTGTTTATATCATAATGTACTTCAATTAGTGGAAACAATCACCTGTCAGCTTAAGAGACTTGGAAACCCCAGGAGGTTTTGGCTTTGTAGCTTAATGTGTGAGTAGCAGTTTGTGCTCAGCTCAGGACTGACTCTACTTCTCCTTATTGTATTCACTAAAGGATGTTATTTAGTACTTCATCAGAATAAGATAGTTTTTCAGTAGGTCTGTGGGCAGGTTTTTTCCTCTTGTAATTCAATACACAATTGAAGAAACTTCTGAATTTAATTTTTTTGTCTATCTGGCTTACAGGATTTACATAATTGGTTGCTCATGCAGCATTTCTCTATTATTCTTTGTGATAGTTTTGTGCTGTGTGAAATGTCTTAGTAATTTTCCAGGGGCTGTCTTAGCAGTGGTGCTGTGCATGGTCTTTAAACTCATAGCCCTTGCACATGAGTAATGGCAGTGTTATCAGCTTGAAGATGAAAGCGAATGGAAGGAAAGCAGAGCTTCTGTAACTAACTGGTGCTCTAACAACTCAAACTTCTCTGTGGCTCTACCTGTTTTTTTTATAAAATCAGCCTGAAGAGATGATCATGACGTAAGAGGGATTTAAAAATTACTGGATATGTGGCTACTGCAGTCCAGAAGCATGACCATAGCTCTTCCAGACATGGCACAGCTAACTCGGCACTGCCTGGCCTGGGTTGTGGCAGAAGGGGCCTTGAGGTGCCCAGGCTCACCTGGGCCCAAAGATGCCTGCTTTCTGGGGGCAGCTAATAGCACTCTAAACCAGCTAGAGCGAGTCTTCACCAGCTGGCAGTGTGACTGGCATGAGCTGAATTCATCTGACTGCTGCACAGGCACAGGTTGAACAGAGACAAGATGCAAACTATAGATGGTAGCAAATACTGTCTTGTTCCAAATATGCTTATTCAAGTGTATTTCCTCATAAAGTGATTAAAGAATTGCCTTTAAGGACAGGAAGTGTGACTTGCTTAATAGTGAAGAATATGTTCAGAACGTGTTTGTTTGCTCAGCCGTTTCTTTTACAGAACTAGCCTTTATTTTTCTCATACTTCTTGCTCACATGACGACCGCGTGCCTCTAAATAGGGCTTATGAACCTCTCTGCTGCTGGATGAGGGTCACATAACCACAGTTATTTTTGATGGACTTGAAATCCCATGTGTGTGCAATATTCTGTGATTAAAAGTAAAGCAAACAAGCAGGTTGGGGGGGAAAGCAGGCCCTTAAATTAGAATGTCTCTGTCCTACTGTGTTCCTGTCAGCCATTAACATGCTGGTGAAGTAAACAGAACGTTACAATGTATCGGTGCAGTCAGCAGCACAGTGGGTGCATCCTGCTTGGAGTATTCGGGAGCCATCAAACACTCAAGAGTGCAACCTGAATTACCTCCTTTCTTCATTCCACAGAAAATAAGCTTAGAATGACCCGGCCCACAAAGTGTCTCTGAGTAGGTTAAGATAGTCTTTCCATTTACGATCATGTCCAGCTTGACATAGAGTTCTTTGATGCTGTGTCCTACACACAAAACAGAAAAGACAGCTCAGAGAAAGTGCAAGGGTAAACAGGTTTATTACTTTATTTTTAAGAAGATTCTATTTTTTCTTTCCAGCTGTTTGAGCCATTAGATGTTTTGTCTTCATTGAGGACTCCTGATATATAGAAATCCATTCTTCAGGAACAGGTCTTTAGGCCCTTCAAGGTATATGACAGGGGACATAATAGCAGTTATCTTGATTGTTAAATAAACTATGCCCATGACCATTTTCTGACTCTGAGGTCAAATGGCATTGCAAATCTCATGTCCTTACATCTAAACTTTTCTTGTGTTCTTAGCAGAGGAATCATATCCAGTGGGCCCCTGGGAGCAACCAGTAAGTGCTGCCTGGGAAAACAGTAGCTGGTCTGAGCAAAACGTGTGCCAGGGACCAGCACAGCAGCTTGGCAGTGCTAGGAGGTTGCCTGCTTGTGCCTGGCTTGCTAACACAGGCAGAGCCAGAGAGGCTACTGGATTTAGGTGGAGGTCCTGTACTCTGACTTATGGGAAAAGTATTTGCAAATGCCTGTAATGTGATTTTTGCAGGCTTGTTTACCTTTGCAGCTACCTGAAAACTGATGCTCCCTGGACAAATGGGCAGCATATCTCACAGGAAGGAAGACCTTTTGCATGTAAGGAAGCATTCCCAAGTGTTAAAAGACACTTGGCACACTAACATTTTCAGCACCAAGAGTGTACAGCAGCACTTTCATATTTATGCTCTGGTAGTAGAGGATCTACGTGAGCTTGGGGCCAACAGGTTTTCAAGAGGTGGCTTTCCTGTGAAAGAATCACAAAGCAAGCTATGGCTAATATTAAATTGTGCACCCAGTTTTTACCTTTTATTGCTGATCAGTCAAGTGCTGAAAGGTATAATTTCAGCTAGTGCAGGTGGCAAACTGATTGCATGACTGTCGCCTCAGGCCAGCACTTTCCCAGCACGCTTCTCTGTATGCCCAGGAGGGACAGAGGGGTGTCCCCCACGTTGCTGTGTGGGAGTCCATTCAGTCCTCTACCTGCAAGGGTCACAGCCTTGGCACTTTGGTGAGCACTGCTCGTGCTGACACAAGGGTGTGGGTGCTGGAGCTGTCTCATTCAACGAGAGAGACTTAGCTATGAAGATGATAAGCTCTAGAGCAGCCCCCCCTTGGCTCTCCATGTGTACAAATGAAGATCAGAATGGGGGCTGAGGGCTGATATGACCTGTTTAGGGTGACACACGAAGTCTGAGGCCGAGCTGATAACAGAACTGACACTTTTGTAACCCTGCACAGGTTTTGAAACTTCTAAGAAATTAAGCCCATTCATATTTTACAGGAGATTGTCACCATTGCTTACTCTTAACACCAGCACTCACACGTGAATTAACTGTGTACGACGTGAGAAAATAGCAATTCACTTACTTAGGACCGCTGCAGCTCTGATGTTAAAGGTGTGGGTTGCGATATCAGAACAATGGTCAATGCTGAAAGCAAAATCTTGCTGGGGATCTGTTTGAAGACACAAACCAGTGGGTTACAAGTTGTATCTTCAATGAGGTAGTGACTGTATAGGAAAAAACAATAAAATACAGAAGCGTTCTAAAAAACAAGTTACACATTCCTTAAAAGTTCTCCAAGAAGTCTCAAAGCTCCCATACCCTGTGTTCAACAGCTACTTCTATCCTTCCTGCCCCTTTGGTCTGAAGCACACTCAGATGATAACCTCTGAGAGGCTAGAACCTACTGTGTAGGAAAATGAGGCAAGTTCAAAGAAAGCAAGCTCTGCACAGTGGTGGGTAGTCAATACTTATTCAATGGTGAAGTCTCAGCACAGCTGCTCTTCCCAGACTCTGCACATTGCCATTCCTTCCTCAGCACTGATGAGCAATTGGTCATGAAGATGTTTTTTAATTAATTTGTATCACAAGATGGCTTGGTGAAGCTGATTAGGAAACTGAATTCTGGAGTGGGATGGAAAGTCCAAAACTGAAAATAAAATTGTGTTAGCTGAGATGCTGCAGTACTTTTTGCTGGGTCCATCATCCTGTGATATTTCTAAGCCAGAAAATATTCTACATTTCTCCTTTTCTGGGAGACTTCAGCAGAGCTGTGGGGCCAAAGGGAGCCCTTTGACTGACAATTGTCATTAATGTGATTCTTTCCAGTTTCTACAGTATCCCTTTCTCTGCAAAAACTCTAAAATTCTTGTAGAAGCATAATCGTTTTCCTACCACTTCCACCTTCTTTGTTGCTAGCCTCCATGAGACTTGATGCTGTGCCTGAAGGCTTGCTGACGTGTCACTCTCTGGTGACAGGCAGCAGCAACCACTGACAGCTCAGCTGCCACAACCAATAGAATGTGCAAGAGTTTTCCAAAGCTGTGGCAGGAGGGGAAAGATTTGGCCAGTTTGTAAAAATACCTTGAGCCTCAGACCTTGTTTTAGGCATAGTTTTGACCCTCATTATGGCTTTCCAGCCAGCTTGTACGTCCAACATCGTTCTCTGTGGAAAAAATAGAAGCAACTGTGGCATGTGCAGAAGCAGCCATAGGCTCCTTGGTTTACACAGATCTGGTAGTGACAAATGTAGGCTTGGGAATGGAGTTCTGTTTCTAAGTTATTGTTGCTTGAGCTAATCTTCTCACTGAGTTGAAAATAACAGGTTGGGAGAATTTTCCTTTGATGCTGTGGTGAAACTTGAGTCACGAGCATCCTCTGTGAGGCTGAGCCAGCATCCCTATAGGCTAACCCTGGTTTTGCAGCAGTGCCCCACAGCTGTAGCAGCTGGCAAACAGCAGCCTGTATGACCAAAACCTGATTGCTTAGAGGGGATCACAGAATGAATGAAAGTGTTGAGAAGACCTGAAGGGCTTTAAGCCATGCTTTGTGAACCCACAGATTATCAGCGTGGTCTAAGAGGAGTGCCCGAGCCCTAAATTCTGGTAAATTAAAATAACTGTTCAAAGGAGGGAGTTAAAAGACACTGGTATTTCTCACAGCTCTGTGTCCCTGTGCTGCATTTTTTCCTCCACACCACTAAAGCAGTCCCTGCAGTTGCATAATCTGCCTTGGACAAAAAGTTAGTGCCTGGAGTTGTTTATCAAGTGTGACCAGAGTCTGAAGGTTGTCTTTCCTCTTTTTTCTTATTCCTGTCAGTTCCAACTTTGTTTTTGCAGCTTCAGAAGCTGTTGGGGAATCGGTTAGCAGAGCAGTTTCCTGCTACAGCTGGAAAGCATGTCAAACTTCTCTTTTCTCCAGGACTGTTACTCCTGCTTCCCCTCTGGTTTCTACCATCTCTCGGGGCTTGGCTTCCGCTTGCCTCTGGACTTCTGCAAGAGCCCCTCTTGCTTCTGTTTTGTGTGTGGTGCGATGATAATGTTCAGGAAGCAGCCGCTCAGATTCAGAGCAGTTTGGGCATAGATGCCTACAAATAGGGCTGGTTGTCAAATTACTGAAATTGTTGGTTCTGCAATTTCCAGAGGGAATTATGGTCAAACATGGCACTGGAAATACACGATGCTCTTCTCTTTTCAAAGAGACTAGGCTGTACTTTAATGAACAAATTAAACCATGATGTTAGGGCTAGAAATTGAACTTTTAGTTTAAAATTTCTCGTCAGTAACTGAGTGGAAAGGGTATGTTCATGAAGCCAAGCTTTCTGGAAAGCCTGGGCTTCTTATTTCAGTTTGGATGTCTGTTTATTTCTATGGGTTGAGCTCCTTTGACAGATGACACATTTCATAGTGCATCGTAGCCATGGCTGTCTTTTGCTGCTAGTGATGCAGCATAGGGTCCTGACACATCCAGGAGGTGTTGTCTGGTCCTCAGAGGAGAGTGTGGAAGCACTCACATGAGAAATTCCAGCAAAATTTGTGAATTGGAGCACTTGGATTTTGTGTTGTTACTCTGTTGCTGAGAAAGGTAAAATTTTCCACTGCCAAAAGGACCCCAATTAATTTTTTGACCATCCCCGTGGAAATTCCTGCTCAGACTTTGCAATCCAACTTTGCAATCTTAGAAACTGTGGCATATATGGGGGCCTCCTACTGAAATCAATTGAGAGGATGGCTGTGTTGCTAAAGCTATGGTGCTAGGGAGTCTGGATTCCCCAACATGTAGGGAGAAAGGTTGCTACTATAATGAAATTAATGAAAATAGTGGGGTTTAGCCACTTGATAAGTGAAGAAGTCTTTAAATTCAGCTGGGCTTTATGCACTAAGGGATTGTGCCATAGCCCTCTTTCCTTAAATCATGAGGAATCCCTTCTGTAGCAATGGCAACTCAAGGCACTTGCCATTTTTGTTTTTCATCTCAGATGTACAACTGTGAGTCACTGCGTGTCTCCTATAGAGGTTTAGTGCTTATTCTTCCTTGTTTGCCTCAATCTGAAGTGAGCTGGTTAGACTGAAAAAATACATGTTATGTCTTTCACATGTGCAGAGCAATAACATTTACTGTTAGATCTCTAAAATACGTGGGGCTGCCCTTCAGCCTTCCACTTCCCTGCAACATTTCATGGTGCACAGTACTGTATGTTCCCAGACTTCCCTCCACCTACTCCCTTCAATCTGCTCCCTCTTCCATAATTAAAGCTAGAAACTCTTTAACTGGTTGCAGAATTTTGCTTTTCCAGTTCAGCTTTGATATATCACCAACACTCATAATGTTGGAAATTTTGCAAACACATTGAGGTTTATCAGTAAAACTCTGCTTACTGAGGGGGGGAAAGGGCATTTTTTATGTATCTAGTGAGAAGGACTTGGGCTGCAACACGTTTACAGCAAATATGAAAGGTGTCTGGAAGCAGGATTTTGACTCAAGTTTCTCTCTAGACAGTTCTAAATCTTTCGGGCAACTGCTCTGGGAAAGGGGAAAGTCTTTGGCTTTTGTAAACAATCAGTGCACTCCAAGATCTTTCAGACATGTTATTTGAACCTGATGCTGTGGCTGATGCTGTGCTCCCGACTGTATCTAGCACTGAAAACTGGCTTCTGTAGTACAATCCTGCTTTGTGAGAGGTGAATTTGGGATGTACCTGGCCTCTTGCCACTGATCACCCCTTACATGGTTTAGTGTCAGCTGAGCCCATGCATCCCACTGCCCATTTCACCCTTTCCCAAGTACCCTGGTGGAGATTTGTTGCTATATTGACTTGGGATGTGCTTTTCCATGTGCACTGGCACCACAGTGCAAGATTTCAGCCTGACTTACTATTTCAAGGTGCTCATAGTGATGGGTTTGGCTGGGTTTTTCTTAGAAGACTGAGCGAGTGTGTGTAGTACAGCCTAGAAGCTCAGATGAGTTCCCCAACTTTTCTTTCCAGAGTTTTTTTCCCCTGCTTTTGTTCTTGGCAGAAAGTTCATAGGTAGATTAGCTCAGACATATTTACAGCAGTGTGGCCTCAGTGACGAGGACAACAGATGGGAACTCCCTTTTGTGCCCTGGTTACTGCAGCTGTGGGGCCAGCGGCTCCTGCCCCTGCTGAACGCGGGTGTGCACAAAGGCACAGGGCTGCGAGCCGGGGCTGTCCTTACAGCCTCCTGCGAGGGGATCTCCAGAGCATAGGATGAAGCGGACAGCTGGGAATGAAAATGTGCTAACCCACTGTGGCTATGTCCCTCAGAGCCTGAGCTGCTAGATGACTAACTGGGCATTACAGAAACTGCATGGACAGATGGGAAGCACCTGTTCTAGGAATTTTGCTGTGCTGGTGTACAACAGCCTCTGTCTTTTATTCTTCTCTCTCCCTTCCCCCATCTTTTTAACTATCCTCTACTGGCCTCACTTGCGTCTGAATCGGCTCTAAAATCACATTGTTTCCATATGAGCATGAAAAGCAGTGGTATGAGTGAATAGCAGCAGCAAGCAGATGAGCTTTGCTTGTAAAAGTCCACATCTGTAAGCCTTGGAGTGGTAAGAGGACCCTCCAAATTGGTAAGCTTTGGGTATTTCAAAATAATACTTTTAGGAGCAGATAAGCGACAGAATTGAATGAAATGGCATAACCGCAGTTGGCCAGGGTCATATAAGGACAAGCTGGTGCTAGAGGAGATGGAAATTAGCACAAGGAAGAAACATTTAGCAATTACCCAATACTCCTCACCTTCAAAGCTCTTAATAAAATTAAATCATTAGTCTTTACAACATTCAAGGTGATGAAAGGAGAGGGAAAGAATGAGGAACTGTTTGGGATTTCAGACTTTATGTATTTGTTCAACAACTTCCCTTTAATGTCTATTTAAATAAATTAACCTGAATGCTCAAGGTTATATTTGACACTGCAATCTACTTATAAGGTACTGAGGAAGAAGCATCAGGTGAATTAGCAGCTCTCTGGTTATGCATCTGCATTTCCCTGAGCACCTTCAGTTTAATGAACTTCCCTTTGGGCCTGCCTTCACTGCATGCCACTGCCACATCCAGACGTGTCTGGGAGGGGCAGAGTGACCCTCTGTTCAGAGGAGAGCAGAATAAATTGTGAGACTCACACTGGCTGTATCTACTTTATCATGAGAATACTTCATCCCAAGACATTCACCTTAGCCATGACCAGCTCCAGGCTTTTTCCTAGTTCAGACAGTCACTGTATGTTTTATCACCTGAACTTTTCTGGCTTGCTTAGGCAACGTAGAGGAGAAGGAATAGGGAAGATTAGAGTTTGTGTATCCTTAATGTCCTGGGGTTACAGACTGTGGGAGTTCCCCTTTGCAAACAGTGCTATCAACTTGTGGTCTCTAAGGTTGCCTAAACACAAACCTCCAAAGCTTTTGGAGATGTCTAATGGAGTGAATAACTCTGCTTCCTTTCTGATAAAACTTACATGCCTGTAGAGGGAAGCCTGAAGATTTGGTTTCAGTATAATCTATAAGCTAAAATAGCCCAGGACGCTGGCAAAAGAAACTTAAAATGCAACTTAAAAAAAAAAAAGTGTTTATGCAAGTTAAATAATTTCCAGTCCTCTCTCAAGAATACTGAACACTAGTAATGCATAGAGCAGTTATATATTTCTTGGTTAGATTAAGGCACAGGTGTTACTGGCTGGTGCTTATGGCCTTAGCTTTGGAGCAAGGTGATTTCAGTGTCTTACAAAATTAGTTTAAATAAAAGACAAAGATTTTGTCTCTTGTTACTTCAAATAAAACTCGTTGCTGAGTATAACTGATGTCCAAATGTGCAAATATTCAGAAACAGTAACTCAGAAGGCTTCTCCAAATGTCAGGTGGAGAAGGGAGGAAGAGATTTGCTGGCACCAGACTGATGTGATGAGGAGGAGGGAAGCCCCAGTAAAGACAGAGGGTGTGAGGGGCTCTCTGCAGCTGCAGGTCTGTGTTTGGGGATGGGGGTGTCATCAGAAAGCAGCCTTGTCAAAGACATGCCCTGAGTCTCCCTGCCTTTTCCAGCCTGAACTACCTTTCCTGAGAGCAGGCTTGTTAGAGCTGTTGGCCGAGGCTTGAGAGGAAGCTCAGTGTCTGAAGGTTCTTGAAGCCTTTCCTTGCTTTTGCCAGAGGTGGTATTTGGAAAGGGGGGTTTCTGTGCTTTGTGTGATATGACAAACCTTTATCCAAGCCTGTTTAAGAGGACAAAACTGAAAGATGCAGGCTTTGAGAGAGAGCACACATAGATCTGTACTTGATAATCCTGATTTGTCCTAGTTAGCTTGAGAGAGAAAGGCAGACAGGGCAGGCTTCAACTACAGCAGTGTAACAAGAAGATACTGCATTAATTTGGGCCCAGCAGGGACTGTATTAGAGAGAGAAAGTCTTTGTTCTTCTGTTGGTAAGAAAACACCATGCACGGCATGAATAAGATGCTTACAGTAACTGCCTGTATTCCTAATCAGAGCTGTCTCTTCCCTCTTCAGTGTGGGTTTTTTTTTTAATGATTTTTTCATACTGCCCTACTTGAGATTGAGATCTCTGGACATCAGTGCTTGCCCCAGAATGACTGAGGATTCACAACAGACTTTCAGACTTGTGTCAGAAATAGAACCAAACCTTGCTGTAAACTGCCCTGCTGTCAGACACATGCCATGCTCTGGGATAGCAGCTATACTGCTGATTGTACAGAACAGTAATCAGCAGCATATAAATGGGCTAAATGTTCCCATTTTTCCAGGATGGGTTTAAATCCACCACAGGAGAATGGCAGTAAGCTGCAGTTGGAATGGCATGCTCCCTCTGCTGAGGAGACTAGCTGGGTTCCCACCTGCCTGATCACCGCTGGATCATTTGACAGGAGCCATCCATCTTCAGGTGAAGAGGAAACTGAAGCATTGAATTAATTTGTGGTAGTTTTCAAAATGCTAGCTTTTGGCAACTAGAAGCTCTCCTGAGTCTAAAAGCAGCATCTGGAACAGATCAAAGGGTTTTGATTTGGTACGTGGTGAATCTGTAAAGGGCATTTGGACGTCTTGTCCCTCATGGCCACTGTTTCTCCTTAGTTTTAGGTTGCTTCCTTAAAGCTGGTACAGTGACACCAACACACAATAATGCTGAAGTAGTTTTTTTAATTTCTGTGGTGTTAATTTTTCTTAGAATACTTTGGATATTTTTCCCAATGGATATTAAATTGCTGTGAGCACCTGATCTCCTGCCTCTATTTTCTTTGCTAAACTGTAAGCACAGTAGGGTCTAGAGATATTTTGAGGCCTTGATGACAGCTCTAGATGAGATGATGTGGCAACGTCAAGAAATTGCATCAATGCTTTATTGCTTAGAGGCTTACAGAGAAAGCTTTGCGTAGGAGCACTTATTATCAACGGTGGTTTGTTCTTGCTCCTGACTTTATGCAGTTAATGTGCCTTTTGATAATTTCTGCTTTATGTAATACAGGAGCTAATCTCAAAATTTCATCAAATTGTTAAAATGGCTGTGACTCGCCTGTTTAGTGTATTAGAGTGCTCCCTCCATAGACTCAGATTCAGTGTCCAACAGCAAATGACAGTATTGCCTTGCCCACAGTATTTCTTGACTAATGTAATATACCATTTCTTAGGTATGACTCTCCTATATGTTTTCAAAGGGGAGAATATATTTTTATATGGCTTGCCTTCTGAATTGTTCCCACTCATTCTTACATTTACCTTAGTGACTCAGTGGCTACAGCAACCAAAGATGTGGCAAAAGTCAGCAGGTGAAAAACATGCCAATCAGTTTAGAATTATTAGCTGGAGATAAGCAGGAGAGGCACACATAAACAACCATCTTTTGCAGTCCATGGTGCAGGACCTTAATTGATTTGGTGAAGAATTTGGCACTGTGAGGAAACCACTGAGAACTAAATTAGATGGGAAAATTTAAAGCCTGGTGGGAGAAGTTCAGCTGAGGTTAATTCTCTCCACTACTAGTCTCACTGAAAGCATTAATATTGATTTTACTGAAAGATTTAAAGTCTAGGTACTGAAAATAATGTTTTTTCTAGAGTACCTTGGAGGTATGAAACTGTCTCCTGCTCCTCTTTGGCATTTACATTTTAAAACTTACTAAGTACTCTCTGCCCCTGAAAGAAGGGTAAAATGATGTTCAGAACCACCTCAAGAGCTCACATAGCAAAAGAAAGGTTAAATCCTCTAATGAGATGTGGAGAATGAAATAGATGAGATAGTTTTAATTCATGGAGGAACCAAAATTTTAAAAGAAGGTTTGCATGTGCACTCATAACTATGCTACCTTGATTCTGATGATAGTTTCAGTTTGTTAGGATCTGGTGCCAGAAATATACATGTACACATCTGGTCTTCCCCTTGGAATAAGTAAGTTATACCAGATGAGGACAACAGCAAAGCTATGACAGTGAGAGGGCTTGGACAGAGTAAACAAACAAAAAAATTGTTTTCAAGTGGAATTCTTAAGTTCTTTGATTGTTTGCCCATTAGCAATCTATGCAACAAAAGATCAGAGGGGAGTTGGTGTCGTGTGGCTTTAAATAATTTAGAAGCAGAAGCAATTGCTGGAGCCTGTTTGAGGGAAATAAATAAATAAGTCCAAGAGAAGCATCTGGCTCAATCTGTCTGCCAAAAACCCAAAGTGTAATGGAAAAAGAACCTCTTTTTACCGAGAAGAATAATTTTTGCCCTGAAGAGGCATGAGTGAGAATTTTTTGGAGACCCTTCTTTCCCAGCTGAAGCTATCAGATTACTTATATCCTTTAAGTGAAGAATATAAGTGTGTGGTCAGGGACGGAAAAGGACTAGTTACAGTGGTTGACAGAGAGAACAGAAAGTGATACGCTGTAAAATTAGTGCTGCAGTGATGTCAATTTAACAGTACTGTTTACAAGTTGGTATTGCTGATTGAGCAGGGCTACAGGTTACAGGTATATTTTTAAAAAAGGAACAAGTGGAATTTAAGAAAAATAGTATCTTTGGTCTCTCAGTATGTAGGAGAAAGTATAGGAGTGTGTGAGGGGGGACCCTAGTAAGCCTGAAACTATTCAGAAAGGAGAGACAAATCATCAGGAAATTGTGAGCTAATTAGTCTGTCTCCACTTGTTTTATTTTAAGCACTGAAAAGTTTCCTCAGTACAGAGTTTAACAGGAGCATGTCTACACTGCACTGTCTGACCAGAGCAGGTTCTACACCCTGTTGAGTTCAAGGGGCCATTGTAACAGAGATCCAAATCTGAGCTCACATATTTAAAGAAAAGCCATACAAATGAGAGTTTCTCTATCTATAAATGCAATCTACTGCAAGTGTGTACTGAAGTGGGCAGTGCTGCCCTCTCCTACTGTACCACTGGAGGCCAGGAAAAAGGTTTATACAAATGACAGTGCTTCAAGTGTGACATAGAACTATGCGAGCAAACATGGAGATCATTGGACATAAGTTCAGCCTGACTTTCCTCTGTTTTGGAAGAGGCATTGTCACGTAAAAATAATTCTCTAGATGACCAGATTGCCCTGGTTCTTTGTCTAGCAGAAGACATGAATTAAAGCAAATGGTTACCCATACACCTATATATGTTTTATTATTTTAAAATCTGTAGATATACAGATATAAAACTTATAAACGGTGCAGCCAATTTCATATTTATGTTCTGGAGTTTGAAATGAATACTGATTGTTTGCTCCTTCCCCTGAAACTTCAATGGCTATTAACTTTGCTTCAGAGAGAAAAGAGAAGAAAAAGCAAACAAAATCAGATATTAATTGGGAAACTGTGTTTGTCTATGATATTTAAAAATCTCATGTGGTCTGAACAGTGTTTTATAAAGCTTTGGGAGTATTTCTGATGATGTCATCTTTGAATACTACTACTTTGACCCTTCTGAAGATCTCCCTGAAATTCCCCGTTATTGACTCCAGTGCACAGAAAACAAAATCCTTAATGGTTGACGGTGTCCATACCCTTTATTAGAACCTTCTGCCTTATCAGTCTTCTTTTCTGCACTGTAAAGAAACCTACAGTTTCAGGGAGTGGGCAGCTCTGAAATCTCCCAGGCCCTAATCTAAACACAGAACTTAAATAATCACCAAGCATACAGGTCTGCATTTGCGGGTCGAAACAAAAGCAGGCATTCTGAAGCACTAAAGTGTTGGTGCAGGCCCACCTAACATTTCAAGAAAGAGCTGTAAAAATAATTGGAAAATATTTTTCATGTGTCTGCAGGAGCAATCACCTGCTTTCCCCTATGAAGTCGGTCCCATTTGAACCCTACATAGTAAGAATGTTTTCATGGATAATTAAGACAATTAGGCTTTACATGAATGATCTAGAAGCAGGTGCTGGTAGACGTGTTTAGGAGTTATGTTCTGTAGTCTCGGACTGCATTGCACTTTGCACTTCCAAGTGGATGCCTATTACTCAAATAACACTGGAATCTGCCCAGGGCACTTTGTTACCATTGCCTACCTGCCCTTCCCTTCCCAGACAATTGCCTTTTAAAATGTAGCTGGAAAGATCAAAAGCATTATTACAGTGAAATTAAAAGGGACAGAAATTGGCCATTTGTGTAGCAGGTTCTTTTCATGTCTGTGCATAGACTTGCCAATTACGGTTCTCTTTTCTCAGTCAGACATGTTAACCTGTGCTGCTTTTATCTCGGGATCTCTGCCCAGGTTTCTAAAGTGATTTGTGGTCATTTGAGATCTTCCTTCATTTTTGTCACTTGTTCCTGGGAGGACGAGTGGCCCTAATAGGAAATGTCTTGCTATTTATAGACTGTCTCGGTGTTATGTCTCCTGCGGTTACACAGAGAAGGCAGCACACTCTCTATTTACTTTACTTTTAGACCACCTGACTCTCAGCTTGATTTTCTTACCATGGACTTGCTGCTGAGAATTTTTGTCTGACTTCTTTTAGATTACTTTTTTACAGTTGCATTATACTGATCACTAGGATCTTGTCTAGCCCTTTCTTTTGATGCATGACTTGGAGCCCTGGTTACAGAACATTTAGTCTGATGTGGCTGAGTGGGAATGGGGATGCTTTCTATAGGATCCAGAGCATGGACTGAGGCTGGGGGCCTGATATGTGCCTGTATCTTACGTGCTATAGGAGCAGGATGCAGCTAGAACAATTGCTTGTGACCGGCAATTGTGACTTATTCCTGGGTACAGGAGATTGCTACACTTTCACTGTCTGTCCTCAGTTATCCACCTAAACTTCTCTGCTGCATTAATCACAGTTATATTAGCCCTCATTTTTGACTTTAGTCACATTTTTACTGCATTATAGGAGAGGATCTGATAAACAGCAAAGCAAAAATGGGTACTTGGCTCCTTTTTAAATGCTCAGACAGAATTCTAATGATTTGTTGTTAGAGGACATTCAGCTCCAGAAACAAGTTGTGAAGTACTTGGCTAAAATTCTCTCAACCTCCTTGTATTTTACTTGATTCAATCCTAATTCACTGATAACATCCTAGTGTCTATAGTAACAACATTAGAGGTGAAATCCTCACCCTCTTGAAACCAACAGGCAGTCCATTACCCAAGATTTTGTAGTTGTTACCTCGCTGTGGCTCCTGCTATCCCCAAAATGGGTCATCCTGTGATATCTTCAGTGCAGCAGGAAATACCAAAGGGATTTCTCAGACTGGAGGGATGTATGGGGCAGTATTCCTCTGAAATAGCTAAAGAGGATGGGCAGTTGCCTAATACCAACTCTGCGTTTGCTGACGTTATAAATTTGTCATGAGAAGGTTTGTTGGGAAAGGGTCTTGTCAAACACAAACAAGCCTGTGCCCTCCTGGGTGAGAACAATTGGCAGGACACAGATGAAAAATGGAGTTATGTTCTGCCCATCTAGTTATGGTTTACAGTGAAATGAAGGAGGGACAAAGCTCCCCCTCTCCTGAAAGGGTGATCAGCACCTTGGGCACCATTGTGAGCTTGCCAGTGAGCTCAGTAAGGACAGTGTCTTCTCTGAAGCAGGTGTAGACTAGTGTACTTGGATTTATCCTGCTTGCCTATAGATGATTGGGCTCCACCCCGAACACCTTATATTCTCCTCCTTTATGCAAACTGCCAGATTATGAACTGCATCATCAGCAATGCAGATGTTGTATCCTGGGCTGATGCCGCACATGTGGTAGCCTCTGGAAAAAGGCAAGGCAGGACATTGTGATGGCAGTTGTGAGTTGCCTCAACTTTAATCTGACAGAGCAGTAAGGGAGCAAGGAACCTGACTTCAAACAAGGAATCTTATTTAATTCTTGCATTGTTTCCACATCTGTGTAATCTTTTCATCTCACATAGCTGTGCCCAGGAAAACAGAAGACCATTCTAAGTGGTGGAACCTGACCTCTATGATCTCTGGCTCGTGCTTCTCAAGCTGTGAATTCCCCCTGAATGAATATACCTCTTATCTTCCTGTTCATGGCAAACCAAAAGAAGTGACAGAAACAAATGACTCTAAACAAATGCATATTGTTAGCTAGGCCAGTGATGTGCACAGTAAGAAGCATCATTTAACTGGCACATGCCAGCAGATGAATTCATCATACTTCGAATTGACGCAAACTGTAGCCTGTGCCTCTGTGTCAAGGCATCTCATGCTGACCGAGACCTGTTGAGGGAACAGAATTCACTGATGCAATAAATTCTTACTAAAATGAAGATAATACCAAAGTTTGTATTCAATACCTAATAAATATTTTCTTAATGTGTTATACCCATTTATAGAATGTGAAGCCTGACTTTAGTCCCCTGGGAGCAGGCCAGTAAAGAATAGCATTACAAATATTTATTTACTTCTCTTGTCCCTCACTGGCTTTATTTTAATGGGTGTGCAAAAACGCATGAAAGCTACAGGCGAGGAAAAGCCCCCGGGAAAAACTCTTTGTAACTGGATGAATTGGAAAAACAAACTCTAGGGTGCTCATTTGCCATGAATCGCTTTTCAAATCACGTGCGGAAAATGAATGAGGCGTCTGTGAATCTAATTCCCTTTGTCCCAGTTGTAAAGCAGATCAACACAATAGGAGAGGCACACGGCCAGCAAAGCAAGAGGTGAAAAGCAGGCACCATTGAGTGAATTCATTTTCAGTCAATTCCAGTGTCGCTTGCTCCTTTTCTTCTCTACAGATTTAAAGAACAAACAAAACCCTGTGATCCCTGGGAAATGCCTCTGGTAAGGGCTGCTGCTGAAGGCTCGCTAAGCACAGAGGCAATGGCAGAGAACATGAATCCTTCCCACTGTCACACTGCGTCCCTTGTCACTCCAAGTAGGTGGAAAGAAAACACATCACCACAGCCTCATCGCACATTAGGAAAGAGCAGATCAGTGCATTGAAGAGCCTGTTTCATCTCAGGGGTAAAAAAGTTAAAGACCTAGGGTCTTTCTATTTTTTTTTTAACCAAATTTCAAGATAAAAATCTTAGTCGTCTCTTTCATGCTAAACTGGGTTTTTCACAGCGGTTTATTATTCTGAATTGTTACATTATTTCCTCTTTATTATCTTCTAAATACTGTTAGATTTGTGTGTGTGTGTGAACCTAAACCAACTATACTTGAAAGACGGAAAGTATTTTAGATGTGAAACCCAGTGCAGGTTTGGGAATGTAACCCTTCCGTTCATTGCTTGGCTTATAAGCATCACTCGCTGTGTAAGAACAACTCTGTTGAGCAGCTAAAAGGAAAATGGAAATGTAAAAAAGTCTCACCACAGCTTTTGTAATATATTTCCAAGTTGTCCTCTTTGCAGACTGTGTGCGTAGGCCATTCTGTGCTGGCATCGATGTGAAGCAGGATTAAGATGAGAAGAAGAGCATTTGATGTCTTCATGGTGGTGGTGGTAGTTTGCAGGATCACTTCTGTCTCTTGCTAACACTCTGGAGGGAGGTGTTCCTTCCTTTCTCCCAGGGACATGGGAGTTACAACATTCGTGCCCGCAAAAGGGTTAAATGAGCAAGTGCAGCCTCAGCTTCCCATAATGTGGTATAAACAAGAGGCTAATCAGAATTGGAGGGTGTTATTTCCGTGTACTTAGACTTCTGCTTTCTGCTTGGTGTTAAACTAATGACAAATGAGCTAATCACACCTACTCACTGCCGGGCAGAGTCCTGCCTCGGTGCCTGCTGGAACAATGCAGCAATGTGTTTATTTCTCCTCTTGCTGCCAGTTTCTTCTCTTGAAGTCAAAGCATTTGGGACAAGACTTCAGACAGGCTTATTTTGCAGCCTTCTGGCTGAAAAAAAGTTGCAATCCAAATTGCCCCATCTTAATCACACAAAGTCAGCCCAAATTTTGGAAGATGAACAGTTTGCTCTCTATGTTTTTCCTAGTAACAAATCTGTCGTCTGGAGGAAAGGGAGGTGTGTCTGATAAAGCTGACACCACATAAGCAAGTCTTGAAACTTTTGGGAACGAATTCTTTCTGCTTGACTATGCTAAAGCCTTCATTTACATTGATTTTGTTCAGTGGTTTTTGGGAACATACAATTTAGCAGTATACCCAGTCGGGTAAACCTAGACTTAATTTTTTTCCTCCGATCTTCCTGGTTATTTAATGGCCCTCTAGTGAAAATCACATTTGTTATTTGCACTAGCTCTTTTAAAGCTGTGCTTTATGCAGAAATTAGTGGCTGGTGCAGATGGCAGGGATTGATCAGAAAGGAAAAAAGGGAGAGTTCCTTCATCTCCAGTAAAATTCTCTGATTCAGTTTAAGATCCAGGGCTGGAATAGAATTTCAAACTGCAGTTGCCAGAAAGGTCTTTTTCTGGACAGAGCACCAACTGGAAAAATGCTACAAGCTAAATTCAACCCTAAAGCAAATGTCTGCAATAGTCTTCTCTGAACTGGAGACAAGGAGAAATTGGCTCTGTAGCATAACAGAGTTGGGTAAAAGATCACTTTGGCCATCTCAGTCTTTCTTGCTCTGAAGGCTGCAGGTATCATTTGCTCTGCCACTGAGTAAAGCTGAACAGGGGAAAACTTATGTTGTTTAGTAAATAGGAAAGCACCTAACAAGATAATTATGAAACAATGCTAAATGGTAGAGCTATTCTTCAGGCAAAATCCTGGCCTCAATGAAGGTAATAAAAGTAATCCCACACAGATTAAAGACGCAGCCAAGATTTCAACCACAATGTATTAAATTTAAAAGCCAATTCAGTGCAATCCAAGAGACTTTGCTTTAAATAATGAGGCTCAGGTTTGCTTCATATTTTTGGATACTATCATAATGGTAAATTTTATGTCCAGGGCCAGAATGAGAATTCAGGCAGCTGTCCTTAGGCATGGAACGTATATGAGTCACATAATGAGATCTGAATTACAGATCTGGTTTGACTGGACTTGAGTTGTACCCTGCAGATAGTTGACAAAAGCAAGAGCAATTGAAAAGGGAGTAGTAGGGAGAGAAAATGTCTAGGTTTACTGTAATACATTTAAACTAAAATCACATAATATGAAAGTGTCTTCCCATAAAAGTCTACAAAGACAGTAAAATTGTATATAGCAATATATTACAAAACACAAAGTACTTCAGGTCAGGACCTTGAGAACGTAACTTCCCGACTTTATTTTTTTTTTTAAGAAAGACATCATCATGGCCTTTCACTTAAAGTGTTAGGCTAATGTTCAATAGCAATGAACAAAGCAAATGAAAAGATAGGGTAAATGCTTCAAAGTGAGACCCATTAGGGATCACTCAATAAACAAACCAAGTTAGGATCAGGACTTCTCCTGAGATGAAAATCACTGGAAGTTGCAAAAATACATGGGAGAAAGCAAACATGCTTGGCCTGCTTTTACTCTTCTCAGGACGTGCCTGCTTGTCCACACTGCTGAGAACAAGTTACTGGGTTAAATGGAACTTTGATCTGCACTAGAATGGTATTCCGGGACACTGGGCTTTTCTTTACCACCCCTCCTTTTGCCCGCCCCATCCTGTTGGGACAGTGTTGCCATTGGTTGTGGCTTTTGAAGTCTGACTCCAAGCAGTTCTCTTGGCAGAAGGCAGCTTCTCTGCAGATATCTAAGTGTCTTTGCCTTGCCTTCTAGAGATTTTGGTCTAAGAACAAGTAGACAGCCTAGGAACATGGAATAACACTGGGCTTACGGGATACAAGTCTTCCTGCTTCACTGGAAGTAGGATGCCTGGGGTAGATCTAGCAGAAACCAAATACGACTTGTAGCTGAGCTTGGGAGCTCTGATATACACAGGCACTGTTTCCCCGTCTGGTGCATAGACTCTCTCTTGCTCTTTTAAGACAGCTCTTTCATCCTTTTTTTTTGGCAGTGCTCCTGACACTGACTCAAAATGACAAGTCACAAGATTTTTTTGTGAGTGCGAAGTTGGAATGTGAGTCTCAAGCAGGTTTTGGGTAGCCAGTGTTCTGAGGGGAAACAGCCATGATATAGCTAATGTTTTGGAAAGCCACACTGTCACTTCCACTTTGTCCCACCATGTTGTTTTTTCTTAGCGGGAAGGGAATTTTACTTGGAGTGGTTCAAGGTTTACAACGTGTACTGCAGACACTTCCGCCGTTTCATTCCCTGTGTAATCCTTGTATCTCCTAGAAAGAGCTCTATTACCAGCTCCATATGTTCTGAGAACTACTTTCCCTTCAAACAGCCGAAGCCTGTGGGATGAGAAACTACATCTAAATGAAGTGGTATCAGTTCTGGCAAAGGGAATTCTGTTTTGGCACATTGCTTATCTGGCCAACAAGCGTGTTTCTTTATCTGCCTGACTGAAGGTTTCGACCATGAAAATAAACAGCTCCAAGATGTCTGTAAAGAAAGTTATTTACCTAGAGGGGCAGTGGCTTCATATACCTAGAGCACTCTTCACCTTGTTCAGGTGTTTTTGACCTATTAAAGAGTGAAAAAATCTTTTGTTCCCTATCAAGAGGATTATTTTATCTGTAATGTAAGTGGGAAGAGTAAAGAGATACAAGGCACACTAGCAAGCAGATAATGTTACATTAATGTCTGTAACTTCTTGGGTTGTCTGAAACAAGATTGCTGATACGGCAAATACCTCCCCCACCTTCAAATGGCTGGTTTGTGCTCACACAGCATCCTTGCCCTTGAATTGTTTAATTACTCTTTGGGTTCCCTGCAGAGGCTTAGCTAGTCATGGGGCTTGGTGGTCCAGAGGGGCCTCTTGCTTGCACTCATACAGCTGCACCCACACTGTGACTTTGCCAAGATAGTTATAGGTATGTTGTTTTTCTTATCCTCCCAGCCAAGTACTTGTGTTTGCAAAACTTTTTCACATGTAGACCTGGATAATGCTTCACCTCAGCAATGAGGTTTCCTCTTATGAGTGTGTTTTATTTAAGGTTTTTTTTCCTCTGTTGAGCAAGTCCAGTATCAGGTGAATCCTAACCAAAGTTTAAGTTCTTTCTTTCAAGCCAAAATAATTTTTTTTTGCCTTTGGCATCTTTGCATGCCTGTATCATACAATGAAATGTTGCCAGAGGGAAAAGCTTCACTGATTTATCGTCCTTTCTCTTGCAATTTGCTCAGAACAGAAGCTTTCTGCCTCATATTTCTCAGCATGGATCTCCTTCTAGTCAAAGACAATGAGAGAAAATTTCTCAGCAAACAGACAAGACTTTCCAGAGGTGATACCTTTTCTCTCCATAAAAGTAAAATTTTCCTACTGTGCTTGTAATAGTGTATTTAATATTTTAGTTCAAAAAGAACAGGGCCCAGAAATGCAATACAAGCTAGTATACCACTCCCTTGCCCCTTTTCTGGCTGTACCTGAGAGAAGGTGAGTTTTGTTTCCTGAGATTTCCAGAGCTGGGGATGTTTGAGGTGCTATGCCCTCAGCAGCGTGCCTGATGGGATTCATGCACCTTGTAAGCCCTGCCGGGAGCAGAGACCAGTGGAGCCTGAGGCCCCCAAGGCTACTTCGTTCCATGGGGCATGAAAGTTTCTGGGATTCACCAGCCCTGTTAGCTGCCAACCCAGCACTTGGGGTGGGAATCCAGCTACTCCAATCACCCCTTGTCTCTTCAAGTGCTCCAAGACCAAACCAAGGGGCTGAGACTGTTGCAAAGTGACAAAATTTATTGCAAGCAGGACTTGCAGAAGGGGCTGACGTTCTGTGCTTTTTGTAACCATTGTAAAGCTGAACTTTGCTGAGTCCTGGCATGCTCTCAGCACAAGCCCTTAGTGGCTGCCTGGGGTTGAACTGCTGCTCAGAACTATCTGCTCTTCATGGAACACTGGTGCTGTTTGAAATATATAGCGTAAGTCTACATGGTTTTATACAGGTCAAGTTTTAATTTCACTTTGACATCTCATATAGTAGCAGACTACTCTGTTAGCTACTTTTTAGATTTTAACTACTCATTTTAAAATTTAAGCTTTAAGGAAAAGGGAGTAGCCAGTAGTACGGAGAAAAGGAAAGAACTTTCTTCTCTTTATCATTTATATTCAATGTTCAGAAAACTAAGTTTGCATGTTGTTACAACTTTTCAGGACTCCATCTGGAGTCTACAGCCTGTGCGACAGACTAAAGTTTCCTGGCTCATCTGCTGCCGAGTGAGAGGGTGTGCGCTTGCACCAACATACACACCTTAGGCTGTGCAGCTGTAATAGATGTATGCAGTGTAAAGCCTTTCCCTCTCGTTAAAAACTAGTGTTTCTTGGAGTAAGCTGGAGGGCAGTCATGGAAAAGTGGTGAAATTAGGCTGCTGTCATGAAGCAACTATGTTCCTCATATTCAGAGGAGGGCCACAGAACTGATCAGAGGGATGGAACACCTCTCCTATGAGGAAAGGCTGACAGAGTAGGGATTGTTCAGCCTGGAGAAGAAAAAGTTCCAGGGACATCTTATTGTAGCCTTTCAATAGTTAAAGAGGGCTTACAAGAAATATGGGGGCACAGTTTTTAATTAAGTTTGTAGCAATAAGATGAGGGGTATTGCTTTGAAACTATAAGAGTTTACTCTTAGATTAAGTATAAGGAAGAATTTTTTTATGGCGAAGTTGGTGAAACACTGGAACAGGTTGCCCAAAGAGCCTGGGAACATTCAAGGCCAGGTTAGATCTGGCTCTGAGCAACCTGATCCTGTTGAAGATGTACCTGCTTACTGCAAGGGGTTGGACTGGATGACCTTTAAACTTTCCCCAAACCATTCTGTGATTCTAAAGCAGGAAGGTGAGTTTTATACACTATCTCTCTGCCATTTGTTTGCATGCAAGGAGAAAATGAATTTGTTCTGGTGCTGTCTGGAGAGGATAGCCATGCTTGTGGTGTGCCTAAGGTGACATATGTCCCTGAAAAGCGAGAGTGACTGAGAGTTTGGGATGTTATTCTTGGACTAGTGTTGTCATGTTTGTCAACTTGTCCTCAGTGTGCACATTTGCATAAGGGAATGAAAAGGAGGAAAGCAGACTTAGTAACACAGAGCAGAGACAATGACATGTGCATACATTTATTTGGGGTTTACATCGCATGTTCATGATGCAAATATTTGTGGCCTAAGACTGCAAAGGAATTCTGGCCTTGGAGTCAGGATAAAAGAGGAAAACCAGCTTTGGTGCAAAGAAAAAAGTATTCATTTACTTCTGCCTCTCCTCTCCTCAGTTCCACCAACTGGTCTCAGTAGCTGTGCAGAATTATTGCTGCAGCAGTTAGGTTTTGAGGTGGGTGGGAATTTTCTAGTGAATACTGTTCTCAGAAAATACCACTTCACTGAATTCAAATCTCCTTATGAAAGTGCTGGTGCAATATTGTGGAAATGTGCCTTACCCGCAGAGGAATTTTCCCAGCACCAGGACCAAGCACTGCAATTAGAAGAAAGCTCCACTTCCAGAATAGCCTGTATAGGTTATTGGACTTTTTTACTTCTTGAGAGCTGGAGCTCAAAATATGGGGACTTCTCCTGGGCTAAGAGCTCTGACCTGCCTTGGAGGTGGCCTCCTGTTCAGATGAAGCTCAGAAAAGGAGAAGCTTTGAAACCTCAACTTCAAAGGAGTGGGAAAACATGTTTCACACTGCTGTATTCTCCCTTCTGTGAACTGCCCCTCAGTGCATGACTTTGGTGAGGCACCTTCAATTAGGTATGGAAACAGCCTTTGGTTTAGCATGAACTTGGCAGGTCTCATTATGTCAGAAGTCAATCTCTCATGTGTTACCTCATGACCATGCTCGTGAGCAGGTCTTCAGCCAGGCAATATGTTTAAATTGGTATTGAATCAGGATCACAGTGGATCAATGGCCTCTGTCAAAACCCAGTGGCCCTCCTGGGTAGACTGAATTTGTTTGCCAACACTGAGGTGCTGGAGTGTAATTTTGGATCAATGCAGATCAGTGCACGTTAGGCAGTAAGGACCAGCACACCAGGACAGTTGAATTGAGTCATGTGGTATCCATCCGTTTTTGCAACTGGGGGAAATGTTTCTCCATTCCTGGTGGAAGTGTTTCTCCATCCTGGCTAATGCAGTTTCCTCTGTGTTCATGGGGAAGTAACTCTGTAGAATAAGCTCAGTTTCCTGCCTCGGAAATGCTCAGCCGTGTCCAGGCACTCCTTTCATAATATGCCCTGGGACCTTGTGACAGAGCAGACTCAGCCAAGGACTAGTTAATGTTTGGTCTAAGGAGCAGAGTTTCTGGCTCTACAGACAAATTCCACTTACAGGTGACTCAACAGGGTAGGAAGTGATGCCTATGGATATCAAGTATCTACAGCCAAATGCACACAATGCAGTGGTATGGAATTTCGTAGTTGCACAAGAATTATGTTGGGAAGCTTGGCAACTCAGCAGGGTTTTGGATTGAACAATCATCTGCAAGAAGGGAAAAGTGTCCAAAATAGCTGCCCTTGTGCTTCTGGATCACCTGGCACTGATAGTCTTCCTTCCCTAAAATGATCTAATTGATTTCCACAGAGGCCTGATGTGAAATCTTTAAAAATGTTCTCTCAATCGTGTGCTGGCAGATATGTAAAGAAATGTCTGTTCAGAGAGAGAACTGTAAAAGGGAGAGCAATTGAAAGTGGAAGTCTCTTACCAACGACAGACATTATGAACAAGCAGCTTGGCCATTCCAGGCAAGAAAGCAGGGCTTAAATTAGGCAATAATTTGGGATTTCAATGACCCACTATGCCATTTGTTCCCTTTCGGTACCTTAATGTTCCCTAACCTGTGTTTCTCCTCTCCTTTCTGACTGATGGATAGGGATGTTGGATTTGTTTGGATGCATGCTAAAAAAGGAAGCAGAGGAACTACAGCTGAAGAAAGACTAAGTTTAAACTGGATTCTCACAGATTTAAGAAGTGAATTTCAGACTGGTCAGCCTACTGCCAGAAAGTTGTGAGTCTGATGCAAATGAATTTCATAGCTTCTGCTGACACTCTCCCAGCTGCATTCTTCTGGAAGTGTGCTAAGGGAGTTTGCAGTTGCTCTCGGCAAAGCAATTCCTGAGTTTATCCTGCTGTTCTCTGACTGTAGAAACACAGGGTTTCTGAGTGTCCCCTAGCCATCAGCATGACGCCAACAACAAGAACACAGGGAGGTTGCTTTCTCAGTGACTTGTGCTGTTTCAAATGCTGCCTCAATGGAAGACATCACTCCCTCCACGCTGAGCATTTTTGTAATTGTGCAGGGAGAGCTTGGCTGCCGCAACTGTGTCTAAGGCAGACTGAAAGGAGTAGGGGAGTGGGAGAGACTGGAGAAGGACATGCTACATCCATCCCTTCCTTGGGCCCTCAGGAGACAGAGGTGATACAGGGGTTCAAACTTGCTGAAGTCTGAGTTCTCTTCTCTGTCTCCCAAGAGTGCCAGTGCAGTGAGCTATTCTCCATCCTGTTACCTCAGCCAGGCGCTCCAGCAGGCACAGGTTGGTGTGGATTGCATCTGATGTGAGGGTGGGATAGAACTGAGTGCAATCTGTGACGGGAATTTGCCAACAAGGCAGCAATTATAGACATGGGGTTCTATATGTGATGGACCATTGCCACTTCTGTAATGTTTCTAGAGAGAATGACAGGAGCCATTTTAGGATGAGGCTGCTACTCCCTGCTCTACGTCAGGAATCCTTCCTTAGCTGTACAAGAAGATTAAGAAGTCCAGAAGTAGACAGCTGCAATCTGTGCATTACCCCTGGTTCCTGCTGAGACAAAACAGTGAGAAAAGCAGCTTCTCTCAGTGGTGCCAAGCAGTAGGACAGAGGCAATGGGCAAAAACTGATGTACAGGAAGTTTCATCTGAACATGAGTAAGAACTTCTTTACTTTTTGAGTGACTGAGCACTAGAACAGATTGCCCAGAGAAGTTGAGGAGTCTCTTGCTCTGGAGACACTCAAAAGCCATCTAGACAGAATCCTGAGTAATGTGCTGTAGGGAGTCGTGCTTGACCAGGCAGGTTGGACTAGATGACCTCCAGTGGTGCCTTCCAGCCTTAACCATTCTGTGACTCTGTGATATTTGGTCCAGGTCCTGGTCTGATATTCCATTACAATGCTACCACCAGTATTGTGCCTCTTCAGGCAGCCAAACTTATTTTATTTAATGAGAGTTTATTAGGGATGGGGCAAGTAATATATTAGGATAGGCTGCTTTTTCTCAATGGATATTCAGAGAGCATCATCTGGGAGAGCTTCCAGCTCATTCTAGCTTTTGTTTCCTTAATAGAAGTCAGTATGGATCAGAGCCATAATGTATTTCTAGTATGCAGATTGCCAGAGATCTAAAATTAATATATGGGCCTTCTTGTCCCAAGAGATCAGTGAACCTATGGATAGCTTTCTTCAGAAAAGCCTGTCTATCTGTCTTTGCACGATAGCTTTCCTTCCCAAATAGGCAAATGTAGGCTGAGTTAGCAAGGACACGACAGTTTGGACTAGCTAAGCCAGATTTGGATGCTGCCGAGATGAAAAAGTGGGATTTTTTTTAGAGTTTCCTCTGGCAGAGAAAAGTTTCACCAGCATTCTTGGTCAAAGCCTGTCTGAATCTGTTTCCTAGCAGAAAACGTGCCCATCCTTCCTCCCACTTCTGTCACAGTCTCTTCCAGAGGACTGTGGTGGTGGGAAGGAGCAATTGCATTGGTTTTGAGGACTCAGTTTGCTGTGAGCACCCCAGCCCGCACTCCATGCTGTCTGGAAAGAATGACGTGAGGAAATAGGATCTCAGAGCCTGGGGAGAAGCTTTGCAGACCACCTGGCTTTCAAATTCCTGGCACTGCTCAAACTTGTCTCTGTAGGAAATCCATGTTCTAAGTCAAGCTCAGGTCACATGAGAAAATGAATTTGGCAGGAATATAATGATTCCCTACTGATCTGCCAACAAATCCACCCCAAGCATCTTGCTCCATGGCTCTACACTTAGAATAGAGCAGCACAACTGACAGCCCAGTGTAGAAAAGAGGCACTTTTAGAAGTGCCTGGAGGTGGCTTGTGCAGGCTCTCGCATGGTCCAATGCTGCTGCAAGCTGACTTCCCCTAGCACTGCATTCTCCTTTTACAGAAAAATAAAAGGCAAGGGCTGAGGAAGAGCTTGAAAGCAAAGAGAATTAAGGTGGCAGGAAAAAATACATTCCTTCGTCTTAGTGTTCTATGTTCCTACTGTCCTAGGAAGACCTCAGTTCTCCTTGGTGCTATTTAGCCACTCAAAAAGTGCACAAATGTAGGGACAATTCGTACTTCTGTGCCCACCTGACCTCCTCTGACATCATTAATAGCAACTGGTGAGATGTTGCCGTTGCATTTAAGTACTGTCTTGTGCATTGTTTTTCCCAAAATATCTCAACTTCAGAGCAAGGTGCATAAAGAAAATGAAATTCAGAATGACTTTGGCACAATTATAGTAGAAATGAGCAGCTATTGAGTTTAATGTAGATGCCGCGATGGGAAATATAATCTCATTTCCTCTTCTTTTTTTGTCTTTTGTGTTAGGTGCTCTATTATCAAATTTATATGGGATGTTCAAAAATTTTATTGCATTGAGCATATTTGGGAATTGGGAGGTCTCTTTATTACAGAAGGCAGAGATTTTTGAGATGGGCTGTCAACAACTTGCAATGCTTTGACATCCCTTCAAGGTGACTGGATGATGTGCTTTGTGCAGAAGTGCCCCTGGGGGCAGTATAACTGGAAACACTGGATTGTCTCTTCAGGCTGCAAATTTTTGAAAATTAGAGGCCTGAAATTAGATATGTAAATCAGTACTTCTGTATGCATAAGCACAAACATAACAATGGAAGGTCCTGATTTTCAGAGTTGTTGCTGTAAGGTCTAACTGTGGGCAGTCAAGGCTGAAACTGTGAACTGAGGTGTTTCCTAGAGGAACTGAGTAAACACACTTTTGAATAATTTTCCTTTATGTTTGTGAAGGTAACTGTGTATGTGTTTATGTGCCTATTGATTTCTGTATCTTATATAAATGTAAGACATACATATATTTACTTATAGAAGACATGTACATGTAAGGAAGGAAGTATACAAGCAACTAAACATATTCTTTATATGCATTTATATTTAAATTACCCTAGTTCTGCTAGGAGACAATCAGAAATATCTAATTATTCACCGTAGTGGAGAACAACCTAAAGAAAAATTTTTTAAAATCCAGGTGTGAGAAAAGCAACTGAGACTGATGGCATAGGTCCCTCCCCTGGTAATCATGGAAATAGCGTGGGTATAGCTGCAATCACTGCAGCCCTGTGGGTGCAAAAGCATTTTTCTCTCCTTCAGATTGTCTTATCCAGTGCTCTCCTCTCTTTAGGGGGATAGGTAAAGGTGACAAGCAGGAGCCTGAGAGCAGAGTTTGTGAAGTGGCTGAGGTCTGGATTCTAGAAGCTGAATTCTCATCTGTTGTCTTTTTGTGTGTTGGGGTTATATCTGCTCTGTGACTCCCAGGGGATCGAAGCTGCTCTGGTCAGTTATTGGGAAAGCCTTCTGCTCCCACTTTGCGCTGACAAAATATGTGAGCAGCAGGAGAAGGTAGCAAATAGGCTGAAGGAGCCAAGTTATTTCAAAGGCAGTCTTTGGTGAAAGGGCACCTGCCTGAGGCTGAGCGAGGCATCCTTCTCCTTCCCTATGCAGGTGGGGGGAGATGGATGCCAGCAATGCCCCAAAGGGAGTTTGTACACTGGGAATCGTTTTCAAGGTGAAAATTTTGACTTGCCGGTGCCCTCAAAAATTGAAGTGGCTAAGGGAGGGAATTAAATCTTGTACTCTGCTCAGACGGATGCTCTGGATGCCTGGTGGCCTGTTAAGGAGTCAATTAAACCATGTAGTTAGAGCTGGGATACACACAGCTGTCAGCAATGGAAAGGACAGGACTTGCATGCCAGGGAGAGGGAAGCAGACCGAAAGTTTTCCCTTAACGCTTTTTTTGGATGTGTCTTGCTGCCATTGAAGCTTTCTCTAATAATTTTGGACTTGGATTTTGCCAGGAGGGGCTGTGGGCCCTCCCTGCTGGGAGGGTTGAAAGAGGAGAGCGGAAGGATGGCCAGGTCCGCCTGGAGACGTCCTGGGTGCTTCCACACATCTATTTCCCGGAGAGCCACCTGATGGTGCTGTTTGTTCAAGTTCCCGGCCGCCGAGGCCCCTCCGAGCCTGCAGAGCTGTGTATGGACCTGCATGTAGATATGCCTTATCACAGGGCATTTAATTAATAAATAAATGATAAAAGAAAGGCCTGCATCGCCCACCTGGCTCTGGCGGTGGGAGCTCACCTCTCTGTGAGGCCCTGGGGCAACAACAGATGGGTTTTTAAGCTCAATTTCAAGAAAGTACCTTGGAAAAGGTCTGGGGGAGGCCAAGCCTGGGTGTCTCTGCGTTTTGCGGAGGCTGACGATGGCTTGCTAGGTTTTCCCAATTTATTTTGCATTCACCTCACAGTTTCCATTGTGGAGCTTTCCCATACAAGGATTAACCACCACAAGCGGTGCAGTGCAGCTCTGGCAACCTCCCTGGAAAACACGCATCCTGAATAATGATGAGTGCTGAAAGCAGGACAGAAAATCCACCCTTCTGCTCCTTAAATCAGCACTGGCTCGCAGCACCCCAGACAAAGAGCAGTGCTGGGTGGTACCCCCATTCCCACAGCCTGCCCCCCTTGCAAACCTGGCTTGCTCTCTACAGGGGCTCCCAGCAAAGTGTGCGGGCAAGGCAAGAAATGCTAACTGTGGGGATGCTCCTGCCCAGCTTCATGTATCTACGGGGGGGGACAGGCTCCCCAGTTCCTCTGGAGGGTATAGGGTTGTGTTTTCCATTTTAGGGACCAAGACCTGCAGTTAAGGACTAGCAGTGCTTGAGGTGATGAACAATCAGGGCCAGCATGTGGGGAGAACAAGCAGCTCAACATCCTGCCCTGCCTGGTTCACTTTCTGCTCGTGACAGAGGGCAGGAAATAATACTTAGCCCAGGTTGCCCTACTCACTCCTGCCACAGGCAGCACCACCAGTGGGTCCTGCTGAAGTAAACAGGCTGGCTTCTCATTTGTTTCTCACTGTCAGAATGATGAGTCCAACTAGATTTCTTTCTGTTTTGTGTTTGCTGCTTGTTTGTGCTGACAAAACACATGCGTAGTTTGTAGTTCCCTCATTTCGGCTGGTTGCTGTTCCATTTTAATGTAAGGCACTTCGTCGGAGGTCATTTACTCGGTATGTTGCTGGGCCATTTACAAATATGAACTGATGAATATTTCATCATCGTTCACCAGGAATTCTGTTGAAGTGTAGAGCTTCATGGCAGTGAGTCAGTACGTGATGCGCTCAACCTGAAATCGTTTCTTTGCAGCATCTCTCATCAGGCATGCTAACTGCTGACGTTGTAAGAGGGAGGAATACATATATGTATTAATACAATACTCTTTATCTCACCTTGATTCTACTTAAATATCTGTGGAATCAGTGTTGCTTGAGGAAGGGGCTCTTTCGATGAAATAGCAAGAGCAGCCATCTGTTCCCATTCATTTTAAGTGCAATTCCCGGTCTTCCTTTCCTTCCCGCAGTGCCACACCTCCGGGGGGGAGGCTCTGCTGGAATCAGAAACTCCCTCTTTAGAATAAGCACTTGCAGCAGAGGAGGTGGTGAGACCAATTTATCTTGCTGCAAAACATTCTAATGGAAGCAGGGCACGGTGTGCAGGGGACACATGCCTGTGTTAATGCCTGCTTGAGACTGCAAAGAGCCTGGAGCAATCGTTCTGCAGAGGGAGACCCCAGCTATTTGTCTCAGAGTCCAATGATGATTCAGGCACCAGCATCATTAGGTGTTTTATTGCTGAACCAACTGAAAAAATCAGAGTCTGGGTTAGAGTACCAAGGTTGACAGCAGGGTCTGTAAAGGTAGTTTACCCTGCAGCTGAGAGAGCTGTTGCTCTGTTGATGGCAGAGGGGCAGCAGAATGACCCAGCTGCATGATGCAGATGTTCTTGTAGCAGTGCCTCCCTCCTCACCTGCTGACTGAGGAAAAGTCAGTGGGAGGGCGTCCTCTGTAATGGTGGTGTTTACACCAGTGTAAAACAGTACTGCACTCCTGGATTTTCTGGACTGCGTGGCTCTCATGGTGATTGAAGTCTCACACTGGTAACTAGGACTGTGGAGCACTGTGTTTCACTAGTGAGAAAATAATCCAACCAACAAGGACTGTAACCATCCATGCTTCTTCAGCCCTCTCCTTTGGTGCTGTTGATGGCGACTCTGGGAGCCTGAAGGAACCAAGGTTACTGTGACTGTGTCAGATACAGCAGAGGAAAGGAGGCCATGTGTACCTGAAAGCCGTCTCCATCCCTGTACACTCAGAAACCTCTCTCTGGTGCACACACTCCCGAGATGGGCTGCAAAATGTGCCTGCTCTTTATTTAATGCTGGATGGTTTTCTGCTGCTTCTGAGCTAGAGTGAAGGAGAGAAGTTGTGAACAGACAAAATTTGGTAGCTGTGTGGGAAGTAGGGGGTCATCTTGACATATGCAGAGGAGAAAAGCTGGTAGTTTGGAACGAGGCTCCACAACTCCTCAGAGTGAAAAATGAGATAGACTCCTCATCTTTTCACTCTTTCATCTCAGCTTGTCTATCTTAATATGTCAATATTGATGTTGATATGTCAATATTGCAGTTTGCCTGGCACAGTGTGTACCTATGCAACAGGCCATCCGATGCTGCACTGCAGCAGCCAGGTCCTGCAAACCTAAATGCTCTGCTTTGTGTGAAGCTCTTGCCATACACTATACAGAACAGAGGTGGGAAGTTTTTGAGACTGAGCAAGTTTTGTGCTGGTGCCACTGTCCAGACTCTGCTATTCAAAGAGGTTACTATGTACTCTTGGTATATAAACTAGCCCACAGCACCAAACTACCCGGAACTAGCTTTAATTTTAATGATCTGTAGGGTTTTTGCTTTAGGGGTTTTTTAATGGTTGTTTTCTTTTTCAGATTTTGTGAAGTCTATAGAGACTGGAAGTCTGTACAGCATGGACAGCCCACCACTGTGCTATTCATATCTGCTTGTGTATAGATGTAGGGTAAGCTTTCTATTATTGCATGTTATGACTTAGTTTCTGGAAGAACCCCCACAGAGGTCTGGTTCTCCTAGCTACAATGTCATAGCTGTCCTTTGGTTCCTGGGTCCAGCTTCCCCTTAAAAGGACCCAAACCCAGTGAAGACATTTGCTGAAAAAATATGGTTAGGTGGGATGTACTTTTTGTGACCACAAACTTTAATCACCATTCTGACAGATGCTTCACTAATATGCCTGGGAAAATAAATCTTTTTGGCTCCTTTAAACCCCTCTGTACTTCATCTCTACTTTTTATGAGTATGTTTTTGAAGGTTTTTGTTTGCGTTTTATTGTCTTTAAGCTTGACTTATATCTTCATGTTTTTTCAGGCTCATACCCTACAATACAAAGTGCTCAGTGAAAGCCAGCTTGTAAAAGGAGGATAATGTCTGGAAGTTGAGATGTATGGGAACTTGTTGCCAATATTCATGATATGCAATGAAAGCAGGCAGTGTGGAAAAGAATGTGAGGGTGTCCTAGACTCCATCATAGTCTTTATTGGGCTTCCTAGTAGATTTTAAAAAAATATACTTGGATTTTTAATTTGACAAAATGTAATGACAGAATGAAACCAATTCTGTAGTCAGTTTTTCCAAAACAGCTCAATTAACCTGTCGATCTTTAAAATACAATTAATAACTTTTTGTAGAGTGAGACTTCTTTTGTGTGGGGGTGCAGGCGTATGTGGGTGGTTACTGAGCATACATGGTACTCTGATCTCTTCTCACTGTCTCTCTTCCATTCTCTATTTTTGATGCACACAGATATTATGGGCCAGAATTTGCCACTTCTGTCAACCCAGAAATAAACAGGACTAGTCATAGGGCAAAACATGACTTGCTACAAATGCAAGTGACAGAAATTGTACCTGAATGGTCATTTTTAGTAACACTGGGTTAGTTTTCAAAGTGGAGAGCAAATTAATGAACTTGTATTAGGATCTAGGAGAACAAAGAAGAATGATCGCCATTCTAGAGCAACTTGGTGAAGGGAGGGCAATTGCAATGGAAATTGCTATTTAAGGCAGTGTCTAAATTTTGGTTCAGGGTAGGTTTTCTCAGCAGCATAGCTGACATTTCCCAGTATTTCACACTATGATTTTACAGTACTTCAGCCATGAGTTAAGTAAGTTCAGACTTTGCATGAAAGAGTAAATATAGCAGATTTCACTTTTTTACTTAAAAAGTAGATGCTGCACCTCTCTGTGTCACCCGTTAGTCACTTTTGTCACCAGACATGGTTACTGTATGTTCTGCCAGCTGATGTCTTTGCTTGTCCATCTCTTAAGGAAGCTTGGACTGTGAGAACCATCAAATGTGGTTTAGATTTCAGTGTAGCAAAGGAAGGACAAGAGGCAACAGGCACAAAGTCACAGCTTGAGAAATTACAGCTGGATGTCAGGAAGAAAATTTTCACAGGCAAGGTGGCCAAACACTGGAAGAAGTTGTTCAGAAACACTGTGATATCTCATCTTTGGGAGTGGGACTAGATGACCTCCACAGGTTCTTTTGTGCCTGTTATTCTGTGGTTCCGTGATTTTGAGCAAGAGTTTGAGCACCTTACACAATCCATATTGCCTCTGTAATGCACCAGACAGACTCCCAAGCATCTTTGTACCGCTTTCAGAAGTAAAACTCCCTCAGCACTCTCCATACTATGATCAATTTTCAACAAATTTGCAGGCTGCCACCCCTCACGCCATGCACAATAAACTTTGGTTTTGCCTTTATCTTCCTGTATTTGAAAATGGCTTTTAGATCCATCTGCAGCTGAAAACATCTGCTTTAATGAAGAAACTGAAATGTACATGAAAACACACCAGAAAATTAGGCTTACTTCAACCCAGTGCGTTCCAGGTATTGCTCCTCAACAGATTCCCATGGAAAGCTTCTACCTCTGGTAAGTGTTCCTAGCGGGAATTTGTCAGAGAGGGTTCTTCTCTTTTCACCAATTGATGTCATTGATGAGCTCTCTCCTCTTTTTTCCCCCTAAAGTTTCAGGCCACCAGGCCTAAACAGACTGCAAATAAGCACTTTGTCAACATTCAAAATGAAACAGAGAAATTGGCTTAGGTCTCAAGAGGCTGAATGCTCAAGAGGTTGAGGAAGGATAAATGCTTTGGATCAGCCAAATGCTGTTTAGTCCATACCCCCAGTTCTGAGTAAGACTCAAGGCAAACAGGAATTTTTTTCTTTAAGTTAAGTTTTGAAAAAAATTTCACCTCTTACTCTGTGTGAGAAAAAAAAAATTGCAGAAGACTGTTTATCCACAAGTTTTCTATGTTTTTCCAGGATTATAGGACAATTCAGGCTGGAATTGATCTTGGGAAATCTGTAGTCCCACCTCTTACTGAAAGTAGGATAGGCAGTGAGGTTAGACCAGCTTGCTCAGGATTTTACTCAGTCAGGTCCTTGAATCCTCAAGGACAAAAGCTTCACAACCCCCTTGGGCTATGACTCTTCCGAAGAGGTCAGTTGTTCTAAATTTTCTGGAAAAACATCGGTAAGCTGAAGCCCTAGTTCAAAGGAGTATGTTGCATTGTCAGCAGAGAACAACCTGACCATGGCCTGAATAAGTCATTAAAATGTCCTCCAGCCTTCCCTTAGTAATGTGGATCTGGTAGCACTGGAGGTGCCAGAAAGACTGTATCCTAGTTCGAGTTGCAGCTGAGCTTCAATGCCATCACTAGTGCTGGCACCCTCCTTGCCTTCAGCCCTGGAGCTCATCCAGTTCTGGACAAAGTCACACGGGCCTTAAAATACAGTGCTGAACTCTGGAAGAAACATGGGGTTTCTGTTAATTTGGTGTGAATGAGAAAAACAATTGCTGAAGGGTACTCCTTTATTAGCTGTTAGTGAAGACAGTTCAGGATTTCTGATTGAGATCTGATGCAAAGATCTGTTAATTTTGAGTCTTCTTTGCAGAAGCTGCTGCAGTCTGGGTAAATGGCAGTGTATGCCAGCTGAGCAGAAAGATGGCACAGGTTACTGAGTAAGATCTAGGAATTCCTGATTGAGAGATTATGGCCAGAACTCTGTGGGAAGACAGACAACGGCAAGGTGTAGGATCAGCGAAGTTCCTGAGCACTTGCAAAGTCCCTTTTGCCAAATGTTGTGGTCTCAATATTTGGGCCACTTTCATGAGTTTCCATGAGTGATCTATGATGGGTAAGATGGAAAAGTTTCTTGCTTCATTGTCCCTGTTTCCTTTTTCATGGACTTGAACTTGATGAAGCACCTTTTCTGGGTCAGTTTCAACAGGGCAGATGGATTTCTGGCATTTATCTTGATACCCAATGCCAGGGAAAAAAATAAATCAATATTTAATAATTCTTTCTTAATACAGTCTTCCTGTGTCCCTGCTCAGAGTATCCAAGGTCACCAAGAGCTGCACAAAGGCATGGGAGCAGTAAAAGCTGTGCTCTGAATGCTGTCATATGCTGTCTCTTGTTAGGTTCATAGGTTGCTTTCAGGGACTTCCCATGGCAGTGTGTAATAGTAATCTTAACCTGGCATACTCAAATGGCTTCTTTGTTAACCAAGCAAGGACAAGAAACAGCTTGTTTGAAGTGGTGCATGTTTCCTTTTGATAATGATGCCCTCCACCAGCCTATTAATAGTAGAAGCAGTGCTTAATTAACAGCTTTCCTACGGTCCCTTGCCCCCTCTGGTCTGGCTCAGAGCTCATGGTGGCTTTCTCACATTTGTGCATTGCCATAGAGGCCTCTCTCTTTGTCCTTCTAGAGAAGGATGGCAAGCTATGGCTTGTATTTTGGGATCTTTAGAGAGAGAAACATGTAAAACAGTGCCTGACATGCTGAGCTTACTTCACCCAAAGGGAGTGCAGGAGTAAAAATCATCTGAAGTGTGGAAGTGACACAAGCTTCAAACTTAAGGAGGTAAGGCTACCCAGAAGCCCAAATTTCAGTAATAGTTAATTAAATCTAGACTTCCAGGTTTTTTTCAAGATGCTGTACCCAAATACACACATTTCCTTCACACTTTAGTCACAGGACAATTCAGATAAGTTGAGACTTGTTTTCCACAAGGCACAAAGTGCTTTTCAGCAATCTTTTAATTTTGTAGTGCATGATAGACATTCTGTTTAATTTTTTTTCTGCTTTTCCCCTTTCAAACTGTACTGCTATATATTTTTTACAGCTCAGCATGTTATTTGGTGTAGGGAATGAATCCATGTGAGAGGAACCCATCTGCAGTCCTTGGGTAGCTCCCCGTAAGATCCATGCAACTTAGTGCATACGCGGTCATACTTGACCTCCTGTTCTGATCAACTTTCCTGCTTTTTCCTTTCTGTGTTGTGCTTCAAGCTCCAGGGATATTTGCTATTTGTATCTGTGCTGGCCCTACTTTTAACCAGAAAAGCAATAGAAAATAAGGTTGTCTTTTGCAACTGATCTGCTAGCAAAGCTGTGCTTGATGATAATGAGCAGGTAAACCCTCTAATTCTACTGAGTGACCATAGGCCTCTATTAATGGTGTCACGTGCAGAGAGCTGTGCTTTAGAACCAGCAGTGTCCATGATGAGCAGCTTTATCCATGTTGACACTGCAAGTAACAATTGAAAAAGTTTGGAGACCTCGTCTTTGCCTATAAATACTCCAAATGAATCTTTCTTGGCCTCTTCTAAGGTCTTGTAACTTAAACTGTGTGGTAAAATCCAGCCACTGAGGATTTATGAAGCTTGGGTAATGACAATTTATTGACCTCTGTGTTCTTGCTCACTTGCAAAGAGAGTCAGCTGAAGGAAAGGCATTCGTACTTTATTACTCTGCCTTGAACAATGACATTTTTATTCCTCAAGAATTGTTTTTCTTTTTAATTTAGAGGCAAAACACAATTTCCCTTAATTTGTCATGTAACAGAAGATTGGCCTGAGATGCTTTGAATTCCTTTTCTAATAAATGCAAATTTCACTGTCCAATCTTACTTTCTAGTAACTGCAAGATTAAAGTTGAAAAACAGATTGTTCAAGAGGAATAAAAGTAATTTTTGAGGTGTCATAATTGCATATTTCTCCTACAATAAAATAGATATTTTTGACTGCTCCTTCACAAATCATCCTAATTTCAGTTGATGCTCTGCTATGACAAATGCATCAACAAAATTATAGAAACTGTTATGACGATATCAGAAATAATTAAACATGGACACTTAAGAGTTTGTGTCCTAAACCATACACTACTGCAAAACTACCAGCTCTGGCAAGAGCAAATGCCAGCAATGCCACTCTGCCACCAACTGTGTACGGGTTTGTTGGCTGTCTCAGGCTTGCTAGAATGTATAGTGGCTGAATTTTGCCTGCTTTCCCTTAATAGAAAGCACTAATTGTGGTCTTTATTCTCTCTCCAGCTGTCAGGTCCCTGAAACTTATAAAAATATAATTATCTGTGATACTCCAGCCCTTCTTTCAAATTTGGTTAAAATTAGCTAAGGAGAAAATTCACTGAAGGGAGCTGGCAGACAGGAATCAGGCCAAAAATACATCAGCCGTCGTGTCAGTTGCATGTTCCATGGGTAGCTGCTAATTTAGTACTGCATTTCTCCCCGACCAGCCTTTGGAGATAGCTACTCTGGTGTCCAGGAGTTGTGATTCTTTGGTGCCTGTATCAGTAAAGAGCTACTTGGAAATGCTTGGGTCTGTCCCCTCCAAGCACCACTTAGTGCTGAGTGTTGCTGCATGCTCTCAGAGGGGGCTTGGCAGCCTGCGGATTTTGTGTTCCCTGTGGATTTGGGGGGCACATCAGACATCTGCACAGAAGGCAGTGGGGCTGCCCCTACAGGCTTGTGTGTGGCTAAGGGCTGTAGGTAAGAGCAGCAACGAGGCTATAACAGCATGGGACTCCTTTTTGGAGAAAGACCTTGGCCCTCAGTGAGTACCAACCTCTGCACAACTTCGTGTTGCTGTGTTGTTATGGGCAGAAAGAGCTTTAACTCTAGATCAGAGTTAAAGTAGTAAGTGTCCCTCTTCCATGGGCATTTTTGACTGGGCAAGACACAGCCCAGCTGGTCTGTTTTGAGCCTGTGTAGAGTAAGTTGCATTCAAGTGTGTGGTAGGTTCTGTATCCAAGGTACAACACCCATTTGTGTGTGACACTGTCACCTCAATAGCACAGTGTCTTCTACAGGCTCCGCTGAAGGGCTGATTTTCATTGAGTAGGGTGGGGGTTTCAGGTCTCAGGCCCTACTGCTGCAGAAGACCCATATGCCTGGATTTAACTTTGTGCCTGGGAGCATTTCTGTTGAAATTTGTAGGCATATTCCTCTAGGCACATTTAAGCTTCGTGGGCTGTCCTGGCTGGGGTCTTTCTGCAAGGTGTGTTTAATATGCTAAGTCTGCAAGGGTAGAACAACCACTATTCTACTTGTGTAAAGGAGACAGTAGTGTGGCACCTGGCTTTTCAAGGTGCCCTGCAGTGCTGAAGACTAAAAAAAGTATTTCTCCATTGCACAGTGCAATTTGGTGAAGAGATTTCAGAGAGACCCCTAAACTAGTTAGCTGTAAGTATGGTAAGCAATATAGCTGCATTAGCACAGAGCTCAGCTAGGTAAATTAGCATTGTGCAGCATAGACATATCCTAAATTTCTGGTATGGTTTCCTCAGTGACTCTTTTTCAAACCACGGCTTGAAAATAAAACATGATTTTTTTTACCCCTCCAAAACACTGTGCTAGGAAAGCTTGCGTACATTTTTCTTTTTTATTATCTTACTATCTTCTCTTTTAAGATAAATTCTAACCTGACTACCTCATTTTATTTAATTTTATTTTTTTGCTTTTATTGGTGGCATCCTCTCATTCGTCTGAGCCTGGATCCCCTGTAACCAAAAGCAGTTTCAGCTGGGGCACAGAAGATACTGCCTCTGTATTATAAAAAGTATTATTTCAGTTCGCTCATGACCTTGTGATAGAAGGCTAGACATGATAGGAAAAGGAATAGAGATCTAGCATTATTATGTCCCTACATAAATCTACGCAGTTCTGATCACACCATCTCAAATAGGATGCAGTAGGACTGGAAAATGCTCAGGAAAGGGCAAAGATGATAGATGTTGTGGCTTATATAGCATGAGAGTAAGTCATATTCTCCAGTCTGTGGAAAAAGTAACTGTGGGGAGACAGTGGAGGGCTGCCATGGAAGTCTGCTGTGAACAGCATGGAGAAGGCAGGTAAGGAACTGCTAAGGGCTGCTACGATGTAAGAATATGTGGTGAGGGAACAGGTTTGGAGCTCTTCAAGGAAGAAGTCTCCTCTCAGTGATTGACAAGTAGTGGAACTTGCTGCCACAGTGTATGGGCGAGTCCAAATATTTAAAAGGAGTTAAAGTAAGGACATTGGTTACTTTGATGGTAGTTCATCAACAATTAAGGGAAATCAAGAAGGTGAAGGTGGGTTATTCCTCTCAAAGCAAGAATAACAGATTATTATCTTTTGTGCCTCTAGGAGTGGTTGTGGCATCACTGGATGACCCACTAGGTTATTGTAGGTACTAAGATGTCTCCACCTGTGACTGCAAATCTACCATTCTACACAGTGTAAATTCTTTGAAGATCAAGGGAGAAAGACCCAAACCACTACTGGCTGAGGTGCATTTTATCACAAAGGAAGAGTATCATCATAATTCTACCTGTTTGAAAAGACTGAGAAAATGAAAACTGCTGTGGTGTGTCACAGGTTGATGCCTACCCTGACACACTTCTCCTGCATTCTTTAGGTCAGGTGCTTTGGGAATTCCTGAGATTGAAGTTACACAAGTGTTGCTCTGCTTAATCAAGTACAGTGGCTATTTTAGAGCCCTGTAGATTGGAAATAAGGGCAGGGAAAAAATGAGATACAGCCAAGGTGGTAAGAATATATATATGAGGACTCAGTTCTGCAACTATTTAAATATCCTGTATAAGTTTCACTTTCAAGCAACATACTCAGGAGAAGGTGGTTTTGCAAGGAGACTCTTGGTTCAGTAGAGAATAAACTTCCTTTAATATTTGCTGAAGTCTTATATAGCTAACTTTTCTTAACAGGTTGTAGCTTTCCATGGCATTGTTTAATGTCTGCATGGTGATTTTCTTCCTCCTGGCTCCACCATCCCAAGAATTTGATGAATGAATGGAATGAAGTCATGGACCATTGGCATTTTTCCATCCTCCAAAGCGATATGATACAAAAATTTAAGCTTATATGGATTTTGGAGTTGGTTGGATGTTTGGGGGAGTGAATACTCCCCCAACAAAAAGTTTCTGGGTTCAGATTACCTCTGCCCATCTGGAGATTCTTTCTGGGTGAGCAGGATTACCAGAAACTGGTGTGCAGGCAGAATAATGCAGGTCTAAATACGCTGGATCTAGTGTTGGCTAAGATATCATGATTGGCCTCTGATCTTGGTTATGTGAGATAAGTCAAAAATAGTGATATTTTTGCTAGAAGAGTTTGTTCTGTCTGTGCCTTTATACCTGGCAGAGAGGCAGTAATTCCAAGGCACAAATCAGGAACTCCCACACACAGCCCTTGATTGCTTCCTTTTCAACTCACCATGCAATTGCCATATGTGAATCTAGCAAGTGATACTTCCTAATCTAAAGCACTATCACTTTCCTAAAAGTACAAGCCTAAATAAACTGCATGATTGGGAAAATTAAATCAATATCAAGTCTAGAAAGTGAAGAAGGATGGACTTCTACTAGGATAAGTGCTCCCTGTTGATACTGGTGGCAAGATGTCAAGAAGTTTGATGTCACGAAAACCTGTGTTCCTGTGTGCACATGAAATAAAACCTAGTGAATGCAGGGTATACCAAAACTCTGCTACAGTGGCCAAGTTGTCCCCATCCTGTTTTGTTTTCCTCCTCTGCCTGTTCTTCTACTGACATCATCAACAAATACATCAGGGCAACACAACAGCTACTCACATCTCACCCTTCACTTAGTTTATCTTTTCCAATATTTAAAGACCTATCTTTGGCAAATATTCCGAGCTTCCCAGAAATATGCAGACAACCCACAGAGGTTGTAGAGTAGAGGAAAAAAAAGTGAGGCAATCTGGGAAATGTCTATCTTAGTCTCCTCCATGTTGAAACAAAAATGCTTCCTTAGAAAAGATCCAGAGCCAGCACACGCAGACACTGCAGGAGTAAGATGGATTTGAGTCTGGATCTCCAAAGCACTGACAGGTGAATTACAAAGGGCAAGATCTTCATTACTGGTGATTTAGGAGGCATGAAGAGACCCAGCTTGATTTGTGGATCCCAAGTGGAGTTTTCAAGGCTGACAATTAATAAGAGGAAATTGACTTGTAAACTGAATGAATCTGACACAGGGTCATGAGAGCAAATTACATTTGGAAGCTGCAGTGCCATTTTTCTAGTTGTGAGAACAGTGAATAGTGTGGAATTTTGTTTGCAGATACTTTTTGACTTTTCTCCTTCTGTGCTTTTCTCCTGCCATCCCCATTCCAAAAATTCAAGTCTTTCTTTGGGGATTTAAGTATTTAACTACTTAATCTTTTAATTTGAAGTAACAAGACAGTTTGGTGACATTTTACAAGACAAAAGCCATTGAGTCTACCTCTCATAACTACACAACTGTTAAAATCCCCATATGACTAATCTCTAATTCCCAGCAGTCTACTGCAAATAAAATCATACTTTGAACTGTGCTACTTTAGTATACCAAATAAAGCTCCCACACGACTTCCAGATCAGCTCAGAGTTTGGTTAGCCTAAACCATGGTGATGTTTATACAGATCAGAGACTGTATTAAATAAAACTCTCTCCATAAACGTTTGTGGGAGATTATATTAAGCTCAACAGTCTATGAAATCTCCTTAAAAATGCAGGGTGCTTGGCCTTCTATGAAATGGTATGTAGGAAAATTAAGTCACAAAAGTGTATCCCGAGTCCTCCACAACTGAAGGACTATTCTGAAAAAAATTTCCTTTGCCTGTAATGATTTTCAGCCCCATCCTTTCAAACTTGCATGCAAAGGGCCCTTTGGGAAACAGCTTGCTTGGATACAGATTCCCAGGCCCAGAAGATCTCTCTTACTCATATTCCTTTCCAACTGGCTGCTCACAGGTGATATTAGGGGTTGTATGATATTTGCACTCTTTCACTGTTTCTCTATTAGCTTTCAAAGTAATGGGATAATTTTTGAGTTGGAAGCAAATGAAAAGATGGCAAGATTCAAACATGTGTGTTGATAAAAACAAGACAGGCTGTGCCTATTGTTAATGCCATCCAATCCCCAGGTTGGCAAGAAGCTACTTCTGGGTTTCCTGGGAGTTCAAATCATTGAAATGTAGCTTTTCCGCCCAGCACAGGAGCTGTCTTCTTTGAGGGAGAGAAAAGTGTGACTACTGTATGCCTGTGTGCTTTCAGAGGGGCAGGGAGCACCTTGGGTGAAAGGTGTGGCAGGGCTGGGGTCCTCCAGGCCCTTGGATGAAGAGAGGTTTGGGGACAGATCCAGGCTTTCAGACATGGAGGTTTTTGAGGATGAGGTCCTGGCTGAGGGAGGCCCATCAAGCAATAGGAGATGGTACATGATCAATGAAGATTTCACTGTATGGCTAGATGTGGAAGTCTGATCCTTTCCTTTACTCACCCTTCAAAGAAGGGCGGAGGTACAATGGTGTTGTATTCTAGATCTGTAATACATACTGTGTTTTCAAAAATGGCTTATATCTTTGCTAGCACATGTGTTTCACTTGAGCTGCAGTTTCAACACTTTGTAAAAGAACTCGAGTGTTACCCATTACTGTGCTGAGGAAGCTTCCAACATGCAGTCAGATGACACAACATTAGGCCTTGCCTGTTTCTCTTCACTTAGCAAATACTGTGACTTGGAGGATGACCTGGGCCGCTGTGGATTTTCATAGTATTTTTATTGTGAAACACACAAAAGGAGATTTCAGAAGTGCTGTGTGATGTATAGTCTGTGTGATTGCCGTCAGCGATTTGTTCCTAGTACCCGACGTGGGAAAGGGAAATGCAAATGAAACATTTGTCTCCTTGGAAAAAAGGCTCTGAACTACTTGAACTGGAGGGACAGGCAGAGGCTGCTTTGCAGATCAGAGCTGTCCTCTGCTCATGCAGCGGAGAGCAGAATCTGCCTTTGCACTTCTTGACTGTTGGTACAAATTTGCAGTGCCTGCTCACCAGCTGGTCACATGAGGTGGTGACTCCTGCCCCTCCCCAGGTGGGAGACCCTGAATAAAATTAATTGATGACTGTAAACTTGGCATCTTTCAGCAAAGAAGATAAAACACTGGCTCTAAGTATGACTACCCCCTGCTGTGGTCCCTTTGCATTGGGCTGGCGCAGAGGGGACACACAGCACTGCCCACTGTGCCACAGCTGCTCCAACCTGCAGCAACATGCTGCTTCAAGGTTGTTGGCCCAGCAGCTGTCATGATCCCTGCATGGATGCAGACTTTTAAAAGAAGCTGCAAAATGTCAGGGATTTTATTTGCGTGACCTGCCCCCACTGTGCAGACCAGAGTTGATGCACAGCACAGGAATGTGGGTTAGATTATGGAAATAAGCACAGAGATACACACGAGAACTTCTGCTTTGTTTCATTATGACAGGGGTTTCATTTCTGATGGCTATGCACATGCCTGCATGCAGTGGGCTTCCACCTCCTTCTGACACAAAAGGCTCCCTGATCTACCCAGGGTAACAGCACAGCATTCCCTTCTCTACTCTGGGCTGCTGTTTTGTTGTAAGCATCCCACCTGGTTACAGTGCCCAGCTGGAATCGCATTGTTCTTTGGGAGCTGTCTTTCCACCACTGTTCTGTAGATGAACAAGGCAGGTAGCAGGACCACAGCCTGGTGCCCATTACACCTGGAGAATAGCACCTCTTGTCCCATCAGATGTAAAATTCTTAGGAATCATTTTTGCCATGGCACTATTCTCCCACAGAACAGATCCCACCCTCATGGCAACTGCAGTGAAATGCTGAGAAAATTGAGATGCACCTGCAGAAAGAAAGTAAAAACTTGAAGGCTGAAGTGACATAAGCATTTTGATTCTAGTTCTCTGTCTTTTCAGGTTTTTACTTTGTTTTTGTCACTCACATATTTTTCTGAGACCATCCATGCTGCCTGTGAAAATCTAACTTGATCTTTTTCTTGGAAGTAAATACAGCCTATTTTGAGCAACACTGGTCAAATGTTTCTAGTTAGAAGTGGAAAGGAAAAGGAAAACTTCTCTTTGTTTTATAAAACAAGTTTTGCTGTCCCTTGCCCTTTGGCATTCTAGCAGCTAAAATGGTTTAGAGCAGGAATAAATGATTTGGCATAAATATATTCTTGGAAGAATACTACCCTGAGGTTTCCCCACGTCTGAAGTTAGTTTTATGCAGTAGAGTTTTACTATGTGAGCATCTGGTGTGTTTTGTGAGACATCAAGACTTAGGTCTGTGTGCACATTTCCACTTCTTAGACTCAAAGAAGACAATCAACATTTTGTCCCTCACTTAGAGGCTTCTGGCTTCTAGTTTCATTGCAATTGAAATTTAAGAACCATGTGTATTGTTTATTTACCTCATGCCATTGCTGCAAAAGTTGCAGCTCATCCCCTGCACCTTCATGTGTTGCTCATGCGAAGTCACAGTTCTGCTCTTACCTGCTGTTTTCCCGACTCCTGAGGGCAGGGATCTCTCACCCCACTGCTGCCTCTTGTCCCTCCAAAAGACAAGCACTGCCTTTGCCTAGTCCAGACTCTTTGCTCTAGACTGTGTAAAAAGTTCATGCAGCTAACAAAAAAATTATTTTGATTATATAGCACGGACTTCTAGAATCATGTTATTTCACACGATCTTCATGCGTCTGTTTTTAAAAAGTAAGATTATGATGTTGGTGATCACATAGAAGAGTTTGAGAAGCAAAAATCATCAACATCAAAAATCTGATGACAAACAAATATCCTTAGAATTCATAATTGTTAAAAAACCTGTTTTATTTTTACTACAGTCTGATGAGAAACAGAGTCATTAATTTTGAATGCTGATAGCTGGGGAGTACTGGTGAGAAGGCTGGGTATGCACTTCAATGAACCATGGCTGAGTTTAATACTGATAAGAGGATCTTGAAATGTCAAGAAAAGCAGCTGCACGTTTGGGTTTTACTGTAGAAATCCCTGCCATTGCACTATTGAGAAGCTTTTCAGGTAATGAAGTGCGTGGGACATTCTTCATGGTATCTAGCCAAACGTGTAAAATACTGTATGAAAGAGGAAGGTAAAGATAGATAAAGACTGAGAAGTTGTTAGTCTTGTATCTACATTTCCTAGACCAGCTAAAAGGTAGGTGGGAGATTTTTGTCCTTTTGTTCTGGCCTGTGACTAGGCATATGCCTAAATGTGTCTCAGTTTCTGGTACTTTTGAGGATAGCTTTTTAATATTATTTTTACAGTTTGTACATGGTTTTACCTGATTCTTTGCAAACACATGGGGCCTCAAAGAGATGTAAACTAAATGTAAATGAATGTAAACTAAAGCACCTTCAAGTTCTTTGTGTTTTGCATAATTTTTTCCTTTGAAACAACAACGTAAAATACCGCAAGAAAATTCCATCTTGTGAAGTCTGCTTTAACTCATGTGCTGTTTTTTAACTCATTTGGTGAAGAACTGCTGCGAAGGATCTGATCACACCAAAGTGTGTTTTCCAGCAATGTTCATGCAAAGGATCCCGAGCAGAGCTGTGCGTGCCTGATTTTCTGTGCCAAGATTAACAGTGTGGGATAGCAGCGACTCCAGAGTAAAAGATTCTTTTTGCATTTTTCCCACATTATCCCACATGACTGAAATGTAGAAAGTCATACTTTTGAACATGTTGAGAGCCAATAGATGTTGTAACTGAGAGGTTTCAGGTAAGTGCTATTAGAAGCAGTAACCTGCCTGGGTGTGAATGCAGGGCTTGAGGTACACAGGTGCACACAAAGTAATTTATCCTAAATTTTAGGACACATTTTGTAGTATGGATGTAATATGGAGAACATATTCTTCAGATTGATGCACTTAATACTATCTTTATCCTGCTCTCTGGACTAAGGTCTCAACTGAGGGCCTCTAAAATTTTCCAGCATGCAAAGACTAGGTTAAGCATGGAGCAGAGAGATGGAGACCCTGGAGGGAGATTCACTGTAGTAGGTCTGGCAGAATAAAAGCAGGAAAAAAGAGGTTTTTTGGAGATTGGGTGCTCCTAAGGAGTGCTGAGTGTTATATAGATGTTATCTCCTACCTAAGTTCCCAGGCAGAAGGCTGAGCATGTGGTACTTTTTGCAATCTGTTCCTCTGCTCGAGAATGGTCTTGGCAGAGATGCCATATGCACAGCATTGTATTAAAAGTAGGTTTGATTATTTCCCATGGTAATAGTAAAGCAGTAGATGTGGCAGTAGGTAGAGAAACATTATAATGAGTGCAAATGGAAGCTCATTTCAGTGGTTGTTCACATTCCACTGCTTCTGCTGCTGTAAGAAAAGTGGCTGGGAGATAACACCCACAGTGCAGCAGCCTGACAGCTACCTTTCTGCATTAACTTAGAGTGCAATAAAGCACAGCGTTTTTGAAACAAAGTTCAAGTAGCCAGAGCCTCTCTGTGGAAATTAATTTCCTCTGGAAGGTAGTTCCACGTAACTCATCACCTACTTCACTGAACATTAGTCAGCCCTGTCGCTGGTGACAGAAGTGCTTGACAGAGCTGCCGGAAAGTGGGTCAGGTGGTGGATAAAACATAGCCTGCTTCCCTGGGCTGCTTTTAGTGTGGACCTCCTGAGACTGGAGTAAATAATAAATACCTGCAGGCCACCGTGGGCACTTTGAGTGCTGCTGCATAGCTCGTCTTTGGTCCATGAGAGGAGGAAATCATAGGTTGATATAAATCCATGTAGTAGGTATGCAGAAAGAAAGTTTTGGCTACCCATCTCTGTTTCTGACCTGCTATTGTGATGATTTTCTTCCTGAGTATGGGGAGCCATACACTGTTGGATGATGCAATTTCTACCCTCATAGGCCTGTTTCCCAGACTGGAGAGCTGAGGACTCCATTGGTGTGGTGGTAGCAGCTGTTTGTTGTCGATGCCTCTCCAGCGGCACTGGTAAGAGGAGGCCTGGGGCACTGCTCCTGGGCAAACACCCAGCTGTGCCTTGTTCCAGGGGGAGAGTTTTGGCTGTGAGAGCAGTGTTCACTGACACAACAGCCATTTCATGTCTTCCCCGTAGGAAAAGGCTGTGGGCCACGTAGAAGTTAATGTCTTTTAGAAGTCTTTATGAGAAGTGCAAAGCTGTGCTGTTTCAGGCTTTTTAAGTCACGTCTTTTATATAAAAAGGAACCTGCAAAGAACTAAAAAAGAATGAAGTTTGTGATCTATTTTCGTGCTGTATAATGATCTATTCCTTTCTCTTCCTTTTCCCTCTCTCCCTTTCTCTTTTCTATTCCTCCCTAGAAAGGTTAGGAGTTTTCCTAGTTACTGTTTGACAGCTTGTTATCCAGACTGTAAACACTGAATTTCAGTACTTCCAATCATTGGAAGAATCAAGGCACTGAATCATTAACAAGGCAATACTTTGTGCCAAATGTTTGTTTGTGATTAATGGTAAACAGATTTTAAAAAAGACAAAGAAAAGGATTAAAATAGCCTCTTTACTGAAATACTCACCCTGCAATTTTCTTCCACAAAAATGTTTGGGCAACTCTATTCATACACATTTCTCTTTTTCTGTCAGAGTACTCCAAAGAATTTTTACCCTTCCTTCATCACCACTCTGCTTGGATGCCTTCGTAGTGATGGGAGACAACATCTATGTGATTCCAAAGGTGAAATTCCATGTTTTGTCTGAGTCTTACAAACAACTTACATCTACTGAGTGGGAGAGATCCTCTTCCTACTTGTTCTCTCTACTCCTGCTCTTGCTTTCTGCTGTGAAGTCTCATGCTGAGCTCATAAAACTTTTTACTGAAGCAACTTTGTCCCTATCCTAGAAGACAATATTGCTTTTTTTCTGAGATAATTTGCTTTTGGATTTCTGGATTGTATCAATTCCCAGGAGCTCCCACAAAGCATCAAAACTGGTGGTAGATAAGCAAGACAGCATGTCTAGGAGTGATATAGGGACTGTGGGACTTCCATGTTTCAACAGTGGCAGTGAAATGTTGGATGGGCTCAGTCATCCTGTGCTGGTTCTCCACCAAGATGGAGTCACTCATCACTTGAGCCACAGCAACTCACCGTATGTGAACTCTCAGCCTGCCTCCAGAATGAAAGGTGGATGTGCTCACATAGAAATCCTCTCCTGAATGTTCAGCTGGGATGAGTGTTCCCACTGTCTCTCAAGCCACAATTCACCAGATTGAGGGCTGCACTTACCGCAGCTACTCTCTAGCAGCAGTGTATTCCTTTGCTGTGGATTGTATTCCTTCAGGGGATTCTCAGGGTAAAAAGAGGTGTGGATTTTGTCCTTCCAGAAGTTTCTTGATAATGGTTGGTCCATGGTTACCCTTGAGGTGAAGCTAATCAGAGAAAAACTTGAAGAAGAGAGTTGCCCGCACTGGAAGTGGAAAGTTGGATTAGTATATGCAGATTACAAAGGACTGAAGAGTTATGAAATACAAAGCCAGTGGATCAGCTCCCTTTACTCTTGCCAGGCTGTCAGCACTTCATCCCCTGCCTAGCAGTCACATCTGTGTGTCTCCCAGTTCCCTCGGCACAGGCAAGCAAGGAAACTGAGGTATCTCCTGGGAAACAACACCTTTGTTAGGCTTCTAAGGCTTCTACACAAAAGAAAAAAGCAGAAAGGACTTTAACAGGAAAATAGAGAGGCGCAACAGTCTGAGCAGTGTGAACATTATATTGTTGGATGGGCACTCTTGCCTTTAATAGGTTATCTTTTTCCATTAGAGGACTGTTTAAATTTTTAAGTGGTGCACAACCTCATAAGGGCTTTTACTGCGTGGGTTCCCATTTTCATGTGGGTTTTGAATGTGTGGGAAAAGCTGATGCATTAAGATCTATTTCCAGTCTTCCCCTTGGGAACTATTGGTCATTTCGTCTTTCTTACATGACTTTTAAGATCCTCAAACCCTACCTCTCCCCCCCCAACCCCCAAAAAGGAAAAAGAATAAAAAAGGGAAATTATTTTCTGGTTAGTTCCCAGTGAGAAGTCTTACAGAGGAATACCAAGGCTGAAAACAAGAAGCAGAACATAAATTCCAAACAGCTTGGATTCAAGTAAACCCACAATCAGGATCCTCAAAATTTATTTTGACATAAGTTTCAAATAAAGTTCTTGTAGGGTAAAAGAAAAAAATCAGAAATAAATGATGATTTTTTGATCATGATTTGGATTAAGAATCCTTAAATAGTTGTGCAGATGTACAATATCTCTAGCAATATGACTGGCTTCCAGATGGGAGGGGGGGAATTATATTAATGAATTATGGGTCTGATGAAAGGTCATTCTTCTTCTGTCACATAGATTTCAAATCAGTCACTGTGTCTCCCTTGCTCTTTCTTCTAATTGGAGTGCTGCATAATCCAAAATGTCTTTTCACTGGTGTTTTGCTGATAAAGTAATTTGTAATTTGCTTTAAAACTTGTTATAGGTATGAAGAGAAGCTTAGTTGTATAGAGAAAATGCTCCTCACTTTGAAGATCTCGTTTGAAGGGCCAATGGAGAAATGCCCTAGAATTAAAGATACTTCAGAGAAAAAAGCAGGGAAGCACACAGACACAAGAAAGAAAGGTAAGCATCCTGTCTATTGGAGAAATTGCCTTGAAGTAAGAGAAATTATTTCCCCAGAGATAATTTGGTCCTAGGAGTCAAATTGTCACTAAACAAAAAGCCAAATCAAGAGTAGCAAATTGATTTTGCTTCTAGTGTCTTTCCTCTAATTTTTCCCTAATTAAAAGGAGAAGAAGGATGTGATAAATCCAGCTATTTTTTAGCTCACTGTTGCACTCATCCATGACGAACCTCTTCCCTGTATCCATTTTATTGGTGGGAAGTGGAATGAAAGCCTCTAGGTCAAATTTTCAGAGATGAACACTTACATTCACTTTAATTGGAAAAGCAATGGTTACAAATAGTGAATATCTACTGCCTATTGTTAGGGAAAGTTGTATGCTCAACATCTATGAGAAAAGGGTCACATATATAAATGTAAGGAGTCAGCACTCAGATTTGGTTTTGGACTGAGTGATCCAGTCAAGCACATAGAGAAACTCATGGTGGGAAGGGGAAATTAAAAGTTATATATAAAAAAAACCATTAAGGAGTTCACTTTGTTCTGTTTGACAAACATTTGTGTCTCTTGCCATCATCTGTTTCCTCTCCCAATACATGGACATGTAGAGACCGCATGTTTCTTCCTGCTTTTTAGTCTTGCACAACTTTCTTTGACCACTCCCAGGCACTCAAAGCACTTTACACAGTACTTCCCTTTTGGCTTCTCATTTGCCAATATCTGACACGAGCATTTCTCACCCAGTTCCTTCTCTCTGTTGTTCAGTTGTTAAATGAACCTTTCTGCCCTGAGGCTTTTTTTTCATGGCAAATGGATGACAGAGGTGCACAAAACGCATCCAAGCACTGCTTGCATGTTTGGAGACAAGAAAAGCAAGGTGCCAGCACTAGGTGAAAGCTCAGGGTTTGTGCTGTGTAGTTTATGTTTAATGCTACAGTAGAATCTGGTTTTTGTGCCTGGCTTTTCAAAGATGTAACTTCTGTGACATGTTTTGCAGCTCCTCTTGTGCGTGAGAGTAAAGGACATTTTGACTCACTTGAGATCCCTAGAAATGTTAAAAAAAGAAAGGGAAGAAAACCGTACAAGAAAAGGCACTCATGGAACTGTTGAGGTGATATAACCAGGTGTCTTTTCATGTGTATCCTTTATTTTTCCTTCTATCTCATCAAATTTAAACAACCTAATCCTATGAAGGATTAAAGCTGTCATGTCTCCTTGCCATGTTTTTGTGTTCTGGGCTTTTCTCATGAGTTAGCATTTAAGGTCTAATGAGCTTGGATGTTTAGTGAAAGCACAGGCAGAAACTATTTACACATGAAATGGTTGAAGGTGGTGCCTTTTCCTTGGTGAAGGGATGTTATTCTTCCTTTCAGCCACAATGAAATCCCTTCAGTCAATCATATGGTCCCTTAAAGCACCTGGGAAATGGAATATTTGATCTGGGTTCACTGAGACCTCATTTGCTCTTTCCCTGTGAGGATAAGTAGAGCTGATGCTGGAGGAGAAATGGTGCAGACACAGTCCCATTCAGGGTGCCAGTTCTGCTCTGCAGAGGCAACCTCTGCACCTCTGTGTGGTGGCATGCAGAGCTCAAGGGTTACTTCTTTATGGAGGGGCTGGTACATCTGGGGCCTGCTGTTGCTCTTGCTATCAAAAAGGGTGGGGCAAAAAGCCTGGAGAGAATAGGAGAGTTATACAGAAAATTAGAGGTTGATTAGAGAGGTAGAGAACATTATGCAGTGACCTACTTTGGGAGAGAGCAGAAGAAACTCATGCAGATGGAATAATAACCCGGAGTGCTGCCTCTCTGTGATGAGAAAAGAGAGTAAGAACAGCATTGGGTGGACAAGCAATTTCACCTGTGTTTTCTGGAGATGCAAAGCAGTTTGCTGCAAGACCTATTGGCTTGATTTACCCAGGCGAGGAAGCTGGTATCTTCCAGTGACATCAGGGTTGGGAAGCTTTATGTTGTAGCCTTCCTCTTACCACCTGATGGGCTTCACAGTGTTTGCTTAGGTCTGGCATACCTGGCAAAACAAATGTGCAATCTGCGTGTGGAAGATCTGGCTCTCTTTGGCAGCCCTGCCAGGCAGTGCATCTGATCTGTGCCCCAGTGGTTGTCCAGATGCTCCTCGGTTCAGCTGTGCAGGGTGCCTGTGCATGGAGCAGTCCTGATTCCCCAGGCTTATATCAGGGTGGGTGACCATGGCTGTCTGCCTGCTGCCAAAGCCAATGCATCTCGCCAGTGGTTTCCATCTGAGTTGCTTCCAGGTACATCATGCCAATAGGAGAAGAAGTCAGGGAATGTGTGTGTTTGTCTCTTGAAGGTTCACGTCTTCCGTAAGCGCCTTGGCCTCCATCCAAATCACACTGAAATCTATAGCATCCTTTTGAGTCTGTAAAGGTGGACCAGGCCTGTTTATAGTAAAAAAAAAAAAAAAAAAACCCAACAAAGAGCAAAATTCAGGGTGAGTCTCCCTTGAACTGTAATACTTACTCCCATTAAGAATTTCATTCAGTGTGTCTCTTCTTACAGTCATGATAATTTGGCCCATGGTCCCTATGTGGAGCCCTTTGCAATCCAGTATTTATTTATTAGTTTTCTACTGTGACTAATACTTGAAAGAAACCACACAGTGCCTTAACCCATCCTCTGCTCCACCCTCTATTTGGTTTATTCCACTTGAGATTGTCCTGAGTGTGAAAGGTAGTTAGTCATGAGGAGCCTGAACAATTCTCCATAATGAGAGAGAGTTGATTACCTCCTGCTCCATATGTTACATGTTCACATGGGAGACTGCTGGAACTGATATCCTGTCTACCTGCACGTGCGTAGAACAAACCCTGGTATCATAGGCTCCTTAACGTTTCCAGGTGGGAAGAAGAGTTCTTTCCTTGCTCATGGCCCTTGTAGAAGTAACTTGCAAGAAGTGTCAGTGAGTTCTAACTGTAATGTCCTCACATGTCTGCTGTGGAAAGGACTGGCTCCTGAAACTGGCTTTCAAAGGTCTTTCTCACTCTGATCTGACCTTCCTAGTTATTTGCAAGCACAGTTTGACATTTGGATAATTAAGCACATAATTTATGACTGAAACGGGAGAGCATTTTTTTTTTCACTGGTGTCTGACCCAAGATGTGGAGAGGTCACACTAATAGGAATCCTTATATCTCTTTTCTGACTTCAGTAAACTCACTCTGAATGAGGTTGTGAAACTTATATTGATAAGTCTTGCCTCTGAGAGATATCAGCTGTGGACAATATTTACTGGAGTGAAGTGGTACTGCTGTAGTTGGTGTGGTTCAGGATAGTCTCACAGGGGTCCCTGCTATCCTTCCTTCTATATGAAGAAAATGCTTGTATTAAATATTCATGCGGGCGGAAATATTTTCTTTGTGGTTGGCACTGTAGTTACACTATAGCAAGATAACCCATGCAGTTCCTGTGAAACCACCCGTCTATCTAAAAGACACAATATCCGCAGGGGTGAATAATAAGGATAGTCTGAATCCGAAATGGCTTGACAGACTTTATTTTATTGGTCACGGCATGACCACTCAGCTGGGATGGGGGGGTGGGATCATGTGAGGATGCAATGGGAATACAACAGCACAAGCCAACAATCACCTCTGTTGTCATGAGAAGTCAGGCTTCTGGAGAGAGCTTTCCACTTACGGAAAGCCACCTTTTGCTGTGTTTCTTGTTTTCACATTCTCTGTAAGTTCAACAAGTGTTCACATGCAAAGACAAAATCAGACCCTGCTGTTGCATTGTGGAGACAGAGAAAGCTTCCACGAACGGTGAGCTGCCTCACACACAGCTCACCCCAGCAGCCGTGGCTGTGTGTGCACTTACTGTTTTGTGCTGGCACAGCAGTCCATAATTGCTGTGTGGTGCTTGGCTGTGAGCAACAAGAGCAGGACTTTTGTGTCTGAGCACCCTCAGTGGGTGCAAGGGGCTGGTAGCTCTTGTCCTGCTGGAGCAGGATGTAGCATGTTTAAAAAGGATATATCTACGTTACACTTATTCAGAAAAAGCTTTCTTGCTTATGCCAGGATTTTTTTTGTGTGAGTTGAACCTTCTTTATGTTAATTTAGACACAGTTGTACTGCTCTGCCATTGTAAAGGTGTGCCTCTGTTGGTGAAGGAGGGGGTAAGGGACTAGAGGGTGGTCCTAAGCTGGACCTTTGGATCCAAATTTCATGAAACTTTGAAAAAAGTCCCAGTCCCATATTGAGCTATAGAGCTTGGGTTGTGGGTGCTCTAATGCTGGCTACAGGACAGATCCACAAAACCAGCCGTGCTGTGTAACAGCAGCTAATGCCTGACATAGGGGCCTCTCAGACCATTTCAATAACGTGCTGCAATCTGCTTGTGAAAAGAAAATCAGAACTAGTTCTTCCATTGGAAGTGCTTCATGGAGCTTGTGATAGCAGGCTGTGCTTGGGTATGACTTTGTGCTTTTTACAGCCACACTCTCCAAACCTCACATCTACTGAGTAAAAGGTGTAGATGTATTTGTACACCCAGACTGTGGGTGCCCACAGCTCAGCAGCACGTTTCTCTCACCGTTTCAAATACAGTGACTCTGTTTTTCCTGAGACCCTATAAACTTCCTGCAAGGACATCTAGAAAGATTTCCTGGTTTTCTTCAGATTAATAGGCCCCTAAAGTCCAGTGTTCTGTTTTGGAGTACAGCTTTAGGTTGCTGTTATTTTTCATGTTCCAGTGGTGCGTCCAGTTCCTCTTTCTGTCTATTACAGCGAGGAACCAGCCTTGTGACATTTGCCAGCACAGTGTCTGCTTTTTCAGTCGGATAATTTCAAGTGAAGGGAAAAATGGGCTGGTTTAGGAGTATGGGGGGTTCTCTGCCACTTGAGTGGCAGGAAAATTCCTGCCTTTCATAAGTGATTGTTTTTGGTAACGTGTTTGAAGTCTCCTCTTTCTTGACCTGTCAGTGCAGAAGGGTTCAAACGGAAAGAAAAGGTGATGAGGATGAACCTTCTTGGCAGTGTCCATTAAAGCTATGGCCTGGCCTTCTTGCTCCTCTGTGCTTTGATTTATGGGCCCTGAGCCTTTACTGACCTGCCAAACAAAGATGATCAGGTCAGATGAAGATCAGGCTACAGCTCTTCAAAGGGCCATTTGTTTTACAGGGACACGGAGTGTCTAGGCTGTTTTGCAGCACACTGGTGGGGAGAAAGCACAATAGTTTTTCTTTTTCTATTTTTCTTTCTGTTTTTTTTTCCCACATCTTTGTTTTCTCATCACCCAAAAGACGTGCTACCAGCTGAATGGTATTGAATGGTTTTCAGCCTCTAGAACTGAAAACACTCTGTAGTTGATGTCTTGTTTTAAGACCACAGGAAACTACTTGTCACTATCCATTAATGAGCACTTGGCTAGCTGTTTGTTGTCTTAAGAAAAATAGATGACAAAGCAGAAAACTGCACCATCCAGAGCCTACTGTTTCATCCCTCCATCAAACTAATACTGAACTAACTTGCAGCACAAAACACCATTTTCATTATCTGTGCTCACTATTTTTTCCCATCCTCATTAAAATCTGCCAGAATAAGAAAAAATGAGCTAAATCCACAGTGAGCTCATTCTGTCTGGGAAATGGGAGAGGCTGTTCCTCCTACCAATGGTGGTCAAGCCAAGGCTGGACCCTATTTGTATGGGGGAAATAACTGCACTTCAACTGAACATCCGTAGATGCAGGATGGACTATTCATCCTGCTTTATATGGGGGAAAGTGGTGGAGAAGACAGAGAGGCCAAGACGCTGACCCATGTTCCCAAACCGAGCACACAGGCAGCAGAGCAGCAATCTCGTCCCCACCCAACAGGCACGTCTGGCTGCAACAGCTATGTAAATAATTTAACAGTGGGATTTATGGGCTTCTTTCTCACTGTGGTGGCTTAGATTGCATTTAGTCACATTTACCAGGATAATTGCCCTGAACTTGTGTTCTGGTGGCATGATAATGTGTAAGAGAGGAGCTGACATCTTCAGGTCACTGATTAAAAGGGGAAAACATGTCCTTCTCCTCTCAAAACAAGGTGTGAAAGACTATTTTTCTCCTTTTTTTTTTTAATTTTATTTTTTGGGCAAGTATTCAAAGACACAATGGAGTATCTCTGCAGGTTGGATTGGCATCAGTTTGAATTCAAGGCTCTTTGGCTGTAAAAGCTCATTGTTTTGCTCATTCTCACAGTAATCAAACCAATGTGTCAGTCTTGATAGTTATACTCCATACAGAAAAGGATATGGCAATTGTTTTGTGAGGGGGGGAAATGGAGCTATTACTTGCAGATAACCTATTTATTTTTAAAAATTGGAAAATTTTCACTTTTGTTTATTTTCTGCTCTGAGTAATTGAAGTATTTCTGTTTTCCACAGCCATTTTCTGACATGCAAATAGCAATTTATTTTTATGTGAGATAAATCCTTCCTGTGTGCTTTCCACTCTGTGAAACAGGGCTGGGGAAAATATGCCTTTTTCCATGAAAATACTAATGACTGAATTAAAGCATGACTCAAGTGGGCACTGTTCTAAGCAATAATATCAAAGTTGTCACAATTGTGTGTGGGATTTAATGTTCCTGGATGATACTTGCGTTTAGTCTGCAGATCCATGAGTCAAGGCAACTGTTAAAATCTCTCCAAACCTTAGGTGGGGCCCAAATGACTTATTTTTGAGGTGTTAATAGAGTCATTTGAAGACATAACAGAGAACTGACTGCAAAACAGGGCCGGCTGGGAGCACAGGTGATGTGGGCTGTTGCCTTGTGCAGCAGCAGCCTGCCAAGGGCGCAGCAAAATGGTCATGTCTTCATCGCTTGCTCTGCCTCTGCCAGCGCCTGGGGAAATCAGGTTTGCTGCCGGTGCCAGGGCAGGGATCAGGGTGAGTGTGTGCAGACTGGGGCCAGCTGCTTTCAGCGGTCTCTGCTCCTGCCTGGCGAGTTACCTTCTGACAGCAGGAGCTGCCTGTCATCAGCTGTACGGGGTCACAGTTTAAGGGCATGCTTTTCCCTGGTGAACATACACCGACTGTGGTGGCTTTTGCAAATCCTGCAAGATTTGTACCCTGTGTGAGCATGGGTAGAGTCTCTGCTCTGTCCCTGCTACCAGTCTCTGGTGCAGCCTGGCCCCCCATCCTCCTCTGTTCCCTCAGCTGGATTTTGGTTGGGTGCCTGGTGTTCCCATGATGGCAGGTGATGATGGAGTTTGGAGCTCTGACAGCTGTGCAGTGAACACAGGGTGGTTATATTTTCCAGAAGAGGATGTTGTTTGAACATTTTTTAGTGCATTTCAGTGTAAAAGTAAAGTAAATTTTATTACAGTGCATAGAATTTATGTCATGTGAAAAAAAACTTCATTAAAATTTCAGGCACCCAGAGACATGAGCCTGATGTTCTGGGGTCAGTGTTGCTTGTGGTTGACAGGCTCTTTTTCCTTTGACCCTCTTTGTCCATGCAGATAAATCTTGATTATGAACTATTTGACTCCTCTTCACAACATGGTTGTGCCTTCCATGGTATTCCACAATGCTGGAACTGAGCAGCAAACTAGAGTTAGGGAAACCTCTGGATACAGAACCCTCGGCATAACACAAACATCAGTTCAGAGTGGCTTTCTAAAAGGTGTGTTCAACTTCTGTTGTTTCATTTCATGACTTCTTTCTTCACTAAGGATTCTTACTGGAGCAGAAGTACAGTCCCATCAGTGTACTCAGAGCCTGAAGCAGAGAACTAAACAGTTCTTCTGGGCAGAAAATGTTATGTTCCAGCTGGAAAGGTGTCCTTTTCTGGTAATCCTCCCTCAGTGCCTACACATGCTCTTCATGAAGTTGTATTAGAAGCAATTGTGGATACTGCAGTATTGATTGGTTTTAGGAACAGAATGGAAAGTATTTCCTTTGAGAGTTTGAAAGCCAGCAATCATTTTTCAGTTGGCTGTAGGATGGATATCATTACTTCTGAAAGCAGCAGCACAGGGCAGTGTGACTGGCTTGGAACAAACATTCTAAGCAGTGCTCGCTTAGGTGGAGATCTTTCTAAGCACTTCAACCCCTTTTTTTACATATTCATAGAAGTATTTGTATGGGGGAATGTGTTGACCATTTTTAACCTGGATTCTGCTAAATAATGTCGTAACAGTCATCTAATACTGATAAAAAGTGGTGGCAGGGCACCAGAGACTGGCAAAGAGCTTTAAGTTAGTTTCTTCTAGTAGCTGTAAAAGGTAAAAGTTTCTCCTTTGTTGTTCTAAAAGCCAACATTAAAGCCATCATGGGCCTTATCCATCTTATGCATCTGTTTTAACAGATATTTCTGTACAGTTGGAAATTGCTAGTTCAATGTGGCTGACCCAGAGAGTGCTCATCAGTCAGCTGATGTGTGGCTGCTGAACATGTCTTCTTGTAACCTGTCCCAACGGCTCAGGGAGACGCATCAGTGTAAACTTCTCCCTGATTTTCTTCTGTGTAATAAACCATGTATGTGGTGTAACATCAGATAAGAGAAAAATCCAGGTCAGTGGAGCTCTGTGGTTGTTTGTGGTGAGATTTCAGAGGTAACTGCTTCCAGTCATTTGTATTTAAGCGCCTGAAGTAAGATCTTGTTTAGTTTTCAACTGAAATAAAACTCCCTGCTTTCGTGTATGACAGAGAAAGACCAACGGGGGGAAAAATAAGCAAGACTCTTTGGAAAATATATCTAAGTAGAATATCTGAAACTCGGCAGAAATGTTTCCTGACCTTCCAGCTACATGGTTTGCTCCATGTTCAGAACAAAATCAGTGTCTCCCATTGTTGCTGTATGAGATGTGTATGCATTTACTGGTACTTCAGTAATGAGTGAGGCAGTATATGTTATTATCTACAAACATTTTGGACTTTACATAGAAAGGAGCGTATTTGATCTCTTCAACATATGGGATTATGGTATGCAAAGTGGGTTTATACTTACTTTTAAATATGCAGCTGTTTTATGGTAGAGAGTATCTGGCTCAAGCTGGCTCCTCAAGAAGGGGCATGGATCTTCTGAAGAAGTCTGTATACCTCTGATGGATGCACACAGGGCCTGCAAACCCTTTGGATTGCTGCAGGTTAAAACTGGGAGGTTTTTACCAACCTAATCAATTCTATTTTTCTATGATTCTAAAATAAATTAATCCAACCATTAGCCCAGCACTGCCATGTTCACTGCTAAACCATGCCCCCAAGTGCCACATCTGCGTGTTTTTTGAACACTTCCAGGGATGGTGATTCCACCACTTCCCTGGCCAGCCTATTCCAATGCTTGACCACATTTTCAGAGAAGAAATTTTTCCTAGTATCTATTCTAAATTTCCCTGACACAACTTGAGGCCATTTCCTCTCTCGATTGTTACCTGGGAGAAGAGGCCAACCCCCACCTGGCTACACCCTCCTTTCACGCAGTCATAGAGAGCGATAAGGTCCCCCCTGAGCTTCCTTTACTCCAGGCTAAACACCCCCAGCTCCCTCAGCCACTCCTCACAGGGCTTGTGCTCCAGACCCTTCACCAGCTTCATTGCCCTTCTCTGGACCTGCTCCAGCTCCTCAATATCTTTGTTGTAGTGAGGACCCCAAAACTGAACATGGGATTCCAGGTGCGGCCTCACCAATGCTGAGTACAGAGGGATGATCACTGTCCTGGTCCTGCTGGCCACACTGTTTCCTGGTCCTTTCCTGGCCATACAGGCCAGGAGGCCAGGAAGCCAGGAGTGGGCCTTCTTGGCCACCTGGGCACAGCTGGCTCATCTTCAGCTGCTGTTGACCAGCACCCCCAAGGTCCTTTTCCATTGGGCAGCTTTCCAGCCACTATTCCCCAAGCCTGTAACATTGCATGGAATTGTGACCTACATGTAGGAACAGGCATTTCACCTTGCTGAACCTCATACAGTGGACCTCTGCTCATCCACCCACTGACCTTGACCAATCCTAGGAGTGAACCAGATGACTGTAGCATCAAAAAGGCTTCAGTCCCTGATGATGAACTTTAGGTCAAAGTGCAGCTTAAAAGGAAAATCAAGTGATTTTCAAAATGTATGTTCTTGCTAAATAGGTTGCATTATTGCAGAGGTAGGTACATACTCTAAGTCATTCTAAGGCACTTGTCTCTGTTATCTAAGCCCTGGTACTGCCACAGCATTGCCTTATGGCAGCAGGAGCAAACCACTGAATGATGAATATTTAATGGAAAAGTTGACGTATATCTAGAGTGAATCATTTGCTACAGAATTGTAAATAAAACAGTATTTTCAATTCACTGCCTAGGGCTGTTTAAGTATACCATGTATGAGTTATGTCCACAGGGGAAAGGAGCTTAGGTTAAAGTAGCCCTGGCTCAAAATTTGCAAATGTATATATTTTTATTTGATAGTGGTAAGAGTTGTCTGAATCAATTTTCAAGATAGGTATGTGTATGTTTATATGTCTTAAGACTGAAAGCAAAATGTTTAGATGTGCCTGGTTTAAATTTGGTTGTCCAAACCCCTGATTTGTCCCCCCATCCTTTTCCTCTGCTGTGTGTGTGTGTTTTCATTAAACCAGTCTTCATGTAGGTGGTCACACTGTATTTTCTTGCTTTGGACGTCTCACCTCGGTCCAGCTGGATGGTGCTTTTTCATTTCCTTTTATTCTCCTTCACATTACTTCATACACATCCTCTGAACCCTGCACTGAATACAGGCCTTCCTCAGGGACTGGAAATGCTCTGATCATAGTTTGTAAGCTGTTCATGAACACAAGTGGGTTTCTGCCCACAGCTAGCTCTCCACTGAGGTGAGGTGTCCTTGCACATGAGCCACTGAGATGCAGATGTTACAGCTGTTACTGCCTGATGCGCCCACTAATCTTTGATTCTGTATCTGGGATATGGGAGATCAAGGTACTTATTATTTTTTTCTTTTCTCACATTCACATTTAAAGCACAGCTCACACTGACCTTCAGTGGGAGGTGGGAATTCTTACGTGTTATTCATGTACCAAATGTCCCAAAATGGACACCTGGAAAATGAAACATGAGTACATTGAGGATGCTGGATTAGAATGAGTTTTGGGCAACTCTGTGATGTAGAAAAGCTCTGCCCAGAGGTGGGTAAAATCTTTTTTTTTCAGAATGGCACAGAATTGCCACTACTACAAAGCTACCCGTCCAAGGCAATTTGGAAAACTGCTCTATCTCTCTGTCAAACTTATTGTTGGAATTACAGCTCTTCTCTGGGTCAGGTCTTTTGGCTGTCCCCCTCTTTGATGTTGACCATGGGCTCTTTTGACTGTCAGCCCCTCTTTCCACTGCTCACTTTTAGGGTGGGGACCTCTGGGCCTGAACAAGAGAATTTTCTCAGCAAAACCTGAAGCATTTCCATAGCTTCCCTATGGACTTCTTTCACAACTCCAGAGGTTCCCATATACAGGACTTGGCACATAGATGTTTTTTCCTTTCTGCTGCCACACTCTCCTAATGACCTAGCAGGAGGGGATTTAGGGCAAGAAGAGGGCCTCTTGCTTTATCCTATGAAGCTTCCAGGTCTGTATGAATATGTAGGAAAGCAGGCCATGACACCTTTCATTTGGATAGGGACCTTATCTCCAGGTTTATCATCAAAGAGAAGCACCACACATCTCCCAACTTGTGCGATTGTAAGCCCTATCAGACCAGAGTCTGCTTCATTATGCGCCCTTCGTTTCCAAAGTTAAATTCATCCTATACACTGAAGGCGGCTGGAAACTGTGGGAAAACACCGTGTAACTGAACGTCGGATCCTGGAGTATACAGTACATGAGGAAGAATTAGGGTTTTCGCAGGCATCTCCTGACTTTTTGGAGGCTAGAATTCACAACACTTTATTTCTTTGAACTGAGGATTATGGACCATGCTCTTGGCCTTTCTGAAGGAAGGGAACTGACTTCTGCAAATTGCCTGAAAATGGGAGGTTTTGTTCAGATTTTGCTCTCTGCAGTTATGTGATTTCTTAAGACTGACTTTATTGAGCACCTTCCTTGACAAGTAGCCTCCTAAGTTCAAAGCAATGTGCTACAAAATAGCACTAGTGTGGAGATCAGTATCTAGTAAGACTGGCTTTATAAGTGCTGTAGAAAAATAGCAAGAAAGTGAGTGTATGTGACACCAGAAGGACATTTATCCTACTAGAAAGTCTCAAATGTGCTCATTCAAACTTACTGTGACATACTCTGAGGACCCAGCCTAATGGCAGACACATTAAACTTTAGCATTAAGGGAGTGGACTGTGTAAGTTGGCTGGAAGGGTACCCAAGAGGTTTTATTATTTTTGCCTATGGTATTTATGGTGAGGCAGCTTCAGTTTTCTAGGAATGCATTTTATTTTGTTTCCTTCTGAGACTTCTCTGTTATAAGAAGTTGTTGATTTAAAACTATGCAGAAGTAAGCAAACAGTAAATTTCTCAGAAAAGTTTCCATTCTGTTTTTCCAAATGTTGTAGGCATCTAAAAATCTCTCATTGTTCCATGTGACAGGAAAGCGGAGCAGAAGATCAGTTAGGGGTTTTGGCAAACAGTGCATATTCATGGGGCCAAAGAGAGTGAGAATAACTTGGTCTCACTGCAGCCGGGGAGCAGACACCCACAATTTGTTAGGAGAAGAGGAACCAGGAGAGACTCAAAAGTCCTCTAGCTTCTGACTTCAAAATAGTTTGGTGGGTGAGAAATTCTCTTAAACAAGATCAAATCCTACTCCTGTTTCATTGGAAAGAAGAACCCTGGTCTCCAGTGTCCTAGTTGAATACCTGGAGCTAGTGGAAAACAGTAAGAGACTCTCCACCCGCTACTCCCCCTGATTTGTGTGCAGCACACATGTGGAAAGTTCCCCTTCCTCATTTTCCTTCTGCTTGGATTCACACGAGAAGTCTGATTCCAGATTGATTTAATTTTCCTTTCTCCTGAATTTCAGTCTTTTTGAGGGGGATCCATCCCAGTGCCATCAACTATCACTTCCTCAAGCCGCTGACCCCAGCCTTTGCTTCTCAGTTCCTTGCAGGGCTTGCTGAGCTCCGAGGGGGTGGCAGTGAGGGAGGCAGCCAGATCTGCCTTAGAGCTGCTGCTGGTTCAGTGCTCAGCCTGACAGAGAAACAAAATGGAAATTATTCAGGAGCATGAACCAAAGTGGAGGTGCTCCTGCTACCAGTGGCATCCCAGAGGCCTTTGGTAGAGGTTTATAGATGTGAACTTTTGTGTTTCCTTGGGGAATGAGTCACTGTGGCTGTGCTTAAATCCTTAAAATGTCTTTTAAGCATTCACAACAGCATTTTTTCCCTGTTCGTGTGGCTACTTTCAAATACTAACCTCACGTACACCCAGGCTTTTGCAAATTGATGTGAACTCTTCTCTGCTGGGTAGAAGCCAGGTTTGACCCAGAAGCTATTTAGCCATGTTAGCAAAACGAAGTCTAATCTCTCTGGCAGGATTTAAAAGCTCAAGCTCAAATTTTTTTTAGGCGGCTTTCCATTCTTAGAGTGGGTTCTTGTGCAGATGGATCAAAATAGAGGGAGACTGAGCTTGCAGTTACTTGCAAAGTCAGGCTGACTTTATCCTACAAATTTGCAGTATAAGAAATAACAAACCTAAATAGCATGTCAGATCTTGACTCCATTTTTCATTGCTTCTCCTGTTCTGGGGGAGCTGCTACCTTGTCAAAATATGATGTGTGCAGAATAAAATACAAAAAAGAAAATCAAGCAACAACTGAGATATTCTCATCATACTGAATTTTGTGGTGGAGATGGGACTGTTCCCTGGGACACCATGTACTAGAGATCATGGCATGGTATGTAACTTTAAACTTTCTCACTGCCGGTTTTGTTGTGTTAATATTTGGGTGCTCTGCTGAGTTGGCACTGCCGGATGCAGGTTGTTCCTTATCCATTACTGGCAGGAAATGTTGCACCAGAAGGGTGGATACAGGCACCCTGGCTGCTGGGCACTTGCAATAGGAGAAAATTTCCTGAGTGGCATGAGACAGCATGGTTTGTATATCATGTAAAAAGCCCAGCTCTTGTGGCATTTTCCTCTGATTGCTAAGTCCACTGCAGAAGAGTAAAAACATATGACACTTAAAAATAGGATATATCCTCAACCATTGCAAACGCCATCTGTTCTCAAAGAAACAACTGGTAGAAAAAAATAACCTTGGGTTGAAACCTTGCATGAAGTTGCCATTTAAGATAAGCGGGGTTGGCTTTGTTATTTTTATTTTTTTGGAGGTGTGGAGAAGGGCTGTTTGATGGCAACCGAAAGAAAACAGATATGTGGAACTGGAGTGTGCGTGTTACAGACGTGCAGAGAAGTCGTGTCTTGAAGACCTGTTAAAACTCTGGGACCAAGCATCACAGTGACACTGGAAGGAACCCATGCACTATTTTAAGTCAATTCATGCAGGTGACTGCAGCAAGGTGTCTGCCCACCACCAGAGGGTGGTTTCTAGGGAAAATGTCTACATTACTAGTCATAAACAAGTAAGACCTAATTTTGCAGTTGGACACAGTTCTCTGGTGAATGGTATGGCTTCCTCACCCATTCAGACTCCATCCAGTCTGGTAGTGAGGAGTGAATCAGTAGCCTGGGGAATGCTGACTCCATCCCTGTATGCTTCTCCCCCAAAGTACACCCACAGCCATCGCCTCTGGTAACAGGAGCAAAGAGTCTGAGCTTTAGCCATTCCTAGGAGTCAGCACTGCTTCTTCTGGCCCTGTCAGGGTGTGATTAAATGACGGAAGAGAATTTCATTTTCACATAGTGGCAATTTGCTGTCCCCCATGGAACTTCAGTAACTAGTCATACCACCTGCCCCAAGTCTGATGAAAAATCCTGAAAGCCCACTAGAGGACTTGGTCACTTGTGCTGTTTTGGATACCCTTCTGAGAAGTCAGGTGGGATACCTTTAGCATATACCTGTGATTTCCTTTGGTGCTGAAACTGAAGGCAAACAGGAGCAACTCACCTTCTTTACATGAGCTGATGGCTTCAGAGCATCTATGGGCTGCATGCAGGTGCAGAAGCTCATGAAATCAGCAGGCCTCAGTAGCAACATAAAGCCTGTCTTGGTAGTCTTGTATGGATTAGAAATTTGAAAATGGGTTGGCTGCATTTCAGTGCATCTGCCCCTGCTCTTTACCAACATGAAGAGCAACTGACTTGTGCTTAAGACACATGCCAAGAAACTGTGCATGAGGTAAAGGGAGCACTGCACGGTGTTTGCTCAAACAGAATAGTCATGTTCCAAGGCAGTGTCCTAATCCTGTCAACCTCACTGGTTTTTTGAGTTCCAAGTGGGACAACATGGTGAGGTAAGAGAAGGGCATTTTAATGAATAGGTTTGATAGGGATATTTCTGACTCGTTTCTTTTTTTGCATCTCACAGCACAGGAATAGCTGCAGTGATGTAATGTTGCTATTTAGAATCGTTTTCAAAGTGTGTTTTGAGTTTGGTGTCTGCAGTATTGAAAATTTTGCTTTGGAAATGAGTGCACCTAAGGTAAAGGCTGTGTGCGTGCATTTTTAGGCTCTGTCTCTCTGAATTTGGGCTGCCATGCTTCTGATCTTCTTATCTCCAGTCTGAACATCAGAAGATTTGGAGGGTACTAGCTTGTGCTCAGCTTTTGTGACAAGCAGATGAGGGATGGGACAAATCTACTAAATACATTCTCTGCTTTGCAGGGGAGTAAGGCAATAACCTGCTTGCCAGTGTTTGTCCTAGTAGACCTAACTCCTGAGATAAAGACCTTTTGGTACTTATGCCAGGGAATGAGTAATTCTTTTGTGGTGTGCTGCCACAGCACATTTCTCTGTTCTGGCCTTAGCTGTGCAGCAGCAAAACCTGGCTGCATTGCCCCACAATAGAGCAAGAAACCACTGTGACTTTGAGGGTAAACTCCATGGAAGCATGAGGAGTGATGTGGCTGGCATAGTTCACAGTGATGCGAGAGCAAGCTTCTGATTTCGTAAGCGACGAGACAAAAAACCTCAGTTTTGCAAGAACTTTTTTTTTTTTTTTTTGTCAAACTGTTTCATACTGGAACAGCGTGACTAATTTACCAGTCCACAGACAGGGCAATAACACCCAGCCCTGTTTGAAACAAAGTATGCTGTTCTTGCAACACAACTCATACTTCTAGATTTGAGCCTTGCATGTGGGTCAACTATAGTTAACATTTTAATACTCTAGCAACATTTCAAACCCACTCTGCTTTTGTCTACCAGCTTTTCCGTTTCTTGGCACTGATGGTCTTGATCTTCCATGGCAGAAGTTCAATATCTCTCTAAAGTTGAAATAAAATCTTCTGTACTCTGAAATGTTAGATCAGCCTTATTATTATTAATTTTTTCCAGCTGTCAAGCTTAATGCATTTTTAAAGCATCCTCCTACTTTAAGGTAAAGTCATGAAAAGTGAATATGTAACAGTGCATATATATCTACTGTACATGTATCTGTTTGTGAGAGACCAGGACTGAAAACTAAATTCTGTTACCCCCTAAATCTGATGCAAGTTCACCCCTTCTCACAGCTTTAGATCCACCTGTGAAATTTGTAGCATTGTGCATCTTTTTAATGGGTTAAATGAAAACTCTGGTTTGGGGCAATACTAACTTTTGCCCTAAAATGTGTAATTTGGCTTGTAGTAGATTCCCACCATGGGCCCCTATGTCTGCATCCTGTCACATTCTCTTCTGTGACTTCCAACTCATGTTTGCCGTTCTGCCTAATATTTAAACAAGTTCATTAGGTACGGCCATGTTTTAAAAATATAAACTGCATTTTTCAGGCTATGGACCAACATGTTAAAAACCATCTGTGATATCAACTGCTCAACTTATGCTCTCCAAAGAGCCTGCTTTACTTAAGGCGAATGCTCTGCACTTACAGAAAATAAAGATGGTCATTAAGTACCTCAATTCATTTTTGAATATTTCAGCTAAGACTGAAATCTTTACAGGTTTTATTGTATCTAACCCTCTGGATTCTTTTGTGAATGTGGCTGGGTTAAGTGCTTCTGTCATTCATCCCAGTTATTTGTGAGCCCAAATGTGGAGTTAGGTAACTTGTTTCAAACGTATGACTTTGAAAACAGGTGATGAGAGTGGTGAGTGAAAATTAAATGAAATTTCACAGCCTGAGGCTTAGGCAAAATGTCCCTTTGGCTGTTCAGGTCAATGTCATTACCAGGGAAGGCTTCTTTTTCCTGAAGAATTTATTCCAGATGTGTTTCTTTAGCCTTCTGCTCTGCTTGGCTGACTGTTTGTAGTCAATGCTTGCTCTTTTGTACATAAATAAGTTGAATTGTTAGATCTAGAACTAGGAATTATCTTGGGCTATTGAAATGGTCTCTAAAGAAGGTAAAAATACTTCTGAGGAAAAAAAAAAATCCAGATTGGATTTTGTAAGCCACACTGGTATGGCCATGCTGAGGGTTACCTAAAAGTGTAGCTGTGTAAAATGCAGGGAAGCTGACATGAAAGTGAAAGGGAAAATGAATGTCACACAAAAATTCTGTGTTTACAAAGTCACCTTCTGCACTGCAGGGACACTTTAAAGAGAAACATTAAGGGCGGTAAACCTTAGCTGTAGAGCTCTTCTGAATTTTAGTCCTTTTAAACATATTTGATGTTCAGTACCTTATGCCATATTAGAACAACAAAGGACTCCTCAAAACAGCAACACAAAATGCTGCCAGCTTGAGGTAAAAATTCTCAAAGACTTTCTCATTTCTTGCTCATCATGTCCTGTTCCTGCCCTCAGCCACTATAAGTGGTGGGAATCTCGATTTTACTGTTGAAGCAGATGGGCTTTCTGCAAGTCACCGAGGATTTCTACTCTGTTATTTAGTTCAGAGAAAAAAAGTAAAAACCTCCTCCCCTGCCCTCCCCCTGTCTGGGCTGTTAGCTTTTTAGACTAATGCTTGGATGTACTCCTTGGCTATGGGAACCCTACCTTCAGATTCTTCAGTTGTGTCTTTTGTTTCCGCTGCCCCCCCAAGAATTTGAGCACTTCAGACTTCTTCAAGGATTCCTGGTTTGGAGCAAAAGCAATTGCAGCAACAAACCAAGCCAGAATGCTTTCAACAAGGCTGCAGGCCACATAGAAACCTGGTGTGTGTCTCCTGCAGATGTGCAGATCCAGTGCAGAGCCCCAGCTCACAGTTCTGCCTGGGTGTGTCTCTGCCTCCTGGAAGTGACAGACTCTCAATACATGCCCCATACTTCTGCCTGGAGAAGCTTTGCTCTCTGCCCAAGCTTCTGAATGCATGGCTGTGAACAGCCACCATCACCTATTATAAATTTGTTTTCTCGTATTTCAACTGCTACAGTAAAAATTAGTGGTTCACCACTGGTCAGGAACCAAGACTGACCTTAAAAAGCTGTAGACTCAGATCTTGTTTGTACTCAGACCCGTTTTTAAAGCTTGTTGTGCCATCAGCAACAAAAAAGGTCCTTGGCCCTTGCAAGAATGCTACAATGGGTTTTGACATGCATAAGAATCAGGAACCAAATATCTCCAAGTGCTGAATGATTTATGAACATATATTTAGTTAAAGGACAGATGACCACAATATTCCCTGTTTTTCTAATGCCTTTTTTTTTTGCAGTCATAGAGTGAAATGTTGAATGAAGCAGGGTGTCTGAGGGCACACCGATATAAATTAGGGCTGACAGCCTCACCTTCTCTACCCACACTCTGGGATTTATGTAAATTCCCCAGTCCAAATCCAGCCAACATGGAGCATGGGCAGTGAAAAGTTTGAGTCTGTGCCAGCCTGTGTGCATGTACCCTTCAAGTTTTCCCAGTTACTCTCATGGCTTGGGTGTCTCTTGCAAAGCTGCTGTCAGCCACTCAGTGTGACCCATTCTTCCATTAAAGATTTTAGATGTCCAGAATATATGCCTTCTGTTGTTAGTCGTGGCTTCTTGCAGTCCTGGAAATCCCAGTATCATCTTCATGCGAGACAGTTTTGACCATCACAGTTTGGGTAGGACATGTTGAATCACACTGTACAAACTGTACAAACTGTCTTTGGTCATGCATGCACTTGGCAGTTCACTGAGCTTTGCTCAGCCATCTGCTTCCACCAGTTTCTTCCTCAGAAGAACAGCTTACCACCTTGGTCAAACAAGACCCAAGGCTCATTCTGTAGTTCTGGCTTTTCCTGGAAATACCTGTTTTCATGTCTGATTACTTTGGGGTCAGAATTCTCTGGTTAGTTGTTAGCATCATGTCATATGAGAGACCCACATTTTTTGGCTCAGTCTGGTCCATTACTGATAGAATATAGAAATTAGCACACTAATGTAAAACAGCTTTGGGACTGGGATGGTCCTCACATTTCAATTTTGTTTGGCTGACGTGTATTTTTGTAGAAATATCAGTTGAAAATGTTCAGAAAACTTTTCTGTTTCAGTTCTTACTTGCGACATTTATTTCTGGGGTTTTTTGTTTGTTTTTTTTTTTTTGTTTGTTTGGATCACTTTAAAAATTCCCTTTTCCTATTGGGTTCCCAGCTCACCACGAGTATGTCGGCATTCTTAATAAAATACAGAGATCTCATTAAAACACCTTTCTTTTTAAAGTAGTTGGGAATGTCAAGTTCCAGTGGTATAGTTGGTGGCTGACTTAACAAGATAGCAAAGTTTCTTCAGAGCGGAGGTCTGCTGCTGTGCCTGGCTGATTAGCTCTCCCATTTTATGACTGTGTGGTCATAGCTGAAATGGAGATGTTAAAGTAAAATATCCTTCTTCACTTCGCTAGAGTGTGTGGCCAAGTTAATCAGCAGCATGGAGCTGCTGCATGGCACACAGAAGGCACATCTTATTGTCACCTTTCACAACAGGACGCTGTAGAGGCACAGAACATTATTGCTGAGAACACTCAAATTTGTTACCATTATGGCACTAGCTGATCATGTGAAGATGGTCTGAATTGCGAGGTAATATTCTGCTTACAGAAAGAAATGTCTGAACAGAAACACAAACTCCCCTTGTATTGGTTGATGAAGTTGCCCAAGGTTCCTGGAAGCCAATGGGAATCTGAAGGTGTTACCTTAGTGAAGAGAAGGAAAAAACATAGTCCTAGGACTCAACTCATGTTTAGTTATGCTTTACTTAAGCAGGTATTTCTTTTCCTAATTTTAGGGTATACTAGTAAAGCAGATTCTGGATTAAGATCGTCATTTCTTTTTCCTAGCTCCTAGCTCACTGTCCTTTTCAGTGAACCTCCTTTCTTTCCAGCCTGTAGTCTACAGTCTCAGATGGTAGTAATGATTTTAATATTTCTGGCTGAGAAATGTAGTCATTAATAGTCTCATAGAGAACTCACAGCAGTGACTGTAAATTACATGGTACTCTGGAAACACAGCAGGAGGTGTTTCCTTCCTTGGGCAGTTTATTACAGGGCCTTCATCCCGTGGCATATTACCCATATTTAATTTGCATGTTGAGTAATATGATTGTGTCAAGTAACAGTGTTCTCCTGGCTGGGGAGAATGCCTGGCTGGTGAGAATGCCTGGCTGTGACAGTGAGCTATGCCTCATGGTCTGCGGCTTGTCCTGTGTGAGAGCAACAAGGTAACAAGTCAGGGCTGAAATTTTCAAACTCCTCCTAGGGATTTGCCTACTGTTTTTAATAGGACTTGTGGGGATTAACTCTTCCTCAGCCTTGAAAAGATCTATCCTATTGTCTTTGCTGAGAACAATGTCAAAGGTTTTGAGGAGTTCCTTTTGCTTTATCTGTGGCCATTGTTTCGGGTGTGAGATGTTATCATTGGCAGATGGGATTTTTTATAAATAATCATAGAATCAGATTAAACACTTAGTGGACATTAAAGAAGGAGCCCTGTCTGAATTTCCTGGGTTCAGTCTGAGGGGAGTATATTTATCTGAGATGACTGCTTTACTGGGGACTGTTCTAGGAGTTGTTTCAAATAATGGCAAAGAACTATGACTGTTGCTTAATCAGAACAAACTAAGACACATTTGCCTAATGAAGATATATTCAGCTGGAGCCAAGTCATTAAGTGGTGCTTAAATTCATATTACAGTCTAAACTTCTGGAAGTTTCCAAATAAGTGTTGAATGAAGATGTAAAACAACAAATGTAATTTTTGATTTTTTTTTTGTGTTGTATTTTTGCATATCTTAAAAACTACTTAGACCAAGGTTTCTAATAGCTTTTCTTTTTTACAGCTGTTAAAATACAACAATTTACTGTTCATCCTCAGTTCAGAGGATTTTAGTGCACTGTTATTAGCATGTAAAAGCTCCGTTTTTTCATGTGCCCCAAGTTCAGGGTTTTCCTCTATGGGCAGTTTTTCTGCACAGGCTTGCAAAAGCTGGGACACAGTAGCGTGTCCCGATGTCAGTCACCTGGTGGAGCAGCAGGTGGAGGAGGTGATGTTTTCGGGTGCTGACCCATGCACAGCTTGTGGTTTCAGAAAACAACACCCAGCCTTTTGCTACCACAGCACTCATGTCTGAGACAGGTGGGGAGGGACCTCCATGCACATGGAAATAAAGGCACCAGAGTGCTGCATTGGAGGGGAAAATCCCTCAGAGAAATGGAGGAGTTGGTGGAGGTGCTACAGAAATGGGGGAGTGGGATATTCCCCTCTCTTTCTTCTGTGTTTTCAAGACCCCATCAACATGCCATTCCCATGGGGACAGGGATGAGGCCTGAATGATGAAGTTACTAAGCATTAGTGTGATTCCCACCTGAACATTGCCTGTGAAAAACTGCATCTTCCTGCCAATGAATCAGCTGCCTTTGAGGTAAAGAGAAACCCAGAAGTTGTGTATGTACTGGCACAGGTAAGAGAAGGGCTGCTGGCAGATCACATTCTGTGTGATAAAATGAGATCAAAGACATATTAGTGCAAAAAGTCTGACATTGAACAGACCTGTAATGTCTGTCTAGTGGGATGTTAAGGTGTCAGATAAGTTTTGGTCACAATTTTTCTCTCTGGTGTTTTGGGTCAAGTGCATTGGTTTAATCGTGAATGAGAACTGGAAAGCATTGTTTAGGAGATCATATATATATTTATAGGAAATGACCCTGAGATTCTGTTACCTTAGATCAACAGCTTTATTTTAAAGTCACACAAGTACACTCTGTGCTACCCAAAAACATCAGTCTCATTTGGCTAGACTTCCTGAAGCCGATAACCTTTATTTTTCCCTCAGAAGGTATTTGGTTTGGTTTTACAAAGAAAAGTTGATAGTTTTGATAGATGGATAGGCTTGTTACATCCCTACTTGTATGCCAGTGAAGGTTTGAAAGCACTTACACCTCTTATCTTTCACACAGTCCTGAGATAAGGGAAGATTTCCATCAAGCATCTTCCTGGCTCTCGGATTTAAGGTCAATAACGTTCCTGCTCTTTTACTGTGACATAATGCTATAAAGCCATTGCAGCTACAAGTGTATAAATAAGTAGGCTGAAGTCCATGCTTCACCAGTTTTCTCCCCAGCAGCGCAGGGCTGATTTTCCCCGTGGTCTAGGAGGATGCACACTGGGTGATTTTCCCAGCCTTGCTGCAGTGTGGTGTCTCAGCTGGCAGAGCAACATGTTGTCATGGGGCAGCAAGCCAGGTCTGAAGATATCCATGTCCACCCTCCTTCTCCACCTATGCATTCATTTGTGCGTGCAGAGGAACTGTGTCCAAGCTGCTGCACAGTGGGTGGATGTGGGGGCTCTCTGCAAGGCCATGGAGGAAACTGGGCATGGCTCTGGCTGTATGCCAAAAAGTCAAACTTCTCAGGGCGTCATGATTTACACCTGAGGCAAATAAATTAATGGGGCCTGGGGAGCAGCTCCGTGGAAAGAAACCTGGGGTCCTGGTGGACAAGAAAAAGCTCGATATGAGTGACCTGTGTGCTGCTCCTGCAGCAAAGAAAGCCAGCGGCATGCTGGGCTGCATCAGCAAGGGCATCACCAGCAGAGATGGAGAAGTCATTGTCCCTCTCTGATTGGCACTTCTCAGGCTGCATCTGGAATACTGTGTTCAGTTTTGGTCCCCGCTATGCAAAGAAAGCTGTGGACAGGCTGGGGAGGGTCCAGAGAAGGGCCACAAAGGTGATCAAAGGCCTGGGCAGCCTGACGTGTGAGGAAAGGCTGAGGGAACTGGATCTGTTCAGCCTCGGGAAAAGAGGCCTAGAGAGACCTCATCACTGTGTTCTAGTATTTCAAGTGTGGTACAAAGAAGATGGAGATTCCTATATGCAAAGTGTCACATGGAAAAGACAAAGGGTACAAGTTACTCTCAGGAAGATTCTGATTGGACAAAAGAGAGAATTTTTTCACAATGAGAACAAACAGCCCTTGGAATAATCTCTCACAGGAAAGTGGTGTGTTCCCCAGCATTGGACACTTTTAAGATTCAGCTGGACAGGGTGCTGGGTTGTCTTGTCTAGACCATGCTTTTGCCAAAAGCAGTTGGTATTCTATGGTTCTATATAACAAATTACTTTCAGCACTGTTGTTCCAGCTACCCTGTGAATAAGCAATGCCTGGTGTCCTGCATCACTTTGTTTTTCCTCCTTGTAGTCTCCCTGCTGTCCTGCATTCTACTGATATCAAGAAGGATGGGCAGAGCAGAGGTCAGTCTCTCAGCTAGTTGTGCTTTAATGCAGCATGGAGAGAGGATTTTATCTGTTGGAATACCTTAACTGCATCTTAGGCAGGCTCCCTGAAATCCAGAAATTAGCCTTGCTTAACACATGTGGAATGTGGCACTTAGCTTAAATGGAGACTCCTCTTTCTCCTTGACTGGGAACCTCTTTAAAATCTCAGCACACCCACATGCTGAAGGTTGGACTCATTTGATGTGTACCCAAGCTCTCCCTGGGTGGTACAACACATTGCTGCCTCTGCACAACTTCCCTTTTAATCTGCTGTACTGGGGTTTTCAGCGGTGAGACTATTGCAGTCTCTCTGCAATACAGTCTCTCTGTAAAGTAACACTTTACACTATTTTTGTGAGTAAAATGGTGAATTAAAAAAAAAAAAGGCGTACTGCCTGTCTTTCTAAACAAACATGTGGTTTGGGTCTTGATGTAGGTCTGTAGTTTTGTTGAGGTATCTGTTGATATGCTAGATGTATGAAGAGAGATATTTTCCTTTATGGAATATATGCTGTCTTCTAATTCTCTCTATTATGGTAAGTCCCAAGTCCTGTTCAAATTCCTGTTCTAGTTACCCAGCCTTCTTTCCCAAAATGGTACAATGCTGAATGGAGGCAAATTATTTAATAGCTGTCATAATGGAGGACACTATTAGTACAGTAATAATGTGAGGATTCCTAGTTTGTGGAGTCAATACTTTCAGGGCTAAATTTCAGCCTCATTCATGGGTTAGAATGAAGTTCAACCAACAACTTAAAGGCTTAAGAAGAGCCTACTAAAATGAAGCCTAACGACAGAGATCATAAAAAGAGGGACTTCTGTCCTTCAGTGTATCAGGGTCTCCTTCTTTTGTTTCCAGGTCTCCTTTGGTTCACACCAGTCAAAGACCCAGGTCTCATTCTCAAGGTGTCCAATTACTAGGAGTCAGAGATATAAATTTCCTCTGTCTGAAGCTTTCTTGAAACCTGAGGCCTGTGCTAGATATTCCAAGGTCTCTGCTTTAACCTTACACAAGAAACTGGTTGTGTTTGAGTCATATCTGTAAGTAAACTGATTGAATATTTAAATATGTTATGGCTGGATAAAAAATGTGGTTTTCATTCCAGTGCTACATTTCAGTTCACTTGCAATGGTGATACTTCTCATGTTGGCAAAGGAGATACCAACACACCTTATGCTCTCCAGGTAAAGAATGGCTTGTTGGACTAAAGTACTCATGAGGGAGACACATGATAAAGTTCCAGTTCTGCTGTTCTCTTGTGTCTTGGGTGAGATCTTGGAAAATCATCAAATAACTGCTGCTCTAGAAGTCAAGAAGTCTTGTGTGAGAAACCTGGATGATGATTTTTTTCAGAGTTGGCATTTTTCTCTGAAATAGTTTCTGTTGACCAATTTGGTCAACAGAATTTGTGACGAAGAGCTTCTTGGTAATCTGTCATATGAATAGCTTGTGTGAAGAGTCCTGGCCATTACTGGAATGCAAGGTACAGTTCCAGGAGATGAGAGATGCAAAGATGGATTGCCATGCTTTTGGAAGGAATTAGAAGCAATGATCCTGTACTCATTTCAAAGCACACCTTCACAACCCTAGCATTTTCTCACTGCTGAAGCAAAACAACAATTACTGTCCTTCTCAAACTCTTGTTCCACCATGGCAGCGTATCTCCAAGTAATACAAACCATGGAAGGTCTGGCTGTATCTTCAAGCAGTATCATGCTGCATCACCCCATGGAATAGCCATGATTCACCAAGTTTCAAATCTTTTCAAGATCTTGGTATCATTGAAGATGAAGGTTATAAATCATTTTGAGAGCAGCAGATTTAAAGTAGAGATATTTTCTCTGAGGAGACAAATTTAAAACCACATTTATTGCAGTTTTTCAATTTTACATCAGAAATGTCTGAGCATATCCCGTTCAATTTCCACTTCTTCTATCAAGTATTTATTATTTTTCCAGAAAGTTGTAGCTAGGTTAGAAAGCACTACTAGGTCAGTTCTTAGTTTGATAATAACAGCCTGAAATCCCAATGCTGACCCCTGCAGTTCTTCTTCAAACATTTTGAAGGAGTCTTTTGAAAAATGCGGGCTATAATGGCAATAACAATCATGCTTGGACGTCCACGTGAGGAAAATACGTAGTAAGTCAGATTGGAGTTCTCTTTCATCTATCTCTTGTAAATACACAGAGCAATAGTCACTGGGTAGTTTATTCTTGTGGTCTGTTAGTAAGACACTGCAGATCATTCATACAAATGGTGCTTTTTAAGGCCAGTTTTGCAGGGTTAGGTCTCTGGCTGACCTAGTGATACTGTATTAATGGAAATAGTTGTCTTCAAAGAAGTTGCATCTCTTGGACTGCTAGTGAAGAAAACAACAGGCTTCAAAGACAATTGAAAAAATTGCAAAAAATTCAACTATCACAATGTGTGAGAATGCATTGCTTAAAATTACAGTGTTCCACAGCTGGAGAAAAATTAGTATGATAGTTTGCTGAAATACAGTAAAAAAGGTCACCTAGACCTTTACCAGCCTCTTCTGATCAACAGTCATTTTTATAAAATTTCAGACAGAAAAGTTGTTTGGCTCTAAAAGCTGAAAGAAAATAAGTGGGTATTTGAAATGAGGTGGCTTAGATTTTCTGGAATTCTTTGGAAACACTCATGTCTAAAGTGTTAATTTTTAAGCAGCATTTGTCAAGTGTCCTTGGGCAGCATCCCATTGCTGGCTCAATAAATGTATTAGTGGTGGTGTTGTGCCCCTCCAGAGCAAAGGCACCTTTGCACTCTTCAAATCCGTTTTGAGTGGTGACTGTGCAACGCTAACCACAGCTGCAGCCACAGCAGGCTTCCTGTAACCCTTAACCCCACGCGATTCAGAAGGTACATTGGTCCTTTTTCAGAAGCCACTCTACTTACCAGAGCAGATGCAAACCTTGTCTTAAAGGCTGAGCTCAGCCCGGTCATGTGTGAGAGCTTCTGGAACCAGCACAGGGAAAAGCTCTCGTACCTCATCACATCCCTCCCCTTAACCTCTCACACCACCTGGCTGCTGACCAGCTAGCTTTCCTGGTGTCTCTGTTTTCTCAACTTGTACTCTTCTACTTGTGGAATATTCCAGGCATTATCCTAAAATGCTTTTCTTAATATAGTATGTCACTCTTTTCCCTCATATCAATCCATACTCTTAGGTCTAAAGTGCCACATGTCAGAGCCCTCTTTACCTGTCTGCTGCAGCTGAAGCTGAGCAGTGCGTGTGCCATAGCCTTTCACATTCTTGCTTATACAGGGTAGAACTTCTGCTTGGCATAGCCCACCTTACATTAAAGAGCCATTTTCAGTAATGTCCTGTATTGGGAATCTTACAAAGAATTTTAAAAAGCATTTGACAGGGTGAAGTGAAAATATTTCATGCTCTTTCATGCAACGTGTTGGACTATAGCTTTTTTCCTTTCTATATCCTTGGGTATTTGTATGCAGAATCAGTTCAAAAAATGCCTCTCTCTTAAAAAACAATAATAAAGAAACTTGAAAAACCCTTTTAAATCCCATTTTCCCTTGCTTTTTTCCCCTGTTCACTCCTCTTTATATATGCATATATGTATGGAAATGAGAAATAGAAAAATAAGCTTGAACCTTTTTTTTTTTTTCAATTTGAAGGAACGATGCCCATTTGAAAGGATCTTTATTAAAATAGGAACTGTTAAAAAAGACTATTTCTCTTTATTATTTCAAGTTCTGCTTGTGAGAATGTGAAAGGAAATATTTTTATAAACTTGAGATTTTTGTAAAAGCTTGTTTTTACTAGTTGTAAAGAACTGGGTAGCACTAATTTGTCAATATTTCTGGAAAATTGAACAGTTGAAAGGATAAAAATGTGTTTATGCTATCTTTGGGTTTTTACTGTTACTTTGCTTAGAGATTAATATACAAAATTCAGTTGCCTTCAGAAGGCTTCACTATCATTACCGTGAATTACAATTATCACTATCATAAGTTGCTCAACTCTTGTTGTATTAATTATTTATTTTGGAAAAAGTTTCTTATTATCCCAAATATTATCTATATAGTATCTGATCTTACTAGAAAACAAAGCAAAACAGAAATCCAAAGCTTAAACCCCAGGTTTCTTAGGAACTGGAACATCATTTCCATGGGGAATTCCATTATTTATAATACAGTTGTCTGAATTTCAGAAGAGAAGCCAAATATTGTTTATTTATTGGAAAAGCAAAAATTGCTTTTCAAGTAAAGGGAATGGAAGTGTTTAGGTATGATAGTGTCAAATGTCCCTTTTTTTACAGTGCTTTTATTCATTCTGTATGCATTTACTTGAAAATTAGAGCAAGATATCAATAACATTAGATGTATGGTAATGGAATGTCCTGAATTAAGCTCTTTGAAATGAAAGTGTCCCCACTTCCCCACTGCATTTCTTTTCAGGATGAGGGTCTATCAAAACAGCCTCGTCTGGGACTTGATCTCACAGGCATTAGGGACAGAAAAAGGATCTTCTACAGACTAATGACATCTGAGAAAAATCTGTGGCTTATAGCAGAGTGGCGATCAGATAGCCACAGCCCTGGAGATCAGCAAGGAATTTATGACAAACACATGGACTCATAGCCTGGTATTCAAAATGACACGTTCATCCTGAACTAAAAGAGAGACTTTTCAGTAGTGTGCTAAAGGAACACTCCCACTATTTCTGCCGTAGAGTACCTGTGAATCAGCACTTTCTTACTTGTGTGTGTCTTTTGAAATTTCTCTGTTCAGAACATCCTGTGGTTGGAAAATCACAGGCATGTCTGCAACCTTCCGGAGGAGACAGTCATTCAAAGGCCCTCAGACTGTGATGGAAAACAGAGGACCAGACTTCAGGTGTAAACTAGAGAGAACTTTGCTGCCAGTGAGATGTCCTTTGAGGTGGCTGCAGCTCAAAAGAGAATTGAAATGAGAAGAGCCAGAGTTTGACTAGAAGGCAAGGAAAGGACCAGCTCAGGTCAGTTAACCTACCACGTTGCATGTGGGGGATCTATGATCGGGCACTGTCTCTGCCTGCTCTGAAATAGTGTAATTGAAGGGATGCAGTCTTCAAAGGTATCCTTGCCTGAATGGCAGCTGCTAGGGCTTGCTAGGCACCACTGATGGAGGACTCAGGAAACTACCCCAGCAAAATGCTGCAAGTGGTGAGAGAAATACTCATGTAACAAGTTGGAGAGTTCACACAGGGAGTCCTTGTGTAGGGATAAAAAAGTATGGAGAGGGAGACCAAGCTGTTCAAAGGTATGAAAGCAGCGGCTGAATAGAGTTGGACTCTTCATCCTGTCAGTGATGGAGTGCCATGACACAGACATAAAATCATGAGTCTAAGCTGCTTGATGACTTGAAGGTGACTTCCAGTTTTGTTATTATTCTTAGCTGATATTTAGATACCCGAAAACCCGAGCAAATCTCTCTGCTTTACACATTGCTTTATTAACATCTCAGACACAGCTGAGGATACTTATTTTGCAGACATTTACAAAATCATGTGAGGAGGAGATGCAGGAAGCAGACATATTCAAAACTAAATGGATAATTGAGCTTGGAAAAACAACCATTCAAAAGGGCGAACTGAAATAATGGGCAATATGTTCACTGTCACCTCTCCATTCCGAGGAGAATATCAATACCAAAGTGGTGATATTTCAGTACTCTGCTGATAATAAAAACAAGCAGAGAGAACTGTAGCTATTGGAAGAGAAAATTAAATGTGAGTAAAGAAAAATGATTTCTTTAACTTTCTTGGAAATTACCCCCTCTGTCTTCTCATTGCTTTCATCAGAAATGCACACTCACACCTACCCACAATTCCCTTCCCCCAGCTCCTGAACGAGAAAGCCCTCAATGGGTAAGGAAGACATTGCAAAGTTTTAGCCTGGCTGCATAAGAAGATACTATCTGATGTCAACATTCTTGTTCAGCATCCCAGCAAGGGTACAGGGTTCATACATTTCCGGGCTTTTCCTTCAACCTCCCCTGACTTCTGAGAGCTCTTGCATAATTACTCATTTCACAAATCTCTAGCTGTACCAGAAAAATTTGGTGCCCTGAGGTCAAGATTCAGTTGAGTTCTGTCATCGTTGAAGCCTGCTCTCAATTCTGATTCTGGGAGGCTGGCTACCCGGCTTTAACAAAGGTGATCTGTGAGAGCTCCAGATCTGAAGACAGAAGCAGGAAATCACAAAGCTGAAGCTAGATAATTTGAAGGCAAATCTGAACATTGTAAATACATGCCAGTAGCTTTTGCCAAAGATTTTGGAAATGAGATAGAAATTTTCACTGAAAATTTCAGCTGCTTTTTAATGGTTACTGCTGTGGCTAACCAGGTTTGGGATGGGTTTGCTGACTGGATTTTGTTGATCCCTTGGGCAATAAATCTTGCAGTAGAAAGAAGCAGGAAGCAGAAGGTTTCTAATGGAATTTCCACCTAGAAAATTTCATTTGAGACCTGCTCGTCTGTGGAGAACCTGATCTTTCAAACAACCTACTCCCTGATCTCTTCCATCATATTTGATGGCACCAAGCACTTTGTGTGGTCAGGGAGTCACAGATTTCTTCACATCAGAAAGAGAGAGCACTAGGCAAAATTTTCCTCTAGAAGCAGCCATGTAACTCAGAGGCAAAATTCATCTCTTAAAAACTGATGATCCAAATGAAGTTATTATTTCAATACTATTGTTACTGCTCTGGTGTTCGTGAAGCAATGTCATTTCTCTGAATAAAATGACTCAGCTCTGTCCAGAAGGAAGAACTGAGCTCTGGAGCTGACCTCTGCCTGCCTCTGACATACTAGGGTTGTCATGGTGTCTCAAACGACCTAGGGAAAAGCAGCAACAACTCCTAAATAATTTGGCAGTAAGGAAAATGCCCTCTTATTGTAAAGTTTCCCTTAGCCCTATACAGAACAAGATCTATCTGTCTGACTAATAGTTAGCTTCTAGTTTAAGAATTAAAGGCAGGCTCATATTTATTAAACTTCTTTTAAATATAAAACAATTTATGTTTCCAATGCAAAGATAGTCAGAGAAGGTGGGTTGCTTATGAGACACATTTGGCCCAACTCCCACCCTTGGAGCATGATAATCAGATCTGGATAAATACACATGGACTTTTCTCTTCTTGGAGTACTGGACCACATCACGCTGAAATGGCAACAGCTGAAAATATATTTGATTTCATCAAGTATATCTGAATGATCTTTCTTACCTTGGCAACAGTATCGATGGTCCTTGTCAGTCCTTCCAAGTGCAGTTTCTCCTTCTGTGGTTTCATGGTTCCTTTATTGCAAATTCACCTAAGCCAAATTCTTACTCAGCTTTCTTTTGGGAAAGAAAAAAGTCACAGAAATGCCTCTGAGAACTTGTATAAGTGAGGTCTCAGGAAAAATGTAAGCCAAAATATTTGATCTGTTTTAAGGGCTATAGAAAACTGCATCTCTCAGTTGTCCCATGCTTGTGCTACCACTGTTTTCCCCGAACTGCAGGTGTTGAGGGGTTTTTTTTTTCATTTTCACTGTTTAAACTCTGTCATCCTTCCCTGAATTCCTTCATAGGCTAAGTAGAAAGGCAAAAGTTCTCCCATTCAATACACTTTACTTCAAACCTGCTGACATTAATGACCTTGTGTCTCACTAAATACTCTGCAGCATTTCCATCCTCTTTTGGATGCTGTATTTGTAGGTCTCTCCTGGGCATTACAGTCCTATTGAAGGGCCAGCTGTGTGAGAAGCCACTGAAGAGTGTCTCTCCGTGACCTCATAACTCTTGAGTCCTCTATTTTTTTCCTCCATGGCTCCAATTAAGCTATGCAACAGCTGGGGTTTTTTCTCATGTGCAGAACAGACTTGTGAAATAGGTGTTATCCATCAGGATAATAAGGCATCTGTCTCTGTTTGGGTGCTCCACTCAGAGTTCCCTGTGCTCTTAAGGCACCCTGAGCACCGTCACATGGGTATTTCTCGGGAGAGTTCTTGAAAGAGAAACCAGCACATGGCTGCTGAGTGTTAGTGACCAGCCATGCATTTCTATGTAGTCCTTATGGGGAGAGTATTGATGCTGGAGTACTTTTGTCCTGTGGCTGTGTGTGCATGCAAGCAGGCCCAGCCACTCAGGGAGTGCGTGGGCTATGCTCGGGGTAGGATCACACACATCATTTGGGCTGTGCCACTTGTACTGCTTACAAGCTATGTGGATATTGCTGGAGCAGAACTCAGTAGGAGCCATTGAGAACCACTTTAGACAGATTTGGAAAATATGTTGGGACTGTTTTCATTTGCTCACAAAGACGAATGCTTTAGTTAGAAGCTCTTAGAATTAGAACACTTAGAATTATAAAGCAACCACAAAATCCCGGAAAAATTTAAGTGACCTCATGACACTTAATGACACTCAGGACTTTCCAGGGCTTTGACTAAGTTCTTTCTGCTTCCTAGAAAAACTGATAATTCCCCATATCGTTAATCTAAGAGCTCTTATTTCAATATTTGCAGGATGGGAGATGAAGAAACTATGAAAAATCATGACTCCAGGCTTGTAGGGTAGGAAACTCACTTAGAGCAACAAGAAGAGGTTGATTTATGACTTGCTGTGAATTGGAGTCACCTGTAGAATTGGGATGTGTTATCCTGTAAATCACAGAGAGACAGATGACTAGACAGAGGACAGGGGGAGATGCAGAAGAGATTAATTTGGTAAAATTCTCTATGATTTATTGTGTGGTGATCCCAGCCATCCCAATGGACATCACTTTCACACAGTGGCTAGGGTCCTGCAATATGCAACAAAAAAGTTTCTGCAAATCTGCAAGGGACTGTTACTGGCCATCTTCCTCTCTGATTTACAAACATTTGCCCAAGAAAAGGAAGTAAAACTTTAGTAAGTGAAAGAAAAAGCTCTATTAAGGCTTTTATTTGTGGCAAGATATTTTAAGAAAATATGTTTGGGACAAATGGCGTTCTATATCTCCCTGGGTTATTTTCTTTCTTCTTTTGTGAGATGACTTTACTATCTTCCTGGGGTTTTTATCATTATAATGGTTGTGGTTGGTGTAAGGGAAGGGTCTTATGATTAATATTTTATTCTGGCAAAGATCAGATCAATACTTTGTGCTCTGTTTTTTAAATTTAATTTTATATAGGCTGCCTCTTTTCCAGAGTTGGTAACTTCCTCCACAACTTTTCTGTCTACAGGTCTTTTAAACTCACTTAAATTTTTCTCTCACAACTTTTAATTTAATATTGATGCTGTGACTTGGAAGGAGAGCTCCTTCCAAGAGGAGGGGGCAAGATGAGGTGTCCAGACTTTGTTCACTCTGCAGGTTTTTTTGGACTGTATCAGCTCTTGTGAATTATGTGGACTCAGGCTTGAGTCCAGCTTGTTAGGAAAGCTGTAACCTTCCTGCACCTCCTTATTACTCCAAGAGTACTCAAGAGGAGACACAAACAGGGAAACAGAGTAAGAAATTTTTGAACTCTGCTTCTCTTCCTGATTTTTATCTCCTTTTTCTGGCTTTGTCATATGAGGATGTTTCACATGAATTGGGTGCTTTGCTGCACCTTGGTGTAGCAGGAAGATGAGGACAGCTCTCAGACAGAGGCTGCTGCTCATGTTGTGCTCTGCTCTCCTTAAAGGTCAGAGGAGCAGCCCAAATATGCCCAGGGAATGTCTGTGCCTTCATCCATATAAGAACCCATGTTGTGCAGACAAGATGATGAGATTTTAAATAAATGAACTAAGTATGGGTAACAATTGTTATATCATAGCTTCTGAGGACCATAAAGGTAAGAGCAAGATGCAGGAGTCTGCAGTTTTAAAATATTTATATTGTAAAAGAGCACATGAATTTTTGTGCTGAAAGGAACTGGAAACCTACATGTTTGCTAGTATTTGAAATATCCCTTGAAAAGATTTAAACTGTAATGGACCCTGATCCTTGACTGTCACTGACTTCCCTAGAAACAGGTTTGAGGTTATGATGGAGGCATAAATTGCAAATGTATCAATTTCTTAGTTTCTCTTTTTTTTTTTCGCCATGGATTCAATCTCCCTCCCATCTCTGGGAACATTAAGACCTCAATAAGGGCTGTTCCTCTTTTGAGTCTTCTGGTAAACACAGGGGTTGCTGACTGGAAATCCCCTTCCCTGTCTGTCCCTCCCAGTGGATCACAGGCAGGGCTCCACTAGGAAATACCTCGGTCTTCTAGGTCGAGTGGAATCCCATCATTCCCATGCATGTGGCCAGGCTCTGCCCTTTGCTTTGCTGTTGCCTTCCACAGCACATCAGTGAGGTGCACAAGGTGTCTTTCTGTTTTTCACTTTATGAGTGATTTTGGTAACAACCACATACAGTAACTCAGCCTGGCATTGGTTCATTATTTCAGTACTTCCCCTGCCAGCATGGATGGTTTGACTGCACATTTTGGTGGTCTGTCATACAGACTCTTTTTCATGTTTGCCCAGTGGGATGGCATTTGTTCATTTGTTTGGGGGTTGTTTTTACTATTTTAAAAATTATTTTGGATGTTGTTTGCCTGTGCAAATTGGCAAGGGGAATTAAGAGACCTGAAATAACTTTTAACTCTATTATGAGGATATATCCTAGAATGAAGAAATGTCCATTCTGACAGACTTGTGAAACTAGAGAAGAAATTGAATTATTTTGTGTTTATAAGTAGAACTCACTGTCAGTAATGATACACAGCCTCTGACTTGACTGTGTGTTGCTTGTGTTGGACTCAGAAGGAAGGTCATAAAGGAAAAATGAGACTAGAGATGTGGCCAGTAAAGTCTTCAAGATTCCTATTTCATGCCTGGTAAGAATAGGACTCCTAATGTTAATAAGCAGAGAGAAAAGAATTAAGGCAAGCAGGAAAGTTTGTGTGAGACTGCTAAGGAGAAGCAGACTTGAGAAAAAGTGAATTTGTTGATTTACAAAGGAGACAATCTTTTCACTGAATGAAGATACTATATCATTTCCTTTAGTTGTTTTGAAGATTGGGATATGGAAATTGAGGATCAGTCTAGAGTTACCTCTTTTTATCAGTGTTATGTTTTTGTAAGAATATGCAGAGATTTCTTTCTTATAATAGGCATTCTGTATTACTTGGAAAATCATCAAGAAAGGATTCCCTGCATACAGAAAACACTTACTTTCCATACTCAAGGTTCACTTGGCAAGGAGAGAGAATGAACTGGTGCTGTAATGAGTTCCTGATTCTGAAAAAAAAATAGGAAGGGCATGGTGAACAAAGAAACACAAGTTCATAAATCCAATGTGTCCTTGAGGAAAACAAGGCTTCTAAGGCTTAGAAGATAAAGCAGCAAGCTCTGAGACTCACGGGGGCAGAAACTAATGGCAAACAGGAAAAGAATTAAAAGGCTTCAATCATTAGTAGTTTCAAAGGAACAGTTTCCTTTGTTTTGCTTGCCTTAAATGGAGGTTGATGTGGATCCTGGAGAACCAGGCTTAACCTTGATGCAGAGTCTGAAGAGAAGTTTGAAAGAAGCATTTGTGGCTGTTGACCCAAATGATAACTTAACACTGAGCATGGTGTTGCACAGAACTGATGTCAGCCCCACAGAATAGTGTTGATTATGCCCTTAAGATCTTCACAGCCTCGTGGGAATACCAGAAAACACCATCCCCACCCCTCAACTTGAAAGTGATAATGGGACAGAGAGGACATCTGGGCTTCCATGAAGCTCTCAGTCAGTCAGTCAGTCTCTGGTTTTCAGTTCTCTGTTGTTCATGCTGTAAGGTTTACAGTGCTGAACTGTAGCCATGTGGATGCTGAGCTTGCTGATGTCTGGTCTCCTGCTCTGTGTAAGGCGATGCACTCTCCCCCTCTCTGGTGTACCTGAATACAGTGGGATGACCAGCCCTCTGGAGCTGTCTCTCTCCATTTACTGCAGAGAAAGCATAAACAATCGAGTTGATTTAGGCTATATCAAGCTCCTAACTATGGTGAGAGGAGACGAATCCAACCCGAGCTCACTGGAGATAGGTCTGAATATGCCAAAGAAAGCAAAACCAGAGTGAGGGCTACAGTGAAGGTGGGTGAGAAGAAGCCAAGTGGAAACTAAGATGACAAATCCTTACTGCAGGCTCTGTAATGTAAAATGTGATCTGTGGGTGTGACTGAGTTGATGGCACTTGCTGTGATACCATTGACTGCTGAAGCCTTGATATCCTGGAGGAGAGAGACTCAACTGATGCAAAGGGCTAGCAGGGGATTGTGTGAAAGGCCACCACCCTCGTATCACTGGATGTAGTGAGCTCCAGGATGAGTTTCTGAGAGAAAGGAGAGTTGTGGGCAAAGAGGAGACAGAGGCCTGTGCTGTCTGAGAGGGTGGATAGATGACAGAGTGAGGAAGTCATGGAACAAAAAGAGTCCAGCCTTTCTGAAAAAGCCATCTTTCTGTAGGGAAATTTAGGCATGTCCAGCTGAGGGGAACAAAATTTATATCGTATAAAGCCCCCAAAGTGACTTCATGAATGAGAGAGAGAAGATATCAAAGATAATTTCAGAATGATTGTGAGTCATTAGGCTGAGGAACAAAGAGCTGAGCAGTCTTGGCAGAAAGCAGGAGGTTTCTGGGCTGTGAGTTCCTGTTTTCTTCACAAAGGTTGCAATATGAAAGGAGGACAGGAGTTCTCCCTGGGAGAAGCAAAATTTTGCTAACGAAGTACCTTGATGCCCTTTTAATTACTGTCCATTTTTTTTTTTTTTTTTTTTGCATGTGATCTCTTCAGACACCACCTAAAACATGTTGTTCTGCCATTTAATTCACTTTTTTCCTGTGGAGGTGGAAGATGTGCCAAGCCTGTTGAAGAATTCATGCACTCCACAGGTTTACATAACACCTTGTGAGGTTTTTTTATCAATTGAATTTCTGAATATATCTACTTTTGCAACCATCCTACAAACTGAGACAAGTGTCTGTATTTCTCAGCCAGGGAGAACTTTGGACCAGGTGACCCGCTGTGGTCTCTTCTAACATTGCCTGTTCTGTGAGGTGAGGTAGTCACGAGATTTTCAGTGTTCATCCCATATTGAAATAGGCCAGTGTGAGGCTATGCTGGGGATGCCTAGCAGTCTCCAGTCTAATCTGGAAACAGCCTCTCAGTATATCTGATTGCTCTGGTCCTAAGCTATTATCCTGGACCAGAACCGAGATGGCTGGAGATCCAACATCAGCTGCATCAACATGAGTGGGAAAAGTAGATGAGGTTGGTTTGGGCATATTCAGTGTTCCCTGAATGCTAATGAAAAGAGAAACATGTTTGGCACCATTACAAGTCAAGCACCCTGAGGATTTCAAAATAGTGTCCTTTTTTATAACAGTAATAAATTTGTCAGTTATGTGGGAAAACATTGTGAAAAATGAATGTCTTTTACTGCATTCAGAGCTGCTGTTCCAAATCCAGTGAGATAATGGCCAATAAAACTTTGAGCAGGGAGGTTGAGTTCTGCATTGCTAAAGCTTCATTACGTGTGGTTTTAGAAAATGTACACATGTGCCAGAGTGTCTCATTGTTCTTTTGCTGTTTTATTATTTTGTCACTATGAAGTGGCTCTGATTTCAGCTATGAAATGCAAGTTTAGCTTATATTGATCCTGCTGTCTGTGTATAGGTGCTTTGCAACTTTGCAGGATGTTGTTAAGAGCAGTTAGGTTTTATTTGCAGCTGAGCCATACTATACTCTGTTACCTATCAAAAAAATTTAATCTCAGTCCAAATGTACTTGATGTATCTTTTTCTTTTTCTTTTTTTTTTCTTTGTGTTGTAGAGGGTTGTAATTGAGATCCCCCAGGTTTTTTGAATACTTAGAGTGAGTCAAGAGACAATCTATTTGGGCATCCCAAGGCACAGAATGTGACTGCAGTTCCCAGAACTCTTTCGTTAAATGGCAGGCTCTGCTGTGGGGCCATAGCATTCTCTTGTCTTTATAATATAGGCCAGATTCTCCATTAGTGTAAGGCTGAAACTCTCCATTATGTTCCCTGTTGCAGCTTCTAGGATAATGCAGGCTTTCTTTATATCTTTGGCAAATCCAGTAACCCCTCGTTTGAAAAATATTTGTATTTGGTCAGACTGGAATACAATTAGGAGCTCTTCTGTAACCAGGTTCAGTTTTCAGCACTCAATTAAAGTACTTCATCTCACAAGAAGTTAGCATTTGAATCCAAGTACATTGCATTACCAGTCTCCTTGTTTCTCTAGGTGTTAAAAATCCAACTCACAATGACACTTCATGTGTAGTATCTGGGGGTTTTTTCCTAACTGTGGTGTACAGTTTAGAAAATGATGCATAAGCTAATACCCATTAGCATATCTTGGAGGGATGGCATTACAGACACAATGACCTCAAAAAGCATGAAAACACTGCAGCCTTTAGGATGGAATATGTGAGTTTATTTTGTACTGTGACCAATGCTATGCTAGGAAAAACTAACACCTTGTGTTGGAACAAAACCAGTAGACAAGGGTGTGTGCTTGCATAACAAGCCTACCCAGACAAATCACAGAATGTTTTGAAACAGAAATTATGTGGTACCTAAGAACTGAATGGATAGATTGTTGCTTTGGTGTAAACCAGGCAGTGGTGTTGGCAACACCAAGGGTCTTATGAAAGACTGTGGGGACTGTGCATTAGTGCAGCATCATCGGTATATCGCACCTGATCAAAACTGAACTCCTTGAGGGACTGTGGCATTTGTTTTCTCAGCATAGATGGACAAATCCTTGATCAAATGATTCTTTTGAACAGCACTGGCGCTTTGCAAAGGAGACTGGGCACGAAGCAAATTAAGACGTTAACAACTTAAAAAACTATGCTGGTGGGAGAATGGCTGTAGAGTTGGGCATGGGCTGGCTCCCACCATGCTCTGCGCCAAAGGACGAGTGTGTAGAAGGGCAGTAATGTATTGTTTGTCGATTCCCTCTTGGGTAAGAAAAGCTCAGTGTTGACAGTACGTCTGCTAGAGGATCAGAAAATGGAAATTCTCTCTTCTATCTCTGGCACCTTGTCTGTAGTTCATGGCACAGTGCTATCACATGTGTCTGTCTGGGGCTGTGTAATGGATGTGCTGTACCAAAAGAGTGCAGAGAGATTTGCTGTTCCCCGTAGCAGGTTACAGCACACACGTACCATGAGAGAAACTCTTTCTGAAGTCACCTGATCAGATTTTGTTGTTGGTTATGTGCGTTTGGAGAAATGCCATAGTCTTCAGTACTGTCCCTTGGATTGTGTACAGGCAATGGGGAGGGGATCAAACCCTTAATTTTATCTAAGACGTCAAAGGCAACTGAAGTCAGAGGATTTTAAAGGAGGGAACTGAAATCAGATGACTACTTTTGTTTTGGTTTATTTTAGAGGCAGACATTAAGATTTTGAATCTGTTTTATCTTGCCATCAGAAGCAGTCAGATTTACCGGAGTTAATTTTAGAAAGCTAAAATATAAACCAAAAGCACTTAAAACCAGCACCAACTTTCATCCTTTTCAAGTCAGAGTGTTTGTAAGCAATACAATATTATGAAACGTACTTGTATTGTGTGTTACTGTTTCCCCTGTAAGGATCAGCAAACCAGGGGGAGCAGCATTCCTCTAAGTATTTGGGAGATCAGCCGCAAAACGCAAATGGATGTCCTGGTGGTTCCCTGGCATCCACATGGTTTTAATGACCCAATGTTCTTCTTCCTCTGAAGCTCAGGAACTCCTTCCTTAGTCTTCTGCTCCTTCTCCCACTACTGGTCCACTGGCTACAAACCAAGTGTCCCGTTCCAGTCTGTGTTTGCTGAAACTCTGGTGGCTCCACTCAGGCCAGGTGCTCGCCTCCCCCTCTCATGCCTATACTCCTTTCTGGGGATAAACACTGGCACTTGAAGGGCTTCAGTTTCCTGGTACCATGGCTTGCCACACTGCACAGCCCTGCTTAGGAAACGGGATCTGTAAAAGAGTGCCCCTGAAGTCCTCTCAGATGATTTTTGGCAAAGAAGCAAAGAGCAACGCTCGGTTTGAGCGTGGGAGGTTTAAAGCTTCCGTGCTGGTCTCCAAAGTCTACCCGGGAGCAGTTGAACAGGAGCCTTATGTGGGGTGGGTGGGTTTGGGTTTGCACCATATCACAGGACTGAGTAGTGGGAAGATGGGGTGTCCCAGCTCAGGGCACACATCCTCTGTATCTCACTTTGGATATATTATTTTCTGATGGAAGGTGAAATGTTGATCCCCTCTCCTTTCCTCTTTATGGAATTGCTTTGCCCACTGCTAATTTAAATCTCAGGCATGAAAGAAATCTTTGTGTTCAAATAAAAAACATAAAGCTTCACTCTTGAGGCAATTAAAAATGAACAGACAAAATATTATAATATACTGAACAATATTCAAATGCTTTTTGACTTTTTCCACAAAAATACATCTGCAGATCTGTGTGCCATTGCAGAGGTTATTCTAGAGGGATTTGATCCATAAAACAGAACAATACACTGACTTTTGCTCTTTACTGAAGTGGTGAGTGAATGGAAATATTAAAAAAAAGGACGAAAACAGAACAGAACGTAGAAATTGTCGAGAATACACCAGGAATTTCTGGAACATTTTATGCTTCAAAAATATGCACATGCGGCTTGTGAATTGCTCCATAATTTTTATGGGATCAGCCCCAAAAAGTCTGTCAGAAATGTCAGGGACCCAAGGCTCTCATTTTTTCAGACCGGGCTCTGACCGTGGAACAAACCCAACAGGAAGGTCCCCAGGAGCTTTTTGTAGATATAAGGAGGCACACCATACGGAGCACTGATATCACAGATACCAACAACATAGATACATCACTCACATGTCTCCAGGAATGGTTCAAATGCCCAAAGACTCTCTGAGGTTGGAGATAGCAATGACAAATTGTGTGCGGGAGCAAATGTTACCTTTATTTCAGGTACTGCAACTAACTTGATAGAAATGCAGTCTTCTGCCCAGATCAAATTTGTCCTGGCAAGCAGTCTGCTGGTGGAGAAACCCAGAGTCTGTGACACTGAAACCCTGGTGAGAAACTTTCTGTTACCTCTCTCCTCACAGTATTAATTTTCCTAGTTTTTATGTCACATACAACTGATAGAAAGACAAAGCTGATGGTTCTCTATCTGTCATCAGAAAGTTGTCTATCTGGCCTAGGGGTAGTTTCTCAAAGATACACTTCCTATTTTTCTTGCAGCCAAACTACACTACAGAGAAAGGATTAATTAAAACAGAAGAGAAGCTGGAGGGGGAAGCCGGAGGCAGAGCCATTGTGATGAGGTAACTTTCTCTTGAATTAATGCAATTAGATTGTGTTATGATCAGATTCTGTCACGTAAAATTAGCCCCAAAGATGGCCTTAAGAGATCATTAAAGCATATTTCCTTCTGAATGCAAGTGCAACTTTACCAACATCCTTCCTGACAGATATGTGTCTAACTCCTCCTTCAAGATACCCAGAGATGGAGTCTTGAAGTTGAGGCCTCAAAACTTAAATAAGAGTTAGAAAGCTATAGCGATGAGCAGCTGTGATTACTAGAATTAAGCTTATATTCTAAGGAGCTGGAAAAATCAATCATAATTTTAAAATATGAGTGTGTAGGCTAAGTAGCCAAGCCACAAAGGTAATTCAAAATTAAGCTCTGTAGACAGCTGAGACAATAAATATCCTGGTGTTGCTGCCTTTTTCAGTTTGTTTGTATGGGGTTTTTTCCCTTTATTTAAAAATTGAGTGCTTTCTCTGTCTTTTATAACACAGATTTGACTAAAGATATGTAAATATCGTGATATCTTTTGGTAGGGAGGAGGAGGAGGGAGGAGTGCATTGTTTGGTTTTAACTGAAAATTACTTTCTGCCTTCATTTCACAGGTGAGCAGGTGATGGGTGGCAAGGCAGTAACCAGTTAAGGCTGTCCAACTTTTTACCTGCCTTGACTTTGGAGCTGCTAAGTTCCCCTCTATGGGTTTGCAAAAACTGCTGCTGAAAATCTGTATTTAGTACTTACTTGGGTTTATCTGGTTTAAATGTCTGGATAACTGCTTTTGTCTCTTTTGTTCTTACTATGGCCTTCTTATAGAATCCTTTCTCTCCAAAACTGCTGAGGGATGTATGGGGAAAATTGTCTGTGAACTGAAGTCTTGACTTCAGAATTAGGTCACGAGTTATTGTCTGAGAATTTGGTCCTTAAAACTAAACTGTCAGCAAGAATCATTGCAATTGCTAGGAAGTACACTGTTAAAAAAACAGCTTGGTTTTACCTGCAGAGCAAAGGAGACTGCTGCTTGTACTTCAACAAGGCTAGAATTTAGACATTAGTTAGGCCTGTTTTATAGCACAGGCTTAATTCTGGCACCTACCTTCATCTCTCTTTGATATTTTGCTCCAGAGCCAACGTAATTAAGGCTACAGTGTTTTGAACTGAGCGCATCCTTTACGGACATGAATCCTTTTTCTAAAATGGAAGAAGGAGAAGTGTATTGTGACTGACAGCTCAATCTCAGCTTTGCATCTAAGCAAAACCCTGGTCCACGTGTGAGGCAGGAAGTGAATTGCGGAGCTTCAGAAATAGCACAGAAACCTACATTCTGCTTGCAAATGCCCCGTTCAGCGCTTCCGCAGGGGCTGGAGCTCAGTCCCCTGCAACAAAGGCAGCAATCCCGGTGTAGAATAAAAAAGCTATGCTGTGATATACACTCACAATAAGGGTGCCTTATAGCAGGTAAGAAATCTTCTAATTGCTTGGAGGATGTGGTGGAAGGTTGAGTTAATTCAAAGGCTTTGTGAGCAAATGAAGGTGAGTGTGGCATAGCAGGACTTTGGAGGTTCAGTCTGGTCCCATGAAACTGCAGTTAGGTCAGGTGTGGTGCATGCTAAGGGAAAGTGAGCCAAGATCCAGCACCTTTGGGTCAGTAAGGAAAGCAAGACCTGGCATTTATAGCTAATAAAAAGGGTCAAAGTAGCTCTAAGCAGGTTGAACTCCATCCAACAATCTCCTTTATTTTGGTTCTTTTTCTCTTACAGTGGGACTGGGTTTAAAAACAGTGCGTCTGTGTAGTGAAATCTCTTAAAATGACCTAGAAAAGAGGTTTAGCTGACCTTGTGTCCTCATTCCCAGCTCCCAGAGCTGTCCCTTCCTTTCTTTGCAGAATTCTTTCATTCCTAAGGCATTGTGTGGGCAAGAATACACACGTACACAATACTCACGCCTGCAGATTACTTTGGTGCTGGTGGCATCACAGTGTGGGATAGGGTATCAAACGGGCCAAGGTGAAAGCAAATCAGCTCTCAGTTCCTGCCCTTCCCATGCCATCACATGATTAATATCCCAAGGTGTAGCGTGCCCTGCGTGGTCTGGTGAGAGAATTGTCAAGGAGCAGAGTCATGCTGGCTACAGCTACGGGAGGTCTGCTGGCATCACCCGGATGAGCACAAGCACAGCATCACTGTTCAGCCACAGCAGAGGATCCAGGGTGTCCCCAAAATATTGTGCAGGTGCAGTCTGGCCACATGTGTGTTATCTGTGTCCAGTGTATTGCCTCGGGGGATCAGTGGGAAGGCAGAGTCCAAGTGCTCTCACCAGGCTGGTGATGATGGGAAAGGATTGGAGGGGTGATAGAAAGCTGTGTCCTAGTTCCACCAGTGCAGCACTGGTTGTTTTTTGCACCTCTGATGTAATCTGCTGCATCAACAGGCTTCTGAATCTACCAGAGGATTAAATTGCTTTTTTGGAAGGCATGAGTCTCTAGCACTCACTGAAAACTTGCAGATGAAATCCTAAAAATTTTGAAATTTCTACAGGAGCAGTGAGAAACAAAAGACATGGGCATAATCATGCTGTGGTATTCTGTCATCATATTTAATGCAGTTCATAGTAAATGTGTGTGTGTAGATAAGTATATATTCATCTCTTTGATAAATAGTTTCTCTACTTATGATTCTAGGAGTTCTTCATATTAAAATTAAGACAATACATTGTTTCATATCACCAATATTTGCAATCCCATTGTAGAAGAAAATGTTGTGGTAGTTTCTGTTGGTGCATTTCAGGAACAAATATCCGAATCTGGTTTATTCAGATACACCAAACACATTTAGTTGCAATGATGGAAGTTGTATAGTCTTTTGGAATGTCACTTTTTATTTGCCTGAATGGAAAATAAACAGCCCGTTCTTTTTCCCCACCTCAAAAAAAAAAAAAACAAAACAAAAAAAAAAAAAAAAAAAAAAAACAAAAAAAAAAAAAAAAAAACAAACCAAAAAAACCACCAAAAGACTGGAAATTGTTTTAAATGCTGGAAAACACCCACAGAAGATACAAAATGGAGAAACAGAATTGTCAGCCTTCCCGAATGACTAGTCCTGGATTTTAAACAACAAACAAAACTTCATCTCAAATGATAATTTTCAGGAAACCACAACTGAATGGGAGGACAGCTTTCCACTGGCCCAGTTGAGTTTGCTTTCATTTGCACTTCATGGCATCCTTTTCCATGATTAGTCCCCTGGGATAATTCAATGTTAAGCATTTCACTCACTGTGAAACAGGTTATAGAAAAGCAGTCTAATGAAAGTAGTTTTTCAACTTTAAGAACACATCCATTCCTAGGCCTCCTGGGTTTCGTATTTGGAATGAAGGGAAGGAGACAAGCATAGGACACTTGAGGGCTGGACATCCACCTCAGCTCCTTGTGTGCTCTGCACCACTGCCATGCGACAGCAGAGCTCTAGCTTTGGTGGGGTGGTGCTACCACCCTCACTTTGGTAGAGGCCTGCAGGGATATGCCTGCAGTCCCTGATACAAATGGGAATAACATCACTGTTTCCATCAGGTTTGTGCTCCTTTCCTCACTGTGTGTCACAGTTTTCTCTGCCAACAGCTTCACTGATCAAGGCATAAGTGAAGGTAGAGAGCTGACATTTGCTGTCCTCTCGCACAGAGAGGAATGCTGGCTCTGCAACCTCTTAACTGAAGGAAAAAAGTGAAATTGCTTTGCTCCCCTTTTGCAGAGAAGTCATTAACCTCACTAACAGGGAAGGGGGTAGATTTTTAAACCCCATGCCTGTGGGATTAGACAAGCAACTCTTTATGTCAGTGTTGATATGTCTGAGTTAGTTAGTCTCTTCCTGAAAACAAAACCCAGGTGAGCAGAGGTTCTGACTGTGCAGCTTTAGCCCAAGTGGATGGAGGAGAACAGGGCTTACAAAAGATAGGCCAAACCCAGGCCTGTTTATGATAAAGAAACATCTACATGTTTACATTTATCAATGTGAATTTCAAGGAATATATATATATATATATATATATATATATATATATATAAATATATATATAAAATATATATATTTATATACACACACATATGTATATATATGTATGTATAATATTCAGTGTGAAAAATAAAAGGCTCTTCACCAATGTTTTGGTATTGTGCCTTAAAAAAATGACACTTTCCACTGCCAGTCATGGCTTTAAGTCAGATTATGGCTAAAAATATTAAGGCAAGGATCACCACAGCAACAATCACATTGCTCCCCTTCTGCAGAGGAAATGGAAAAACACTCAAACTTTGCCAACCTCAATAAATTACCCAGATTATCAGAACTGTAAGGAAAGCCATATGTAAGCAACTCTGTGTGTGTGTGTGTGTGTCTGGGAGTGTGTGCAAATGTGTTAACTGGGTTGCAACCCATTAAATACTTAAGTCAAAGGGGGCAACACTGAAAATATGCTCAAGAGACAAAAAATTACTGTGGTTGCACCTTAATTGGCCAGCAGATCCCATGCAAAGGGTAGTGCTCACTGTAACACTGGGGGACTCCAGTCCAGCTGCTGGGCTGGGCTCTCCTGCCTGTGGTGGCCTGGGGATGGGATGGAGGACATCGATGCTTGCTTGGTCTTGTGTCAATGTGAAGCTGAGAAAGGGCTGCTTTGCTCACACAGATGCACTCTTACTCCAGTCTTGCAGTTGTTTGTACATACTTGGCGTAGTTTGCTCTGCCAAAGGAAAACGTCTCGTTAGCCAAGGGGGGAAGAACGGTGGTGGAAGGGTGAGGGGACAGGAGCAATATTGTCATTGCTTGACTTGAAGCACATTATGCAGGAGTCTGCGCTGGAAACCTCCTCTTACCAGGCTGCCCACCCTGTCCGTGAAGATAAGATGGCTTTTTTAGAGGCAGTCCAAGGACGTGACTTAGAATAGTTGAAATGATGTCAAGCTCTTTGGTGAATTCATATTGCATTAAAGACTCTAAATCATCTTATGGAAGCCTGAAGCACATGGCTTTCGAGCACTGGAAGAGAAGGCAAAGAGCGCAAAGGCTGCGTGTTCCTATTCTCTTGCCATTAGAATGAGCACTTGTTTAACTGTTTGTAGGTCCAGAATTAAACCCTGGATTGTTGTGTGTCCAGGGGGCTGCTATTGCTTTCTGGCTTGGATTTCTAGCTAGGAAGGATCCTCAGTTATTTTTGGGATCACATATTTTAAATAAATGGTGCTTGACTGGTCTGTGTCTTTAGCCTTTTCTACTTTCCAGATTCACAGATGTTCTGCAAAGGAGGTGTATGCTCCTGCTGAACAAATTTAAACCTACTGATAACAGACTTGCTTTGCTTTTTTTTTCTTTTTTTTCGTAGGCTAGTGCAGGCTTAGGGTTGGCCAGATGATCTAAGTGATGCTGTTGATATCCTGGCCCCATTTGAAGTATCTACTGAATGATGGGTCCAGTATATATTGATATATATTGATATATATTGATATATATTGATATATATTGTCTGTTGATGCAGACTGAATTCCAGTAATGACCCATACCTGATGGTAACACAGCTGGAAAATGGTTACGATGGCTGCTGTCAGAAGCATATGGGGCTCTCTCCTGACTTGCAGTACGTGCTGTTCGGGGCCCTCGTGTGCCAGTGCCAGAGAGGCACGTGAGCAAGCAGGAGGTTTCAGTTTGATCAGGCTGGCTTAAAACTCCTGCTGTTACCTCCAGCTTGTAAAGAACCGCTTATGGCAAATTTGGTTGCTCTGCAATATTCTGCTTTTTGGGTTTTTAAAGTGCAAATTTTAGAGTTTTCTTGCCAACTCATTTGAAGAGCCCTTAAGGCCCATCCACCTTGCTCTATTTTCTGTCTTTTGATAGCTGCCACCTTGCTGTGTCCACTGTGGCTCCAAGGCTGGCAGCCTGCTTAGCCACGGAGCCTTGCCACATGGCATGGATTTTGTGCTGGCTGGTGGTGACACTGAGCCATTTCAGTGGGGAAATCTAACAGCAGCAGCTGGAGTTAATGAATCCTACATCACTCAGGATCAAGGACAGGAATCCCAGAGCTCAGAGGGTTTTCATGGAGGTCTGCTGCAATCTTGATGTGTGAGTGAGTGGAGGAGATGAAAGCACATCTGGATGCGCTAAGGAATACATAAGCACTGGAATTCTAATACTTAATTCAGTGCTTGTGCATTAGTTGGTTTGTTTTGTTTTGGGTTTTTTTTTCCCATCTCTTTTTAAGATTTGCTTGTTTTTCTGAGTAAGGAAAGATGAGTGGTACATATGGTTAGATATATGTCTGGTATGATTCTGCTACTGTGTGTGGGACCTTTAAAAATGAAGTGTTCCCTAGGCTGTAGCCTAGCAGTGAATGCTATGCATCAATGCAAGATAGCCCTTACAGTGAGTTACACTCTTGTTTGTTTCCCACGTAGTCGTTATTTCTCTCCTTGCTTGTTTGATCTAATTTGAAACAAAAACTATTCTGGTTGTAGGCAATTTTGATCGAAGCATTCAGGAAATGGAACAGGATTAGATCTGTGGAAAATATAACTGTGAAAATCCTGCAAGAACAACGTGTTGCTTCCCCCACCATCCTGTCAAAGTCTGATCAGGATGTCTCCTCTGTACCACTCTGACCTACCTGTTAGGAGGACAGATTCTGAACTGGATGATAATGGATTTTCTTTCCCCTTCAAAATCACTGTCTCCAAACTAAGGTCTGTATGTCATAACCAACACTCCAGTCTAGAAAGCTAAAGTGATTCCCAGCTGCAAAAGTCATATTTGAGTTCCTGATAATGAGATAATATGTGAGAAGCCACCAATTTCTTTCATCTAGATTTACTGGATGACAGCCTCAGGTATGAGGGATATATCTAAAGCAGCTGTGGGTCTTGCCTGCATTATAGTTTGGGAATTGGCTTGCTGCATTGTAGTTTGGGGATAACAGACTCTAAGCTGAACTCGGCCTCACAGAGTGCCTTTCTGGGGACTAGTTTATTCTGTTTGTTGTACCTTCCTGTCAAATGTGATGGGAAATCAGTGATGAACAGGAGGTCCCTAGTCTCCATGGATACTTGTCTCTGCATGGTGTCAAAATCTGAGTTGGCTGTTAATTTTCTCATATTTTACATATGACTAATTTACTTAGGAAGGGAGGGGAAGGAAGGAGGTTGTTTGAGATTGAAGTAAAAAATGAGAGAAAGAAAATTTGGCAGTGGTTCTCAACTGTAGCGGCTGGGAGGCCTCCAGAAGCCTGTCCCATACCTGCATCCCCCAAGCTTGCTGTCAGCTCTCACGCTTTGTTCTGTGCTCGGAGCAGGGTCTCGAAGGAACACAGCTGCTGCAGCTGCTCGTAGACCAAAAGGTGGCCTTTGAGTAGCTGAGGAATGATGCATTATTTAGTGCATTCCTGGCTAAAATGGAAATGAAATGTTTTCGTGAGCGGAAAGATTTGTTTGTCCTTTCACTTGGATGCATCTTTTTTGCATCACACAAAAGTGTGGCATGCACACCACTCCTTGCCGTTTCTTTGGGGTAAATTTTTTGGCAAGACTTTGAAAAAACACTGTTTACTAGAAGGACCCTACAAGCCAAATGTAATAGACTTAAGTTTAGAGATACCAAGTTTGCAAAAAAACAACTTCTATTTAAATAATGTGTAGGAGTGAAAGCTTCCTGGTGAAGTGTGTGTCTTTAGACTATCAGCTGATACTGGTAAGTACCATAACCAGCTGTTACTTCAACATGAAGTGTTTTGCTTCTTTCAATTAATCAAGAGTCTCTTGGAAGTTGCCAGAGCAGAGCATTCATTACAGGGGTGTTTAATGAGTAGAGTATTTGTCATTTTCTTAGAGAGAGGCTTCAGCAGTGATCCCAGTGATCTGTGATAGCCAGGTACTCAGGCACTCTGTGTATCTGTTGGGTGAAGGAGGGGAGGCAGATGGGACCAATTTTTCACAATGTCTGACATTAAATTTCCCACATGGTCTTCCAGACAGAGATTCAAAGAGGCTAGAACCTCCCTCTCCTGATAACTGTGAATGAGGACTGCAGTATACTCTGCTACAAGTCCATCTGCTCTTTAACTTTATAATTTTTTTTTTAAAAATCTATCTAAGTGTGTTTCTCCTTTGAAGTTTCCAGCACCATTTATGAAGGCTCAAAAGGGATATTATTCATAAGTTTCAGATGAAGAAAGCTGAACTGTCAAAGTAACAACTGACTTGAGACTAGCCAGTATTCTCCAAGGCATCAGCATTTAGAAGGACCTGGGAAAAGATCCTGTGCTTACCAGGAAATTTCACTGATCTCATCAAGCCCCAAAACACAGGAAGGAGAAAAAATCTGCACAAATGAAGAAGTGCTCAGCAGACCATGCTATCTTGTTGAAAACCCCAGTGATAAAAATTTTTCATAAAATGAAAGGTATCTGCTTCTGTGGGATTATTTTTAGCAGTAAAAGAGTAGATAGTGTAAGACAAGTGAAGAGGGATTCCATAATTCCATAAAGAACTGCGAGTCTTTCAGTTACCTGTTTGGCATTGTCTTAATTGTTACAACAAACAGCACAAGATGACAAAAAATTGACACCTTTCTACACAGAAGATCACCTGCTTTAAAAAAAAATAGCAACAAAACCCATCTCTATGTTTTCTAGAATCCCAGTTAATTAAAATGGACATGACTGGAGAAGCATAGACACCTGAGCAGCTTTCAAGACATTTCTCTGGCATGTTCTTACTGACTCCAAGACCTTATTTCCAGCCACAGTGTCTGCTCATCCTAGCCCAACACCCTTCAAACCAACCTTCCCCAAAGGATCCAGCAGACATGGTCTGAGAAAAGAGCTGAGCACAAGTTGGTAGGCGCTCACTGCAGGGAGTTTTAAGTGCTGTGGGATTTAGTCAAACAGTAAAGTACAAGCTTCTACTATGACTCATCTGGTGTAAAACTAGTGCTAAGTATTGTACATAATTAAGACAACATTATTACAGTGAGATGGCACTTCTTTTTTGGTATTGGTAAAGTCTTGAAAAGATGTAATGTTTTCAGCCTTCAGAGCTGTGAAGATGAGGAGTTCTGATAGGAGTTCATTCTAAAAGATATCATGGCTACAGTGAGTTTAGATCATAATTTGCGTTTTTGCTGAAGCTTCACATGCATATTTCTGTTGCCTTTGTGAAAAGCTGTGGTATTTGTGAGAATAAACACGACCTTAGAGTCGTGTTCATTAGGTAACACTTGCAACACTGGCCTCTCTACACATTCCGAGGGTTTTCATAATTTTTATACCCACAAATCAAGTATTTTATTTTGAACCACATTTCTTAAAGAGGTCCCATTGGTTTTTCAAGTAACAGGCACAAAAAATTATATTTCATTGAATGTAACAGAAAATGCTGGTGACAGTAGTGTCACTGAACCAGAGATTCAACAGTTGAACACTGACTATCAGCAGGTACAGAAGCATTAGTAAGACATTGTCCCTACCAATGGGAAAAGTTGAACAAGCAGGACATTCCAATTTGCTTATTTGCCCCAACTTTTTCCTTCAGAGGTCCACAAATCAACTTTGCTTTTAGTGAATGCATGTTCTTGGTTAAAATTTATTGTATAATAATAATGCAAAGAAATCCAGCTTATTGGTCATGCTAAAGCCATTTGTTCAAGTTACTTGATTCTCATTATCCTTGACTAGAAACTCTGTGGTGTTATGACATTCTTTTTGTTCATTGATTATCTGTCTGGCTTGCAAGGGAGAGGTGGGAAATCAGACTGCAAGATGGTGGCATGGGCCATTTTAAGGGACAGGACTTAACCCATTTCCCCCTGTGTATTCCAGTGGATGCCTTTGACGCGTGCTTATGCTCTTACTGGAAAATCCGTTGGCTACTTCTTCAACCTAACTTTACCACCACTTTTCTTATAGTTTTCTAACATGCTGTTTATACCATGTTTCAGGCACATCTCCAAGGAATTTTTCGTGTAAGTTACAGGAACTGCAGAGTCTCACGAGGAATGCCAGGCAAACAGTGCACTTGGGTGAAGACATCTCAACCACAGCCAGTAAGCCCTTTCTTTTTGTATGAGTTGAACAAACTATAGTATTTGTCAAGTCTGAAGATCAGGAATTCCAAGGGCCTTTCTGAAAAAAATGATCATTTAATATAAAAGATAAATCAATTCCTGTTTTATTTACACTGCTGCTTTCCAGAGGACTTTCCAATCTATTAGTGAAGCAATAAGTGCTCCCGCAGCAACCAACCATTGATGTTTTGAAAGCAAATCAAAAGCAGTGTAAGGCTGTTGAAGAACAGGGCTTGAAAGGAAAAGAGTGAAAGATCACGCCATTCCTATGGTAGCTGCAAGAGTTTGTGAAGATGACAGCTGAGAGAGAGATGGGCCAGAGACCAGAGAGAGACCAAGTGATCAAGGACAAGATATCTGCCTGCAGAATTTTGTCCTAACATGCCTTCTTGCAGGCTCACAGCCTGAACAGCACAACTAAAACTTTGTAGGGTTGATCTGTCGGGGGCACACCACCAGAGGTGGAATTGTGTGAGAGGATGGATAAGCCTCAAATGGAGAGAGCACCTGTTGACCGTGGTTATTACCTTGGACTTTGTTCAGCCCTGACAGTATTTACAGAGAGTCTGGACATGTAAGAGAAATACTGTGCATGCCTGTTCTTTGTATCATAGGGTTTTCACTTCGGCTGAGGGGCCAGGGACCTTGCTGTGGGTGCATGCTGGAGTTGCACTCCTGATGCACTCTCAGCTGCTCTGACTTTTATCTTTATTCCAACCATGAGCTCACTACAAGCCCAAAGGGAAAAGTATTTGTATTCCACTGTGCACATTGACAGTAATTTTGTGGATGCAGCACAACGCTGTAGAAAGAGACAGGTATATGGAGCATTTAGAAGGCAATAATTTCTTCTAACTTTTTTATTATTTTTTTTTAGCCACACTGCAAAGGTTATAGTGGGAATAGCAAAGGAAAGAACTTGCAGACTTCACAAAAATCAAAGCCTACAGCTTGTGCTGGATGGGTTTATTTGGCACACATCTGTGATTATGAAATGAATTTTGAATTGCTTTTGAACTTCATCTGGATAATGATTCATTCTTTCCATTTTCCTTTTCCCTCCAGAACATCCACCATTAACAAACCAACCAGTTGCAGTGTTGTACAATCCACATTTGAACCTATTTCTCAAAAGATTGCACATTTCCTTGAATAAATAATTACTCAGCTCATTTGCACAGAGATAAGGTCAGTCTTGGGACTGAAAAATGAATCAACAACCCTCTCTGGCAACCATCTTTGAAAGGGTCAAGAAGCAATTGCAGTAGAAACATGTTAAACTGCAACTTTGTGTTGCAGAAATGCAACATCAACAGGCAGCTTAAGTGTTACTGTACAAACAGATATTGTACAGCCTTGGTTTGGTTGAGTTAAGCCCATTACAGGGTTTAGGCACATGCCTGAAGATGGAATTACACGAATGAAGTTAAGATGTGCTTAAGTGTTTTGTTGTGTATGGGCCTACACACTACATCTGTGTTTGTATTAAGAAGAAAAGCTGTTCTACGAGACATTCAAGCATTTTAAAATGTATTTTTGTTCTGAACTGGAACAGGAAGTTTTATCTTTTAATGAAATTTAGGAGATCTTTAATTCCAGAAATTTTGTAATTGAGCATACTTGAAACATTGTGTGTCAGTAATGTTGAAACGATTTGAGACATTAAGATTGAAATATTGCATGTCCACATATGTTACTAAATTAATTAGAAGCAACTGTTAACTAAGCATGCTGGGATTGCCTGGGTTTGTATTACCACCGCCTGGATACAGAAAAGAGCTGTGGTCTGGTCTAGCTTCTTGGCTGAGATGCAATGTTCCATGATCATGCTTCTCAGCTGAACAGTTAAACAAGGATATTCATCTGTGCACAAAGTAGACCTGGACCTACTAAACCCTGCTCAGTCCAACTGGACTTAGGTAAGGACATCTCAAGTGTCTTGTACTAGGTCTCTGCTGCAAGTGCTTCAGGAATGCAGGACACAGACCCTGTGCTTCTGCTTGTAGGTGGTTTGGGTCTTCCTTGGCTTGTTGGTTCTGCCTTTGATGTATCCAAGATAATTCCACACTATCCAGGAGCCATGGTAGTTTGGGCACAGCACCATCGTTTGCATCTGGTGCTGTACATGATAACTGAGCCCCTCTGGAGCTGAGGCCTGCAGCTCTGCAGTAGCCAGCCTGGGTTCAGAGCTAAGCTGCATCTACTTAAAGTCAAGCTGAGTCTTTGCAGGAACTTTAATGTTCCCTTCAAGCCTGTTCTGCCGTAGACATCCCACTGCCTGAGGACTGCAGCCTGGCTTTAAACTTAAAATCTAAAATTTGAAAATCAGAGCTAAGCGTGTTTTGGTAACCTCTTACTAACGATATTGCCATAATCAATTGCCATTCTCTTGAAAAAGTTTCAGCATTGTGGAATCAGCCTTTACTATAAGAAGTCTGATGCACTGGAAAAAAATCAAGCAGCTCTGTGAGTATATAGCAAGAATGATAGACAAAGTCTTACCACACTGAATATGTTGTTTGTTGTGCCTGTCTCTAGATATAGTGGCTGTTCAAAAGAGGGTAGATACCTGGGAATAATCTATGAATGGGAATCATACTCTCTTTCCCTCTGTTTCCCCTGCTCTTCAAGTTATAATCTCTTTTCTCAGTTTTATTGCATGACAGATCAAGTAGGGTTGATCCCCAGCCAAGAGCTTGTTTGGGTAGGTGGGCCTAAGGAGACTGAAACAATTGCTTTGGATAGGAATCTTTCCATGGCCCAAATATATGGCACCTGTGGTGAAATTTATTCAGACAAATGTTTTATCTAAAACGGCCTTTCCTGCTTAAGCCTCTACGTAGTTTTGGCTTTGCTTGGATGTCCTGCCCTTTTCTTCTGGAGTTGAAATAAATATCTGAGGTCCATAGCCTTTGTGTCCCTGTCAGCTTCTGGGTCAGCTGGCCAGCAGAGAAGTTGTCTAATCCCATTTTTGAGAGATGTTCTTTCATCCTTTAAGGCCTCAACTCCAGCAAAATATAAACCAGTAGATTTAGCTGGAGACTGTGAATATCGCCCCTTATGACAAACCCCTCTGCCCTTGCTTGGCTTCTCTCTTACTCTTCCTCTAAGAAACTAGGGCAGTCCCTAGTTGGCAGTCCCAACCAACAGGATTCTTTGGGTTCAGATCTGATTAAGAATAGGAGCAGGAACCTGGATTCTATGCTCGTAATAGTTGTTGTTGTTGTTGTTGTTATTATTATTATTATTATTTTGCTGCAGTTACTACATGTATGGTTATATTTCTGTCTGAAGAAACAGAACAGCTTCACAAACAAGTATAAAAAGATGCATGTGTTTTCCCGAGCTTGTATGTATTTTACTGTAATCTGACACTGACTGTAAGAAATACATTTTATATAATTGGCAGTGGCAGACACGTATTCTGATAGAAAAAAAATGTATTGAACAATACACTGTGTATCACTGATAGTGACTTTCAGCAGTATTTCCATAAAAGTAAAGGATAATTTAGTACTTGAAAGTTAGGCCTCAAGACCAAAATAAAATGCTTTTCTGTTTCTGTACCTCGCCTAGGATATATCTCACCTCACTGCAGACATCAGCAGTGTAGACACATATGGCAAAACCCATCACCCCAAGCCCCCTTTGCAGTCAATACAGGGAGCAGGCACTTTTAGGCCATGATTCATCTGACCTATTTACATGTCTGCTGTAGGAGGAGATGAATCACTGCCTAGACTAGATCTGTGCGGAGGATAAAGGGAGCCTAAGATGGCCAGCACAGATGTAGATGCTTGTAAAGACCTACAGTTTGAATTTAGGCTTTCAGTTTGGAACAACAATTTTTCAGAGAAGAGTAAAATTTCCTAAGCTGTGTTTTCCTAGAAGAATATGTGTATGAATATATACATATATGGTATTTTTCTTCCTGCAACAGAAACATTTGCAACAATATCTTTTGAACACTGGCCCTATATCCCCTTCCAAATGTTCCGCCATCTGAAGAGCTGCCATTTTCTCTCTCTCTGCCTCTGCCCCTCTTTCACACATACAGACATGTGTACACATACCATATTTCAGAGCTGGGCCTTCTGAATTTTCAGCATTAACTTAAAGTATATTGCTCTGTGCGTGGAAGCTAGAGCTGCTGTTACACGCAGACAGATGTATTAGCTGGGTTTGTTTTTTTAAAAAAACCCAAAGAAAAATATGCGAACAAAACCACCAAACGAAGGTTTCTGAAATTTCCTTCTGTTTAAAAATAATATATTTATTAGTTTGGTTTTTTTTCTTCTAGAATCTGCTCTACTCTGCCTGCAGCTTTGGTGAGGCAGAGCATCATAGCCAGAGGAACATGAATTTCTGGGAGACAAGTACAGATGCAGAGGAAGGAAGAGGACAAGACTTGATCATCTAAGAAGGAGTGCAGGTTCCTAAGTAGAGCTCTGAGATGACAAGAGAGAGACACAGTTGTGTTGTTATGTATAGAAGGTCAGAGTTGAGAGAGAGTCTGGTTTCTTGAGGATGATGTCCTGGCAGGTACTCCTGTGCACGTGCTGTAGTATAATGTTCCAGTGCGTCCGTACATCCATCCACACTGCAAACAGCACGGGGGTAATATTTTAAAAAAAGAAGAAGAAATGAAACCACCCTGTTGGAGAGCTTTACAATGCTCAGCTGCTCCCGAGGAGTGCTTGGTGTAACTACAGCAGGCAAAACATCTCCCCCATCTAGACACTGGCACACAGCACAGCAACCCTTTTATGTGAGCACCTGGTTGATCAGTTTGCCTGTGACAGATCTTGGCACACCCTCTCCTCTGGCTGTAAAGTTTTACTGACTTGTGTGTTTTTTCCCCCACAAATTCTTGTCTGGCATGGGAGGACTTGGAACAGAACAACACTGGCTCTAGCAACAACAGGAAAGTGCATTTTAGATAACTCTTTAGGGTGCAAGCTTTGCAGCCATTTAAGGGCTTTTCTGTGGGGTTAGCGAGGAAAGGCTGTCCATCATCCAAGGTCTACTGTTGCGGGAGGGGTGCCTGTGACTCCAAAGCTCTTTGGCAAAGGCCACGAGCATCTGAAGGCTGCTCTGAGAGATGGGTATGGGCTCACAGTTCCCCACAGGGTGCAGTGCAGAAGTGGCTTCAGGAAGAGAGCACTCTTCCACCGGTCATCCCAGTGCATCATTCATTAAATATAACGCCCTACAGGAAAATCAGGGTTTCGTGTTTTCTGTACCCCCTTCTGCATCAGCCCTGACGTCAGTAGTTTGGAACCACGGAAGTTAAATTAAGGCCAATGCAGTCTAATAGGCAAGGGATAGCAAATGCTAAGAAGTCAAGGTAATGAGAAAATACCTGCCATCTGGAGCTGTCATAAGCATGAATTTACATCTCTCCCCACGAAATAAATAAATCACAGCCTACAAAACATTACTCTCCCTGGATGCAAAGTCCCACTCCTGCCGCTGCCACCAAAAATTTTGGCCTCCCCACTTTCTGCGTGGTTGGTGGCTTCTGCCGAAAGCCCCAGGGTGAGGTGCCTGGGCGCGGGGAGACATCTGCAACCGCTGCCTGTTCAGGCGCGATGGCTGGAGCGGGATCTGTTCTGCTGCATCCGCTCGCTCCAGTCCTCACTCTGACGGAAAGTTTTCCTCCTGGCTCTGACAGCACTGCAGCCACTTGGGGAAGCACATGACTTCCTTGGGAGATGGTGTTTCTTATTTGTGTTGCAGGCCTCCAGCAGGCATGGCACCGAGGCAATATTTATATCAGTTTTTGTAACATCGTCGCAGCAGCTGCAATTTTGGGAACTGAATTGCTGGCTGGAAGTGGGAGAGAGAGGCACAAAGCACAACACGCCACATAGAAATGTGGATGCAAGGGGAAAAAAAAAAAAGAAAAAAAAAAGTAAAGAAAAGAAAATTGGCAACCAGCCTCCTCCCCCAGAAAGCTCATTGTGTTCCCGCGTGCCAGGGGTGCTGCTTGCCCTCCAGATGGTTACCACAGGGCCCATCTGTGTAACAGTGAATCAATGGCAATTGCAGCTTGGGATGCGTGTGATGGGATCAGATCTGTCCCCTCAGGGTGCTTGCACTCCTGGGGGAGCAGGGGAGGGGAAGGGGAGTGCTCCAGCCAGGTGGCTTTCTGTGCTACAAGCCAAACAGTCTTCAGCAGTCTTCTCGTACCCTTCGGCTATGAGAAAGCATAGTGCAACACTTGTGTGCAGGTAGCCAGGCTGCCCCCAAAACTGCTGCAGCCCCGTGCTGTGCCTTGGCAATCAGCCCTAGCAAGCTCCTTATCCCAGCTGCAATGCCATGCTGGTGCAGCCATGCTGCTCCCAGGTGCCCAGCTCAGATCTCTGACCCACACTCTGCAGGTGTCCTGACCTCTGTGGAACCACCTTGCTGTGGCTGGGAAATCCCCAGGGAGGTAGGATGAGGGTCCTGTCTTCCGGATGATTTACTTGCTGCTTTCCATTACAGGAATGTAACCTGATTCTTTCCTTTTCTGCTCCCTGGCTTGATTTCAGTGGTGTTTAGCCAGTGGAGGTTTGAGGCTTCTCTGGTGCTATGGGGTGAGAAGACATAGCTGCCCGAAAGACAGTAGAGTCCTCTTCACTGTGTCTCCTTGTTCCTTCATTTGCCCTGCAGCAGAGGCAAGTAGGTGCCCTTGGTGGGTCCCATGTGTGTAAGGGGGCTCTCCACTGCCCATGCATGTTCTCAGCAGGTGGTTTCTACCTCTGCTGCCAAACAGCAGCAGCTGGCAGACCATAGGCCTGAATTCTTCCCTGTCCATTGCTTTTTCTCTGTGTAGCTCCGCTGGCCTGTGGAGTTGTCTGACAGAGGAGGTGTCACACAGTCAGTCCCCAGTTACCTTAGAGCTTGGTGAAACTGAAGAAAGTTGACACGAAGCTAAAAAGCTCCCACAGGATGCTGTCTCAGACCTGTTAGGTGATGCACATTTTATCATGGGTAAGAGCTGAAGGTCATTTGACCCAAATATAGCTGTGTGGTACAAAATACCTTCATTGTCCTGGACAGCACAAGGTCTCTAGAAAAAGCTGGGCTGCCAATGAGCTCTCCATGTTCATGTGTCCTGCAGTCCTCTGAAAGGGCTGCTGTGAGGACTAAGAGGGGGAACCATCCCTGTGTCTGCCTGGGAGGACTCTTGAAAACCTGCACCTGAAGCTGCATCTGCTCCCTGAGGCAGAGACACCATCAAAGTCTGGCAACATGGTAAGCATGGCTTCTTGGACTATGTCTGTCAGAAAATCCTCTCCAGTCTCCCGCTTCATACTGTCTTGTGCCATAAGCACTCCTACTTTGTCTCAAAAAGAACTGCAACTTCAGTGCCCAAGTTGTTTCCTTAGCACAAACACCCTGAAATGCTCCTGGTGAGCAGAGTTGCGGTAAGACAGGCAGGGAGGGGAGGGAGGAAAAAAAGACGTGCCAGCTGTGGTGGCAGATCCTCCGAGGTGGCGTGGGGAGGGCTTGGCAAAACTTTCAGCACTGTCCTATTGCAACAGGAAGGAGGAGGATATACAGAGGTTACTTAAAAGCCCCCAACTTTTCCCCTGCTTCTATTGCACTGCAGAAATTCTGCAAGGGAGAAGGAAAAAAAAGACTATCTGAAAAGAAGGTACCCTTGATAACTAAAAAACCCCTTCCTTTTAGAGCTTACTTCTATGAAATAATTTCTACATTTTAAATTGCTGTTTTCAGAGGCTTTGGGAAGGAGTTTTCTTCTCAGTCATTAATATTTTCTTAGAAGGGTGGCATGGCTTTTTTACTGCTACGTGCTTACACTGAAATAGATGTGAAAGCAGTTTTGAGTAGCTCAAAAAGAAGCCTCTGATCAGCCTACATCTAAGATTTCCCTTAAGGACATTAGTGGGAGAGAAATAAGTGGATAAGTGCTTTTTTCTTTTCCTTTTTTTCCCTTTACTCCCCTCTCTCTTCTCCCCTCCCCCTCTTTTTCTCAAAAGTGGATTGTCTGGGTGCATAGGGACAAAAATACAGTTCTCCACTAATCATCCACAGGCTGTTGTAGGCTGTAGTATTTGGCTTGATTGAAGTATGACTTATAATGCCATTTTTATTAGGGAGAGGTAGTGTGTGATGCACTTTCTGAAAATATAATTTGCTATTTTGGATTCAATAACGCTGTTATGGAGTATGAGAGAGTGAATGATTTTCGAGTTCTTTTACCTGAAACTTCCTAATGTTTTTAGTGCCCTGCTTCTCCTAGGCAAATACTTCTGTGTTAGACTTCCCTCCCCTTCTCCCGCCCCCTCCTTCTTCTCTTATTCATGTGTTTTGATGAACACAAAATGCCTTCCAATCCTTAGAGAGCTGTACTTATCATTAGACTGATGTTTTCTGCCTCTCAGGTTTTATTTATGTAAGTCTAAAAATGTGTAGCTCACTGACACACCACGTTGCTTTTGGCTTCTCCTATCTTGCACGTGCCATGCTAGCTCATGTTTGCTTTTTCCTTGCACTCTTTCTTTCATGGTATTGCACCTTTTTTAGTACAGCATGTCTGAAACAACGAGCACTAACGAGGAGAAGAAACTTCCTTTGAATGGGAGAAGAGCCATCCCACCAAACAACTCCAATGATGAAGAAAATGAGGTCCCTGAGATGGAGGCTTTTGGATTGGTCCCTAGAGGATTTAATCCTAGAGGTACAGTGTACAATTGAGCCATAAATTTATTTTTTACGTCTTCCATGCTCTTCTCAGCACAAATCTGTGAACTAAATTCAAGCCACTTTTTCCTCACATCTTTCCAACTCAGACAGTTTTTCTTGCTGCTTATGGGAAAACTTACTGAAACCACCTGTGTGCATGGAAATGTTAGCACAGGTTATGTGTAGGGACAGCGAGGAGTGGAGAAGCTGAGTGACCGGTTTTCAGCTTGAACTGTGGGACTGGTTAAAAAAAGGCAAGAATGAGTTTTCCCAGTTTGATTGCAATCACAGAGTCACTTTAGGAACCTGCTGGCTTCAGGCACGGCTGTGGCAGCATTGGAGTGAAGGGCCAGACGGAGCCTGTTCTCTTACTGGCCCTTCTCATTCATATGGCCTTAAACCGCCTGTGAAACTGCTGCAAAATGTTGTCTGTCAGGGAAAACTTTTGCTATAGATGTTCAGCTCACAAAAAATAGCACGAGACTAAAAGGAATACCCATATGATTATTTATTCTCCTGCGAAAAATGTTTCAATCATTTGGCTGGGGAAACAAAACAACGTCATGGTAGAGGATAGACAAATCAAAGTTATGTTCCCAATGTCAGCTCTTTGGAGTCAAACAGAAATAAAAAATATGTAATATTTGGTTTAAAAGAAAACAGGATTAACTTTTGAAAGACTCACTAATGAAATTAAGTTAAATTTTTTGCCTATTTGAATTGAACAGCAGAATTGTTGAATGTGGCAGCTCAGGGTAGCTGGATGTAATACTACTTAATGCTCATAGGGGACTTTTCATCCAGAGTTGAAGGAGTGCTTAATAAATGTGGACAAGAATTAATTACTGAATTTCACACATTGGGAAGCAGGCAAAGAGATTTTAAGTGACAACTTGCAAAGCATTATTTCTGTAATCCTAATCATGTGCCTTAACCTCCCCACACACCCTGCCCCACCCCCATCTTAGTACACACACATTTCTTTTAAAAGCATTTATTTTTAAAAAATGCCTGAGCAAAGCAACTGGCATGTTAAGACTGCAGAAATTTTGCTTGAACCTATTCTGACAACCCTGTAGCTCTGGGGCAAGTATGTGTGTTTAAACTGTCAAATGCAATGCAGTGCAGGTCCTGGCTAGACACTGTTTCAAACCCAATATGCTCACAGAAACTGGAGATGTTTAAGTGTGGGATACTTTAGAAGGAATGCAGCCTGTAGCTAAAGCCCACCAGTACCAGGAGAAAGATTCCTGCTGCTTTTTGATGTGCTTCACATCAGGCTCTGAATGAAGTGTGGTGCTTGTGGGTGGCAGCCTCCTGCTTTTCAGAAATGCAGTGGAAACTTAGGAGTGCTGGGTCAAGTGAGTTGAGGCAGGAACCCAACATGTCCTTAAGGAGATGCTGCTGTTGAGAAAAACATGCCTTGTCCAAAGCAAGAGTTTGTGTAGCCATTGGGTAAACCTGGCTACGGGACTGGTATGGCTGGAAAATAAATCTGTGCGTAACAGCAAAACTCTTATTGTGCAGCTGGATCAGCTCTGCTGTGCAATTCTCTCCAATGCTTGTAGCAAGAATATGCAAGGGGTGACCTGAAGGGTCACCGGAAGGGTCCCTGAAGGGACTGCAGCAGTGTTCCTGTTTTGGTGCACATCAGCTGTGATCTAAGCCTGTGGTACCAGCTGATGTAAGTGTGGTCCCTGGACATTTTGTTCGGGGTAGGATGCTTAAGTCACCTGTCAGACCACGTTAAAGGTTTATTGCCCCATGGAGCTCAGCCTGACATTCAGGAGCTGAGCTTGGGGAGCACTCAGTGCTGTGCTTGGGGGATAAAATGAGTGTCCATGGGCAGAGCAGGAGCAGCACAGCGCAACGGGGCTCCAGAGCTGTGAGCACATCCTGGCAGAGAGCTGCTTGTGACACCTTCCCCTTCTCCTGCACACCCCTACACTTCTGGGTTGTCCAGATTTTTCTGTAGTGGTTCCCAGATTTTGTTGCCATAACACACTGAAAAAACGCATGCAAATGCTTTTATCTCTGCTGTTACAACTGAGGTGTTTTCTAGCCTTTGAACACCTGCTATAAACATCTAAACACCTGTGTCTTCACCTGTGTCAGATCATAGTCAACACATGGCCATCCAGTGAGTGGAGGTGAGGGCACAGGTTGTCCAGAGAGTCACTGGATGTCAATTCCATGGTGATCTGTACCCTTCTCTCAGCTTCACCGACTGCAGCAACCAGCCATCAACTGGCCATAATAAGAAGTTACATACCAGGCTCACATCATTTAGATGCCTAAATTTAACTGAATTCTGCCCTTGATCTGTGCAGTGTAGGAGTCTACAGCTGAGCTAGTCACCCTCGTTTCCCTTGACAGCCAACAGAGAGAAACAGGCATTTTTAGGGTGTGATTCATTTGACCTATTTTAGCTACTACTCTCGGATGAGGTAAGACCCTGTGCTTGCCTAGCTCTCTGCTGACACCCACTTCTACTCCGCTGAATCACAGCCGGGGCGAGCACAGCGGCCGCCGGGGCCGGCTGCCTCCCCAGCCTGGTCAGCGGGCTGCGCGCTGCTGGAGCCGGCCTGCCTGCGGGAGGAGATACTCCTGAGGGGGATGGAGAGCTTCTTCAGCGAGAAGCCTGTGTCTCCGGGAACATCCCTGTGCCATGTCCTCCCCCTGGCTCGTCTTGGCCAGCTCATCTCACCACAGTGTGTCGTGAGTGGGCTCGGTGGGAGGACACAGCCCTGCCACCCCACCCTCCTTTGCGAAGTCCGGCGACTCGCCCGGCATTCGTGCTTCCCCTGCTACCGGCGTGATGGGCACTTCCTTTGGAAATTCACACTACTTTTTTTAGTAATTCAAAGCCCTTCCTCTCTGCTCGTCCGAGGAAACCTGATGTTTGAAGGCTATTCTTTTTATTTGAAAAACCGCTCAAGCTTGTGCTCATTTATTTCCCTGCAAGCTTAACATTACGGAAGCTTTAAGAAATCCCACTGCTGCCTCTCGTGCAGCAAACCTGCTTGCACTGAACAACGGAACAGGCTACAGGCAAACCCTCAAGTGGACCTGACTTCAAAGGAGGCCTCGATGGCCACCTGTCCCTCACAAATAGATGAGCATCGCCTGGAGCTTTCCTTTGGATCACACCCTGGTGCCGATATTAGCACATCCCATTACCCTGCTCATGTTTTGCCCTCTGTAATTACCATTACTGTAATTAGCACAGGCTCAGCCATGGGTTATCTTCATCAGGCAAGCTTAATGTACATTTTAACACTGAGACCAAAAATGAAATATGTTTTCTGCAGATGTGTATGGCTGTGTTCTGACAGGAGCCGTGTAAAGTCCTGTGGTAAAATGAAGCAAATGCTGCACTGAAAGCCCAGGGTGGTTTAGCTTTGCAGTTCTTTGAAGGGGCTAACATTCAGAGGAAGGGTGGGTTCACTATTGCCTTTTATTGCAGAACAGGAGATGAAAACTAAACAAACCCTCAGTTCTGTTTTTATGCCTCCTTGGAAGGAGGGAGAAGCTGAGCCAATTTCTTATTGATTCTTCACTCCTCACAGAACCCCAAAATGCACAGCTTTTACCTGTAGTGCTTTGGGCCCAGATGGGGTTGGGACATATAAGGGGAGAGACTCTCCCCTGCCCCTGCTTTATCCCTGTACAGGTAATTCCTGCCTCGTGTAATTCAATTGTGAATTTTGTCAGCATTTTTGAGACAGCATTGGTAAGTTTTGCAAGGAGGGAGGTGAAGACATGCCCCACTTCAGAGAGGGGCAATGAGAAGGATTTCTGAGCAAAATGTTTCATACAGACATCTCTGTAACTTCAGCCAGTGCTAAAGCCAGTGGGTTTTTACAGAAGTTACTCCAGAAGCCTGGTGAATTGAGCAGAGAATAACAATAACATTGTCATGGGACTTTAAGCCTGATTTAGGATTGAACAGAGTATTCCAGCCTTTTTGCAGATTAGGGTTAGCAGTAGGCAGATGGTGTTGGGTTCAGTTATGCAGGGCTTTTCCATGAAAGGTTCCTTATCTTGCTGTGTCCTCAGTCATACTCCTTTCCGTTTCCTAAAGGACATGGCTAGGGATCTGAGGGATGATGCAAGCAGGAGTGGGACCTACTGCCATTACCATTACTCCCCTCTCTCCCATTAGCTGTTGCCCGGAGCCCAGGCTGGGGCAGGAGAAGGACCACGCTACCCATGCTTCTCATTCAGGGAAGGTGCTGCCTGCAGGGCTCTGCTGCTTGTCCAGAACTGACAAATTAAAACAATGTGCAGAACTCTAGTCTGAGCTTCTGGGAAAGGGGCCATGTTCACCCCTCAGTGACTCGAATGTCCGACTCATTTACTGAGCACATCATTCTTGCTCACAGTGTGCTTACCAGAAGGCCAAATTAGCCACCATCACAAGTACACACAGCTCCACCAGCTGCTGTAAATGTGCACCTCTTCTTGCCAGGCATGAGTTTGGCTCTGTCACTAAGTGTAAAATGCAGGAATTAGCTTGTTTCTAACCATCAGCACCTGGAACAACAAGCCGAGAGCTGCAAATCTAGCTTTGCTCTTCTGTCTCTCTCCTGGTGGTGACTAGTAATGGACCTGCTCCTCCTGGAAGAGGTTTCATGATTATGTGCCTAAGCATGTAGGCAAAAGATCGATGTCCAGTTCATTTTCATGTGGTTTCTCATAGTGTGAGAATACTCCCATTGTGCAGATTCATGGTGTGGTACAGTTATGTAGCTTATGGTGACTGCAAGCACCTGTGGCCATCCCAGTGCCACCCCACACTGGTCATTAGCTGAGCAATCTACTTCCAGTCTGCTATAATAGACAGCCCTAAATTGAAGGGAGCAAAGCTTTTCCTGTGCATGTTATAGATACCTACTGCTGCTTGCCTGTAACTCTATGCTGTAATTGTATGCTGTAATGTTCTATTTAGTTTTCATAAGAAGACACTAATAGCAGTGGAGGTGTACTGAGAAGCTGAGTCTAGACACATGCAGTACACCCAAACCTTATCTAATACAGGCAATCCAAGCTCTCAGCTGAGTGCAAGATCATTAACTGCCTCTCAGGCTCTTCAGCCCTCAGTACCAGCAGCATTTTGCAAACAATGTATTTAAGTGTCACAAAGCCCTTGTGAATTTGCTTTTTACAAATGGGGGGCTGCAAGAAGGGAGACATGAAGCCCCAGCTGTCAAAGTCCCACTGATTTCTCTGGTAAACTTGTGGCAGCAAGGCCCAGACTTGAGGAAGGCTGATGCCAATGGAAAGATGGGGCCAGGCTCTCCCTGGGGACATTCAGCTTCCAACACCTAACAAACTGCTCTGTCTGAGATTGCTTTCACCATGCACTAGAAGCCTTGTAGCCTCTGTGAAAATGGTAGGTGGACAGAGAAGTGTCAGTCCATAAGTCTCTGCTCAGCCAGGAGCATGTAAGCCACACACAGGTCCAGCACGCTCCTGTTGCATGGTGTTCCTTCCCAGGAGAAGGGGAGGACATGGCCTCTAATGATGTTGATACCAATATTGACATTTCAAAACACTGACTCCTTCCCCCTCTGTTCATCTACGTGTCTCTGCAGACTACCTGCGTGTTGAGGATATTTACATGTTCAAGGAGCCTCACGAGATCAACAAGCAGGAGCACCACACTGACAAGTACTACAACCCCAAGCTGATAGTGCGTCGGGGACAGTCTTTCCAAATCCAGATTTACTTCAACCGACCTTACAAGCCAGAGACGGACCAATTCTGGCTGGAGTATTTGATGGGTGAGTGCCTGGCAAAGGCTATGTCTTATCAGCAAAGTGATAGTCTCTCATAAACAGGAGCACAACAGAACTTAATGGCTGGGTCTTTTCCTGTTATGATTGATTAACCATAAAAACAGGCCTAGCCACAGGCAAGGAAGTGTTTTCCTAAACAGGGTTTGAACCCTTTCTTGAGCAAATCAGCAGAATTTCATGTGAGAGAAGAAGGAGAAAAATCTGGGGGTTGCTGTTTCATAAGAAGCTGTACTTTTTTGAGCTTTCAAAGTTATATCTGGTTAATGCTGTATGGCAATGCTGAAAGGTAGGTGGAACAGGAAACATCTTTTGTTAGTGTTTAGGAGATGTAGGGAGGAGGAGTCTGTTGTTTGCAGTAGGAGAGGTGACTGCATGAACTGAGATAGCAAAATATTGATTACATAATGAGGGGAAGTTACACAGGGTGGAAGAATCTTGCAACTTTTCAGCCTGCATTCACGAACAACTTAGTAACAAGAGAGAAAGTTCAGCGACTGTAATTTTGGACCAGAAACAGAATTGTGAATCATTGCATCACTAAGGTTGTAAAGGCCTCTAAGATCATTGAGTCTACATGTTACCCAAGCACTGCCATGTTTACCACCAAACTATGTACCCAAGTAAGGGTTGTGATTCCACGACTTCCCTGGGCAGCCTATTCCAATGCATGACTACCCTTTCAGTGAAGAAGTTTTTCCCAATATCCAATCTAAACCTCCCCTGATACAACTTGAGACTATTTCCTCTTGTTCTATTGCTTGTTACCTGGGAGAAGAGACCAACCCTCTCCTTGCTACACCCTCCTTTCAGGCAGTTGTAGAAAGTGATGAAGTCTTCCCTGAGCCTCCTTTTCTCCCCGCTAAAAACCCCCACCTCCCTCAGCCACTCCTCATAGGACTTGTGCTCCAGACCCTTCCCCAGTTCCGTTGCTCTTCTCTGGACCTGCTCCAGCCCCTCAATGTCTTTGTTGTAGTGAGCAGCCCAGAACAGGGCTTGGATTGGAGGTGTGGCTTCACCAGTGCTGAGAGATTTACTCAGGACAATATGAGAGACTTTCTTGATTTATTGCCGAAAGAGCAAGAGAGCTTTTTGTCTCTCACTGGGAAGTCTTCATCAGAGACCCAGGTCCTAAGGTACCTGTTGACTCATTGAAGGCACGGGACTAGAGAAGAGCATAACCTCGCTAGAAAAGAAGCAAAAGGGTTTCCTGCTGTGCTCCAAAGATGCCCCCACCGGATTCTGGTCCCTACAACACAACTCTGGGAAACCCCCAGCTTCATCTAGATTCATCTTGGAGTTTCTATGTTAAGACATCAATGTTCCCCTTATAAAGTCTTTAAAGCAGGTTATAATTGATGTTTTAATTTACTTTCCTGTGAGATGCAGCTCTGAAATTTGTAATGCTGAGTCTTTTCCATCGTTGAATTATGATGATGTGGCCATTTATTAGATTTGTTGCCTTCTAAAGCTAGATGGGCGTTTATCTCTTAAACATATGTGCAGTGAAAATGTTACTGTCTGCACATTTTTTTTCATGGGTCTCTTCTTTCTAATTTAAATTAGAGTTGGGAGGCATGTTATGACAGTCCAGTGAATGATTGGCTGAACAGCCACGAGTGCCTTTAAAAATTTAATATGCATAAATATCATTAGTTCTTTTGGGATTTAATTAAATTCAAGATTGTTCCCTTAATCTTTATATGTTTAAAACAAACAGCTGTATCAAGAAGAAGAGGAAAATGGAACATTTGTTTTTATTGCACTCTGTGCAGTTTGCATGTGTTTTAATCAGATATTCTATATTGGAAGAAGAAAATTAACACTTCTTTTGACATTGCACAATCCACTTAAGAGAACACATTAACTTATTTTTCTGTTGCTCTCTCCTAACACATCCATCCATGGTTTGTACCTTGAGTCTCTAAGCATGGGTAAAAATACTCTCATCTTCAGCCATGGTAGGAATGGGGTTAAATACAGCCTGAGCCAGGGGATTCTCTGCAATAAACCCAGCTCTGAATGATTCCTTTGGAGTTAGCCCTGAGTCTGTGGTGGAATTCTCCTCTCTTTCTTCACTGTTCCTGTCTTTCCTGTGAAGTGGGATGGGTGTCCGTGTGTGGTGGCTGACAATTGGCTGCAGGAAAGTGCTGCAGATACAGGATGTTGTTCAATGCTATTGCCCTCCCCTGCTTTTTAAGTGTCTGCTTCTGTGAGCACCACTGCCCTCTTGTTGCAAGGACTTTAGCTCACAGAGATTCAGCTGGGAGGTGTTCAAACTCGTCTTCTGGGAGCTGGTCAACACTCAGCAGTCTGCAAATGTTTCTCTTTGTGAACATGTGGTGAAAATGCAGTATATTTGTTCTCAGAGGCTAGCAACAGGAAGCAAAACAAAAACAGTCCTCAACGGAGAAGGAAAATTCAGAAATTATGTGCTTGACTCTTGCTACTTCTCCTTTTAGTATGAAGTCCAGTGTTTAATGCTGAGAAGAGAAAGGAAATTTCTCTTAGGAAAGACAACTGATTGCTGAATGTCTCAGTGCTGTGCTCTCAGACCTTTTGTCACAGGGAGATGTGGCCATTTTCATGCAGTTTTTTTCAGTTTGTCTTCCTGAAGAGCTGGCAATCACCTCTTGTACTCTTGTACACCTCTTGTACCTCTTGTACTGCCTGAACAGCAGAACCCAGTCCAAAGCTCTTGCCCAGGCTGCCTGTGAGCAAGGGAGAGAGGCAGGCACCTCCAAGCAGAGTTTAACTCTGCTGTCTTAAAGTGGGACGACCTCTCTTCTGGATTTTTTTTTCTTCCTCTATTGACTCTCTCTCATAGACCAGCCTCTGACTTCAAGAACATCGAAGGCAGGGGAGGTGAATCCTGCCCTTTAGTACTGTCAGGCAGAAGCTATCCCTAGGGAGTGGCTCAGACAACAGCCCTAGAGCAGAGGCAGCTTGAGCTCAGAGAAGCTTTTTGTGCTGAAAGAAGTATACCTCCTAGGAATGTGCTGAGTTTGGGAGATTAAAGTGATGGACACACAGAAATATTGGCAGACTGATGTAAGATGACCTTTCCAAGGAGCACTCTGTGTGCCTGAGCAGCAGATTTCAAATGGTGCAGCAGAACTGTTGAATAGAATAACCCAGGTTGGAGGGGCCTCCGGAGGTCTCATCTCTAACCCTTGGTCAAAGCAGGTCCAGCTTCTCCAGCATCTCTGGGTCTTTCCCTGCCAACAGGTTTTGAGTATCTCCAAGAGTGTGGATGTCGCCCCAAGCAATGTGGACCAGGCTGTCCTGAACTGCAGAATATTTTGAGTGGTTCAAGGTTCTGTTCTTATAAGGTACAAAGATACTCTATAGGGATGTCTGGCCTTGGCTCCCAGGGAATTCAGTTGGAGCTGGGAAAACTTGAAGTCTCCTTTTGTGGGGCTGTGCCTGCAGTGGAGGCTGTTTATACAACAGCGCCTTTGAAGCTATTCAGAAGTTATTAGTTCCCAGCTCTGGGAAATTTCCCAAAGTTGACATTAATCCATCACAGAATTTTTATCCATTAAAGACTAATTTTGATCCTGAAAAATGTGACAATTGTAATGGATTGATCCTGTGGGTCTGCGCAGAATTATTCTATTTCCGTTATTCCCTAAAATTTCCTTTCCCTTCTCTTTTTTTTGCTCCTATTTTTTCTTCTTTTGCATCATTAAAAAGATGATTAATGAAGCAAGAAAAGCAAGTAGAGACTGCTTAATCCTTCTAATTGATAATGAATCAAGGGTACCTGGCACAAATGCTTCTTGTGTCATATGAAACTAGATCTGTAACACTCACAGAACAATCTTTAATTACAATCTTATTTAATCCACAGTCCATTTAAACACCATTTACACAGAATTTAGGATTCATGGGTTAAATTGTATAAACAAATATATATATATATGTAAATATGTAAATTTATATGTGAATGTATGAATAATTCACCCCAATCTCTTGAAAGTCAGATATTCTTCTATGATGGTTCCTTATGACAGAAGTCATTCTTGCTTTAACAGACTGTTTTCTGTAGAGTCATCACTGATGAAATTGACTGAAATGCTAACGTGAATTATTATAATTCAGTTTTGCACATAATACTTCATTAAATTAGGACCATAGTTGCCTGCCAAAGTATGGAACAAAATGAATGTGCCAAAAAATCCACATGGAAAAATATCCACTTATAAAGAGTAATTGGATGTAATTCCAGTTCTTGTGCTGGACCTCAGCCCTGCTGCAGTACCTATGATTTGAGCTGCTCCATCACCACATATTTCCTTTGTTTTTGCCTTCTTCCTGGTTTTTACAAGAGGAAAGGTGAGCATCACCACTTGGGAGAGACTCGTTTTATTGCTCTAGGGTTGAGATGAAAGAGCTAAGAGAAGTGCAGATGCTGTGCTTACATCTAGTTCTCCACAGTGGGAATAATTTCAATTTGTTTGGAGCCTCAGCCAACCCGGAGGAGCCACTGGACTCCTTCACCCATCTTGATCTGTCCTGACTTCTGCCTTTGTGGTGATGGGGATGTTCCTCTTAGCTTTCCACAATGCAAGGCTTAACCTGGCTGAGCACAGTTCCCACACCCGGGGCAGCCAGTTTGGTGTGAGTGCTGAAAAGTTTCCACTGGCACTGCTGCACTGGTAGGGATTTCTCTGAAAAACAGATGTATGGTGAGATGGGTTTACACAGCCTTCACTCTTGCTTTTAGTGGTAGTTTCCAGTACGTGGCTGTAAATCCTTGAGGGGTTGATGAGTTTATATGTGCATCCTGACTCTAATGATGTATTTCCCCACATCCTCATAAATTGTTGTCTATTTGTGTTTTCCTTAAATGGCTTCATAAATCCATATATATTGGTCTAGCCCTAAATGTTTTTATGAATGTTTTATTCATTGACGCACCTCTGGAACGACCATAAATTCCATTCCCCCCGGCTGCTATCACCTTTCCACACATGTGCATGTGTGGACACCCACGCACCCGTCCATATGCTCTCCTCAGGCTTCTATAAATCATTGGCTTCTGGCCTGAGATGAGAGGAGAGACTTACTGCTCCTTTTTCCACAGTCTTCCCAAGCCAGCTCCTGAGGGATAGTTAGAAACACATCAAAGAAGCTAGGAGCATAAAGATGTTAGACCTGATCTCGTATTGCTTATTTAGGTGACACCAAATTCCCACTTACTGTCAGAGGGATATCTGAGTTCAACTAAATAACCGAGGGTCCAGTCCGGGTTACACACACCAGAATCAGTGGAGCTCTTCATACTGTCCTACAGTGTCCACAGCCTTTCCCTGTTTTCACAGCAGAGTTGGGCCAGGGATGATTCCAGGGTTATTGAGGTTTTGATGATTTTGTCAGGCAGTAATTCTGCCTTAGTGGGAAGTATTTCTACCTCTGCTCTTGCCTGTCCTCCTCAGCAGCTCTGGGCAGGGCAGGTTGTAGCCAACAGAGATGCTGGAACATGAGATATTCCCCAGCACTTGGGATGGGATTGTCGAGCTGAGTTCTGACTCTGAGTAAAAGTTTCTCTTTGGAAAACTTGGGATCTTCATGTTTTAGGACCTTTCTTGGCACTATCAAGAGAACTAACCGGTCTAGAGGACACAATATGTTGGTGTGTACCTCAATACTGCGAGTTTATTAGATCCCTGTTTCACAAAGAACTACAAAAATTGAGCAGAGATACAGAAACACCTGATGGTCTCAACTTGAAGTCTCATTTTGTGATAGAAAAAAAAATTATTAGCAGTGGAACATATTTTCTAGAGATTGACTCCCAACAGACAAGAGACTTGTTTGCCAGCTCTTAGCAAACAACAAACCTCTCCACTTTCTGAACAAAGGCATTGGGGTATTTTTTTTCCTCCCCTCTGGAATTCCCAACCAGGCCCCAGAGGAGCAGAGAGGAGGGAGTCCCTCGAGGTGCTCTATAAATGCAGTATTTCATGCAAAGCAATCTTTATTATGCCAACTTTCGCGCTGCTGCAGCAGCATCAAGTGGCACATAAAATCTAACTGTATTTTTTGGTTGTTTTACTAGCTAAGGTGCGTGGCTCTGATGTGTGTTTTACAATTGTAAAGTGCTAGAAACATTCACTGCTGGGACAGAGTGGCCAGATGTTAAGTATTCATAACTGGAGCCATGAGGAAAACTTCTTTCTAGGTATTTGTGTTTACTACATTTCCAAGTTTGTATATAGCACTTCCGAAGGCAATGGAATTTGGAGGTGGGAGGAACCCAGATGAGATGTTAAAGTAGAGATTAGAGACTACTGCTTTTAACAAAAAATTGTTTCTTCTTCTTGCTGCGTTTGATTTTTTGGAATTTTATTAGACCACCTCTCCTGTTTCTTAATTCTTTATTTTACTCTGTGTTTCCTGTCATGAATCGCATATGCTAACACCCATCTCCAAGGCTGCTTGCTATCAAAAGGCTTCCCTCTGCTACACTGTACAGCCACTGCACTGGTGGCTTCCAGTTCAAGCTTATTTATCAACATGTCACAATTATTATACTTCCATGGATGGCATTGAAATAGGTTCTTTACCCTTTATATGAAAGAGTGTATCTAGATAAAACAAATGAACCTATAGGAAAATTGGTAATTACTGTGTGTAATATATATTCCAAAGGGACACAGATTACTTGACTCCTTGTAAAGCCAATCTTCCAAGGAGGGTTCCTAAAAAGACAAAGACTACTGACATATGACTTTGTTCACCTCCCTCTCTTCTGAGGTATCCTACTTCCATCAGGAAGGAAATGTCCTGTGAAGCTCACTAAATCTCTAATCCCTGTTCTACCAAACTTTCCCTCCTCACTGCTGGAAATAAAGCTCAGGTGTGTAGGACCTTTCCAAGAGCACCTGCTGGTCCCTCCACTGTCTGTGCCAGCAGCACGGCACTAACTCAGCCGTGGCATTTACGAGCTGTTTAATGCACACACACAGCAATGTGCATGTCCACTGGGGATCAAGGGCAAAACTAAACTAAATGCAGTCAGGAGCTTCCACAGGCTGGGCAGAGAAGAGAAGGAGGAGAATAGTCCAAGCAAGCCCTGGGTCCTGTTAGTCACTCGTAGGGAACAGCAGCAGAATTGGATAACTGGAGGAGGAGTGCTTCTGTTTTGACAGCTGAACTCACTGTACCTATCTCTCACTCTCTCTCTATTGTTGTAAATCCCTCTCTGGTGTGGCAGTTTTACCTAGAATTTAATACAGCTTGCCTCTGTGCCTGATGGGCCCAGAGCTGACATGCTAGGGAGATAAGGCATATGTTGAAAATAACTCACTTTGAATGTATGTGTGTGGCCACCATTCTGTGTTTTAGATGGCTCATTATTTTGCTGCTACATAAATAGATTTTGGCAAGCTTTAACAAACACTGCACTTTGCTCTTTGCTCCTGTAAAGTCTCTATATGTGACAGGGAACATCCCATGCATGACCACATCCACACACACTTCAGTCATGGCATCTTTTGCCATGTAGATCTTTACTCGTGTTTTTTTTGTTTGTTTTATGAGCTCCCTTAATAGCAACAGCGGCTACTTTGCTCCTCTTTTCCTGGGTGCCTGGAAACCCCAAGAAGTGTAAAGTTGAGCTCAGCTGCAACTGAAGTGAGAAGGAGCTTTAGAACCCCAGCTTAATTAGCTACAGAAACCAAGGTAGAACAAGAAAGGATAAGAAAGAAGTATCAAAGAATTGCAGACCTGTGCACTGTGCATCAGGGGAAATAGATTTGTTTGTGCCATTAAACATTCTGTACAAGAGAGGTTTCTGTAAAAAGTAATGTCTTCTGGCAGTGTCGTGGCTCAGAACCTAGCACTGAAATGCAGAGGGTTGGAGGCCCAAGAAAGGGGGTCTCTGTGATTTCTCTCCTGTCCTCTCCTGCTTCAAAGGCGGGACAGTCAGCAGCTTCCATTCAGTACATGGTATCTTTGAAGGAGTGTATAAAAATTCACCCAGCGCAGGAATCTCCAGACTTTCTGAGTTCACAGGCTGGGTTTTCCCATTTCCATGTGCTGTTAGAGTGAGCAGACAGGGATATCCCAACACCGTGATGTCACGCAACAACTTTGTCTGCCACAGAGCAATTGGCTGTGAAATGTCCTCGTGTGAGGGCCACGGCCTCCTACACCCAAAGCAAACGTGAGCATTGGGGAGTGAGGCAACCACAAAGAACTGGCTGTGGAGCATGGTTCAGGCTGCCAACTCCTGGAGCAAATCAGAGCCGGAGAGATCCTGAGCCAGCTGATGCTGCTGGCATAATGTCAGCACCCTCCTGTCAGCATAAAAAGGGTTTATCTTGTCTACATGTCCTGGTCCTGACATGCACTCAAACTGCCTCCTGCCTCTCCGTGGGTTGGGTTAGCACTAGACACCCTTCAGAGACTGCTCTGCCAGGCATTCACAGGCTTTTGGTAATGAGTCTTTGGATAGTATTGAATTTTCTTCCTTAGAGACTAAGCCAGAGAATGAAATCACCTCTGCATGTCATTCCTTCTGAGAAAGGGCCAACGTTACAGATATCCCAACTATGAGCCAAAGTTGGCTCTACTTTTCCACTGCAGCCAGAAATGTGTGCTCAAGATGTAGATAATGGTCAAAAGGCCAAGCCATCCTGATAGGACTTCCTTACAAAGTTGATAAACATGGTACTGAGCCTATGTAAGAATTCTTTTGCTAGCAACCTTAGCGTGCAATGCCAAAGTTACTCAGCTTTACAGCACTCTAGTATCAAGACAACAGATGTGTGTATATGAGACTAGTGTGGCTGATGCTGTCAGATGTCTAGATGTGTATTTACAATTCAGCTCCACAAGCTCCTAAGAGAAGTAACAATTCCCTTACTCTTTCATTTTCAACCCTTATTCTTCCATTTGCATTTTGTTTTGTTTGGTTTTTGGTTTGGTTGGGTTTTGTTTCAGAAGGTTAGGGAACCTGTCCCATCTTCAAAGAAAACATTGGAAATTGCTCACTGCTCTTGAAGGCTCTGCCCATCTTCCCAAACTTCCTTGTGGGTTCAGGATTTATGTAACCATTAGCAAGCATGAAATCATGATTGTCTGTCAGGACCAAACAATGTTCTCTTGTATTTACTCTTTATAACACCTGCAAAGTATCTTGACTTCTAGGATATCCCTCCCTGGCAAATCTGCTGGATCTGCAGGGATGCAGGCATTGCCCCAGAGCACCTTCTCCTCATGGGTGAGCAGGCTAATGCAGTGACCTCTTACGCTGTGGGACCAGCTGTGTGGGGCTCTGGGCTGACAGGACCTTGCATACTCCTCAACAGCAACTACAGCTGCTCCCTTGTTGAGCAAAAGGCGTATTAGGGTGTCTTGTGGCTTTGCGTGTTTGGAAGGGAATAGGGGGGTTTGAATTTTCAGAAAAAGTGAGAATACCAGAGGCTTGATACTTTACCAAACCTGCTTATGAGGTGCCAGTGGCAGTGGTCCCATAAGGATGTCTTGAAAAGTTTTCATGGCCTCTTTGAGATCCTATCTGGTTCCTGTAGGCAGATTTTCTGGGAAGTGGTTCTGCAGTCTTCCCATGCACACGTGGCATACACAGACATGGTGGTGCAAAGTCACTGCCAGAGCACAGCTTCTCCTGTCCCCAATAGGCTCCTACACCAACATGCAGCTTCCAGCAAAGACAAGGATGTCAGTTCCTAACCATGTTAAAATAGTAATCTCTTCCCCCTCCCACCTTTCTGAAAGAGGTATGGGAGGTATTTTTAAAAGTAGCACTTGTTAACAGTTTTCAAGGATATCAGTTCAACTGCTTGGTTTGCTCTGCTGCTTTGTTTGCATGGACGGCTTTTTTTAGAAAAAGATTATGTCAAAACTAGAAGCAAAATATCAACTGTAGAGGCAAGCTGGGTCATACACAGTTGCACTACAAAGAACAAGAACGTGTTCAGCTACCAGATCTGTTACCTCTATAGGCTCTTCTCTCTACACTGGCTTTCTTTTGATGGTTTATATTTGAAGTGTCCAGTGCTCTATCTTCTAGTGTTTTCTATTGATTTTGCTCTCTTATTCTAGTCCTTTATTCTTCTGTGGGTCTTTTCCTTCCGTTGTGTTCCTCACTGATCTGAATGAGTTTCATGGGTTACAGCATCCCTGGTCTGCAGGGCAAAGTGGGCTATTTATGTGCACTGAATATCTGCAAAATGGAAATTCATGTGCTCAGAATAATCTCTTGGATGAAGCACAGTAGCCCCAGATTTCTCAGAAGCACAAATGTCGTGGCAGCTTGCAAGCTTCAGATTTAAAGCTAGAGTTGTCCTTTCCCAAAATGTAGCAGTGTTCAGATCTGGGATTATCTCTACATCAGCAGTATAAAAATAAGCAAGCAAGAAAATCAACGCCCTTATGAGTTTAATTTTGAAGTTCTTAAATAGTAGGAATGAAAAATATAGAAATCTGTCCCTCTGTCTGCCATCATTGCTTTTCATTACCCTATTTTTGAATGAGTCTGACTTTCAGCCTAAAATATGAAATGAAGCATAGATTTGAGAATGAGATAAGGAACGCATCCTTCTCACAAGTGTCTCTTCTGTCTATGATTCTGGTTGGCTTCCAGATTTAGTTTGGCTCTACCTCAGTCTCAAGGGGTGGAGCTTCACACAACTTTGAATCCTGGCAGTGTACATGTTTACATGTAGCCTATGCATCTAGCTGGTTTTAGAGCTGGCAGAGTAAAATAAGCTCCTCTGGGGTGTGATTTGTCTTACTGTGAGGCAGACTCTCACGTGCAGTACTTTGGAGGTGTGTCATACTTTGGGACCCATTTCTGGCAGAGAAAGGCTGGTGATTCAGCCCCAGTGTGGTGGTTTATATTCCATAGCATCCAGAGTTGGCTCCCACCACATCCATGATGCTCGGGGGGAACTGAGTGCTGGGTATCCGCAGGTGGACTCTCCTGTGTTTCCTCCATCTGTGTGGACTTCAGGAAAGAGCGCTTGATCTCTGCTTGGCAGTGCAGTAGTGCAGAGAAGAACAGGGTTCTGATCTGCTAAAGAGCCCCAAAGCTGATGTCTGTGCCCCAGAGGGCACTTGTGTGCTAGTGACAAGGGTGGTGGGTGCATCTGAACTGGGGAAAGGGCTCTTTCCTAAACTCCTAAACTTACGAACCGTCCAGCTGGTGTTGTTGCACCAAGGCAAGGAGCAAGCTGGAGTGCAGCTTGCTGCGCAAGGATAAACAATGGTGAGCAAGAAAAGCCTGGACAGCCCCTGCTCATGCTGGCAGGGCTATGCTCCCAGCAGTGCTCAAGCCAGTAAGACTGGAGCTTGCTGGAGTGAAATGGGTGGAGGTGTGGACACAGGCTGCCTGTGGGGAGGTGTTGCAGGTATTTGTGTGGCTGTGCTGTCAAGTGACCAGGCCCTGTGCAGGGTGATGAGAGAGGTAGGTGATTTTTGCCCATTGAAACCTGCCACCTCCATTGAAAATAAGGCAAAAGGACAAAGTACTGCTAGGAAATTAAAAAACTGTCAAAATAAGGTGAACCTCTTCACTTCTCTCTCCAGGTCGCTACCCACAGCAAAACAAAGGCACCTACATCCCAATCCTAGTAGGCAACGTGCTGAAACCTGGTCAGTGGGGAGCCAAGATTATCCACAGGGAAAACAACTCCATTCGGCTGTCCATCATGTCCTCTACCACCTGCATCATTGGGAAGTTTCGCCTGTATGTTGCTGTCTTGACTCCCTTTGGCATCCTTCGGACACGCAGGAACTCAGCAACTGACACTTACATCCTGTTCAATCCCTGGTGCCAGCGTAAGTACCTGGTAAAAGGCTTACACTTTCTGCTGCTGGGCTCATCAGATTTTAGGAGAGTTGGTCCAGGAAGGGGAGCTTGGTACCAAGGAGGTTGGAGACATGTCTGTTTGGGTCTGGAAAATTTACAGTAATTCTGCCAAAAGTCAAGTCTGTCAGGCTGGGGAATAGCCCTTGTGAGCAGGGCTCCATGCTGGAAACCAGTGCCTGTGTTTTATCTCAACTCTGCAGTTTTATGAGGCCAAGCCTGTGTTTGCCAGTTCAGGCTGCATTTCTCATAGTAAACATACCCCAAGGCTTTACTCTGACTTGAATAGGCAACAGTGAGAGTCTCCAGTGTGCCTGTATGTGCCTTAAACAAGTCAATACAGGCACATTTTTTCCAGGATTTGGTTTGGGGCAGGATGTGGCGGCCTCACATACTCTTGACTTGCATCTCTAATTGCCACGTTGGGGATCGAACATCTGCTCTCAAAATCTTGCAGGAATTCAATGGGAGCTGCTGCTCTTGCACAGGTTGGGTGGAGTCAGCTTGCTGTGACATCACTGGTGGTGCCTTCTTTCTGCTACATGACATTTGCCCTTTTAACTTCCCCTTTAGTGATGACTAATTAGCAACAGTGCCCTCTCTGAGGAACAAAACATTTTGCAAATGAGCCTTTTTTAATAATACAGTGGGCTAAAGAAGAATTTATTTTTTAAAAAATCTCTCAGGATCCTTGGAAGAAATCAGGCTTTACTCTGACAGGATTTTATTTTACCCAATGAGCTCCAAGTCTGGCTTTCAGGAGAGGGCAAGGAGGACCAGAGAGGTTTGACTCAACCTTCTGACAGGCTGTAGCACTGTCTCAGCTTCCGACACTTGCAATATATATATTGCAGTATATTTAGGTCACCAGCTAACTTCAGTATTCTCCTGCTACCCTTCCTTCATCTTTCCATTTTTTTACCACAGTATTCGCATCAAATAATCCTGTACCAAACAAGGGCCTTCCTACCAAGTGACAAGTCAGTTTAGCATTATTAGTAGAGCCCATTATTCAGCTGCACTACTGTCAGTACATGAAATGATTTGTGCTGGATTCATTACTTGCCCCTAGTCTGAGGGAATATAAGCAATGATTAGCTTATGCATTATTTAAGAAGGTATAGATTAATGCTGAATAAAGCAGAGTTAGTTAAGTGGGAATAGGAGGGAAGGGCAGGGCCCAAGGCCCTGCCGCACTGTGAGATACTTCTGAAAGCAGTGTAAGGTACCTCAGAGCAGTGTGCTAACAGTTTGTTCTGGAGGGTGTGCAACAGAGAAAGAGGAGGCATTGCCAAAGCTATGACCCACTGTGAGCAGAAAAAGCTTCTCAAGGCTTGTTTTGGCACCATCAGACTCACAGCTTCAGCCAGGGAGATGAAATTCTCCACCTAAATGTAGAGCACTACTTGATTTTAGTCCTGGGTGTTGTAACAGCCAGCACGGTGACTCTGCAGTGGCTCAGCACATCTTTGGAAAGGGATAAACCCCAAGGAAAAAGCTTCTTAAATTGCCTCAGTTTCTCTCATGCTTAGCAGACAACCAGCTAGGGCTGCATGCAGCCCTAATGTGGAGTGGAGATGTGGTGGGGCGGGGTTGGCTACCCCACTGTGATGTGACTGGGACCACACAAGCTGGTGTGAGGTGTTAGAGGGGAAAATGGGAACCCTATATGCTGACTGATCCACCTTTGTTCATGGCATTTGGGCACTTCGCTCTCCTGTGCCCTCCCTCTCTCACACCTGAGCTGAATGAGTCCAAAAGCCAGCAAGGTTAAGACCACAACATGGGAGTAAAGCCACAGGGAGCAAGGCATGCAGCAGTTGCCTCCAGTGGCAGGCATTGGCAAGGCTGATGGAAAAAGTCTGCCTTAGGAAAGCAAAAAATAGTCTTTGGGCAGCAAGGACATGCTTTGTGACCCCACATCCAGGGGAGGCAACTTGGGGACCACATTTTCCTCTGCAGCTTACGTTTTCAGGTGTGTCTCAATGGCTTCAGGTCCTGTCCCTTGCTGACTACTGTAGTTTTCATTTCCTGCATGTTTCGTTTGGATTTGGATATATTCTCATTTCTTGTTCCTACTTTTACTCCTAGGTAGTTTGGGCTAATTGGCTCCTATATCTGTCTTTCCCTCCTTTCCTTGTGTTAGAAAATCAGGGACTGTTTCTTCATGTTTTATCCCCTGGCTGGAAAAGATTTTTCAGTGAAATGACAAAAGGGTAGAAAAACTGAGGTAGTTAAAGTGCAGAGAAAACAATAGTTTGAAAATCTTCTAGACTTGTTTGCTGGGTTAATAGCTAAGCAGAAAAGCCTGAGTGAAAAGCCTCATTAAAAAGAGAGAAGGCTGATGTCAGGAATGAATGGGGATTGTTATAGCAGGGAGCAGAGTATGGGCTCTAGTGCAGCTTTCAACTCATCATTTTGGAGGAACATCAATATGTCAGTATGAGCTTTTCTTTAAGACAGAGGCATTTGTGCCCTTTCTTATTACTCCTTTTCTCGCCATAGTTCAGTTTTGACATATTTTCCCAGGCAGGGATGGGTTTTTTTTCCTGCTGCTTCAGAAGTTTGAATACTTTACCAGTCAAGCTACAGAGTACTTTGCTTCCAAAATCATCATATGCTTTTATATATTTTAATCTCTTTAGCTACATTTAAGACTGACAGCCAAGAATACTTTAAAGACAAAGGGCCTGATTCTGCAAAATTATATACACCAGCCCCAAACATCTGGGAATTCACCTAACTAGTGGATTGAGATTTCAGTTACTCAGGTGAAATTTTCATTACTTAATGAGCAAGGTAAAGTCTGTGAGGGGAGGCAGCATCCTTTCTTCAGCCAGCTGACATAGTTGGATAAAACAGATGTGCTTTTGGGCATGCAGAGCTCTCTTCAGTTCTGGAACAGAAGATACAAATGGCAAGTAGTTAAGGATAACTTCTTGGAATTTAACTAAACTCTTGGCAATATCAGACTACATGAAAGTGGAGAAGAGCTCCTTTGATCTGGATTCTGTGGGCTCTTTCCAAGGATCTGTGAGCTCTTTCCAAGCAGGTGCTGAGTTCCTGCAGCTTTCTGCTGGGGAGCACTAAGTGCGTATCAGGAAAAGACCTTGTACTGACTCCTGTGGCTCTCTCACGGGTGGAGATGCACAGTGTAGCTGAGTAAGTTGCACACCCTGTGGGCTGAGGTGTGCATTTCGCTTACCCAAGCCTCATGCAAAGTGTATTACATTTAAGCAATTAGATATATTGCAACCTTATTGAGTCAGCTGTACATTTCTTCTGCTTAAATGTTCTAATACAGTTTGAGGATTAGTAACGTGGTTGACTTTGGACTCCTCGCACACGTTACTAGTCATCCAAATTTGGCCCAATAACATTTTCTTACTTTTATAGGTAAATCTTAAATTAGATTGCTTGTGTCATAGATTCCACATGGGCAAAATTCACACAGAGCTTCATCCTTCTGCTACGTTAATGTAGGCAAGTACTAACACTATTCAAGGCAGCATACTGCTCTTGGTCCTGGGTAGAGTGGTTTTTGTAGATAACCACATTTCGCTTTTGCAGCTTGGGGTTTGTCACAGCACTGTCCTCTTCCCAGCATGAGCCCTGGGAGTTCTGTGGTTCCAGTGAGGCCCAGCCTTATGTTCCTGGGTTCCTGCGGGAGCACGTTGAAGGGAGGCTGGGAGCTCAGGGCAAGCCTGCTGCTTCCACTTCCGCCCGTCTGCTGGTGCTGCTGTGCTCAGCTGTCACCGTCTGCGCGAAGAAATGGCTTTTCCAGCACCACAGGGTTGCTGTGCTGGGGTTGGGGTCTCTGCATTCTGGGTAGGGTCCTCCTATGTTCACTCACCTTCCGAAATGGAAAGGGTTACTCTGCACTGCTCGTGTCTTTAACAAGGGATTCCTTGCCTGCAATGCTGTCTTCAGGTGAAGTGTATTTTCACCTTGCCCAACTTCAAACAGAGTAGCACAGAAGCTAATTTGCTTCTTTGTAGCATTGCTGGTGTCTTAGTAAATTCCCAGGATAAAAGAAGTGAGTAAAAAAACTCCTGAACTGCTAGAGAAAAAGAACAAACCAACCCAGCACATTTCTGTGGAATTCTTCTGTTTGTCAGATGTGAGCCGCCACTTGCACAAAATAATTAGGAATTGCATTATGTAGAGCATGCTTAGCATCAAAGTAGTCACAAATGCCTCATATTTTCTTCTAAACAGTCTCAAGGGTAGTGAAAGCTGTCAAAAATCAAAGCAGCTGGCTTCTCTGTGAAACACAGAAGACCTTTTTACCTTATCAAAAACACAAATATTTAAAATAATCGACAGAGAAGTTAATCAATTTTCATCTGATTTAGCAAAGATCATGCAGTCTCAAAATAACATAAGCATCTCAATTGATACCAACAAGATCAATGTTGATATTTTTAATCCCCAAAAGAAAACAACAGCTGTCAAGAAGGCATATGCACACACTTCACTGAATGTGTAACTGCACAGAAGAAGGTGTGAATTCTCTTTCTTTAAATGAACTCTCTGTACTATTTGTACAGATGGACTTTAATAAAATCCAAAGCTCAGTGAGAGAATGCAGATAATTGTTCAATGAGTAAATCAGGCAAATCCAGCCTAATGAAACAGAGCTTAGATGATCTGTAACATCTGCGATATTTTAAGTGGGATGTTATGCAGAACTTGTTGGACCGCAAAAAAGTCATGTAATATACAGTTTCGTAAGTATGAGAGTAGTCCCTGCTTGCATAAATGGCTGCAGCCTTTTCATTCACTGTGAAGTTTAACATTCTTTTTCACCTCGTAGCCTCTGAATATAGTAAACTCATGATCATCCACTTTGTACCTGGGTGCAGGTTGACTAGGTCATGGGTAGTGAAAAGCTTATAAAGAAACTTCTTAATGGCCCAGCCTTTGGAAGCCAGGTGAATACCACCACCCTGCCAGATACAAGAGTGGGTCCCAGACCTGTCTGCTTTAGGTAAAACTTCACAAAACCTGCTGTTCCTCTGCTTGCTTCAAGTGCAAGTCATCATGGTACTTAGTCATCAGGGCCTGTACAGCAGCTGCCATAAAGCATAATGGCAAGCACTGATCTTCTCAGATGCAATACAGGATTCTTGTATTTAACCCCTGCTTCTCTATCATTCTTTGCACACCAATGTGGAGGTCATTATGTTACATGTCTATGCATAATCCCTTATACATGTATGGACATAGTAATATAACTTCAAGGAAAACAAAACTTCCAGAAGGGCCGGGTGTGTATATTGGCAAAGCCCTTCACCTAGCTGAGGCCAATGTGAGTCTCACCACTGTTTTTTTTTGGTGGGCTCAGATTTAGCTTATTTTCAGCCAAATTGCAGTTTCATGGACAAATGAAGAAGCTTTTGAGGATGAGGTCTACCAGAAAGTGAAAATCTGATTCACATTTCAACAAAATACAACAAATCAATAGGCTTTTAAAAGTTAAATGATCCTCTAGTAATTTGTAGTGGTGTGCTGGAGAAATCTACTATGACAGTAGTGAGTGGTAGTTTTGTACTAGCTCATATCACATCGTCAGAAGTTATTGCTTCCCTTTAATTTGCTGTCTGGTACCATGCTACTGATTTCCTCAAATTAATTAATTCCCATGCTATTAACTGTTAAGCTGCATCTCTTAGTCTCAAAATACAAGCATTGGCACGGAGAGATATCTTCAACTATTCTAGCATCACAGTATCATAACCTGCTTCATACTTACCTGTGAATAGTAATGTCTGAATAGTTTCATGTCATTCAGGGCTCCTTATGAATGTTAATAATGTGTTATTTACATATGTAAATCATGTTTGAAAGTCAAGTGTTCATGCATATGCTCTTGATTTTTGATATAAGTCCAATCTAGAATGTACCCTTTGTATATGTTTTGATAAAGATCTTGTCCAATTACTTCCAGTTCTCACTTAGACACTTGAATTTCTTCTCATATGACCTGGTCAGTCATACTGATACTCCAGTCAATAACTAATGTACAGAAAAGGCAATCAAGCCTTTCTCTTAATACATTATAAAAGCTGTATTCCATTTTTTTAATGTGCTACAGATTTTTCTTTAGATCTCTTGACCTGAGCTGTTTTCCATTAACATTAATAGGTTTGAAATTGTTCTTTGATCTGTTTGTACAGATGCAGAATTGCATCATGGTGCTCCAACTTTTAAATTAGTTGTACACAGTAATAATAAAATTCTTGATAAGATGTGACATTTTAATCATACTTTACAGATCCTGAGAAAACAGGCAGGAGCTGTCAGCATTTTTCCATCTTGCATGTTTTTAAGTTGTGTACCATATTCCTAACTATGGTCACTACCTCCTTATTCCTGTACTCTGTTGAAGCAAGTAATGCTTTGTTTGATGGAAGAGGGGTACTTTTCATCAGAGATGACTGTATTATATGCCAAGATGTTTTATCTGTCCTATATGAAAATTAAATACTTGTGCTAACATTTATTTTTGGTAAACTAATGCAGTGGATGCCGTGTATCTGGATGATGAGAAAGAAAGGGAAGAATATGTCCTGAACGATGTTGGTATTGTGTTCCATGGAAACGTCGAAGATATAAAATCAAGAAGCTGGAGTTACGGTCAGGTGAGCTGTTTAGATCTTCTCTGGCTGCTCCCAGTAGGACAGCAAATGAGTTTAATTGACACCAGACTGTGGTCGAGACTGTGGGCTCTGGAATGCATTATTGGTTTCTCCTTCAGAAAGATAAGGGGTATCATTTTAAAATTGTATGAAGTGGGTATATGCCTAATCCAGAAAAGCAATGCTATAATATCTGATATTTAAAGACCTTGTTTCAGGGGCATATTTAGGATACTAAGAGGCTGCCTGTTGGAAGTTATAATCATTAGCTGAGGTTTCCAGAGGGCAGAGGTATTTCTGCTGCTGCATTATTGCTGCTTCAGGATCAAATCAATTTGTGAAAAGTAGTGTTGTTTGTTTGGGGTTTTTTTCATTTTTCAACAACAGGTTGTATTGCTTTTTGACTTTTCTTTTTAGTTTTAGCAACTTGGTGGAAATAATTCTGATCTTATTGGGGGTCAGATAGTCACTAGTTTCCTATGAAAAAGTAGTATTTAATCCCAAAATTTTAAATTCTGGGGGAATCTCTCCCTTTTCTGCCTGGACCTGATAACATCAGTCTCCAGTGGCCTCCTGCAGTCTGGGGGAGACACCCTTCACTAGGCTGGAGTAGGGTATTGGTGTGCCTTCAATAACACAGAATCATAGAATAATTTGGGTTGGAAGGGATTTTTAAAGATCATCTGGTTCCACCACCCCAGCATGGAAATGGACGCCTTCCACTAGACCAGGTGCTCAGAGCCCTGTCCGGCCTGGCCTGGAACACTTCCAGGGATGGGGCATCCACAGCTTGTCTGGGCAACCTCTTCCAGGAATTTACCACCTTCATTGTAAAAGATTAGTTCTTTATATGTAATCTAAGCCAACCCTCTTTTAGTTTAAAACCACTACCCCATGTCTCAGACTTATTACTTGCCTATTTTACCTCAACCTTCTTGTAAGCATTAACCAGCTTCAAAATCCCCATGGGATGGAAGAGTTAATTTATTGTGTTAGAATGGGAAAAAGGCCTTGCCAAGCAGAATCAAAATGATAGCAAAGCTATAACCCTAGCTGTCACTCAGAGGGGCTCCAATGGACAGGTATTGGACATGGTGAACTCATCGCCTGGATTTTCACAACAGCACAATTAAGAAGCTGCTGAAGTATTTCATTACTACTCCGATGATGGATCCATTCAGTTTTTGTGGTACCTCCCTAGCGCAGCCTTGCAGAAGGGGCCTTGCTTTCTGCTCCTCAGCTAAACACAACCTCAAAGCTTGAGCTGGATGGATTGCCAGTGTGCTTGCCCTGGAGAGCTCTTTGAACTCATATCTCTCTTGTTTCCTTATTTAAGGGTACAATTTCATCATTTTTTCCTGCGGCAGCACTGCCTTAGGGAGTTCCTGCCTCTGCACCATTCCTTTGGCTGTGTCAGTACCGTTGTTTGCAGAGTCTGACTGGTTTCTTGACTGAGATAAAAACAACCCTTAAATAAGGAGTGGGGGAGACATTCCATAAGCTGATGGTGCCTCTGATTTATAAGAGACGTGGAACCAGATCCTGAGGCCAAAGCTGGGCATGCATTTAAGCTGACCAAAAATGCCCCCTCCTGGCCCTTCTTTCCCCTTGCAAGCGCTTTTGCAGCTATGCAGTGACTCAGACCAGAGAGCTGATCTAGCTGAATAAGCATCTCTTTGATTTTTTTTTTTTTTTTCCCTGGGTTATTTCTTGGGCTTGCTCTGTTCCTAGATTTGGGATTCACGCTGTGACAGATGTAAGGGGGAGGGAGAGAGGGGAATAAGTGGCTAGAGGTGGAAAGTGCTGCTTAAACCAGATGCTGGATTTATGTCCCAAGATGCTAAATTTATGGCCTATGGTGGCTTGGTCTGAGGTGCTTATATCCTGCAAATCTGGCATCTTCCTGACACAAACACCAGCCTCCCTTGAGAAACTGCATTATTTATTTGGTTTTGCTAGGAGGTAGTTCTGTCTGGGAGGTTAGGGCCTTTCCATGGTCCTTTGTCGTGTACTTTCATTCCTGTGTTGACTGAAATCAGAGGACTTGATTTCCACCCCATGCTGTGGTGCACCTTTTGCTATTGGTTGCCCATGTGAAAGCTGAGTGTGGCAGATGCATCTCAGCAGACCCAGGCCAAGAGCTTTAATGGAATTGATCATTTTGTATGGGTTTAACAGACATGTCAATCCGCAAAGGAACAGAGAAATATTCTTCTGGTTCCCTTACTTTCAGTGAAATGGAGGACAGGATGTTCCTGATCTTACCCTGTCCATTTCCAACCATTGAAGACACATTTTTGGCAATCCTAGATGATAGGAATAAGAGCATCGTTGTGCGTAAACGTACTAGCAGCAAGGCCTACATTATGAATATATCATGCAAGTATGCTTTCTATATTTATGATTTATAGCCCTTTACAACATGTAAGTAAAAAGCACAAGGCCACACAGAGTCGTAGAGGTGAAAGGTATATGGTCATACACAAAAATGCAGATAGATTTGTGCATGGTAATGTTCTTAGGCTAAAAAATTGCTTAGGACTATGATAGCTGGAAACTTCAACTCAGGTTGCAAATTAAAAAGGAGCATAGAGTTCAAAACTGGGTTACTAGGGGGAGATGGTTCTCATGGCTGCCATCTGTAATGAGAAGCATCAACGCAAGAGGAGGAAAGGCAGGAAACATGGACAGAGGACGAAAAAACAACAGAACAGTTGAAACATGGCTGCAGTGAATGAGGATGGAGGTGTTCCTTGTAACATGACTGCGATCCCTCCTAAGAAACTGTAAAAGGCAGTCGCTCAGAAAATTCCATGGAGGATTCAGGGGAAATTTGGCTTTGGAAGATATCTAGGCACATAGGAATGCTCTAGCTGAAAAATGTCAGCAGTTGGATGCTATAGTGATCGTTCAGTGTTGATTTTTGGTTTTGTGAGAAAAATAAAATAAAACAGGTGGGCATGGAGTTCTGTTGCCATTGTGACTTCTCTCATGTCCACCCATTGGTCTGCTTTAGCTTGGAATCCCACTGTGCCCATGTAGTTCTACAGCACATGCATTTGGTCAGGTCAGACCACAGGCAACATGAGATCATGTCTGCCTGCAGCTGGCTGTGAGAAACACAGCCTTAAGTCAACCAGTGCAAAAAGTGATACAGCCCCTCTCACTTTGGTTTAAATGGAAGGCCATCTATTAGAAACAGGTTAGCATGCAGGAGGATGCCCAGGACAGCTACGTGTGTTGCTCTGTAGCACAAACCACATCTGTGTGCACTTCACCTGTGTTTTCTCATGCCTTATTTTCCACCTGCATTTTTTCTCACGTGGTTTTGCCAAAGTTCCTTGCTCCTGAAATAGTTTTATTTTCATTTCAGCTTTGGTGAAGCAGGCAGTGACTGTGCCTAGATCAGGTTCACTCACCTATCCTATCTGCCTACTACTGCTCTGGTTCCTCTGATATTTCAGAGATGTTCAGCATTATGACTGCTATTTTTCTATTCTGCTTCCCTCTAGATAGGATTTTCTTGCCAAGAGTGAGGGCAGAAAACTGATTTAGTTTGTTTTAATATTTTTTGAATCCTTGAATAGTCAAGAAGGGCAAAACTGGCCTTAGTGTTAAGGCTACTCTGCATCCTACACTACTGCAACAGTAGTGCAACAGCTAGCCCTTGAAGCCTGTCCTCTCTCTTCCCTGCTAATCCAGTTATTTCACAAGCGTTCATGTCACTTTGTAAATGCTAAGGTGGAAGGCAGCAACCCTGACAGCAATTTATTTCCTCTTTATTCTTTCTGTATATAGTGGCAAGATTGACAGTGTCTCATAAACTGTAGATGAGAGAAGTTTAATTTGCAGGGTAAACTTCTTATTGATCTAACCCAAGTCTGATTATTTGAAGTGCAGAAAGCAGATTTTGATCCTGGTAAAAGATTGTTGTGCCAGACCAGAAGAAAAGAGAATTTGAACCAGAAAGGACAGCTGTGAGGCCCCAGAGTTTACATTTTCTGTTGTGAGGACTCTCCTTGGGAAGGAGGGTCTCCACAGCACAGTCATTCACCCAACATTATTTGCATCACATCCCAGTGGAGTGGACTGGAATGTGCATTTATTCAGCTTCCCAGGATTGATAAAATACTAGTAGTAGGTCTCTGAGAAACACTGAGAAACACTGATCCCTGTTTCCCTATTCCCAAACACCATGAATTCAGTTATGCTCGGACTATAAAGTGTTCATTAGCGAATGCCTGCTCCAGAGAAGGTAATTCAGTGCAAGTGTGGGTGATAATGAGAGAGGTGTGCTGCCTTGGAGGACGTTTGCTGAAAAAGACCCATATGCCAGCGGTACCCTCAAGGCAGAAGCAAAGGACTTCTATTGGCCAGGAAATGGCTGAAGATGGCAAAACACGATGATGCTTCCCCTTTCTTGGCTTCTGCAAGAGCTCAGCTGTTGCCTAGGATGTCACTTCTATCCCTCCCATCTTCCCTGCTGTACCAGCAGCAGTCTTTACTCTTTGGGGCTTCCTTTTCAGCTCTCTGACCTCACTCTTCATTCTCCTTTCCCCAGACTGCCAAAGCAGCAGTTTGATCTGGGGTCTTGCTCACTTTCTTCAGGAGGCAAAATTCAGGACAGCCTTATCTGCCAAGGAGCCCTAAGCCAGGCTGGAGAGAGTTAGGAAATCAATCCATCTCTAGTAGCAGCTTGAGAGCAAAAATCCTATTAGCATGAATCATCTTTCAGGATGCAAGCATAGAACATAAAACCTAACACCATGGAGTTTCTGTCATAGCCTTGAATGTTAATATAAGTTTGTGTATATCTAGAAGGTATTTGTTTTATTGTTGTGCATTTCCCTGTCTCCTACCATTTTCCAGGGGACAGAGGTATTTTCCTTTGCTATGCAGTTTCTCCTAAGGAAAATGAAATACATTGCAGGGCAAGTTCTGTGACAAATGGTTTCTGGTCTATTTAGACACCTCTGCCCTCAATTCATTCTTGTGCTTGTTCATGCTAGATTGAAAAAAATGTACATTTTCACTCTATTTTTGAAGAAGACTACTTTAGGTCACTTGATATTTTTGATGTCTAAGTTTTGTAGACCAGGATTAATCTATATAAGAAGCTTTTGGTTTGTCAATTTTAAACAGATTTTAGAAATAACTTTGAAATACAAGTGTCTTCAAATTACCACAGGCAAACCACTTATTGTTCAACTTCCCAGCAATGCACTGGCTGTGTCGGAGAAGTCCTGAAATTAGCAGGTCTGGAATCTGTGAAGGACGTAAAGTCCTTTGCAAGTAGACAAGCTTCTTGTAGTTATTATTATAATACCCTCCTATTATATACTTGTTATCACTTAAAATTTCATGTCCTGTCACAAAGTCTGTGTTGTCATTTCAACCTTCTGGAAACTGGACTGAGATTGAATTGAAAATTACACTCTCTTCCCTCACAGCCTCTCACATTTTTATTTTTTTTCCCACACACGGGTGATTATTCCAGAAGAAAATTTCTATTGTTAAACACAGAGCTTTGATGTGACCAGCTAATTGTGAAACTGATCAGCAATTATAACAACAGGGAAAAATAGCTTTGCCTGTTCTTTCCAGAATAAAAAGAGACTCAAATATTCCTCCGTGTCCCTTTTTATTTTCTTTTATTTAGTTTGAAGAAAACATTCTGGATGCTTGCTTGTTCCTGATGGACAAGGCAGAACTGGAGCTCTCTGGTCGTGGAAACCCAATCAAAATCTGCCGTGTTGCCTCAGCAGTGGTATGTAATGGATGCCTAATATGTGTCAGAATGGACTCATAAATCAAAGCTGGGCTCATTTAACTGGCCCTTGTGCCCTGATGTGCTCCCTACAACACACAACAGATCAGTTGTCCATTCTGACAACTGTCCATTCTGGGGTCTGACATTTCATTTCTCTCCACTAAAGTTCAAGCAACTTCTGTTGGCTCATTGCCTTGTCCTGAGAATGGTGCCTCACTGGTGGGAAAGCCACTTTTAGACATTGCACTCCAGGCATAAACATTTCTTATGTGACAATGTGCTCATTTTCCAGTAGCTGATATAATTGAGAAAGCTACTTCTGCTATGGATCATACAGTGGCATGATGGGTGGAATTTTGGATGGAGAACTGAGGGACTTTATGTGGACTCCAGTGCTAACCTCAATGGGGTCTTAGAGCACTGCGATGGCGTGTGTTGTTGTGCCTGATCCAAGCCCCAAATGACCTCATCAGGCTGAGAACAGTTATATAAGTGGGCTGCTTTGGCCCCAGAAGAAAACACTGTGGGAATTGTCCTCTTAAACATGAGGTCCACAAAACATACCTCACTCAGAATGAAAGTACCTAAATAACCAAGGAGAAGACTTCCCAGACCTCCATTCTTTCCAGTTGCTAGGCATCAGGAATCATGCCATGGGTGCAAGAGCAGTCCCATCCCTAATATTCGAGATGCTAGACTCATTCAGGATGTGGAAGACAGAGGCTGAGTCCTCTCTTTTGCCTTTTTAGAGGTCTGAAATGATGCTTTCTGCTTCCCAGAATAATACTCTAGTCATTGAACTAGAGTAATTAGATGTTCTCCTGAGCCAGCTACTAAAATAGACTGTCCACAAAACATGGCTGCTGGAGATAGATGATCCTTTAACCCATTTGTTATAGCATTTGCCCAGGCTTTAAGAAAATGAGCTCTTTGTCTTAGATGACATTGAAGTGGGATCTCCAGCCTCTCAATCTTGCATGTTAAATAGAACAGCTTCAGCAAGAAGTATTGAGAACACCTCTTCTCCTCTCTGTCTTTTAACATTTCAGTTAGTTCTTTCACCCCAGACATCAGAAATACAGCTTTGGACCTTTGAATAGAAGAAAGAATCAAATGTGGTTTCCTCATTCCTGAACTAGTAGATGTAAAAGGTCCCTCATGTAAGGACTATGAAAGCCCCCAGGACAGAATAGCACAAAGTTTATGAATCCAAATAGGGCTTGCATATTACTTAGGTTTTGAGCCACTCAGACATTTTAGAGAGGTGGAGGAGTTCACCATTGGAAATCCAGGACTCAATAGACTTTAGGCCTAATCTGCAGAATTAGGCCGTAACTGAGTAGAGGGTTTGGTCATTGAAATCTGGAACTGAGTAAGAAGTCAGAAAGAGGTTCTAAAGTCCCACCTGTGTTCCTTAACCCCATTCTTGCTCAAGTTGAAATGTGGTAGAGCTGAGCTAGTCTGAGGACATGCCTCTCATGCTGGAATCCTTCTGAGGCTTTCTGGCGTGGCGGAGCAGGTAGAATCCCTCTCTTCTTCCACTCATTCCACTCAGTTAGAGTAGAGCCTGAAGATCAACATGCTGTCCTGTCCTTGAAGTGATTCTTTTCTTGGCATGTTTCCTACACTGGTGAGATGGGCACAACCTCTTAACCCTTTGGTTATGACTCTGAATACTTATCCCTGTTCAGTCCTAGAGTTCACAGGAAGTCGATTTTCTAATTATAAAACAGTAGTTAATGCAGCCAAAAGCTTTAAATGAGAACTGTGATTTATTTGGCTGGCATGTAGCTGTTCCACATTAGCATAATTAAAAGGTACAGAGTGAAAGAGCTTTTTGCACAGTCTCAACTGGCTTGGTTCAAATTGCAGCTAGGAGATGTATTGCTCGTTAATGCCTATCAGTATAGCCATTAGTCAGCAAAACTCTTTGCTTTGTCTGATCTTACCAGAGGAAAACTTACACAGCAAATTCCTTGTCGTTTTCATGTGTGCCGGACCAAAGAAATTAGTTTCTACTCTAAAAATAGCAGTAGACTGGTTCTCCTCTCAGTCTGCTGTAAATCGGGAGTGAATTTATTAAAATCTCTGGACTGATATGCACAGAAGAACAGATGATGGAAAAAATACATCTTAATATTTTTGAGGCTTGCTTATCAGTGTATAACTGATTGTGTTTATTAAAAATACATAGCAGTAAGCATGTTTAATGTTAATAAAACTTATTAACTGGCAATATGGATACTCAGTGTGGTGATTTAATTTCAGATTTATTTTTAAGTGTCTGATCTTCATTCAGAATTGTTCAGTGATGGAGAATCCATGGCCCTTAACAAGATTGTCCTATTTATCCCCTACCTTCAAAATGAAACACTTCTATCTTACTTTCTAACCTAAACTTGGCTATATTCACTCTCTCCCATCCTATCAGTCTGCTGAGTTAAAGAGCTCTTTATTATTCAGTCTCTGGCATCCCTAATGCTCATTTCCTTTGATTTTAGATTAACTCCAGAGATGACAATGGTGTGATTGCTGGATCCTGGAACAATACATATGATTATGGTGTTGCGCCTTCAGCCTGGACGGGAAGTGTGGACATTCTCTTGGAGTATTACAGTTCTAAGCAACCTGTCCGATATGGCCAGTGCTGGGTCTTCGCTGGTGTCTTCAACACGTGTAGGTATCAGTGAGAAAAGCTCCAAGCTGCTATGTGGTTCCTGCTTAACAGAGTTTTTAGGTAAACTTAACTGAAGTACTTCCTAGCTCTGCGCTGTTTAGGAGTAAATAGTAGAGATACTTAAAAATACATGGCTAAGATAGATGGTCTTTAAATAAACCTCTGGTGTGTCCTTCAGGTCAGCTGCTCTTCCACACAAATCTGTTAACTATTTATTGGTTCAGTGAAATGTATTCAGTGACTCATGAGGGTAAGTTTGTGAGAGAGAAAGTTGAGTCCTTCAGCACAGTCCACATTGCTGTCAAGAATTCTTAGATGGACAGGGTGCTTGTCATCTAGACCTAAAATATTAAATTACTACCCAATATGGAATATGTGATCATTTTTCTGCTCCAGAAAGGCCAAATCTCACCTGCTGAAGATTGCTTCTAGGAAAATTAAGGTGCACTGTCCCTGCACCTGTTTACTGAGCACTGTTAACATTTTATATGGAGTTTATGAGCCAGAAGAATGGAGATAATGATGGCCTAGTTTGTGAATTATCTATGCTACAAAGTCTAAACACATTTAGTCAAACAAGAGTTCCAGTGTTGCAGCAAACAGAGTGTTGCAGGTCATAAAAACCAGTGGGGAAAGCAGCATTGCGTTGGTCCCATATTTTGACTGTCTAGCACTTTCTAACAACATCATCTGCTAATACACAGGAACACACTTTGTTCCTCTGGACTTGCTCCAACAGGTCCATGTCCTTCCTGTGCTGGGGACCCCAGGGTTGGATGCAGCACTGCAGGTGGGGTCTCAGGAGAGAAGAGCAGAGAGGAAGAATCCCCTCCCTTGGCCTGCTGGCCACGCTGCTTTTGATGCAGCCCAGGATACAATTGGCTTTCTGGGCTGTGAGCACACATTGCCTGGTTGTGTTGAGCCTCTTGTCAATCAGCACCCTGAAGTCCTTCTCCCCAGGGCTGCTCTCAATCACTTCTTCCCCAGCTGGTATTTGTGCTTTGCCTTGACACGTGTGTAGGACCTTGCACTTGGCTTTGTTGAACCTCATGAGGTTTGCACAGTCCCACCTCTCCAGCCTGTCCAGTCCCTCTGGATGCCATCCCTTCCCTCCAGAGTGTCAACTGCAGCACACAGCTCAGTGTTGTCAGTGTGTGCTGAGGGTGCCCTTGATCCCACTGTCCATGTCACTGACAAAGATATTGAACAGCATCAACACCTGAGGAGTGCCACTTGTCACTGGTCATTGCCCACTAGACAGCAAGTCTTTGAGTGCAATCATCCAGCCAATTCTTTATCCACCAGTTGGTCCATCCCAATTTAGAGACAAGGATGTTTTATGGGACATTGTCAAATGTTTTGTGCCAGTCCAGATTCTTTCACATATCTTGAGAGGTTTCTTTTTTGATTTGGGAAGATGCTGGCAAGTGCTTTGTCCTTCAACACATGAAATGTTTCATTTATTCCTGGTGCAGTGGGATAATGAGCAATCACCCATATCCAAAGAACCTGGGTGACATCTACTTCCTTCACTGCCTGAGGCTGCATGGTCTCTACTTGATGCTCCTCAGCCTCTGCATGACACAATAGGTTCAGAAAAGTTCATACAAATGTTTCTTAGGGATGCAATTCCCCGCAGTGGATTCCATGGGCTGCTTTGTCTTCTCTGCCCGTTGCCTTATCTGGATTTCTCTAGATCACAGACAGACGCACACACACACACACCAGTTCTCCCACCTTCCCCCTGCACTTGCCCTGAATCACCACTACGCAATATTTTGCCTGCAGGCCTCTGTAAAACTGGGGCGATGCAGCAGAGGCCCGGAGCCTGCTGTGTTAAAGGGAGAGGCGTATTTATCTGGGGCAAAACTAGACTTGGTTTGCTGACTAAGTTAGTCAAGTCAGGGACCTGGCACTTTGCACTGCTGCAAAGATTGCCAAAGTATAAAGCTTGTTGAGCATTATGAAATGAAAATATTGTCCAGTGGCTGACCTGATGATAGCCACTGACACATCCAGCTGCTGACCACTGCACAGAGGACAGCGAAGGTCCAAACAATCATGTGCAACTATCAGGGTTGTTTTGAGGTGTTTTTGAGTCTCTCTCAGCTGTCAATGTTTTATCATTGTGACCAGTCCAGCTTTCCAAGGTTACTATACTGCACATTCCAGATACTCATCTGTTAAAAATGCAAAAACATTCTGAAAAATGGTCATTAATCTTGAAATTGTCACACAAATTATTTCCAATGAGCCTTGATGGTTCATGTGCTGGAAGCCTAGGAGGGCACTTGAATTAAGTTTAATCAATAGGTACATATGGTATTGGATGCATCCAGGTAATTTGTCATCCAGGAACTTGAAATGAATGTGCAGTATTACACTTCATTGGGAGTCACAGTAGTGACAGTAATGAATATACAGAACACAGCAGTAGCAGCAAGGCTGTTCAACTCTGCAGCATTGGAATTATTTTTAAGTAGGATTTTCAATAAAAACCTTTTCCCTTAAAAAAAACCCCAAAAAACCCACAAAAACCCCCACAAAAAATCCACCCCAAACCAAAAACCACCACCACCACAAACCAACAAAAAACCCACCTCCCATGAAAAAAAAAAAATGAAAAAAACCCCAAAAACCCCAAAACAAACAAAACAAAACAAACTGTACCATCCGCCAAAAAACCCTCACCCTCTGTTTTCTGCTGTACCATGTTGGCTCCTAAATTGAAAGCCAGGAACTTTTTTTGGCTGAGACAAAAAATGTCATCTGGAGTAGCTGAGATGATGTGTCACCCCACAGACCCACTCCTCTAATCCAGGGACACGCTCCATGCCAATTTATCTGCCAGGGTACACAACAAACACAGAAGCCTATTGATGCACTCTTGCAGACTATAGACATAGCTGTAGCATTTCCATGGTTTTTCCACATTTCTTAGATTCACCACTTGTCAAATGGTAAGAAGGGTCATCAGTGCTTTATTGTGATGGTGTGAGAGTTAGGGCTAGGGGCTTTTTTTTTGATCCTCCTTGTAAGGTCTTTTATTGGGAGGGACTATTGACTCCAAAATGCTATTACTTAGCAGGCAATATGAATTGTGTAGTGCATTTTATTCAGATTCTCAAACCTTGTCATTTCAGTTGCAAATAATGCAGCTTTCCCCCATGTTAGCGATATTTTTCTGCTTTATTCTTTGTGTTCTCCAGATCCCTTCTGACAGCAGACATCAAACAGGAAAACTCCAGATCAATCAAAAGGAGATACTTTTTATTACTTTTCTTTTTAGCATAGTCTCATAATTCTCCTGAGTTACTGATACTAAGATACCTAATACGTTGTGTATTTCTTGCAAGCTCGAACTTCTTTTTCTTTGTATCACATTTGGTCATGCAGCTGACCCACTGCACCCAATTTGACCTGAAATTCTGCAGTGTGGTCACTATGAAAAGCTGCTTTAAAACTGCTGGTAATCAGACGCCTTGGTTATAACCATTGTATCATTTCATGTTTTTAATGCTCATCATTTTGGGACTAAATAAAATATTTGGCATGTGCAATATAAAAACAGATAGGAGAAATTATTTGGGTTGATTTGACTGAGTTTTCCCATTTTATTCTCGTTATTAATATTTCTGTCCTCTCATCGTGTCATCCATGAACGCAGTCTTCATATTTGTCCTTCTCAGCATACTTCTGTCTTTGCCACAGTTCTGAGATGCTTGGGGATACCTGCAAGACTCATTACCAACTATTCTTCTGCCCATGATAACAATGCCAATTTACGGCTGGACTTCTTTCTGGATGACGAAGGAAAAGTGGACACCAGACTTACAAAAGATTCTGTCTGGTGAGTCCTGGCAAACGCCTTTAATGTGTCAACGATAAAAGTAGTAAAAAACATGATGGCAATGTCCACGTTGTATTTATTTCTCTGTGCATTGAAGAACACTGCTGGCTGATGTGAAACAGAATGAATGGATTGTTGGTAGGCTGACTAATATGAAGCCCTTGTCGTGTAAACAGGCAAACCCTGGGGGATCCTGCTATTAATGTTACCATACAGTGCACATTTAAGCATTCTGAGAGCTGGAATGGGCTTGTGCTCCGTAGGGACAAGCTGTTTCTGAAAATGGAAGGGGGTAGAATGGGCACTTCCATTCTTCTGGAGCCAGGCTCCAAGGGGTGCCTCAATATCTATGGAAAAACATTCTTCTTGATCTGCTTGTGCCCAGTTTCCACATTTGTAGACTGGTTTTACTTTGTGTGCACACATCGTTGTTGCAAAGAGGTGCTTTCCAAAATAACCCCAGTTCAGCTGAAGAGCAAGTCAAGGTATCATACAAGATACTGAAATGCTATCATCAGATTTATAAAATGAAAACTCCCTAGGGCCGAGAGAAGGAGTTTACACATTCTTTTTGAGAAGGCAGTCCTCTAACTGGCACTTCAAACTCTTACTGTCTTCTGTCTGACAGGAGAAGTGTAGCATGTATTGATTATATGCTCTGTGTGGGATATTGGCCTTCAAGCCTCTCCTCGTCAGAGTTAAGCAGTGAATGTGACCGCTACATTCCTATATTCAGGAGATGCTTGTCCTATTCAATGTTAATATACCTGACTTGTGTCAATGATATCTTCAACTCATTAGCATAGCAGCTCATCGGCGTGTTTCATTAATAACTTAATCTGTGGAAGTCTTTGTATTAAAAACTGTAATAAACCCACTACATGGTGGAGGAAATGACTGAACCTGTTGCTGTGACATCTTTTATGTGATTTCCATAATCAAGAGAAAATCTAAGGAAAGCAGGTTCATTTACACGTGATGCCTGTGTCACAGCATCACAGAGTAGTTGAGACTAGAAGGGACCCCTGAAAGTCGTCCAACCCTCCTGCTCAAAGCACCGTCTGCTAGAACAGGTTGCTCAGGTCTGCGTCCAGTTGGGCTTTGAGTATCTCCAAGGATTGACACCCCACAACCTCTCTGGGAAGCTTGTGCATGTGCTCAGCCATTTCCACCATAAAAAAAATGTTTCCTCATCCTCAGACAGATTTTTCCATGTTTTAGTGTGTGCCCATTGCTTCTTGTCCTGTCCTTGGGCTACTGAGAAGAGTCTGGCTCTGTCTTCTTTCCCTCAACTCCCTAATCAGGCATTTATACACAAGGATAAGATCCTACTGAGCCTTCCCATCTTCAGACTGAACAGTCCCAGCTGCCTTAGTTTCTCCTTGTGTACAGTCTGTGTTGTATCAGCAAACTTGCTGAGGGTACAGCGAGTCTCGTAATTCCAGTCACTAATGAAGCTCTTAAACAGTGTCGGACCCAGTATTGACCCCTGGGGTACACAACTAATGACTAAGCTGCAGCTGGGGTGATCACTGCTGATCACAGCCCTTTGATCCCAGCGATTCAGCCAGTTTTCAATATATCTTGCTGTCCATTTGTCTAGTCTATACTTCAGTGGTTTGTCTATGAGGATGTTCTGGGAGATGGAGCTAAAGTCAAAAGGACCAACCCCCACGCACTGGTCTCCTCTTTGTCCTTTCAGTCACTCATTTCATCAGAGAAGGTTTGTCAGGTTTGTCAGGCACAGCTGGCTGCTTGTAAATCCATGCTGACTATTGCCAATCACCTAGTCCTTAATATGTTTGGAAATGTTTTCCGGAAGAACTTGCTCTATAACCTTCCTAGAGATCAAAGTGAAGCTGACAAGTCTGTCTCTCCCTGGATACTCCTCCTCTCTCTTGAAGAATAGAGCAATATTTGATTTCTTCCAGTCCCCAGGAACTTCTCCAATTACCATGATCTTTTGAAGGTAGACATTAGTGGTCTTACAGTGACATTGGCAAGCTCCCTCAGCATTTTTGGTGAGATTACCTCGGATTTCCCATCAGATCCATTGGACTTGTGTGTGTTCAGGTTGTTTAATTGTTCTCTATCTTGTTACTTGTCTAGTTTTCATTATTCCAGACCTCCCCACTGGTCTTATGGGCTGTGATTCCTGAGGGCAAATCTTAGCAGTAAAACCAAGGTAAAGAAGGCATTGAATGCCTTCTCCTAATCCTTTGTCACTGGGTTGCCTGCTATGTTCAACAACAGAGCCACATTCTGAAGTCTTCCTTTTGACACTGATGTGTTTGCATTACTTGCCACTCTTCACATCCCTTGCTCCATTCTGGCTTTCCTGTACCTCCCCCTGCGTGCTCAGACAGTGACTCTGTATTCGTCCTGGTCACCTGTCCCCGCGCCTCCCTCTTTCTTAAGCACCTTTTTTTTTAATGTTTGAGTTTAGTTGGGACCACCTTGTGGACTTGTGTACTTTTGTTTGTTTTCCTGCACACAAGGATGGACTATTCTTATCTTTGGAGGAGGTGACTCTTGAAAAACAACCAGCTCTTCTGCATCCATCTTCTACTCAGAACTGCCTCCCGTGGGATTCTTCCAAGCAGGACCTCAAACATGTCAAAGGCTACTCTCCTGAAATCCAGAGCTGTGGTCCTGCTATTTGCCTTGTTCCCTTCTGTTAGCATCCTTGGGCAGTTTTGCATGTGGTTTGTGAGACAGAAGGACCTCAACATGTCTCATGGGGCTCATCCTTTTATGACTCATAGAGCTGTGAAGAAGTCTTCTATAACCTACTCTGCCTGTAAAAGACGTGAAACAAGAGCCAGTGTCTGGGCTCCTCAATGCTATGTCCATGCACACCTAGTAATGGATCATTGCTATGCTTTAGAATTTTCACTCTCACCCCTTCTCTCCTTCTCCTAACTTGATCTATGAAATACATCTCACCAACTTTTGACACTTCCTTTTACTTCCCTACCTCTCTTTTTATCAACTGTTCCCCAAGACTTCTTAATTTAATGTATTTTTCTCCCGTATTCTTTTGGGACATAGTCAGATCATCCAAAATCATCCTAGCCCTACTGAAATCCATATGCAATTTTACACTAGCATTTCATCCTTCCATCCTACATTTGCTTTTCTTGGGCTTGATAACTTTTCTAACTGCCTTGTTCATCCTTTTATCCTCCTGGTGCATTTATAAGTACATGGTGCACATAACCCTTTGGGCATGACTTAATATATACACCTCTTTTCATTTCTCCTCTGTGTCCTTTCTTTTCATTACTCTGTAACACTCCGTGGTAGCCCACATGCTGACTTCTAATGACTTGTGTGTTAACCCTGATTTTATTTTTAATGTCTCTTCTATTTCTTTTTTTAAGAGGACAAGCTTAAGGTATTTATAATGATTTTTTAAATGCATTTCTCACTTTTATTTATAATCTCTTGAAAGCTGTAAGCAAAGCTCTTTTTCTTTATTAATATATCATTTCTATTGTACTTGTACTCTAGCCTTGTACTGCTGGAGCTGATCTGTCTTCAGGTCTTAAATACTCTCAGACTTCAGGGATACTTGGAGCCAGGATTTTTAGTCCAATCAATCTCTGAGTGTGGGGCTCCCTTTGAATGTTATCTGACATTTATTTATTTTTATTAAAGATCGTCTTCTCCCTCAGGATAGGAAACAACACCACCACCAACAAAACACCTATACAAAATTACACAGACTTTGCAAAAAGTTATTTTTATAAATCTGGCCGGATTTGGGGCCATCAGTACTGTCTGTTCTCCTTGTCTTTCTTAATGATGATATAAAGACACTTAAAGAATATTTCTCTTGGATGGGAATCAAGGCTCACTTCTGCTGTGAGGTCTAAGCAGATCAACATCAGTATCTCAGTGGAAACTTGCTTGATGTCACCCAGCACCATGGGAGTTTATCCACTTCCAGACCTGTGGAGAAAGCCCTTCTGAGACCTCTGGTCTCCAATTTACTTCCAGGTCACTTTGCTCTAATTTCTCAACAATATTATCAGTGCCCCTCTCGACCTCAATGCCTGAAGTTGTTAGCTCATAAAAGGGCAGCAGGTGCTTCTAGCATGTGCCTGTCTCCTAAGCAATACGAACTACCCTTCTTGAATTGTCTTCCAGGCATAAAACCCACCTGGTCATCTTTTATTAATGTCCCCGTTGCTTTGTTTAGTCTATCCGTAATTATCTCTGTAAATATTTAATGGTCACTACATTGATCTCTATTGCCATTCTTGCTTTCTTTAATGTCTCAGGCTTGCTGTAGAATACAAGAATTACAGAATCAGTTCGACAAATTATGGTCTTGCAATCATCTCCTCAGCTGTGCTCAGTTCTGTAGAGAAGTTTCTGCTACATGTGGAAAGGCAAATGTTTCCCTCATTCTCCTTTCCTTAATGCTCACTGCTTTACAAGCAGTGTCTTTCTGTCCATTCAGATTCCATATCCTCACGTGTATTCATTATTTGCGTGGCAGCAGACCTAATGCAACTGCCATCCTGGTGTGTCCAGCACTACACCAATAGAAACCAGAAAGGAAGGTCCTGTCCCTAAGAGGAGCACAGAAAAAAATATAGAAAAACTGCATTACCTAATTACAGAACTGAAGTAGATCTGCCATTTTACACGCTGTTACCCTCCTCCCAGCCTTGTTTTTGTCATCCTTTCCTTTTGCGTGCTCTTCAGGTTCTTCTTTTGCAGAATGCAAAGCCAGTGACACATTTGACTTTGATTCAAAGTGAACCAGTGAAGGCTTCAGGGCAGGGATTGTCTTTCTCATATGTTGGCATAGCAGTTTTCAAATACCCACCTTCCAGGAAGTGTGTCCGCATCCTCAGGTAGCCCTCAGCAAAGTTCTGTGAGCATGATTCAGCACTGAATACTCTCAGCAGCATCAAAAATTCTCTAAGTGTGCGTCATTTTCCTTGAATAATTCCTTTTTCTGTAGTGCTGCTTCATTAACTCTCCTAACTCTCCTAACTGACAAGTTTTACCCTGATCTAAGCTTTCATTTCCACTTTGAAATGTCTTGTTAGACAAGCTTCAGATCCTTCTGACTCTGCTCCATAGCTGGTTTTCACCTATTATTAATGAAATGGTCGGAGTTTAACAATCTCCATTTTGGTTGCTAATATCATTGCGTGTACTAGAGGCTATATCAGCAGCTACACAGATGTAATTTTATTCAGATCTGCTGTAGGATATGTATAATTTGCAAGAAAAATTGCCCCTTTCTCTACTCTTTCCTTCTTTTATTTTTTCACAGTAATGAAATTCAAACACTTTGCAGGTTTTACTGCAAGACCCTCTTCCAGATTATCTTTCTTCTTGCTTGTGCTCTCCCTTGAGCATCGGGAGCATTGCAGAAAGTTACAACATCTGTCTGTCTTTTCTGCTCGTCTTTGAAACATGCAGGGCAGACTGTGATGGTGCTGTACTGGTTTTTAAATTTTCTTGAGCATCCAGCCAGGTGAGAGCATTTTAACCCTGAACACCTAGACGAACTATTCTCAGAATTTTACCTTTCGGGTCACTGTCCTGGGCCCTAAAGATGCGCATTGACCCACAATGATTGTAGGTGGGTTTTATTAAAAGATGTGTGTTTTAGGAGATCTGACATCATGCATTGGCATGACACATAGGGAAAAACTTCATAAGGAATCCACAGTGAGGATAGTTTTAGAAAGGCTATGCAGGATCATTTTCTCAACCAACATGGAAGCCAGCTAAGCGTGCTCATTTTGAGCCATGAAAACAAAAGTACACACTGTATGTTGTGGAGTTGATACTGAATCTCTTCATAAGGGACGCCAAAGCTTCAGTCTGAATAATTAAAAAGCAGACCATGTTTCATTGGCTTGAAGATTGAAGTGGAGGTGTCTGGCTGGAAAGGGATTCTAGTTTGTGTAGCTTTTCTCATACCCCAGCAATCTCCAAACAGTGGCGTATTTTCTGAGACATTTACACTCAGAACACATTAGAAGAATCAAAAAAGTTTCTTCAACTTGCAGTCAGGAAACTACAATGAAGGAATTTGGCTTTCAGGTTTTAACAGATAGGTACCACACTTATACACCTGAAAATCTGTTCTCTTAAAAGAGTCAACTTTTTTACCCCTGAATTGGCAAATAGTGTTATTGAAGCAATGCCAGGGTATAAATACACAGGATTTGTTTTGGTCTGTGTGCTTCTTTCCAAGAATTTAATATACTGGTCCCATCTCTTGTCTAAGGAATTATCATTGCTGGAATGAAGCTTGGATGACCAGACCTGACCTTCCTGTTGGTTTCGGAGGATGGCAGGTTGTTGATGGGACACCTCAAGAAACCAGTGATGGTAATATTGATTGAAGTCCTCCTTAGCTCACTTTCTAATATCTGGAGTCTCTGTTTCAAACAATGACCTGATGATAGCTGAGCCAGTGGCACCTGGCACCATCCGGCCAGCGACAACTTCTTGAGCCAAATAACCACACTCACCTCAGGGCCTTCTCCTGATTTGTTTTGAACTCTAAAATAAATCTGTCCTTATTATACCACTGCTCATGGTGCCTGGGCACAAAATCCTGCATGAGAAAGGCCCTATTTGATACCGAAGAGATGTAATCCTGTTGCCAAAGAGGGCTTCTAACATTTTAGAGTACCTATACAGGAGCCTGATCAAATTAATTCTCCTTTATATTATGAAGCCCGAACTAAAATTCATGAGCAGACAGTAGGCAGGAGAGAAAAAAGTGAAAAGTCACTGCTGTTTCTTCCCAGTCCTTAGTTTTCCAGCCCTTAAAATACAAATTCTCAAATTTGTAGTGAGATCTTTCTCAGCCTGTGGTGTACCTGAGTCCTCCCAAAATGATCCGTTTTAACCAAAACCAACTGTAACTGTATTTTCAGCACTTGAAACTTACAGTGGGTGTTATAGTGTCATTAAAGGTACCAAACCACCAGGTTGTTCCAGACTTGAGTCTGTGTTATCTACAGAGATGGTAACAAAATTAAGCTTTTTGCTTCTTGGTCAGGAGTTCCTGTAAACTATTAAAAGAGTTTGTCAAACCCCAAGAATTCTTTTTCTTTGAGAAAATATAATATTTTGACATGTTTTTAATGAATTTAGGCTCTCACTTTGTCTCTCTTCTCCCCATAGGTATGTACAGGTGTGGTCCAGCCTCAGTTCAAGCCATTAAACATGGTCACGTTTGCTTCCAATTTGATGCTCCTTTTGTCTATGCTGAGGTACATACAAGAGAATTTTTACTGCAATGAGTGATATCAGTGAGACCATAGTGAGACAGAAGATAGGGCTCCACTGCAATTTATGGATTGAGAAGTTACTTCATGTATGCTTCATGTCACAGAACAATCTCATCATTATATTTTGACATGCAGGCCAGTAGGTGTGATATGGGTCTAATGAATGACAGAGATTTCTCTAATCTCTTCCCCAATATAATAAGAAGGAAAAGCTGCTCTGACTTCATTGAAACTTCAGGCTTCATTTTTCCTTCCAAGCTTCAGCTATGCTGAATGGGTCACTAGCTCTAGCTGCTCATCCTCTTTGCTCACCACACTCCTTTTGGCTGCTGTAGGCCATGGAGATCTCACATAGGTGATTTGACTGACAGATCTGAGAGGGAAATATCTCAGTAAGGAGACAGAGGGCCTGGTCTGGAGTTTTAACCTCTTGTATCACCAGAGGAGGCATGCCCAGAATTGCGACACTGCAGGACAAGTTTCTCTCTAATTGAATTGTAAATACCTTAGGACAGAAAAGAACAAAGGTATTTTATCTATTAAGCATTCTCCTCTCTATTTCTAAAGCTTTTTGTTACAAGAAATGTGTAGTAGTGCTCCCCAAATTTGAATGACCTCTCTGTAGCCTTGTAAAGTTTACACTCTCTGTCATTCTGGAGCTGTGAATAGTAAAATGCATCTCAGCATATGACTAATTTTAAACATGAAATTTTGACGTGAGTAATTAGTGGGACTTCAAGTCAACATGTCATAATTTTGGGGGAGATAGGCTGACTTCTCTTCCTCTCTCTGCTTCCATATATCTCAATCTTCTTTCATTTAATTTCACAGGTGAATAGTGACATTTTTTACACAAAAATGGAGAAAAATGGAACCCAAGTGGTAGAAAATGTTGACACGACCCATATTGGGCAGTTGATTGTGACCAAGGAAGTTGGAGGTGACGGAATGATGGACATTACTGCGGAGTACAAGTTCCGAGAAGGTAACCTGAAATGAGCTGGGACCATTTGGATGTAGACTTATCTCAGTCAGATCTTGGATGGTGACTTGGAAACCTCTGTCACCGAGGGAGCTTCATGAAAAGCTGCCAAAGTGCCCTCTGGAATTCTGTATTTGTAACTCCGTCCCAGAAACACTGCAGATGCCTTGATCTTAAGGCACAAACAGAGCACAAACTTTGCTACTCAGAAATGCTTTAGACTAAGTAAGGTGTAGTGAAAATAAAGGCTAGTCATGGAGCACCTCAAAGCACTCAAAACAATTCAAGGCATTCTGTACAGATGTTTAGACATTTCTTATTCAGGCCAGAGGTTCACACAGAGTAAACCAGTGTAGCTGTAATAATAGGAATTCAGCTACATCAATTTGTCTAATACTGCTTTAACACCAACTCCCTTGGTAGCTGTGAAGTTCTCCCACTGCTAGTGTTACCCCAGGAGGGTTCACCGTCCTCATCCATTCGTTTCAGCTGCTACAAACCATGGGAGACACACCCTTGTGATCAGTAGGTGGGCTAACGCTGCCCTTCTGTTTCTTTTCTAAATCTGGTTTTCATTCATTCCTAGGCTCAGATGAGGAGAGACTGGCTCTCGAGACTGCTGTGATGTATGGTGTTAAAAAGCAAAGTATCCAAGATACCACGTACCAGCCACAGACGGATGTTGAAATGGACTTCCAAGCACAAAAGGCAGTCCTTGGCAACGACTTTAAAGTCACTGTAACTTTCAGGAACAAGAGTCGCAACTCCTACACTGCTACTACCTACCTTTCGGGCAACATAGTGTTTTATACAGGAGTCACAAAGAGTGAATTCAAGAAACACTCTTTCAGTGCAAAACTGGAACCCTCTTCATGTAAGACTTGCATAGTTGTTTTCTATGTTATTAACTGCTAGGTTTTTCCTGTGTTATTAACTGTCACCAATTTTTCCACCCATGGGTAGAGCCAATTCTAGTAGCTAGGGGGAGGATATTCTGTTGGGTATCAGAAGGATCCAGTCCCTATTTTGGGCAGGATACCAGGGTAATTTAAAGCTGAGGCTGGTTTCTTCAGGCTGATTCTCCCTGCATAATGCTCTTTTACACCAAGCCGCATGTCTGGGAATTGTTAATTTTTCTTATTTAGTACAAAAGAAAGCAAAGGAGCACAGGTATTAAGATGCAAGGTACTGTTTTTCCTTTGAATTCCTTTATTTTCCTAGCAGCATCTCAACAAGTGAAGGGGAAGTTCTAGTTCCACAGGGTGTCGTGTACAGAGACAAAAAGGTGAAGTTTTTGTCTTACCTGGTAGAAGCAAACAAGTTCTGAGTAGATTCAAGTGAATATCTGTCTTTGGAGGACCATGTGGTTCAGGATTTTGTATTTACAGTGATCTAAAAGGTTTATATGTAATGAGAAAGTGCCATGATAGAACAGGGACATCTGTCAGCTGGGCAGGAACCCCAAAGGTGAGTTATGTTTACAGTTGCAGCATTCACTTTTCCTAGTGCCCTCTGGAATGCGCTAGGGAGATCATGCCTCCCACTTCTCATCAGAGAAGCAGTTCCTGGCAGACTGACTCAGGAGGCTATGGGCAGGTTTTTGCACAGCTCAAAGTGGGGAAGAGGGATGTCCTCCTTTTTTAGCTTGGACATAATCTATCTATTTCCTGTCAGCCATTGCAGCTCCAGTGTGTTTAGGGCCTGCTGTACTTCCAAGTGCTACCTAGCAGGCTCAAGCAACAAGTGACTGCCAATCACTTGTTCTCCTGACAGGCCTGTGTCCTTGGTCAGTGCTTCCAGCTCAGCAAAAGTGATGAGAACGTTGTCTTACAGAGGTGAAGTAGAGGATCCTTCATTTGATTTCCCTGCTGAGAGAGTCAGCAGCCATGGCTTTGCCTTCTAGGCACTGCTACTGGGCAAATCAATCTTTCTGAGCGCAGCGGGAAGGGCAGGACTTTGGGACCCCAAAGGATGGGCCTCCTGAACTGGGTCTGCTGCTGAATCACAGCAACCCTGGCTGACCTCTGAGTTTTCTATCTTGTCTACCTCATCCCAGCTCAAGAGACACTGTGAGCCTTCTTTCCTCAAAGAGGATGAGTTTTGTCTCAGTGGGAAGCCTCCATGGAACCACAGTTCCTATCAGGCCACAGAAAAAAACCCCTCTGCTTTCTTCCTAACTTTGAACATCATCTGAAACTGCACATTTTGCTTGGAGCTGATTATTCTGCAAAAAATAGAAGTCCACTGATAAGGATCTACTGGTGAATGTTAATAAAACTTCTACCTCTGGTCTGTAACAAAGCCCTGAGAGCTGCTCACTGATTCTTTCTAACTCCCTGGATCATTTGCAGGGGGCTTGGAAATGGGCATTGAGTTGTTCCAACATATGCTATCAAAACACAGTGTGAGGGTTTATAGTGACTTACATCAGTTACTAAATATTTGATCTGAACTACTGCAAAACTTTTGGAGACTTGAATAGGTACAGTAAAAAAATCAGTTTCAATAGCCTTGGTCTAAATTCTGTGCTGCTTCTTTGATGAGGGAAAATGCAGTCATCTTGTAGGAGAAGTGCAAATACCTGCTACATTTTCTGGCTGTGATTCGTGCTTGGTTCCAGGACTTATTTATGTCTGCTTTTGCATCAAAGGTCTGTGTAGGGTATTACTACCTAAAATACAGCTTCTGCAGTGCTTTGAGGGTCACCCGGCTCCTCTCTGCAAGAAATGAAATGAATAGACGTTTAAACATCACTGAGCATCATAATTCATTTTTTCTAAGTTAAGTAAATGCTTTGAAAAAAGCTTCTTGAAATTGTGCAGGAAGCTCCGAATCGAGTGATGGTGAGTGAACGCAGACTGGGGAGAGGCAGCTGAAAGAACAGAACATGGATTTTTATGGATGTGTACCAAGAGTATATCCCCATCACTGCTTCTGGCCAATGAGACATTTTTAAAGTTATCCCCACTTTTCAAGGTGGAAACTTGCTTATATCTGAGCTACAGTCATCAACTTGTGGGGCACTCTGTCCTGCAACAGGACAGAAACTCCTCACAAATTACACCATTTCTGAAGGTGATACATGAAATTTGAGCACGAATTCTTTCACCTTTTCCTTGGAAAAAAGTCCATGTGGAATGAGGAATAGTGTCTGAGCAGGTGGGCAGTGTGAAGGGAGGCAGTGAGATCATCTGCAAGTGCGTGAGAACACTCTGTCAGGGGTGTAGTGGGAGGGTAGCTTCTGAGGCACCCAAGCAGGATTTGTAGGCTTTGTTCAGGGCAAGAAACGTGTGTGTATGTATGTGTACATATGCGTATATGTGTGTATATATGTGTGTGTGTGTGTGTGTATCTCCGTATATGTATGCATATATGTGTGTGTGTATATACAGAAGTAACAAAGAATTACAATACAATAAAGATGCTTAAAGGCATTCTTCCAGCCCATACTACTAAAAGAATGAAGCAAACTAAGTTTTCAAACAGGAAACGAATGAATGATTTTCAGAATAATGATTAAAGGAATTGCGTGGGTTGAAAACATCTTTGAGGATTTGAATAGCTTAAACCTTCCAGTGCCTTCAAAGGTGTTCTTGCATCTACTGAGTTATATTTAGTTTTCTCTATTTTTTTGAAAGACTGTAAGGCAACTCAGTGTTGTGTCTCCCTTGGCTTTCCCAGGTGCAGTAAGTGGTACTGGCAACTTACCAGCACAACCAGGGCTAAGGCAATGGACACCTATTCTTCTTTTTTTTTCCTGCAGTGATTAAATTTAAACAGAAGAGTTTGTCTTTTCTTCAGTTGTAAAGTAAATTTCTCCTGGTTTGTAACTAATTTATTTACTTATTTAATTCTCAGATGAGAAATACCTTGCCTGATTTATAATTTACAGTTAAGGGTATTATGGGAAATTCTTTTACACAAGATAAAAAGTGAGAGGGAGGAAGAAGGAGCACATCAAGTCAATTTAAGGCTGGCCTAGTAAATCCAGGTCAGGTGGCCACCAAGGGAATAGCTTTGAAACGAAATCAAGGAACCGGTTTTGATGTGAGCGGATCAAAAGAGTGAAAAGGGGTGAAAGTCATTTACCCAACTGAGTTCAATTATCTCAGTGTTTACAGTGTATGTCACAAATACAATACAAATAATGGATAACAGTAATCATCACAGGTAGCAGATGGGAGATCTTGATGTGTTTACTACGGTTATAATAAATGTTTATAGAGAGAAGAGCTCCAGGTCTATATATTTTGCCTGGTCAGTTCGTTAGCAGGTCTGATTCTCTGCATCACATTCTCACACCATTGTTGGCCTGGGAATTGCAGTTCAATATAGTTAAAATTAATGATTCCCTGCTTCTCAGCTGTCTAGCCTACAGGGACTTGTTCCTTCCAATAATTATTGTCAGGGAGCATGTGAAAGCTCTCTGGAGGGCGTGCTGGTGACAGGAAGACCTTCTTGCTAAATTTTGCAGGCAAGTCCAATGTAGAACAAAGGCAGATATCCAGCCATGTCCTGGAGAGCAGGTGATCTCCCCGATAGCCTGCATGGGCTCACACCCCCTAGTTGCTGCGCTGGTGGCATCCCTGTGCCAAGGAAAAAGGCAAAGAAAACACAGGAATAAAGTGAAATAGCAAACATTTCCAGGAATGACACTCAAAAGCTGGTTTGGACCTTTGCGCCCAGTAGATATGTATTTCCAGCCTTCCTTCTCACTTATTTTGTGGTAGCACCTAGAAACCTTCGACAGTGACCTGGGCCCATGCTGAGGGTACTGAGCAAAGGCTCTGCACAAACTCAGCCCTTGGCCCTGGGAGCTCACAGCCTAAATGGAAAGAGGGAAAAATTAGAGGGAATATGGTTAAGTAAAGAAATGAAGTTAGTTTAGGGGAAAAAGATCAAAGCCATTCTTTGACTCATAGTTCACCTTTTTTCCGAGGCACTCATGTAACTGGCATTGGCCATGATGGGAAGAGCAGCTAGTGATTAGATTGCTTCAGATGACTTTTTTCTTTCCTGTGCGTCCCCTCAGCCAGCTCTTTCGACATTGTGATCAAATCGAGCGAGTACATGAGTGACCTGCTGGAGCAAGCCTCCTTTCATTTCTTTGTGACTGCGCGGATCAATGAAACGGGGAAGATTCTGGCTGTGCAGAAGGCGACAGTCCTGGAAATTCCCACCCTGCGGATCAAGGTAGCTCGAGGGTGTGGTGGAAGGGATGCATGGGCTGTTCTCTCCAAGGCTGTCACATTGAATTGTGGGGTGGAGGAGTGTATGTGTGTGTGTGCACATTGGAGTGTCTAACGTGGACCTTATAGAGCAGTGGCTGGCTGGAGTGTGTGAGGGTGTATAGGTGTGTTATATAATGTACTGAGTGTCCCTACACTGGAGAGACAGGCAGACACAGCACTGGCAGTAAAGAACTGCAATGATCTCAGTGGAGGAAAGAGGGGAAAACGTCTGAGAAAGCTGAAGACTCTCAAAGGGTAAGAGAGATTACTCACTCAAGTTCTTTAATTACTTCAAGAGTCTATTATATTTAAAGCAGCACAGCACAGGGGCCTCTTGCTGAAGAATGAAGAACACTGCAATTGAAGTGATTTTGCTGGGAGAGCTTCTGCAGGTATTGTGGAAAGTTTCTCCAAACTTGAATGGGCAGCACTGATTTGGGACAATGTCTTAGGATTTCAGTGCTTTGCTGCCGCTCTGAATGTACTGTCCGTGGTGTACCCTGAAAGCCGAAGCATTTCTGCAGAGAGTGGTGTGGTACCTATGAAAATGGAGAAGAGTAATGCTCATGATACTACAAGGAGCCTATGTTGTATGGCAAAGACAAGGCAGGGATTTAAACTTCTCAATTCATAACTGAGCATCCAAATAAATTGCATTGTTTTCAAAAGCACCAAGCCTTCATCTGCTTTGAACGATGGAATTTGGATCTGCTTTTTTCCTAACACTAGGAAAAAAAAAAATCAGAACACCTGTTCAGGAAGCTTTATATAAGCATGAATACAGCTTCATAAAATTCAGGACCTCAAAAAAAATCTAAGGTTATCCAACTTTTCCCCTCTATGTATTTAATTGAACCAGTGCTCAGGTTTCCATGTAACAATTTATGTAGCAACTGCAGCCTTATGCAGAAAAATCTTTTTTAAAAACGTGGATCAAAACTATGGCAAAGTTTGCCAAAAAATCTACTCTGTTTCATGGTCTTCAGAAATACCATGATGTTCTGATCAGATAATTGCATTTTTAAACAAAATGGTTTTGGTTTACTGAGCATTCTAGAGAGGAGGTAGACAAGACAGATAAACTCGACTTCAAATACCTATCTTCAATAACCAAATTTTAAAAGTAAAGAATTCTTTCAATTCAATATTTAAACAGAACATCTTATACATCATCTTAGATGTTCAACTTCAAAATAATTTATCCTCTTTGCTGTTCTGAAGAAAGGATTTTTAGCATATAGGATAGGCTGTTGTCCAAAACCCATTTTTTGAGTAAAACATTTTTTCTGCATTTTTTCTGTTTCTTTGTGATGTATGAAAATACAGTGAAATTTTAAAAGCTGGATTTTTTAAGGTGTGTGTGTGTGTGCATGTGTGAGCCTGTATTGATAGAGGAAATGTTGATTTATTGCTTTTTAAAGAAATTTGAGCAAGTTTATCTGTTTAGTTTTCTTGTCAAGTTTGTTCAGTGAATGTGACTAGCAGACCAAATTTCTTAATGTGAGAGTGAGAGAGAAGAATGAAAAATATGTCTCCTTCATGTCTTCGGATACACCTTTGATCTTTCTCTGTTGGTCTAAGCAGATTGTCAGACTCAACAATTGAGGAAATTACACCATATTCTAACCTTGAGACCAGCTCACAAAAATAGGATCAGCAAATACATGTCATGGTCTCAGCTGCATGTATGAGACTTTGGGATGATTTTGAATCACACCCAGTGAACTTAAATGGTCAATTTAAATAAGGAGGATATAAGATCTCTAATCGGGCCAAGACTTCCAAAAATGCCACTGGTGTCCTTTCGCACATTCAGGTGGCCAAATGCTGTTGAGAGCTTAGCTGTATCTGCTCCTTTACTCCAGTCATTTTATTGTTTTTTGGCACAGAGTAATCCCTGAGACCAGAGTCTATGCAGCTTTTTGCAAATGTCATACTTCCTTGAAACACCACTTTAAATTTATTGACAAGATACTTGTTCTTCTTAGTCACCTTTCTCAAGGCACTTTAAATCTGTTGGTGGACCATGAAGTGGGCTGGCAGATCTGCCAGCCACGAGTTGAAAACCCTTGCTTGAGCAAAACAAGTACGCATATTCTGTGAGAAATGCTGAATTTCCGGGGGGTAGAGAACCCCAAATCCCCATGCATTTGTTTAAAAACACATTTGTTTGGAGGTTTACTATTTTCCAGTGCAAAATGTACTGCTCTTTTGCTTACATAGGGTTTGGAGGAAAACTGGCCTTCAGGCCTCCATGGAGCACACGTGCAGGGTTAGAAAGCCTTCAGAGCATGAGAAAAGAAAGCAAAAGCAAGGGAAAGACGGGCATGACATTTTTGAGGGTGCAGCTACTGTAGCCTGCTGTTTCTAATTTAGGGTAGTAAGACCTGCCCTTCTCTTCTGGAGCTTATGTCCTGAGCCGATCACTTCAGTGCTGGTGGGGAGGCTGAGGAGGGGGGCAGAGTCTGGGAGAGAGGCCCCCTCAGCTGGACTCACCCTCAGTTAAGTCCTCAGCTCCAGAGCTGTACATGCAGAGTTCTGGTTTTCTATGGAAATGAGGGTGTGCCTCTTGATCTGCCATGTGGTTTGAGGGAAAATTACAATGGGTGGAAAAATGTGCCGTGGTACCTGTGAGCCCATCCAACAATTTTCTTCTCACTAGGCTTCCTTTGCCTTGTGCTGTTTTTCTGTGTGCTCCATTCTTCTGCCTTGCCAGTACTGTGTATCTGTTATTAGGAGTTTCTGGTGCATTGGTCCTTTCCTTGTCTTGCAGACCAAAGGTGAACTGGTAGCTGGTAGAGAAATGTCCGTGATTGTGGAATTCACCAATCCTCTGAAACAAACCCTGGAGAACGTCACACTCCGCCTCGAGGGACCTGGCGTGCTGAGAACAATAAAAAAGCAGTTCGGGTAGGGAAGAAAGCACAACCAGCCGGGAGTTTGTCCCCTGCCTGCTCACAGTAGGAAGCTCACAGGAGACACTTAACTGATGCTGTGCTGAGTAATTTAATTCAAACACTCTCTCTGTACTTTAAAATCCAATACACAGGGGAGCTATAGGTCTCAATAGTCAGTAGAAGTCGGGCTATCCAGAGAGATTGTGAGAGCATTTCATCTGCTCAGTACCAGGGTTGGAGGAATGGGTAGTGTTTGTAGGTAGTTGCTAGTGCAGCCCAAGTTTACTTTTTCACTGTATTACATTATTTTTAGCACTTGACAATAGCACCTACAAGCCGCTATCACAGAGATGAAGATTTATCCTACGCTTGAAGTGTTTACTGCTGCTCACTCAGCATGTGCAAATCGAGTCCTGTGCTGTTTTTCGGAAACGGCTTTTCCCCGCTCATGTTAATCATGATTATACAAGACATTCAGGTACCTCAGATGATCTTTTCAAGCTCATGTCAAGACACAAAATGTGTGTTGTTTGCAGAGCCTGCTGGCATAGCTGCAGCGTGTGTGAGCACACAGCTCCCCCCAGTAGCTCCACTGCACAGGGCTGCCCTGGCACACAGGTGTGTTCCCAGCACAGGGCACTCCCAGACCTGAGGAAAAGGAGAGCCACCTTCATTATTCTCAGTCACACCTCACGCTGACACCATGATACCCTTACGCTAAGCAAGTTGCAAATCCTCTTTCCATTTGAGTTCAGTGTTATGAGCTTAGCATTAGCCAAGGGTATATAACGGAGAAACTTGGAAAATTTTGAGACTATTGCTTAGTCCTGGGCATCTATCTGTCTGGGCTTAGTATCTATCATTACCTGAGCTGATGGTCCCCAGGTGTGTGCAAAAGGAGTTTGAAAAATTGCCAGTATCCTCTGCAGCTGGCAGGGGAGGCCTGAGCCTGAGAACACCTGGGACAAGGATAAAAAGATCAAAACCAATCTCCAGAGTGGAGCTGATAGAAAACTAACTGTGAAAGGGCAACATACTGTGTTTGCTTTGTGCACATGGTATGTCACAGGTGCTGCTGAGCATGACTCAGCATGGTCCACAAGAGTTACACAAGTTGTAGCAATAGCCCTCATTGCTGCCCAGCCGTGCCAACCTCCCCTGTTGTTCTGCATCCTTTTTAATCCAAAAAGCTGCTGTGGACTGCCCTCACCTTCAAGGATGCAGAAATTATCAGGTGCATCAAAGGCACAATAGGTAGGGGAGAAAAATGACTCATGGAACACACATTTCATTTTCCTTAGAGTCACCGTGTTTTCCCCTTTTCAGTAATGCCCTTGGCAGCATTTAAGATGGAAATGGATCAGCTTAGTCATTTTAAGATTTAACTTCTCTGAGATGAATATAGGATGCAGGTGATACACACAGAGGACAGAGCAAGGGGCAGTTGTAGTTTATTTAAATAATAATCACATTTGTCTCCGTGCATTCAAAGTGATAAATGGCTCCAGTGTGGTGATGGCTCAGCATATTATGCAGAATCATTCATCACTGAGTTCTCTCCCAGGAAAATCAGATCAGGGTGGCTTTACCCCATTTGCAAAGAGAATTAAACACATTCTGGGCTTTCCCTACCCTTCCAACATTTCCCTATTTACCAAGGACTGTTACATATGGGATGGAGCTATTACAGTTCTTTGTGGGGAAAAGGTTTTTGACCTCTCTGTACTTTTAAGGTAGCTTTTCTGTATCACTTGAGTGGCTCCACAAAACTGGTCATGTGTGACCCAGCTGATACAACATTATTCTGGCAATGTAATGGCCTGGGGGCTTCAGTCTTGACCATTCATAAAGTCTATATATAGATATTGATATTTAGCTATTAGCCTCAGACAGATGAGGAGCATGAGTTATGGAAAAGCCTTTGGCACCAGCACTTCCTACACGGGGCATAGTCTTTGCATGACAAATGAGAATTAACCAGGCAGTGATGGATAGTGCTAAAAGGATTATAGCCAAGCATACTTTCACACTAGCAGGTAAGCCATTTTGGGTGTTTCTATACGTCAAAGCTAAGCTAGAATTAGAATTTGTAGTGAGAAGCAACTTGTTTTAGAAATAGGACAGTAGAGAGGCAGGAAAAGGTAGGTTTGGTTTCCCAGCACAGCTGTTGTCTTCCTGCACGTACACACACACACACACATAGATATATATATATACGTACTGAGATGATGGCTCTAGAAAACAAGGATGGTAGTGCTACCCTCTCTCACTGGAGCACTGCAAAGTTGTGGCCCAAAACCTTCCTCCTTAGAGAATCTGACCCCCCAGCTACTCAAGAAGTGTAGTGGGCACAGCAGACTTGTATAATAACTTCTTCACTTTCCATTCAGATAATCCCTTGCAGATAATTCCCATAAACTCTAAAAGGTATTTTACCTTCTTCAGCAATTGAAGTAATTGTTTTATCATGATTCCATTTTAGTGGGCATCTGGTGGATGCAAGCCAGCCAGCTGAGGGGAACAGAACCTCTCTCATTGATAACAAAGACAAAAAGAGGGAAAACACTTGCTGGAAGCAGTCTGCAGATGCTCACATCAAAAATATGACCTTCCTCTGCTTGTTTTTTCTAAAACTGGGTACATGCCCCAAGGTACCTCTATCTGTATATGCAAAATGCAATGTAGTGCCATGTAGAGATACCTAAGGTTACCTCTAAGGAGCTGGAATACCTCTCATTTTACCAGGGGCAGGCTTGCACTGAAGCAAATACTCAGGTGGGAGGACTCCAGGCTAGCTCATTTAGAGCTAATTAAGGTTTCTTGTCTTGTGGCAGCTTGTGCTAAGCCTGGGCAGACATTTCTGTCCTGACCGTGGCATAGGACATGGCACCTGAGAACCAAATCCTACCACATGAGAATTTGAAACAGTGACTGACTTGTAGGCTTGCTTTGCTCTCGCTTTGTTCAGTTGTTTTCAGGACACTGTAGCCACATGAGATAAGAACACTGCTTGAACTCATAACCCTCTTATTTAATGCTGAGGAAAAAAATAATTCATTGTCATAAATCGCTCCTCACTACACTACTTTGTCCATTGGTTCCTTTGGAGCAGTTGTATCTCAGCATCTCCCAAACACAATCAATCAATCAATAAATATCAGCCTTCAAAATCTGCACACAGAACCTTGTGAAAGCACTGAGAAAACACAGAAAGCCAATACCTGAGGCTGTCCATGCATCTTAATTGTAGCAAAAAAAATTTGAAAATCAAGAGCAGTGTAGAATACCGTTGTTTTATATATGGGTTATCAGGAGTCATAAATAATGTAAAAGAGTAACCACCACCAGCAGGACTCCCAAGAATACTTTGTCTTCTTTGTATGGACACAAAGAACTCATTTGAAGCGGCTGCTGAAGAGATCTGCTGATGTTACCCCTGTGGCAGGGTGGTTCAGGGTAGGAGTGGCAGAGGGGTTCAGCATCTCATCAGCCCTGCATAGGGTTTGCAGGGGAATGACCTGGACACTTCATAGCAAGGACTTATTTAACCATTTAAGGAATCACCACAAGGCTATAGGCTATAATAAACAGGAAGAAGGGAATGATAAATTAGAAAATATGTATGTTAGATATAAAGAAGGTCATTCTGGAAATGATCATGAGAGGAAGTGACAGAAGGCAGAAGAAAGTGGATTCATTTCGGAAATTTAAAATTAGCCTGGAGGAAAGGCTAGACAAGGCTTTAGCAGAGTCAGTTCTGAGAGGAATAGAAGATGGAGAGAGTAATTTATATGACATTTATGAGAATGAGATGAAAGATTTGAGACATGTTATACTATCCACCTTCAGTTTCTCCAGTAGTGTGTTAGGTTGAGAGCACTGGCTGACTGACCACAATATTGATCCTTTTTTTTTTTTATTCAGGAGAATCCCGATGAACTCTACATTGACCTGGGAAGTAAAATTCACCCCAATGCGACCAGGTTTACGAAAGCTGATTGCAAGCCTGAGTTGTGATGCTTTGAGGCATGTGTATGGTGAGCTGAATGTCCAGATTCAGAAACCATGAACCAAGGTGCCGCCTTCTTCTCTCATTTAGCTATATTTCAAACTATCATGGTATGGCATGGCTGAGGGAGAGGTATAAATCTGCTTATTGTTATTTTTGTCATCCTTGTGCTGAAAAAAATTGATAAAGCAAACTAATTGGTATAACTGGGAAGAGCATAAAAAAGCACCTGGATGCCAAATGATTTAAAATTAGATACATGTAATTAAAGGCAATTCTAGGTCATATTATTCCTGTAGTTCACTTGTATTTATGGTCTTTGGCATTAGTGCTGCAAGGGAATTTGAAAAGCTCCACTCGCCAGAGTAATCTGAACTTTAGTTTTAATTAAGGCCTGGTATTTCACTGAAAAGGGAAGAAAAAAATAACCCAGTGTTATAAATTCTTAGACTGAATTACACAACGTTATGGTAGATCATTCAGGCTGCAATAGAAATAGGTATTTCTAGCTAAAGGGTCTGCTTTATCTTACAAATTAATAATGTTCTGGTTCATGGAGAGAGCACTTTGCTGGAAGCATCTCTCAGGATGTTTTATCTCCAGAATATTCTCAGCCCTTTGTTTCATCTTGCAGCTTCCCTATGCTTTTTCTCCTCCTCTTTCATGTGTGCAGGCACCCACACATACTCACTTCATGCCCTCATCACACCCCGTATGCTGTTGATATGCTGTTGATATGCTGTTGATATGCTGTTCCTCTACTTTGCTGGATGAAAATCCAGAGTTTTTCTGCCCCTGCCCAGAGTTTATCACACAAAACCTGCATTTGCTGTTCATATCTCTTGTGTATGATATGTTCTCTTCTCACCCTTCTCTGCCTTTTTTTCTCTCCTGAGCCCACCCTGTAGACCCATTTCCCATGAGTATGTCAGGGGTGTTTGCTGTCCCACAGCAGTCCAGGCTGGCAAATGGGGTGAAGGAAAGAGGAGTGGAGCAGGGAGCCTGAGGGTCTTCTCCTGCCAGTCCCACAAGCCTAGCCCATACCCTGCACTGGAGCTGGGTGAGACTAAAAATACGGGCATGAGTTTGAATTAAAACGTGCCTGAAAGTTCCCAAGAATCATGGTTAAAGCAGAATGAAGATCTGCTACATGAGTAACCCCAGGAATACAGAGGGACAGAAACCATCTGGGAAGGGAATAAAGATGTACCCTGAGAGTCAGAAACTTACACAAGCCACAGCAACTCCTCCCCTGCGGCCACAGTGTCTGTAAGAACATATCAGGTATTAACAGCACAGGGGAGCCAGCTGAGCTTCTAAAGTTAAAAGGAGCCTCTTGCTCTTTAAACACTGGGGCTTTACTGTATGGCCTTGTCATTTGGTGGTCTCAGTGAAAAGCAAGGGAGATGCCTTCCCTTCTGCTCCTCTTGATGCTTCTAATTGCCCATGGTACCTCCTGCGAAACCTGTAACCAGCTGTTAAAGTCTTGGGAGAGGAGAAATGCGGCTGCTCTTTTTACTGAAGTGTGGGGAACAAAGCAAAAATTCATACCACCTCTGGGAGTACCCCAGGATCCAAGAAAACCAGGCTTTTGGGGGCTTTCACTTCAGACATGGACACACCTTTATTTTATACAGCTTATGTGCCCACATTAGAAACTTTGCAGTGTCAAAGTCTCCCATGTAAGTCCTGTGGGGTAGAAGAGACTGAACAGTGTGTTGTCAGTGCCAGGTGACAATCTCTGTTAGGTAATTAAGCAGTCTTACCAAGGTCCACATCTTCTAATAAAATTATCCATTTTGTGCTCTTGCATATAAACCTGCTTTCTATTCCAGACATTTTATAAACACAGTGTAATAAGAATTTAAAATAAAGCGTGTCTGAGTGCACTTGTGTGTTGTGTTCTGTATTTTGATCAATTATTTCTACATAGTAGACACTAGTTGCTGCATCTTCATTGTAAAAATTAAAAAATTCACTTCTGAGCCATGCTAATAACAGTATCTTTTTTGGTGCTAAGGAGAAAAACTTATATTTATTTAAATGAAAAAAAATACAGGCTCAGTTTAACTCTTTTGCTTTGATTTTCCTTCTGTTTCAACAACTGACTACCTAATGAATTGGAGAAGGTGATGATTTCCAGAGAACATCACTAGTGCCAGGAAAAAGAGCCCCTGGAATTTGCTTTAACTTGTCAGAGACCATTAAGGCACCAGTTTGCCCCTAATGAAACCTTACCTACATCCCATTATTAAGAAGTGCTTCTCTCAGCTAAATATTTCAGGACATTTTACTAAGAGACGTTAAGCTGAATGACCTTTGCCAAGAGACAGGAAATATTTTTATTTACAGTTTATAGATGGGTATATTGAAGTGAAGTGAGGCTGGGAACAGAAACCAGGGATGTCAACAGCCCTCGGCACCACCAGCCCGCTCACTGTGTACCGAGATGCTCGCAAAAACCTAAGGACAAAATGGGGATGGCCTCTAGGATTTCAGCCACTCGTCAGCCCCTGCATGGGCTGTCACATGAAAGAGAGGTAAAACCTGACTGGAGAAGCAGGGAGTGCTGTGATTGCACTTCATGTACACGTAGGGTGTGATCAATCAATAATGAGGACAGATTGGCAACCTCAGATCTGGAGGAGCTCTGAACCCGAAAAGAGTTACAGAGTTCAAATTCTTCAGCCGAGTGTCTTTTTTGAGTGGGCTGAACTTGGGTCCTCAGCGCAACCATCACAGCTCAGAGATGCACTGGGGAGGAAACAGTCCAAACCCAAACCTCTGCTTCCACAGATCTCACGGTCCAGCAGCTCAGAGGTGCCAAATACAAACAAAAGTCACTCCTGAAAGCACACCTCGTTTGTTACCAACTTGTTACATCCAAGCTGTGGGGCAGGTTGCTCCAATAGCCATCAATTTGTCACATTACAAATCTTGCTATGATCAAAAGGAAACACACAGGCGGACTGGGAAGAATATGTTGTTAGTCTTGTTAAAGATAATCTAATCAGAGAATTATTAGTAGCTGAAATAATTAGGATCGAATTATATTCTTGTATTTTCATTACAATGATAGTAACATTTATAGTCCAAATTATATTATATAAAACCGGTGCACAAATTTTATAGCATACTCCACTTTCTCTGCTTTTTTATGCACCTCTACACTGTCCCTGTGATGTCTTCAGTCTGTGTGGGGGTGTGTGTAACAGCAAGTCACCAGTGTGCCAGGTCCTCCACCAAGCAGAGTTTGATATCAGTGGGGAGAGTTTATCTTCTTCTTCACTGGGATAAGCACAACAGAAGATTTCTTCCTTGTCACCCTATGATACATCAGAGATCATTTTTACACACTTCCTAGTACACTCCACATCTTGTTCTTTTTTTATTGGTTCAGCTCCGCAGTAGGTCCTAATTTGCTACATGTGATGCATTTTACATGTGTTGGGTACTCATTGTTTGGTCTCCCTTGTTACATCTAGAATTTGTCTTACCTACCTCCTAATGTTGCACTCTTTCACAACCACTTACTAACTACTGCTGAGCTGTTTGTAGCCTGAGGCCTCCCGTATCATCCTACACCTGCACTGAGAAGGCCCATGTTACCATCCCATCCTAATGGACCTTTATGCTGCATTTTATTTTGAGGTCACAAATAGTTCATTCTACACAGAATAACTACCTGCTCTTTCTATCTACTAGTTACAAAAAGAACATACAACAAGCACTTCACCAGGCAATTGGATAAAGCACAGCAAAAACTAAAAGAAAGCCAGTAGTAGATACCAGGTCATTAGAAAATTGCTCGTACAGGTAAAAAGCCTGACAAGCCCCGGTGCCTGAGCTGCTAGGTTATCACCAAGCTGTGACCTTTCACAAGCAATGACAGCATCTGATTTGTGCACCAGAATGAGAGAATGTGACTGAGCATTGACTTTTCTAGTGACTGGTACTACCAGTGATAATTGGTTTGAACTGAAACTAATCAATAAACACTCTGCCAAATCGGTGACACACTTGGCCCCCTATCCTTTTCCATGGCTGGGCACCGTCCTTCCTGCTATGCCCTTTTCTCAGCATATTGCTTTCATGTTTGTCCTTGTTTTTCCCAAGGAGAAGGCTGTGGCTGCTGCTGCTAGCTTCTGAATTTGAGTGATGGCACAACAGAGGGAGACGACCAGATCAGAGGAGGTGGGAAAACCAGAATTAATATCCCTGTTATGAAAGAGGAAAGTCTAAAGTGTACTGTAAGTGTTAATGGAAGGAGAGGAATTGTCTTGTGTATTGGAGCTGGCATGGTAGCTGGATGAGTAAGGGAGAGATGAGTGTGTGCTGTGAGGAGATCCAGGCTGGGCTCGGCCTTTTCCGTAAGTCACCTACAGCCCAGCTCAAACGTGGTTGTGCCTGTCAGGTCTCTGCAGGATCAGTCTGGGAATAAAAGGGACCCCTCACAAACACTCATGCAGCTCCTGCTCAGGTTTTGGCTACCACAGAGCAGACACAAGGCCCTGGTGTACACTGGAAGCAGCACCACTCCAAGCCACAACACCACGTAGGCAGGACATGATTGATGGGGAGGGGAGGAGGTCATTATGCAGCTGCCATCACCTGCAGCTTGCTGTCTCCTGCAGCCATAATCCTGGCGTATTGATTGTGTGACAGTTACCTCAGAATCCCCTAACTTATGGAAATGGTGTAGATCAAGCTTCCAAGCTGGAATTTATAAATATATCAGCTTACCCAAAAATCTTTTGGAGTGGATCCAACAGCAGCCAGACTGCTGAGACTTTTGTACTTCCAGGTGTGAAACGGGGGACACCCACAAGGTGATGGGGGAGGAAGAATGAGCACTCTCACTGTCTACTAGCGAACTATTTTGTTCATTGCTGCCTGAGTTGTGAGTTATGAATCAGAGCACTGCGAGTTGGAAACATCATGAATTAAGTGATGAATCAGTGAATTGGCATGTTAGACTAATCTGTGCAAGGTTGGAACTGTCTGTTTTCTTTCCTGATGTGTTCATAGAATAGAGTTTAATTTACAGAGTGTTTTCCTGTAATTTCAAGCAATCCAAATGCATCATGACAACCCTAATTGAAGGAGTGGGAAACATCTGGTCTAGCGAAAACTGTAGTAGCAATGGGTGGTGTTGCAGATGCAAGTATTTTGCTTATGCAATGGGAATATCCTGGTTGGGAACAAATGCAACATAGAATCTCTGTTTAGTAGCTTTGGTGGCTCTTTCTTTTGTGATCTTTGAGACCTTCATTACATTTTGGCTTCTACCAAGGTGCAATTCCCAGGTGTGCTACCAACAGATACAATCAAACATCTCATGTTTACTTTGAACCTCATTCTCCCACTGACCTCCTTTGACATCACATATCTCTTGTACTGGGAGAATCAGAGAGACCTTCTTCCCTCTCCAACATGCAACCTATAGATCCATAGACTTCTGAACTGCATTTCACACACATCACATCTTCTTCAGATTTAGGAGTCCTACCTCAGTTATCTTGTGCATGGAAATTCTTCCATGCTTGTGATTTGTCTTGTTTCTCTCCTCTGAACTTCTCCCAACATTATGTCACTTTAAGCACCATTAAAACACAGCAGTTTTAAGCATCTGCATTTTGAAAGGACACTGCTAATGAGTGACTGGCCTACCTACGCAGGGAGAATGTGGGTCTCTTGGGGCCCAGATTCATTAGGTTAAACCTGGACTGAACTGTGGCTGAAACAGATTGAAAACCTGCTCTTGTTGCAAGATCTGTACCATAAAGGTCGAACACTGTTTGTGCTTTTGCATGCATTGTTTCATTAAATACCTCTACTCTGTCATACAAGTGTGACTGCCCTTGAAAAGAGCACGGATCATCTTTCTACAGCAGTTTACTGACAATAAGAAGGGCATTAACATTTGAAAACCAACTGATCTTTTTCCTCACTATGTAGATTCATAGGATTCTGAGATGCTCTTAAATGTTATCTGCATGCTGCTCTTCTTCAAAGTAAATATGTCTCAGAATCTCAGTGGTTGTATGGTGCTCTTCAGGTTGTTTTATCTGATTACAAAATTCCTCTGCTTGGAAATAACCTGCAGAATAATAGTGAAATGCTGCTGTGAACTTCAGACAGCTGCACAGAAAAGTCTCACAGAGTAAGGGGTAAATCTAGTGAGCTGTAGCTCAATTTTAATATTCTTCAGCTGTATTTGCATTAGTAAGGTTTACAGGAACAGCTATTTAGAGTGAAGCCGCTGGGACTGAGATCCCAACAGCTACACTGTATTTTGGAGGGTTGTATTAGACTTGCCATCTCTGGTCTGAATGCCTGTGAGCCCTTGGAGAGCCTTTAACACACTCTTCAATTCCATCACTCTTCACTCTTCAATCAACTCAGACAAAACTGAGCTGATCCAATGTGTGCTCTTAGATCACCGTGATACGAACTAAAACACTGTAAGCCATTGTTTCAAAAATATGTTCCTGGTCAGAAGATGTGAGGGATGGTCAAGAGCTCAGCATCTGTGACAGCTGCATGGCAAAGATCTGCCTGGGCAATGCAATCTGAGAGCATTGAAGCATTCAGTATTTTTCTGTATAGGTGTATTGGTCCAAAAGTTCTCACACCACCACTGCTCACTCCAACAGGAGGTATGAAAAGTGCACCTTCAGAAGTAGTGGTAGGAATGCTTGGTAGTCCAGCTCTAAGGAAAAAATTCTCTAGTGTCCCCCAGGTCTGGTTTTGTATCAGCTGGAATTGGTGGTGCTCTTTCCAGAGTGGAACACTAACCTCGTGTGATCCCTGGAATTATCTTTATGCTGATCAAGCTGCATCTGTGCTTGTACCAAGATGCATGCTCTGGGAACTGGTCTCCTTTAAACCAAATGCTGTGTACTTCACTAGTGATGCACACTGCCTCCAAATCCCCTTTGCAGCTGGAAAAGTTTGCCCTGCTGTTTGCTTAAAAGTTTGTTGGGTTTGTTGTCCTTGAGCTAATTTAGGGACCGTTATAAAGATGATGTTTCAAAGCCTCTGCTGCCTAAACAGTTTAGTTTGTAGGAAGACATTTTCCTTTACTAAGATAAGCTTTGCACAGGGCCATTATAAACCCCACTGCAACATGCTGATGAATTATTTTCTGCCTTTCAACTGGTTTAAGTTAGGTAGCCACAGTTTTTGCAATATAAAACAATACTTTGTGCTCCAATCAGCTAGTTCTGGAAGAGCTTTTAAGTAATAAAACCTATTCCCAAAGCTCTGTTGACCTCATCAGTATTACTGGTGCCCAAGAAAAAAAATACCTTTGCGTTCAGAGACTCAGCATTGGGGAAGTGTCATCATCAAACTGCAAATTAACTTGCATCCAACTGTGGTTACAATTGAAAGTGTGAGGTTAAGTGAATGGGAAAAGCCACAATTTTGAGGAAAAGGGGAAAAAAACCAGACTTCAGACAGGGGGTGTAGGAATTTTAAAAAGTAAAAGAATCTCTACATGTGATTTTTACATATTTGGAAATTGAGTGGCAGGAAACAAATACAATGAGGACAGTGTTGAGGCAGAGAGGCAGAAGAGGCTGTATCTAGAACACACAGACATGACAACAGGCAAACTGATTATGCCAGTTTCTGAATCTGTAATTTCTGTCACCAAGTGGATCTTGGTTTCTTTATATCACTGCTCAAACAAACAGTGGTCAAATATCTCTCTACCTGCAGTAGGAAAGGGGCTTTATGGCTCACATCCCTTTTGGGTGCTTTTCATCCACAACAATTTGTTCAGCCTATGGGTCTCTTTTGCACAAAACCTGTACCTAGAAAACAGGTGCTTAGAAACTAAGCACGCACTAAACTAATAATGATGGTGGGCCACAGCTGCAGGCTAAAGCTTTCCAAGATTTTAGCATCGCATTGCCCCCAGTTCTGTCTGTTTTGTCCACAGCTGGTAGCTCTGACCAGACAGGTCCGAGCATGTAAACACACTCTGGGAATTTTTCTTTTCTAGGCATGTGCCTTACCCTGCTCGTGCTGGGTCTGTGTAGAAGACATTAGCAGGTGACAAAGCCAGGTGCTCAGTAACAGGAATACGTGACTGATACTAAGTCAGCCCCTTTGCAGGGTGGTCATCACCACTGTATAGACCGATTAGTTACACCTTTTTTTCCACAGGAATAATCTCTCCCTCGGCCAGGATGGATGGCGAGATTGGGCAGGAAGGACTGTGATCTGAGTACAGCGCCTGTCTGTTGGATCCCGGTGTCATTCCTGCAGGAGTGGGGGAAAATTTAGTGGATAAGGGAAGGGATCAACAGAAGAACAAGATGAAGGCTGTCACTATTTAGGCTGTGTGTGCCTTCACTGGCAGTGCACTCCTCTGGTGATGGGCTGGTGGATCTTTTTGGGATGAGCAATCAACTGTTTGTGGTTCTGGAGGGTGGATTGCTGGCACAGCACTCCTGGGTTCAGGAGTAGCCAATTCATTGCTGCGGGCGAGGCTAATGAGGGTCACATGCTGAGTCCATTAAATGTGGCAGGGAGTGTAACTCCTCTCAAAAATCAGCTGTTAACTGAGCATCTCAGTTTTCCAGGCAACTTTGAGTTTCCCACCACCCTGTATGCAACAGGGCAATCATGGTGTACAACAGAATGCCTATGAAGAAAGAGTAACTCTGCCTTCTGAGCAGGGCTTGAAGAGCCAGTGGGTGGGAAGAGCAGGACAAGCTTGGGTCAAGGTACCCCAGCCCTTTCTCTGTTTCCTTGGCCTTGTTGAATTTAGGGGAGAAACTTGAGACACATTGCAGAGCCCACAAAAGAACAAAAGCAGGGGATGTCACAGAGCTGCAAGGGAGAAGGCAAAACTCCTGCCCAAGGTTCAGGGCATCTGTGGTCATTGTACTGGTGGTGGGATCCCCCCCTTTTGAAACAATGGTGGCAACACATGCTTGGGGCAGGCTGCCTGTGTTAGCAGCTTGAGAGTGGGAGTATCCCATGCTGCTTTCAGTGGGACTAGAGTGGCTGAAGTGATGGGCCACTGCAGTAACTAAATTTACAAAGACTTAATTGTCCAGTTCTTGTAATTTTTTTCCTTTAATCATTTATTATATTAATTGATCTTGCATATCTGGGGCATTGAACATTTTTATCTTCCAGTAGGATCAGGGCTTTCAGGCAAATCCTGGTGAGCCTCCTTCGGGAAAGTTGCCACCACTGAGGCTGAAGGACTTACCACGTGGAACACTCTGGAGTCTCTCAGTCCTTCAGCTCTACACTGAGCCTACCAGCTCAGAGCTTTGGTGCACCATAAAGCCAGGGTGATGGAGTTGGAGCTGGAATTAAAGCTTGATGTGGCTGGGAGGTACCTGAGGTTAGTTTGGTAACTGCCTATACCAGCAGATACCAGAAATCCATTCTGCTCCCCTTTGCTTGGCCCATCACAGTTGTCGGTGAGGGGAGAGAGTTTTGACTTTGTTCTTCACCTCTCCATCCCTTGAAAATAAAATAATACACATGGGGAAACATCAAATAATAAAAGATAACGATATTTTTCCTCTTTGTTTTTTTATTTTTTGTGCTTCGCTAATTTTGAGCTGTATTGTTGATGTCTGGCTGGGCTACAGTATATCCATTTACTATTGCAATCTACCCTAATAAGTTCCTGGTAAAGGACATGGGCAATGAAGTCAGCTCCAGGAGCTCTTCCTATAGTACACCAGAAAAGATAAAAAATAACACAAAAAGAGCAGGTGATCTTCTTCAGAAGTCTGGTTGTTGCTTCTCTTGTTGTCACATATATTGACTTCAAGAGATTTCCAAAACTTGGCTGGAGAATCAAGAGTAATAATGGGAATAAAATCAGAGAACCTGAACAAGGACCATAGCTCCATACTATAGGAATTAACTAAACCCATTCCTGAAGCCAGAGAAAGCGGAAAACATTTCTGAGGATCAGCCATTTGCCAAGGGAGGCAATGATGTCAACAAGATAGAACTGGAAGGTGATTCAGGATAAGGCAGCTCTATAGCTGATTTTGGGGCATCCCTGTGCAAGTCTGTTCTCTGCTTTGTGTTCTGTTTTACAGCTGGGATGGGTTCATACTGCTTGCAAGCATTGCCTGGAGCCACGGACCAATGCTGAGCCATGGACTCCAGAAAGCGATCCTCAGAACAACCACTGCTGTCTTTAAAAAAAAAAAAAATTGCACTTGCAGGGAAACAAAAAATGGGGAGAAATAATAATACATAAACTTTCACAGCATGAGCTAATTCTTACTTGGCTTCAAATGAAAAACTGTATGATGATCAAATAGTCATATGTTATTTTTTTCCCCTAAGACTTGACATGGGCTATGGATGTAAAAAAATATATAAATCAGACACAAGGTATTATTACTGCAGGTTATTATAAATCCTGTATGTAATGTAGAAGTAGACAGAGGAGTTGAAGTTATTCCATATGTGACATCTCCAGCAAAAATCATCCCAGATGGTTGCTTTCAGTGAGGGTTGATTTGCAGTGAGATACGGGGCTGCTTTTCAAAGGTACAAAGTGCTTGGCTCCTGCTGACTTCAGTGAAAGCACATGGTCCCTCTCAGGAAGAGGCATGTCTTACCAGAACACATACAAGAGCATTGATAATGTGTCAGCTTTTAAAAGAATCAATATTAACTATGTTTTGTTCTGTTGTAAAGGCAGGTTGAAGTAATATGTGAAGCAGCTGCTGTGTCAGGGTTGGACTGGCTTACATCACGTCTTGGTTTGGCTTTGTGCTCTTTATCGACTAAAACATAGTATTTGATTGCAACAGTGAGATTTACTTTTAATTAGCCCAAGTTGGATGCTTGTATCCGGGGTCTTTGATAAATTTACTTTGATACTAGTGCAAACGCTGAACACACCATTGCTGTGTCATCTTTGACTCAGAAATTTCTCTTGAGACGTACATCAATTGAGCATTTCTGCGTGACAAGCACAGTAAATCAACATCTCCATACTCCAGCCAGGTTTTCTCATTTCATCAGAGACCAACATTTTTACTACTGCATCAGCCTTGAAAACACTTTTCACTCGTTTCCTCTCTCAACACTTTTGTAAGTCATCTGGAGCATCTCACTACACTGGAGGCTGATCCAGAATGGCTCACAGTGATGGGGAACAACACAGTAACACAATTTTTGGCACCCTAGAAGTACATACAGTGATGTTTTGATGCCTCTCACTCAAAATTAGCCACAGCTCTACCTTCTTAAAAGCTTGTTTCATTCTGTTGCTACAGTCTTGATGGTTTCCTACTACCTTTGAGTCAGTCACTTCAGTTGATATTGATTCTAAAGCATTGCCAACAGTTTTCCCTTTAAACTGACCCACTGATTTTTGAAATATTAGCACATATACAGGTTGTTGATGTGAAAATGAATCAACTTTGTGGTAAAGCACATTACATATCCTGTAGCCTGAATGTTAAACTGGTCCTCTGGAGGTTTGATGGGAAGATCTGTAATACCTCTGAGGTCTGAGCCTAGCTCTGTTTGACTCAGTAGCCTTGAGCACATTATTGAGATCCCAAACAACTCAGAAAACAGGCACTGAGGTGTAAAGGCAAGAGCACCAGAAGCCCAAGCACCAGTGCTTCTCTCTTGCCATCTCTTCCCTGCAAAAACTCCTTCCCTGCATTTGTTTTATCTTAGAAGGACTTCCAAGTAATTCCTGTTAAATGCTTGGGCACCATCAGCCAGAATGCCCTCAAGGTCTCCACACACATGCATTACACACATACACATGCATGCCCATCTTCAGGCATCATATATCCAAGGATGTTGAGCCCTGGCCCTTTGGAATGTATCAAATAGGTAAGAAAGCAGCTTATCCTTTTTTTTTTTTTATTGTCTATTCATGAATGTATAAAGGGCTTTACGAGAGCTACTGTGAAGAAATAATCTAATGTACCACATGGCAATAACCAGGCTAAGGGTTCATAGAAGCAATAACAGGATCTGACCACTTTCTACAGGGTTAATATTTTTCTGATAACTCCAGTCTATACCATGGCCTTCACAGATCATTCTTCCTCTTTGCAGTGCACTTGCCACAGAAGTCCCTGCCCAATCTCTCCATGCGGGCCCAGGGGTACACTTAAATACCCTTTGCATGAGAATTATCATCTGGGATGGAGTCCTTTGGGTTCGGTGCTCATTTGCTGAATTCCCTGTGCTAGCAAACATAATATGCAAAATTATTGCCTGTGCTTTAAAGACCTGCTTACATCTTAAAAATAACTTTTTAGAAAACAATTCTCCTTTACCTTTTCCCCTAAGCCAGACAACTCACTCATGTCCTGAGTTATATATATCTTTTTTCCTCATACTTTCTTAATAACGGCAGTGGTATTTTTCTGGGAAAAGCTTCTTGCTTGTTAACAATTCCTCCTCTTCTGCAGCTTATTTCCTCATTGGGATCACAATTCTCTGCAATACCTTCATTGATTTCTTCTGCAACTGTTAATAAAACTTAGTTCTTTATACATAATGATCTGTAAATGTAAACTAGCAGAATTTTAGAAAGGGACTAGCAATTTCTGCAAGTTCATGCTTCAAGAAAGCTTATTTTCCTGGAAAATGTTCCTCTGCCTTCTGAAAATAAGTTTTGCCCTCTAAAGTGGTTCAGGCTGCATGCCCATAATGAAGCTACCAAGTACCTACCACTCACTGGCCTGTGAGCCTGAGTGTGGAGCTTTGTGTCCAACTCGGTGCGCTGGAAACACCCGCAGCATCTCTACCAAGGCTGTGCCCCCAGTCCCCTCTGCTGCTTTCACGACTGCTGCACGAACCTTTGCAAGGCTACCACCCCAACCGGCCCCCCCCACACACATACACCTTCTCATCCTCCCATACAAAGCCTTCAACACTTAACTTTCAGCTGGTGAACCTGCCAGCAAGGTTCCCAAACAGATGGCAAGTCTCGCGCATGAGACAAATTTCTATTTCTAGCCCCATTTTGCAGAACACAAGAGCTCTGGAAGAGGCTTGCTCACAGCCTCGCAGTGAAATCACGGAGTTGCGAAGAACAGACGGATGTTTGGACCTCCCCAGGCGCCATCCTCCATCCTCTGAGGCCAGGGTGGGATCTGCCCTCTTGACAAGAGCTCTGCTGCCCTTTCAACCACTGCTGGCCAGCCACCCCAGGAGCTCAGGCCGTCGAGCAAACCAGCAGTCATGCCTTTGAAAACTGAGTGGCCACAGGCCACAACAGATTAATTTTCAGGCTGTGTCTGACCTTCAGCCATGGGTTTCAACTCCCTGCATTAGACTACAATCATGCAGCATAAGAGGAACAAAAAGTGACTGGAGAGTATAAATGCACATTGTTCGAAGTGGAGAGCTGGTCTCTCCTCTGATTTTTTGGCTGTGCTTTTGTTTTAATCTGGCTATCTGACATACTGAGAGGGTCTCATGTGAGGGGAAGTGGTCTCCTTCCCGCTCAGAAAGGAAAAGTTTGCGGACACTGCACGCAGTGACAGCTTTATACTGTCTCCAGTGCCTAGAAAGTTGTTTCGCTTGTGAAGTTGGGCAGACGATGGCCAACTTTGGCTGCCAGGTTGGAGAAGAGTGAGAGGAGGTCCTTGGTCCAAGGTACCACTGAGACCCTCAGAGGAAAGGTGGATGTCCTTACCCTCTCTGTACAGCGTAAGTGGAGTTATAGAAAGGGAATTGCCACACCAGGGCTGGGACAGTCCATCTGAGACAACTTCCAGTCTTTCAGGCAGAGAGAACAGCAATGTAGATCTGGAAAGGAGGGTGTATTTAGAGTTGCAGGTGCAAGAAGCTGTTGGGAGAGCTTACAACTGAGCTGTCAAAAATCTCCTGGGTAGGCAAGAAAGGCAGGCTGTTCGTTACTTTGGCCACCACAGATGAATGAATCCTCTGGTTGGACAAGCTGGGTGTGGTGACCATTCCTCTGTGTGCAAAGCAAAACACCTGTATTATGGTGGCTTTGAAGCAGGTGTCTCGTGGGAGTGGATCCTTCACAAACAAGTTTTTTGTAGGCTGTTTTAATAAATCAAGAAGGAAAGCATATTCTGACCAGCAATTCCTTGTTATTATTTCAGCTAACTGAGAACTCTGCTACTATTTTGGCTCAGCCACCTGCTCACAAAGCTTAGTTTGTTGCTAAGTGTCAAAATACCCTAAATCAGAACTGATGTCTCAGCTAGCAACCAAGCAGCAGTAACACTAATGAGTCTGCAACCTGATTTACATACAGGATCTCAGTGCCTGCTACTATAAGAAGAGCAACTACAGAGACTAGGAGGTCTGCATGAGCTTAAACAGAACAATTTATCACAATTATCATCACTTTTGGAAAAAAACCCACAAGTTCAGGGGGTTTAGAACATCTTAGTATCCTGTATCTTCCTCCTGAATTACTGAAACTTTATATTCATGCTGACTTAAGAAGTCTTAAGTCGGTATTTTCCAGACATGTCCCAGAAATAGCTTTTGGACTTTGTAGAGCTTTTTGTTTTTCTGGCTTTGACTAGAAATAAGTATCGTTATGCAGGAGAAAGCAAAGGTACATGTAATTTTGAAGTATTTGACTCTAGAAGCATTATGGTCGGCAGGTCAGAATTTGGCTATCAGGATGTCTGGATTGTGGCAGCATGCCAATTTTTTCCTTCTTTGTTTGCTCTGCTTGGCTCTGGCTATGCTCTAGTCAACAAGGATTGGTTGCAAATCTCATTAACATTGCTGGAAAGTGTTCATATGTGTGCAAAGGATGAGGCTCCAAACACCCGAATATTCATCAGCAATGACTCAGAGACCAGAAGACCTTAACTCATAACAACACAAACTCGAGGCTGATGCTCCCAAACACAATTTGAAGTCAGGGATGGCTGGGAGAATTCATTACACAAACTAGCTGCTGTGGGCCAGCACCACTGAGAGTTGAGCAGTGGGACCAGCGGGGTGCAAGGAACATCCACATACTCTCACCTGGGGTTCCTTTCCCTGGTGACACTTGATAAATGCACAGGAAATGCTGGCATTCAATTTTGACCTTCATTCTTTGAAAGCATAGAGGGAAAACTTAGAAAAGGAAAAAAGTGGATAATAATCTCTTTCCCTTCCTTTTCCTTGTTAAACCAGCAGGCTTTACCCAGCAGGCTGCCAAACAGTACAGGCCTGTTTTCCTCCTCTCTCTCTGTCCCAGCGGGAATCACCAATACCTCAAACTGTGCCATGGTGGGAGACCTGTCTGGCAAATCCACTGCTCAGCAGCGGGGAGGTTGCAGGCATTTGCAACCAATGCAGCCGATTCAGAGAGGCCGTCAGAGCTTCCAGAAACCAGCAGGATCGGGGCAGAAGGGTCAGAGGGTCTCAGCCTGGGAAGGAGGAATAACAGGTCAGAGCAGGTACGAGTGATTTGCAGCACCCAGAGTCAGCTTCCTGGTACTCTAGCAGAGGTAAAACGAGAACTTGTAGGGCCACTTGATGCTTCGGTTGTAAAATTACACCTGGCTCAGCAAAGCACGAGAGCACTTGGTGATGTCTACAGGTGAAGCAATCACACGCTTGGCAACAGGATGGAGCACGTTCATCCTGACAGGGGTATGTTGGAAAAACAAGGCCTCCCAGGAGGAAAACTTGGTCTCTGCAATGGAGAGGAGAGGAGAGGGGAGGGGAGGGGAGGGGAGGGGAGGGGAGGGGAGGGGAGGGGAGGGGAGGGGGGAGGGGAGGGGAGGGGGGGAGGGGAGGGGAGGGGAGGGGAGGGGAGGGGAGGGGAGGGGAGAGGAGGGGAGAGGAGGGGAGAGGAGGGGAGAGGAGGGGAGAGGAGAGGAGAGGAGAGGAGAGGAGAGGAGAGGAGAGGAGAGGAGAGGAGAGGTGCAGAGAGGAGAGGAGAGGAGAGGAGAGGAGAGGAGAGGAGAGGAGAGGAGAGGAGAGGAGAGGAGAGGAGAGGAGAGGAGAGGAGAGGAGAGGAGAGGAGAGGAGAGGAGAGGAGAGGAGAGGAGAGGAGAGGAGGGGAGGGGAGGGGAGGGGAGGGGAGGGGAGGGGAGGGGAGGGGAGGGGAGGGGAGGGGAGGGGAGGGGAGGGGAGGGGAGAGGAGGGAAGAGGAGAGGAGAGGAGAGGAGAGGAGAGGAGAGGAGAGGAGAGGAGAGGAGGAGGAGAGGAGAGGAGAGGGAGGAGAGGAGAGGAGAGGAGAGGAGAGGAGAGGAGAGGAGAGGAGAGGAGAGGAGAGGAGAGGAGAGGAGAGGAGAGGAGAGGAGAGGAGAGGAGAGGAGAGGAGAGGAGAGGAGAGGAGAGGAGAGGAGAGGAGAGGAGAGGAGAGGAGAGGAGAGGAGAGGAGAGGAGAGGAGAGGAGAGGAGAGGAGAGGAGAGGAGAGGAGAGGAGAGGAGAGGAGAGGAGAGGAGAGGAGAGGAGAGGAGAGGAGAGGAGAGGAGAGGAGAGGAGAGGAGAGGAGAGGAGAGGAGAGGAGAGGAGAGATGTTATGTGGGGTGGAAGAGCAGTTTAAAGAACTGGAAATAATGTGACTTTGGTCTGTGAATGGCTTTTGTGGAAGCTCTCCCAGTCTGAGATAATTTTCCATGAAGGGATAAAAAGAAGCCATTGCTTAAATCCATTAAAGGTGGTGGAAGTAAACTACACATCAGTATTGTTCTCACCCTCTGCACAGAGGGAAGGAGGATCCATTTTTGGACAAATCAAAGCCTTGGTGCTGAGAGTTTGTCTTCAAGTTTAGGCAAGTAAAAACCCAAACCAAGCAAACAAAAAAACCCAACCAATCAACCAACCAACCAAACAAAAAACAAACAAAAAATCAACCCCAAATTGTGAAGGAGGAGGAAGGAAAAGGAGGGAGGAAGAAAGAATTCTAGAAAAGCTGCTCCCTTGCATAATGAGCCCAGGAGGTTTAGCTCCTCCAAACACTGTTGATCAACATATGTAGATATTTAAGGAGAAATCTGTTTGCCACTGAAGTCATCTTCACTGCTGCTGTGGACTTCAATGATGCCAGAATTTCATGTGCTCTGTTGCAAATGAAGTGTATGACAATTCAATGTATAAAACCCATCACAAAAGAACGGGCCAAGAGTACGGGGGGCCTATTCTTCATCCCTATATAAAACTGGACACTCTGCACTGCAGAAACACGTTTATAAGAACATTTTTGGCATGGTGCACAGGAAGATAGCTTCATATATAGCCATCAGTGAAATAAGGAATATGAATAATCCCAACTCTCTTGCCATAAAAAGCCTTACTGTAAGAGCAAGAAAGTAAATAAAATACATGTACTACATCCTTTCTCCAGCCCCACATGATGTACAGAACAAAGGTATTTAAAACAGCTATAATTGGATAGAGTGTAGCTTGAAAGTGTCCTGAAAGGACATAATTACAATAATCAATGCAATAATATGGGATAAGACCTTGCATTATGCCTAGACCTGCACCTTGACTCAAAGGATTTTCTCTCTAGAGCAGAGCCCTGAAATCCAGGTTGTTTTGCATTCTGAGGCTACGGCTGACAAGCATATGAAGCAGCAGCTGCTCCATCATTGCTCCATTTCAGATGTCAAAGTCTGACCCTGTCAAACCCACTCACAGCCTCACATGTTCCGGTGAGGAGCTGGAAAAGTGCACGGACTTATTCACCAGAGCACTGTTCATTCATAACAAAGTCATCTGTGCTACCCACATCCATTAGCCAGAATTTGAAATACCACACAGAAAAGCAACTGCCTAAAATTTTCATGAACTGAGGTATTGGTCCTTGAGACATGAATGGAAAGAGAATCGGAAGTGCGCTTGTGATGATGAGTCATGGGTTTAAAGGGATATTGCCAGGTAAATATTCCTTTCGAGCCTTCCTCTTTCTATTACCAGCACTTATCTCGCTGCACCGTTGAAAATCTGCAGGGCTGCATCCTTGCCTGGCAAATTCCAGCTGAGCACCCCAAGCCACCATTCCCTGCTCAAAGCCTAAATGGTCACACCAGGACTGAGACCACAGCATGGCCTTTAATGTAAAGGATATTGCAGCACTAGTCAAGAGGTGTTCAGCTTTTCTGGATGGACACGCCATGAACCTGGTGGTGGCAGAAGGTCACCCATCCACCAAGAGTTTCTCCGAAGACTGGAGGACATTATGGCCCATGAAGGGTGCATTTTCAGGAGGGGCTTCTACACCGAAGCATGGGGTGGCCCTGCAAACACTCTGCTTATGGCATGAGCTTGTAGCAAAGCAAGGAATATTTCAACAAAGGTCTGAGAGAGACAATTACATGTAAAACCACCTGGGTTTCCAGAAGATTCTGTATTAATACATTTAGAGGAATTAATGCAATCGTCCAATCAGCTACCCACCAGTAATGGAGGCTGCACAAATTAGGCAAATTGCTCGGTTTCCCGCTCACCCTTACGCTGGAGTACCTATATGATGAGGACAAAACCTACATTTGGAAATGCTGGCTGTGGAGAGAGATCTTTGGATGTCCCAGTCAGTCAGCTGTTCCTCACAGGTTGGAGCTACACCTCTTCATTCAGGTAATGAAGAGTTCAAAAGAGAATTAGCACTTTTTTCTCATAAAGAGAGGATTTCCATGAGAAGGGCTGGTAAATCCAGCCAGGTTGGTGGAGAAGGGACAGAAGAGTCTGCCATGTGAAAAGAGAGGGGACAGAGAAGGGAAAACTATTAGAAGGGATAGAGTTGGAAGTGGTGGAAAGAGAAAGAGGAATCTCAAGGGTAGGCAGTAATATAGGTGTTACTAGTCATGGTGCAGAGTGATCTAGAAGCTTATAGAGACAGAGGACTTTGCTGATGTATGCACAGACCACGTTCTTCTTGTCCCTTGTGAGGATCACAGCGAGTTGTCAGAGTCCCCAGTGCCTCGACACAGTTTGGGTGAAGGATCTGGATGTCAGATGGACTACTGGTTTCCTCCAACCTAGTGGCAAGTTTATCATCAAGGTAGGCAGTGCTGAGATACACCAAGGGTACCTTGTGCATGACCAGTACGGCCAAGGTGTGTGAATAAATTTCCTGCACACATGAGTGCTGTCCCACTGGGTGATGGAGTGGTCAGGATACCACTGGAGAGGATAGTATGTCCCACTGGTGGTCCCAGCACAACTGAGGTATGTCATACCTCCTTCATGCTGTAGTGGTCACTCGAGGTACCTTAAGCAGCCACAATGTGTGGCTTGGGCAGCAGTGCATGGCTTTGCAGCTCTCTGTGAAGTTCACCTGCCCTTGGACCTGGAAGACAGCATGAATACACATATTTATTTCCCAAAGTGGGGACCACAAGTACCTCTGAAGGCAACCTTTTACATCCAGACATCAGTGGGCCACTGTCAGGACAGATGCCTGTACAGATGCAAGGTGCTCTGGGCGCTAGAGGGATCTTGTATCTCTATTACTGCCATTTGGTCAAAAGAGGGGATTGTCCCTTTCTACTCCGTGCTGGTGCAGCCTCAGCTTGAGTCCTGTGTGCAATTTTGGGCAACACAAGATAAGAAAGATACAGAGCTTTTAGAGAGCATCCAAAGGAGGGCTACAAAGACGGTGAAGGGCCTTGAGGGGAAGCCGTGTGAGGAGTGGCTGAGGTCACTTGGTCTGTTCAGCCTGGAGAAGAGGAGACTGAGAGGAGACCTCATTGCGCTCTACAGCTTCCTTGTGAGGGGAAGAGAAGGGGCAGGCACTGATCTCTTCTTCCCTGTGGTGACCAGTGACAGGACCCAAGGGAATGGTCTGAATTTGTGTTAGGGGAGGTTTAGGTTGGATATCAGGAAAAGGTTCTTAACTCAGAGGGTGGCTGGTCACTGGAACAGGCTCCCCAGGGCAGTGGTCACAGTACCAAGCCTGACAGAGTTCAAGAAACACTTGGACAATGCTCTCAAGCACATGGTGTGACTCTTGGGGCTGTCCTGAGCAGGGACAAGAGTTGGACTTTGATGATCTTTGTGGTCTCTGCCTCCTTAGGGTATTTTATAATTCTGATTCTCTGATCTTCCCAGAGGTGGTGCAGCACAGGGCAGATGCACAGCACCTCCTCAGCAGGTGTATCCTGTGATGTGCAGTGTGGATGGCCTTGGCACAGACAGCTCATGAGGGGTGAGGACTCAGCAGAGCAGTGTCCGTGGGCAGCCCTGTGTAGAGCAGGGCTGAGATGTTACATTGAACCTAAAGTCATTTAGTTCACTGTTCCCTGCCTGCCTTATCTTCCATCAGCCATGCAGCCATGCATTATCTTCCATCCTCTATTGAAACAGCTGGTTCCTGGGGCTGGGGCCACCTTCCGTGAAGCATATTTTGTTCAATATCCAGCGCTGCCATATTGTGGTCCATGACTTCTTGCTGGGAGTTGCAAGGCTCCATCACTGAACGGTAACTCAGCATAGATTAAGGAGCAGGGGGCAAGGGAGGAGCATTTGAAAATATTGATGTCACAGCCCTCCCCTCTTCCTCATGTTCTCTTTTCACTCTAGCTCTCTAACAAAAACCTTAATCTAAAAATAGTATCGTAGAGAAGCCTTCTGCATTGACACGTGAAACAATCTTTGCCTAAATTCTGCAAGATATCATCAGCTTGTGGAGCCTGTCAGCAGGTCAGCTCTGTGACTGAAGTTTATGAGCAGGGCTGACAAGGTTGTGCCTGTCTGTCTGTGCCAGCAGCAAATCACAAGGTTTCTAAACCAGATCCTCTTATTAACAGCAGTCCCTGTTCCTTGTTTTTATTTGTAGGACTGATTGAGGGCACTGTAAACCTGTAAGTGAGCAGTCCAAGGACGTGAGTTAGAGTCTGGGGGTCAGTCTCGGTGGGGAACAGCTTTGTAAGTGTGTGCACTGCCCGTGATTCCCCTGGTTTGCTGAGATAGAAGCTCCGAAAAAAAGGAGCATGTGAGGTAATACACAAGAGAAGTAGGTTACCCATGACTTACTGGTATTCTTTAGCTCTCTTGCCTCTAGAGAATGGCACTCTTGGAAACACACAGCTGTCATGCAGACCTTATCAGATAAAAGGCAGTTTGCCTGGGGAAAAAAAAATGCTTTATTTACTGAATTCTGATGCTTTGTACCAGATGACTCATTGTCACACTTCTTTTTCCCTCTTCTCACTGAACTAGAATCGTGTAGCAAGTTACTTTCACCCATTATGGTTTGTTGATAAGATGAAAGGACAAATTTTAAACTTTAAGATTTTTCTTATCCTATCAGAGATGAGCATCTTTAAATTTTTCTCTCTGGTCAGCTGGTTGGCATTTGGAGCTGAGGAGTGCCATTTAGTATGAGTGACCTCAGACCTGAAATTTAAATATTTTATAGAGTTCTTTGCATTGGTTCTGGGACCCTCAAGTTGGGGGCATGAAGGTTGTTTGAATCCAGCTCTGCTTGCTGGATTTAGCCAAGGACATTTGCATAAGTATAATTCCTTGGGTATGACATTAAAAAATCACACAAATTACAGTTTTCCCCACTGTTTCCCAGAGTCTGATCTAGCTCTCCAGGAAGGTGACAAGAGAATGATTTGGTTTTAATTAGAATTGGATAAAGACTTCGAATACAATGGGCCAACTATTTATTTTGCATGGAGTAGACGGAGTACAACTGGCTTTAATAAAGATGTGCCAGTTTACAGCATGTGGCAAACTGACAACATACAGTTCCTTAACAGCTAAAAAATGCATTAACTTTACAACCACAGGCTGATGTCAGGATTTGAGTGTCAAAACACTTGGATTTGAGCCATTTGAGGAAACAGGTGGGGTGGATAATGAAAACCAAGCGAGTATTTTCTCTTAATAGTAGTTCCACCTCTGTTATTCTTTCATGTTAAATATCAAAATCCCAAATTTTTGCAGATGAGACATTTTGGTGTGTGCTAGGCTGAAAGAAACACAGTCTAGTACAGACCTTCTAGTAGAGCATATCCCCCAGCTTTTAGACCAGAAGCAGTAATATTTGGTAGATTATGAAAGCCAGGCAGACAAATAGACCAAGCCTTTAATTACATGTCCTGGAGAATTTCTAGATCCTCTTAAATTGTTTTATTCTAATTTTATGAAATGAGAAAAAGGTCCACATGTGGGTGGCTCGATTTGTATTGAAATAAGATGGAAGATTAAGACAAGAGCACTACTTTATTACATATATCTGTTTTCCTTACAGAAAAAAAAGGTAATTAGTTAAATTAATTACTTTAATTATACAGACCCATTATAATAGCTTTTGATCATGTTAAATAATGACAGAACACTTATGAGGTAGGGTTCACCTAAGAAAAGTCATCACAGTAGGCATTTAGGCTCAAAGGGGTGGCTGCAGTTAGCACACAGCAGGATTTTATGTAGATAGAATTAGGATAAAGAAAATTGATTTTTAACCAACCATGAGGACCACAAAAAGAAAAATTATCATGCTCCTTAAGGGAACAGAAGTGCAGTCAACCCCATGGGAAGAGAATTAAACTTCATTTCTCAATGAAGCTGAATTTCAACAAGATTCAGTAATTAAACTGCTTGCTTTGGCAGTCAGGATATTTGCAGCCAAATTATTGTTTCTTCCCGCCTAATTTATAGGAAGGCATATTTGCATTCAGTGCTTGTCTAAGTCACAGCCGCACCACGGCGTTTTCTGCTTCGAGGCCAAAGGCTGGAGAGGAATCTGAGCACTTGACAGAAGCCGGAGGTCAAGCCCCACCACCTCCACTCGTGCTGGACCGCAGAGCCTGTCCCTCCAAGAACCACAGCCAACCCTGCTTGTCACTAGCTATTCTCGTCAAATTAAGGGAAATTTTGACACAGAAATGGCAACCCCTTCGAGGTTATGTGTTTCACAGGCAGCTTATCTGTATTAAGTTGTGCCAGTATATGTTGAAGAAAACATTTGCCTTGGGCTCTGAGACAGTTTGATCACTGTTATTAGCACCTGGAAAAGCTTTCACAGGGAGTGGACCACTGTCACACGACAGCTGTCTGTCACCAGGGTGTTCTGAGGAGTTACAAGGAATGAGGTGTTGGAGGCATGTGAGATTGCTTGAGACTTGCCCTGAATTTACAGCTTTTTCCTTGTGGTTCAAAGGCAATTTCTGTGATGCTCCATTCCTCCAGGCCTTAGGAATTAAAAATTGAGCAGGTCATGTGCACTGGCCTGAGCCCCACCACCACCATCATCAAACCTGTGAGCCGTCACCAGTTGGTTTCTTCTGGAATACAAAGAAGTTTGTCCCAAAGGGGACACGGGGTGCAATGCCCCTGGGCTGGCTGGCACCCCAGGCTCCTGGTGCCAAGCAGAGCTGCTGCTTCAAGCCTTCCTTGCACCACACAACAGAGCTGATCATCCCACTGCTGACTACAGAGCAGGAGCAACAAGTCTGAAGGAGAAGAGGGAGGAGAGGTGGAACAGCAAAGGCTGGGAAAAGAAGTGGATCTGAGCAGACAGAAAGAAAAGAGGAAGGAAAGGAATAAGGAAGGATGGCATTTGAGTGGGCTGGTAAGGAGGAGAATAAATGTATCTGGGAAGAATCACATTTGCTCACTCCTTTCTAAATTAAGACTTGTAAACTAAAGTAAGGAAAATAATTGGGAAAACAAGAAGCAGGTGCAAAGCAGGATGCAATGCGTGGCTGGTAATGAGGAAGAGGATTTTTCTTCGTCATGTGGAGGAAATGCCAGGATAACAAGGGAAACAGATGCTGCTTCCTGGCAGCTTGAGTGAAAGGTAATGTCAGGAAAGCCAGGAGGGGACATGACTTATCACTTTCTGTGATTTTTCAGTCCCCATAATGGCCTTTTTTATCAGATTACAAGATAAAAAGGAGAAAAGAGTGAAAATGGAAGTCTTGCTGCATATGCATGAAGGACAGCAGGGCAGCAGCCAAGTGGAGGGACTCAGTTATGTCCCAACTGGAGACAGAAGTGTGAAGAGAAGAGAAGAGAAGTTCTCTTCACTAGTGTGAAGAGAAATGCCAAAATTTCTCCCGTGGCTTGTGTACAAGCAAAATTCCTCCTCACCTTATCAAAATCCCTTGAAAATTTGAAGCATTGGAAAACTATTTTCAGTAAGATAAACAAGAAGGCTAGTCCCCAAATGGAAGTCTATATAGAGACAGAATATAGAGAGCTGTTTAAGGAATTGTTTCCTTTAAAAATTCAAATCTGTTGTAAGATTATATGAAGGAATTTTTAGTTTTGTTATTACTTCAGAAATTCCCTGAGCTGTGTGACTGGACTTGCAGCTCCCCTAGGTCTTCCTGCCCCAAGTTCACACCTAATAGAGCAGTGATTGATGGATGTTACCATGAGAAGGCTGCTCTTCGGCCACTGAAGGAACAGAAAATCAAGTATTAGCCAAGCTGCTGTTGCAAAACACCACCACGACACCTCCTGGACCCATGGCTAGGACAGCCACCAACAGGTCTTGTAGTGAGGGCTCATTTGTAGCTGCAAATTCAGACTCTAAGGGTGTCCTGTTGGTCCAGCTGCATGAGCTTCCACACAGGCTCAAGCCAGCTGCACATACAGATGTGGAAATGACTTTCATATGCAAGTTGTCCAAACCTTTTTTTGTGTCAAAACTTACATTTAAAAGCTTGCCATGGATCTGCCTGTGTTCTCTCTCTGGGTTACTTTGTGATATTGCTAACCACAGATTAGACAATACTCTCCTGGCCTTGCCAACATCAGGGTTTGACATGAGTCAGAAACTTTGAATGTATGGATTGATTCCATCAACAAGATGAAGCCACAATACCTCTTGGAGGAGAGTAATTTATTTCAAGGCCACTGGAAGGTACAATGGCCCTCTCCAAGAAGAAAACATCACCACCCTGGTTGCATCTTCCAGCAGTCATCAAGCCATTACGACTTCAGGTTGGCAACACCACCTGCAGCAGTGGCTAGAATATGACTGGATGATTCCTGAAGTCACTCTCTCCCTCCTACATAATTTTCACTCACTGCCTTATTTCTGTTCTTTTTGTTCTTGTTAGCTAATAACTAGCTAAGTCAAAGTCACCTTTCATCATGTGTGATCCAAAAAAAATATATCCTAGAAGTAATACCCAGAACAGTGAAACATAATTAGAAGCGTGCCAGTTTCTGAAGCAGCTGTGATGAATCTGTGTTTCTCCAGACAGTTTGCTAAAAAAAAAAAAAAAAAATCAGTGTGGAAGGCAGTAACCTTTGTGATAGGATTTGCTCTGGTTTTTTCTCACTTCGTATGTGGTTTTCATGTTGTCTCTCTGAAAGAGTAACCAGAATGAATAGCCACTGCCATAGGTCAGGAAGGATTCCCAACTCTTCCTCTCCCACAATGCAGGACACTGCAAGACCAATCCTAAATTCACCAACAATATAAGAAAATGTAAAATTTTCCCTCTAATCGGTAAAGGAGCAGGAAAAAAGGTGTTCATACAATAAAATTCACTGTCTTATATTTCAAGTGCTTTAACCACTTGCCCATCCCTTTTTGTGTCTTCAAAAAGAAACTGAAAAATTCTTTAATGGTGGCTGTTACTACAAAAACAAGCCAACAATCGCTTGCTATAAACCCCTGATTTAATGGTGATTGTTTAATCTTGCAGCAGTAAACCCAAGACTTTACATGAGATGTAAACCTGATTCCTTCTTTAGCCCAAGACACTCCTTTATCATGAACTCATATGCATCAAAAGGCAAAATTTAGCCTGGAGTAGCTCTTCTTTTATGATCTTACATGTAAATATTACTTTTGTATCCCCTGAGGCCGTCTAGATATTCTGAAGAAATTAGAGACAAAGATGGAGCAATTCTCAGCTCGAGCGATTAAATCAGCTTAATAGAAACCCAGGATCAAGGAAGAGCATTTCCTTCCTAACTCCCTGAGCTCCTGATGGGCTCAGCTCTGGGGCAGGAACAAGCCACTAGCCACATCCTTAATCACAGCTCCTGAGAGATGGCTTGCGTGTTGTCTGCTGCATTGTATAGGGTACGGCTCCCAGTTACAAAAGTCTAGACTAGTTTTACCCTAAGTTTATCAGACTAATTCAGATCTCACTAATTTCGAACTCACTTCAAAAACAAAAAAAGAATGCACCCCATGTGTGCCATGACTTTACATGATTTTCTTCCCTTTAAGAAAAAAAAGCATGCTAACAATTCAGCTGGTGCAAATTTCACTTAGTGTCTGAAATAACCAGAATGTATTTCAACATAAATTCTTTACTTCTGCTGTAATTTTCCCCAGACCTGAAGAATAATGAACGGTTTTATGTCCCCCACCAGCTCTGTGGTTCCTCAGTGGAATTCTTCTCTCCAGATTTCCAAGTTCAGTCACTTTCTCAAGATGCAATTTCAAGCTAATAATACTAATAGCTCTGTGCCTAGCAGTCCTCTACAGTCAAGGACCTGGAACAGGATTCATAGGGGACATGTTTGTTTTGGGTTTGTTGAGGGTTTTTTTGCCTCTTGTGACAAGTGCCATCATAGACTCAGAATTCTCTTAAGTTAGTGAAACTGCTTCTGGAGTTTGCTACAATGCTGTATTTTAAGTCTGTGCATTGATGATCTTTATACACTTATACCCTTATCCACTTCGTGGAGCTCATTACATTAATTGTTTGACCTTTCCTATAATGAAGTGAACATTCTGCTACTCTCACTACTCTCCCTTCTGTGTGACCCTTCCAGATCTATAGCAGGATTCTGTTGGGCAAAAAGCTGGCGGACAGGTTGGGCACAAAGGTATACAGTGAACAGAGTGACATCAGGCTGGCGACCGGTCACTAGTGGGGTTCTGCACGGCTCTGTTCCTGACCGGCGCTCTTCAACATCTTCATAAATGACGTGGACGTAGAATCAAAGGTATACTAAGTAAGTTTGCTGATGATATTAAGTTGGGAGGAGCTGTTCGCTCCCTTGAAGACAGAGTGGCCCCTCAGAGAGACTTCGACAAATCAGAGAGATGGGCAATCACCAGTTGTATAAAATTCAACAAGGGAAAGTGCTGGATTCTGCACCCGGGACAGGACAACCCTGGATGTACAGACAGACTGGGGAATGAGAGGCTGGAGAACAGCACTGCAGAAAGGGACCTGAGGGTCCTGGCTGATGGCAAGTTGAACATGGGTCAGCAGTGCCCTGGCAGCCAGGAGGGGCAGCCGTGTCCTGGGGGGCATCAGGCACAGCATCGCCAGCCGGGCAAGGGAGGGGATTGTCCCCCTCTGCTCTGCACTGGGGTGGCCTCACCTTGAATCCTGGGGGCGGTTTTGGGTGCCACAATATAAGAAGGATATAAAGCTATTAGAGAGCCTCCCAAGAAGGGCCATGAGGATGGTGAAGGGCCTTGAGGGAAAGCCGTATGAGAAGTAGCTGAGGTCACTTGGCTTGTTCAGCCTGGAGAAGAGGAGACAAAAGGGAGACCTCATTGCAGTCTACAGCTTCCACGTGATGGGAAGAGGAGGCGCAGGCACTGAGCTCTTCTGTCTGGTGACCACTGACAGGACCCAAGGGAATGTCCTTGTTTGTCCTTGATCCAAGGGAAGTTGTGTCAGGGAAAGTTTAGGCTGGGATATTAGAACCCCTAATAGGTATGGGTGGTTGGGCACTGGAACAGGCTCCCCAGGGAAGTGGTCACAGCACCAAGTCTGACAGAATTCAGAAAGTGTTTGGACAACACTTTCAGGCACAGTGTGTGACTCTTGGGGTGTCCTGATCAGGGCCAGAAGTTGGACTTCCATGATCTTTGTGGGTTCCTTCTAACTCAGGATCACAGAATCATTTCATAGAATGGATTGAGCAGCAAGGAACCTTAGAGATATCCTACTTCCAACCCCCCTGCCATGGGCAGGGATACCTTCCACTAAGTAGCTAAGGAAGGCTGCTCAAAGACTCATCCAGCCTGGGTACCTTAGTGGGTATGGGGCAGCCGTAACTTCTCTGGGCAACCTGTTCCAGTGCCCCACCACCCTCTTAGTACGGAATTTCTTCCTGATATCTCATGTAAACCTACCCTCTTTCAGTTTGAAGTCTTTCCCTCTTGTCCTATGACTACATGACCTTGGATAAAGACCCTCTCCAGCTCTCTTGGAGACCCACTTGAGGTACTGCAAGGTTCAGCCTGGGCCTTCTCTTCTCCAGGCTGAACAACCCCAGCTCTCTCAGCCTGTCTTCACAGGAGAGGTGCTCCAGCCCTCTGAGCACCTTCCCAGTCATCCTCTGGTGTCACTCCAACAGGTCCATATATTTATGTTGAGAGCCTCAGACCTGAATGCAGCACTCCAGGTGGAGTCCCACCAGAGCAGAGCAGAGGTGCAGAATTTCCTCTCAGGATATGGTTGGCTTTTTGGATTGCAAGTGCGTATTGTCAGGTCATGTCAAGCTTTTTATTCACCAATGCTTCCAAGTCCTTCTCTTATTAAGAGTTGCTCTGAATACATTCTGGTAGTGCTTGGAATTGCCCTGACCTCAGTGCAGGACCTTGCACCTGGGATATTCTATGATTAAATAATTCTATGAGCTATCAGGGGAGCTTTTCATCAGATGTAGTCCAAGATGGAGAGGGATACAACATGGATCCCTGGTAAAGGTAGCAGACGCCCTGTTCCGTTCCATTCAACTCACATGTGAAAGGACATGAGGGACCTCTGACAGGTAGCAGCTGCTGCCATAAAGAAGCATAATACAGTGAGTGAAGCTGAAGATAGCCCCTCAAAAACCTGTAAATGTTAAAAACCAATTAATAAATCATAAATAGAATCACAATTTTCAACCCTACCAGTTTAAATAACATTGTTGTGATTGGTGTTTGATTGGAGTCTCTTGGCCTGAAAGTCACACTGGGCTTAGCAGAGCAGAGTTTAAGCTCTGTCTTCTAGAGAGAGAACTGAAACAACCTGAACCATCACCAAAATACAGACAGCACACTGTGGCCAGTGAAAAGTCACATGGTGTGACTGGCAATGCTTTACAAAGTGAGTTTGGATGAGTCTGTGAACAGAAGCAGTAAGAAAACAGGAAGAGGAAAGGAAGAGAATATCATGAAAGTTGGAAGTAAAGCAAAGGGGCATAAGTAAGAAAAAACTTTATTTCAAATAAAATTTCTGAGTGGAAAAAAACAAACAAACAACATAAAGCAATAAAACAGAAACATTATTTCCTGTTGGTGGATTCTTACCATACAAGGGAAAACAAGACATATTTCCACAACGGGTGGATCTGTTGGATCACATGAAAGAAACAACCAGCTCTATCAACCATTCTTCTAACAATCAGAAATCAGGGATGAAGAAAGTAACAGAAAGAACCAGGACTATATCCAGGCAGATCTGTTTTTTAAAGCCCAGGAGCTGCAAGGGCAAGAAATACAAGGTTAAATATAGGTCAGCTGCAGAGCTGGAGGAGTCCCCAGTGAGGAGAGCATGGGCCAGGATTTGAGAAATTGGGTAGCACTTCAGATTTATCTTCCACTTCACTGTGCTGCATTTTAGTCCCACTGATGTGAAAGAGAAATCTTTCCTACCTACCAAAGTAAGCTGTGAGGAATAAAGTAATTTAGCACTCTGGAGATTCGCTGGTGTGATTTGCTGCCAGTTAGACAACAACTGAACACCTAGAAGAAAGGCCAGCTAGGTTTTCATGTTATCTGGGACTCCTTTGCTTGGATAGAGCCTGAAAACCTCCCACAATTTACAGCTCTTGGGCCTAAATATACTTTCAGTGCCCAACCTGAGTCTCACCAGAGCTGGTAGGAGTGTGGTCACCTGGGCAGACACTGAGGTGAAACAAGCTATAAGGTAATGCTGGAGTCAGTAGTGCCCAGCACTGCACCTGCATCAAAGGCTTCCAGCAACAGGCATGCTGATCAATAGAATTTACAACTAAATTATTGGGATAAGTAATAGATAAACTATACAACTTATTTCATAAAATATGTAATTAAATGTTATTTGTGAACTAGGAAGTCCAGCATGAAGATTAAGGTGACAGTCCAAAGCAGCAGTGAAGGTCAACTCCCCTTCTCAGCCATGTCCCAGAAGCACCAAGACACACCTAATGTGCCTCACAAGATTGATGGGAGGGAGAGTTTCCTTAGTCATCCACAGAGAGCAGACAATGACATTTCCTCTGTTGTCTCTTCACAGGGTGGGAGGGAGGAGGCTGGCTGCATCTGCTACAGGACCTCACAGCAAGGTGATGGTGATAAGAGCCCCAGCAGCCCTTGCTGGCTGTTAGCATCCCATCATCAGCAACCCTGAAACCACCAGCGTCTCTCCTGTGCCTCTCATCTGACCCATTTCCTCACTGGACTCACACCAGCCATCAGAGCCTACCTGTACCATCACATTTAGCAGCAGCACCCACATGAGCGCATCTCACAAGCTGTTTAACTAGCAATGAACTGCAGAAATTAGTAAGAGAAAGGAACAAATACAGATCTTATAGGAGGTTTTAAGTTGCTTACCCAGTTTCTCCAGTTTTCCTAAGGTTGTCTTCTCATCCATAAAATTCTAGTATAGACAGAAGAGGGTTTCCCAGTCTGCTTTGCTTGTAAAAGCACAGCACCGTAGGCAGGTAGGTAGACTTTTTCTTTAAATAAGTTAGCATAGGTTGTTGCTGGCATGAAGCAGATTAAAGTCAGAGGCATGTGTTAAAACAATTGCACTGGAGAATTCTTCACATTAAACAGTGTCCTTGTTAAAATATTTATAGGAGAATAATTTTCAGATAAGAAAGCCAAATAGTCACATTAAATGCTCCCATGCCTTGAGTTTTGAAATAGGGTGTTTAAAAATAAATTTAAAAATCCCCCAAACTGAAAATCCTGTACGAACAAGAAAGCCCAGTCTCAATGCAGAGGCTCATCTCTCTGAGAATCCTTGTCAGATTAACCTCAGACTTTACACACACAAAAATCCTTCTCTGGCTAGAGAAAGTAATTGAAAACTTGTGAGTAGAAAGCAGCTTTTTTTCAGAAAGCTAGGAAAAGGAGGCTTAGCTAGGTATAAAGCTAGGTGTAATCCTCACAATGGAATCACTGGAATATTCTTAACATACGAAATATTTTAGGTTTTAAACTCCATACCTTGTAGTCTCACTACATTGCATCTACAGACTATCAGACTGTTAGGCTTCCTACCGTTTTTCCTGGTACTTTTTTTCTGTTGGAAAACATTAGAATCTAAACCCGATACAGCTGTAGTAGTCGAACAGCTGCCTCACTTTTGAGATGAATGGTGCAGCTTTATCCTCAAATGCACTTACTGCTGACTGATGTAAGACACTCCCCAGGTGATCACATCCAACCTCCTATCTCTCAGCAGCTCCATCACTGGGAGATGAGGGCATTAGCTGTGGGGATGGGCTGGAGGGCCGGCAATAGCCTTTACCTGCTGACCTGAAGGTTTTGCTGGAAAAAGATATGCCCAGCCACAACCACTGCTACAAGCTGCGGCAAGTGGTTCTGCTTTTGTCTTCACAGAGAGAAGCCCAGTCACACCCAGTTCTTCCCAACATTTTGTATTGCCTTGGTGCTTCTGATCTTGGTGCTTCTTCAGCCTATGCAGCTGGTTAGAGACTTCCCTTGACCAGGAGAGCAGAAATACCTCCTGTTCCTTTACAATGGCAAAACCAGCCTCTTGTGACTTTGGTGCGGGCTTGGAGGAGGTCAAATCCATGGCCTTCTCTGCTGAGCTTGGAGGTGAGTCTGCAAAGCATGAATGCTTAGCAGGAGCAGCCGAGGTCTGTCAAAGGCTTGCCTAAGCAGTTCACAGGCATGCAAACACAAAATACTGGCATTTCCTTCAGTTTCATTTCTTAGGCTGCTCAGTGTAGTCCCTCCTTTCGGTAGCAGAAATTCTTGGTTGTGTTTTTCTCCATTAGAGTTGTTGGATGCCAGTAATTTCATTATATGTATCTTTTTGCAATACAGCACACTGCTTCAGTTCTTGTATAATGTTCAGCACTTTCAGGAATTATATCAACTCTAGAAGAGTCTGATCCTGCTCTTATGGCAGGCAATGACAGGACTTTTCCATGAAACCCGTACATGCTCACTATCCATTTAATCACTCCTCAGAAGGCAATGAAAATAGCAAGTGGCAGGAGGCAGGCAGGAGAGGGGTGGTGCGCTGACTCTGCAGCAGCCAGCTCTTGAGAGCAGCCCCAGCATTTAGACTGTTCACAGCCCCAAAACACTGTCCTGGCAGCCAGGATCAACAGCATGGTGGGGTTTGTCCTCCCCTCCCATTTCGGCATAAGGTCAAACTGATCTGCTGTCCAGCACCTGCTAACTGGGGATATGTGTTTATTAGTGGTAGAAGCTGATCTCACTGTGATACATGCCATCCACTGCTCTACCTAACACCTAAATTTCCTTTAGCCCTTCTTCCCTCCCCTGCTCAGCCTGGCAATCTCAACTGAAGAACTCCCCTTAAGAAAAAACCGAGCTGTGCGTTGCAGGGAACCCAATTATGATACCAGAGCTGGAATCTGGGCACTAAGGCTGCTAGCGTGAGTTTGCTAGTGAATTTCTCAAATACTTTTTGGGGTTTCTTTCACATTTTAGGAAAATCAGCAGGAGAGACACTGGAAAATTCACAAGCACCTCATACACCTCTAAGTAAGTGTAAACACCTGGGGATGTTCAGTGATAAGTTTAACAGCTTATGTAGGAAGTCACTAGCTGTTCGAACATGTAACTATATGTTAACAAGCTTAACAGGGCAAAAAAAAGCAATTATTCAATAATTGGAGTACGGGATGCTTTTCTTCCTTGTTTCCCTGCAGACTGGAGGCAGCTTATGTACCTTTACCTGTCCAAGTTAAAAAAATATTATAAAATGACCCTTTAGGAGCCCTTCAGCAGCTTGGCAAGAGTGCCATTCTAGTTCTTTCAACAATCAGATAGACTCAAGAGCAACGTTATTTCCTGGCCAGGGGAGTGTGGACCAAGCCATGGCTTCTCACATAACCTGCTTCCTTGGACTCCTGAAACTCATACTGCACCAGCAGTGCTTTTCCCTGATGACAATTCAAAGCCTAGAGAGCTTTGGTTTTTACCCTATTTAAAAATAAATACATGCTAATTATAGGACAAAAGTAAAAAATCTCCATTCTACTGTGCTGTGCAATTCGCCTGCTTGGCATGGGCAGAGGGTTCAATGCACCTTTGCTATGAGAAACGGGGAGGGCTGAAAAGGAAAAATCAATGCCATTTCTTGTTCAATTAAGTTCATTGTGATTCAGAACCACCTCCTCACACTGCAGAGCCTGCAAGAGATCAGTGCTGCAATCACTACCTTTTAACAGCTTGCTTTCTCCATCTGGACTGCACAAGTCACTCACTGGCAGGGCATCACACTCTGAGGAAAAGAAAAAAAGGGGGAAAGAAAAAAAAAACATCCTTACGGGCCCCTCTGAAATACATTGTCGTGAATCACTGGTCTTCAGGTGGGCATTTCACAGAAGGGGAGAGAGGGCACTTTCCTCAATGACTCATTTTATTTAGATGTCAGAACTACCGCTGTCTTTTTACCCTTCAGGAAAAAGTTTGCTCTCCTTGCTGCCTCGACGAGAAATATCTGCAGTACCTATCGTGCTGCTTGGTCTTGCTCAGGCTGAGCAGTGTCATGGTCTGGCTCAAAGACTTTTGGAAGTCAATAGAAAGATTCTGAGGACTGTTGGATTACAGCTCAGATCAGCCCAGGAATCAGGGGCTATCAAGAGGTCATGACAAATGATTTTTAGGGGCCCTCCCACCCTCTCCTTCACTTTCACTATTCTGAGGCAACTGTAAAAAAAAAAAGTCTGTGCAGTAGAATGGGGTAACCTGGAGAGTTTCCACACCCAAGCCCCAGCCTGCTGAGGATGCCAAGGTCCACCACGGTGCAGGGTGCCCCCTCAATGCCAGCACTAGCACCAGCACCCCACAGGCCTGCTCAGCACCTCCTGAAAGAGGAGACCAGGATGCTTGTGAGCATGTCTCACTCTAGTGACAGGACAGACAAACTACAGCAGCCTGCCTCTTCCCAGCCTGCCTTTACTGGCTACTGCCTGCTCCCCTGCTGGAAGGGGCTTGTTCAAGGCCCTTGGGGTTCAGTCCCCAAATTACTAGGGTCTAGCAGAGCAAACAGTTCATTACAAAACACAAAGATGAGAATGATCAGGGATTGCACAAGCAAAGAACAACGTGAGAAAGAGAAGTAACTCCTTTATGTTACTAGGCAAAGGTCTTTGGTGCTCGCAAAGATGGTTTTAGGTCCTGGATGCATTTAAGCTAATGGCAGTGGTTAAGTGATGCATGAAACACCTTAGTTTACAGCCATCCACATCCCTTTCCAGCTTCTTTATTGCACTGCTAGATCACGCTCAGGAGCAAGACAAGTCCTCAAGGAGGCTGCTGGCTGTCTGGTGCTCTTACACACTTACAAACAGCAGCCGTGGAACTGCTCTTGCCTTTTCCAGCTGCAATCACCTGCATGGCAGCTGACACGTGACAGTGATATTTGAGCTAATTGTGCCAATTGGGGCATGCACAAAACAAACATGGCCCAAATGCAGGTTCTGAAGAAGGATGATTTTTAATGAATGTATACTTCTCTGCTCAAGTCATGCCTTTGTGAAACCAGTTCGCAGTACACATCAGGAAGAAGCTTTCTACTCAGATTCACAGGACTTATCTCTGACCTTTCCCAGTTTCCAGAGTCATAAATAGGCTCCTGAAGCTAGTAGTAGAGAAGGAGGATGAAGAAGTTGCCTGTTCTCAGCATCTTTGCAAATCAGACTGCAGATGCATGTACGGATCCATCCTGTGTTTCCTTGTCACAGAGCCCTTTTCACCTTTGTATACGTTCTTCCTCCCAGATTTCATCCTTCCCAGGAAAGTGAGATCTCGCTTGAAGTTCTTGCAATGCTCATGTGAGTGGCTGAACATCTGTCCTAGCAATGCTCTCATCAGCCCACAATTAATTAACACATTGGTTTCCTGCTCCCTAAAGCCCCAAGTTCCCCTGCAATTTTGGTTTTCGTGACTAAGGACTTATGAAGGAAAATGTTGAAGCAGTATCTTCCTATGATAGCTGGAAATCTAATAAGGTTGGTTCTTTAAATACATATTTATGGGTTTTTTCTAGAACAAATCATATTGACTGTTACAAAGAAAACTCAGAGTGGTATTTCTGTTATTGAAGTCCTGCTGTAACTGAAGGTTAATAGCTGCTGTGGCAGTAGATACTCTATAAATCAATGGCAGAAACACGTGAATCACAATATCACCCCACTGAGGTACATCCCATCTCACTGTGGTCAATAGAAATTGTGCTGCCAACATCCATGGAAGCAGGAAATGTTCACGTGTCAGCAAATTTTAATACTAGTTATTGATACATATTGAGGATATAGGTTTTATGCATCCAGTTTTTGTTCTGACAACGCCACTGTTTATGCAGGAATTGAAGTTTGGTTCTGAACCAAGATCCAGAATTTGGTTATTGGCATTTGCAACCAGAGAAGCTGAAATTATCTTAAGGCCGTGGGAGTGCATTCAAGGTTATTATCAGGCACTCAGGATGACAAGTATCTGGGCCAAGGTGGCTATTAAGGATGTCAGAGAGTGAACAACAGCTCTGGCATGATACACACAGCTCATCATAAACCTTCCGATTCCTTATGTGGTGTGGATTTCACCATAATAAAGCAGTCACTGGAAAAACCTCCAAAAGGGTGTGGTAGACTCCCCAGCATTGGAGGTTTCCAAGACACTACTGGACAGGTTGCTAGATAATCTCATCTAGATTCCCTTTTCCATCTAAGGTTGGACCAGATGATCTCTGGAGGTCCCTTCCAACCCGAGTTGTCCTGTGGTTCCGTGTTCTATAACGGTAATTCTGCACCACAGGAAATCCACTGATACAGGCCTTTACACAGCCATTATCCAAGTCTATATATTTCCCTCCAGCCTATAATGAAAAGTTCATGACACTTTCCATCAAAATGAAAAAAAAAACCAAAGATTGGCTTTAGGCTTTTGCTTCTTGAAGGAAAATTTCAGTGGTAAATATGCCAAGGGCTGATACTGCTTTTCTTCTGAGACTGCTTTACTGAAACCACCCCACTCTTTTGAAACATCCACAGGCACCTTAAGCAAATCATGTGTTGCAAACATAATTGTAGTGGGTGTGAACTCCATCTGGCTAGAGAAGCACAGGCTCGCATGCCTCCCCTCAGCTCGCCTGGGCTCAGCAGCAGATCCAGTGCCACAATCCAACATAAAGGGGTCATGCTCAGAAGCAGCATTTTGAGTGCAAGCACAGGCACCCTCCTAAAAATATATCCCAGAGGAGTGCAGTCAAATGCAAACACTGCTCTTTCTGTAATAGATGGTGCTTTCCTTACTGGATTGGCTGGCACAAGCTGGTCGTGGTCAAGTGATGCCTTGGTTTTTGAAGACTGCTTTTTAAAAGGAAGAAAGTACTGAAGAATGAACATAGAGACCGAGCTTTTCAAATGAACATAGAGGAGTCTGGCATTCCGGTATTCCCCTTTGAAAATCACAGAAGCTGGGCTTGAAGTTTCCATTATTCTAATCACTAATCTAAGTTTATATCAGATCATTTTTTAATGATTCAAATAAGTTACAAATACCTTAACCAGCATTTTTCTTTTTTTTTTAAGATTTGGTATCAAGCAATAATGTCCCTTTTACATCCACTCAGTCATATACCTTTTTTCTTTTCCAATTTTGTATTTCCCAATTTTATATTTGAAACCAGAGCAACAGCTTACATTTCAGAAATATATTTTTACAAGCATTAAATGACAATGATTTTCATGGTGAATAGTAAGTGCCATTTTAGTGCTAATTTCTAGAGAGAAGTGGGACAAATTCTGGTGCATAACTTTAATTTTTTATTCTTAGCTAAAGTCAGACACATCCAGCCAGTAATGAAGCCAGGTATCCAATGAACAAGACCACCCCAAAAAGACCCTTTAGAAGTCTGGCTGTTAGTGAAAGGTATTTCTTTAATCCTACCTGTCACATTTTCAGTGTGTTCTCATCATTTTTCTGCTTAAATATAATCTTGGAGGATCATACTTCGAACAGCTATTCATTTATCAGCTAGATTTGATATTTGCATGTATTTTTCTGGCTGGCCAGCTTCCTCTAGGGAAGATAGCAGCTGGAGACTGGGAGCCCCAGCACGAACAAGGACAGCCACCTGTGCAGGACTGTAAAGCTGTCACTCAGTCCATCCCTCCTTCTCGGGAGACCCGCGAGACAGGAGAGGGTGCAGAGGCACAAGCCACTGGCTCCTGTTTCCATCAGCTTCTCCAGGGCCAGGTCTCTGGCTGACGGTGAGGGAGAGAAAAAGCAAGCGGTCACCTCCTGGTAGAGGCGGTGTTACTGCAGGATGAGCTAACAGCGAATACATTGCTCAACACCCATGGGAGGGACTTCTTAAATATCACCGTGATCACCGGACCCTCCCCTTCAACCTGAGACGATGCTTAGAATAAATCACTCTCTGACTGACAGCAGCAAAGATTTAGTTTTTGTCCCTATTACTAGCCTGAAAACATGAAATAAAAAGCCCATGGTGTGAGATGTTTGAAGAGATATTTTGCATTTTAAAAAAAGGATGAAGGGAAAAAGAATTTGTGGGGATACAGACAGCTTTGCCGGGGAAAGCATCTCTCTGTTACCTTGAGCTGGCTGCCTCTTTTGAGTTTCAGCCATGACAGTCAGCAAGCCAAAAACTAAATGAGAAAACACATCCTCTAAATGCGGTGGGTCCCCTTGTGGTAGATGATTTCGATGGAGCTAAGCTGGAATTAAATCAGCTGCCCAGCACACTGCTCTGTGCCCGGCAGCAACAGCCCAGGGCTGCTCACCCAAATATCCCCGCAGCGCCGTGGGCACACGGAGCAGCCCACGCCGTGCCCGTCGCTATCTCTGGCAGAGCTATATCTGGCCAGCAGTCGTGGGCTCTGTCCGTCTGCCTCTGCCACGGCAGCAAGCACACACCGCCACGGGATGACACAACAGCCAACCCCAACAAGTGAAGCATGAGGCTGCTGCTGCCAGGATGGAGAGCTTTTTCTTAAAAAACAACGGCAAAATCGTGCTGATGAGCAAATTGTCCTAACAGGAGCTGAGCAGGGCACCGTCAGACGTTCCTCTCCTTAATCACAGACTGATGTCTCTTAGAGACGGCTGATATTCAAGCACCTTCTAAAACATGACACCTCCTAATACCATGTTGGGAAAAAAATAAAGGAAAAAAAGGACAGTTTGATAAACAACTGTCCCCACTTCATCCTGCTCCCCGGCTCCAATAGAGCTGAGAGTGCTGCTATTTGAGATGGGCAGAAACCGCTGGCTTCTGTTCAGAATCTATAGTGCAGTGGGCCCCTTCCTGGGGCAGGGAAGGTGGTAAGGCTGGAGCCAGGCTTGAATTTCAGACAGATCTGGACTGGCCCAAAAGTCAAGAACATTTAGAGGAATTTGGCCAGACCCTTTTCTCCTCTGTAATTGATGCCTCTAGCTGTGAGATCTCTTTGTTGTTGCTTGGCCAGAAACCCCCTAGAAATGCCTGTTCTTATGAGATTTGTGGCCAGATTGCCAGAGGCTACAGTCATTTCGGCAGAGATGGACATATCAAAAGCCAGATATTAAACTCTTCCTGATTGTGCATTGGAAACTGCCCCAAAGTTCATTCCAAAGCAGATTTGCAGAGTGTTATGTTCAACCCAAGCCTCTTGGAGCCAGCCCAACCTTTAACCTGAAGCTATAGCTTGTCTGCCCTCAGAAAAAAAGGAGCAGACAAAAACAAAGCAGATATGTATATGAATCAATAAGAAATAATAAACCAATAAACCAATACGGTTATCAGTAGGGCAGAGAAGTGAAATGAAAAATTCCTCTTGCTGCAGCCTCCACAATCTGGTGCTCCTGCAAAGGTGTCTTGTCCTTCTTAACAGCAAACACAGCCCCAAATGGCCAAGCTGCCAAGAACTGCTAAGTCCAATGTTTATATCCATGCACCTCAACCCACAGTCCTTTCATCCTCTTCCTTTCTTATGCTGATAATGCACCAACTGTGAGACATAAAAGATCTTTTGGGCTATCTAACCCACTCCTCCTGGGAAAAGGACAGGGTTTCACATTTTGATAGCTGCTTCAATCTCTCCTATGCGTTACAAAATCACTCATCACCACAGCAGCAAAGAGCCGGGCAAAAGTGTTTTGCCTTAGCTTCATCTTAAACTCAAAACTTTTGCTACTTTGAAGGAGAACTTTGTGCACAGTGCAAAGCTTAGCCTTCACCTCCATGCCACTGCCAGTGTCTTCAGGAGTGTGTAAAAGACAACCCTACTCTGGGCTGCAGCTTTATGGTGGAGTGAATGGAAGGGCAAGCTGCCATGGGACACAGCCCCACGGCCTGTGCCTTGCACTTCATTCACTACCATGTGCCCACGTGCTGAGCTGGCTCTGAGAGCTGGCTGAAAATGAACCTTTTTTTTCTTTTTAATTCCTCAGATTAGTTTTCAGCCAGCTCTGTCCTCTAGTTCTTCTCTCTGTCCACAGTGGAAATCTATAAATAGGAAGAAAAGGTGGAACAAAAAGAAATTATGGGAAAGCACAGAGGTGTCAAGCCAGTGTTTTTCATCTGCAGGGCCCAGCTGATGGCTGGCGTAGTTACCCAAAATTACCCTTGCCTTTGAGCTGGAGAAACAGAGGTTGGGGGTTCATTATGGCTTTGAGGGGATGCACATGCAGGCTGCCACTGCACACATTAGGTAGACCTAAAGAGGCAGTGGCATTCACCAGCACTATTTTGTGAATGGAGCTCTCAGCAAGGAAGCTTTCCCTCTTGCCCTCCAGTTTCTTTACTCCTAGTTGCACGGTCATTTAACCCCCTGCAATCCCTCTCCTTGCCAGGTGGGCTTCAGGCATTTGCAGCCCATGGGAGTCATGGGTACCCGGCCTGGCAGCTGCTGTCTGTCCATCATTCAGGTCTGAGTATTGACACGAGTGGTTTGTAAAAGAGAGGGATCGGTAGCTGGTCCAGGACCCTGCAGCACAGCCAGCCCAGTAGGACTGCAGACTGGGGTGAACTGGGAGCAGTGGAAGCCAACAGGAATTTTCACTCTGACCAGCCCCACTTTGGCTCCTGGAGATGCTACAGATGAGTGGTGAAGGTCAGGGCTGAACTAGGGGGTAAACTGTGCAGTGAAAGAGCCACGGGAGAAGGCTGTAGGGGTTTTGTCTGATTACTTAGCACAGGGAGGAGCCCACGCTGGCACCTTGAGGTCCCTATCGTGCTGCTGGAGCGGATGGCCTTGAAGATGGTCCCGGGAGGGTGCCTGGGTGACAGAGTACCCCAGAACAAGCCTTACGCCCGGCAGGGCTCATCGGAGCCTCGGACGGCCCCATGCCCTCCACCCAGCCCCCTCACACCTGTAGCCTGTCCCCAGAGGATGGGGTGCGATGGCTGGGTGCCACGGTCCCAGCCGCAGGGCGGCCCCACCGCGACTCCTCAGGGCTGTCCCACGCGTGACCCCTTTCGCCACGCCACCCTCTGCGGTGCCACCGCCGGGCTGCTGCCGCCGGGACTGAGCACCGGCAGAAAGGCCGGGAGAGACCAGCCCCTCTCCTTCCCCGCTCCCCCCAAACCTCAGCCCGAGGGTGACGTCATGGTGGGGGAGGGGCGGGCAGGGGGAGGGGACCCCCGCACGTCCCTGTCCCCCTGCACGCTGCGCAGCGCGGGGGCCGGGCCGGCCAGCCCCGACGGGGCGGCCCCGGGGGCGGGGGGGGTTCTGCCGTGCTATCCCCACCCCCGGGGGGCGGCTCCTCCGTGTGCGTGTCTGTGTGTGTGTCTGTGTGTCTGTGTCTGTGTGTCTGTGTGTCCCCTCCCGCCCCCGCAGCGCTCCCGCCCCGGGGGGACGGTCCCGGCTGCCGCCCCCATCGCCACCACACGGGGCAGGAGGAACGCGGGGAGCGAGGGGGAGTTTCTCGGCGATTTATGGGGCGGGGGGACACGGGGAGAGCGGGTAAATCCAGCCTGTGATGCCTATAAATGGCGCTCCTCTTCCAAGGTGCACATTTATAAAAAAAAAAATAAGAAGGGGGGAAAAAAACCCGGCCGGTGTCATCCCCCCACGTCAGGGCCGGTGGTGGGCGTGAGGCTGTACTTCCTCCGCCCCCTCCTAATGGAGCGAACCATTCCCAGCCAGCCTTCCTCGCCCTCTCCCGCTGCCTCCCTCTTCCTCTCCTTCTCCTCTTGTCTCCCCCCCTTGTCTGCAAAGTCCTCCGCTGCTCGGAACTTGTTGGCAATGTCTATTTTTCAGCTTTCCCCCACGTTCTCCAAAGTAACTATTTAAAGATCTGCAGCCGCAAATGGTTTTACTAAATGTAGGATGGGACTTAAGTTGAACGGCAGTTATATTTCTCTGATCCTTGCTGTACAGATAGGTAAGTGGACTGCCAAATTCCGTGTCAAGTTGTGCGCACCCCAGCCCGGCTGGTGCATGCAGGAGCGGAACGTCGGGATAACCTGCGCGGGGGGCCGCGGTGCGGGGCGGCGGCGGCGGGACCCCGCTCCCCGGGCTCCCTTCGCGGTGGCAGCTTCGCGTTCCGGCACGCTGTCAAAGGCAGGGGAGTCCGCAGGAAAGGGAGCCGGTTTCTGATTTCTCCTAAACCACTTTTGTTTTTCGTTTTCCTAAAGCGGTGCATGCTCACTCATACTTCGCTTTTTATTTCCCCCCCCCGCCTCTTCTTCCTTTTTTTCCCTCCTTTTCTCTCGGTCCCCACGAACGGTTGCGTTTGTATCTGGTTTTCGGATATCCCCTGCATTCCCTTCCATTTACAATTTGGTGACTCCAGTGCTAAGAAATTCTCCCCCTCTCCCCGAGGGACAGAGAAATAAGAACCGGCACAAAATGGGTTGCGAGAGATCTAGCTAGAAAGTTTTTTTGCAGAAAATCAGGGGAACAAGCGAAGGACTCCCTTTGGGAACTAGAAGGTTTTCCCATTTGCAGAGCATCTTAAAACCAAAGAAAACCCTTCACTAAATTAAAAGAAATATTCCACTCGAATTAAATTAAATTAATTTAAATTACTTTTAAAAATCGCGGAGTCCCACCGCCCAATCATTAATTTTGTGCTTGGAGAAGACCTGTCAAAAATCGAGCAGGTCCAAAAAATTTCTATATATGCTGTTACTTAAAATAGACTAGGTTTTCTTCCATGCCGGTGTGTGTTTTGTGTGCTCGTTGCTGGTTTTGTTTAATATCTTGGGGTTTTCGCTGGTTGCTTTTGTTGATTTGCTCTCGGTTTCATTTTATACATTTCTTTGCTGAAATTTTTTTTAGTTACGGACATTAAACAATCTCCAAGTTAATGAACCCTTTGGTCCTGTACAGGCAAATTTTAAAGATTACCTACTGGATATGTAGATTCCCGAGCATGATCCAAAACTGGGTTTTAAGGAAAGGGAGATTAAAGCACGTCTTTTATTATCTAGACTATCAGGTGTGCAAAGCCCTTTGAAAATATTTGCCTGCAAAGGAATCCTGATACAATTTAAAAAAAAAAAGCTCGGCATTGCTATTTAGAGATCCTTTTGCTCGGTCACACTCCTCTCCAGAAAACCTCTGCAGCATTTTGTGGGTACCAAAGAAAGGAGAGGAAGAAAAAAGAAAAAAAAAAAAAAAAGAAAAAAAGGAAGGGACAATTAGAAAGGGAGGCAAAATGCCTTGAACCTTTCCTCATCTAAAAAGGGAAAAAAAAAAAGAAATATTGCAACGAAACGTTGACCTCTGGGAAATGTGGTTAAATGATGCAAACCCCTACATTCGCATAACCATTCCTTTTTAAATAGGGCTGAACTCTTCAGAAGGCCAGTTTTTGTACTGTCAGAGAAAGAAGGGTGAAGGCTTTATTTGGATGTTATCCTTAATTTCAATCTTTCAATCCTTGCAATTTTTGTTTATGTGTTCGTTCATTCGTTTGGAGGAGGAGGAGGAGCAGGATTTTCTTTCTTTTATTTGGTTCAGCCGAGGACGGATTTTATTGAAATTGAAAAAGGCAGCTAGAGTCTCTGGGAAATGCCGTTCCCGGGCTGGCGCGAGCATGAGGAGTCATTTGGAAAGTTACTCCCAAATACTGCTGCACACCGCGGGGATGGTGGCGGTGCGGTGGCTTTGCGGTGCCCTGGAAGGGGACGGCTTTGAAGCTCGTGGAGGGCTTTTCTCCTCTCTGCTCCTCCTTCAGTATTTCGGCTAACCTTCCCCCCACCTCCTCCACACCTCCCCACCCCCGGAATCAGCTTCTGGTTGTCGGTGTGGGGCTTGCAAAGGGTCGTTGGCTTTGCCCCGTCCCCGGTAAAGGCTCGTGTGAAATGGATGCTCGGCTCGTTCCCAAAATGTCTATGCAGCGGGACTTTAAAAAAAATTTTAAAAAAAAAGGAGGGGGGTATTTATTTATTTATTTATTTAGGCATAGGAGATTGGAGCTGTCCGAAATCCCTGACATTTTGGGAGGTGACCGATGTGGGGTGTGGGGTGGGCTAAGTCTCCGAGGAAGGGACAGGAGGGATTGACCAGTCGCAGGACTGGGAGAACGGGGAATGGGTTTCGGGAGGGGGCCCAGCCCGTCACGGAGGGCTGCTGCGGTGCTGCTGCATTGCACATTGCTGCACACTCTGATCTTTGAACGAGGGGTGTGGGGTGTGGAAGGTCGCGGCAACGGCAAGGCACAAGCGACCTAGTTCATGAGAAATCCCGTTGTCTTTGAACCAGGCAGGAACCTTGTCTATCCGCTTTTGGTTTTTCCCCCTTTTTTTTTCTTCTTTTTTTTTTTCTTCTTTTTTAATTTTTGGCGGGGTTTAGGGCAGCTTTGGACCGGGGATACCCTGTGCGGAGGCAGTGGCGCGGGCAGACAGGGCCAGGCTGTCCCTCGGCTGCGGGGCATGCTCGGCTCACCACTGGTCCCAAACGTGGACCCCTCCCACACCCCAGCCCCAGCCTGGGGTTAGGGTTCCTCTTCGAACCCCGGAATTTCAGCACAGCCCGACGCTTTTTTGCAGAAATTCGTGGGAACTCCCCCTCCGCTGGAGCTGCTGGAGCGGGATGGCGCGGGTTTTATAGGACATGGTTTTACCCTCGGGATGGTCTTCGGTTCTTCTCTATTTGTTTGCCTGGCTTTTTTTCCTATCGTAGCCAATGTCTGGAGCCTGCTGGGAGTTTGATGTGACGGCTGGTGCTGGTGTGTGTGTATGTGTGTGTGTGTAGAGGGGAGTGGCCACCAAGTCGTGTTAGCGATGAATCAAACGGCAAGGGGAGGATTTGGGTTGAAACAGTCTCTTTTGGAGTCAGCCATTTAGCTTGTAGCCGGTACCTGGCAAGGAAACACACACACACCGTCACAGCCATTCCCTGGGGACACGGCGCGGGAGGGGACCCCCACCCAACGCCCGACGGTGTGGGCGGCAAGGGGCTCCTCCTCGAGGGAGGGGGAAGCCCCTTCCCGCCCCCGCTGGCCGCAGCGACATCCCCCAGGCCTAAGGACACCACGGCGTCCCCAGCTCCCGTCACGGGCAGAGAGCGGCTGGGAGCCAGCCCCTCGCTGTGCCCGGGTACCCCCTCCCGCAGGGCGGCTGCGGGCATGTGCGGGATGCTGTGCGGCGGCACAGGCCCTGCCGCGGGTCCCGCGTCCCGTCCCGTCCTGTGCCCTCTCGGGCCACGCAGGAGGAGCCCCGCAACTCATTTTCTTCATCCGTTTGCAGGCTGTTGCTCTTGTGCTGGTTCCTGTTGTGCTGAACCGAGTGCCCTTTACTAGAGCCATCCCGAGGGATGCCGGGGCGGCGGGTTTGGGGGAGCGGGGCTCACCCGGCCCGGTCCCGCCCCGCCGCCCCGAGCACAAGCACGGCCGGGACGGCACCCCCGCAGCTGTCTGCGTGACTTCGGGGTCCTTTCTTTGCGTGTCTCTATCGCAGCTCTTCCTAGTGATTTTCTTTTTATTTTTAATTTAATTTTTTTTCCCGCTGCGCCTCGCACGGTGTTTGCCCAGCGACCTGGGCGATAGGGAGCGTGTGCGTGTGCGTGCGCCTGCGTTTGTACGGAGAAACGCTCCTGCTGCTTCGAGGCGGAATTTTCTAACAAAGGATCAAGCCCGGGGAGAAGCAGGCAGCGCATCTTCACCTCCCCTCTTCCTCTCCCCTCAAAGAAAAAAAGGGGAAAAAAAGGGGAAAAAAAGGGGGAAAAAAGGGGAAAAAATGAAATCAACGCCACTAGTCCACAGGCACCGAACCCTCCGGTACTAAAAAAGCAAAGGGCGAAATGCCCCTGGCTCACCTCCTCGAGTGGCCGATGGCGAGCCTGGCTCGGTCCCACCGCCCCTCTCCTGCCCCAGGTCGCGCCTTTAGCAAGGGCTGGGGGCGGGCGGGGGGAGGAGGAGGGGAGAGGCGAGTCGGGGGCGGCGGGGCGGAGGGCGGGGGGGCGGGGGCCGGCGGTGCTGACCTGTGCCCCTGCCCCCCCCCCAGCGTACCTGGTGCAGGCGGTGAGAGCGGCGGGGCGGTGCGATGCGGTCTTTAGGGGCTTCTCGGACTGTTTGCTGCGGCTGGGCGATAACATGGCCAACTACCCGCAGGACCTGGACGACAAGAGAAATCTCCAAACGATCTGCGCGTAGGTCTTTCCTCTCTCCTTCGGGGCCGCGGGGGGACAATGGGACTAGGGGATCACCCAGGGCTGGGCAAGGGGGGGCGAGGCTGGATGGTGGCGGGAAGGAGGAAAGGAACAGAAGTAGCGCGGGGGTTACGCTTTGGGATTAGATTCTCTACTCCAGGGTCCCTCCAAGCGCACTGCCACGGGGACAGGCCGGGCTTGGGGAACAGTGAAGTCTGGAGGGAATTTTTACACTGTCTTTTAATTATTTTTTTTTGCCTCCGTGAATCTGAGGTGTTTTTTCTGCTGGTTTGTTTTGTTGTTTTTTGGTTTTTTTCTTTCTTTCGCTTCCTTACTTAGCTCCTCTTTCGTATTCTTCCCCTTCCCCCGATCTGCACCGGGGTGCTGACATTAGCTGCACGGGCATCGTTATCCCTTTCCTTTTTGCTGCCTTCGGGACACGCTCAGCGGCCGGCTCCGGGCTTCCCCCGAGCGCCGCAGGCAGAGGCCGGTGGGAGGCTGCCCACCCGGGCCGGAGACAGCCGGCGCTGGGGAGGCGGCTTCCCGCAAAACAAAACGTAATTAAAAAGGAAAGAGCCCAGTCATGATATTAATCGACCAGCGGCAGAGAGGCGGCCGTCCCAGCGCCAGCTCTCCTCTGCCTCCTCCATGGCCCCGGGAAAACCCATTCGCCCCCAGTTTCGCCCCTCTCCTGCCGCAGAGGGGACGAGAAGGAAAGAGCAAAGATAAAGGGGAATAATAATAATAGTAATAATAGCAATAGTAATAATAATAGCAACAACGACAACAGCAACAAAAATATTAGAGGGAGAAAAAGAGCTCGCCTTGCAAAATCATGTCCCGGACAGGGAGGAAGAGACGGTCATTTTCGATATGTCTGGGAGGAAAAAATATCTGCCACAAAACAACAAAACAAAAAACCCCAAAACCAAACCACACACACACAAAAAAAAAGAAAAATTGCGGCTGCAGCACAGGATATTCTTGTTTTTCGGCGCAACCCTCCCCCCCCCCCCCCCGTTAAAAAAAAAACCCAAACAAACAAAAAATATAGAAAATCATATTTAGAAACGAGATAATGTCTTTAGACATAAACGAGTCTGGAAGAGTTTTGGTTTTTTTTTATTTTGCTCCGCAAAATTCAGAAAACAAAAGACATTAAATGGGATGGTGAGAAGGAGAGGGAAGGAGAGGGAAAGGAGAGGGAAGGAAAGGAGAGGGAAGGAGAGGGAAGGAGAGAGAAGGAGAGGAGAGGAGAGGAGAGGAGAGGAGAGGAGAGGAGAGGAGAGGAGAGGAGAGGAGAGGAGAGGAGAGGAGAGGAGAGGAGAGGAGAGGAGAGGAGAGGAGAGGAGAGGAGAGGAGAGGAGAGGAGAGGAGAGGAGAGGAGAGGAGAGGAGAGGAGAGGAGAGGAGAGGAGAGGAGAGGAGAGGAGAGGAGAGGAGAGGAGAGGAGAGGAGAGGAGAGGAGAGGAGAGGAGAGGAGAGGAGAGGAGAGGAGAGGAGAGGAGAGGAGAGGAGAGGAGAGGAAAGGGAAAGGAAAGGAGAAAAGAAAGGGAAAAGGAAAAGAAAGGAAAAGTGAGAAGAGACTCTGTAACACTTCCCTCTTCCTATCTAGACATTTCTGAGTCAAACACCCAATGAGGCTGGCACCTCGCTGTAAATATTGGGCTGCAGTTTACTTTGTGTCCTGCAACAGAAATAAATACCCAGGGGCAGCAGCGTCCTGATATTTCTTTTGCCCTCGAGTGCCAGACCAGATGTGATCCTGATCTGTAAAAAGTAACTCTTTTCCAAGAAAGCCCCTTTTCCCGACCACCTCCCACCATCCGATTGCCTTCGCCCTGTGACGGGATGTGTATTGAAAGAAGATGGTGAAAGATTTAATTTTCCTTTGGGAGATGCAATTACAGCAGAAATACTGCAGGAGAGGCACACTCTCAGACTCTGGCTTCTCAGTATCTCATTATTTATTACAAATGTAGCAAACATTGGGAGTCTACAACCAGCTTAGAGTGCTCATAAATTAGAAGCTGTAGGACTACTTCGGAAAAAAAAAAAAAAAGGAAAAGAAAGAAAATCAAGACCCAGTTTTGCAGACGTCTGCCTTGAGGCGTGGGGGAAATAGAAGGCAGAGATCAGATTCAGAGTGATTTTCGATAACCCAGACATGGAGAGGAAAGATCCTCCCATACCCTCCCTATGTGGTCCATGGGAAGACGGGTCCTGCCCCGGCGACAAACGCCGGTCCCGTCCCCGTGAAGAAAGGAATTTTAAAAAAAGGGAAAATTTGTGCAAACAGCTGGAGATTATCCTAGGAAGGAGAATCCCTTCGCTGCCTATAGACCCCTGGCCATGGATCAGGGGTCCCTCCCGCCGCCCTGCTGCGGGTCGGTGAGAGGCGCCCAGACAGGAAAGATGCTCTTTCCTCCTTCTCCTACTCTTCCTCCTTCTCCTACTCTTCCTGCTTCTCGTACTCTTGCTCCTTGTCATTTTCCTGCAGGAAGGGCCCTTTCCTGCCCCGGGGGATCCCCCCTGAGGGTTTCTATGCGCCGCACCCGAACGGTGCCTTTCCCACCCCCGTCTGCCCGTTCCCACCGGCGACGAGAATCCCTCGGGACGCCCGTGGGCTCCTAGTCTGGCTTCTGACAGCCGAGGGGCGCATGTCCCCCACCCCCTTCAGGCAAAGACCCCTCCGCCACAGACCCAGCAAAGCAATTTTTGCAGCGCCCCCCCGCCCCCCCGGGCTGGTGCCGAAGGCGGGGTTGGGATGGGGGGGACCCCCGAAACCATAGCCAGCGGCTCCTCCCCGACGGCCCAGCCTCCCTTTTAGGCATGCCCGGCTCGGCTCCGCCAGCGGGAGGAGGGGGCGGCGGGCCCGAGGGGCGGGCCCCCTCCTCGGGAAGGTGGACGCGTGCCTGTTTTGACGCCGGCTGCTCTCCCCTCCTGCAGGTACTGGGATGATTTCCACGCCTGCACCCTCACAGCGCTCACCGATTGCCAGGAAGGAGCGACAGACCTCTGGGAGAAATTGAGACGGGAATCCAAAAACCTCGATTTCCAAGGCAGCTTATTTGAACTGTGCGGAGGCGGCAGCGGCGCGGCACCGTCCCTCCTCCCGCCGGCCTTGCCCCTGCTCCTGGCGGCTCTGTGGGCCGCCCTAGTGACCTGGCTGCCTTTCTAGGGGGGCGAGCACACTCACACCCACACCCTCTCCATGTGCTGGATCTATAGAGGAAGTGTCCATCCGTTGCTTTGGGGACGTTGTGCTTTTCTGTGGTTGATGATGATGATGATGGTGGTGGTGGTGGCTGATGATGGTGAAACACCCATGTAGGACTGTGGAAGCGTTCTCCCTTTTTTTTTTTTTTTCGTGTTTTATTTGCCAAATCTTACCAAACAGGCAGCGGCGCGCAGCCCAAATCGGACCTCAGCTTTACTATCGCTTCGAATCAAAAATAGAAAAAAAATATAAGGAAACAAACTCGAGCCCTCGTTGTGCAAACGCAATCTCAGGAACGGCTCTGGGCCACCTACTGCTAAGGCTGTAACCGGCCGGGTACCTCCCGGTGAGCCACGGGCTCCGCTAAAAATGTGGCAGTGTGCGAGGCGAGAACAAAAACCGCAGACAGGAAAAGGCACTGGCGAGAAATCCAAGGTAGATGTCCACGTGTGAAGCATATGGTGAATAATTCACAATCTCTCATCTTTCCTCCACAGTCGCTTGTTTTTTTTGGTCATTCCACTGAAAAAAATTTAAAAAATAAATTAAAAAGAGCATTTTTCCTCAAGGGGAAAAGAGAGCGAGAGAGGGAGAGAAAGAGAGGGAAACGAACAGCTAAGGAAGGAAGGAGCAAGAGAAAGAAAGACGTATCTAAATGCCCGGAGGAATGAAGGAATGCTGCTAACATCTCTGAGAGTTTACCTTTACTTGCTGTTCGAAGGCATCTTTCCGAATTCACTGCCTTTAATTTTTTCCTCCTCTTTGTTTTAGATGTTACACATACCAGTGAAATACCTGAATATCCAACCGTAGAGATCACAAAAAGGGGGCTTAAATGTAAACCTAAAGGAAAAAAAAAACCAACAAAAAAACCAACAACAACAGCAAAATGATTTTGAAAAAAAAAAAGAGCCTTGATTTTAAAAGAGAAGAAAAATGTAATTTAAACAAAAGTTTATTATAAAGTCCATTCAGCAAAAAAATAACAAAAAAAGATTTGCTACAAAGTATAGACAGAAGTATAAAATAAAAATTATTGTTTGAAATGAGGGTGTCGTCCTTTTTATAAAATATACCTAGAGTATCTTGGAAAGGACAGGGCTTTTAAGGCAAGGAAGTCTAAATCTTGAACCCATCCCTTGACGTACACGGCAATTCCAGTTCAAACAAGGACAGGGTGGCTGAATCGCTTAGTCGAAGCCTTTCTCTCTCTCTTTTTTTTTTCTTCTTCTTTCTTTTCCTCCTTAAAAATATGCTGTAAATCCTCCCACCCTTCTCCTCCTCCTCCCGGAGCCGCGAACCGCAGCACCCCCGTTTCCCGGCCGCCCGGGACTGGCGCAGGGAGCCCCGCGCAGCGGCGGGGGCGGGCGGCGCGGCTCTCCCGCGGGCGCGGAGCGCTGCCGAGCCCCGGCGGAGGGAAGGCAGCAACCACCATTAAGGAGGAGGCTGCGGAGCCGCAGCCGGGGCGCAGAGGAGCCCTTTCATAATTAATAAGGCAGCTCAGCCGAAGGAGCAAGGGGAAGGGGGGACGGGGTATTGATTTCGCAGCAGAAGCTGCTCTAACCTCGGCTATTTATAGACGCCTGATGCCTTTATAAAGAAATACACATCAAAGAGTAAACACGTCCTCTTTACTTATAAGACCAGAGCCCAGCTGGTGATCGGGGGTGGGTGGGTAGGTGAGTGGGTGGGTGATGGGGAGGTAGGGACCACGAACTGGTGCGAGGTGATTTATTCCGCTGGGGAGCCGTTGCCTGCGCAATAGCTCTCCTTTGCCAATGTGTAGGGTGGCAGGGTCTCTCCTTCGCCCTCTCTCCCTGCTCCCTCCCTTCCCAAAGTCCGCAATGTAATGTGTAAGCAATAGCAAATGTAACAGTTCATAAATCAAACAGTGGGTCGCAAGCCAATCTGCATTTCCCAAACGGATTGAATCCCAGCAACGAATGTGCTCAGGAACTGGAGCCAGGCGCCTTTACCACTGGAAGCAATGTTGATTTTTTAATGATAAAATACGTTATGCGTGTGTTGGGGGGGCTTTGCAGAGCTCAGCCTCGCTTCGGCAGAACACAGGTCTGCTTGAATTTCGTTTTACTTTGGCCTCCCTCTAGACTCAATCCCCATCACCACCACCAAAAAAAAAAAAAAAAAAAAAAAAAAAAAGGAAAACCCTGGAGAGCGGAGCTTTGTTTAAATGGTTTGGGTTATTTTCCCTCCCCACAGAGGATCTAGACCTAAATTGATTTTTCTGTGCACATCTCTGTATTCATGAGGTCAGGCGCTGCTGTTATGGTTTCCTGTAGCACGAAATGCCAGATGCCGAGGACAGAGGGGAGAGGGAGCCCTTGCTGGGGTGCGAGGGGCTCCGCAGCCTGCTGTCTGCGCTGGCTGTGCCCCGAGGACCCCCCGCCGGCGGCAGGCAACGCGCCCCGCTCCGCCCCGGGGTGCCCGGGCGCCGGTCCCGCCCGCTGCCGGCATCCCCCGGCTCCGCGTCGGGCGTGCTCCCGCCGCCGCCCCCGCCTTCCCGGCTGCTGGACGGTGCCCGTCCGTCGGAGGACGATGGAAGGGAGCCTACCAGCTTTCCCTCGCCCCACAGAAGAAAGCTGAAACGCCCCAGTAAGGGGCGATTTCCAGCTCATTAGCGGACTCGAGTTATCTCCGTGTGAAGTTCAATTACTAATGAATAATCTCTCCGTAATTAGCACATCCCCCAATTAACCCTCCGTTGAGGAGAATAATAAACGGTGGCAAACCAGTGAAAAACAGCCGAGCGGGTGGGGAGGGTGCCCGGTGGTCGTTCCCGGGCCCCTTTCCTCCCCCCTGGACTCTCCTGTTTGGGGCTCCCAAGTGTCGGGCGCTCATCGCCGGGGCACAGGCCGGCCACTGGGCCTGCCGAGCTAGCCGGGGTGCACTAACCTGCATTGCACCCCGGGATTTCCTGCACAGGCGGCAGGGACGGCAACAAACCCCGATCCCGCCGGTTCAGCTTCCCCTGGACAAATTGGCAAGCGAGGCTCTCCCCGCCGGCAGCTCCGTGTTTGCTCCGGGGGACACGAGCAATCAACAAACTTCCCCTTCCCTTCCGCCCGTTGATTTTGTAAGAGCCCCTCAATGCGCAAGGCATTGGTTGTTCCCTTTTCTGCCCCTTTCAGGGGTCGTTTCTGAAGCCTGAGTGCAATGGTGGATTTTATGTATTTATTTTTTTCGACCACAAGGACGGAGGGTTGGTCTGCCTTGCCTTGTTGTGAGGCCAAGGAAACATGAGCCCTCCGCCAAGTCCTAGAAAGGCACTGGATGTACTGGACTTGCCTCCTGCCGCCTTGCACCTGTAGGGTTTGTAAAGGCTGCGGGAAAGGCTGGGGTGTCGCTTGCCAGGCTGGTCCCACTGCCCCAGGCAGGGGCTGCTGTAGCAAGAGCTGGAAGAGGTTCAAGCCTCTAATATCCCTTAACTCCTGGGCAAACGTGAGCTGGTGAACTGGAGAGGGGAAAAACGCAACAGAAAAGCGTTTAAACCTTGACAGTGACCACAGTAAAATTATCCCCTGCTTAAAAGAAAATGCACATACAAGCACGCATGGTGGGGGAAGAAAAAAAGCATAAATGCAGATCAACCGGGAAAAAACCCAGACCTGAAACAAAAGACACGCCAGTGCATTTCTAGCTGGCTGGATAATCAGGAAGGGTTGCAGCCACTGCGGCTCTGCCTGCCCTAATTCCTATCCCCAGCTCCGACTGAGCAACTGCAGCCTCGCAGTCCCCGGAGGCTGGCTCCTTCTTCCCCGGCAGCTCTGGATGCACCCGTGCTTGGCAGGCGGCTGCTCTGCTGCTGCCTCGCTCCCCCTTTTAGCAGCCTGGCTGAGCCCTGCAGGGAAGGCTGTGCCTTGCCCCTGCTCGGGCTGCCCTCTGACACGGCGAGGCCCTGCCAGCGCTGGGCTGAGGTGGTGCCAGTCAATTATTTTTGCTTTAAGGGAAAAAAAAAAACAAACCAAAAAACCTTTTCCCATCTGTTCAAAGGCTGTAACAAGGAGATGGAGTGGGCCTGCGCTGGGAGCAAAAGCTTGAGCCAGGACACACAAAACTGAGGAAAAAACTATCTGAGCGGTAGCGAGGGCAAACTGGTCGGTGCTTATGGAGGGAGCAGGGAGGCATGGTATGAAAGTATGGCGCAGTCTATCCATTTCTCACAGGGCTTTCTGGTGGCTATGTCCACATCTCAGAGGAAGCAGCCAGACACTGTTGGTCCTTGGCTCATTTGCACAGTCTAGGAATGAATGGATCAGTGACTCTTCCAGCCCTCTTCCTCTCCAGGGTCCTTTTAAAATCTGTGCAGTTGCTGTCCTGCCCAGTGAAACCCAGTAAGTTCTGTGAAAGGCTGACAGCCTAAGGAGAGAGAGAACCATTCAGCCTTTCTATTCGTCAGGGCTGATTCATTAATGATTAGTGCCATTAGGTGCACTACAGTAGTGCCTAAGGGCCCCAATTAAAGGAAAAGTGAGCTTGTTAAATCCAGAAAGCCAGATTCTCTCTCTGATACTCCTGCCTGATGCAGAGGTGGTGCCTCCAGGGTGGGCAGCCGGAACAGCCCCGGATTTCTATGTGAGCAGCCTCTGTGCCTTCCCCCCTCCCTCCTCCAGCTTTTCCCTCTCCCTTGCCTTAGTTGCAGATCCTGCTTACACGGTGCTGCAGAGCAAGGCTGTTGCAGGAGTTGGCTGGCAGGACTTGCAGGAGGAGGTGGCAAATCAGCTTATTTTTCTGAGCCACTTCATTCTTCATCACGAGTGGGTTTGGGTGGGCTTTTTTGGTTTAGGTTTTGGGTTTTTTTGGGCAGGGTTGAGAGCAGCCAAAGTGGTGGGGATTGCAGAGGAGTCTGTTATGAAATCAGATGCAATTTTAGATGTCTGAAAGAGTTTCTTTAGGCTAAAGGCAGCTGAAGATCAATTGCACTGTTGGCAAATGTGCTTCCAGCTGGCTGGTGCCTCTCTTGAGGGACAGTTTCATCCTGGGGCCTGTTGCAATGGTAGTACAGGAAGGGGCTTTCATTTTCTTTGGGCTAAGGATCTTCTGCTGCCCAGCTCCACCAGTGAGAAGAGAAGCTGGAGATGATGTGGGAGAGTGACAACAGCATTGTTATTGGTGAGTTATTGGCTGTTCCTTTCCCCTCAAATCCCCATGGTGGGTCTGTGTTAGAAGATTTTGCTCAAAGCCCCATACTCCTGAACTGTGGGTTTGCTAACAAATGGGCAGACTGTGCTGGCACAGGCTTTGCCTTTCAGGAGGTACTGAAGAAATAGGTCTAAATGGATCAAATTCTCAGAAACCCAGGCTTGTGCCCTAGCTTTTTAGGCTTTATAGTTTGTTTTATTTTGTTTCTTTGTTTGCTTATCTCCAAAGCTGATACGAAGAAAAGACGGAAACAGCCTCCTGAAGGTCAAGGTGAGACTGACCAACACCTGAGTGCTGGCATTCACCAGCAGTAATAAATCCCTGCTCACAGGTGCTGGAAGTCTCTTCAGCCACAGAGACAACATTGCTGCAGGGGACAAACAACTAGTCCTGACCTTCTTTACACAGCCATTCTCTGGGAAAAAGTATCCCCTGAAGTCAATGTGCGTTCTGCCTAGGTAAGGATTTTGAATGCTTGGTTTTACCTCAGACAGGAATGTTATCCCAATATGAACTCCAGGTTCATGCCACTGAAATACAAAGAGCTTTGTGTGTGCACCATGCATTGCACCTCCAGATTTCTTGCCAATGATACCAATTTATTAAGGACTGTGGAAAAGGTACTAAATCTCTCAAGCACCAAAGATCAAATCGGCAGGGCACCTTTTTTTTTTTTGCCAGGAAGCAGCCTCAAGAGTGGATGGGCAGTACATCCTTCAATACCACTTTATTACCACCAATTTCTTTAACACTTTGGAAAATACTGGATATTCAAACTGTTGCTCCCCAAGGCAGCAAACAAAACCTTCAAAACCTCAGTCAACCAAAGTATAAAACCAAGTAACCAACCAAAAAACCGTTAGTAACCATAACAAAGAAACAGTCACTGATACTGATAGGAGTTGTTTTAATCAGATTTATCCCACCTTAAATCTATTTTGCTGCAGACACTGTCAATAAGCTTCTTTCAGATACAGTTATGGACATGGTCTAATTCTGCCAAACGCACCTCTTCGAGAGTCAAACCTTGTGTCTAGTACAGTCTCTCTCTGTCAGAACTCCGAATAGTAGTACTTCTGACAATAGTAATACCTTAAGTACAAGAAGTTTTGCAGTAAATTGTCAGTTTGGTATTTATGCTTCTTTTAATGCATTTTATTTTGACTGGGTAGTGTAGGAGGTCTTATCCATTCCTGTGCTCCCCTGGGGCACTTTCAATTTTCCAGTCCTCTGGCACAAGCTGCCTTTTGCAAAGGAATGATTCCTGTAAAGTCTCTGCCTCATTTTGTTTCCCATATTCTGAGAAATCCTTAAATTATGTTGTCAGATGAAAAATCCAGAACATATTTTGTTAGCATGGAACATTGGTCACATTAGTTTTGCAACGCCTCATTGAAGGATCCAATATGTCAGAAAATTGTCCTAAGCTTTGCTTTTCATTGAGGCTTAATAGGTGCCCTTGTCCCTTTTACTAGACCCATGATGCAAGACTTGGTTTTGTTCTGTTGCCAAGACATTTCACTTGATCTCCTTCACCCTTACTCCTAGTGTCCATTAAATGGGAGTAGCACTTTGAGACCTTTGAGATTTGTGAAAAATGCTACATGAGGAGATAGGCTTTATTAATTAGAAAAATTTTATTTTATCTTTTAGCTTTGATCAGAAAAAAAAGCCTGGATTGAAATGACAACAACAAATAATAGGTAAAGTATGCTCCCCTGTTGCTTCACAGATCTGTAATGTAACAGAAAACATTCATCCCTGTGTGCAGGAGAGTTGAGTTTCATGTCCCTCTCTGAAGAAGCCTCATCTTAAACAAGGCTGTAGCAGCCCAGCCTCATGCAGATGCTGCCCTGCAGGCATTTCAGCTGTGAATTTCAGCCCGTGCCCTTGGCCAGACTGTCGAGGGCAGGTTGCAATATCTGTCCTTCTTGCAGAGATCCCAGTTCATTTTCAGCCATGTGGCTCACTGCTCACAAGCCCCGTTTTACTGTGCATCAAAATTCATTTAATTACCTTCCCTCCATTCTCTTTAGGTGTTGGTGATTTGCACTCTCTCCACCTCCATCAGATATCTGGCACATCAATACTTAGAAGGCTTAGGAGAAGAAGAAACCATCAATGTTTCACTGAACACAAAAAGTTGCACAACTCCCCAGTCTTCATTTTAGTGTCAGCTGTTGTTAGTTTGTTGTTTTTCTTTTTTTCTGTAAGATGAGTGATTTCCACTTCTTTTTGAATCCCACCTGTGCAAATACCTTGTTTTTCTCCCTAGCAAGTGTTAACAAGGAACTGCGAGGGTTTTGTTCAGGCTCAGTAGTCAGACAGTCCTGGGGTGGCTGACTTCTAGGAAAAGCCACAGCAGGAACAAACAAGAGCCAGCCTACGCACCAGGCACAGCTTTTGCTGGTCTTCAGCTTCTGTTCCAGCTCACACCCGTGGTAAATGAATCCCCGTTAGCAACTGCAACGCAGACAAGCCCAAGGAGCACAGATCCTGGACGCTTCGTCACAGAGCTGCCCTAAGAAATGATGGCCCATTAGGAGGCAGCTTCACCCTCCTCAGCGGAGCTGTGCCAGCTCACGGCAATTCAGGACTTGCTCTGCTCACTGAAATCCGTGCTCTGAAGTTTCCAGTCTCATCCTTTTTGTGAACCAGATCATGCAAATGGGGGCACCGGAGTCACAGGGAAGTCGAGTTCCACACAAGTACTGGCATGAGAAGGAGCAGCAATTAGCTCTAAATTCACTCTACCAGCCTGTCATTTCTGAGCTCTCCCCTGCTGCTCTGCAACTGGAAGTCTTGCAGTCCAGAAGAAGGGGAGAAGAACATTTTGCTCATGCTCATATTAATCAAGTCATCTTGTGAGCTGCTGAATCTGTGAAATTGTATCTCCCATGGAGTTCAGTGGTAATGACTGTCTTCAATGTGGACTCTCTGGTGTCTAATAATACAGTTATATTTCTGCAGTGGATGCACTCCCGGCATTTTTCCCCTCCGCCTGCCTACTTCCACAGCACTTGTAGGCAGCTCAAACCTTTGAGACTTCTATCCCCTGTCAAGTTTGATCAAACTCAGTTCACAGGCTCAAAAAATTATTTAGGAGGGACCGACTGGCACTTGCACAGACAGTGTGATCTCATAAGCTTCCTTTCCTTGGGAAACTAGGCTACCAACCTAGCAACGGGGTGAAAAAAAAGCCATCCTGCTAGCAAAAAGGACCTAAACACCAGGAGGAAAGAGGAGAGGTGGGAGAGGAAAGTGAAGCTGTTTTGAAGGGAAAAAAGTCGCTGCCTTGTGGCTGCAGAGCTCTCACACACTTAAAGGGCCAGCCTTGGAGAGACATGATGGAGAAAACATTCTCCAGGAGATGGAAAGTTCTCTCATGAAAATTGGTAAGGGAGAGAAATGACCGTGATTCATCTCACCACCTGGCATGCTAAATGGATATCTATATGGTAAGGATCGTCTCTGGTGACACCTGTTTTTCTCTGTGGACTGAAGGAAGACACAGACACAATTAGCATGCAACCTGTATGCCTGCAGTATCTAAAGCGAGGTGTGTCCTATCCCAAAGGGAATGATCTTCTTCCCACTCTCCCCTTCAGACCAAAGTTTTCCATGGTGCTGCTGCAGGGTTTGTTACTTCATGTACTACATTTGTATTTTAGAAAAGCTGCTGTGTGTCTTAATAGCTGCGGATGTATGCATGATTTTACTGGGCATTTATTATCACTTATCCTCTTTGCACTGAAACCTTTCCTGTCCTTGTATCTTATGGAATAAAATTCTTTAAGTGAGCTTTAATGATTCTATGATTCCACTTCTTTACAAATTAGGGAGCTGTCATCTCACTTTTATTTGCTATCACACAATGTTTGAGGCTGTCAAAAGTATTATAGTGCATACTCATATAAATTGATATTTAATTTCAGTAATTATAATGTCACTAATTGTGTTTTTGCACCTGATGCAATTACTCACATTCATCTATTGAGTTCTGCTTTGTTCTTTCTAGATTTAGGCGTTCCCTCGCTCTTCAATCCTCCCTAGCTATGGTAGATCATACAATGGAACTCGGAAAAAAAAAGCTCAGAGCTTCCCATCGATTTCTGTGTGCCAAATGAATGGGATAGTTTGGAACTCTGTGTGTACCTGGAGTGCAGGATTTGCTCAAAATCCCACCGACTATTTTTATGTAATTTTTATGAGGCTTAGAGGGAGTCATGTTATCCAAGTACTGCACAGTGCAATTGTTTGTACTGGCCTACTCCTAAAGGTTTTCTAATTTTTAGGGGGCTTTTTTGTCTAGCTGTTCACTTAAAATTACTCCAGGGCTGCTGTGGCAGCCCCTTTCACCTGGCTTCACAGCCCTCTTTTCCTCACAGCCTTGCAGGGGTGCATTTTTTATGCCATATTCCCTGGGAAAAAGCTTCCTATACCTCAGCCATCCTCCTGTGCTCTTCTCCTCTACCTTCTCATCACGTTGCTGTCAAGTTATAATTCATATAATTCAGCACTGAAGTTCCCCCACTCTCTCCACTTGGTGCCTTCTAGACTGATGAGCACATATTAGAACAAATATGACATATAAAGAGTGTATAGTAGTAATTTTAATATAAGTAATACCTAATTACAAATGCATACAAGGTGAATCAGCCAATCAGCGTGCAACATTCGTACTTGATCAAGCATAATCCAGCCAGTGCCAGTGTTGCCATCAGAGAAAGATCACTGGAAGGCAGCTTGAGCAGGCTTAAATGAATTAATGAATAATTTTACTAGGGGCTGGTTGTTCATATGACAGCGATCTCCTGCTGTGCTGGAGCAGACACCAGGAGAGGACGGCCACCTGAGGACTCCCGGCTGCATCCCGTCTGGCTACAATTTTCCTTTTAACCTTGAACTTGGTGCATGCCATCAGCTACAAAATCAGAGAATAAAGCATGGGCTTCGTGTCTGTTAACCTGCCTCAACTTTCTCTGTGTTAAAGTGCAAAGTAAAAAAATAATCTGGGCTTCAGAATTCCTGCTCTGTCCTGGCAGAGTTTGAGGATGGCGTTCCCTCTTCTCAAAGATGCCTAAGACTCATTGGCCTCTGGGTTATAGCCCACACAGAAACTTCTTTTGGTTCTATTGCATTAAAAGAAAACCTTTAGTGGGCAGTACATCTTTATTATTATTGCCACATGTCAATATTATTGCCATCCATTATTTCACTTTAGGAGTGGCTTTTATTATTCTAGCTTGACAACTGTTCCCAACTGTCTTAAATTAAACCAACATAAATTTAATTTAACCTGAAGGGAATGGCTACCTCCCAGACAGCTGCTATGCTTCTCTCTCCTGCTAGCAGTGTGTGGTGCTCCAAGATTTCATGTCCTATGACACAGCCAAGGCTGCATCCCGGCTTGAGTGTCCATGTGGTAGTGAGCACTGACTTCACTCAGTTTTTCTAGTTTAGCTCATCTGCAAAACAAGCCCTTTGACTGGGTGACCTAATTCACCACTTGGTACAAATGTGTGTACTCCAGAGACCATGTCAGAACAGTGGGGCCTGAGCTGGGCACCCAGTGGGCAATGAGGTACTCTGACAGCACACATGTGTTATGCAAACTGCTGCTTGTACAGGTTTTTGAAAAAATTTTTATGTTTCTGCTTCTTTGGAGCAAAGACCAAGAGGCCTGCAGAGATCCTCTCTAGGAAAAAAAAGCCTAGAACAAGATTAAAAGGTAATTTGTGCTGAAGTGTCTGGAGAACTCAACCTTAACAATAAAGTGAGTCACCTAAAACAGGACCTACAGCCCTTAAAACACTTATATCTGAACAAAACCTTGTTGATAACAGGTATTTACTGATGATGTTCATCTATCAGAAATTACATGGATCACACATGGACATCAAGATCTCTTATGGGTCTCTCCAAGCCTTTTCACAGCTTTCTGGAAATCCAATGTGATAAATGAATATCACCAGGAAATACTTGTTCTTTTAAAATATTTGTAGAATATCTTTGCAGAACATGTTATTTTGGTTAAATAAACAATATTATTTGGTCATCAGGCATTACCACTACTGAATTAATGAAAATGATTGTTGACCAGTTTTCTGAAGTCTTACTGGGGCAAGGACTTGCTAACAAATACATGAGATTTCTCTTGCAATGGAAAGTCAGCGTATGTTGCTTTGGGATCAGAGTGAGAGAAGAAGTTTCAGCACACGAAGATGTGTTGGACATCTGCACACAACCTGCTAACCAAGTCCTCTCAGTCAGATCCACCATGCCCTCAAATGGCTGCCCTTCTCTTCCCGGGCTTTTTTGCAGCACACCTTTCCTCAGCAGCTTTATGAACTATATTCCCCTCATCAACCATAAATGAGACCTCCAGATGTCAAACCCTGTAACAGGGATAGTGTCTCTTGGCACCACATCCTGAAGAGCTGATGGACTCCCAGCAAAAGGAGCAGATTACAAGGCAGTGGAGATTTAGTATTTTTACATCATGACAAGGAATCTCAGGTTACTTACAGAAGCTGCCTCAGAGAATAAAGGTGTAGGAGGAAACACAGTCAAGAGGAAAATGTTTACCCTGGATATTTACATTCAGTGTACAGGAAAGATGCAGAGGTTTGCCTCACTTTTCTGTATAAACGGCACCTGGCTTTAGCACATGAACTTACCACCTTGTTTGGAGGAGCTGGGGCTGCATGAACTCTGCATTTGGCACCACAGAAAGAAACTCCTTGGGGGCTGTGGAGCCCTGAGACAGAGCTTTAAATACGTATTTAAAGGTCAGACAGCAGCTTTGGCAACTCATTTTAGCTTTTTGTTCTCTGATGTATTCCTAAAATGGGCTTAGACTTTGGATGCACCTGTTAAAGAGTATAGCATGAACAAAATCTTCTATGATCATAAAAGTGGAGTTTCAAGTCTCATATTTTTTGAGAAACATAGAAGACAAATATAAAGCAAAAGAATACATTGACTGCAGCTGGGAGTATGGCACTTGGTAATATGGAGCCTGCCTGAGGAATAGACAGACTATATTTCATGTATTATTTTCTAGGTCAGTGAAACTCCAAATACAAATTAAACTGTCAGGAAGTTTCCTTGGGTTTGTGGCACTGGTGGAAATCCTGAGTGCCTCTGGACCTGATTTTCAGAAGTTCCAGATCCTCTCAGTTCCCAGGGTTATTACAGCTGGAACTGTGGCTGCTTCAAATTTAAGCCCAGCTTAAATCAGAGATTTCAAGATGATAATGAAATATTTGTACTTAAGCTGGTGTGCAGATATGGGTTAGCTGTAGCTTTGAGTTCCATGTGTTATGTGCCTCAGGGCTGGATTGATAGGAAGGCTATTTTTGAAAGAAAACAAAAACTAATGGTTGTGTAGAAAACTGTGAAAAGAGGCCATTTTTAGTGTGTTTTGTGCAGTATCCCATCACGTTTACCTGTCCTCCATGAAAGGCAGGCTTGGTTGTATGCAGTGGTATTGTCTGAAGCTAGTTCTTGTGCAGAGGCTTAGCCAGACTCCCTTAGGTAATGTTTATGCACTTGTATCTCCAGGCAGTTCTGACACAGCGCCTCAGGAGAGGGTGAGGCCTGTCCTGAATCTCCCCTGAGATCAGCTGATGGAGCAATGTTAGATAATGCAAGTCTCCAAGTAAGTTTCCACATGTAGAGTTGCAGATTATTCCTCAAGAAGTTTATATTCTCCCTGCACTTGTCACTCCACATGCCAAAACTGTTCTGCCAACCTGCCTCTGAAGCCCCATTTCTGTGTCCTCTTCTGCATGTTCAGATCCCCAGGACAGGCTGAGCCCAGGTGACAGACGCAGTGGGGCATCATGTGAGCCGCAGGATGGGAATGGCCCTGACACACTGACCTTTGGCCAGCTGTCCCCTGGCAGCAGCTGCTGTGCTGGGTCCCGCCCCACAGCACATGGGAATAGAGTCACCGGTGCTGTGGGGCAGGAGCAATCCCAGACCCGTGTCCAGCTGGCACAGGTCTGGGTGGGCCCAGCCTCCATGTTCCCAGAACCCAGCCTGGCATTGCCTTCTGGAAGCAGAAGGCTTAGGTCTCTGTAGATACCTACAGTGGCCTAAAAGGAACAAAGTGGCTGGAGATGACCTGAAAGCATGAATAGCACCCACAGGTGCTTTAACCCTGTCAAGGGTAGGGTGTTTTTGCACTTCTGCATATAAATTAGAGACCAGAGACCTAATTACCTCACAACTTTCCCTAAGATGATAGCAATTATTTATTTTAAAGCGCTTTGGGTTAGGCTAAGAGAATAAAAAATATAGAGGAAAGCCAAATTCTGAGCTTTGTGGCCTTTTATTTCTGCAGAAGTACATTGCTGAAGGATTCCTGAGCAAAGCCTGGAGACCTTGGCTGCGTGAAGGGGGCAAAAAGAGGTGAACTGCTTTGTCTGTCGAGTATGAGGTTATGCAATGATAGATCTTCCCAGATGACTTGTCAAGTACCTCTACTGAGAAGGGACAAATACAGAATAAGGGCAGCATCACTCAATAAAATTTGCAAAACGGAAAGATTAGAAGAGAGCAGTTGCAACTCACTAAATGTTCCTTCAAAGCTTTGTTGCCTGACAACTTGGCTGAGCAGCGATACCATGACCTGTCACAGGCTCCTGTGGAAAAGTCTCATCTAGCTCTGGGCTTTCATTTGCAGCTGGAACATTTTGTCAAATGCTTTTTCCTTTGCTTGGCTGCTCAACAGGTGAACACACCAGCCAGTATTCTTAACCATAAGCAGATAATCCAACTAGTATTAATGGCTTAATGCTGCTTCTCTATTGCAAACCATGGTAACAGATTTAAACATGCACAGCATTAATTGAAATCACTCACAGGATCTTCAGCAGCACTTCCTGAAACACTCTCCTTCTGTTGGCAAGGGCAGCCAGAGCCCTCTGGGAGAGGTTCAAGCAAGTGTGGCTGATTACCTATGTCATACCTCTGGGTTGAGTTGTTTCCAGTCATCTCTTCCTGATTAACACCCTGTGAGGAAGCTGTTATTGAGAAATCAGTGCATTGTTCCTGCTTAGCTCAACCTTCCAGCTGCTCTTAAGAAAGAGCAATGGCACTTTATATTTGCACCTTACCTTAATGAGTGATAACTTTCAAGCGTGGACAAGTCCTGGGATACGTGATTCATTATCTTAGAGGAGTGAGAGCAATGTAATGAATATGCTGAGTGACCCAAGGGAGAATCTTCTATCCAGTCGTTTCATGAAGGGGATCTGAAATGAATTTTACCTTGGAGATTTTGGGAAAGAGAAATGGGGTTGTTTTCTTCACTTAATCAGTAAAAACAAAGGAAAGAAACCAAAGGAAACCAAACCAGCACTTTGATGATAAACAGGGATACCCTGTTTACATTGTTCTTGCAGAATAAATTGGGGAAAATACCATTTCGTTCTCATATAGATTGTCTCCTACAGATGTTTCTCACTGCAGAGGGCTATCTCTTTTAGTGGCATCCATATCTGTGGCAGGAGCACTCATGGATAGCAGCCATACCTCAGATATAGGAGGAGGAAGATTGCCAAGTTACCTGGGCTCTCATCAGTCAGACTGAAGATGGGCAGTTAGATATTCACTCATGTATGAGAAGTAAATTGTCTTGGGTCAAATCTTTCATATGTCCAGTAATTGACCAACACCCAGAGGAAAATGACATTTCTAGGAAGAGAAAAGAAGCAGCTCCTTATCAAGTGTGTATGTGTGTGACTTGGCTCCCTGAGAAGATCCACAAGGGCCAGGCTTCCATGGCCCTTTTCCCCTAAATAAGCCACATTCTTGATCCTTGTACCTTTATAGTCATTGGGCAGCATCGCCTGGTGTTTCTCTTTTTTCCCCGTGGAGATAGGTCAGAGAAGCCTGTGGTATTCCTGCGAGGGCTGCAGTGTTGCAGAGGTGAGATCCTTTTTGCAGATGGACAAAAACCATGGGTTGTGTGGGCTGGGGAAGGTCTCCTGCCCTTCAGTGCACCTGAGCTGGGTGAACAGAGCAAAATCACCAGCATTTTGCAGTGGTTATTCCCTTTGTGCTTTGTTTTGTTTGCAAAAGGAGACAGGGAACCTCATGGTAGTTAAGATGAATTATTTGCCTCTCTTGCTTTTTTTGAGCCAAGAGCGTACATTTTTATGGCTGGACTGGTTTCCAAGAACTGATTCACATCTGGACTATTTTCTGACCCATGTAGGGACCCTCCATGGCAAAATCCATGCTCCTATGCAACTGATGTCCATATGTCCCTCTGCTGTTGTGGCTGGGGGCTTCTCCCCACTACCCCAAAAACACCTTGTGCTGCGGCAGATTTCTCTTCTGGATATTTCTGTACTGCTGATGTAGCCTGAAAACTTGAATGGAGAGTTCTACTCCTTGTGCTCAGAGTGAGACTTGGTGTCCTAACTCATTCAATGATCCACTGAAAATCAGCCTGCCAGTCTGCAAGGTGAGTCTGGAAGGTCCTGTAAGGAAAGGACCTTGATCTGTGCTCAGTCTGGAAGGTCCTGTAAGGAAAGAACCTTGATTTGTGCTCAGTCTGCAGATCCTAAACACTGGTGTATGAAAGGACTGTGGCCCTGAGAGCTCAGGAGCAAACTACAGGGTCAGTGAGATGGGTCAAGCCACAATAAATGAGACGATCATTGACCTTGTCTCATTTTCCTGTTTGTGAATTACCTAAGAATGCACTTGCTGTTTTCAAAGGGTAGGTCAACCTCTTTTAACTAAAATTTGTGGTTCTTAGCTTTGCTTTTTTTAATGCTTAGAAGGAAGAAACAGAGCTGTGGGAATAATAAAACACCATGACCACGAACACCATATAAAGCTCTAGAGAGGAGGCATGGCAGAAGACACAGTAAAGGTCAAACTCCACTGCACTTTTTAAATCTAAAATGGAATTTTCCGTGTATGTGTGTGTTCTTAAATGACCTTTGTTTTTGTAATGATCCTTCTTTAAAAAAAACTGAGTGCACAGGGGGATGGAAAGCTCTGCCACTGTTCACTCTTGTATTCCAGAAAGTCAGTGGAAGTGACCACTGCAAAACTGGGCATGGTGGGCACAGTGGGGAGAGGGACAGTGGCGATAAGCAGGTGTGACAACATCACACATTGCCAGATCCTGGTGTCCATTCCCACTGCCTCCTGTGTGCTGAGGTGAGCGCACAGGACCTTTAGGCCAATCAGACTTTGCAGGGGTGATGTCACTACCTTGATTTACATCACAGCACTGTGTAACAAACAGTTTTTCAGCCCAGCAAGGAGGTGGACATGCATAGCAAAGTGTGGAAATGGGTTTGGTACTGTCACATGGGACGACTCAACAAGCACAGCTTTAACCACAGGGGCTTTGCTTACAGCTGAGCCCACAGCTTCATTCCCTAAATGCTCTTTGATGCTATCTTCTTCCTTTTTCAAATGCTTCTGCCTCCCACACAGGCATGCACACCACAGAAATGTTGGCAGGACTTCTAGGTCATCTACATCCACCTGCTCTGGGCTGCTCTGTTAGAGTCAACAGCTCAGAGAGGGCACCACAAACTGGAAATATTTCCTAGCAGAATAACAAGGAAATTTATGATGTGAGAAACAACTCACTAATCTTTTTCATAAAATATCCTGGATCCACACAGGACTTTCATAATCTAGCAGCAGTTAGCTCTCTGCCACATGTGGAAATTTAGTTAGCCTGTTCTTAGCTAATAGGTGAAAAGTAAATTAGTACTTGTTATTTAATAGTAGGATGATGAAATCCACACCACACCACACTTGACTCTGTCCTAGATAGTAATGCATGAATTTTTTAATAGGATCCTCTTTCCTTATATTCAAAATCAGTCATGAGAGTGATAAATGAGGCTAATAATAAACAAACCTTGCAAAGACCTTTGGGACCTCACAGAAACAAGGTTCAGATGGCTGCACAGTGATGGAGATTCCCCACAGCTCACGTAGACGAATGACTGCCAAGTGTTAGCAGCCACACAGCAGCAGCTCCCAGAGGACATTTCTTCACAATGGCAGAACAGGCTCAGCCAAGGTAAAAGTATGTAACATCCAGGTTAGGAAGTCCCGTGGCTTCTCATTGTTTCGTATTAATATGTTTTCTCATGAGAAAAATTACTCTGCACATGCCTGATTTTCATGTTTGTCCTCCCCATGACCCTGCCATGGTCCCGAGTTGAAGGCAGGCTACTGGGATTATGAGCCAGATCAGCTGCTGCTGCTACAACTATCAAATGAAATAAAGGAGACAGAACAGCAGTCTCCTCATTTTTAAGGTAATTAGCAATAGAGAAGATTTATGGCCCCTGCCTTTATTGACTGTTTAATTTATTGGGCAAACAGCCCTGTGACAGAAACAAATGTAAACTGAGTGGAAGTATTCCAGTGAAAGATCAGACTGGAAAATGTCTTTCAAATAGGAGCTGAAAAATGTTGCATGGAGATGCAAGACTTTATCTTGTAAATGTCTTGTTCACTACTTACTTCTGTAGTAGCTGGTGGCATCCAGCATGTCACATAACCCTGAGTTTGGTTGGGCAGCCACGGATTACAGGGGACTCTTGGTCAAGCTGCAGGTGCATGCAAAAGGTTAAAGTTTCTCCTCTGAAGTGACTAGCCAGCTCAGAGAGCAAAATTATAGATTCCTAATCATTATAGATGCAGAGAAAATAAGGATCTAGAATTATTGTGGGTCATCAATAATTTTTATCTAGATTCCTCACAAAACATAGGTGCAAAAAGGTCTCATTCCCTGAGCTACAGTGCTGCACTGCAACATCTATCCATTTCAGACCTAGGGAAAGGACGACAGAATGAGAGGCCACTGGCTCCAGCCCTTCAGGCTGTGGCCTGGCATGGTGTGACAGATGGAAGCCGAGGGGAGATGTGTCCTCCCATGGTATTTCCCACATCCCTTCCCACCAGACCCTAGGGCTACGATGGAGGGAGCCTCACAAGGAGCTCCCTCAGCAGCTGGTGTGTACTTGTGAGGGAGAAATGACATTTTGGAGGAGGCATTTGGCAGGCTGGGATTTAAAAACACAAAGGGGTTATTGCAGGAAGTTCACAAGCACATGTCATATACAATGTGGAAAAGATGTCACAAGATTATTGGTGAGGGTAGGTCATTAGCCAAGGGTGACATGTATTTTGGTGGATCATTGCCAACTGAAATGACCACTTGTGTCAAATCAAATTAAACTGGCAATCAGTACACTTGTCAGTTAAAAATTAAAAAGAAATCGGGGAAGAAAGGCTTTATTTCCTGAACTGTCAGTTCACTTCTACAACCCTGAAAACCTGGGCTCACCACCAAGTGGATGGTGAGAACATACTTAACTTGCAGCATTCAAGCCATCTCTACAAGGTTAGGAGAGCTCTTGGTATGCTAAAAATTCAGAACAAAACTCAAATACTTTTACTGGCAGCATGCTTGATGGTTGGCAGGATCAAAATCTCTCAGACTATTTTTAATAACTAATCCATGTCTACGGTTGAACTCAGTTAAAAATCAGTTTTGCAAGGAAGAGAAACTTGTTCTTCTACATTTTCCCATGAGAAAAAGTATTACTCTCAATGCAGAGTACCCTACCTCATTTACAAAACCAACCAAACAAAAAGCTAAGCATGATTTCAGCAAAGGAAAAATCTCTTTGTGGGAGGTTTCTAATTTTCTTTAACAAAGACAACAAAGTTTTATGATTGTCCTTAATGAATGAAAAAACATCATTTTTTCCACCTGCTCCTTTTTTGACTGAAGCTATTTCAGCCATATCTACCCGGAAATGCCTTTTCCTGTGAGGAATGAAGCTGGAGGATGAGGTGTGCCAGCCTGGTCCTTTTGCCTGTGCCATTCTAGTCCCTCAGGCCTCAATCTGTTTATTGATTTGGCTAAGAAGAGGTGCTATGGAAAGGAAAAGACTGCCTAGTTTGTTTTTCCACCTGAAAGACAGGATTTCCCCTATTGTCCCTTGGCCTGAGTAGCTGTGTTTGGTGCTCTCTCTCTTGTCTCATGTAGTGAGGACTCCCCATCCTATTTCAGTCTGCTGAAATCACCACCTTCTCCTAGAGTGCTGCAATTAAAGCAGCTTAATGAGTTTGCATACGTCAGCCAAATTTCCTTCAGTGGCATTTAGTCTAATGTAATTTATCTCACAGTTGCTGTGGATTAATGCATAGGATCAGCTCCCGTTGTTCACCTTATGCCTGGTAGCAGGCATTAAGTTGCTGCCACCGGATGCGGTGTCTGAGCCCTCAAGCCCTGGGGAAGCAGCCTCAGCTGCTGCACTGAAGGCAGTGTGTTGCCTGTTTAATTGTCCAACGTTATCTGGCCAAGAGTGGCCAGATTGGACCCCTCTGTGGAAAAAGGAAAAAACCTTAGGCACGACACAGACTGCCTCTCCTACAGATCACATCCGAAGTACAGAAGTTTAAATCCTGAAACTTGTGATCATCTTCTTTTCAGTCCTCCTCTTTCATTTTTCAGGATTAAATTTTCTCAGTCCAGTTATTCTTTTTCATCCTGGAAGCATCTCCCTCATTAAAACCTCCAACCAGAGGAGAATATATATGTGACACCACTGAGAAATGTGGGTGGTCTGTCCTTGGCCACCAGCTAACCCACTGTTTGGGCACTGCTGTCTTTCCCCAGGCTTCCCAGGGGTTTACTGAAGTCTCAACTTGGAGTTTAGACCAAAATAAACAAACAAATGAAAAAAAAGGTGATAAACAGTTATGAACAGAAACTCTGTCACACTGAAAGCCTGACGTTTTCCTATCTGTCTTGGCTGAAGGCATTTATTGACTCCCTTGATTATCTTAGCTTTGAAGGTCTGTCATTTTGGTGGCCTGTGGGGGGAAATTGATGTCCTGATAACACAGATACCATCAGTGGAAATTTTGCTGAGGAAGAACTCACTGGAGCAAATAAAATCCTGAATAGTAACCAGCTTCCCACATCTGTAAGTATTTGCTTTAGGGCTAAAACATTTCACACTCTGTGCAAACCCACATGTAGTTAGAAAACTATAGGAATATTCCCACAAATGTCCAGTGTCAGTGTTCAATTTGTGCCAGCTCTGAGGATGAAAGCCTCTCTGCAGTGCAATAGCAGCATGCCTCTTAACCTAGGAGGGCCTAGGGAGTGTAAGCATTACGAGATTCATTCTCTGAAAATATAAGGAGATTTACTTTTGGAGGAGTACAGGGAAGCATATTTTCACATAATGTCCATGAATATTTGCTGAAATCGGATTTTGAATTGTCTGTCATGAAGAGCCAGAAAAGACACCCAGCTGTTGGTGCTGACCCCATACAGTCAGACAACACAAATGTAGCATTTAATAGTGTTGGTCCAGGCAGTTTGAACTAGAAATATTCTTTAATGCTTGCAAAGCAATTAACAAAAAAATACTCCTGGGCTAGATGGGGGAGTTTCATTTGCAATAAGCTATTCATATGATAAATGATTCATTAAAAATTAGTCTACATCATCCAATCACAAAGTGTTTCTTGTGACAGAGTCAAAAAAAGAAGAGAAAGGGAATAATTGTCATTATAATTATGGCAAGAAGACTATGAATGATGATGCACTGAAAAACTTTACATGTTTCTGTACAGTAAAAATTAGTCTCACCTTTTCCCCCTGCTCTTTCATAATTTAAAACTCACTTGCTTTTAAAAGTTCAAGCCTGTCATGTAGTTAATCCTCACTGAGAGCTAGTGTAGATGACATGTTTGAAAATAATTGGTTTTACGAATAAGAAAGTTATCAGTGCTGAAATCTGCTGGCTTCTTTTAGAGAAGACATTCTCTAGATGATGTTCCCTACAAGGCAGGAAATTCTTTCACTGATCCTACTCTTGCAAGTGGATTTAATAAAACACAGCTCAGAACAGTTCAGTTATAATTTGGCTTGAAAACAAACTTGGTTTTTATTGTCAGCTTTTGTTATCTACCCCTATACAAGCTTCCTATTATCTTAATGACACAGTACCACTCATGAAAATCTGTTTTGATTGATCATTCTTGCAGCCACCTGAGCGTTACAGTCAAATACCTCTCTAAATTAAAAGAATGATAAGATCGAATATCCAAGCACTCAAAAGTTTGAAAAGTTGAAGGAAACTTAGAAACTGTATCTTTATGTTAAAAAATATGCTTCATTTATGCGATGGTGTGCCATATTTTCAAAAAAAGTGTTGTCCAAATACACCATTATTCAATATTTCTTTGACGGAAAATGAAATGCTCAGCACATGTTACAAAACACCAAATGGAATCTTATTTAATTTTCTCCTGGATGTTTCTAACACATTCTGATTTTAATACTTGAGCAGAGATAAGGCAATGATACACTTATTTCCACAGCACTGAGAGGGAAAAGTGGTAGAGGCAGTAAAGTCTTGCTTGTGAATTTAGTGATCATGAACACCCTATCTACGATTTCAGTATTCACATCATTGTGTTCACATAGTAGTTCCCATCTTAGAAATGCAGTCCTGGAAAGGATGTCCTAGGTGATGCAATCCAGGGTCCTGCTCTGGCAGACAATGGCTTTGTACGGTCCCTCTCATCAATTGCTCAAGCTGCACCTCGAAGCTAATTGGGTTATTTTGGGTTCACAGCATCCTGTGGAAGCCTCTGCGAGGACTCCATCACTCTGATAGCAGAAGGAGCTCCTCATTTCCAGTCTTGACTGACTCCTAGACATTTTAAAATCATTTGCTATCATGCTAAACTGACTTTTTAAAGCAACCCTTTTTCCTCACTGGGATACATTCAGATAACAATTCTACCTTTTGTCAGCTTTTTTTGTTGCTAGTCTAAACAAGACAAATTCAGCCTTCTCTCACATGACAGCCAGTCATCTCCCTCTGTCCCTGCCCTGCTCCTCCTCCAGTTGAAGTGCATTGTTCTTAAAATGGGGAAACCAGATCTGGACCTAAGTCCATCATATGGTCATCTTCCAAAAAAACATATTATGCTCAGGGCTAGGTTATAAAGAAATTAAAACAGACATTTAGTATGGAAAGGGTAAGGCAGCCTTGAGGTGGCAGGACCAATTTCAGAGCTAACACCAGCAGTTCCAGACCAAGGATGGAGCCTGAGACTCTGCTTGTGGAGAGGCTGAGCCATTGTCTGTAGGTTCACAGAGACGTTCAGTAGCTCAAGGAACCAACTCTGACCCTAGCTGAGGGGAAGGGGTGAAATCTCCACTTTACAGTCTTGGTTATTCTGAATAAAGTCAATGAGTCTGGGGTGAGGGAGACGCAGAATTTTTGGGCCTTTTTCTGCTACCTGCATAGGTTTCCTGACAGAGGAGATGTGCAGGATGCCATAGATGGCACAGGACATGCAAAATATCATCTGGAGAGAAAAATGTGTTCTTAGATGTTACAGCTCTTTGGTCAGCCTTCTGTCTTTTTAGCACCATCCATATCTTGAGTCCGTTCTCTAAGTAAGTAAACGCTTTATTCTCTCTAACTGTGTTTCTTTCCCTTTCTACACTGCTTTTGTAATGTTGTCAAAAAAGGCAGTCAAGCTTTGGGGATGTTGGGAAAGCAGGTTAACACAGGCACAGATGCATCTGCTGCCACTATCTCTGTGAGGCCCCAGAAGCTTTTACAGCTCAGGTAATTATCACAAAATTGGCGGTTGCCAAAGCTTCTCTATCTCTCATTTATGGGATTTCAAATGAGAAATACATACAAACAAACATAATATCCTCCAGGATACAGGTACACAGTGATCAAAGATCAGTGACTTATAAGCAGCCAGGAAAGCAAACCTTTCTGGAGACGCTGTTATGCAGAACAACACATAAACTCAGTTGAAATGTCTGACACATATAAAAGTTTGCAGGGAAGAGTCTCAGGCATAGATAGAATTGCTACAGCCAAATCCCTTCTCTGAACACCTATTCATAAAAGTAGGTCCCCAGCTGCAAGAATCATTGCCCCAGGAAGTGAAAGATGCATTGCAGAGATTTTGGTCTGGATAGGCTCTTGCTCACTCTCTCGGTTTCATTCAGTGTTGTTAAAAATGCCCTACTGCATCCTGGAGGTACTGGATGAAAGAAAATCTGTGCCTAACCTTTACACATTACTTGTTTATGAGTTTGAAACACATACAGAGGTTCTTCTGAGTGTATGTGTACGGGTATGTATATATATATATACAGGTCTTTGTATGTATATGTGCCTGTATGCACACATAAATGTACGTAGTGTGAGTTATAGACAAGGGCCAAGTTTGTTATAATAATAATTATATGCAACAATTAAAGAGAGTCATGAGGTACTGGCACAAGTTGCCCAGGAAAGTTGTGGATGCCCCAGACCCTGGAAGTGTTCAAGGCCAGGCTGGATGGGGCTTTGAGCAGCCTGGTCTAGTGGAAACTGTCCCTGCCAATGGCAGGGGTTTGTAACTGGATGATCTTTAAGGTCCCTTCCAACCCAAACCATTCTATGACTCTATGACATGATTCTGTGAACTACAGGACTGTATATGAGACTGAGTAATGCCAAGTAAATGTCAGTAATGACAGTACTGACGTGTTGGTGAAAATAAAGGTTTCTTTGTCACTGAGCTGGACTTCCAAGTATCTACTTGACTGCACATCTAGCTGTCTATCTAGATATACACAAATTAAATAGGTCAACAAGTTTCTTGCAAACACTAATAGTTTTGAAATGGCAAGCATACACCAGACAAATGCCTATCAGGATAGTTACTGATGGAAACCAGGTGTTTTGTAACCAGTGAGAAACGGTGCAATGGATCAGAAGGTGTGCTCATATGTATGTATCAAATGTAAGTATTCCACAAGGCATGACTCATGTTTGTGTTCTTCCTTCTGGACAGTTAGACCTCACCGGTAATATTTGGTCTAGCAACATAGATAGCATGGTTGAACAGTTTTGATGCTTGCTACACTGACATGGTGAGCTGAGTGTCTAGACAGACAGGTCAGGAGGTGAGGTAGAGGCTTGGAGGAAAGGCCAGACACAGTCCTGCTCCCTGCAGGCGGATGTTTGTAGGTCACTGCTCTAGCCCACACAGTAGTTATTCTGCTACTCCTTACCCCAGAGACGCAGGTTATGGAGATGGGGGAGGGACAGAAGGATTGCGCCTCCTATTCTTGTGAGTCTGTTATCCCTGTTACTCACTGAGTTCCCATAGAGGATAGGAAAAGAGAAAATGGTGATCTTCTCCTGCAAACAATGCAAGGTGTATGTAGTGCCTCAAAGTCCGTCAGGATAGACGGTTCCTCAGACAGACAACTGATCTCCTACCGTGGCACCTCAGGGCAGCCTCTCTGATCATTTCCACTTCCTCAAGATATTTTTCCTTTCTACCAGAGCAGCCACAATATTTGTAGTTGGTGAAAGACAGTGTAAAGGGCTGCTGACACCTGCAGATGGCTACATGAGTTACGGCACAGAGCAAACTAATCAGAGAGATATGCAGAACAGATTTTATTTTCCCATCTGTGAGATGCATATTGGGCTCCACATTCCTGTAAAAGAAAACATTAAAACCATCCTCTGTCTCCGGAAAATTGCTGAATGACAGCGTGGGGAATAGGGTGTTTCTCACTGACAGGGCTGTAAGCTCCAGTCAGCTTACCTGTGCTGAACAGGAGTAAATGAGTTGACTATGCGTGTGTTTGCATCCCCATGGTGAGGTGTAGCTCCTGGGCCCTGGTGCAAGGAAGGAAATAGGATTCCCCACTCCAGCTGTTCGCTTACACCTTTCCACCTTCGGTCCAGCACGTGAGCCTCCTGTGTCCTGAGGTCATGTGCAGCTGAATATCTCACACCTGTGAGACAAGGGGCACGTTACAGTAATCTGGTAAAGATCAAGTGTTTCATAAAGTAACTGTGGTTCTTGAGCTCCTTACCACCCAGCTCTTTGGCAAGCACCACTGCAGTGTGTTAGAGCTGCTCTTCAAGGGCTCCTCATTCCTCAGAAACTGCAGAGTAGAGAGTGCAAAGGCTTTGTTGTCCCAAAGAAGGCGAACTCTTCTTCGACAAATGAGTCCTCGGAAAAAAAAAACCCAGACCATGCTACCTCAGATCCTCAGATTCAATCACCATTTCGTGTAAGCCCTGATAACTCCAGTCTTTTCACGAGAAGCAGCACCTACGTGTGTGAGCAGCCATTCTGGGTAGGACTGTGTGCTCACACACGCAGCCAGTGCTAGTTCCCATGTGCACACAGCTGGTGCTTGCATCTCCACACTCCCATGCTATAGGTAGTGACCACATCTACATGTCTGCTCTCAGCTAAATGAACAACTTCCAGTACGCAGACGTAGGTGTGGGTAGTGTGCGTGTCTCCCTCCCACGGGCATTGGTGACTGTGTGCCTCCCTCTGCACGCATGCACAGCCCAGATCTGCATAAAAAGGCTGGAAGCTGGCATTGGCAGCACTCTGTTCTTCCTGAAGGAAGAGCTGATGTGTGTAATAGCTCCAACAGAAGCAGGAGCGGGCAGCTCGTCCCAGCAGTACACTGCAGTTTCCTAGGTAACTGAACTTGAAATAAGGTGATGTCTGGAACTGGGTCTTATCAAATTAATTTGCTGAAGGTGCATAGATGGGGGAAAAATCCCCTCATGTAGGATCCTACTGCCTGTAAAAGCCAACAATATACCACTTATTTATTTTGGTAGTTGAGGAGTTTGTTGCCTTTTAATGATCAGCAATGACATTTTCCCATTGAAGCCATCTGCACGGGTAGGGACGTGTAGAAAATATGACTGTGCATGTTATGCATTATTTACACAAGGCCACAGCTATGTGCTTTGCAGACAAATGAAGAAAAGACAGATCCCTGCCCTGAGGGGGTTGCATGATGAACACAGGTCCCACCTTGCCTATTTCTGGTACCTCACCTTCTCCACCTCACCACGTGAGCAGCCCAAGTACAGCAGCCAAATGATACAGGATAAGTTTCTTCTTCTGCCAGAGTTCCCAAACTATAGTGGACCACATATTTGAGAGGAGGTCTACAAAAATATTTGAGTGGTTACCTAAAGTGTCTGGATGCATCTGAGATCAGTGAGAGGGAGAGCAGCATCTCTTGGAAAATGAGACATTGCTTCTCTGGGTATTCCTCTGCCCAAGAAACCTAAATGAGATGAGGGCATGTGCCCAGGCTCTGGAGCACATTTGCCTCTACTGTTGAATTACATCCATCATGCTCTCAGCTCATGCCAGGTAGCACTCAGTCAAGCTAGTCCTAAGAACTGCCTGAGCGTGACATAAGCCAGGCAACATAGGAAGTGATACAGAGTGTGCCACTTTGGTATGTCCTCCTGCACTGTCCTCCAGCAGAATTTCTCCTCGTGCAGCCCTCTTGCTCTCACACCAGTCCTCAAATCACCCTGAACTCAGCATCATCCAATTAAAAAACTCCTCACTAGTAGGACTTGCTTTTTGCCATTTTTTTACTAGGAAAGACAACTACAGTTTTTCCAAGGGCCTTAAACCACCCACCCCACTCCAAGCTACCTGCTGATCCCATGTTGCCTGCACCTGACCTGGGTCAGAGACTGCTAGTCTCCAGAAGTGACATCTCTCTTTTCCACTGGGACAGGATTAATCTGACATGGCCAGCAGTGCTTCTGCTGGCTCCAGCACAAAAGAGGCAGCTGTCCCCTCCCCCCTGAGCCTGGGGAAACAGCAAAAGCATCAAAGACATCTTCTTTTACAGGCTGCAAAAGCAGAAGCAGCACACACATATCCAGAAGCCAAAACCTGGGGGTGAAGCCTGCAGACCCCAGTTTCAGAGCCTGAGCATGCCTGGATGCCTCAAGCATGAGACAGGGCAGAGCGCACTGGGGGATGTGCAAGAGGCACGTGGCCTCCCCCACACTGTTCATGCCACAGCCTGTGCCTACTGAATTGTGGTCCCATTCAACAGTGACCCTGTAAGTGACCACAACCCACACAGTGCTTCAGGCCTGGGGGGCACCAGACAGCTCTGAGAATGTTTGTTGCTATTATTAGCACAGACATGGTTTGTGCCCATCTGCAGCATTTCCTGTCCCTCACAGGGGTGTTGTGAGGACAAGTACCTTAAAAGACTGAGTCAAATGAGACATCAGAGTAATGGAGATCGTAAAAGCACTGGTTATGACAGCAGAAGATGATGACACATCAGTGCTTGTCCTTCCATCACATTTTTTTTAGTCTGATGTTTCTAATACCCGTGACAGACCAATGTCTAGGACAAAGGTCCCCAAGGAGGCTGGTACCACAGGTCGGAGAATGTTTTGTGCTGTTGCTGCCACTGCACTCAAAGGGACACAGAAGATTTCAGTAATCCAAGCTTCCCCACTTTGGTCTGAGTGCACTCTGCATTTAATTTCTGCCTTTTCTTAGTGTGTTTGGCACGGTATGCTCCCCAGCGGAGCAGTGCTGCATTTTGGGCTTTGGCAACTGCAAGACAGAGAAGCATGGCCTCCCTGCATCCCCTGCACCATGTGCCCCATCACTGCCTGGCATAGCAGTTCCCACATGCTGGCAAGCAAATTGCTGGTGTGCTCTGATGTGTAATTCTCAGGTGCTTTGGGGCACTTGGGCATCATGCCTGCAGGTTCAACATCCCTACAGCCCTTGAGTCCAGTATTAAGGACAGATGGCCTCAGAGTTTTCCTTAACTTGCAGCATCCTGGAAAGCTGCTCAACATCCCAGGGTATCAGAAGTCTTCAAAAGACAGGACTCTATCCTAGTTTATCCAGTGGCAATGCAGGCTGGAGCAGCTTAGCAATCTGCAGTACCCATTAGCAGAGATGCTATGTGATTTCCAAGGATGAATCCATGTTCCAACAACTTCTTCCAAACTAAATTAGCTTTGCAATACTTGATTGCAAAACCACGGCAATTAACAGATGGCTCAGGATCAAGTCAGGGACGTGATGTGACCGCAGTCAAATGTGGAAGACCACTTCATCTTCCAGTTAGGTACTGTGTCATCTTAATGCAAGTGGGGGTTTGGGTTTGCTTTTAACTGATGTCTAAACCAAAAAAAGGAGGGATCTATTTTTATTTAGCAAGATATGCAGAAGCATTATCAGCAAAAATATTGCCTGCAGTGTAGAGATGTTACATTTCATTTCAGGCAAACGCTGTTAAGGCTGCCTGGGATGTGACAAAACATCTGACTGATTGTTCTCCAAGTGCTGCTCTGTAGCCCTTGGAAAATCAACACATTAAGTTTTCGCTATAGGCAAGCAATTAGGAATTGAACCATTCAAATGAAATCAAAATCAAATCTGGAGAGAAAACTGCAGAACATTTGCTTGTCGTTTCACCTCAGAAAGTTTCATTACTGCTGTGCTCAGCACCAGCATGGCCAACCCCCTAGAGAGCGTTCAGTGGTGAGCCTGAAAAAATGTTCACAGGTTGGTGAGCATTTGTTAGGGTGGAATATTCTGTGCATCCACCCAGCCCGCCCTGGGTACACATCCTGCAGTACATCACAGGGACCTTGTCCCCTTCCCATCTTCCTTGGGGAGACAGATGGAGAGGCTTTCTGGCCTGTCAGTTCACCTGGGCTTTTCTGGTGCAGAAGCAGAGCACACAGAGGGGGTGGCAGAGGCAGGCAGTGTGCACCTCAATGTGAAAGCAGGTCACAGCCCAGGCACTCACCCAGACTCAGGAGTTAGAGAGTGCTCCTGGATCTCCTGGCTAACCCATGGCTTTAGGATTCAAGAGAGTGAGTCAACTTCATAAATGAAAAATCTGTGCTGTGCCTTTAGTGATGCTCAGAGTCGCATGCCCAGGCAACACAGTTAGGAAAAGAGTGTGCCCCTCCAGCCAGCACCCTAGCATGAAATAAGTCAGACTGTTACCAGCCATACAAATAAAACAAATAATAACAAGTAACGTATATTTAATTGAGAAGGAACAACTTACCAAGGGCAGTGGTGGATTCTTCTATTCCCTTCTCCGTCTAAGATCAAGTTGGTCAGTTTCTCTCAAAATATGTGCTCTAGTTCAATAACAGCTCTTGCACGGAAGTAGGAATTTAGTTCAGTGAAGTCCTGAGGTCTGTGCTATGGGCAAAGTCTTACTGAACTGCCATAATGGTCTCTTCTGGCCTCTAAAAGTGGGTGGATCACTATGTTGTCCTTTCCCTTTCATCCAGTCTCATATTTCACATTTGTTTCTTTTCAAGTCATTTTATGGCACTCACATGAAGTATCTGAGTACTTCACAAGCTATGAATCACTTCTGATTCAGACTCCCTTGATAAAGTCTGCCATCCCTTTCTCTCACATGCAGAACCAAAGCTCTGAACATAGAAGTCCCAACTTGTACCAACAATGAATCAGAGCCAAGAAAATCTTATCCTGTGAGATCTGCTCCTGCACCACAACCTCACTGGTATCAAATCAGCACATCTAAGTCTGTATTTCCCCTTCTAAAAAAGTTGCAAAGCAAACTGGACAATGTCTTTAACTACAGTTTTTAATTGGGCAGTGTCTCCTACTGCCTCTTTTCGCAACCTATTGGCCTGAGAGGCTGCCCAGATGCCCACTTACCTCAGACAGGAATCAGAGGGGGAAGGCAGATCTGAACTTTCTTTGCTTATCTTATTCCTGGACCCGAACAAAGATTTAAAGGTATGAGAGGGTGAGCCTGCAGGGGTTGTGTGGAACATGCAGCTCAAGGGAAACTATAGGAAAGTCAGCAGAGATGGTTGTGTGGAGACATCTTCCAGCAGTCCGATGCAGAAACCATGCCATATTCCCAGCCTGGGAAACACATTAAGTCTGAAGAAAGGACCCCTGTCACCCCCTGTGAGTGTGGGGAGGAGGCAAATGACAGGTATAAAGGTGGAGATGGAAGTCTACTGGACTTTCACTAGAGTAAAGATGTGTTTGCCTTCATCACACACAGCTGCACCCTTGTGCTCCATGTTTGTTTATATCCACCTTATCAGCTGCAGCAGCGCTCCTAGAGAGACAGGTTTTCTATTTATAGGCACCAGCACTACATCCCTTGACTGCAGGGCAGTCTGAACATTCCAGCTTCTCCTGCTGCTGACAATCGCTTCTCCATCTGAACCAGAGACACGGGCACGCCTGTGTCCATGTGAGGGAAAAAAGAAAGGGATATTGCTTCCAAGCCCCAGCCTCTATTCCCCCCACACGGGGATAAGCACCGTGGTTATTTCTATGTTCCTCTCTTTTAAACTCATGTGATTATATTTAATCTAGAAAATAAAAAACAATGGTTGATATGCTGAAATGCTCTAGTAGCTAATCAAGGTGCTTAAAGCATATGGGAATATCTCATGTCTGAACAAAAAAAAAAAATTTCCTGTAGAGCAAGGTGTCTAAGCCCGAGTTCCAGACACCCAAGTGATATTAGTGTGGACTGAGGTAATTCCCATGTCAGGGTGTACACCTGCAGTGAACTCACACTGTCCTTCAATTTCTCTACCCCTCTCCCATTGCCTGAGGAGTTCTGGGAGCATTCAGCTAATCAAGCTCCACTTTAGCTCATTCTGAGGAAGAAATACACACAGTTGATGTTTCTGAAAATGTTATTAAGGATCAAAGAAAAAAAGCCTGGAGATGACCTTAATGGGTTATCTGTTCCAGCTACCATCTCCTCACAAAACTTATCCCAGTGCCTGGGAAAACTTTGAAAAAAGTCTTTTGTCTAATATTAATGTCTCTTCTTGCAATTTGACTTCTTGTCCTGTCCACTGCAGAGCTGACAGGTTATATGAAGAACAACTGGTAAAATACAGGCTAGAGAAGTGGACAGTGAGATGAACTGAAAACTGGCTGAACTGCCAGGCTGAAAGGATTGCAGTCAGTGGCACAGAGTGTAACTGTGGACCAGTCAGCAGGGGTGAGCCCCAGGGGCTTGTGCCAGGTTCTGTACCATTTGACATCTTCATTAATCACCTCCAGGCTGGGACAGAGAGTACCCTCAGCAAGCCTGCAGGTGACACAAAAGTTAAGGAAGCAGCTGATGCACCAGAGGGTTGTGCAGGCATCCAGAGGGACTTTGACAGACTGGAGAAATGGGCTGATGGGAATACCACAGAGTTCAGCCAAAGGAAGAGCAAAATTCTGCCCCTGGGAAGTAAAAATCCCATGCCTCAGTAGAGGCTGGGGGATTTCTGGGTGGAAAACAGCTTTGCAGAAAAGGACCTGGGAGTTCTGGTGGATACCAGTTTGACCTTGGGTCAGCAGCATGATTTTGTGTAAAAGAAAACTACAAGCCTTCTGGTCTGCATGCAGAAAAGCAATGGCAGCAGGTTGAGGGAGGCGATCTTTCACCTTTGCCCAGACCTAGTGAGTCATATCTGGAACACTTCATCTACACCTGGGTTTCCCAGTAAAAAGAGATGTGCACATTCTGGAGCAAGTCCAGGGATGGCCACAGAGATGATTAAGGGATTGGAACATCTGACATATGAGGACAGGCTGAGTGAAATGGAACTGTTCAGCCCGGAGGAGCAAAAGCTCAGAGGGATCTTCTCCACATGTATAAACACCTGATTGTTATTTATGCATGGGAGAAAACTTGGAAGACAGAGCCAGACTCTTCTCTGTCATGCACAGCGATAGGACAAGAAGAAATGTGAACAAACTGAGATATAGGAAATTCCATTTAAATATACAAACAAAACTTTTCCAAGGGGGATTAAAGATGGGTACAGGCTTCCCTGAGAGCTTGTGGTGTTTCTCTCATTGGAGATATTCAAAACACAACAGTACATGCCCCTGGGCAACCTGCTTTAGCTGACTGTATTCATAACAGGTGCTTGAATTAGATGATCTCCAGAGGTCCCTACCAATCTCGTAGATTCTGTGGTTCTGTGACTGTATTTCCTTCCTCTGTTGCAACAGCTTTTTCACATTCTTGAAGGTAATTTTCATATGCCCCACTCGTATCAAGTTAGTTCAATAGTTCTTCAGAAGAATGATCTCGTTGTGGGCTTCTGGACCTTCTTCAATCAGCCTATGCTCTGCTCCAAGTGCAGTGTTCCACACAGGATGCAGCACAGCAGCTGAACCTGAATGACAGCAGTAAGTTTTGGAGTTAACAGGCCACCGGGAGAATCAGGTGAGAAGACAGATCTGAAAGAGAGAAAAGAAAAGGCCAGCAAGCAAACAACAGCTGCTACGCACCCACTGAGTGCCAGCACACTGTTAAAAAATTTTTGTTCTAAGTGTTATAGATATCTTCAGAAAAATTCCAGAACTTTATGCTACACCTGTTTGGGAAAGAATGTGTTTGGCTTGGCTTAACCCCCACTTCTCCCCCTTAATATTAAGTACTTAAATTGTTCCTTTTTAAAAAAACGATAGATTGGGTATCAGCCTTGTTTTCCAAACCCATTTTGTGCCATCCCCCTCCTTGAGCCCCAACCCCCTGGGAGTTGACCACTGACCCTACCACCTCACCTGGGACCCAACTCTTCCTGTGTACCTGGCAGAGGACTAGATTTTCAGAAGGCAGACTTTGCTGGTGAGTTTCCCTGCACTGTGCCTGTGAGCTTGGCAGGAGGTGGACTCTTCCCAGTACTCCAGAAGCCAGGACAGGAGCCAAGAACCAGGAGCAAGAGCAGCCAAAACAATCAACTTCAATGTGCTGTACTCTAAAATATATGAGCATGTGTCAAAGTAGGAAGGCTCGCAACAAGGGGTTGTCTTGGGCTGGCTTGTTTATGGCTTCATTCCTCACCCTGCCTCCTCCCTCGTCTCTGTTGCCAAATGCAGGTACATAGCCCTTTTCAAAATACAGCAGAAACCAAGGGAATAAAAATTCTTGCAGTCATTCAAACATGAATTCCTCCCTCATAGAGAAGGCCACCCTCTTAGTACCCTGTCATCCTATGCACTGACAGTTGTCACCCCTGCAGAGCAGGCACCAGATGGGTAAAGGAGGGAAGGTGTGCTTTTTCCTTCTCTAATAGCTGCATTCTGAAAACCTAAGGAGGTTGTTTTGAGCTGCTTGATGGTTTCTGCCTGCAGTATTACTAAAGGAAGGCCAGTGAGCAGCACAAGAAGTGCTTCAAAGCGAAGTTATGAACTGGGTGAAAACAAGAGAGATTGCTCCTGGCACAAGATGACAGTAACCAGTGACCCCCAGTGACCCCAAGGTATTTACTCGTGAATAAATCTGTACATTTCAGTGTAGTCTCAAATCATACTGCCCAATTTAACCCAGAGAAGGTTTTCAAACCTTCTAGCCTGCTTGAGCAATATCCCTTCAAACCAGAGGCCATTCCCTGAGCTAAGCTGCAGCAAAGTCACTCTTTGATTTTGGGGGGATTTATTGTTTGTTGTTGGTTGTTGTTGTTTCCCCTTCCCGCCCTCCTCCTCCTTTCCCCCTCACCACCCCCCCCCCCCCAATAGACAAAATCAGGTATCTTATTATTTGGAAATGATTTAGCAATATGTTTACAAAATTAGAAAGGGGCAAACCTTAACTAAAGTGTGATATGTCTACTCTGATATTGCATGTATCTTTGTTTCTTGGCTGGTCTTAGCTGCAATTTTTCTCTCTGTGCTTATTCTGAATGTAAATATCTTGGTGTAGTACCAATGTGTACTTGTATAATGCAAGAACATAAGACCTAAACATTATGTAGATGTAGGAATCAACTAAAAAATGTGTCATTATTTTGAGTGAAACACAATAACAAAATCAGAATTTAAACCCTCTCCTCCCAAATACGGAATGAAGGCGTCAGTTTAAAAGCTTTTTCTCCCCCATCCCTGATCTTGCAGGCCTGCTAGTTAGCACGAAGACATCTGCTAATCTTTCAGTAGAAGGGCTTTTAGCTCTTTTTCTGCTTGTTTGGTGACAGTGACAGAACTTCTTGTGTCGTTGTGGGTTGGCAACGCTCACTCTGGGGATCTGAGGTGCTGGTGTGGACTTCTTGAGTTTTGTCTTGCAGAGCAGACCATCAATTGTGTCAACTTCATTCTTGGACGTGAAAACTTATGGACCTCTCTTTACTTTCGGGTTCAAGCTTCCATTGAAATTCCACCAGGAAGAACATTGGAGGGATGAACAAGGATTATCACTCTGCTCTGGCTGCTGCGGAAGACAGGACCTCTTTGGCTTCTCCTCTAGCTAAGATGCTCTCTGTGGAGGTGTAGGTGACACCTCAAGTCTTCAGCTTCCCTAAGAGCACTGGGAATGCTCACTGGGATGCTGCACTTTTTTTTTTTCCTACTAAACTTTCCAACTGGGATCTGAACTCTTAAGAGATGGTGATAAATGTTAAGTCTGTCCTCCTTGCTTTCCTTCCATTTTTACAAATTGCAGGCTTGGTACTCCTGAATTAGGATATCTATTTCCAGAATAGCAACAGTGGATTTCAATCTCTGATGTATTTAATGAGAAATTATAAATTAATAGGCCTTTTTCATGGAAGATCTATGCTAAATCTGTGTGGGATCCTTAAGAATTGCATAGTCAAAATAATTGACTGTCGGTATGGCTGCAATAAACACAATTTAATATAGGAATATCAGGACAGTCTAAAATATACTAAAAAAAACCCCTGACAAAACACTAAAATCACATGGCAAAAGAGTTTAATGCGTCCTCAGCAGACCTGGCTATGGCAAATTTAATTAAGTAGTTCTATTTGTGTCAGTAAATTATCATCCAAGGTAAAATAAAAGTCATTCAATTTGTTAAAATTCTATTTTATTTAGATGTACAATTAGTGGGTTTATCGTATTGCAAAATAATTCAGCCAAGGAATCAGTGTTAGCACCGAGTACAACTGAGTTTACAAAGTCTTCTGACACTAACTGGCTACAGGTACGGACAAAATGTTTTATATAAATGGCATATTTCTCTTTCAGATACACACGCACAGACAAATAGGTATCTCTGTAACCATTTTCTAAAAATCATTAGCTGAAGGTCACTGTAATACTACTAAAACTAATAATTGTTTTCTTACAGAAATTGCTGAAGGCGGCTTCAGGAATGAGACAAAGTAAAAACAACAAAAAAAGAAAAATACAGCATTCATAATCTTGTCTGTCTGCATCTCTCCATTTTTTTAAAGGCTATGCTTTAGCCTTGTGTTGGTTTTGTACCATATTTCAGGAAAATATGGATGAAATCAGATCAAGAAAATGGTACCAAGAACAAGCCTAATGGACTCTTGCAAGTAATCTCTCCACAATTATGTTGCTGCAGCAAGGATGGAAAACATTTCCAGTGCTGCCAGCTGTGCCAGGATGCCTGCTAACCTGTGGTAAAAGCCTGATTGTGGAGGATGGGCAAGATGTGCTCATGCATATTTTGTCCAAGAGGCCTTGACAAACCCACCAAAAAGTGAATCACCGTCCAGAATGATAATTGTTATCACTGGGAAATTGTCACATCACCTAACCTGAGACACCCAGTAGGTAATTAAGGCAGTAGCTGCCTAATGTGTCTGCTCTGGCAAATTGAGTCGCTCCTCCTTTTACCCAGCTCCACTGATTACACATCCTGAATGCATGTTAACTCCCTTTGGGAGTAAACATCCAAAAGGAAATTCAGGCACCTCGAGGCAGCAGCATCTCCCAGGCCCACAAAGATAGGGCACTTGTGAAGAAAGAAATCTTCCAAAATGCTTCCAAAAGAGATGCTCCTTCAACTCTATCTCAGAATATTTTGCTCTCTAAACCTTTCTTTTTAGGGACAGAGAGTGGCATCCCTTTTTCTTTTACAAAAAGAACCCAAACCACTTCTCTGAAGGCTGGAAGAAAAGCTTTGTCATTTATATATGCATTTTGAACAGAGAAAACACCATGTATATGTATGTGAGTGTACACGTGTGCGAGTATCTTTGTTTTTAATGTTGCAGCTGCTGTGACAGGAGGCTGGGGTCAATCTAGAGCTTGAAAGGTTTGAATGATCGGGAATTGCCTGTTTGCCCCAGGATCTCTCCCTGGTGCCATCCACAAAGACAGCATACCTGGCAACAGCTTTAAGAGGCCAATTTACTGCAGAGAACATCAGAACCCACAGCTTTAGGAAATGCTTTTATGATGTTTGTGGGTATCTGATTCTCTTTCACTGTGGTCATTAGCTCCTGAGGTACAAGGAGGGACAGTGGTAGGATTTGCGTTTATGACAAGGATATATTCTAATGCTCAACTTCCTTCACGATTCTACAGAGCCCCTAAAAGCAGGCAGAGAGATGGTATCAGGGACCAATTCCTTATTTTCATTTTTATTGTGGTACCCTTGCCAGCTGGGATTGGAATTAGGGTGAGGCCAGTGACACTTTCTAAGGGCCAGTTCTATTCCAGAGGACACAAAATCCTAGGAAAAGAACTGGTGGTGCTGTGATCAAGGCCACAGGTTCTCTTTTCCCATTGGGAATAATACCTAGGCTATTGGCAGGCATAGAGGATGGGGTGGGCTTGGCTTCTGTAGTTTGATGAGGCATTCCTCATTATAGGGCTTTCAACAATGTAAGGATAGCTGGTGTTAGCAGGGGTAAAATTACTTGCTTCTTTAGGGAGGGAGGTTACCCCCTCTATGTGGTTAACATCAGGGTTTGTGTTGAGATTATAGTTAAAGTTTGGAGAATATAAAATACCAGAAGCATAACCCCTTCTTGCAATATGCAAGGCCTAAAGACATAGTGAGAGGATTTCTGCTGAGAAGAGAGAATTCTCTTTGAGCTCTTTTCCAACACAGACTGGTTCTCCAAGACTTACAACTGTGATCAGGGCTGGAAAACCTTCATGAGCCCAGCATTTTGCTGAATGCTACAGCAATTATACAGCTACAGAGAAGACAAAGGTTGGCAAGGGCTCTTCCTCCTTTACATGCTCTTTTACTGCAGGGATTAGTGCCCTGACATCAGACTTGGGGATAGGGATAGGTTATGCAAATGTCAGCCCCCTATGCCCCATATTACCCCACTCTCCACAGCCCAGAAGCAGAATGCAGCAGATTTCTGTGATGATCCATACCCTTTCAGAGTAGGAAAAAGTGTAAGGCCTAAAGCATCAATAGACAAGCCTGTTCCTACCTGTGGTGAGATGAAGGAAATAAACACTCTGGTATTGGCATGACTGAACAGGGCCCTTAGGCTTGTCTCTCTCCTTCTGCAGGGACCCATCACTTGGGGTAGCAGTCAGGCGAGACAATTTATATTTTTAAGAGCTGTCTGTGTGTCCAGAGTCAGAGTAAGTGTAGAGACCAATGCTCTATTTTATTGTGGGGATTGCTGCCCAGGATCAATTAAAGTAAAGATTTGAGCTGGGATTATCTTTACTCTCTCCTCAGCTCGTTTCCCTTGCTTTCTGCAGTGCCTGTGTGGTAGTTCATTCCTTCTGGAGTAAATCAATCATCTCCCTCCCAGAGGAAATCTGAGCACAAGTGATGGGGGAGCAGCGCAGACAGACTTTGTGGCCACAGATGTCATCATATTCAGCTCTCCTCTCCCAGGACAAGCCAAACAGTGTCCTTAGCAGGCCTTGAAGCCTCCTGCCGTGTCCTGGGGGACCAATCACATGTCCATCACACAGGCACCAACTGAGGCATCTGTGACACAACCATCTCTGGCACTTAAAGCACCCCGCACACATACATAATAGTGATCTTTATGTCTCAGAGTCACTGGGGTTGCCTATTGGGAAGAATTTGGCCTAGAATGTCCTGGCCACTCCATAACAGCGGCCCAGCCCTGAGCACTGCAGGCACGAGCCATGCTGGACCAAGCGGCGACAGATCCGTCCAGTGCACCTTGCAGAGACAACAGTGAGAAAGGAATTTGAACTGCTTGGGGAAAAGAAGCTCCAGAGAACTTGCTCCCTGCATTGACCACTGAGATGACATTTGATGCTCAGTCAGGTGTTATGGATCTCTTTCTTCCCACAACACTTCCTTCCTTCACACACTTCAGATTTTATTTTCTCGTCCATGGTTGGTTTTGCTACACAGTGACACAAAACCATGGGACAGTGTATGTAATAGCAGGATAACGTGGTCCAATAGAAAAGAGGGCAATCATACTACTATCCCAAACAACAAGAAGGAAAAGAAAGTGATTAAAATTGTGACTTTGTTTTTGTAATCGATTTCAAATTAAAACAACTCAAAATATTTCTGTGCACTGAAAAAAAAAAATCTTCATCTTTGCAGTAATTTTCTGCCCCGAGTCTTCTGCAGGCTTACCACACATGAAGCAAATATCAACTCTTAGCAGCACTTCACCTCTAACACTCTGTGACCCATTACTACTAATATCAGGCATTTGTATGACTTTCCTCAGGTGAGCAGTGTCTTTTAACTCATTAGAAACAATCACACATGAATGAGAAAGTAAAGATGGCTTGGAGTAAAATTCCAGCTATGGGTCAGAATATCCTACTAACTGCAGCTGCTTCAGGATTTTGCCACAAACCACTGACACAAAGTCAAGATGCAATCAGGAATTCTGAGTCCAGCACATACAGAGGAGTTTAGGGTCTATTTAGACAAAGAAATAAGGTTACTTACCAGAGCTCATGAAGGAAGTTTGTGGCTCAACTGGTGATGCACCTCTGGCATTTGTGTTTTGTGCTTCTAGCCCCCAAGCCATGTTTCCTATTGCTTCTAGATAGCTGTCTTCATCCACATGGAAAAAGAATGCATGAGGTAAGATTTATTCTGGTTGTAAGCCAGTTCAGTCATCTGTGGTATTGGTGATCCTGGTGAAGAGAAGTTGTCTTTGAACACTAAGGTAGCTTTGTGCATACAAATGTTCTTGATTGTGAGCATCAGTTGAAGAAGAGTAAAAACTTATGTTTCTGATTAAAAGAGCTATCTTTCCACCCTACAAAATAAATTAACATTCCTGCCTAAACCAGCTATCTTTCCACCCTGTGACATAAATAAACATCCAGGAAAAGACAGAACATTTGCTAAGTTTTTCATTCAACCAACCTTTGTGTTATGGGTAGCTCCAGTCTCTTAGACCATACACAGCTTTCCTGAATACTCTTGGGCAGGAGGTCTCAGTGTAAAAATCCAGCAATGGTGTGGCTGAAGCAAGCACCTTGTATCTCTTCATCTTCAGGGGAAAATGTTGGTTGGATATGCAGAGTTATGTATCTCTCACATTCAGCTGCATTCAAAATCCTTTGAAAAGAACAGTGGTATCTAAAACTGGAGTCAGTCTGGAGGAAGATTTCTTATCACAAATTCAAGGAGCACAGATATATTTTTATTTCTCTTTTAAACACTGATTACCAGGAAGCAGAAGTGTTTTCAAACACCTTAGTTCCAGTGTCCTGAGGTTTTTAATGCAAAGGGAAAATTATGAAGGTCATGTATTAATATTTCATTGACCAGGAGTCAAAACTGGTTGGCTGGCAAATGTTTTATGCCTTCCCACCTGTGCAGAATTGCCATTGCCCTCCATTAAGGACTTGATTCCCATTAGCTTCTTGCGATGGGTGGGGGGAAGGGGAACATGTTGTGTGTGCAGTGCTGGAATACGGAATGAGATTTTGGCAACCTTTCATTAAAAAAACAAATCCTTAGGGGTCTGTGAATGGCAGGTTGTACTAGAGATCTCTCAGAGGCACTCAGACCTAATGGCACCATGACACCAGAGCTAACCTTTCTTCACCAACCTTCTTTGTGTCAAGGGCTGACATGGCTGATTTCAGAAAGCAATGATTGCTTCTCCCCTTGCTTTACTCTGTTGTGGAAAAGGCTGGTTGGAAATCACTGTTTGCTGTTTTGATTGAATGCATCAGGACTCTGGGTATTTCTTCTTTCTTTAAAGGCATACATTAGTATGCTGGCTATCTGGAGCTCACTATGGAAAATATTCTAGTTGGGGTAGACCGCCTGCCAGGAAAGACTGATGGTTTGGTTCAGTAAAGAAAATTAAACTAAAATAAGATCTGAATCTGAAGCTCTGGCCCCAGCCTCAGTTGAGATGTATTTGTGTTTCTAAAGGATTCCTAAAGAAACTTAATTTAATCCTAAAACCAAAAGAAAATATTTTGTATTTGAGCTTATTTTTTTTTGATGCTGGCTGAGGTCAAAACAAGCAATATCCACAGAATGACAGTTGAAGACTTTTGCCTTAAAGAAAGCTTAGGAAAAAATCCTCTCTCTCTCCAAAACAATTGTTCTTATGAGGCTGTTTGGCTAATTTTGCGGACATGAGAGCTGCAACTAGTCGTGCCAAAATCAGACTGCCTGATGCTGCCTCAAACACACACTGAGTCCTTGAAACCATAAGGGCTCTTATCCAGATAGAAATGTTCTCAAGAAGAGTCAAGTACCCATGTGAAAATCACACATTTTTCTGGATCTGAGTTGCTGAAGTTTGCCCAAGGTTTGCTCCACTCAACCTTTTCACAGCACTCTTTGGGTACCTTCCCCTGTCCTTGTAGTCTTGCTGGTGTTCTTGCAACCTTTCAATACTTTCCAGGAGTTCACCATTTTCCTGTGACTCCATTCCCTCTGACCAGCTTGTCCATATGCACTACTGAACAGCTTTTCCTCCTGTGAACATCCCTGGGCAGAGATCCACATAGAAAAATCATGCTTTCTGCAACAATAACTTGTAGGGATCATCTGCACCATAAAGGGATAGGAAGCTGCCTTTGCATGACTCCTGAAGAGACTGGGACAGAGACAATAGATGTGCTATAGAGAGATACATTTTCCCAAGGATGTCCCCAAAATTACCACATACTGTGTTATGAATCTTCACAACTGCATAGTCCTTACCACCTCCACATTTTAAACAAACAGTACTTGAAATGGGGAGTGCGGGCAGAGGATATTTTGCCTTGACGCTGTCCCACAGGTTTTCTGGAAAATACACACACACAGTAACACTTGTGCAACAAGGAACAAGAATGTTAGTACAAGGGTTTGGACAAGAAACGGAAAACATCTCTCACTTGATATTGAAAAACATACATAGATCAAAAAGTAAGTAAAAAAAGTTACTCCAGAAAGCATTAACATCAGAACCGATTATTAATTTAGAAAATAGATAAATAATTGGGCAGAAGAAAAAAAAAGGACAGCTTCTCAAACATTTTTTACAGTAGAAAATGAGGAGGGCAGCAAGGGATACATCCATCTAACTGTTACAAAGAGAGAAATGATGAAAAAAATCTATAAAAGCTTCCCTTTTATTGTTTTTGTAACCTCATTTCCAGTAGTTTTCCCATTACTGCTCTGCTCAGGGAATCCTTCGGCTTTTCTTTAAGGTGTTTTTCCCTATGTTATTTTGTATCATATATTTTTATTAAATCAATTGCCATGAAATTTACATCATATGGCTTAATTAAAGGGAAATTATTTTACTGTGGAGCCTGATGGTGGAAGAATGGAATCAATCAACTTCACTACAAGACTAGCTTCTTCATAAAGCCATTCATTTCTAAGTTTAGTTCTTGGGAAACAATAAATGGCATGCTATTATACTGCCTAGAAAATACAACACTTTGGTACATCTTAAATGTTTATGACAAGTCCATCGCACTATGCTGAAACCATCTTTTTTTATAACTCAGATAAAAAAAAAATAAAAGGGCCTATTTTAACAAGGGCTGGGATGCTAATAGGTGGCAATTAATTGTCCACAGGCAATTAGGGGAAAAATGAGGCAGAAGAAAAATTTGCCAGGCCATCACTTTTGCTGGGAACATCAGGATTTCAAACACTAGTAGGAGGTAAAAGAGTGTACTGGTGAAATAAAAAGATGTTTTACTCATTTTCCTCCACTAAGATGTCAACTCTGCCATATTTACTGCATACAGCAATCATGCTGGAAAACTGATAATTATACTTCTACCACTTCTCATCATTTTATGAGTACTAGGTATAATTTGTCTCTGTGGAAACTAGTCATGGTAGGCCCTTGTATATAAATGCATAGAGCCCTATTGTGCTTGTTATCTGCATTCTGGGGGATACTCCAATGACAATTGCTTACAGAAGATGCATCATGCCTAATACTGCTAATTTTCAAAGTGATGGAACAGCAGCTCTAAACCTGTTTTGAACAGGAAGCTCCTAAAATCTTTGCATATTCCTCTGCTGCGTCTTCCAAAATTCCTATGTCCTCCTCTCTCCTCCTCTCTACCATGTACCCTATAACAAAATCCTCAACAAGACCATTCCTTCTGACATTTAAAGACATGGGGAGTAAAAAGGATACTTCTCTATTACCTGCTTCCAGCCTCTACTCTGAAAGCTTGAGAGAGAAAAGAGTTTTGATACTTACTTTGGCTCCGCTCCATTCCTGTGTATGAATTTTCTTGGTGCTGCTGGAAATGAAACAAAGAATAAAATAGCACAATAACATGGCCCTCTGTGGGTCTCGAGGCAAGGGAGAGTGACACCACACACGGCTAAAGGAAGCCATGGTGCCACCTTTGGTGTGGGCAGGTGTCCAGGTCAGTGCCCGGGTGTTGGGCCTGGGGCTGTGACACTGACTCAGGAACAGCCTTTCTCACCATCCTTCACACTCCTCTTCTCTGTTAGCGGTTTCACTTTCCCTGTAAAACCTTTCCTATAGGTTGCTTTCCTTCTTAGTTTTTTTCTTTCTTCTTTTTCTTCTGCTTTTTCACCCTCTCTCACCTTCAAGGCATTTATATGCTGGGGTAGTGAGAGAATTTGCTTAATGTCATACAAAACAAGATTTTTCTATTTTTTTGGCCTGTTGACAAACAGCAGTTGGTCTTCTTTATGCAGGCAATAAAAAGAAAGAAAGGAAAAGTGAGTGAAGCCTCAGTAGCTGCTAATATCTAGTAACCATTTTTTTACTGTGATGAATTAGCTTCAACAGACACTTGACTCAAACAGCCTGCAATCTGATTTTGTAGCTTCAGCCTGGTACTTTGAGTAAGCACTGGCAGCAGAACAAAGTACAGGCTACACTGAAACCAGACACTCCTGAATTAATGTCAGCTGTGTATTGATAGAAACACTGCATCTTAAGTAAGGTGGAGTTTGGTTTTACTTCCAGTTTGCTTGATACCATTAACACTCTAGGGCTTTATTGCTGAAAAGGAGACATTCCTGAGTTTCTATCATTTGTATTTCACTACACTTTTTTAAATTTGATTTTGCAAAACCGAAATGGGAGTAGACAGGAATTTTCCTTGCCTTAACTGAACAGCTCGATTTCAGTATCTTGATCAGTTCTGGACACATCTTTTAATTTTTATTAATCCTAAATAACTATTTTCATGGGAAAAGGTTCTCCCATGAATCTCATGGCCTTTAGTGCCAGCAGGATAAATAGGTAGTGATAAGGACTAGACAAGGCACATGAAAACACATGAAACACGGCCACCACTCCGATATGAGAGAGACGTAGAACACAGAAAGTTGGGCAGATGCTGTAAATGTTATGTTAGCTCTGAGTTTCTGGGTTTCCCAGCTTAGGGGGATTGGGTTGAGCTGACCTGTGCCTGTAGATGACACTTCTCAAGCCAGTGCTTCAGCTGGGAAGGGCAGTCACTTCCCCAGCTGACCTGTCAGGTGTTGTCTGACAAGATATATAGGGTGGTGAAATGTTCTCTTTCAAACCCTTATAATGATCCTGCAGCGATGCCAGATTACACATTTTTGATGAGTGCGCTCTGCCTGGTGATGGATGAATTCAGAGGAAAGCAAAGGCTTTCCCCTCCAGGGAAATACCTGAGTGAGCTGTTGGAACACACCACGATATGCTGAACCCAGAGCGAGTCCGCCCTAATCTAACACTGCACTGAGTCGAGGGCAGCAGCCCCTCCCTGCTCCCACAGCGAGGATGTCTCTTTTTCATGCCTCCTTTTCTTTCCAATAGGTGTTTAGGCAGGGAAGAGGAAGAGAAAGAAAGAGGAGAAAAGGAGGAAAAACCCCCAACGCTGAGGGACTCCTGGAGTCACTTGTATGAAAGGGGTAAAATGTCAGTGAGGATGTCAGGTCACTTGCAGGTAGTGAAACAACGTGAGGAAGAATCTATATGATGCTTCCAGTCAAAAGGGACAAATGTTGAGCAGATTTTAATGTGCTTATGGGTGAGAGAAGAGGAGGTGAAGACAGGAAGGGCTCTTGCCTCACTCAGGGAAAAGGGCAGAAGAAAATGAGTTATTTGGCACTTTCCCAACTTGCACCTCCAGGAGTGTAAATTCCTTCCCCTTGCCATTACCACGCCAGAGTTTTTCTAAAGGGCCTTGATGCCTTATCAGGCCTCCTAGACACAGAGACCAGACAGAGTAAAGGAAAAAAAGTAGGTATTTATTTGAAGGGCTTTCAAGGTACACCCTGGGGAGCCAGAGGCTATTGCCAAGATGGACCCCAAGATGGACGACAGGTCACGAGTTCTTCACACTTTTATAAGTTTGGTTCATTTGCATACCAGGGTTAATTCTCCAATTAAAGCCCCAGTTTAATGATGTAATTCCCCTTAGCTACCCCCCCTTCAGAGACTCCTTGGTTTACACCCCTTGGGCTCAGGATGGTCCAGGTGTCCTTGAAGAGCAGTCCGGAGAGGCTTTGTTGTGTCTAACCAGCATGAGAGAGCAGAAAGTAACAGGCTACAAGAAGCTTCAAAGTTGCACACTAAGCAGTACAGAATTTAAAAAAATAGAAAAGTTAAAACCTAAGGCATCAGCCTGAGTTCCCAAATTCCTTTAAACTGCACAGGATAGGTAAGGCATAAATTTGGACACCTGTCCTAATCCTGAAAATCCATGTGAAGAAAATTTTGAAGAGTCAGATTTTGGGTCAGCTGCAATTATTTCCTACTGTCAACAAGTGCTGGGAAGCTGTGTGTTAGTGGGCCAGCAGTTGTTTAGATATTGGTCCTGTGAAACTGTTGCTCAAAAAAGTAGGCTTTGCAAAGGCTAAATCTGCTGCTAAAGACATAACACCTTCTTCTCATCAAGGTAATGGGATTAGGCCCCAAATTTACAAAGGTTGAGGTTCATAGTGGCAGAATTGTGCAGTAACTCAGGTAGAAAGGGATCTCTGGTTGTCCTTTGGCCCAGCCTCCCTGCTCACAGCTCAGACAGCTTTAAAGTCAGGTCAGGCTACTCAGAGCTTCAGCAAGCTGAATTTTTAACATCTTTGAGGATGGAGAGCCTGCAGGGTCCCTGGGCACCTGTTCCAGTGTTTGACCAACCTTGTTGTGAAGTTGTTCCCTTAAGATCTATCTGGAGTTTTCCAAGTCCCAGCTAGCATCTTGTGGCCTCTTGTCCTGTCACTGTGTGTCTCTGGGAAGAATCTGGCTCCATCTTCTCTGCACCCTCTTATCAGGTAGCTGCGAAGAGCAATAAAGTTCTCCTTCTGCCTTTTCTGAATAAGGCTGAATAAATCCCATCCCCTCAGAGCTACAGCTGGAAGAGGGCTGGAAAGGGTCTGCCAAAGGAAAGGCAGGAGCTTCAACTAACAGCAGGTGGGGCTGCATTAGGAGGAGTGTTTCCATCAGGTCAAGGGACATGACGCTTCTTTGCTTAGTGTTGGTGAGGCCACACCTGGAGTGCTGTGTCCAGTCCTGCACTCCCCAGTACAAGAGAGACATGGAGAGACCAGAACAAGCCCACCAAGCCTCCAAGCAGCGAGAGCAGGGATGCTCCCTAAAGGGCAGGAGAAGTGAAAGCCCAGAGCCATGGTTAGATGGGGGCCGGGAGGAGCACACTAAACTAGAATGGAAGCTGGAAAAAGCACCCTCTGCTGGGGAATGCTTAATCTGTGGGAGGGCTGGGATGCTTTTAGGGCTCAAACTAGGGTGAGGGCTGACGTAAGGGAAAAGCTGAAACCTCCAGCCCACTGGACATGTGTCAGTGGGGCTGACAGAAACTGCCCAAGGAATCTGAAAGCTAATAGCAGGATCCACCTCTGAGGAATACTGAGTATCTGGGCAGTGAGGATGCTGTCTTAAGGGTAAGCTACTGGCTAGGATCGAGAAGTCAATGGTTAGGGTTGAGAGAGAAGGAAAAAGCTCAGAGCTAGCTTTGGTGTGGGGATGGACAGGGACTGCCACAGTAGCCTGAGGGTGGCAGAAATAGTTATGCACAACTAGCTTTTTATTGTTGAGAGGCTGAGTTGGTTACTTGGAGGCCCAAATAGGGTTAGCATAATTGTTGGGGGGTTGAGAAAAGGGAAAAATTTACTCTGAATGGGGCTGGAAAATTATTCCCTGAGTAAAGCCTGGAGCTGATGCTTATTTTCATTGTGATTTACCACTGATATTTTCGCTGTATGCATCCTGCCCTTGTCAGTGCAGTCTTGCTTGAGATTTCTTACTGAAAACATAAAATACTCCTGCTTTCTCCACACAAAATTCACCTTCTCAGCCACCTGCTGCTGCAGGGAGAGTTGTGTCATGGTGATGCTGGGACCATTCCATCTTCCTAGTGTCTGCATTAGGCTCTCAGCTGCTCAGTTTGACATACAGAATAAAAAGAAAACAACATAAAGGAATCAAAACACTCTAAAACATCCCCTTAGGGCAGTGGTAGAGCATTTATGCAATAATGCAATAATGTCAGAACAAAACATTAAAATGTATATTAGGGGTGGGAACTGGAGGCTCAAACCAAGTTTTTCTCCTATCACATACAGTGGCTGATGCTGTCACCAGGCATGTGCCTGGGGGAACACAGGTCCCTGACATCCCAACACAGGCAGACCTCAGCATCAAGAGACTGAACCATCAGTGCCCTGCAGGTGAAAGATAATTTTGAAGAGATTTCATAGAGTTATAGGCCAAAATTGTATAATGTGGAGCTGTCTATCATGCACCTGAATTCAAACTGGGTGCTAGATCCTGCAAATGCTTTGCACACAAGAGTAGCTTATGGCTCACCAAACTCAGCAGGAGGGCCCTGAGGGATCTGAGACCAGATAACTCACAGAATAGAGTTGGAAGGGACCCACAAGGATCATCAAACCCATCAGCTGTTTAGTGAGTGGCTCATACAGGGATCAAACTCAAAACCTTGGTGTAACCAGCACCGTGCTCCAATCAACTGACCTAACCCCAGCCTCTGGATTCAGGGATGTGGTGGCACCAGCTGTTAGTGGCCTGCAGATGTTTGTTAGCACTCCAAGGACTCTGCTGCTGTGCAATGGTGTCTGTGGCATTGGAGGTTTGTAGGTTTTTGTGTTTTCTTGTCACACAGATCATTTCAGTGCCTGGGTTTCCAGCCTGGCTGGAGAGAAGTGCTGGGGCACTGGGAACTGCGGGACAGGTGCCAGCAGGAAGGAAATACCCTGAACTGCTTTTACCTAAGGGAAAACTATCTTGTCACTGCCACCTGAGCTCTCACCTCTTCCACTGGAGGCTTTTTTTCCTTATCTTACCTCCTTCTGCCTCTTGTTCAAGCTCTTTGGATGCCATCCAGTGACAAGGGACATTCCAGTAACTTCTTTTGGAATTTAATGACTCCAAAACCACTCAGATGGGTCAAATTCACATGTAGTATTAATGCTTAGTACACAACAGCTCCATGCTTGTCACACTGACTGAGCTATACTGTACTGTCAAGTGATGTACTTTACTAACTAGCCTGTGGCCCTTGGGATGGAAACAAGAGTGATGTCTAGGCAGAGAACAGCATTTCTGGGGGAGATCCTATAGCTTTAAGCACTCCCCCCTGTACTGCAGAGGGACTGCATTGGTCTGTCCCTGCTCCCAGCCACAACAGCGAACAGCAGCTCCTAGCTCAACTAACAAGACTCCTCTGGGAAGCTCCTTCCTGTCTGAGATGACCTTGGGGAAAGGTGGCTCCAGATGAGGACATTCGTATGTGTGTAAATCACAGGAGATTAAATGTCCATTTAGTGTTCAACAGGACGAGCAGCCCTTTGTGGGCTGTTTTAGAGCCCCACTCTCTCCCTTGTGTTTCTTCCATCTCCGTTGCATTGGATCCAGAGACTGTGCAACTGCACGGGGATAACACCACTGGAAAATTAATCTTGTCAGGGGCACGAGGGTGTGTTTGCAATCACTCCATCTCATTAGTGGTTGCATCATGGACCAATCAATGCAAGGGAGCTGGCAGAAAAGCAGCAGTGGGCCCAGGGGGAAGGAGCAGGATACAGCTGTCCTTTCCACAGCAGTGAGCCACTTGGCCAGAGGAGGGATGCCAGCAAGCAGGAGGCCCTAATTCTCCTAGGAGTTTCTGCTATGCCTTCACAGCCGCTGAAGATTCATGCACCTGGTGTTCAAAGGAGGAGGCACTGTGGTAGAAGGAAAGCCAGGGCTGGGGAGACTTCTTGGTCTCCCAGATGTGAAGAAACAATGTCTGTCTGAGATTTCCTGTGGCAGGTTGGGGGTTGAATGCACTGGGCTGGGACCAGGGGTTCCATCAGGACTAAGCCTCGAGCTGCTGGTTAAGCTGCACTGGTGAAGGGGGATAGGGAGCACAGGGACCAAATGGGCTTCCCCACAATTGCCCCAGGGATACAGCATAGCCCTGGGCCACCCAGGGACGTCTAGTACAACTTACCTGGGGCCAAGTACCAGGACAGGAATACAGGTAAAGTGGATTACCTGAACTGGTAAAGTCATGCCATGCACAATATCCCTTCAAAAGTGGCTTTGGGAGAATAAAAGGCAATTTCATTTTCCACTGCACTAGGGAGTATTAAGCTCTAAGTTTGCCAAATACATATGAGCTAAGAAAACAGGAAGTTTCTTCCGAGACAGAACTTACTCAGAGCCCCAAAGACAGAACCAAAATGACTGACATTTTCCCATACTCTCTGTCATGCATTTGACAAAAGCAGCAAAATGTAATCCCCTTTACCTTGTATCAGGAGAGAGGAATAGCCTGCATAAGGAGAAGACAAAGAAAAATTGAAGGACTTGTAAAGGACGTTGGTGAATCCTGAAAGCCAGGAGGTGTTCATTATCAGTGCATCAAGACACTCTTGAGACACGCATCTTCGAAGGGGGCCCATTAGGAACGCTGTTGGGAACGATGAAATTCAGAGCTCTAACTCACTCCGGCTTAAAAATACCTTGCAAGGGTTTGAGGAGGTTGTGTCTTTTATTTAGTTTTGATTTGCAAGAAGAGACCAATGAAGTTACAAATCAAAAGTCGCAAGGCTTACCTTGATGAAGTGATATCAAGTGGTTGCGTGTTCTGATATACTCAGCTGATGCTTCCAGCTCTCTCAGCCGTGACAGCTCCAAAGTCCCAGAAAATGCACATCTCTACAGGACTGTGTGAATTCATCTGAAGGAACATGGCATTCACTGCAAAAGTCTCTTTCAGCTATGAACAAAAAAAGATGCTGCGTGCTCTCTGTGCTTCTGTGGATGGATTCTGGTACCTAAAGATACCTCTTGCAAACTAATTTCGCCATCCAGGTCTTACTTTTGTCCATTGTATGATACTGCCTGACTGAAATTGTGAAAACTCCTATTCCAATGTGAGTTAGCCACCTGCTTGCTTTCCAAGGAAAATTCCGGCATACCTTAAAACTAACCATTTCATACTGTCATAAATTAAATGAAATAAAAATAAAATTATTCATCCAGTCTGCACACTGGTAAAGACAGATTAACTAAAAATACCAGATTAGGAAATTGCACCTACAGGAACAAAGTTATTTTTATTTGGTATCTAAGGAAATCCTACTGGACTCAATTCCTAAACTTGTCCTGACTGAGGTCAGTGGGGATTTTTCTGAGTTATTTAAAAAGCCTTTAATTACTCTTCCATTCCATAGGACTTCCCTGTAAGCCTAAGGAGGTTAATTACTTCCTGAGTAGTATCTGCTTCTTCTTATTATTAATTATTTAGAGATTAATTATGAGGCATTGCCTCTCAGGGATGTGTGTTAGCTATAACAGGCACCGGTACAGACAGCCTCTGCTCTGAGGAGTTTCCAGTCTCTTCTTTTTAGTTGTATGACCAAGGACATGTAGCTTCATTTACACAATAGCTTGACCAAAACAAATGGAAAAGATACCCATCTCTCTGGGGCTGAGGGAGCAGAGGTTTTTGGGATGGGTAACACAGGCACTTCATCCATCTTCGTGACACATTCACACCCCAGAGATGGGGAACAACAACAAATGCTCAACCTCAGATGGCTGTTCTCTAAGAAATACACACCTGGCCCTTGTTCACAAAATGTGCCTCCCCAGGTGGCTGCCCTTAAGGGAATGCCCAGATGGGACAAGTGGGACTGAATGGGGCTCAAAAACCAGCTCTGTCCAGACACATGGGAAGATGTTAGTGGGGAAAATTGCTGCCCATCGTACATCCCTGCTCCAGCTCTGGATGTGAGCTCTGACTGCTGAAAAGCTGTTAAATACAAACCTCACTCTGAGGAGATATAACAGAAACAGTCCAACTATTCTTCAGCTCCTGCCAGTCTGTGCCGCTGTCACACGGGGAGCTTCTGAGCAGGAGCCCTGCTCCACCGCCCACGGATGCCTCTCCACTGCCCACATCCTGATAAATGCAGAGGGGGAGCAGTGTTCCCACTATCAGGCCCCACCTTGAATTACAGAGAAGAGCCATCCCAAGGGCTGTTCTTCTGCCTCTGGAGCTGGTAGTGAGGGGAGTTCAGATGTATCAGAGCAAGACAGCGTGCAGCAGGCTGTCAGACTTGACACCAGCTAGGGATTTCACTGTTTAAATCCTGACTTCACATTCAATCTGTGCAGCAACAGGCAGAGAAGGAAGCAGCAGGCAGTTTTTTCCAGTACTTCCAAAGTCCAGGTACCCAGCTGTTACACCCACTTGCTGGTCTTCCCTATTTTTTTATTCTGTGCAGCAGGCAAGCAATTGAAAACAGTATCACAGCTTAAAAGCTTCTGTGTAAAAACAAATCTGTTCTTCTACACAATTAGGAATTCACTAAATCAAAGTCACACCATCATGAGTCTGGTGCCCTTTCGGAGGGTCTAGTGATGCTGCTCCGTGGTTCAGCGCATCTGTGAAGCAGAGAATTTTCCTTGCCATCCCGAGGTACGCAAAGCAGCAAGCAGCCTCCTGTGCAAACGAGGCTGCCCTACTTTCTGCAACCATCCTCACCAGACAGTCTGATTATATTTCTCATATTGCAACACAGATGTTCATAACTTGTCGTCTGCACCAGGAACACCAGCCAAGTCTTCCAGCTGTATAATGGCTTTTTATTGCTGATTGAAGAGTCTCAGTATAAATTACTTCCCCTCATATTCCTGGAAATCATACAAACATCACACAAGGCAGAGAGTGATGCATTTAGAACCACCTCTGCAAAGTGCCACAGCAATGTTTTAACGAGGGTTGTCTTAGTCCAAGCGCTGAGCAACTCCCATTTGCAGAGCTCCTTCTGCTGAGAAGATACATGAGAGAAGCTGTTGAGGCATCATTGCTGGGCACACTTTTGGATTTGGAGGATCCTGCTGTGCTGTTTGGGAATCCATGACAAAAGGCAAGTTATCTTGTGATGACTTGATGCCTTTAATTCTAAAATCAGCAATGCTGGATGCAAGGAGATTGGTGGGAAAACAGAAAAACCTGGAAAACTAAAAATGGAACAAACAAATGCCTTTGTAGGGAGTAGGGGTTGATTAGTCCCTCCCAGGACCTTAAGAAGCAAGGGATGTAAAGCAAAGCTTGCAGGTACGAACCAAACACATGGAAATAGTTTTCACCAAGCGCCTAAGGAGGCTGTGGAACTCCTTGACAAGGGATGCTGTGGATGTTAATTTTTACATGGCTCAAAAAGGACTGGATGGCTACTTGGAAGCAAAATCCATCAAGGGGTGTTAAATACACAGACAACGCATCTGAGCTAAGAAATATCTGACCTGCAATTTTTTGTTGCTTCCCTGTACATTTTCCTTGTTCATCTACTATTTTCACATTATCCTCTGTAGGCCCTCTCAGGAATGGGATATCAGACTATATATACCATTCTTTTAATCCTGGAAGGCAATAGTTTTTGTTCTTAATGTGGATACATCCAGTGAACACCTTGAAAACCTTGAAAACACCATTGAAAAAAAAGCACTCTCAGCTCATCCAAGTCTATGGTGCTTACCATGATAAGAGGACTCAAAGAGCATTTCTTCTTGCAAACTATATCACCAAGAGACGAAGTACAGTTGCTGGGGCTGGCTCTGATGCTCGTGGCAGATCACACTACCAGCAATGTGATTATGTACATCACTGGGGACTCTAGAGTTTGCTTTGCAATTCTGCTCTGTGAAAGTGATACCTGTGGAAATACAGGAGCTTGCCCAGAAATATCTGCAATGCAACTGGTTCCAACTTTTCACCAAAATCTCTTTGGGGTTGCAGCACTTCCTAGGAACATGCCAGACAGCTGCTTGGGCACAGGCATTTAAGACATTTTGCTAATGATGTTTGATATAGTTCACAAGCATTCTGCAAAATGTGTTGCTGTTCAATTTTTTTATTGGCAGGCCAAGGTGGGATGGAAGAAACCTGTTCCACTTTGCTCTTCTTCAGTAGCTTTACCACCGGGAAAAGCTGAAGGCTTGTTTCTCGAGCCAGGATGAGACAAGACTATAAACTGTTACTCAGTGCACTAATAATTCGCACCTTGTGTGTCCTGCCACCTACCCTGTTTGAGCAAGCCAAAAAGCACACTTTTACTGCAAATTTTTAGACTTACTTCCTAAGGAAACTAGGTTCACTACTAAGCTTTCTGATAGTATCGATCAGTCACAACCAGTCACTTCAACAATCACACTTGAGGCTGATGTCCAGTTGTGAGAGTAGGAAAGATTTGGAAAATCTGAAGTTCCTGTATAATTGACAGATAAAAGTCACTGAGTAATGGAAATGAGCATTATTGATCACCTCACTGTGGGGACAACAGCAGTGCCAATACAGCCTTTACTAAACAGCAGAGTTCAATCTCTAGACAGGTCCTTAGGAAACTACATCTCATTGCATCTGCTGCTTATGGACATATTTTATACGACTTAAAGACAGCATATTTCACCACCTGCAATCCAAATGATTACAGGCCTTGATTAATATTCCCCAGTGGTTGTATGATGAAATGAGAAAGTAGCAGCAAGGAAACAAGCAGATCAGGAAACAAGCATGGAGAGCAGTTCTCACTGCTGTACAGAAAACTGGAAAGGATTTTGCCCTGAAAAGCAGAATAACATCTTGAGTGAAACACTGGAGGGGCATCTCATAAGAAAGGAGTCTGATAGAGTGGGGCTGGTTGAAAAAGTCCTTTTCACCAGGGAAGAGTAGAACAACTAGGGTAAGATAGGACTTACAATACATTCTGGTTTATCTGCAGTTAAAAAAAAAGGTAATTCCACTAATAGGTGTAGGTGTTACCCACTTCACTCCTGAGAGACTAAGAATTTTTTCTCCAATAAAATTCTTCTTCCTCAGGCCAGCACTACCGGGATAAGGACTCAACAAAACTGTTCAGCAATCTCCCACCCACCAGCTATAATATCCTCTCCTCTTAGAGTGTACAGTTTTAAGTTGTTTTAACTCCCTCATGGATACAAAAAATGAGCTTCCCCATGATGAAAGTAGGCACATATGGCTGCAGCATAGTTAGTTTTAGAGGGATGATCAAATTCTAATTATATTGTTGGAAGACCTAGAACATCCTGAGCTGGAAGTGATCCATAAAGATCATCAAGTCCAGCTCCTGACCCTGCACAACACCATCCTCAAGAGTCACACCATGTGCCTGAGAGCATTGTCCAGACGTGTCTTGAGCTCTGTCAGGCTTGGTGCTGTGACCACTTCCTTGGGGAGCCTGTTCCAGTGCCCAGCCACCCTCTGGGGGAAGAAACTTCTCCTAACATCCAACCTAAGCCTCTCCTGACACACCTTCATGCTATGAACCAAAGTCTTTCACCCTGTATACTTCAATGTGGAAAATCTGAGCACCTTAACCTTCTCATTTATGCAGTAAGGTGCAGTCCAGGGACTCCTTTACCAATGTCCTTCAGAGCCAGCCTCAACCCCAAGCCTCAGCTGATAAGACTTGACTCTCAGATGAAGTAGCTTGGTCTTGGCTGCCACAAACACATTCTCCGTTCCTGGGGTACTTTAAGGGGTTTTATCCCTCACTCTGCTGACTCTGGGGATTTTGTTGGCTGGGAAAGGAGTCCCTGATGATTCTAGGGACACCATGTATTTATGGCTGGATGTTTCAATGATTAAGTCATCCAGGTGTGAGAGAGGAAAACGAAGCTGAAACTTAAAAGAATTCCTGGGCAGACACAACAGAGGGTTGGGAGGAGAAAATGGTACATCCAGGGCCATTTACCCCAGGGAACAGAACTGATGATCAGGGCTGAAGTAATGGAAAAATACTTGTAAGTCAGCCAATTGAGTCTTTTCAAGAGGTGTTGCTGTCAGAGGAAAACAGAGGACTTCAGGTGCAGGTGAACCTATTTGCACAGAATTCATGAGTCCTAAAGCTCAGTTAAGCTTAGAAGGGGTGTCATGAAGCCATCAGGGAGTCTTCTCGAACAAGAATCCATCTCTCTGCTTTCCCTAGTTCCATGTGTTCTCGACACACATTTATTACCTTTCACTGACAAGTATTTTCTCCTAATCTCCTGTCACATTTGTATTTGCAATCCTCTCCTGTATTCAGTGTTTAGTCCACATGCCCTATCTGCTTCAAGAAAAACTTCATTTACATGGTCCCTGGCACTACCTCTTTTATAATCAAATCAGATCCTTTGCACAGAAGATCGTGTGTGGCTACCTCTGTGCAGCTGCATTAGTAGTCTCAAGCTTTGACTGGTTGGCATAAAGTCATTTGTAAAAGGACAATAACAAGCATGATGAATTCTAACGCTCTGTGTGTCATGGTACTTAAGTATCTGATAGATAACTACATCACCATTATTTCACAATGCTGCAGCAACTCAACTCTCTTTAAAAAACAATCTAACAAAACAAACACTTTATCATAATATTAGTGGACAGGTACCAAAAAAAATCAATGGTTGAGGATCTACATCTATCACAGCTTGCAGAAAACCCTTTGCTAATATTGGGTCAAGGGAAGCTGCTCTAATTTTCTGGTTTCCTACGTCAGCTCGTATTCACCTGACACCACTTGCTGGCATTAAAATAGATTTTCAGCCCCCTACTTCATGCATCATATACAGCACAGAAAATAGATCAGCTCTTTCAGAGACAGTATTCATGACAATGAAGCTGGTGCCACAGAGATGTCCCTCATTAGCTGTGTCTCTTGCTCCCATTGCATTTCAAGTCCTTCAGGGATCACTGAAATCCCAGAAGGACCAAGGCACTGTGGGGGTTGGGCATGACTTGGTAACTCGTCCTGGTATCACTGACCCCTGGATAGTCACTCATTCACTCCCTTCCAGCCCAGGAAGGTAGCATGTCCTATGAGGTTTTGAGGTATTGGACTTTGCTGCAACTTTGCTGATGGATGTCAGTCAACCTCAGTACAGAAAAGTCATCGAGCATCACAGAAAACCAAGACTTAAACAAGAAATTCTATAGACATTGTTATAACTAAAGCTTAATAGCAGTATAATCATGGAACAGATCCTCCTAGAAGCTCTGCTGAGGCACATGGAGGAGAGGGAGGTGATTCAGGACAGCCGGCATGGCTTCACCAAGGGCAAGTTCTGCCTGACCAACCCCTTGGGCTCCTGTGATGGGGCAACTACATCAGTGCACAAGGGAAGAGATACAGATGTCATTTATCTTGACTTCTGTAAAGTCTGTGACACAGTCCTCCCCAACATCCTTCTCTCTGAATTGGAGATAGATGGATTCAAAGGCTGGACTGTTAGGAGGATAAGGAATTAGTGAGATGGTCTCATTCAGAGGGTAGTGATCAACAGCTTAGAGTCCCGAGGGACATCAATGACAAGTTGTGTCACTCAGGGGTCCGTACTGGGACCAGTGTTATTCAATACCTTTATTAATGACATAGATGGAGGGATGGAGTGCCCCCTCAGCAAGTTTGCAGATGACACCAAGCTGAGTGGTATGGTCAGCACACCTGAAAGATGGGATGCCATCCAGTGGGAGCTGGAAGGGTGCTGGGCAAGCTCGAGAACCGGGACCATGGGAACTCCATACGCTTTAACAAGACCAGGTGCAAGGTGCTGCACCTGGGCTGGGACAACCCCTGGTATCAACACAGGCTGGAGGATGAACAGATGGAGAGCAGCCCTGGTGAGAAGGTCTTAGAGGTGCTGGAGAGGCTGGACATGACCCAGCAATGTGCGCTCACAGCCCAGAAAGCCAAGTGTGTCCTGGGATGCATCCAAAGCAGAGTGGGCAGCAGGGGGAGGGAGGGGATTCTGCCCCTCTGCTCTGCTCTGGTGAGCCCCACCTGCGGTGCTGCATCCAGCTCTGGGGTCCCAGCACAGTGGACATCAACCTGTTGGAGTCGGTCCAGAGGAGCAGCTTGCAGTCCACTTGCAGCTCAGGGACTGCTTGAACCTGAGGCAAAGCCTTTGTATGCAGTAACTCTCGATGGATTTATCTTCTCTGGACATGCTTCATGATCCCTTGATTGCACAGAAACGTTCAGCACCTCTACCCTCCTGTGGCAAGGATTTCCCACAGCCTGATTCTGTGTGGGTTAGAAGCCTGCCACATGCTGGCTTACATGTACTGTCTGTAGCATAAAGGAACGAGTGGGGAGCTGCCTGAAATGGTTGCAACTTTTCCCTCCACTCCACTCAGGCTCCAACAAGCCTCCATCTCCTCCCAGCCTCGGAGGCTGAGGACCAGCAATCTATTTATTTGCTCGTATTGAGAAAGCTGGTTCATATCTCTGATCATCCTTGTCATTTGTTCTCAGTGTCTGGAGCCAGGACATGTCCGCTGGGAAGGAAAATGGAGAGGAAAATGAGCTAGGACACACTCTAATAAGGGACTGGTGCACAGTCAGAGACCAGCTCACATTGAAGGCAAAAATAGAACAAAGACCATGGCAAATACAGCCTTCATCCTCTGGGATGGACATGGGGGAAAAATCCACATCTGAATTTGAAAGAACGTGCAGGAGACTGACGGAGGAGAATTAAAAAGTGCATTAGGACTCACAAACATGTCACCACAAGTGCTCCATTGACAAGTGCTATCATGCTCTGCTCAAACAATGCTTCAGGGAAGCCAGAGCACACTTCTGATGAAGGGCATGTGATTGAGATCCCTCTGTTTAATACATTATAATGAACAGTTAATGACAGGGCACTTGCAATAAATGGCAATACCCGCTCTACTGTGGAGCGTTGCACGGAGCAGAGGGAATCCATTGTCTGCCCAGCAGTCTCAACTGGCTCCCTGCTTTGTTCCTCCTGTGGAGAGAGACACCTGATGCTGCAGAGGGTGCTGCTGGAAGATGCACTCATTTCATAGTCACGCAAAGGAAATTCCTCATGAAACATCTCGTTTGCCTGTTGAAGAGCAGCAAGGCTCTAACCTCAGGTGGTTTCAATCCTGCAATCTGAAAGCTAATTTTAACCAAAAAAGATTTTTATTTTTCCTCCCAGAAAATCTAGGCACTTGCTTCTGTCTTGAGGCTTTCTCTGCTTAATAAATAGCTCTTTGAAGAAAATGCTTAACATCTCAGCACATACTCTGGGTAAAGACTGTTTTAGCAGTGGATTGAAGGGATAATGTACTAGCAGCACCAAAATCTGCAGCCCCCCAGTGCAACGGGTCTGGCCAATCTTTCCCTAAAAGATACACCATTAAACATGAGCAATTTCTACCAGGGCATAGTAAAGGGAGAAAGGATTGAAATTCCAAAACTTCCTGACTGATAAGATGCCCACAAACAAACGTGTGGAGAGCTAATGGTATTTAACAGTTCAATAAAGTCCCCACCATTTTTTAACCCTTCAGGTGCTGCAGCTCACTTACAGCTCAGCTGTTGGTGAATCACAAGATCATTTCTTGCCCACTTTTGTGTCAAACTTTTCAGGTTTTTTAAATCACCATCAGGCACTTCTCACAAGGTTGCTGGCACATTAAGAGTGTTCGCAGTCTGCTAATGGACTGGAGCTGCTGGTTTAAGGTTTAGCTGGTATGGGGGACTACGGCCCTCAGCCACTGTCACTGGTACACCCATGTCTGCAATGAAACAGCCCAAAGGTCTAGGCTTTTCCAGCTGACTTGCCAGTAATCACAGGAGTCTTATCTGATCCTCCTCTAATTACAGGACACTGAATAGGCCACCCTCACTCATTTTACCTCGTCTGCATCTGACAGTCAAGAGCAGCAGGTAGGTAAGGCTTTGGCAGACCTCTAACCAGGGAAAAACTGGCAGCAACAGTAGAAAGCAGTGAGCAGCTTTAGAGGCAAAGCCATCCAACACAGGGATCTCCTTCTTCTTCCCTCTCTTCTTTGCTGCTCAGTGTTGATTACGCTTCTGTCACCATGAATTTTCCTAGGCAGGAAAACTCCTCTGCAGCTCCTCTTTGTCTCATAGCAGTGTGTTAACTAGTCATAAGTGCAAAGAGCTGAGCCAAACTCTTGTTCAGCCGGGCCCCACGTTAGAGAGTTGCCTAGAGTTGCCTGGAGTCAGTCCTGAAGTTACTGTAGTGAAACTTTGAAGGATGGCACCACAGGGCTTTGTAAGTGTCCCTGAGTTATGGGATGCTCCTTGCACATGAATCAGAGGATCATAAAGGACATTGCTCCAAAGTACCCAGATGATGACTTGTAGCCTCTCTCACTCAGCAGGCTACGCTCCAGGTACCAGCGGCTCCCATCACTCATCCAAGCAGACCTCTCCCAGCACATGTGAATTGGCTCAGCCTGGATGCTGAGTCTTAAATTAAGCTCATGCTCTTTAAGAAGTCTGATATCACTCATCTAAAAGTTTGCTTAGCAATGCAGAGTCCTCTCGGCTTAGAAAGTGCTTCTCTCTCTGTAATGTGCATCCACATGCACTCACTCCACTGGCAGCTGTAGAGAGCAGCCAAAGTGCAAGAGGGCCAAGGATGAGCCAAGGGAAAAACAAACTGGCTTTCCTTCCTTCCTTGATGGTCAAAGCCACCTTATGCATTGCAGCTTTACAGTATTTTTTGACAGAGGGTTACAGTGCTCTCTGATATATTGCCTCTGGTTGTCACTTGCAGAACCACAAAAAAATCCATGCCTTGGCTCCATCCTCACTTTGCATTCAGCTGTCAGGTCTTACCTGCTTCTGGAAGAAAAAAAAAAGTGAACTATCAGAGGCAGAACTGTAGCCTTAGCTTTATACCTCCTCCCACAAGAGCTGATATAAAATTATTCCAGGTTTGCTGAAAGCAGGGCACAGAGTGCCTGGTTGGTTTGGGGCTGCAAAGGGAGGGTGCCACAGCTGCCCTGCTCATTTGGAAGCAGGGGAGATGCCGGTACCACCAGCATCTCTGCCCTCTTCTCACCCACAGGCACTGGGTGGGAAAGACTGATCAGAAAGGATTTGCAATGAAGTGGATGTAAACCGTTAGTGTAAATCCCCCTGCAGCCTGATGAGAATAAATCCTTCTCTCCTCCCCTCCTCTTTCACAGCCAGGAATGATATTAAGACTGTGGGACTGAGGATTTCCAGATTTCAAACATTAAAGTATTTTAATTGCACTTCAGGGTAATTCAGAATGGAGCAAATGAAACATTGCAGGCAGAGAAAATAACTGCTCTGGAAAAACGTCTATAATTTTCAGGGATTCCTTTTATTGTTCACTGCATCCAAATATTTCTGCCCTTGACTAAGTGCTCTCTGTTCCCCTGCGTCTCTTAGCAGTCCCTGCAGTAACCAGGCAGAATAGCACCAGAAAGAATAAACACAAAGCCAGAACATAAAACCCGTCAGTTAATGAAGGGGCTTCTCCTCTGGCTGGTTTAGTACAAACCAGGCTCCTGCTGCTGCAGGCCCGGGCAGGGCTGGGCCCCTGCAGGTGCTGAATTGCAACAAGGACCTGGGTTTGGGGGAGAAAGGCCACCAAGGCAACTTAGGGCCTCTCACTCCAGAATTCCTCCCTTATGGCTTTCACGCCTCTGAGGGAAGCCCCTGCTCAGCCTGACTGCTGATATCCATTATTTATGGAGTGATGCAAACATGTCTAATGCAAGGATTATTTTTTTTTCCCTAGCACCTTAGGGGCTGTCAGAAGCAGAAGCAACCAGAAACTAATCCCCCTTCTGGTTTCCCTCCCTCCTCCTACACACTGGGCAGGCGCCGGCACAGTTCCTTCACTTGCTGAGGCTCATATCCTGCTTTTCCTAGTGCCATTCAGAGGTTGCTTTCCCAAGCTTGGTGACAGGGCTCTCACTGCAACAGGATAAAATGTCCATAAACATTGGTCTGTGCTCTTTCTAAATGTTTGTGTTATAGACATTTGACATTTATTTTAGACTGACCTCAAGGTTTTGTGCAAATCTTTGTAGCGTGGTAGCTTTCAACCCTGTCCTCTTTGAGACAACAAGGATGGCTTTTGACACAGATTGGCTCATGGGTTAATCCTTGTGTAGATGGGATAATTTATACTGTAGCTGGCAGCAGCTGGATAAAGCAAACCCAGAGGGCCAGGCAAGGTTTACTTCAGATGGCTGATGCATCTTAGGGACACAGTTTGTCTTCTCCACACAGAGATGTACAAATCTGCTAATGACGCCTTCCATCCCAGAGAAGACAGAGTTTATGCGGCCACCAGATTACTCCTGCCAATGCTCTGGTGACCTGATGGCTTAAGTTTCATGTGACAATTAATGAACTGAAGCCTACACACACATGCAAACACACATGCATGTGCACACTCTCAAGTCTGACAACCAATAACCATTTAGGAGAGGAAAAGGGAATATCTCTGCTCAGCCTTTTTCTGCTATGGGCCCACAGACATCCCCAAATATTCAGAGGTGGAGGTAGTGCCCTCTAGGCAGCAGCGGGAATGATTTGTGCCATGATTTACTCGACCCTAGAATTAGCACTGGGACTAACGATTTTCCCGCAGCATGCAAGGCCCTCCCCATCCTCTGTCCCAAAAGACATGGCTATGAATGCTGGCACTGGGTTTCTCTGAAGGCCATCCATGTCCCTTTCCAACAGGCTTCCTTCTGCAATGCACCTAAACACAGAGCTCACAATGTGAGGGAGAGCTACAGGGAGTGCCAAGCCATTCCTCCGTACCGGGGCAGGATTAATACATCAGACCTGTCTCTGGCAGATATTGTGTTTGAGGAATATTATTACATTTCCCATGCCCACGGCTACTTGTTGCCTTTTCCACACTAAACAAACAGTTACCAGAACCTTTTCTTTTCTGTCAAGTTTCTGAAACTGTTAAACCAATCCGACCTGCTTTTCTTTCCCACACCTAACAGGCTTGTCCTTCCTCGCATTGTTTGTAAGTAAGTGAGCTGTAGTCTGAGCTATTTATTGGATGTCTCTAGCCTTGGAGCCAAGGAGAGGAAAGCTCACATCCATATTGGTCTTCTGGGGCAGTTCTTATCACAGTGAAAACGGAGCCCTGGCCATCCCTGCCGGCTCCCCGAAGCCGTTCATCGCCTGGATTACGTTACTCCATTGTTTATGGCTCACAGTGTGCACATCATTCTCACAGTGCTGTGTTTTGGTTTGTGGGTTTGGGGTTTTTTTTAAAAGAAAAGGGAATACATACTACTAAAGGGCATGGAGTATTCCCAGCTCCTGTCTTGAGCCATGTCAAGGCAGGTGATTTCTGCAATCTGAAATCAGGATGGCAATAAGGCATCCAAGCAAAGAGGAGCTGAGGGTTCTGAACTGCAAGGAGGGGAAGACAGGAATGTTTGCAGTCATAAACAAATAATAAATGGATTTCTCCTCTATATTCATACAGCAAACTCAACATGAACAAAATCAGGCAAAATCCTTCCTCTCCGAGCCAATGTTTCACACAGTGCACAGTCCACTGCATTCTATACAACATGTTTATGGATACATGAGCACATGCACACATATATGCATGTACATACACCACACATAAGAAATTACAACCTCCATGGCACTTCCTATTAAGTGGTGATACAGAAATTCTCTTGCTGAAACCGCATTTGACTTGCTGTTCATCCAGTCACGTTTGCACCCGATCAGGTGCACAGGGCTAAGAAGCCTGCCTCTGGCTTCGTTTGTCATGTAAGATTAGGAAATGTGCACCAGGAAATGTGCACCAGGAAATACTGCGCCTAGCTACTTGCAGGAGAGCGCCCATGCTGCAAGTTTCCAACCATATTCCCTTCTCCCCTTCACAATGCTTTCCCTCCTAGAAGAGCTGAGTATCAAGAGTTTGTTCCATGATGTGGAAGAAGGTCCTGAAGCTGAAAATAAGAGATTTGGCTTGTGTTCTTCCCTCTGCTACTGATAACCTAAATCACCTTGGGCCAGGCATTTAAGAGATCTGAAGCACTCTTTGCCCACTGGAAAGGAGCTACAGTAAGATCATCTGTAGAGCCCTTTGATAACGATGGATGAAATGCACTGCAAAGCCTAAAATGAGAAGATGAAAATGTAAGCAATGTCTGACAGACCCAGAGCAATGATCCATGCAGGAGTGCTCTGCCTCTTACAGCCACAGCAGCAAATGCTGCCTAGTGAGAGCCAGCCAGCCCGGCCACCATCTGTGGCCCATTATCCCCACTCATCCCCAGCACCCACAGTCATCAGAGCAGAGGGCGTGGAGGGCGCTCCTCTGCCCATTCCATCAAGTAACCATTTATAGATGTATTGTTCACAAAGGTGCTGCTTTGACGGGACACGTCGACAGGGACCTGAGACGTGTTTCAGGCGACGTCCTTCTTCCTCATCGTGGTCTGTACCTTGCTTTCCTCGCATGCACTGCACCAGGTAGAGGTAGGGGCAGAAAAAACCCTTGGCTGTGCTGAGGATAAGTGGATATCTCAAAGACAGTCATGGGTTTAAGAAATCAAATAAGTAGTAATTAAAAATAAGTGGGCAGAGGTTGTACATTCCCTTGCCCCATCTGGAAATGCAGTGGTGGATTTAGTATGCCAATATTGACACTTTAATTAATCACTGCTTCTAAAATGCTTTGTGAGTGGAAGCCTAACACAGTCAAAATTATTATTAATAATCATACTTCTAGTAGCATTTCCCTTTTTATTACTACATTATCATGCATTAATATTATATAAGAATATTAATAATTACGATAGTATGTCCCTTAATATGGAAAGAGTAAAAAGACCAGTACCACTTATTAAAATCTTTCCCTGTATTTTAGCCAGTAGTCACTTTATAATTTTATCATTTAAATTAACTGCACAGTCACAGCCTGGGATAGTCCTAATTAAAAACGAAAACAGAAAAAGAAATACAATGCACTCCAGTAAAGAGAAGCAGCCCCCTCTTTCTCCCACCTCTTCCCCCTCTGCCCCCCCAATAGTGCAAAATACATAGGGGACCCTGTTGTCATAGTAACTGGCATTACAGCCTGCTTTCGATAATTAATGGAGGGCTTTGCTATTACAGTATTCTTGAAATTTCACTTTCCCCCGTGCTGCACTGCAGAATGCAGTATCATTTCCCCATTCATAAATATTTCATTACCACAGTCTGCTGTGTTTCATCATCACTGATAACACTCAGACTAATCCACCCATTGCTGAATTCATGTCGCCCTGTCTGTAGAGCAACTTTCATTTCCTCCTTCCACTTCTGCAGTCTTCATTTTTCTTGTTCAGTGTTCTCCTGCTGCAAAACTGTCATCGTAGGCTAAGTACAGAGACCTTTATTTTTCTTACTCTGAAAAATAAGCGAGCAGTAAAAGCTCTGCCTGAGTAAATCGCGTACAGACACACGCAGGCGCAATGTTTGCATCACAGATGTAATTTTTGTGTTTCAGAAAAGGGAGCTATTTAGGTCAGCAAGGGAGAGGAGAATTGTAAAATGTTGCTGTAGCAGGAAACTCCAAGTCTGATTCAGCAAATTCCAGGGGTACTTTCAGGCACATGCATTGTCCCTCTGATGACAGCTGTGAGGAGCAGAAGTGATTTTCCCATCCAGAGGACTTGTTGGACAATAATGTGTTTGGAAATTAACATACTAGAAGAGAATATCCAAAGCCAGTGGGGCAAACAGCTCAGTAATACACGTAGCAAGAAGGAAGTAATAGACAAATGGTTTAATTTTTTTTCCTTAGTATCAAAAACCTCAAACAAATTGACGTGCTTATGTACATAGCTTCTATTGATATCCATGCAGAAGGAACTGGAGTTTCCTTGTTGAGCCCCACTTGACTAATTTTTCTTCTCTTTTAAAATACTTTTCTCTTTTATGTTGCTATCTCTTTGAAACGAGCTGGTGGTGAAAGACTGAGAGACCTGAAAGAGTCAATTGCAAGGTGTCTCTCCTGTACCTCTGTGATAGACTTGCCTTAGATTGCCTTTCCAGAGGAGACTAGGGAGGCCAAAGGGAAGGAAAATGCCTTTTGTAACCTGTTAGACAGAATACTGCACAGAATCTGGCTTGTTTTATAATAGGTACCACAGATGGGATGTAGTTTTCCTCTGGGAGGGGTTAAATCCTGGATAAAGAATCATGGCACAAATGAGCATTAGTGGAGACCGCGGCATGCAACTCTTGACAGGCACTATATAAATGTATAAATGTATATATAAATGTGCGAGGAAAATTTGTTTCATCTATTCTGCATGTGACAGAAATACCTAGGTAAAAAATGGCACAGCCCATGCAATAAATAGCAGTTATTTGCCTATGCCATGCAATCTGCAAGACCTGCTAGAATGTCATTTATGTTGACACATTTAAAGAGAGAAGCTCTGCAAATCCATTTTCGTCCAAGCATCATAAAAAAGCCCTACATTTTTTTTCACGTATTTCCAATTCAGATTTGGCAGTTTCATGTAGCAAGAGGAGAACTCTGGAAGTGGGTTGAGGGATTCTTGGGTATTATTTAGCCTTTTGCAAAATGAAATAAACCAAAACAATACAAAATTTTTTAAAACTTAAAAAAGTATTTAAAAAATAAAATCTGCTTTTACAAATTCCATTCCTTGGCAGGAACCATAATAATCTTCTCTCCCATACTATAATTTCCCAACCATCAACCAGGAACGAACATACAGAATAGAGGAATCCACACTAGCCAAGGGATTTTTTTCCTCTCTGCATGGGACATGACTCTGATGAACAAACTTCATTTCTAAACGAGCTGGTGGAGTCTTTCACCCAAGTGTGCTGGGATAGAGAGTCCCATGGAGGCAGACAAACACCTGTCAAAGCCAAGAGGGCCTGTGCCAATACTCCGAAGGGAAGTTTGCAGTGTCAGTTAAATACAGGACAAAGCTCCAAATTGCTTTCAGTCCTCTGTGTGAATCTCCAAGCGTCTGTTAAAAGATTATCCCCGGAAAGGGAGAGTCCAAGCACGCTTAGTGTGGGCTCAGTATTTTGCTCCTGTAACCCAGGCAGATGATGCCGGCCTTGTCTGAGCACATGATGGCCCTGTCTCCCCAGAGACACCCAGAGCTCAGCCCTTCTGAGCAGCCTGGAGGGGTGGCACAAGTTTAAACCCAGCTGGCAGCCACCCATCTTCATCCTGCTGTGTCAAACCCCTGCCCAGCCTGTACAACCAAAAGGCTTCATCTTGAAGGGCATCCTACTGCCAAGTGAGAGCAGCCAGCTGGGGATTTTTCAGCAAAGCTCCTTGCAGGCTGGACGTGAGGGGTGGGAAACTCCCCAGTTTGCCAAGCATTTTGCGAGTGAAAGCTCAGAGGAGCTGCAGCCGTGTTCCCTGACAACCCCAAATGCAAAGCCATTCCGGTGAGGAAGAGTGAGCCCTGCTTCCCCACGCAATCCTGGCTGCCTCCCGTGGCATTACTGGCATACAAATAGTTGTGTTTGGCCTTCATCCATCCAACAGCTGTCAACATGTAGCTCTTCAACTCCACAGTTCACAGGCGCTTTCTTCCTTGTTTTGTTCAGGTTTAGAAAGGAAAAAAAGCAGGTGGATGAGTTTTGTGCAGTATCTATCTCCTTGCTCTGAGAATTTGTTGTTAGCGACATGTGAAGAGAAATTACTCTTGACAATAAAGGCTATGATATCTTTTCCCTACTATTTCGGACAGAAAGATGTGCTTGAGTGCGTGGGTGTAACAGAGAAAGCAAGAGAGTAAGTGCCTGCGTGGGCTTATATGTAATTGCCATTTTATCTTGTTTTTCTTTTAAGTTTCCCTATGCTTTCCCTAGCTTTTAAAGAGATTACTTAGGCCCCTGTCTTCTTCCTCTCATCTTCAGAAACTCAGTCATATTTTCACCAGTAACTGTGGCTCACAAGGCATTTTTCATTATTTCCTTCATAAAATCTATGATCCTTACCCTGCAACCATGTCCATTTGTATGTTGCTTCATCAGCAGGAAAGTTCACGCCAGTTTTCCCTCCAAACTCTAAAACACGAGCAGCAGAGAGCAAGGAAGTTCATGTCACTTAACACGTCACCCTCTAACCCCTTGGTCCTTTCCCCATTTCCAAAGTGACCTTTCTGAAACCTTCCAATTTCCCTCGAAGCAATTTTTAGCATCTGCCTCCCCCCAGCTTTCTCGCTGCCAGCAGACCATTCAGTGCACTCAAGATCCCAGTCACACAGCCTGAATGATGAGGGTGTCCTTCCCTGCTCTCTGCTCTAGGCTCTGGGGGTGACTGGTGCCTCTGGGGCTGGCTGGAGGAAAAGTCCTTGCACTGGGAATGTTGCTGACCCAGGGACTATAGGAGTACCTGGCAGCAGCACATACGAAATGAGTAGAAAGCAGGCCAGCAGATGGTATTCACCAGCTTTCAACACCAAGGCCTTGCAGAACGGCTTCAGAGACGCAGATTCTTCTCCCACTCACCCCATCACCAAAAGGCCAAGGGAAAGCTACCCTGCAGTTCTCTCTCCCCTGTGGTTCTCCACTTTTTGGCCCATATTGTTCATGGTAGGTGAGCTGGAGAAGAGGAAATCCCAGAGGTCAGCAATGTCTCCTGCAAGCCCAGACCCAGAAAACCAGAGATATTTCCAAGGGCAGCCTTGATGCTTTAAGTTATCCTTAATATATCACTCTCCCCTTGCCTTGCCGCGCTAAGTGGTTCTGTTGCCATGGCAACCAGCTGAAGTTCAGGGATGGTTTCGGAGTAGCCCTTCTCACCGTACCACATCAGGTACTGTGGATGCCCCTGCATGCCTGGGGTGTGCCGTGATGTCAGCACAAACACCGTCTTGTTAAATACCCACGCTAATGAAGTGGACTATGCAGTGTTACCTCTGGAAGTCTCAAAACACATGGCAAAGGAAAACTGGCATTATCATTCCCATTTAAAGGCTGGAGAGCTGCGGGGATGTGAATTCTTCATGGTCTCACCAGTCAGTGCCACTGAAGGAAATAAAAAGGAGATTCCCAACTCCCTTTTCAGTCAATCACACAATTTATCATGGCACTTACACTTTCCTGATCAGTCAACATCTGTCCTCTGTTCTGTGCCTGGATTTTGGAATTACATCCTTTCTTTATCTAATAGGAATTTAGCATTTAAGTAGGAAGCAATATTCTCTGATTCATTCATGCCATGGTTTCTCTGCTAGATCCCAGATGACGTCCCTTTCCATCCTTTTCCAGCCTCCTCATACCACCAGCCAACAAGCAAACAGAGGGACGGGATCGACAGCCTCTTGCCAGAAGCCATTCTTTTCCTACAGCAAGACAGTGTACCCAGACTGAGGGTTGCATCAGGTAACAGCAGCTGAACCACCCACAGTTGGAGAGATTTTCTATGGCATTGCTAAGAAAGGTAGGATTTCTAAGGTGCCTAAATGGAAAGGGAATAGAAGTCATTTTTTTCATAAAATAAGGAAGTCTAGAAACAAACATCCTACTGAAAGTCAAATACTAATCTACAGTCTAAGACCTGGGACTAGTTGAAAGGTTTTAGACTGAAAAAATTTACATAAGAAGGTCTAGAAAAAGGAAAAAAAAACCTGAGCCACTTCAGAGGAATGTTGTAATTTAGGCAGCTCAAATGGTGGAAGCTGCTGGTGTAACCATTTTTTCAGCTGCCACAACACTAAGAACCTGCAAGCCCTGGGAAACCCAGATCATGAGGGTTTACAGCTACTGTAAAGCTGAAGACTGTCACATCAGTTTTTTTATAAATAAATATTTTCTTGGCTCTGTTATTTTGGAAGCAGGAGAGTGGCAGAATTTTGTCTCAGGCCTGAATTTGTGGGTTTTTTTGATGAAACTCTAAAATTTCTGATGGATAAAGTGAGAACTCTAGTGCCAAACAACTCCTATGAATAATAAAAACATTCAAAGGAAAATTTTTACTGATTTTCACATGACTAGCTAACAGCTAAAAGGACTAAATCTGTAGTGACTATTGAATAAAAATCTTGAATATTGGTAAATCTGTCTAAAATTTAGAGGTATCCAACCTGTACAGTACCTCAACTACTCAGTAGTAAATGGCACTTCATACAGGAATGTTTTCTACCTTCATTAACAAATGGATATCATTCGATTAATTGTGCAGCTAACAAATATTACATTAAACAGTCTTGCAGATTGTGTAAATGAGAACAAACAATTTTTAATGCCATGTGAGTCAGTTCCATGGTGAGCATGTGGCTCCAGAAGGATGACATGTTCAACATGCAAGTTCTTGCCTGGCTCATTTCCGTCCTCTTTCAACTGAGATGACTCCTCAAGGCTGTTGTCTGAGAAAGTCTAATTTCATGAGGGATAAACAATGCAGAACATCCGTATTTTGGCCACTTTCTTTCAGATTTGTGGCTGCTTATTTAAAAAAAAAAAAAAGGAAAACTAGTTGTTCTTCATGTGAATGACAACCAACACATTTCAGTTTAAAATTACAATATTGAAACAAGTTAATAATATATATTCAGCTTTTCCAAACTGCCTGTTCTGGTTCCATACACAGACCACACTATTTCGCATTTTCATATTTTTCCAATAGGGCTCCCTTGTCATCTTTGCTGAAAGAAACGAGATTGCCCTTGTCCTCCAGGAATTCAGAGTCTGAAGTCAGGACTCACAAGAGGGAGATAAAAACTACACAAGGAGGCCAGTCCAATGTGTCTCAGCTCAGGGTCATGCTAGTTCAGCAGACTTCTCCCTGCCCACTCAAAAGGAGCCAGGGAAGCCTGGTCAATATTGCCAGATCCTGCTGCTTTAAAAGCAAAGACATGGGGAAAGGCAGTTGCAAAAGAAACTCCTGCCTAGACAATTCATCAGTTAATGAAATTCTGCCAAACCAAGACAATTCTTCTACAGTTTCAGTTACAGAAGTTACACTTCATACCCCATCTTAAACTGCTGCCATTAAAACAGGTTGTTTCAGTGCAGTGGTTGCTGCATTTCAGTGTCAGCTACAGCAATTTCCCATTACATGAATCACACGTGCACACCCTCAAATCTGAAATGTGCTCTTGGATACTTGGGACTACCAGGACTCTTTAAAAATATGTCATTACCATAATCATTACCTATGTAACAATTTTCTCTTTTCCATTTGCAATGCTGTGTTTGAATAGTGCCATTGGTCTAAGGAACTCTCAATCTGGCACTTTCCATGACTGTTAGACAAACTCTACAGTTTTTTTCTTAGTTCTTACAGTTAATCTTTTTGCTCAGTTTTATTTCCCTGTTACCCGCTAAGCTTAAAACCAGACAAAACTCGTTACAGACAGTATTATATCCTAGGACCTAGAAATGGAAAGGATCTATTAGATCACCACTCCATCCTCCAGCCAATTTATACTTGCTCCCTGGATTACCTTTCCTAATGCTTTGTCCAGTCTGGCTTTGAAAAAGGCAAAGCAGTTGGGCTTCTGCCCTGTCCCTTGGGAGGCTGTTTCACAGCAAAATACATCTCACTGTCAGGAAATTTTACCTTACATTCAGTCTGACTGTCACACTATTAGCCCTTGTTATATCCCTGCGTGTCACACCAAGAATTCCGCTTTCATGCTCGGGAGAGTGGGAGGCTGTTCGTGCTCATCAGAGCGCTGCATGTCTCACAAACCACACACTTGTTAGTCATTCCTGAGCTGGGCTCTGCAGCACTTTATATTTGAACTCATCTACCTGTGCTTCCACCTCTCCTGATCAACTCTGTCACTCTCCTCCAAAAACCTCCCAGATTTGTCAGTACCTCTCTGGCCTGGTGTTGACTATACCGGTTATTTTGGGATATGGGACACCAGGCAAACCAACCCAAAGCACACGCTCTTTTCAACACAGCTTAGCTAAACTCAGCTTCTTACCACAGAAGTTCACATGGGTACAAGGGGAAACAGAATCAGTTAATGCAAGAAAAATAATGCATTGAGAGCTCCTGCATATAAAATCTTGTATGTAAGAGCCTGGACTGCCAAGCTGTGCTCATCATATTGAGACAAGAACAAAATGTTATTTGATAACTTGATGAAATGCTTTCACGTACACTTGCCAGCCTCTCACAAGAGGAAATGTGTTTCAGACACCACCACATGAATCTCAGCACTCATGGCACCCCAATGCCAGCACTGGGGGTGTGCACTGGCCTTGGGGCAGGGAAGGACCAGAGGAAGCAGGGGCACTGCTGTTCTCTGCACTCTCATATCTGGAGAGATGCCCTGCAGGGCTAAGCCTTACCACTAAGCATTTCATCCCCTTCCTTAGAGCAGATCCAAGGTGCCCAGGAGCTCTTGATTGGGAAAATTAAATCTTCTGGCAGACCAGGCATGCTAAAGCCCCAGGGAGAAACTGTGTAGCTCCTGACACAATTTCAGTACACACACCAGAGATCCTCGCAGAAGGCACACACACAGAGGACCAAGGTGCTGTGAATGTGCTGCCAATTGCTTCCTCAGCCTCACTCAACACGTACTTTGAAAAGAAGGTGGAAGTATTGGGAAAATTAGATGCCTGGTGACCCTCCTTGCCTCACAGTTTCCTTCTTTCATCCATTGTCTCTCAGTCACTGTAACACTTCTGGTTGGATTTTGGTGCAAAAAGCTTCCAGTGGAATGCATTAAATGCCACTGCAATCCAGAGCAGAGAAGTGCAGCCTAATCCTAATCCAGTGCTGCAAGGACCAGGTATAGCACCAAGGTCCTCCCTTCCCTCATTCCTGAGGGCACATGCCACCTACAGAATGGGGCTCAGGTACTGCATCAGAAATCTGCGAGTCAAGGCAAACTCTTCAGTCTCTCCAGCCTTCAGTTCATGTGTCTGATAAATGTATATCGCTTGATCTTCACTGGAAAAATCTTTCAAGATCCATAAGATCTTGTAGGAAAGCTCAGGGTTACAGTCACTATTAAGAAAAAAGTCCCACATTTATGGTCAGATTTGTCCCTCCTTTTTAGGTCTGCCATTGAGTGGGAGGGTTTAATAACAAGCTGTTCCACCCCATTAACAGGGCGTGCTTTTCCAGAGAGCTTTCTGGACAGAGTCCCATACAGGATACTCTGGTTTTTCTTACAAAATAACTCAATGGAAGGTAATGGCAGGAAAGCCACTGGGATCACCATGGCCTACCATGGTGATCCCAGTGTTTGGCTCAACATCTGGACTGTAGAGGTGGTTTCCAGGTGGAGATGGCCATGCATGATGCCACCTGCATCTACACTAGAAAAATCACGTTTTCCCTGGCAGCACGGAACAGTTGCTCTCTGAATGCAAGGCCAACTGTCCCACATGGATCATCTCACATCTACTTCCTTCTGGGAAATGTCACTACTTTTCTTCCTGTCAACCATGTCTCCACTGGAACATCAGTGCTAGGAGAGGCACTCTTCCAGCTGACTTCCTTCAAAGCCCAGAGAAAGGGATAGCAATCGAGACCCTGTAAATTAAGAGCCACTTTCCCATCTTTGCCCCATCCTATGCAGAGCCAGAGAACCAGATACAGAAGGTGTTAGGGAATAAGCAGAGAAGTCACAGCCAAGAACTCCAGATGTGTGACCAAACAGAAAGGAAGCCTTAAAACTACCAGGCAATTTTCCAAACATGAATGAAAGAGCCTTCAGTGGAAAAGCTGTCCTCTGTTGGAGCCTCACAAGCTGCACTGATGTGGAAATGCTACCATTGCACAAACCTGCTCTCTAGTAAAGATCAAAACTGACCTCTGTGCATAATTTTTAAGAGGCTAGATATTTTTTTTTGTCATTATGGCAGGACATTTAAGTAATTCAAATTTCTTTTATAAAGTTGGCCTTTCTATTAAGCCACCTTTCTTCCCTGGAGGTGGAAAAAGACCTGCATTGTCACCAGCAGCAGGTGTTGCACAGGAGCCTAAAACAGATGCCAGAAAGTCTTTCAGGCTGAAAAAAAGAGTCTCAAGTGGGAAAGGGAGTTCTCTGCCCAAAATTTGATTGATCTTTGAAGGGAGAGTGCTCAGAAGACTGTTGGCTCTCTGACAGCAGGAGGCACCAGAAAGTATTGAATTTTTCCAGGAAAAAGGTGATTTCTGTGTGTCGGAGCAAAGCAGCAGAGAGAAAAATCTCTAATCAGACAGAACGTAGGGAACAACAACCCTGCTTTTGTGTCCACAGCCCAGAAATGAGACTCACATAACCCACTCTGATTTCATATGTGTGTGACAAACAACAATTTGGTAAGGTTCTGAAAATCTTCTTAGCAATGCTGGGCTGACCTCCTTGTTAAAACATAAGAAGTAATGCTGCAAGACCAGGAACGTCAGGAAATAATTTAATTCTTAATCAAATTAAAATTTTTCTGTGTCTAGCAAGCGGAAAGAAAAGTGATGCAGGCTATATAGCACAATAACAGCAGCTTGTAAACACACAGAGAAGGTTATTATTTATCAAAAACATATTTGTAATCATTTTCTGGAAGTACATGCAAGGGACCATGCTGGGTATCATGTTCTTACTAATACACCTAAACTTTCAGTCAGGATACACCTTATTATGCCTTCTTTGCAGCTCTGCTATGTCTCTGTCTCCTTGCTTAAGGAAGCAAGGCTGTGTGCAATGGAGATGGGTGCTCAGGCTTCCACTGCCAGTCACCCTCGCTGACTTTTGAATCCAAACACATCCATGCTGGACTTCAAGTGAGGGTCTCTGAGGCATGATGTTCTGGCAAACTTTGGGAAAAACAGCAGCCGAGAGGAGACACCCAAGCATTAACACACATACTTGGGGAGCATTGACCTGTTTTCCTTGGCCCCAGTGTGAAAACCTTCTGAGCAAGCTTCTGGCAAGGCAGCAGGCAGTGACTGGGGCATTGTGGTAGAAAGGGGAGAAGAACTGAGGTCAGGAGTCATGGGAGGGAGATTAACTAGAATTTAGGAGATTGTCAAAGAAAGGAAGTGCTTCAGGGCAGGGCCCAGGGAGGTAGGCTTATGTGTACTGTGAGCATAGGACAGGAGTTTTAAGGCAATCAGGCTCCAACCATGTTGCCGTGGAAGGCACCATATGTGCTCAGAGTCTCCAGTGTCCAGGCAAGAGCTTCCTGGTGGACACTGGGCAGACATCTCTGGAGAGCTGTTTGGTGATCCCAGATGGCTCCGTTCCTCCTGAAAGCCCCAGCAAGTACGCGAACACCCAGCAAGAGGAGCCTTGGTGTGGGTACAAGTTAAGACTCTTGACTTGAGTTTGTCAATCCCTCCCCTCATGATCTGGAAGACACAAACCAACCTACGGACCCACACTTCCATTCCCATGCGTTTTATTCACTTCCTATACTGATATCTGTCAATAATGACCCTGTGAATGATTATTAGTTTCTCTACCACCTGTGAGTAAAGATTTGGCATGAGAATCAATAATTCCTTGAATTAATCATCAGTTACAGCAATAACTGATGACCAAAAAGCCTGGCTGTGCATGTTAATTATTTACTATGTGCCTATGCAAAGGCAGGCAGCCAAAATCACATCCGTGCCTCCCTGGAGCATGGTGGTGGGGAGGATAGTTCAGCACTTTGAGCCCAGGACATGAGTGCCTTGCTTCTCAGCTGCCCTGTGATTGCTCCCTAAACCTGCTCCCCTCCCCGAGAATGACACCAGTGTCACCACGGCCACCGAGTGCCGGGTAACAAAATGTTTCAAGTGACTAAACACTTGGACAGATGCCTCAGTTTGGACTTTCCATCCTGCAGAGACATTGTTGAAATCCCACAAGCAGTTAATCGTACCTGCTGGGGTCTAGTAAGTTTTTAATCCTGACCCCTGGCCTCAATGTGCCTCCCATCTGTGGATGGAGATGGGAATAACCATTTACACGCCTGCAGCGATTCTGCTGAAAAATGGCTGCACAGGCAGCGCACCGCGAGACGCAGCGAATTGACGCTTTGCTGCAGCGAACACCAACACAGCGCGTCTGGCCGCGGCACACGGGGAGGCTGCAGACACTAAAATAACAAAGAGAACAATCTACTGCCCATTTAAGTGGCAGCTGCTCCGGATGACTGCAGTGCTGCCCAGCAAATTACTGAGCAGGCAGAGGCGCAATTCCCTGGACCGCGTGTTAATCACCTGCATCCAGAGGGTGAGCACAGAGAGACCCTGCAGTAACGCGGTGCAGGAGCACGGGCTTTAGGCTGTGGCATAATAAAACTCCCTGCCTGCAGCCTGGCACTGTTTCTTCACCAAAGTTATACCAAATTTCAACAGCAAGAACTGTATGAGAAAGTAAGCAAAACTGAAAAGAGAAAACAAGGTCATGTCAGAAGTCCAAGTAAAAAAGGCAGATTAAACCAGACTCTACTCAGTTAACAGTGGGCATAAATAGAATAACAGAGGCCATCTGACAAAAGCACGAAAGCACGAAAACTGCCAAACATTTGAGTGCATCAGATGTTAATGATGATCAAACCTTATACAACACATTCTGGAGAAGTCAGTGCCTTCACCCAGCATATGTCCATGCTCTGTGTAGAACTGCAATTGTCTCCTCTGAGATACTCAGCTTAAAATTCTGATGTGATTGTACCAACAGTTAAAGCGCGTAGTAAGTACCAATGACTGGTTTCTTGTGTCCCCTATAAATTTGTTCAAGGGTCTCACAAGACTGCTTCAGTTTTGGTGGCCCTTCAGAGACAATGTTCACATATCTTAAAATTTGATCAGGACGTGTGTAATTAGTCAATATGGCCTGTTCTACACAGAAAGCAAATCTGTTTTACAGAAACAGTCATCTCTGAGCAAAGACACACAGCAGACAGTAGCTGAAGAGAGCTCTGAGCTTTAAAAATATGGCTACTTATTTCAGAGCTGAAGTACAAACCCAATTTCTCTCCCAGATGGTCACAATTCGGATGGAGATAGTTCAGCAATAGCAACTAGCAAGCCTCAAATACCCAGCACAATCATTTTATATGCTCACACTGAATCTGACAGAATGTCCTTGTGGCATAAAACTGCTTCTGTGTGGTGGCAACACAGAGTGCTTTCTGACGTTGGCTTAACCAATGAGGTCCAGTCAACCTTCAGTCAACCCACAAAGAAGACAAGGTTCTTTAGTTTTGCCCAAATATGAACTCAATGAGATGGACATAATTCTGCTTTTCAGGGCAAGACTCCCTGTGTTTACTTCAATGAACCACCAAAGATTCCTGTCTTGACTGCGAGTTTTCCTGGGACAGTTGAAACGCACCAATCACTGCACATAAAAACTACCAAATACACAAAAAGCCCACAGCTTTTTTTGTTTTTCATTTTTTTTTCAAAATAAAGCTAATCCCTAAATTATTCAAGGGCTGAGACCAATTTGTCAGTAGCTGAGAAACCCAATACAGGTGCAGAGTAAGGAGACATCAAATTCAGTGCTGCAGTACAGCCACCAGCTGCAGAAGGGACAGCAGTTAACATTCTCAATGGAAGAGAAACAACCACCAGTGATTTACTAACATAGTTTGGATTCTCAGTAGAAAACTGATTTCAGATTTGTGCAACTGTTTGATCATGCCTGGCAATACCACAGCAGAGGTGACTGCAGTCTCAAGGGTAAAAAGACAGAGCCATTCCCTGCCTATCTAGATCACACCACCTTTCATTGCAGCACCTTTAACAAGAACATCAGAAGCAGGTAAGACTTACTGCACCGTAAATCTGCTACTAGTTTACTGGGAAGACCCCAAACTGGGTGTTAAAGCTAAATCTTTAGTCTTGAAAATCAGTGGCAGCTAGGAACAAAATCAGCATTTAGAACATTTAAACAGTACATACTGTTCAGTCACACAAATCTCCAGCCAGTACTCCTGTAGCTTCTTTTGCCACAATGAGTTTTTTCTCTTTTATTAAAGGATGCTGATATAAAACCCAGAGGCACACAAAAACACACACAGAAGTAGCCAAGAAAAACAAGAAGCAGTGCATTGTGCCTGTCACTAGTCAGTCAGCATGCCCATTAATTACTCAAATGCTGCTCCCCTTAATATTTCCACATGGCACGGTATCACTTTGATATTTGGGAACTCAACCCCCTGTACTACACTTGTAGCTCATTCAAGCTTGGGGGATATTCATGAGACAGATTATAGGGTAGCAGAGAACAGCAAGGGATCTTACCTTGGCAGCAACGTTGTTTTTGGTCTTCAAGCCAATTCACCTACCTGTGTGCTAAATATGTCTTGAGAAAAGCTAAGTGACAGCAGTGGGCAGCATTTTCTTTGACGGAGTTGGTCCGTGACTGTCCCAAGGACCTTCCTCAGTCATACTCCCACCACGATCAGTCCAGTGTCTGAGGTCCTGTTGGTATTCTGTGTCTCTGACCAGCAGTAAAATAAATCATGGCTTTTACAACCTTGGGATTCTTATGGGCTCTCTGTTGGCACCCACAAGGGATCATATGATTTGAGAGTCTACTACAATCCATAGCAAATTTCCCCTGTAAAATTAAGGTCAAGCTTTGAAGGGAAAACCGTATTTTCCAAAGGACAGCAGCATAAAAGCACAACACTGATGCCTTTTGATCTGAGGTCTGCTTTCCTACTCATGGTGAATCTCTGTCAGAACAAAAGGTCTTTGGAGTAGATTAATCCTAGAACATATATGACAAAGGCTCACCTAATCTAAACATACCCAAGTATTTATATTCTGCTCACAGCCAGCCCATATGATTTTACAGGCCTTCATATGATTGAATCACACTTGCTCCTGAAGAGGCTGTTTGGTTTTTAAACCTTAGTGGTTCATGTTTTTGCCTGAAAGTTGCTCCTATGAAAATTCGAACCCCAGAAAATGATCCTTTGGTGTCAGGTCATCTTCAGGGAAAGCTTTGCATTTCCCCCTTATCCTACTAGTCTGTGAGATTAACCTTTCTGTTTCAAAGGCTAACACTACTCCACCAAAACCTGGCTATTGCAGGATGCCCATGCTCACTGGAGTGCAGTCCAGACAGAGAATCATAGAATTGTTTAGTTTGGAAAAGAGCTCTAAAAACGTTGAGTCAAACACAGCTGATGTTAGTGACTGGATATGGGCTGATCCTAGAACATCCAAACTGCCTTGCAAAGCCAGACATGACATCCTGTGGCTGCAGTGAAAAAGGCTCATTGCCCAATTTTCTCCTCACTTTTCCCAGATTTCTATGTCCCCAAAACTGACTGATCAGAATCAGAGAAGAACTGAAGGATTTGGGGAGTAGAAAACGGAAACCCCACTAATTAATAAATTAAAAGGGAAATCTTGTGACCTACTTCACCACAGATATTCTTCTGTTTTCCCAAGAGACTTAGTTCTTTCATACAGCACACAGGTTATGGTGCTCTCTCCACAGGCAATTCCATCAATTAAAATCCACATAATCTACTGCCCCATGTGGCAGCATCAATCAGGCCCTGTCTTGGAACAATTACTATTCAGTGCAGTTCAGAGAAGTCCTCCTCCTCAGGTCCTCACTGAGAATTCTGAAAAGGTGAAGGATGAGGGAGACTGAGAAACATCAAGTGGGCTAGGCTGTATTTATGGATCTTGGTAGATGATGGTTTAAAAATAACCAAGTAGGTTTTTCTGGTGCCTAAATGGCGCCCATTCTTTTTGCCTTGTAGAAAGTCTAGCATATTGTTTTCATAATCAAGTTATTTGGATAACACAACAGTGATTTAGATTAGGATTTGTTTACACAGCTAAATATGTTGAGTAATGAAATTAAAATGAGCTCTCTGCTTCTGTCACATCTGCAGTAGTAACTGGCTTCTTATGGTTGAGTACAAGCCTGCTGCACAGATGTTTCTTGATAAGGTATAAATCAGTGTTAGATGCTGTTTATTGCAGCATTTTTACCACCTTCTTCCCTGAAGGAGGGAATGTTGCCTGCACAGCAACCAGATATGACCTGCAAGACTGTATGAAATACCATCACAAGCCAAAACAGGTCCCATATTCTGTATCAGCATCTGCAATGGCTCATCAAGTATTTATCAGATCATTTGAACACTTCCACAGGCCCTAGCATCATAACACTGCCAGAATTTACTTATTCTAACCTGCAGTGAAAAAGACAAGCATCCTGTAAAGCAACTGGTGCTTCAAACAGCGGAAGATCCCATTTTAGTTTGGTTTCCTGCCTTAAAGGTCACATTTCTGAGCAGACACTGCTGCTAGAAAGCAAGATGCTATGAGAGATCAAGGCAGCTGCTTTTCAGGGCATTGTAGGGAAGAGTTTCTATTTACTGCCATGCTGCCCTAGGTGATATCAATACTTTGATGGTGACAGGGGAGGAGACCTATCTTGCACTGGTGTCTATGCAAAGAGAAGTCAGACAAGGGAGCTTCTCCCCTGGTGAAGGCAGCACAGCTTGGAGCACCTCACTAAGCTCTGCTCAGCTCCATGGGAGCAAGAGGATCTAAAACGAAAAACTTGCCAATGACCCAGCATTTGAAGACAGCCAAGCCTGGCCCAAGCCACACTGGCTCCTTCTCTGATGAAAGCAACACCCATGGGCTGTGAAGGTAAGAGAGCCAAACTTCACAAGATGTACTTCTTGGAAGGTTTCTTGGAGCAAAATCCGACATTTCTTATTTAGAAAAAGAAAAGCTGTGGGTGGGGGGTGGGGTGGGGCAGGATGGGTTTTTCTTCCCTGAGCTAATCCATGTCTCTGATTTGCTTCACTTGTTACGTGGACAGAAGATCCTGTCAACACAGAAATAATGCCAAGTATTTACAGTTTAATGGAACCCAGGGACCAATTAACAACACAGAAAACCACCAGGCAGTGTATTTCTTATCGTAACAGGAGGGAAATCTTACATTACTGCTGTTCCCCCATTTCTTAAAATAAAGCACCAGCGCTTTGTCAATGATTTCTCAGTAGTAATGTTTATTACCTGCCAGTTTTACCATTGCCCATTTATCAATCGCTTTCTGTGTTCAGTCACAAAACCCCTCTCCTCTACTTGTGACCTAAAACCATCCCAAAAATAGAAGAAAAAAAAAAAGAAAAAAAAAAAGACAAAAAAAGAAAGAAAAAAGCAACTGTCCTTTGGGCTCCAGAGCAGCGTTCTAGAACCTGCCCTCCACCCCGAGCTCCCGAACTGCCGACTCCTCAATAGCTTGGTGGATGCGATGCACCTCGTCCTGCGTCAGCGTCCTCTCCGGGTGCCGGTAAATGATACGGTAGCAGTGGCTGACCTTCTTTGTCCTACAAAACACAAACCAAAAGAGGACTCATAAATACATGTGCCTACAAATGCAAATACATGAGGCCAAACACTTACTCTCTGGATCATTTTTATTTGCGGTCTAATTTTGCTCCTGCTGCTTGAAAATCACCTTAATGCTAAAATACACAGTTCGGAGAGGCGGGACTGAGCTGAATTTTAATTCTGGCAGAGGACTTTGCTGAAGTCCACCTTGTACCTCAAATGGTATTGTGGTGTGGTAGCTTCTTACCAGAGCAAACAACCCCAGGAGGAGGGCTTCTTACCCTGTGCTATGGAAAGTAAGAGACAAAGGAGAACAGGGAATGATGAGGGGGAAAAAAGTACTTAAGAGTTGCTGGCTAGGCAAAGACAAGTTAATGAAAAATCAGGACAAACCATTAAGTTGAGTAAATGTGAAAAAATCTTCTCGATCTCCATCAAAAGCAGGCAGGAGCACCTAGTTCTTGCAAGGGCATCTCTGTAATTGCAGTGCCCGTGTTACTGAATTTAAATGGCAATTGTGGCATCCTTTTTAGTTTCAAATGGAGCCCACACAGCTTCTTCTTTCAAAGGTGAACACTCACTTCAGTAATAGAGAGAAAATCTGAGGGGAAAAACAATGGGAAACCAGAGAGCACCAGGCAGAAGAAGCTCCCAGACTGGCAGAACTCTGCATTTAATGGCACACAAAGGCAGTCAGCAAGCTTTGGGTCATCTCTCTCCTGAAAATTGTTTCATGTTAGAACCACGTTTATGTTTATGATTGTTTGATTAAATCTAAGGTTAGATGTGTTCATCCACAAACATAATTCTCAAGATACTCATTTCAGCCTCAAATCCTACTAGAAACAGGCACAGGTAATTTTTACCTCAGAATAGCTGTTTGACACCAATTTTGTCCCACCTAATAAGGGTGGGAAGTTTGCCCTGCTCCCACTGGCAGATTACAACAAAAAGGCTACTTCCAATTAAAGCACTCCTCCTTTTTTTGTGTGCTCTGGAGATAAAGCAAGTTAAACCTGGCTAGAACCTGAAAGGGCAAACTGCATTTCATAAAGTGTTAAGCTGACTGCAGTTAACTGCTAAAAGCCAGCCAAAAGCTTTCCCTCTGTGCAGGTTAAATGCTGCAGAAAAGCGATCTTTAAGAAAGGAGGGGGAGGTGTAACTGTGGGGAAGGTGTTGCTCTGCTCTGCTCCACCTCTTCAAAACAGCCAAGAGGACAAACCTGGGGGAAGCAAGTAAATGGAATAACAAGGATTTGGTCAGATGCTGTGTTGCCAGTAAGAAATTTGAGTAAGAGAGAGGGATAATGCATCGGAGCTCAGGAGAAACGATTTTCAAAACCAGGCTGGCAAATATCCTTAGAGGTGGTAGTATTTCAAAGGTGCTACAGGAAGACACCCGATCAAAAACAATTGCAAATTGCTTCAGCTGGAAATCTATTTAGAAGGTGTACAGTCAGAGGGTTAATCCTGAAGTTTTGCAAATATTGGGAATATAACCCATGATGGAAAATTCATTACCATCGTTTAACGTGATGTAAGCACAACTTTGCTTAATGTACGTGTAGCTACAGCACTGCTTCTTCACTGGCCTTGGTTAAATGAAAGTGACAATTACTCCTGACTTAGGTGTTTCTGCATCCCCCCTCCCTCCATCCTAGTGAGTGGTTCATTCCATAACAAATTAAATATGGCAGACCAGGACACAAGAGTTTCTTGTGGATGTTGTGGAAAAACAGTAGCTTTAGGAGGTATTTAAATCAGGAAAAGGTAGAGATTGTAGAGAACAGCTCAGCTAGCTGCAGCTGAAGTTAAGCATTGGTGTGAGAGAACTAAAATGGGAATTGTATTAAATGTAATAAATCTAGATTTAATTATAGGCAAAAAATGAAGTTGTAACTACTAATACAACATGGCTGGCTACACATAACTCCACATAACATGGATGCTACACTATATGCTACATTTTTCTCCCACCTTTTAGCCAGGTTTATTTGCATCTCTGTTACTAATTGGAAAGAAGGAGTATAAGGGTTCAAAGCTATTTCAATAAAAGACACACTGCAAGTTTCAAACCTTAAGCATTGATTCCAGAGTACCATTACTAACTTTTCAAGGGAGAAGGGGAAGAACATTTCTTGGCTCTTCCCTCCCCTAATACTTCCCCTGCTCCCAAATAAAGTACTAAGACACTGCGATTAATCCCTGCCATCAGCTGCAACTGGAAACAATTATTGTCAGCAAATAATACCTTTGCTCATTCCGTTTCTTGCTTCCCTTTTGTTCTGCAGAGGCACAGAGTGTTTGCCTACTTTAAAGATGGCTCTACTAATGCATAATGAAGTCTCTGCTGCATGTCATGCTGCAGCCTGACGATACAGAAGCAGTGGCTCTCTATCCTGAGAAACAAAATTTTAAGGCCAAAATCTGCAACAGCAGCTTCATGGGGTAAAAAAAGAAGGAAAAAAAAAAAGGAAAAAAATTTGGAAGCTTAACAGTGAGCACACTGGGCTTTATTTACCTAAAGTGCACCGCCAGACAAGCCCATGCGGCTGCAGTCACGCGGACTCCTCTCCCATTAGGCTTCAGCTGATCTTAGTGTCACAAGTCTCCTCTGCAGCAGCCTGCGGCTTTCAGGTAATGAAACGCAGCGAATACAGTGAAGCACTGCTCAAAGGGAGAAGGAAGACAGGGATTTATTCTGATGCCACAGGAGGAAACAGGATACAGACTGTGGACAAACACTGGAGTGAAACAATGCCTAATGCTCTTTCATGGGATTTTTGGAGGAAAGAGCTTTGCCTCTTGATTTTCAGGAATTGGCACACAGCTGCCTCCATGTGCTAGGGAGCTGCTTCCCTGCCAGGCCAGAGTCACTGCATGGGGTCCACCTGAAGGTCAGTGTATATGTTTGGGTATTTCAGCCTGACACCTAAGCACAACAAGAAATTAAGGGGTGTTAGTGTGCCACTAGTCTAATAAAACCAGTATGAAAGCTACCTCACCCCGGTACCTGGGCTAGCATGAAAGGGTGTGGTAGGCAACAAAACCCAATACATGTGTGTTAGCTTTCCCTGCATGGAAAACCACTGAAGGATGCTTTAAATGCAACTTGGCTAGAAAGCTGATCCCAGAATCTACCAACAGCAAAACAGTTCAACGTTCTAGGGAACCTGTCTCAGGCACCACGTAAGACTAACCACAGGGTCATTTGGTCACCAAAATGTTTCATAAAGAATAAATGCCTGGCATCGGCATTTGTCTCTTCCACATGCAATACCATAACAAGAATGAAAATTTCTCCATCTTGTACTGGAAGACAGAGATAAAAGGGGCAGCAGTGAGTGGGAAACCCCCTACTTTTCAACTGTGTTCTACGTTCCATCTGCCTTAAATAAAGCACAGAAGCACAGAGAGTTCTGTATGGAGGTTACTCCTGCTCTTAAGTGGTGAGGACAACACAGAACCAGACATTTTTCTAGAGAGCTGGATTTACTTTGAGGAACAGAAAACTAGAGATGACAATCACCCACAGCAAGAAAGAACAAAAAAATAGTACCATCCCTTTTGTATGTCGGGCAGTTCACTAAGCACCACTACTCACCATGATATCTATATGGCACCTTTTCCTACAGAATACTATTTAAAATGAAAGATCTACACACACGGTAGTGCAAGCATTTGAGATTTTTTTCTCTCTGTTAAGTGAGTCATGTTAATGAGGTTCTTTGAGGATCTCTCTGCCATGGAAATGTGTGTCCTATATGATCTCAAAAGATTCATCAAGTAATTCCCTTACATAAACCTTCACAGAGTACTCAGTGGCTGCAACACCCTTCACAGAGATCACATGCATGGAATGACCTCAGAGAAGAGAAAAGCTTGTTTTGTTTGCAACAATGTTCTGAGAGCAGTGATGATGGGAAGAAATGAATAAACTGTTTCATACTACCAGCATCCTAATTGACAAAGCCATGCAGACAGCACAGCTTTGGTTTTGCTTTGTGGCTCCAGCAGTTCCAGAATGGTTCACATTTTAAGTGGAAATGGAGAAGAATATTAAACTGCAAGAAGAAGAAGATGTAATTACCTGTTCCTTTTCATTTCATGCTTTCAAACCATATCCATCTCTATGATAGTAGGCACAACTGCTAAATATCCTACTATAAATTTTAAATTGACAAATAGCACTCTTTGCTAGAAACCACGTCATGGAAAATGGCAAAAGGTTTGTGCTGTATACCTTACCATCAGTGGCAAATACTTCAATTACCATGGTGATAGAATATAGCAGGAATTCTCTGAACAAAGGTCTTTCCCAAATACGCATTCTCATCAGTCCTTTCAAATGCTAATACTTCATCTCTCTGGAAGAGCATATTGTACACACAGCATATTCTTAAAAAGGGACATGTTTTTGTTTAAGGTGATTTTGACACCAGTGAAAGGCATTGGTATTAGTTCACCTCCAGAAGAAAGAATTATTTTAAACCCACAGAAAGCAGGAAATGGTCATTTCTCTTGCATACGTTCTCCAGCTGACACCTGGCAGAAGGGTGGTTCAGCTTCGAAAATAGTTCAGGTCAAGATACGCCTGTTGAGACTGTCAACTTTATTTGACCACTGTGGATTTTTTTGGTGGTCACTTTAAAAGAGATGCATGTTCAATGACTGATGATTGGACTGAAATACTATTCTTCTATTTCACAAAACTGAGACAGTAATGGACTTTTTGCTCTTTTCTAATTGGACTTGGTGAAATCTGTATCTGAATACCAAACCTTAAACCTGCTTGACCTTTTGGTTCTTTCTTTAGCATTAATTCCATTTTAAGCTTCTCTCTTCATGTAGGAAAAAAAAAGTCAAAATTCTCTTAATACCCAGATTATTGAGAGAGATAAAGAGCACAGTATGGGATACAACGGCAAAGGACATAAATAACACCTTCTAGTTAAGATAGTGAAAAGTGGATGAAAAATGAAAGCACTTGGAAACTTTTCAGCTTCTCAGTCACTGGACACTGTTAGATAGCCATAAGTACAATCTAAGTCATTGTCCAGTATTCAAAAACATTGGAGTAATTCAAAAGCTTTGATCATTTTTTTCTGTTTCTGCCTAAATCTATAGACAAATTTCTTGCATGCAGGAACAGATACAAACAGACAAATAGTGAAAAAAATCTTTCACAGGCACCACTTGAAAGTTTCCTGGCTGTTAAAGGTACTCATTAAATGTTTAATGGAACAGTTCAAGCAATTAGTTGTGCTTTGGCTGAGCACTTTGGCCCATAAACACCTTTTCTTATTTCAACAGATCACCTTGGTTTGTTGACAGAGGCCAACAAAAGAACTACCATGAGCAGTGCAGGGCTCTCTTCTGCCAGCTCCCAAGCAGAGGGAACTCTTGTAAACAGACTGAGTTATACAAAAAAAGGAGAGAGTATTTCCCTTGTGCACTGTTGCAGTCCTCTCAGTAACCAGCCAAGGATACAGACAACCCATCTCAGATCCAAGCACTTCCTACTAAAAAGCTCTTAAGTCTCACAGCATCAGAAGTAACGGAATCCATTACATGCAGGCAGCAATGAAATATCACTAGGGTGAAGAAGAAAAGTGCCATTCTCCATTATACTAAAAAAAACCCTAGAGTACCCACAGGATCATAAGCTAACTGTGACACAGACTTTTGCTGCCACTGAAGGGCAGAAAAAACCTACAAAGCCTTGGGATTTGGGATTGTGTTTTTTCTTTTCGTTTTAAAGACTGACTCATTGATTCCTTGAAGAAGGCAATGATCAATGGTTGCAAAGCAGGTATGAAACCATTTCTCAAGGGGATGGATTCCAGCATTGGTGATGACTGCTTGTCCTCCAATCTCCGTCTCTTTGGGAAAATCATCTATCAAACACAGATGACAGAATTCCCATCATATTCGATCAATGCCAATACTGAGGAATCCATTTCATGTGGATTTAGAGCTGGATGTGACTGACAGTTGTCCCTCTCGGAAGGTGAACTCTGTGCACTCACTTCACACTGGGCCTCCTCCATTTTCAGAGGCTCACCAGTCCATCAAGTGATTCAGTTCAAAACCCTGCCCTAAATCCAGGAAGATTCAAGACTAGGCTAGAGGCTGAATATCTTCAAGACTTGCCTTGCTGTCAGCAGAGTAACCCCAGAGCACTCACTATGCCAGATAAATCCAACACTATGCATGGAATGAGTCTCTCCACTTCCCAAGGCTGAGCCTTTCAGCAATGAAAGCAAGCCATGCACACATAGATCAGAACAAACCTATGAGACTCAGAATAGGGTACAAACCCCTATTTTTTCTTCAGGGTTATCAATATGACAGGACACAAGCACTGCACAGGTGGAATAAAGACGGGAAAAAGACAACTTTCTGATACACACATACAAAATCCAGTGAAATAACTTCTACCCACTGCGGTGGCAAATAAGAGAAGGTTGACTGGTGAAGTACTTGAGACATAATTTTATGTACTAAACATAGGAAAATAATTGGATGCTGAAAGTAAGAGAGAAAAAACTACAGTCTCAGCATGAGACAGGACAGAATACCTGTTCTGTGAACAGCACAGGGTTTTATTTTGTTTCATTTTCTCTAGGTTTGCCTGACAAAGGTTCATGTCAAAGGCTTTTCAAACGCTAATCTTGTTTTCACCGAAACAAAATGCAAGGAGTAATACTTTTCATTATTTGTTGTTTAAAAATTGACCACTGGAGACTTAAACATTCTCTAAGAGAGCAAACAAAAGAACAAAATAACTCGATTTGGATATTGTGTCTCAGGGGAATTGCCATCTAAGCTTCCTGACTTTCTCCTTCCCTGTTTAGTTCAGAAACCATGGCAGGACTGCATTTCCCATGAGAGGCCAAGGCAAAAAGTTCCTATGATGGATCACCCCCTCTCTCTGGAAAAGAAACTTAGCTGGCATAGCTGATACTGACATACTGACGAGAACAGAAGCACACATTACCTGGAAGTCCTGGTAGTGCTGGCAGCTGAAGCATTTTGGCTACCAACCAGAAAATTCTTACAGAAAAATCCACATTTTCAGTGAGTAAGTCCATAATAAATCAACATATTTTCTGCCATTGCTGGCTCTCCTGCTTTCTCTACATTTTTCTTGACCTCCTGAATCCCTGGTAATTCAGTGGTAGAAGAAGGTATCTCTGGCAGCAATAGGCTCTGTGGTTCTGACAGAACTTTGTGACTTGGGTGTCTCATTCCCAACCCTCTTGTGCCCTTCCAAAGCAACTGGCTGTTCTGGAGAGGATGAGGGACACAACCTCTTTGCAAAGAGTAGCTCTGGAAGACACACTGTTTGTAGAGTTGTGCTTCTTGTGCAAAGACTTTGCATTCATCTCCCTCTGAGACACAGCATGCAAGTAAGAGGATGGAAGAAGCTTTGGTCCTCCTCCTATCAAACAGTGATGTTAATGATTCCATTCCTGGTCCTTAGCCACAACAGGACCACCCTAAACCTTTCAACCATTGGCGACTGAAATGCCACCTGTACTTAAGAGCAACAACCCATCCCAATAATCCGAACAAATCCAACATGAGAGGTGAATTTGGACTCTTTAAAATGCTTTCTAAAATATTTATAATAAAAGTGTTAAGTGTGATACCTTTTCAGTTCTGACTGAAAGATCAAAGACAAGAAGTATAAATATTTAGCAGTTTTTTCCACCAACTAGATGTTAATACTAAAGGCTACAAAAAGTATTACTAAAAATAACATTGCTGCCAAATTAAAATGTATTTCATAATCAAGTAGAAAGGGAATTTACACGAGAATTTAAAACAATTCATTCTCCTACAAAATGAAGATGGATGGCAGTGACAGCTGGTTTGGATGTATCTCCACCGAGCACTAGCAGAAATCAGGGTCTAGATGACAGACAAGTGCATGGGAAGGCCTGAATGCTGATTTAGACACTTGTATAGATCTCATCACTGAGATTAGTGGTTCTGTCCTCACCAGACCCAGGAGGTAGGTATTTAAGCTCCTTTTACACTTGTTGTGAGTTGAAGTAAAAATGAACATGGGTCTTATCTGTGCTCAGATAAGAACCTAAATTACTTTTCCAAGGTCACACAGAAAATTGATGAGAGAGCAGGGGCTTGGATATGTGCAGGCACAGACCCTTTGAGTTATCCTTCTTTCAAGTTACCCTTCCCATGCACCCACACTTCCAGTCACCCTTCTTTTCTGCAAGCTGTACAGCAGTCCTGGAAACCAAAACCAGCTATGGCAGGAAACAGCAACTCATCCCATACAGAACAAACAGGGCAGGGAAGAGTGGAGAGACAACATCAGGATAACCAAATCTGCTGTTTGTTAACTGATAAACTAAGCCCAAACCAGGAGAAAAAAGGACGGTGACAAGAAGTCAGCAGGAAGAGCTGAGTTAACCTGAGACTAGAAGACAAAAGAGACTTTAAAATAGAAAACAGAAGTTAAAAGAAATTACTTGCCCCCTTTTTTTTTTGAGGAAAAGCAATACAATAAAAGCACCTGCCCCACTGGTCAGCCTGCAGCACCAGAAGGCAACTTAAAAACATTTGTAGCTGTGTGTGTGTGCAAATAGAGGGGGTTTCTCAATGGGGCTGCTTACAGTATCTGTCAAAGCTGGTGAAAACCCTGCAGCCACTTGCACAATTAAGTGTTGTTTGCTATGTCCTTCCAGTTCATAAGTTATTTTTCCTCTCAGAATTGTCAGGTTTTATGAGCCTTAATCTGGCTAACTGGATTTGTTTCGGAGATGCAGAAATTCACCACTTTCCCTCCCTGAGGATAGAGTGGTTCCACACAGACAGCCACAAGAAACATATTCTCATTGTTTTTCTGACAGCTGCTGCCTTGGGAAGGCAACTCAGAGAAAGTCCTCAGCATAAGGAGAACTACTGGCCAGCAGATTAAACTACTGTTAACACACAGGAAAACTGGCTGGCTGTTAACCTTTTCTCTTGCCAGATCCCACTTGTACAGGTAATACATTCAGACCATGATGACAGACAAAGAGTCTGGATCTTGTAGGTGAGGCTTTCCTGGTTATTCTGCACAGAACGATGGGGAAAATGTTGCATCACTATTGAAACTAGCCAAAAGATGACAACATACGCCAATGAGGTACACTGGCCAGAACTTTCACAGCTGTCAAAATGAGCAATAGTTTGGAAAACTGTAGCTTGCATGTTTGGCATGTTGCCCCCTTAATATTATGGTTGCTCTTTATGAAAATAAAGATGTGTATATGATAGGAAGTATGCATAGTGCACACCTCCTACAGTGAGATAATATGAGCATCATGCAATAAAACACCACGTGGGCATGAAGATTAAAAGGTCAGGGCACAAAATGAGATGCATCATTCTGTGAGCAAAACAAAATTATTGGTCTGCCACTCAAGAAAGGAAAGCAAGCCATTGAGGCATTACACTAGGAAGATCAAAATACCATTTTTGCTATGACTTTACTAAAAAAGGCCAAGCAATCCTCCCACTAGCAGGAATTAAAATCAACAAAGAAGGAATAAGATTTCAGCCCAGAGTAGGGAATACACAGGGAGCATCAGAGTAAACCAAATGTTCTCAAATTGTCCAATACATGAACTTTGCCCTAAAGCACTTTAGAAAGGAGAAGAAGAAATCTCAAGGCTGTTACCAGTTGTCTTCGAGAGCTCATGGAGGACAAGTAAGGTACCAAATGTTTCAAAAGGGTCAGAGTGTTTATTTTTGAAAATGGAAAAAAAGCCCCAAAGCTAGGAAGCCACAGAAACTATAAACTATTTGCTTTTACTTTAATTTCCCAGAAAAACTCTGGTGCAGCTAATTAGCTCAGTTGATTGGAGCATGGTGTTAATAACGCCAAGGTTGTGGGTTTGATCCCTGTACGAGCCATTCACTTAAGAGCTGGGCTCGATGATCCTTGTGGGTCCCTTCCAACTCAGATTATTCTGTGAATGTGTGAAATGATTTGTAAGCACACAATGGAAAATAAAAAAAAGTCAAAAATAGAAAGCATAGATGTATTGATTAAATTTAGTCAAAACAACCTAATTTCCACTTCTAAAGGGACAACAGGCTAATAAATCAATAATCAATAAGTGAAACAATAAATTGCAGTAAGTAGTATGGAGGGCAGGTGCATGTGTAGGTGTGTGCATCTTCACAGTGAGCTAAACTGGGTAAGAAAAAATGGTCTAAGATCAATGTGTCACAAAGCATGGTTCCACTGGCAGCTGCAAGGAGTTTCAGACAAAGCCGAAAATTTTTAGGAAAAAATTTTAAGCATTATAATGAAAAGTGAAAAAAACAAGAAAAATAGTAAATCCAGCTCATAAAATTAGGTATTAAAAATCTGTCTTCCCAAATGTTTCACCATAGAGGGAACTGCATATAGGTGGATGAGAAAACTGGTGATCAATACTGATGATTACTACAAAAAGGTGATCTTGCAAGTGGCTGTAGTAGTTGTCAATAATTTGCTGTTTCTGCGAGCACTTATCCCCAGTTCAGCCAAATGTGAAGGATCATTCTTGTAGGGTTCTTCAACCTGGCTCCTGGATGATGGAGCTCCTTCCCTAATGGAAGAGGTGACACAGCAGAAGTGTTTGTTAACTGGCGTATTACATCAAGCTGGGTAAAATACTAAGTATAACTGAAGACAAGGCTAGAATAACCCTGACAAACTGAAAAAGCTGAAGGATACAATTCAACCAGACCAAGTGAAAGCTGGGCATACAGCAGCACTGCACAAAGCATCTAAGCACCACACAGAACCATGAGCTGAAGGTGAACCTGTGATGTTGCTAGACAACATCAAGTTATAAGGCAAGACTGAGAGAATATAGGTGGCTCAGCCTAAAGAACAGAAACATGAAGACCTGCTTTAAATTCCTAAAATACTGCTGCACAGAGTTAGGTAATAATCTTCATCAACATTCACAAGCAGCTGGAGACAAAAGTAATGAGCTCATATTGCAGAAATGTTCAGCTTGAAAATTCACTTGGAAAGGCGGTTGGAGTCCCCTTTGCTGGAAGTTTTAAAGGACTGGTTATACAAGTGTCTGTCAGGAATGCTATAAGTAGAGCTGATCCTGTTTTGGAGTAGGAGGATGAACTAGGTGGCAGTACTCTTCAACTCTTTAGCATAACATAATGTAACAGTCTTTAAAATGCAGAAAGTTACTTGACTAGCAAAGATAGCTCCCTGTAGCTCCAACTTAACACACATCCTGTGTTTGTTTATCCCTTGAAAGTGATGTAACCTCTTTAGACCAGCAACCCTGTCATTAGCCTTATAGGCCAATGCTGACATAGAGCACATAGGAAAGCAAAGTCTGCTCAGTTACCTTTCACTGCCTAAGTCAACAGAACAAACAAACAAACAAGCAAACAACCCAGAAAAGTCCACTCTATAAGATAGCATCCCAAAGGGAGAATGTCACTCAACTGCTTGTACCATTTGCTTCAGGAATGAGAGATGCCTTAGGAAAGCTCTAAGCCACAGAAGACGCTGCGTATCTTTGATAGGCTGAACTGCATTCTTTGTTTTAAACTTTTCTGAGTTTATATCAAGAGGTTAACTCTTTGCTTTCAGCTTTCCAAGTTCACACTAAACCACAGACAATCTTAAAATAAGGACAAAGTCTTTCTTCTGACAAAACAATGCTGCAAGCAAGCCTGTTGAAATTCTTCACCCCAAAGCAATTTTGGGAAGTCCAGGTGATGCCTTTTCCTGGTCTTAAAATCAAGAGTCAAACACGGTTAGAAGGGAAAAAGGGATTTTACCTTGGTATTTATTTTAAGGATCCTTAGGTGCACGATGTCCAGGTCAAATGCACCTCAATGCACACCGCAATGCACACCCCCAAAAGATCTCATGTATCATTATAGGTCTTACTAATTAGCATATTTATCAAAAATTCCCCAATGAGAGGCTCGAATGAGCTCCCCTCCCCAAGGAACCTTCCCCTGGATGGTTCTATCTTAGTTCACAAAATGTGTTCTGGAGAGGACCTTGGGGTCTGGGGCACACTGATCCCTAACTACGAAGCCTCTAAAATGTTTAGTCTCCTAGCTTGACAAACAACTCCAAGAATATAGGCTAAAAAACACTAAGAATACAGAAGTTGCAAAAAGGTATAAAAGGGGTATAAAAGAAAAGGCAAAAAATCATCACGGCATCACAGGGACTAGGAGACATCTGAGATACCAATCCTTAAATCAACATTGCCTGGTTGGCCCCACTTTGGGGACTACAGCCTTCTGACATAGAAGGTGATGAACTTTATGCCCTGTTTCAGGCAGAGAGACTGAAAAAATACAGAGGAAATGGTATGTCCTAGGACATCCTGCAGATCAGCTAATCTCAGAAACACATTGTGGAGCCTCAACACAATGCTCTGAAAAATCAGCCATGTTTCCCTCATATTCCTACATGTTATCCTGGCCTCCCCATTCTCACTCACTTGCTGTTCTGTATTCACTTACTGAGCCTGTTCTTTATGCAGACAACAGCTGTGAGGAAGCAGCCGCCTTCCATTTTACCTAGTTACGCTGCCTTCCGTAGCACAGAATGAGAAGCCACTGTAATAACCCCATCTACTTGGATAAGAATATGTGTATGTACGTGTGTATATCCAGCTCAGAATATTCCGTGATAGCCATTGCTGCAAAGGCTAGGTTTTTTATTAACCTTTGTAAGTTTGGTTGGACTGATAATGCTGCTAGTTTTTGGGAAACCTTGATGTTTACTAAATCATTTTCAGGGATTAAATGTTGATCTCATAAAAGTGCCGTTGCATATGTGTTCTTCTGTTCTTACATGAAATATGAAGTTGCCAAGGAACAAATAAACTATTTATGAGTTATCCTGTACAGCAACAAAGAATGGCTTAATGGGGGCACGTACTACTTTGAAAGTACTGCAGTCTGTTGTTCCCTGAACTGGAGACTCTCTGAACCAAGTTTAAGATGTATACTCTCCTTTCTCCTCAAAAAGAGATCACATTCTTGACACAACTGTCTGAATCACAGCAGAAAGACATGCCACAGGTTCCTGCAGCACAGTACCACAAACCTGCCTTACTTACAAGTAATTCAGTGTAGGTCACACACAGCAACCATTAACTCAGATCGCCAACTGAAATGAACTCAAGTTATTCTTACATTAATGATTTAGAGTTATAGAAGACATGACTGGTATTATCCATTAGAGGCAACGATGTGGTGGCATGACCTTAAACACCATCATCTCTGCTTGTAGACCTTCTTCATCTGAACTACAGTAACATACAAGGAAGGAGATGTTCCTCCTGAGACTATAGGGAGCTACATCTGAACAGTCGCCTTGCCAGGTGCCCCCAGGAGGTTAATTTCATTAAGATCAGCAGAGTTTGTTATCTACTTTGCCTAATTTGACACACCTAGCCAGGATGGCTGGTGTTCTAACATTATGTTTCAAAACATAGTACCAAAGAATATGAAAATTATTGGACACTCAGTGCTGACAGGGTTCCAGTGCAATTCACGCTCCCTTCTGCATCCACCGTGTCTCTCCACTGCACTCAAATGGACAAACTCTCTCTCCAGCCAGTGGCACCATCTCTGTGCAGAGATGGCTGAACCAACACAGATGCTGCGTGTGTGGATTCAGTGAGAGAATACACTTCCCTAAAATGGAAGAGACGTCAGAAGTTACGTTGTAGCCCTTATGGAGAAGAAGATGGAGACTAGAATAACCCTGTGACATTTTGCACTGTACCAAAAGGTGAAGACACAGAGACAGTTTGGACAATCCAGTAAGATCAGATTGCTGAGCAGCATGAAATAGAGAAAGAGAGAGAGACATCTGCAGAACTCCTTCCTGGAACCCACACACTTTTCATCCACAGCATATCATGATACTTGATGCTATTGTGATTTTACTTTAGCATCCACTTGGGGAAAGGTTAAAAGGATCTCATCCCTGACTACAATAAACCCATCATAGAAGCTGATGCACCAGTCCAAAGCACAGGTTGCACGGGCTTGGACAATTACAGGACAGTCAAAACATTTATAAGCACTTCTAAGCTGGATGAAAGCTTTCTTATATTACTGGCACATCTGCACTGGCAGAGACAAGCTTAGTCTCCTGTATCTCAACAGATCTCAGTTCTGTTTCTGTATATCTCACAACACATCACAGAAACTCCACAGGGAAGCATGGAAAGAATCTGGATGAGGCTCAGCATCCACCTACAAAGCCCGTGGTTAGATCCATGCTGTGTTGGATCAGTCTTTCAGTTCTGTTGTTGTTGTTTTTGTTTTTTAAAAGTTGAGTCTGTATCTATTTTCTTTTCCACAAACACTGGGTAAGCATTTCAGTAGCACCTGGGTGAGGCAATAAAACTGAGCAGCAGTGCTGTTTGCACAAAACCTTCTCCAATCCCGTCTCCGGGTGCTTCTGCCCACTTCTCAGATTTGCCCCACTGCACCTAAACCAGCACATCAGCCTGAGGGGCTGCACATGTGATGAACCACACTAGCAAGCTGATGGGGTTGAAAAATGACCAAATTCCCAGTCTGGGTCACTGAATGGTCACCCCAGCCACTTTGCCAGCACAGTGCAGGGGTGAGAACAGCACAAAGCAAGACTTAGGCTGCCAGGAAAAATACATGTGGAAACAGGGGCTAAAATCACAAGCTGGTAATTCACTGAATCCACATAAACACTAATGCACCTTGTCCTTTTTCCCCCCAAGTTCATGTAAAACTGTCCTATATGTCAAAATGAGATTCAGAAATAAGGGAGAGGAAAAAAAACCCTGTCTGGCTGTCCCCAAAAGTTGCTGAGTCCAAGCTCCTGACCTATTCCCACTGAAGGCAATGGGATGACACCTCTTTCCGCCAACTGAGGATTCAGCTGATGTTTTACAAAACAGGAGGGACAGGTCCCTGGGTAGCAATGTTTTAAAAACTGATGAGCAGAAGCAGCCAGTCGGATCCTCTTCTTAAAAATGATGATACACCAGTTTAGTTAGGAAATGAATGAATGTGTTCAGGACAGCATGAGAAGAGGTAAGCAAAAACTGCTATGACAGCTGAACTTTGCAACACTGCAAAGTCTTTTGCCATCAGATAAGCCTGAGGTCACCGGTCTGAGCCAATCTTAGGTGTGTAGGGTCCTTCGCAGGGCCTCTGCTCTAGCACAGATTTCATTCTGTGCAAGTGAAATTGTCCCTTCTGACAAACACAATACACATTTTCAGAAGGGAGGGCTGTGTTCGTAAGCTCATTCTCTCAGTATTTCATCAAATATAGCAAAAATGCCTAAGAAGTTACTGCCATTAAAGATTAAGCTGTTCAAAATCATTGTCTTTAACTATTCCCTTGTATTGATATCCCCTGTATTCTGGGACATCAGCCCAAGCTGACTTGTGGCTTTTGGACACTGAAAAGCAAGGTAGGAAAAAAGTAGGGTGCGGGGATCAAGACTTAGAAATATTAATGGTGAATCACTCCTTTGCTGAGAGAAGGCATCATTGCCTTTAATGAACAGTTACATGGAGGATGTGAGATAATCTAAGTGGGACTGTTATGAAATTTAACTATGAGATACTTTGAGTCATGATCTATAAAGCTGCTAACTGGGTTCAGTAAGTTGTTGAGTCATTACCATATAAGACTGGGCTGCTCTGAAATCCATCTGGCTAAAGGCATTGAGTGGTTTGCTTTTGGTTAGAGAAGACGGAAATGAGCACACTTGCACATGAATTTTCAAGAATAAAAAGTTAATAATAAAAAACCATTAGCCACAATTACACACCAATCCACACGAACAATATTGTGTCATTTATATTTTAACTAAAGTTGTCCTGAGACTGAGAATTAGCAGGAATGAAATTAGCATGGATTTTTTATGTTCGGAGAAAAAAACACAGTACATTCTCTGCATTGAAGTATCTCTTATGACATCAACTCCAAGTAAAATCAGGACTGGGCAGAAAGATGCTGGGTACTACATATAAATCACTGATCTTCCACCTTTTAGAATATTTTCACACTCAAACTGAGATGCTAAAGGAGCTTAGAACTTAACAGAAATAAAAAAAAGGGGAGCAATTTTAAAAACCACCACTATGGATATAATTCGTTCTGGAGTAACTATGCCAGCAAAGACCCAGGGCTGAGCTAGTCAGACAGCTCTATTATCTTTCATCTGAAGAAAGTGTGATTAGTGGAGGAAATGTCACATTTACACTTAAAAATTGTTTCAAAGGCAACTTGTATCTTTTGGCACAACTCAGCCATTTAAAAAATACTGCAAGAGAAAGAGGCAGATACAGCAAAGAGCACTCCATCCTATGATTTCTCACCCTCGTATTAAGCCACGGGTTCAGCTTGAATATTCAGTGTCTTGGCAGTTGGCATTTCCCAGGCAGCAGGGCAGGATTGCTCTCCTCTGGACCTCAGGGATGCGGTGCCAGGGCTCTCAGAGACGAAGGCTCCCTGCACAGGGCCTGTCCAATGGAGCACCAGCCTGAGGTGCAGCACAGAGCAGCAGGACATGCAGCCAGGGGAAACTGCACCTTCTTCACTCCCTCTGCTGTGAAAGGGGAGAGCCGGGCTCTGCAGCTGCCTCTACAGCAAGTGGGAAGGGACAAAGGTGGTCAAACTGGATGGAGAAGGAATATTTGCTAACAAATAGGCATCTTCAGAGATCTTCCTCAAAGGTCACGGTGACAGCATTACATATAAATGGAGAGTTTCTTCTGAAGATGTCTGTGCATGCTCACCACTAAAAGATCCACAGTGTTACTCCCAACTGCAGTGCTGTCTTGAGCTGTGCAACATTCATGACCATTACACATGGACACTCTACAGCCCTTATGGGCTTTGTGGTTGGGTTTAGCTCAGTTTTCGGATTTTTTTCCCTTACATGGCAACTACTCTCAGTCTTCTTTCTGGCTTTTCACTTTCTTTTTCCCTTCTACTTTTATTTTGGCTTGGCATTTGCAGGCATTGAGCTGCGAAGCCAGTACATGAAGTTTTGTGGGATATTCATATGAAATGAGCTGTAAAACTAACCAAGAACTACTTTCAGCACAGAGGTACCAACTTCACAGTCACCCTCACTTGCAATCCCCTGGAAACATCACATAAACCAAGAAGCACAGGAGCTTGGAGAGGATTCGCAACTCCATCTCTCTTGGAGAGTTTGTATTTGGCATCTCTCTTTCAGCTTCATGTTATCAGGACCCTTGATGAGCCTTTTTTTTTTTTTTTGCTTTTCAGACAAAGCCAAAATGAAATTTAAATGTACTCACATACTGTGATGCTTGAGCTACAGAGAATTCTTGAGTTACCATTCATCAGCTGAACTGCTGAAAGCATGTTCATGTTTCTACCCATTCCCCAATACAATAAAATACATTAGCTTAAATGGCTCCTGTAAAAAACATTTAAGAATGTGAAAACTTCCAGGCTATGCAGATGAGCAGAAAGGTGGCAATTCATTCAGCTACAAAAATGGGATCAATTCCAATTACAAGTTCATACTTTATTTATAGCAGCCTTGCCTTCCTAAACTAACATATTCATCTCTGATAAACATCAGACATCTCTGACCACGGCAGGATATCAGAAGGGGAAGCAGAGCTGAGAAGAACAGCGAATGATAAGGACTTGCTGAATGTCAGTCAATGAATCATTTAATCTCTTTGCATGTGAAGAGAATGCAGGCATCTCACTCAGCCTTCCTAAGAAGCTCAATTCAACAGAAACTCCCATCCAAAAAAAAGGCTCTGAAATCCCTGAAGAATGAAATACAAGTATTTGACATACCTGGATTTCATGTGCAGGACCATCTCTGTCAATATCTGCAGTCCTGCTGCAGGACCACTCAACTCTTATGTGAGACAACGTGGCTACTGAAAGGTAACCTGGCAGTGTGGCAACACAGGCTGAGACAAAACTCCTACTGTGAACCTCAGAAAATAAAGAGGCTAAAACTTTGTGCATAAATGCTTTTCAATAGATTTGTTGAAGCAATATATTGTGTGCTTAAATTTCCTGTTCATCAGATATTTCAATACAGAAAAAAAGCAGTCTACTGTGAAACATCAGGGCAGACTGGATGGGTGGTTTATCAGACTTGAGAGCAATGACTAGCAGTTGATCTGTCACCCTCAAGCCTAAAGGGCAAAAAAAAGTCTGTCTCCCCTCATGGTGTTAAGAGCATTAGGTCTAAACACAGATATAATTAATCAAAACTGCAATCTTTGATATAGCAATGCCTGCAAAGGCTACCTGCAAAACTCAAAGGCAGCAGCCAACTGTTTTTGCATGAAAAGGACAATCTCCAAGAGAAGATAAAGGGTATCTGTGTGACTTTCCTGCTAGACATCCTTCAAAGCCATGGATTATTTTCTTCCCACAGCAAATACCACAGCCTCTTAATCTGGAAATAACAGGCAGCAAGGTCTGCAAGAGCAGCTGCTCTTGACCTGCTCACTCCGGTGGCAGCACCACGCCTGCTTTGTGGCCACACAGATGGTTGTGCAGGAAAATGACACCCACTCAGCTGAAGCACAACCCTCCCACCCTACTGTTTTTTTGGAGGACAGGTTCTCAGATAGACCAGTCCCCTGATTTGGATGCCATAAGATAGGGGATGGCATGAATGAAGGAGGGAAGACTGGGGATAGTTAATCAAAACACAAGTTTTTGCTGCTGTCTAAGATCGCGGTTCCAGGGCCAAGCCCAGAGAATCTGCCAGCTCAGCTCCCACCTGCCTTGGGCTCTCCAAAGCAGCTGCCAACACAAGATGTGGTGTCTGCAGTGGGTACCACCTGGGACCAATGCTTGAACGTCTTAACCTGATCTTTCTTAAGTTTGACTGAAAACTTCACATGCCTACAACTTCAGTGCGAGTTACTGCAACGTAAATGATATCGCTGGCCTGTAACCTGTATGAGAACCAAGAGAACACTGAGCTGAATTCACCTCGCAATACATTTATTTTGTAAGCAGTTCTTTATCTGTTCCTCATGAGACTCATGGGAGAGCAAGTAGAAGTTTGTGGGATTTGAGATGTTTGTCTGGCTGGAGGCATAAGAGAATCTGATTCATTTGTGTTTTCTTTCAGAAATGGAACAGCCATCAAGCAATCACAAAATAGTGCCATGATTAAACAACTGATCACAGGCGAGCGTGGGGATGCCCACACGCAGTAAATCTGCCCTGCTGCTTCCTGGGAAAGTTTGCAGCCTGTGCCAGGTTCTGTACTGCTGTGTTAGACTGCTCCCTGTTCTCAAACTAGCTCATGCACAGGCTTTCTAAAAGCAAGGCAAGCCCTTTATTTAGATCTTCCATTTGCATTTACATTTTTAAAGAGACAATTGTGACTTTCTGAATAAATAACAGAGCCCAAAGAACAAATATAAATATTGAAATTGAATTGGGGGGAAACAACTATGTATCTTGGTTTAACTTTCACACTGGTAGACTTCAGAAAGAAAAAAAATCCAAGTACTTCTAATACTTTTGTGTTTGTTGAAAATTGCCAATAATTTTTGTTGCAAAAACATTTTCCTTCCACTTTCAACATTCCTCTGAGACAAGAGCAAAAATAGTTTAACTGTGAAAATGATCCATTTTACAGGCATCGAACTATTTTTAAATCCTACTCCTCAGTCTGCTCCTCTATGCCTAGATCATCAGTAACTTATTTATGAAATTCCCTGAGGAAGGGAGTGTGCGAAGGAAAGGTAGGTGGGAAGCAAAAAAAGCCCTACATACACATACATATATATGCATGTTCATTCCCTAGAGGGGAAGCTACAAAGTGCCAAATTCTGACCTCCAACACAAAACAAGTATCACCTCACTATTAGCAAGGTTTTGCTGAAGTCAATGAGATGCCCAGTACCACCATGATGAGCAGAACCCAATCCTAATGCTGAACACGCAAAATCATGGAGGAAGCAGCAGACCTAAGTGTTGCATCCGTCTATTCCGTGACATAAACCACTGTAAGGTCACAGGAAAATCAGACAAGGGGTAAGTAGGAGGGTACACTCACTGACTGCACTTGAGAGGAAAAGGAGTAACGCCACAAATTTTGCAGGTGTAAGTAGGTAAACTGATAAGGGAGATGTGTGATGGCATTAAGGATCGCTTGAAGCTGGTAACCATAATGAATATATATGTAAGTCTTAAACTGGGAGCAAATCCAAGAGGGATATGCTTGGAGTACTGGACTGGGCTCCCCTCTATCCAACAGAGGAAAATCAGGTGATATTGAGATTAGCTCAGTTGGTTGGAGCATGGCGATATTAACGCCAGGGTTGTGTGTTTATTCCCCATATGGGCCTTTCACTAAGAGTTGGCCATGATGATCCTCGTGGGTCCCTTTCAACTCAGAATATTCTGTGATTCTGTGACACTGCAAGCCTTCTTTTGCTGTCAGTGAAGGAATGACTGACATTTCAAAAGCTGGAAGACCACCAGGCTTTGGTCCTTCCGCAAGTCTCTTTTTCTCTCCGGTACACTGAGAGAGTGGGCGGCCATACAGCTTTCCTCCGGCTCCTTTGCAGGGACAGTGCTGCAGGCAGTATCTTTGTGAGGGGGAATTACACATGTACTCGTTCAAAAGGCACAAAACTACTACAGGATCAACATCTTAAAGAAAGCTAATAAATCTTTAACTTCAGTACTTTCCTTCAGTGGGAGCCTTGTGAAGCTAAAATCCTATATCCAGGTGCAAAAGAAGCAAACTTCACTTCTGAACATCTGAATGACTCCCGGCACACTTGTCAAATGTGGGTGTTGCAAGACTTGTTAAGAATTCCTGCCTGCATAAGGTGTTTCCCGAAACCCAGAATGAAAATATTCTGCTAGTGGAATACAAGTCCAAGCTCATGTTTAAAGCAAGAACTGTTGATCCCAAATCAACGAAGCAGAAGATTTTCATTACATGGAACACAGAAGGAAATGCCTGTCAGATATGTTTCTGGAAGTTTCCTTACAGAAACACATCTGTGTGCACATAGAGGAAGGGCCTATTTTTGGGAAAAGAGCCTGAAGATTTCATACATTTGTTTTGATGAACTGCCCTGGAGATTTTCTGTATCGGTTTTCCAGAGGAGGAGGCTGCACAAAGAACTGTTCTGGAAAGCGTGCTACCTCTGCTAGAAAAAGACAAGCACTGAATGCACATTTTAATGTCACACAGGACACAGTTTAGACTACGGCAGCAAGAAAGGCAGAGAGAGAGGCATTTCAGAGCCTGCACACCCCTTTACAAAGGCAAAAGCCAGAAAAAAAATTGAATTGAAATTCCTGCAATGTGAATTTTGTCTCTACTCTCGGTTCTAACAGAATGAGGTGTGAAAGCACAAAATCAAAGCAAATAGACCCGTTGAGAAAAGACAGGGAGAAAAGCACGGCGACTTAGTCAGCTCTCCAGCTCCAAAGAGAGGCATAAATTATCTTCCTTCCACCTGTGAAACTCAAAATCCCAGTCCAGGGTTTAAAGCCTGGCCTTTGGGGAAGGCCAAGCCCAGAGTCCTGCACCCACATAGTTTCTAGAGGACCCTAATCTCAAAATGTGAGAAAAACCAACTTTCAGTCATGCCCTCTTCACATGAAATTCACTCAGGCAAGGGCCACCCCCATTACAGTGCTGGCAGTAAGAGCCCTTTCACAAGTGTTTGCTTCCCTCCTGCAAGTAGCTCTCTAAGAGGCTGCTGACTTAAAATGCTCTCTTTGTCAAGACTGCAATTTTTTCTTTTAGAAGACCACCAGGAAGACTTTTCCACAGTTTATTGTGGAGACAGAGGGGAAATGGACAGTTAATGTGGGAATATCACCTGCTGTTTCGATGAGCTTGGTGTGTGTGCATCAGGATGAAAAGTCTAGACACAAAATTGTGGAGGCTGCTTCCTGCACTTCAGCCTCTAGATGTAAGAATATATTTTACATGGATGTTCAACACACTTTTCTCACTGCCTGCCATCTATCCCAAAGCTGTTTCATTGGCTCTAATGACATAACCTTCCTACTTAGCCATGCAAGGAAGCACATGGGCTATGAAATCGACTTCCACTGCTGGTTTGTATTCTTCTGCTAATTCATATGGGTTTTAATTCCATGCCTTTTAGGCTTATAATAAATATCACCCTTGATAAGCCAGAGCAAGAATTAAGCTAATATTGAAAGAATCTGTCAGACTACTTATTTATTGTTTTAATTTTATGACTGTCTTGACGTAAATCCTAACAGACATTGGCTAGGTCCAAACAGAAATCACTAAATCACCCAACGTATTAATTCAATGGGAAAGCAGAAAAAGTAGTATATTAAGCATGTTACAAATGAAGTTGTTAAATGATTCATTACTGGTTTTGAAATGTATTTTGTTGAGTAACAGATAAAACTAAAAACCTACCCAATAAAGCAATATATATTTTTCAGGACACTTACTATGTCATATGTTGGACTTACCTTCTGTACAATGCAGGCATTCCTTTATTAGCACTTAGATAACGTTTATCTAACGTATTCCATGCTGTTAAATATTGTCTTTGTTAAATACTTAGGTGAAGAAATATAATCGTATTCCTATTTATATTCAGGAAGAATTTACTTTGTGTGAATGTGGAATTTACTTTCATTGTGCACACTCTGCATAGGAATCTGATCTGCAACTTGCCATCACCTTCCTCTCCCTCCCTCTAGGTTCACTAAGAGCTGATGCATGTATCAGCTCACAGGATCAGACCCAGAGCTGGACTTGAAAAACTGGTAATTAATCGTTAATATTTTCTTTGTGAAACAAAAATACCACTCACCCAGGGGAGAATTTTGTTTGCAAAGATGCACTGGTACCAATTCAAGTGGATTTGTTGAACTCAATTACAGAAGACTACCTCTGATTAGCTAGTTTGCTATTCTATGAACCCAACAAGGAGCAAAGGGTTAAGGAAGGAAAATAGATCAGGATGCAGGCTGCATTTTCAATGCTCAGCTGCTGTAGTTATTGATATTAAGAAAGTCCTTTTCATAAGGTCAGCATTTTGTAGTCACATTTACATGCTAGTCAAAGCTAAACTGCATTGGTAGCATCTACTCTCTGGGGTAAGAGTCTTTTCAACACTTCCATGACACTAAAAAAACGTTAATGCACAAAGGAAAGAAAGAGAAATAAAAAATTAAAAAAAAAAAAAAGAAAACCAAATAAATAAGTAAATAACTGAGAGAAAAGAAAGAGATGAAAGAAAGAGCCTTCAAAATGCCAGAGCTATTTTCATAAGTCTCTCTTTGCCAGCAAAACCAGAAAAAATGGCCAATTCCTTTCCCTATTAGGCCAAGGGAACTCCCCAACAGGAGACTCTCTTTTAATCTTTAAAGAAGAACAAAAAGAGACAAAAAAGTCACCTAGAAACTTTATCTTTGCAATCAGATGAGGAAAACTATTCTGTGATCTCTTAATGCCTCTCTGCTCCTGAAGTGAGGATAAAAAGTTGTAGAAGATGTTTCAAAACTTCTCTTTCCCTGTTGCACTGGGGATCACGTGCTCCAACTTCACTGGCAGTCTGTTCAGGGAAAAAAGGAAAGCTCATCCTATCATGTCCCTGATGGCATACTGCTATCTGAGGGAAGGGACAGCACAGGATTTTCTGTGCTAAAGTCTAAAAATACCGATCCAGATTTTCTCTTTTAGACATAATACCTGGACACATGCTTTCATAAATGGACTTAATTGTGGGAGAATCCTTTCAGTGGGAAGCACCCTGCAGTCAAGATATTTTTTAGAACTCTAGGACAGAACATGCCAGGGGTTAAAAGGCACAGGCAATCTCTGCTGTATTAATGGCCTCCACAGAGCCCAGTGATAGCAGCAGCAAACAGCATTTCTCGGTGCAGCTGTCTCTGCTGGCCTCTCTAACCCCACAGCAATGCCAGACAAGAGGAGGTAACACTGGAAAAGAAACAGCTGCAGCAGTGATGCTGAGAACTCCCCATTTAAAACACTCTCAAGGCTGTTCTGGTTTATGTCAGCTCTCTTCCTCTGCCTGAACCACCCCAGCTGACAAGTGGTTTGCTTGAGACCCATGACCATCTCAGCAGCCTTTTGTGGGACGTGCTTTGTTAATGTCTTCCTTGTACGGTTAAAAATCAAAGTATTTGACTGAGTCTACCTTTCTGTGAAAAGGTATTTTTGAGCTGGAAAGAAACACCAAACTCTATTTGTTTCCATACAGCAGATGTTTCTGTATTTGAAAGGCCTATTTGACCTTTCTGAGGGATTCCATTCTCTCCTGCTGCAGTGAGGTGCCTTTAGGCTCTGGCTCTAAATTCAGAATAATGTGGAAGCTGCGACCATGTTTCCTTCAGTTTGTATCCTTGCGCTGTCCAGTATTATCACAATAATCTTTGGTTCCATATCACCTTAACTATGCAACAAAATGCCAAGACTTTAATTTGCTACTTCAGCAAATGCCATTCAACCAACAGATTTTAATTTATTACAAAAATAGCTTCTTTCTGAGCATCCTCAACCTAGCTAGTGACTCTAGTAATGGTATTGATTACTGAAAAGTTACTCAAAGATTAATCTAGCTCTCTGAGTGGAATTTCAAAAAAGAACTGTGTATTTCTTTAATCTAGAAGTAGTCATCTGCAGGTGAGTTTAAAAATCAGTGTTTTGCTAGGACACAGAAAATAACCCTCAAATAGCAGGAGGTGAAATATGAGGACTGAGCTTTAAACAACTTACAGCAACAGAGGGATTAGTGCTGTAAAACGGTTCAAGAGCCCTCTGGTCCTTTCAAGCAACAAATATTGTTTCATTGAGAAAGTTGTTCCAAGCCCAATAAAGAATATTTCCCTGATAGCAAGCCAATGGTGGAAGATTTTTCCTATTCATTAATGACTGGGTTTATGTACCAAAGCAGAAAGATTTCATTCGTACATTAGTCTAAACTGCTTACAAACCCACTGGAACTCTTTTGCTCAAGAGATTCTTCTGTCAGTGACTATTTATGCACTTCTGTTATAAAAGATTTCCTTTTAACTGTTTTGAATGTGGTGCCTTCTAACTGCATTGGATGTGTTACATGTGCAAATCAGTAAATACAAGAATGCAACCAGCCTTCTCTGCACTATTCATTATTTTTACATTCCGCTATCATATCACCTGTTATCTGTTTCCTCCCCTACCCAGGCAGTTCTGAAACATTTCATTCATTCTCATGTCTCATGCATTTTCACATCTCTGACAACTCCTGCTGCCTGGGTATTTTTTCCTGATGTTCACCAAGATGCAAGGACCAGCTATAAACACAGCTTCTCATAAGGGGGACATGACCACAATTTATAAAATAGAACCATAATAGTTACAGGCACATGTAACGATGAAGGAACAACCAAACAGATTGGAAATTAAATCAAAGTGCAGGACATGTGACTTCATCTTCAGCAGAGAAATAGCTCTCCTTAAGGACTGACAGTCAGTTGAAAAGACAACTCCTACACCAGCAGAACTACCTACACATACAAGCACTTACTGTGTTATGTAGCATCCTTCTTCATGTCAAAGTCATAAATTACAGCAATCCTACCTCCTAGGCCATCAACAACAATTTGTTCCTAAAGTATATTTAAAATTCATTGACATCTACAAAATATTCCTTTTCTGCTAGGCATTTATCCCTCTTAAGCCATGTTCCCCAATAGATTTTATTGCTGTCATTGCTCTTCTTTCCCGCAATGAGTTTAGCTCGTTCTAAAATAAGGTTTAAGGGCTTGTAGGTTGCACAGGCGCTGAATTTCACAAGAGATTATATATTTTCATTATCAGCACAGTCACTTTATACAGTCTAAGATGCCTTCAAAAATCTTGGCATCTTGCTGCAATTTACAGGTTTGTATTGCTCCAACCTCCTTCCTTCTCCAATACGTCTCCAAGCTTTATTACCCCTCCCAGAGCTGCTGTTTGCAGGTATCTTTTGATGGATGGCACATCCGCACTACAGAGAGCAGAATAGTGCAGAGGTGTCTAAGACAGCAATATCAGACCCAGGTTTGGAGCACAAGTAATCCAGCTGCAACAGGACAATGCCTGGCACAGAGCAATTCACACTACTTCACAGGTAGATGAACCTACACATGCACAGTCTTCAGTGGCCAGTGACAAGGTAACAAACCTGGCTGAGGTGTTCTAGGGACTCAGAAGCCAATTGAAACAGATCTCTCATGAGCAAATCAGTTAGGTATTCTGAAACATCCAAGGCATCCTTAATGTCTCCCTGCTTTGATGCCTTACAAAATTTCAGTGGCATTTTGTATTTTCATCAGTCTCACTACCACTGCATGTACATATTCAGATGCTCCCTCTTCAAAGGCCCACGCTCTCTCTGCTGACAGCAGACATCACAGGTGAAACATCAATCTTGGCAAAGTCAAGAGTGAAATGCTGCTGACTTCTCTGGGGCCCACATTTCATCCCATAAGGCCAGGAAATGTTCATGTCAGGATCATGTTCAGACTCATGATTGTATCAGCTCCCACAGCTCTCTCCCCAGAGACTAACTGGGGGAAAAGAAGACACGAGGTTGAAGCAGGTTTGAAAATAAAGGCATCCAAGAGACCTCCAACCCCTTGTGATAGGCTGATACCAGAGGAGAAATTGGACACAAACAGGGATGATTCTGCAGCCCCGTGCCCTCAGCAGCATGGCTGCAGCTGCAGCTGGGTTGCCTCAGAGGAACAAGCCAGCTCTACAGACCCTTGCCCGGCATCCTCAGAGTCCATAACATTCAACAGAGAGTCATGGGGCTGATGCTCATTAATGCAGAGGCCCCACTTTCCACTGGCCCTGCAGTAATTTTATCCAGGAAATTTTTATTGCTATTTGTGGTAGCCAGCTTGGTTCAGCCTATTCTGTAAAAGCAAGACAGGCGGTGCTTTTGAAGACAGCACGTGCTGCCTCTTCTTAAGTGTCCTTTTCAGGTAAACTCTAAAAATAGACCAAGCTGGCACTTACAGGTCAAACTCTGCAGTTCCTTCAAAATCCAGAAAAACTACAGCATGCCTCACACACAGCTACTGTAATTCCCCAGGCTGGCACTTAGTCATCAGACAAAGCTACTCTCACAGCACAAAAGTAGATTTCTTTCCCCTCCATTGCTCTCTAATGTTATTGAAATAAAAATAGGTGGAACTGTGACTTTTCCCATCTTGTCTAAGCACTAAACTTTAGTTTCTTTCAGAAAAGGTGTCTTTTATAAAAATACATTACATTTGTGATAAGGCTTTCTTTGTAAATCAAGCGAAAGTTAGCAGCTGTTACAGTCTGCTGCACACACACTGACCTACTTCATGCCACTTACCACAATGAGAGGTTCATTCACACTTTGTATTTCCTTTATGCAATAGCCTCAAATTCTTTTGCCAACAGCAACTATAGTTTTCAACAAGTCAGTCTTTCTTCCACAGTCAGACATTTTAGCTTGAGTGCCCACACTTCAAAACTAACAGTGCAGGGGAGACCAGTGAACACAGAGAGCTGCAACCTCTCTGATCCTTCTGGCATTACCGATTCTGCAAGGCATCCAAGTTCCATTAAACACAACATGGAACATGACAAGTTTGATGGGAAATATATATAGGGGAGCTTGACTCTGGACTTACTGAAAATGTGTACATTTGCAGAAGGCCTTTTGAGAGCATAGGAACATTGGTTCTGCTTCCAAAGAGCCTGAGGTCCAGATGCACAAGAATATACAAATGCATACATCCAGCTGACTTCAGAAGCAGGAATACCATTGCTGACCTAAGCTGACGGTAAAGGCACTTTGGAAACTTTTACTCACTATCTCAAACATAATTATTCCTCCACAACATCACTTGCTTCCAAGCAAACAACATACACAATTCAACTACCCACATCGAAGTTGTTCAGAACCAATACATCAAACAGAAAAATCCCTTTGCTTAGATGCTATTACTAATGCAACAGCTTCCTGTACTCTGTAGTGAAAAAAAAAAGTTTTTGAAACTTTTTCACAAATTTAAATAACTTTATGAGAAAATGTGATGCTATAAATCATAAGGGAATCATAAAAACCAAAACATAAATAAAGCCTTGACTTATAAATAAATTACATTTAAATCAACAAAAAATATTTAGGGATCATAAATAAATAGATAAATAAATAAAACCCTAATGCTGAAGTTTCAGTTGAATTTGCTCTAAGCTTTTTTGGGTTTCTTTCTCTTTGCACAAGACCCAGGAGATGTGGACCCATGCAAATGGGAATAAGCTTTACCTGACTCTCCATGATCCAAAAAGACCATATTTTATTCAGTGTAATAAATACTGGTAATATTAATGGTTTGCCTAGCAGACATTTTTACAACACTACGAGGATTTTATGAAATCATATCACTTTTCCCTAACTGATGACACTTAACATTCTGTCTTAAAAATGCATTACTTTATTTTCTTTGAGTTTCCCTCGTAGCCAATGAGTTTTCCTCTTCATTGTTGCCCGTTCAGTCTGTGAGTTTAATTTGCACTAGCTACCATACCAACATGCTTCATTTTAATTTTACAGGTATGTGTAAAGAGTTATTGGTTGGAGGTAGTTTCTCATACAAGCATATGAAAGACAACATTCAGTGGGAAGCTACAGGCATTCAGGAGAGAAACACAGTCAAGCACAGTGGCTTTTCCTCTGTATGACCTGAAGGATCACAATTCAGCCAGCATCTATGAGAAGGACATTTTGAAAGATGATGTTGAAAATAGAGAGGCCGATATTCTGACACAGCAGCTCCCGTAGTAAGATAAAGCAGCACCTCTGTATGTTGTAGAAAACCAAACCACTCCTGCCTTGTATGCGGTTAATTTTGTTTATTAATTTTAACATCTGCTGTCTGTTCCTTTTCTCAGAGACGCATCAAGCTAGTCTGGCTTTGTCCTTGTGAGTACATCCATGACCTCCTCGTTATTAGGTTCCTGTTTCTCATACTGTAGACTTTACACCTCAGTTTTCATCTGAACCGGCTGCCTACAGCTGCACAGCTGATTTCTGCATCAGGAGGCTGCCATGGCAGACACTTGTACAGGTGGCAACACCGGCTTGCCAAATAAAATCTTACCCTCAGTTACTTCAAGTGCACCTCTTTGGCTCAACTTTTGCTCATTTGCTCATTGACAGGAGCATTTTAATTAACATGTGAGAAAAAAAATGAGCAAGACCAAAGCTGTGTGCATTGAAAACACTAACTGCAGTTTCCAGGCTGGGAAATCTGGCATTTCCAAGGCTTCTGATACCATATGTTGCAAATACGAAAGAAACAAAGATCATTAATTATGCTGAGCCCCTGGTAGCCAGGCCCTTAATACTCCATGGGTCTGCAATTATCCAGCCTCATATTTTTCTCTCACTGATAGGACTGCTGAAAGTACAGCTCATTCTGGAGGCCACCTCTAAGCATGTGAAAGACAAGAAGGTGAGCAAGAGTAGTCAGCATTGATTTGCAAAAGGAAAATCACACTTAACCAACCTGATTGCCTTCTATGATGAGACAGGTGGCTGGATAGATGAGGAGAGAGCAGAGGATGCTGTCCACCTGTATTTCAGCAAGGCTTTTGACACTGTCTCCCACAGCGTCCTCATAGACAAACCCAGGGAGTGTGGGCTGGATGAGTGGATGGTGAGGTGGCTTGAGAACCGGCTGAATGGCCGGTCTCAGAGGGTTGTGTTAGTGGCACTGAGCTAGCTGGAGGCCTGTAATTAGTGGTGGCCCTCCAAGGATCAATACTGGGCCCAGTATTGTTTAACTTATTAATCAATGACTTGGACAAAGGAATGGAGTGCCTCCTCAGCAAGTTCACTGCCGATACAAAACTGGGTCCCTTCCAACCTTAACCAGTCTGTGATTTTGTGGTTCTGTGACTGCATCAAGTCCGGTCTGTTTACCTTCCGTATATTATTACCTAAAGCTAGAATTTCCCCATCTTTTGTCTTCTCTATCCCTTTTTGTCCATGTGATCTCTGTCCATTTATTTGTACAATTTATCTCCCAATGAAGACCTGCTCTCGAACACCATCTATGGAAGTTATACAACACGGCCTGGACAAGAAAACCAAAATCTCCCTCCATGGAGTTCTGGATGGAGGGAAGGATCACCCTTCAACTGAGCTGCCATCCTAAGACTGATCAAAGCCTTCCTCACAGAAGAGCAAACGCGCAGTAAAAGCTGTGCAGAATCAATATGTGACAGCGGATGGTGCCATATCAGGTCTTAGTCCACGTGGGGTTGATACACAGAGACTGAGTCTGGTGTTTTCCCACAGGAACACGGGGAGAACATTCAACTCCCTGAGAATGAATAGCTCAACAAATGAGTTATTAAGAATTTAACTACACAAGTCCCAAGAGAAAACCATTGAAGCTTATTAAAATGAACTTGAAATTGCTTCTTTATATGGAAAATACTCTAAGTGTTATGTTGTGGGACCTCCCTGGATTAGAAGAACGTGTTTATGGGCCACTGGGAAGTTTCTACTATAGGAAGCCTGAGACACCACTACTGCAAGAATCCACTCTGCCTTGAGGGGAAAGTGCCAGACTCGGTGCAACACCCCCTGAAGTAATCCACAGATTACTTCAGAAAAGTTCTTCTAGGTTTAAACTGAGCTTACTAATATCAAAGTCTGGCCCTTAATAATGCTAAGCAGCTCAGGAGCCAGATCAACTCCTCCCATTTGGGAATAACTTCCTGCTCAGCCAAGCCCTTGCAGTTACTGCTGCATGTCAGCTCTGGGAGACACCATACATTTTGGGGCTGAAAAATTGATGATGCCAAGTGCATCATGTACTGTCTGGTCCCTGGCACGCTGCTTGGTATGTAGGCAATGGCAGATGTACACAGAAGTCAAGCCCACGCCTTCAAAGACAGCTTTTCTGTAGGAATATAATGAAAACACCTACACTTACATGGCGTGCCTGTCCAGCTACTGTTTTCAGGGAGAATGCATCATTTACATCTAGGCACTGTACTTACTTCTTCCACTTCTACTTTTTCATGCACGTCAAGACAGTTCTGCTTGAAAATGGTCTGATTACAGGAACACCTAATTTCATTCTGCCACTACAGTGAAGAACAAGATGAGCTCTCTGTGTAGTAGACTTCATGCCCTCTGTGTCACTGCTAATGACTTTCTCTCTTGAACAAGCTGACTCTAGGATTCAAGGATCACCTGGGGGTTTGCTTTGCCTTTGGAGTGGCTCAGGCTGTGATGGACTTCTTTATCTTACAACAGCTTCCAGAACAAGACACATAGGTCCCCTGACAAGGTTCTTTGTACATTTTAAAGAATGCAAATTGAAGAGTGTAGAGTATTGAAGTGTATTTTTCAGGAACACTGTGCAGACATTTCCAGCAAGTGCTTTTAATGGAAGCTTCTTTGCCAAGTATTGCCTCCTTTCCTAGCTGTGGTTTTGAGAAAACACATTTGTTCACAACAGGAAAAGGCAGAGCAAAACTTTCAGTCTTGTACACTCAATCACTCTATCCCCTGGTAGATGAACTAGAAGGGCTTCTTTTTTCCCCCATAGGTTATACACATGTAAGCATTTAATACTGAGCTCACACCTACTAGGATGGTAAGATGCAGTGAAATCCAAATCAACACCAATGAAAGTGATAGCATTAGACCCAGCAATTCAAAATAAAGGGTCAAAGAGATTTAAGTGCAGCAGAATCACTTTTTAAAAAGCACAGGAAAAATAAGACAGAGGGGTTTAAATTGTGAGATGATCAGAACACAGGAAGCAGAAAAGAGGAAAGCTCCCAGCCATATTCCAGAGCACACTTTGAAATGGCCTGTGCTGCTAAACAAAAGACAGGCCATTTATTTATTTACTCAATTCATATTGATTTGGAAAACTAGCAAGAGTATTGCAAAATAAAGCCACCATTAGAACAGCCTACATTTTGATTAGCTTGTGCTGCCATAATTTGCAGAAGCGTGTTGACATTATGTGTGATGGGACTCAATAAACAAAATTAATATAACATGGCTACCACTCAACATTTCCATAACATTTTATGCCTTCACACCACTTTGCAATATAAACTTAATAAATTAATCTCCATAAGGTAGGCAAATCTGATTATCCTTATTTTACAGATGAGTTAACTGAAGCTTGGCAGAAGTGATGTCACCCAGAGTAGCACAGAGAGTTGACGGGAAAGAGTAGCAATTAGCAGCCAGTTTGGGGCTACAGAGACTCTACCATTCCTTCTGGCCAATTATTATGCAGGACTCCCTCATTGCTACCACAGTGTAAAATTTAGAGATCTGTGCATCTGTCTGTTAGTATTTCCATGTTCCCTCAAACCATTATTAATAAACACACACAGAGTCTGACTGAGGGACCTGGTTTCTGCTGCACAAACACATGCCAGACCCTGTAGCCCTCTAGCTTAGTCTGCAAAATTAACTCAGACAGAGGAAGAGGTCTCCTGACCTCCTCCAGCCAGCAGAAATCTGGGCAGTCACAAAGACAAGTAAAAAGGAGTAATTCCCAGGGAAGAAGCAACTCACCTCCTTCATACCTTCCTCCAATCAGACATCACTGTGGGCCATGCCCAGCTTCACTGGAGGCACTTAGACACATTCCCCTCTCACTGCTTGGCTCTCCCACCGAAAAGCCTGTTTGAAACAATGACAGCTGCACTGCCAGTCTTCCATCCAGCCACCGCGGAGCCACGGCTTTCTGGATTCATGAAGGTGTTTCAGTTTTTCCTGAAAGATTTATTTTGCCATTGGCATTTATTTTGACTGAATATCATGTCACATCAGTTCAGTGGAAAGAAGGAGAGAGGATTCCTCTTAGCAATGGTATTTTCTATTATGCTAGAACAGCTGCTGAGAGGAAGCTACATCCAAAGGGAAAAAGGGGGTCTTTCTAACAGGCATTCAAAACACTTAAATCAGTGGTGATGTTGAATTACTTACTCCCACCTAAATATACATTTCCAGACTTGCAACTTTTCCTACAGGTACTAACGTTCTCTGCAGGCCTTCAGGATATAAAAATGTCAACCATTATTATACTAGTCCAAAAATGTGACAGAAGTGTCACTCAGAAAGCAGAAGTAAAAAACCTGCAAATAGGGTTTGTGAACAAGCACGACATAGACAAATACAACCTACATATTTGCACTTCACAAAATGGTCTTGCCTGCTGGCTGTACCAAAGGTGGGTAGGCAAGTAAGCACAGAACTATCCTCAGTACCATCATTCAGAAGATCAAAGAAGAAATAACAATATGGTCCTTAATTTTGCTTTTCTTTCCATTTCCACACTCCTAAAATTTACTGCTTTCTGTTATAGCAACACTTCTTCCAACTGTTGTATTGGAGACAGGGAAAATGTGTGTCATACACTAGAGCATCAAAGGTGACTTCTAAGAGCACAAGAACACTGAAACATTTGTTTTGCCCAGATTTTCCTCTACTCGTGCCCCTGGTCACCTGGTTTTGTGACATTTTAATGGCAGTAATATCAGATTGGGGCTTTACCTGTGCCCCAAGGGAAAAAATGGTAAAAAGTACATCCAAAATCCTCTTTCATTTGAAATACCTCTGCTTTAGGTAGAGAAGGTAATTTACTGGAGAGTTGAAAGAACTTGTAGACAGAGAAATGGAGTTTTTGCACAAGCAACAGGGATAAAATACCACTGTAACTAAAACCTAAGCTTACTTCTACCTGATTTCCCCTCTCTTCAGATTTGGCTACTGACATTGATACAGAACGGTATCTATTTGACAAGGACCACCTATTTGGTCATGGAACCTCACTGGAATGATTCTAAATATATGGATAAATATATATATAAAGATATGCCAGTGGAATGTTACAACTGTTGATACACTTCATACATACACCCAGACAAACATACATTAGCCTAGAGCAGACACCACTGTCACTTTCTGAGCATCTTAAAATCTAAACTAGGAGCTTAGGTGTAGTCTGAAATCTTTGTATGCTATACGTATTAAGAAATTTCCTTCTAGTATCTTCAATATGAAAAAGACAACTGAAAAGTTGTCTCATGCATAGAGGGGAAGATGATCAGACTGGGCCATTTCCTGCACACTTGAAGCAAAGGTCACTGCAGAGAGGATTTACTTCTTCAGTGCGCAAAGTGAACAAGTATAAACGGCTGGGACTAGCCAAGAGATAGAAAAAAAAACCAGACTGGATCAACTACCCCCATGGGAAAGAGCTTACCTCAAAATATCTCATTTACTGGAAGCACTCTGATCTGGAAAAAAAACGCTCCGCTCAAACCTAGGAGACCAGACCACCACTCACATGACTGACTGCTGGAAAGAACTTATCCATTGACCTTAGGTCAATCGTCTCAATAAAGAAACAACGGCAGTCTCTCAGTGTAGTGCTGGTATTCAGCTACATGAGTTACTGTCAGCGAGGTTCAGGGAGATGCTTTGCTTGTCCAGTGTGGGTTTTCGTAATTTCACAAAGAGATTGGATCAGTTCAGAGGAGCAGGAGCTGGCCTTTAAGTGTCAGGCCAGTCCAGTTATTCTTTTACCCTTCTGCAAACTTTGGAATCAGCACTCCTCTTTTTTTTTTTCTTTTCAGTTTGGTTCATGTTAATCTTTAGGACAGATCCTATAGCCCCCATAACATTCAGGGGCCTTCTTTAACTATTTGCTTTGATTCTTCTCTGTCCCTGGAAGCCAACAGCAGCTCCCACATAATCAGCTGAGAGGCATGACTGCCCCTCAAAATGCTGGGAGGAACAGTTTAGTTTTTCTACCAAATGATGAAATGCAAAAAATATATAAAGGTTTGAAGTCTGCATGTTAAGATAATCTTTTCTTGAGGAGCTTATGGCATTAGGGACACAGTCACTCAAAGACCATTTCAAATGTCTATTCACAAACTTCACCAATTCTTAACGTATTCTAAATCAATTTATGACTTAAAGCTATAGGAAACTAAAATGGCTTGAGTGAACTGAAAACATCTCAAAACAGCCTGCTCTTCTTTCAGCCTGAAATAAACTTATCCTGTTAGACATTGGTAGATTTTAAAGGTGCTGCCAGATGACTTAAAAACAAAACAAACTCAAACCAGTGCTTAGAGCTTTCTTGAATCATTTAACGCAGACCTTACATGACATGAGATGTGCTTTATGTCTTCAAACTGGCAGTGCAAACTTAGTAATTAATCCTCACAAGATCGGGCAGGTCAGTAATATCATACTGAGACAGACAGGCTGACATTAAAACTCAGGACTACTTCAGTGCCTCATATGGCATCCTGGGCCCTTCTGGCTATGTCTTAAAGGCTTCAAAACCAAATGGTCTCATTTTGCATGTAATAAAATTGTTTGATATTTTGCTTCAAAAGCAGCTCTAAATATTTCTGAGTGGGCTTTCAAAGAGAGAGGACTGTGTTCCTTTTGTACATTCATTCTCAGGACATCTGTCCTGCTACTTTGTTTCATATTATGTTCTCAACACAACCTGACCCACACAACTTTTGGTACTTAGCAGTCTTGAACACTGGGCCACTTATGTCTGAAGGCTGCTTACTGGAAATAAGAAATTTGCACCAGGCAATTATGGCCTGAACATTTCTCATTTTAACTCACGACAGGGTTTTTTTCACTCACTTCAGGCAAAGTGTTAGAGTGCTGCTCTGCTCCTGCTATCAACTCTAAAGTTACACTGCAGGATTCCAGTTTTGATTCCATCATTTATTAATTTGTCAGTCTTCAAAGAAAGACATTTTGCTAAATGCCAGTTTCCTTCTGGAGCCTCTTCAACATTTGTATTATTTTGCAGGTATCTTTCCCAACAATCCTGCTACTAGAGGATGGTACTGCTGACTGCACAACAAAGACTACAGCTCATCTTCCCACAGCTGTGCCACCTCTGTGGCACTCACCACATCCAAACTAAATTCACTGCAACTGGCAGCCAGGAGGGGCAGCCGTGTCCCGGGGGCATCAGGCACAGCATCGCCAGCCGGGCAAGGGAGGGGATCGTCCCGCTCTGCTCTGCACTGGGGCAGCCTCACCTCGAGTGCTGGGGGCAGTTTTGGGTGCCACAATACAAGACATTAAGCTCTCAGGGACCGTCCAAAGAAGGACAACAAGGATGGTGAAGGGCCTTGAGGGAAAGCCGTATGAGGAGCTGAGGACACTTTATCTGTTCGGCCTGGAGAACAGGAGATTAAGGGGGGAGTTCATCACAGTCTACAACTTCCTCATGAGGGGAAGAAGAGGGGCAGGCACTGATTTCTTCTCTGTAACGCCCAGTGACAGGACCCGAGGGAATGGCCTGAAGTTGTGTCAGGGGAGGTTTAGGTCGGATATCAGGAAAAGGTTTTTCACCCAGAGGGTGGTTGGACACTGGAATAGGCTTCAGAAGTGGTCACAGCACCAAGCCTGACAGAGTTCAAGAAGTGTTTGGACAATACCCTTGGGCACATGGTGTGACTGTTGGGGTGTCCTGCGCAGGGCCAGGAGTTGGACTCAATCCTGATGTGTCCCTTTCAACTCAGGATATTCTATTTTATTATGATTCTAAGTCCAGGCCAATCCACTGGTGAGGAAAGTGCTGCTGTTTCTGGACAGCTCAGTATCAAGCTGGGCCAGGGTTGCAAAAGTAGCTGAGTGAGTGCATACTGCACTGTAAGAGACAGCATAAAATTCCATAGCAGTAAATTCTGCAGAGAGCTAAGACTGATATGATATATCCAGATTCTCTGCAGGGAAAGGAGAATGAAGCCAAGGACTGGATCCAAGAAAAACTGCTGCAGAAGATGCTAAACCAGGGCCCTCGAGGAATTCAGCAAATTTCCTACAGTTCTGCCTGGACCATCTTTCCTTGAACTTGCTGGCTCCCGGCTCTTCACTCTGCTCACTTCACCTCAGCTTCATTCTGCCTCAGAGAGTTTCAAGTTGTTTTAGTATTTGTCTACTTCTCAGTTGCTTGGTCTTTAGACAACGTTTTCAAGCACACTTTCATTTTTGAGCAACTACTATCAAAATTGGGGCCCTGCTCTTGGTTGCTCTTCAGGCATCATTGCATTATCTGTAGTCAGTCACTCCTCAGTGGGCGTACTGGTAACATAATTCTTACAAATGGATTTGTAAGTGTTAAGAACACAAAGAAAGGTATAAACTAAAGGATGCTAAAGGCTAAAGATGGTCTTATTTCAGCTAGGGCATTGGCCAAGATGTTCTTGGATTGCATCTTCTCTGGGTATTGCTCGTACAACCACGCATTTCCTGAAACAAACAGGAGCATCCTGCAATAAGTCTCCTTGGAAAAGCAGTGTTCAGTCACCATCTGCCTGTCTGCAGGGAAGAACTGCCCAGCCAGTTTGGTAGGCCTGTTCATCATGGAGGACAGAATCCTATTTGTTGCTTTAAGTTAATGACTGTTAGCTGGTGTTCCAGGCAACTGCTCAGGTTCCCTCACTTTGAAGCACTGATCATACTGCAGAAATAGGAAAAGGTAAGTCAGTCAAGAGCTTGACAGTGGGACTATGACTTTTTTTGGTTTATCCGTGTACTGACCTGTTTATCCATGTCTTGAGCAAGGGTGCTGAACCAGCTCGGTTGCTCACGGTCCCTCAGGCCAGCAGAGCTGCTTCCAAACTGAGTCCTGGATGGAGCTTCTGAGGAAGGGGGAAATTGGCACTGGCTGTGCTTAGTATGGTGTTTTGACTGCCTCCTGAACTGTCTTGCTTGAGAGAGGCTGATTCCCAAGGAATCCTTCACATTTCACTACACTGGCCCACGCCGATCTTCAGCGTGTCACAGAGCCTCCTTCATAGTTATTGCTACCTGTCTGTTTTGATGTGGTCCATCAAATCTTTGAGCCTATTGATTCAGACCTACTGATGTTTACTTATTCTCTGTTCAGCCCATTTGTTGGCCTAAAAAGACACCTCTTTTAAAAAGTAATACAAATAAAAACATTATTATTGATCTTTTGCATTAAAAAGCCTAAATTTCCAGCTAAATTGCAGGTGGTCATTTTATTTCAGGAGGAATTCTTCACATGATACAAAATTGAACTGAATGGTTCAATGTAGACAGTGATTATTAAAAAATAGCAACCACATTAATTCCAATACAGAATCATAGAAAAGAATATAATTGTTCAGGTTGGAAAAGACCTCTAAGATCATTTAGTCCAACCCCTAACCTAACTCTACCATGTCTACCACTAAACCGTATCCCTAAGTGCCACATCTAAATGTCTTTTGAACACTTCTAGAGATGGTGACTCCACCACATTCCTGGGCAGTCTGTTCCAATGCTTTACAAACCTTTCTGTGAAGAATTTTTCCTAATATCCAATCTAAACCTACCCTGGCACAATGTGAGGCCATTTCCTATCATCCTGTCATTTATTACCTGGGAGAAGAGCCTGACACCCAAGTCACTACAACCTCCTTTCAGCTAATTGTAGAAAGCAATAAAGTCTCCCCTCAGGCTCCTTTTCTCTGGACTAAACAACCCCAGCTCCTTCAGCTGCTCCTTACAGGACTTGTGCTCCAGACCCTTCCCCAGTTCCATTGCTCTTCTCCGGACATGCTCCAGCCCCTCAATGTCTTTCTTGCAGTGAGGGGCACAGAACTGTACTCAGGATTCGAGGTGTGGCTCACCAGTGCTGAGTACAGGGGACAATCACTGCCCTGGTCCTGCTGGTCACACTATTTCTGATACAGGCCAAGTGCCACTGGCCTTCTCGCCCACCTGGGCACACACTGGCTCATGTTCAGCTGGCTGTTGATGAATACCCCCAGGTCCACTGGGCAGCCTTCCAGCCACTCTGCCCCAAGCCCCTGGGCTTGCATGGGGTTGTTGTGACACAAGTGCAGGACCCAGCACTAGGCCTTCTTGAACTTCACACTGTTGGCCTTGGCCCATCAATCCTACCTGTCCAGGTCCCTCTGCAGAGCCTTCTTACCCTTCAGCAGATCAACACTCCTGCCCAACTTGGTGTCATAAAAACAACCAGAAAGATTTATGTGGATCCACATATGTAGACGAATGCGCATTATCCTCTTTGGCTTCTGTCCTCTCACACGCCCTATTTACTCTGGGATTTACTGAATCTCTGCTTTCCATATCTTGGTAAAAGCAGAGCTATAATTTTTAACCTCTGATACAACTCTTAGTGAAGCTATTCCCAAGGTAACATTCACCATTTTCACACTATAGCTGTGCAGTGATTTTCATTAACTGATTAGACAAACATGTTCATTTGGTTAGTGCTTGTTATTGCCATTTAAGTATCTATTCTTAAGACACATTACCTTACAAACAATGCTACCATCTCACCTTGTAGATTGATTCAACTCTATTTTAAATTCCTGTTACAGGAATACATTTCTGCAAACTGGTACCAATAGCCACCAAACGGTTCTTACATAATCAGTCTCCTCAAACCACTGGCCTCTCTGACACCATCACTAATACACCAGGCAATGTAAACTCCTAAAGAGAATGAAGAAACAGGTGAAAGAAAAGTAAAAATACTGACAGCTCTCTTGTACATATAGGTACAGCACTACATTGGAAATATTAATGCCATATAAGCTGTTCTATATATAAATGCTAAAAAATAAAAAATGGGGTTGAAAAATCACAGAACATCAGAGAATTGATTCTGAATGTGAATAATTTTATGCTCCACAGAAATCTGAAGTTATAACTCTATACATAGACTGAAACTGTGACTTCAAAGAATTGCTACATATTCTGTCTCTGACAGCACACTTGGTTTCCAAATCTGCGTAATGCCAGCGTGTGGTTCATTCTTCAATAGATAATGAAAAGAGTGGGTTTTTATCAGCAAAAGCTACATCATCCTACAGTGCTGGAGCTAGACACATGCTGCTAACTCAAGACAGGGTATTGACAGGAAACTGCTGTGACAGATTTGTTTCCCTGAGCAAATGTGACAACAAGGTGATGATCTCAAGCACTGCCTGATGCAGGGGAGTAAGGAAAACAAGAGAAGGAAAAAATCCCCAACCCAAGAACCAGTCCAAAGAATTGGGAAGTGTTCATAGGCTCCACTACCTTTTCTATTTTAGGCATGATTGTATTTGTTTTGGGGGTTTTTTTGGTCACAGCTAAGATTGCTTTACTCAGAACTCATTATATTGCATCTTTTTTCATCCGATGATGAAAAACTCTGCAGCAAATGTATTGAAGGATTTAACTCTAATGCAGCTTCTCCCATTACTGCTTCAAACTGTTCTGAAACGCTGGCTTGTAGTTTTTCCTGATGATCATCTCAACTATAGATCAGAAGAATTGTCCCTACCACTTTCCAGTTTCTGATGCTGGGTTTCCCCCTTCCACTCAGTCAGTATCTTTCTCCTCATCCTTACCCTACTTAACAAATTTCAGCTTGAGGGTTGAGGGCCTAGAGATAGAGGGATGCTGCTATTCTCCCACAGAAAATAAAATACAGCTCCACTAAATGTGCCAAATATGTCAGAACCAAAAGGCACAAACAAGTACAGGACATTTGTGCATTAAAAAAGATCATGACCCATGAGATCAACTAATCTGGGCTGCAGAAATGTCCAAAACTGGGCTACAGAAGCAGACACAGGCATTATCAATTTGGTCAGTCCAAGAGCTGAGGAGGCAGATGGTACAGTTGAAATCAAGGGATCCCAAGAAGAAGTGGGGCCGTAAGAAACTGTGCCACAGATGGAGAGACATCAGAGCTGGCCCCACGTCAGCTTTTCAGGCCCAGATGGATTTATCCTCTCAGAAACAACACTGCTGAACGCAACTTCCCTGCTTCCAGGGCCAGCTCGTCTGTCCCAGGTGGTGCTGGGCATTAACAAGCCCTTGGAGACCTGAGCAGTCTCTGCTTTGCACAGCAGACCCTGGTGAGTGTTGGCATCAGCCCCAGTCACCCACAGGGTGATCAGAAATTGTCCACTGTTGGAGGTGCTTCTGTCTCCACAGTCACAAGTCACAGAGAGGCAGTTGTATACTCAGTTCATTGCATTGCTCCCACTCCTAAACAGCTTGACTGGGGAACAGAAATATTGCTGACCACAGGGCAGGACACTGTTCCTCCAATAACCCTTTCTTCAAGGTTCTTTCAATATTTTTAAAACACCATTTTAAAATTAAAAGTATGCATAGCAATATAACTTTGAAAAACAGTCAAGACATGATGACAAGCGCACACACTTGGCTCTGTGCTTTGAAAGCACCAGGGTGATAAACACACTTGCACTGTGTCTTCAGCAAACTAGCAACTGGGAGGAGCGCACTTACTCAACAGCAGAGCCCAAACCCTACTGCTCTTAATGCTTTTCAAAGGCCTCCTGTAGAACAGGTCCAAGGGTGAAATCAGCCCAGCTGTCGGGGCAGATGAAAAGCCATCTGTGCCATGAAACTGAGCCTTTTGTGCCCAGGGCTAATAACTTGAGTAGTAAGTAATGGTTCTGCAGAGCAGGAGAGATTCCTGACTAGAAATTTTGGGTTTATCGTAACATGGAGCCTGCCTTGTCTCATTGCTCACATGATTTACAATGCACTTTGGAGAAGGGAGGTCTTGTTCCTTCCTGAGAAATAACTACACCTTCCTACACCTTTGACAGACTCATATTAATCAGGCAGCTTAGGGTTTTCTGATGGTAACACGTGAAACTTAACTACATGTTCGCAGACCAGGTGAAAATAAAAGGAATTAATGGGCATTATCTGCCCCTTGGGCTATGTATTTACTTTCACATCTCTGCCCAAACAAAACACTAAATCTCTCAGATTCATGCATGTGAATGCTAAGCAACTTTATTTTTCATAAACACAAAAAGGTGCTAGTACTGTAATGTAGAAAACATTAAAGATAAACATACACCAATTATCTATTTGTTCTAATTTAACCATTCCAGATTTCTTACTGACCTGAATTCCAAGCTCAACTTCACTATCATTTAATCACAAAGATTTCAAGTGCAAAAGCACTGACATATTGGAAATGCCTGGGTTAACTGAAAACAAAGCTTGCCATCCTCTGGAGAAAATATATCACTCTTTTCTGTGTCTTCAGACCTTGAGGCCCAGATTAAAGCCTGTCTTTCCTTGCTCAAAATACTGGAATACATGTTAGTATACTAAAAGACAAACATTTTGAAAATGAAAGTAAATTAAAACTACCGAGGGACGGATCTATTTTACAATCTGGCAATTTTCCTGAGGTTTTACTTTTAATGTTTATTGTTTAACTTCATAAAATTGAGTAACTAGCATAATAGCACCTCAAATGCCTGAGAGAAACAGCCCATTAAAATATGAAGCATCTTGTTAATAAAATACACTCATCAGAATGCACCACAATTCCCTATAAGCTCGTGTAGTTTTAAGGCTAGTACACATCTCTAATGATCAGCAGCAAACCCAAGTTTTCTTCAATGGTTTGTTACCTCCCTTCTTTCAAAAGAGGTCTTGACATCAAATATAGTCAAAGTGTTTCATAGTTTTCCAGGGGTATGTAGAGTAAAGATGGAAAAACATCCTGGATGTAACACTACAGTTTTCCTCCACTCACTAGCTTCTGCTACTCCAGCCGGGGAGGGGAGGGGAAAGGAAAGGAGAGGAAATGGAAGAGAAAAGAGTTTCACCATGCCCAGAGCAGAATGGGAGAAATTCAGAGTTTAAAAGAGAAAACAAGCATCTCAGTTTTAGATAATGTTGTGCTCCAGCTACCAGAGAACATTCTGAGGGAAAAAAGGGACCAAAGAGACCAAAAAGCACTTTTACCCTCCAGATCTGATGTGCAGCACCAATGAGATGAGAAAAATTCTTACCTGTACCACATCTGTGAAGGACCAAAAAGACCTGGATAGTCTCTGTTAGTTTCTTTTAGGTGAGCAGCTTCACCAGTTAGCCATCACAGACTGCTCCAGCAAACTGAAAGCATTGTCTCCAATGAAAACACTCTACCAAACATTTTATTTTTGTTTCTGTACAGCAAATGTCTGCTAAAGATGAGGAATTGACCACAATTCTAATTTTCAGGATGCCACATCTTCACAGTCTTTTCTTCCTTGCAGGTTTCCAAGGAACAATATTGAACAGGGCACCCACAGAGCACAGAAAAATAAATCACATGTGCTCAAAGGAAGTTTAAGATACTAGACCCAGAGAAGGAGAAATCTATCCTCTTCAGATGACCGAAGACATAGACTGATATGTCTTTAACATCAAGGCCCAGAAGTGAAGGATTTCATCACAGGACTTTCAAGACTAATTAACAGTTTCCCTGCATGTCTTTGGTTTGGATGTTTGGATGTCAAAACTGACATTTTCTTTAAAGGTCTTAATGGTCAGAGGTCTGCTGCTCTTCAGCCTTCTGGAGAAAAAAATAAATCAGTCTTTTCAGTGTCAGCAGCATTTAACAAGTTAAGTTATGGGCTGGTTCCCAAGGTCTTTAGAAAGCATGAGTCCTACTCATTATTGATCTCCCTGTAGAAAGTTATTTCTTTTTCTTCTTTCTGGTTTATTTCATATAGAGACTGCTACAATTGTTTTTACCATTCCCCCTGGAGTCATTTCAGGTTAACTCACTTTACTGGTTACACTTGCTTAAAAACAGCTCGAATTTGAAGGTTCTCTTTCAACAGGGGCTTGACAGAGAAATTCAGGATGAAAAGAGCAAAGTTTTGGATGTAGAATAGGCTGTCTTAATGACAGGGTAATTGCTTTTCTGAAAAGGACAATCTTGAATTGTGGAATCTGTAGTTAATTGCAAGACCAACCTTAACTAAGCCTCATTCTTTTTATGCCTCAGTCTCTAATTTTTTTCTATAATATACAATTTCTCCACCTGAAAGTCACTTTTTAGTAAAATGACCTCGACTTGAAATCTGATCTTCAAATTAAGAAAACTTCTATTTTAAAAAGTCACTCATAAAAGTGTAAATAGCCAGTAAATTTCCCCACAGAGAACTAGGTAACTTCTGAAGACTAATCTCTAACTCAGTATAGTTTCTCTATAAACCATTTGTGCAGGAATCTTCTTGCAATTCACAAGATTTGTTTAAGCATTCAGGATAATAGTTTTAGCTCCATTTCTGAACAAGTATTAAATGTGAAAATGAATGATGCATTTCAGGTTCATATCATCTCCCCTCTAGAATTCACCCTGAAATTAGCCAGGGACTTTCTGTATTTGAAGGTTGCAAGTTGTTGTGGTTTAATCCCAGCCAGCAACTAAACTCCACACAGCCGCTCTCTCACTCCCCTGATGGAATGGGTGAAGGAATCGGAAGGGTAAAAGTGAGAAAACTCACAGGTTGAGATAAAGACAGTTTAATAGGTAAAGCAAAAGCCACATGCACAAGCACAGCAAACCAAGGAGTTCATCCATACATTGCCAGCTATGCTTCCTCATTAGAAAAGCTTTTTTTGGTTGGGTCAGGAGGCTAAAGAGCACAATCCATCTTGCACATAGTTGCTCAGAAGGATGTATTTCATAAGCCTTACGTCCAAACCCACCATCCTGCAATCCTTGTCTGATCTCCAACCACAGCACAGACAACAAAATTTCACCCAGTGGGGACTTGTTTTGAAACCACTGACTTAACGGGTTATACCAGAACATCTTTCAGATGATATTCAAATTTGGGTAACAGATATTTTCCCTCCGTTAAGTTTTTTTAAAAATACATAGTAGCCCTTTTCCTTTTTCCTTGCCCAGTGGCTTGATATAGGATGCAGGAAATTCAGTGATTTGCCACTGCCTGTAACAGCTTTTAAGAAAAATAGGCCATACAAGATCTGTTTTTATTAAAAAAGGAAGAAAACCTGTAGGCCTCCTTTGGCTTTGAGTACTCTTTTCTTACAGGGAGATGTGCTAGCCCAGTTCTTCATGCATTCTGTACAAGAAACAGAAGCAAACTTGACTAGTGTTTTTTTTCGACCTCTGCTACATTTTCAGAAGTATGTGCTGTTCCAGGAGCCATCCAGAATCCCGAGTTGTACAGCCACATGTGCAAAGGGTAATTCTAGCAGGTGTCCTCTGTTCACTAACTGATCACCTAACAAGAGGTTACAAGAGCTCCCTGAGCTGTGGGGCTGAGTGTTCACACACAGCTACACTATGCATAATGCCAGAGAACATCATGTCATTTGTCCAATTCTTACAGGTACTGGAGCAGAATACTGAAAAGGAAGTCAAGGAATCACCTGCTTTTGTTTGCAATTTACACAGATATCTATGTACACACAAACAGGGTACACAAGCCAACAGCCAATTAAGTAAATACAACATATAGCAATGCTAAGTGCAGGGCTGGCCACGCGAGTCAAGTTATTGTAATTTAAAGTGTTTCCATCTTCAAAAGGATCTGAAAGAAACAGAATGTAGGCTTTACTAACAGGGTAAGTTCCCTCACACAGAACCCTCACACAGAAGGCTTTTTTTTTTTCCTGCTCCATATTCTTTCCTTATTAGTGCTGAAGCATCCAAGCACTTGGTCAACTGTATTATATTTTTTGGTTGCATGTGGGGCTTTTTTCCAGAGTACAACATCGCCGACTACCAATAATCCGCCTGACCAGATGTGCATTTTCAGTCCATCTTTATTCCCCCGTTCCCTGCTCCAATTCTTCTGCAAAGGTTACCTAAGCAGCAGAAAACATACAAGCAGGGCACTGTCTGCAGTTCAAAATAATCACTGTCTAGTTCCTGCAATGCCAAGACAGTAGAGTAACATAATACTCATTAGTAGATGAAAATTGCTCTATACTGCAATTATACAGCCCTTATAGCACAGAACAACGGCAGTCTTGGTGCTTTTCCCAGCTGGACTGCGTGATACAAGGAAATCAAAACACTGATCACCTAGAAGAGAATATCAACGGGATAGGGCAGAACAACCAAACAACTGCTGTTGAGAAGATTAATACAAACTAACATGTCACCCATATTTATTCATCTCACTATCTGCTGCAGATCAACAAAACCCACATAGTTAAAAGGCATTCACAATCCTTACTGAAAATATAACATGTGGCAGTTACAATTCTGGTCCACTTTACAAGATGCTTGTGAAAAAATATTTTAAAAGTATTTAAAAACCAAATTATTATTTCAACAGCAGGATTTTGTATGGAACCTCAATTTTTTTCCTTTTTGACAAACTACTTTATTTCTCCACAGCAAATTACTTCAGCTGTATTTCAGCAGAGGCTATTTCACAAATGCAAAGATTAAATGAATCCCAAAAGCATTCCAAAACTTCCGCTGTAAAAATGTAAATGGATTATCTCTCCATTAATATCTCACTAAACAGCAACACTTTAGAAGCAATCATTCTTCTGTTGCTCACAACATAAAAGCCAAATGATATTTTCCCCATAAATTATCCTGCTATTACAAGATTAGAGTAAAAAGGGGTGGGTCTAAGATAATAATGTCTTTGGATTATCTTGAAAGCAGGTTTACAAATGCCACACTGGTACTTCCATATCTTCTATGGTGGAAGTAACACCCAGCACTTGTTCACATGACTGTTTTAGACAAGAGAAGACTTCGGCAATAGATTTTAAGTGCTGTCACCAGCTTGTGTCTACTTCATTTTCATATAACAGCAAATTAAAGTACAAAAAAACTTCTTTTATTACAGCTGTCCTGTAGCACATCCTTATGGAAGTGCTGGGACTACTGCTAGAGTGGGGCCAGTAGAGAGAGAATGAAGAATAACAGTCTTTTAAAATATCTTTGTGACTCTTTGAGGCCAGCACCAAGAGAAATTTCTTTACAGAAGCATCAGTTCCAGCAAACAATAAGTTTCTTAAACACAAACATCCCACAGTGGACAGGCAGATGTTTATTTCAAGGATGATGCCAAACTACATTCCCCTCCAAAGTTAATTTTTTTCTACCCACAGTGAAATGAGAAGGGCAATCTCTTTTTCCTAAAAAATTGATCCAGTAAATTTCTGATCACCTACTTTCCACTTCTGTAGTATGTTTCCATGCCTATACCCAAAATGAAGACACACATTTTGTGTTCACTTTCAACTGCATTAACCATCTGATTTGTACATACAGTGCCCTTTTCTCCCTTTATTCTGGGGTAAATGCATTGGACTTCACATCCATGTTGTACTGCTAGCCTCAAAATTCACCTCACTCATAACAAGGGCATTACTTCCCATAAAACTGTGGCTGACATGACAATGTTTAAGCATGCATCACTTCACTGGCATTTGTGTATGTACAAGCAGCCAATTAATACACAGAGACAAGCATGCAGAAGCCTCTCTCTCCACTGGGAGCCTTTCTTGTCTCTTCTAGATTTTCACAATCCTCAGCTCTACCTTCCCTTTCAGCAATTAAAAGAGGTGAAGTATTTCAGGATCTAGCTACTTGGAGCAAAGCCATAACACTTTAATTACATCAGTATCCAGCTGAGGTCTCTGCACACTCAGATTCACAGAAGTACTGACACAATCACCTTGATTCCAGTACCACAGATATAGGTCCTCTGCTGTAATTACTGAAAAGCAACTCAGAGTCACTCTGTTGAGGGGTGAGAGACCAATGCTGGCCCTTGGCCACCTGGGCACCCATCCAGTAATGGCCTGACTGTGCCTGGATGCAGTCTCCCAACATATGCTGGAGTGCCATGGATACTGCTCTGACTTGCACCAGGGGGCAGGAATCAGCAGAACTAGGGAAACCTATGCTATGCTCTCTCTCCCCTTAGTCATCCTATTAACACAGGCCACAGAAAGAGGAAGGTGTCCCAGACACGATGACAGAGGCTCTCAGCTATCAGGGAAATTGCATACAGGTAATTCAATGGAGCAACCTCCTAGGAGCTGACAATGCTGTAACATTTTTTATTTGATTCTTGTATATTCCTAGCGGCACACTTAAAATACTAAACACTTTAAGCTTCCAATCTCTCTTGTTCATAATTTCTTTATAGCCAGAAAAGTATAGTTTTGCTCAACACAAAGAGTACCTTGCTGTGTAACATAAAACCGCTGATCAAATCTATTTACTGGGTCAAGAAAGCTAAGTTACTTCTGCTACAAATGCAGCACTAATCAGCCATGCAGCATTATAATTGTCTTTTCATCCACTTTTACGCATCAGTCAAAAAACTGCTTGCAAAGTTCTGAGTTAAATATATTTGCTGATAGTGATGGTCAAAAAGGGGAAGAAAGCACATACGTTGATTTTAGACCACAGGTGGTGCAGCACAGGGTGTTAGAAATTGTCTCTCCCTGTAAAGTATAAAGTGAGGAAATTTGGTATGCAAGTCATTGAGAGAGAACTTACAATGTCATTTTACAGGCATTATTTCTTGACTCACTTTAATTGGACAGCTACAATTCTCTTCATATCATGTGATCTTTCTGATCAAGGTTGTGTATTTGGAACCCTCTTCTCCTTGGAAACTTATGTTTCAGATTCTCAAAGCACTGCAAACTTTTCCTAGATTATCCTTTTTACTAATATTTCAGGACCATCTTCTCAAAGCCAAGCCCTTATAGAGATGCATTCTAACGCTCTTCCTCATGTGGAATATTTCTTTTCCCATCAGAGGTCTAGTGCATCCACTCAGTAGGGGAAGTTAAGGCATCAGTGTCTGACCTTCAGTTGCCCCTATTACTTCAACTGGCTACCACATATTTGCATTACAAGGTCCATCTGATGAAGCAACAAGGATTTCCATTTTGAGTACCAATTTTTAATGATGCAACTTCAAAACAGGTAAATGCTTTCAAAATTTGACAGATTTCTAATGGATAAAGAAAATTGCACCTCCTCGTCCCCAGAGAGCTCTCAGCCAGCACTGGATCTGAACTGATTATCTCAAAATGCATGTTTTTGTGCAAGTTCACCAACTGATTGGTGTGTTCCCTGCAAGCCAGCTGGAATATGTAATTTTAAAAGAGATCTTTGGGTTAATAACATTTTCCCAAACAGTTGTTACCGAAGACTACATGTGCAGACTAAATCAGATTAAATCTTAGAATAAGATCATAATCAGAAGTGAAATTCCAGCCAGAATATGTCTATATGTCCTAAAATGTTTCCTGTAAAATTAGGCAGTAAATCATCTAACAGTAATAAGGATTACAACATACAGGTCGTTCTGCCACAGAGGCCTACGCAGGCAGCCCAGTATTACCAGCTACCTACCCTTGAGCTGCCTTATTTATAGATTTCTGAAATTAGAGAAACTTAAGAATGTTGAACTCTGGGAAACTACTCACGAATGCAGCCTGTACACACAATTTTTGCAGGACTGGACACAAAGGTGATAACTGTGCATTGCCATTAGACCAGCTTAACAGAATGCCTGTGAGTACCCCCAAGGACTACTCATGCCACTAAGAGTAACACGTGCAGAGGTCTGCAGATTGGAGCTACTGCATGGATTTGTACTGTGTGTACCACGTTTGATACTAGCAGAGCTCATTCAGGCATCGCTCTCCGCCCCCCTGGGATTCAGACTTGGGAGCTGGGAAGGAGGCTCTGCAGCCCCCGGCAAAGGCTTCACTGGAGCTCCCCTCAGAGTCCTTCAGAGACTGACTGCCAAGAAAGGGCTGTGTATATAAATCTCAGCTAGCTCGGGGGTAGGAGAGTCAAGTTCCAGTAAGACGGAAACATAACAGACGATGATACTGTCACATGTCGTGGTTTGGGTTTTTTTTCCACAAATCCTATGTTATCTAAAATTTTTAATTGGTGATTTGGTAGAGAAAACAGATTGAAATTATCCGATGAGGCATTTTCAAGTTAGAAGAGGATATAAAATGGAAAGCGTATTGTATAGTTTGTCAAATGAAGGCGCACATAATTCTTACTGGATTGTCAACGGCAATTTTTATTAAGAAACTCACAAAACCAATTGGTATCATTTCTAAATGGAAGTTTAAATTTGCCATAATGAAAGAGGGGTGAAGTTCGAAATAGCAAAGAAAGGAGTGCATTTAACACTTGCTGAAGGAAGTTAAGCAGCTGTAGCATAATAATCTCTCTTTTTGCAGAATTGGTAAGCATGTGACAGTATTAATAAAATTTTGATTATGACTTTATCATCAAAGATTCTCTCTAAGTCCTGAAGAAAATACTTGCAGTCTAACACCTCAAGAAAAAAAAAAGGCTGAACTAAGAACCTTCATATTCAGTTATTTTTAAGGAACACAAGTCAGACAAACAGCAAGCCAAGATTCTAGAAAATTGAATCTGTACTTTCACACTTGGAATTTTAAAGTTGTCAAGACTCTCAAAAAACACATGCTAAGTTTGGAGGGCTGTGGTGAAAGAGTTCTGGGGAAAAAAAATCTGTTGATAAAACTGGCTGGCAAATCATGCCACATAGGAAATCTCCTCTGAAAATGAAGATTAAACTTTCAGAGTAAAGGCACAACCTTCTTTGAACATGCCTTGATTTAGTCTAATGCCTACCACTGTCTACAGAACAAAGGAAAGTGAAATTTCAAAGTCAGAATCTCACCAGTGCCTCATGGATGCGCAGCAGGGAACAGAATCTTATTTTAGGACATATATGTACAAGTGAAAAGAACAGCAAGGTAAGTAAAAGGTGAAGGAGCACCAAGACTTCTGCCTTCTGCCTGTATTTTTTTTTACTTAACTATACATGAAATTTGCAACTGAGGCAGAGCAAAATGGTTTTGAAAATCACACAGTACTATGGATTTAAACAGCTTGTCAGGCCTGAGTCTTTCTGCCTGAGTAACTATGATCTGTCTTGGGCCATGGACTGGGAAATACATGCCCAAAAAAAGATTCAAGAAACAGACATTGATGCCATCCATAGTATTGAAAAAAGTCCTAGTGGCACAAACCGTGGCAGAAGACTATGAAGTGCATAAACCTTTTTTTCTTTTCTTCTATAACAGGGAGATTCACTGCATAGGAAACACGGGGAATAAATCTACTGCTGCCCTGGCCATCTCCCCAGAAAAGGGAGGCTTTGCAGGTAGAACACAGGATTAGGAATCCCATCCCTGGAAGTCTGCTGCACAGGCTGTCCCCAGCAGTGCACGTCCTGCAGTAAAACAGTTTCCAAATTTGTGATCTGATTTGGACAGAGGTGCAATGGGTTAACATTAAAATGACTCATTGCATCATTAATCAAATATTAAAGGAACCTAAGTGAGAAGAGAAGCAGGTTTCTTAAAAAAATTAAACACAGAACCAAAGTCCCACTCAAAGTAATAACAGTAATCACAGAAACACACCTGGGAGTCTAATTTGCCCCTGAATTAATAAATAAAATCATTATTTTTTCATTTAGCAGTAATCTTTATTAAATACCACCACTTACAGTTAAAAGCACCACTATAACTGAAGAGAATGAGAGTTTTAAAGTAAGATCTGGAGATGAAGTGTTATTCAAAGGCTGTGAGGGGGAAGAAGCCATAAGAGAGAATTTTTGATAGCTGAAGAGCCTGAGTAAACAAACCCACTGTTGCAGCGAGGAGGGGGGAGCTAAGAGGAGAAAGAAAAGGGTGAGCTGGTAGTGGAGTAGGGGCATGCTGGGTCAGCAAGACAGAGAGAAAAATGCATAAAGAATTTTGAAGAGAATCTTATTCATCCTATATAAGTTAGGTGTGCTTGCTAGAAATTGATTAAAATAGGGTAACATATGATGGAAAAGAGTCTATTTCAATAGTTTGATAGGCTGTTGCACAGGCAATATAGCCATTAATTATTTGAGCCCTTTCAATCAAAGATTTCATGCATGAAATAACAGAGTTTATATGGTTCACAGAAACAAACATATGCCTAGGCAGATGCAGAATACAAAAAAACCACCAGAGAAACCTCAGCATTGTGACTGAGTCACCAATTAACATTTCATCACTTTAAAGATACTCCAAGCTTCTTCCTTCCCCACGCCACAAAGGATTTTGCACAGTGCTTCTGCAGTGGTTCAGCTGAATTTCTTGCAAGATCAAGACCTTTGTCAATAAGGTTTATCTATAACAGTACTAACTCAATAGTCATTCTTCTTAGTAGAGCAGTAAGTATATTTTCATCTTCTGCTAACTAAAGTGCCTACATAACCAAACTACACTGCCTACATAACCAAACTTCCATTTGATCATGTGGACAGGTGCTAAATAAAACCGAGAACTTGACAAAAATGCAATAGATTTTCTTAAGTTTGAGATTCAAGTTCAGGAATAGGGCTGGGTATGGTCAGAAGCCTGAAAGGAGAGAACTCAACCAAAATCCAAGCTGCAACCCAGACAACCTATGGACTTCTGCACCAGAGTGAGCACAGAGTGGTCTCTGTCTCCCTTTCTCACATGGGAAGACAGATGGACTGATACACATACATTTCTTTTATGTAGCAATCTATTGTATAACCACTTATGGGCCATTCTGAAGTACATTTTGATCTTCTATCAAGATCATTCATTTTGATAGGAGAAAGAATTTTTTTTACATTGAGAACAACCATTTACTGGAATAACTTCCCCAGAGTCATGGTAAAGGCCTCATCACTGCAGGTTTCCAAGATGTGATTGGGCAGGGTGCTAGATAACCTCATCTAGGCTCCCTTTTCCACAAAGGTTGGACCCAACCTAGGCTACTCTACAATTTTCAGCAAAATAGGAAATTTGAAAATTAGAATGATAAGAGATGTTTTTGCAAAGGTAAAGTGTAACAAGTGGCTTGAGAAAGATGTATGGGATGATCAACACAACCTGCTACAGGACTTTTAGTAGGAAACGTGCTGGTTTTACCTCTTGTTGAGCTCTCCATTTGAAACAGTTGTTATTCGCATTTAATACACTATGAGGATTAGAATAATGTTGATAGTTATCTCTCTCACAGGATGTTGTGAAGACTGATATGTTCACATAGATTATTTAAAAAATGCAATACAGAAGAATAATGTTATGCATTATTAGCACTGGTAGAATAGTAATACAGTTTTATATTAACTCAGCATTCCACAAACAGCAAGTAAATTGCTACTCAAAAGGTCTCTTCTTCTTCCAGCATTCCTCACAGATTTCTTTCAACTCCCAAGCTGGTTATTGAGCAACTTGTAATGTCATTTTAAAAGACTAACAGGCTACCCTTAAGGAAGAAAAATCTGACAACAAAACATCACATCACAAGCAAGTTCTTCCATTAAAACACTTCTATGCAGAGATACTTAGAAAAGCTGAAATAAAATGACAGTAGAGACAATGGTGTTGCTGGTACATTCTCAACTGTGGTTAAAATGACCAAGAATGTGACTCTGTGTAATATAAGAGGTCTCTCTCTCTTTACATGACTGTCTCTTGATTCCATTTAAAAATAAATTGCAAATGAAAATCTACAAAATAGCAAAAGTTATTTTTTCCCTCACATGTAACATATTTTTCAAGTAGGAAACACAAGAAATCATATGCCATTAAAACTATCACTTTGATAGGTAATTACCTGAGCATCATAACCAATAGATTTCTCTGTGTCGTCAAAAGAAATAGAAGACAAAATTAAACCTATCATCCATCCATAATTTAGTGTTTCGTGATTAAATTTATTGAGCCCTTTTTCACACTTGATTGATACACTTTGATTGCACAATTAAAGACAATTAAATTATTTGAAATTCTAAGCTATTCTATCCAAAGGACTAAACTGGTACTGTCACCCTGTTTATTGTCACCCTGTTCAGGATGGTAGAGAATCTGTATTATGGATCTCCCAATCCACCTGCATCATTCTAGTCCTTGAATAAAACTTCAGCCATATGGAGAAATTAAACACTTGTACTTTTGGCTCTCATACCCCTCGTTTTTAAACCAGTTGGGCTCCTGTTTAATTTTCATCACTGTCACCTCTTCCACCTACAGTGAAACCCAGATGCAGATGATCCCATGCCCAAACAAAACAAACTCTTCCAAAGAAAGGACACTCTGCTCAAGTATTTTATTTACATCTCATTAAACTAATAGTCATTTCAATTCCCATTCAGCTCTTTCTAGGTTTAAGGTGCTGCATTGTAATGATGGACTGATCTGATTGATTAAAAATACTGACTGCAGAGAAAATTCCACAGGTAACTGGACATAGAGATGAACATGAAAGGCAAATAAATCAATATAGAAACAAACTGGCTAGTGATGGAGAATGCAAGGAATATGGAGGCTGGATGAGACTAACTGATGCTCAGATCAGATATCTGGAAAGAGATTTTCACCATGAGGACAAGCAAGCAGTGGAGCAGGTTGCCCAGAGAGGCTGTATGATCTCGATCCTCAGAGGTTTCCAAGAGCAGAGTGGATAAAACCCTGAGAGATCAAGCCTGAAATCAGTGTCAACTCTGCTTTTAGGAGAAGGTTGGACGACAGAATCAAAATGAGGAACAGGTCTGTAGCCTCAGGGCAGGAGAAAGGCTGGCAAATGAGTCAGGCAGGGGCAAAAGCATGTGCCTTCTGCAGCAATAGGTTTTTTGAAAACAGGGATTTTGTCTAGGTTTGAAGGACTGTGAAGAGAAGAAACTTGCATAAACAGTTTGAATAGTTTAAGCAACTTACTTTAATGGCAATACTAGGCAATACAACTCTAAGCACTAAGAAATAATATCAAATTCTTTAGAATTTTATTAGGTACAAAAATAATCAAGTTACAGAAAAGTATCAATGTTCAAAGATAATCATTTTAAAGAGTCCAAAATTTAATAAAAAATGTAATACAGAAGTTTACTGTAAAATATAAATTCATGGTGTATAAATCTGGGGGGTTTTCTTGCTGTGTAGGTTCTACCTGAAAAGATTATTTTGTCTAGACAGTTTCATGGGAATGTTACAGAAAAAACTCCTTCAGCCTTGTTTTCTCCCAGTTCCATGACCTTCACTCACACCAAGTTTCTGTTTCAAAAACACACCCACCCAAGTTTCCCAGGCATCAGAGGTGGCTCTTTAGTTTTCTATGCAATAGTGCTGCATTGGAAGATATAAAAAAGCATCCCTCATACCTGGACTGCAGCTAAGGTGATGTCAGAAACAGATTTCTTTCAGATTGAGAGCATCAAGCAGTGGAACACTCACCCGTGAAGTGGGGGTTAAAACAGTAAGAGGATACTGCCCAAAGCGAAGCACAAAGTGAAGTCAAGCCACGGACTAAGGGCCTCCCTTTGGGTTGATTCTAGTGGGATGGAAGGGTTGCAGATCTTTGGATCCTATAGAAGAAAAGTTACCAGAAAGCCAGCAGCTTTTGAGAAACCATAATGAATAAGGAGCTGAATGACCACATGGACAGCAGTCAGGGGAATACAGGTCCAACTGGGAAGAGAGGTCCAGAAATCATAAGCAAAGAAACTGCCTCTGTCTCCATCCCTACTGTACTTGCAGACACTGAATTCTGCAGACCACTGCAGGGAAAAACAGTCTGGCAAAAATCCTGGGGCACCGTTCTAGGACAAACAATTCAACAAGGTCCCCAAAGTCCCCCTCTTTCAGACTGAAAAGAGGCAATACAGAAAGTGCCCCAATTCTATAAAGTTCATCTTATAAATTCTGAATGCTATGGGTTTATTCAATGTTTGAAGAAGCCAGTAAGTCTCTTCCTGGAGTTCATTTTTTTCCAATGCCAGTACGAATATTCCCAGTTCCTCAGGAATGTTTGGATAAGAATCACTAATACTTTAAAGGAGAAGAAGGAATTTTGTCAGATAAAGCAGGAGGAAAAAATCCCCACTGATTCAGTAATGTTATTATTTTCAAGAAATGCACAAGCCCATTTGGATGTTTAGAGAGAAACTGAAATGAAAAGTGATTCTTAAAAAAAACAACCAAATAAAACACAGCAAAACTCAAAAGAATTTCCAGTCATGTTTTAAATGCAATCTCTGCCATTTCATCTTTTTTCATAGGTGCTACTGCATCACTGAGCAACAGGAGTGCAATGGGGAGCTAAGTGTGGGGGAGGAAAAGGGGACAGTGTAGGGATAACTACTCACTGTTATGACAGCTGTTGATCCTGAGGACACAGCCATGACAGCTGTATACAGCAGTTCATCCATCATTTACTCCCCCATCCAATCTCACACTGCCATTGCCCAGCTCCCATCCCACTGTGCTAAATGGCGCCTTCCTCCAAAGCTTGCAGGGCACAACCTGCTCCTCCTCTGCCGCCACCACAGACAGGTCTCTGTCTCTTTGTAGCCCTGACAGCTTTCTACAGCCATCTTTAGCATCCTTTCAAACCAAAGTCTTTCTGTCTCCTTTGGAATTGCAGGACAGGCAGACAACAGGGAAGTGGGAAGATGCTAACTGCAAATCAGCTGTGCTGCGGGTCTTCCCCACCTCACAATTATCTCGTCAGTACCTTCTCATCCCTTGCTTTTCTGGCTTGCACTAGACTGTATTTGATCGAATTCACAAAAACACTTGGAACCATTGCTGGTGTGACAGACAAACAGCAACCATGTTCTTGGCTTGAAAAAGCAATTTCAAGTCTCTGTGTCTTAGGCATTTCTCAATTAAAGGAGCACAAATGGATTTAAACACTGCTTTTACACACCAGACTTTAATGCAACCAGGTTTCAGGGGATTTTTTTTTTTTTAAATCAAAAACCAATATGAGGATATAGGGGGAAAAATAGGCAGTAGACTGCAGCAAAAATGCCCAGATTTCAAAGCCCTGGAAAAAAACAATTTCAAGTTACTGAATCACACCATGCAAGAGGATATGAACAGCTCTTTTGGGCCAGACCAAAATCTACATAGCCCTGTCCTTTCTGCAATAAAAAATATCAGTAGCCTGTCCTTGGAGGACTGCACCCCATGGAAGAGTGACCCACGCCGCAGCAGTTTTGGGAGGACTGTTGCCCATGGGATGGATTCACATTGCAGCAGTTTTTGGAGGACTGCTGCTCGTGAGATAGAGCCACATCAGAGAAGTTCAGGGAGAACTGTCTCCTGTGGGAGGGACCCCACAGTGCAGCAGAGGAAGGACTCCTCTCCCTGAGCAGTGAGAGAAATCATGGGTGATAAACTGATGAAAACCCCAACGCCCCTGTCCCCCCGTGCTGTCGGTGGGAAGGAGGGAGGGGCTGGGGGGAAAAAAGGTGGGTTTTTTTAAGGGCATATTTTACTTCTCATTATCCTGCTCTGATTTTGTTAGTAATAAATTCACTTTATATCTCTAATTTGAGCCCTTTGAGTGTTTTCTCCTGGTGCTTATGTTAGCTCATGAACCCTTCTTTAAATCTTCTCTCCTCTGTCCAGCTGTAGTAGAGGAGGATGAGTGAGTGGCTTTAGTGGGTGCCTGGCATCTGGCCAGTGTCAAACCACGATGCCCCATCACACCACACCCAGTCTTGCGGAATGGATATCTGAAGTTCAAAACCGAGTCAATGAGCATGGATATTAGCATGAGCCTCTCTGGGCTCCAATCCATTTTCAACGCAAACCATTCCTGCGATGTTTCTGTGTGTCTTTCATGTCTCAGTATATTCCTCTGCATTAACTCACTCATTCTCCCCACATGAGCCTCTGGCATCTCTGTCACCCTCCTGCAAAGGGTTCCTTCTTGCTGAGGAGCTGGTTCCCAGCAGTTTCACTTGAAGTACACCGCCTTCTGTACTAGAAGCCATGAAACCATCCTTCTCTAACCAATCCACGATTTTCTAAATCTCTCTCTATTCACCTACCAAACTGTCTCTACCAGAATTGGTTTTGTCAGTCATTCCCTTGCTCTGACTATTCCTGTCAATTTTCTCTGAATTTCCTCCATATCCTTGTTGAAATGGAAATCCTAGACTGTGCACAGTGATCAGCCTACACACGAGAGGGAGCATGAAAGCCCAAAGCCTCATCTCCCTTCCCACGTGCCATCCAAGGACTGGTAAAGCATCAGTAGCATGGTGGATCAACAGATTCCTATTTTTGCCCCTGAGTATTAGCTTTCCAAAATTAGAATGGAAACAACACAAGGCTTATGGCCACATTCATATCAAGAGCAGCACTGAAGCAAACATTTCCTTTGACAGATCTCAAGGTGGTCCAGCAGGGATTTGGGGCTACCCTCCAGCCCACCCTCTCCAGCACTAGCCTGCCCCAAGGCATCAGAAGAGCCATGCATGCTTTGCAAATGCGTCTCTCTTCCAGGGACAGGGCTGTATGCACACATCCCTCTCTCACTGACTGTGCATCCAGATCTGTCTATAGATCTGACATCATGTTTACTTACTTCAAATGAGAATTCCAATTATAGCACCAAATTATTCTGAGGGGGTAACAACAAAGATGCTGCTTTTGGTCCAACATGGATTTATTTCAAAGCGATTTCCAACATGCTGCTCAGCAGCAGAAGTTGTAGGATTGTACACCACAAGGCGGGCTGCCAAAATTGAGCTCTGCTGCAGCTGAGCAGGCAGAAGTTCAACATAAACAAAAATAACAGAAAATGAAAACTGGGGGGAGAGGAAGGGGAGGGGAATAGACAGACAAACAGGCAAATGCCAATGCTGAGAAAGAAAACCCTAAAATCCACAAAAACATGCTCAGCAAGGAGGGAGTACACCCTCATTTTAAAACACAGTGCAAAGAAGTATCCCAAAATGGGCTTGTCTCAGCACTGCTAGGAATTATGAGAGCCAGGAAGATTTTAGATTCAGCTGCAGCTCAGATGAGCTTCTTCACATGCTCAGAAAGTGGCCACACATTTTCAGAACGTAGGAGCTCAACCATCAGTGTGGCTTAAACTGAAGTCCCCTAGACAGCAGGAGCAGAATTAGTATCATATTTTCTCACTCTTACTAAAAGAACAGCATTTAGCTCACAGAGCTAATTGCTTAAAATTAAACGAACTATTAAGTCACCTTTGCAACTTTGGCCGCTCAGGTGTTTGTGCCACTCAGTGGGAAAAGCCACAGAACTGTAATTTCAGAGAGACTTTGGAATTATGGATAAAGTAAGACTAATACTTGTGTGGAACAGGTTGGGCTTCGCAGACAATTGACTGAGGTTATTTACTTTGACAACATCTGCTATATTGATACTGTACTCAAACCTAACAAAAAAGTGTTTGCTAGAGACTGCTCCTTGATGGGATCTGCAGTCACAGCCCGGCCAGCAGCATGGGAGGATCAGCTGCTGGAAACTGTGTAGGAAAATATGGAGAGACAGACTCCATACTGGGACAAAGGGATGATCTGAGGTGGTCACAAAGAACTGAACTCTCTTTAATGCTCCCAGGCCAGAAGAAAAACTGCTTTGGTAAGCTAAGTGCTGTTTTTACTGAGCTCTTATCATTAGCTGCTATTTTGGGGCATTAAAACATTGCACCTCAGCAGAAATTCAATGGGATCTCACGGGAAAAGGCACCTGAATAGGCACTACTGCAACTGAGGAGACAGTCTGAGCTCAGGAAGCACTGGGATGAAAGGTCTTAGGTTGTCTTAAGAAAGTAGCAGGGATTTCTCTTAAAAAGTGTCAGGTTAATATATTTTATTATTTGCTACCAGTTCCATTTATGATTTAGATCGTGCTTCTCAGCCTGTTGCCAACACGCCATTGAAATAATCGGAGAAAAAAAACCCATGTGCTTACTTCTACAAGCACAGAAACAAAGTCTGAAAGAAAAAAGACCTCACAATTGACCATTCAAAGTATAGCACAAACATTTGTTGACAATAAATGAAAAAATCCCAAACACTTGAGGCAACACTACCCAAGATGAATGGTGGCTTTTTCTTTACTCCTCTCTCTTCATCCCAACATCTAGTCCAGCTTTTGACTAAGAATAGACTAGAAGCACGGGTAAAAAAAGACAGTGTTGTTGTGGGTTGACACTGGCTGGATGCCAGGCACCCACAAGAGCTGCTCACTCACTCCCCTCTGCAGTGGGACAGAGGAGAGAAAATTTAACGAAGAGTTCATGAGTTGAGGTAAGGCCTGGGAGAGATCACTCACTAAATACCACCATGGGCAAATCAGGCTCAGCTTGGAGATACAAAGTGAATTTATTACAAACAAAATCAGAGCAGGACTATGAGAAGTAAAATAAACCCTTAAAAAACACCTTTCCCCCACCCCCCCCTCCTTCCCAGCTCTGCCTCCTACCCCAGAGGCACAAGGAGACAGGGAATGGGGGTTATGGGCAGTTCATCACCTGTGGCTTCATCCCACTGCTCAGGGAGAAGAGTTGTTCCCCTGCTGCACTGTGGGGTCCCTCCCACAGGAGACTTCCATGAACTTCTCCAATGTGGCTCCATCTCATGAGCAACGTCTCCCTGCAAACTCCTGCAACGTGAGCCCATCCCACAGGCAACAGCCCTCCCAAAACTGCTGCAGCACGGGTCACTCTTCGACAGGGTGCAGTCTTCCAAGGACAGGCTGCTCCAGCCTGGGAGCAGGGGCCCCCTCTCTCCACTGGGTCTCTCACAGGATGACAGTCTCCTCTAGGCATCCACCTACTCCAGTGAGGATTCCTCCATGGGCTGTGGGTGGATCTCTGCAACTGCGTGGTCCTCTATGGGCTGCAGGGGGATAACCTGCTTCACCATGGTCCTCACCATGGGATGCAGGGGAATCTCGGCTCTGGCGCCTGGAGCGCCTCCTGCCCCTCCTTCTGCACTGACTTTGGTGCCTGCAGGGCTGTTCTCACATGTTCTCACTCGGCTCTTCTCTAGCCGCAATTAAAACTACGCCCCAACTTTGTTTTGATTTTCTTCCTTAATATGTCATCACAGAGGTGTTACCAGCACCTCTAACTGGCCCAGCCTTGGCCAGTGGTATGTTCATCTTTGGAGCCATCAGGATTGGCTCTGCTGGACATGGTGGAACCTTCTGGCAGCTTCTCACAGAAGCCACCTCTGTGCCCCCCCACTACCAAAAAACAGGCTATGCAAAACCAATACAAGTGTAAATAACCAGATTATAAAACTTATTGTCAAAAAATAGATAGAAATAAAATCCAGCAACATAATAAGAGAATTCACTGCAGGAAAGCCTGTCACACCATATCCCAACAGATCAAGAATTTTGCTCAGCACAAATACAGTAAACAAAAGCTAGAATCTTCCCAAAGCAACAAGAAAACCAAAACACCTTAAATATTATAATATAAATGCATAAAAGCCAGCATAAAAGCCAATGCCATGGATAGCAACTCACTCTGACCTCCACATCTAAAAAATATATGGAGATAATAAAGGGTCCTTGAGTCAGACAGCAACAGTTATTAGTCAAGAAAGATGACTGAATTAGGAAGGATTGACAAGATCGGGGATGTTTATCTGAAAGAACAACAGGACTAAACAAATATACACAGTATGATGAAGGTTAATTAAGAGGTATTTTTTTCCTTGTCCTCCTGCTACAAAGTCAAACAGAACTAAATCACATTTCAAATAGATACTTTAAAAAGAACGGATGGATGGATGGATAACTTTTAGGACTCAATGCCACAAAATACTAGAGATGATAAGAACCAAGAGGACTAAACTGCAACTGGATACGTATATGAACAATCCCTGCTGTCCCACTATAAGCAAACACTAACAGACGGGGATTAGGGAGACCTTCTGTAACAGAATCATTGATAAGAGATATAATTTCCTAACAGTTTAGGGAAGGATTTCATACACCACCCTCTGTAGCATCCCAGCCTTGCTACTGTTGGCTACATGACACCCAGCTAGAGGGACACTCATCAGATCACTCCAGCACTCCCTGTTCTGCTACCAGAACTGTCCGGTGGCAACAGGTGTGAGCTTCATGACAGATCTTCCACCCGGAAGGCACGTGTGTATCCTTTAAGGCATACTTGGGCTGTTATCAAGCAGCCTTGATTAGAGCAGTCCAACTTCTGCAGTGAAGGTAAACTTTTTGTAATCTCAGTTACAGCCCTTAATAATGCTTAGGCAAACTGGCCTTCACTTTTTAGTCTTTTTAGTCATCTGAGAGTTTATTTTCCATTCTGTCATTACGTCTTTTAATTTCATGTAAAAGTTATTAATCTTGAATATTTTTTTTTTTGAGACACAAGAACAAACTACAGGTAAGAGCAAATCCAAGAAAACCTTGATCGCATCTTTGTGACACTACTCAAGGAAACTCACAGATCCTCTTCCAAAGCAAATACAAATAAAATTTCTTTTTAAGACAGGCTCCCCACAATGTAATAAGATTCCCTGTAATGAAGGCATTCTGTATCCTTCAGTAATGGAAATGCTGATAGTCCTCCCAGCACCCCAAATGCCTGTCCATGGCAAACAGCAAACCAAACACGATGAAGGAGTATTTCCTAGCCAGACAAACCAGGCCTAATTGCAATACAAAGTGAAAGTCCAACTTGGCAAAGACAAGGTCAGCAACGGCTGGTTACTTCCTCCTTCCCTTCCTTCCCAGCCCCATGCTTGCAATCGTTGACATTGTCATATGTAAGGAAAAATCCCACATTCTCAGTTACAGCCTCAGCTGCTCTTTCATTTTCCATGCTTGATTGGCCTGGTCCTGCAGTATGAGAATATTTCATAATAAATCTATATTTTCATTTGTCCTTAATAAAGTTGGGGATGATTGATGTTTCAGTCAGAGGTGAGCAGTTTTCACAACGCATAAAAATGTGGCTAAGCACAGCGTAAGTGTATTCCAACAACATCTAGGTGCCTTCCGTAGTTCCAAAATACCAGAAAACTGGAAGGACTTCTGAATGCAACTGTAATGTAAATCTCATTATTAACTACCACTTTACTGAGCAAATATCAACATCTCCCTCCTGAATAACAAGAGCATTTCTGACAACAGTCATCGTATTTCTTAATGGAGAACCAAATTCACTGGCAATAAAGTCCAGGTTCCCGGAAGAAAAATTACTCTGTGCTCTCTGCAGACAGACTGGGTTTTAATGAGCAGGGAAACCACAAAGGGCCTGGTCCTAACCCCACATAAGTCAATGGGATGGCTTCTACTGACTTCAGTGGGCTTTGGATGGAGATCTGACGTCCTGATTTTGCATTTGTCGCACTGTCAGCTTCACTGAGAGTTTCAGTGTCAATCAAAGAAGAAAGATTCTTCAAGAACTAATATTATCCCTTTCCCCAATATGGAAAATTCCCCACAATAAGCAGGAAAAATAATAAATTGTTGAGAATTTCAGATGGCATTTTCAAAAAAAAAGAATTCTTTGGGATGCCACTCAGGAGACTCATCTTGTGCCAACCCTGATTGTGAAGAAAGTGCAGTTAAGTGCTCCAAATGTATTATAAACTTTCCCAATATCACTTACAGGTGGCTTGTTAATAGCACATTTTATTTTCAAGTCTACTTTTTTTAATAATTGTGTTTTCCAGCACCAAAATGGTCTGTTCATGTAGAACTGGTGGAATGTGTCAGAACAAACTAATACACTGGAACAGTAATTTACCATGGATGACAGGTTGCATGGGGTTTTTCCATTTACAATCTATAATATCCAGCTTAAAATACATAACATTTTCCCCCTGTATGGTATTTTTCTTTCTACTGTTGTGCTCTGCAAGACATTACTTCAGTGTACGCCTTCTTTAATGACCTTAATAAATTACTTGTAAGCTTTGAGCTAAGGACACAATTCTTCAATTAAAACTAATAGCCATAATTGCAGCACCTCTCTAACGTGCTGCTGCTCTCTGCTGACTGTACACTATGGAAACACAGCTGGGGTCAACAGAGAAGTGTTCCTCAGGACTGAGCACGGCATTTCCCTCATGTGATAGTCTAACCAGTCACAGATGTTAGCTCTTGACCATCAAAATTGCAGCACCTTTGGCTACTTGGTTATCACAGAATGTGTGCATATATATTATTTCCCTGTGGATGCTTCTTTTTTTTCATAATTATAATGAAAAGGCGTTCCCACAGTACCCAGTGATTTCAGTGGGAGTTGCTAACATTTAGACGCCCTGAAAATAAGGACTCATTTTATAAAGCCAAACCCAGGAATATCTGCATTAGCAGACACTAAGAAAAATGTCCGCCCATGTGACACAATTAAACATGTGGCTTTGTGTAATTGAGCCTAGCCATTGACTTCAAGAAAAACTTGTATCTGGTGCACCATCCAAGTAGAGTTTCACTTGCCCAATGCACATTCCATCTCCCCAACACAACTGAAAGCAATGTTCTGACCTAAGCTGTTAAAATTCCATTGTGGCTTGTCAAATGTGTCACTTAATACTTCAGTCTATGTGTTGCTGGCCACAGGATGAGGGTGGCAATATCTCAGCTGAGAACCATGAGTCCTTCATATATCAAGGTAATAAAAAAAAACCCCACAAGAACTACATTAAATGAGTCTTCATCTATCTCCCTTCTGGTGTTCATTCACAAAGGATGAAGAGTAATTCATTTCCCTACTATTCATCTGTCCCACATGTGTACTAATAGGCACGAAACTACTAAACATAAATCTTCTCTTCATCCTCAGAATGATTTTTAAAAGGCACCCTTCCCTTGCATTTCTCTGTGATGCCTGATAAATAATAGATCAGTTGCATGGTGTTCGTTTTAATATTAATGATATCAGACAGCATTTGAGAGAAGTGGGGCAGAAACCTGAATTCTGGAAGAATTTGGTATGGCAGCAGTCACCATCCAGATGTATGTTTTTCAGGACCATCTCTATCCATCTCAGGTCCATCATCTACAGATCTTATGGGGTGTGCAGGTCCATGAATTTCCTTTCAATTTACTCAGAGACAAGGATGCTGGCCGCAAGTTTTAAAAATGAATTATTTAAAATTAACTGGTAGGTTAAAATAAAATATCCATTGAGCACAAAAACAATGGCAAGATACTGTTATCTGCTTCAGGAATCTTGACATTTTTTTGTTCTGAAATTAAAGAAAACCTTGTTTCCTCAGCCTAAATGTTGACATTTCCCAGTATAAGATAAGTAACCTTTGAGCTACATAATGCTTTGATTCAGCTTAAGAAATACTTCCTAGCTATAGGTCTTTTTTATCCCTACAAAAATGTGTTCTGAATCCATAAGATATAAAAACTAGGATTAATTATTTAGTGCTATATCCGTCACTCTTCCATGCAGCACTAGGAAGAATATAAGGACTTTTTCCTCCCATCTCCTATCCTGGCAGCTTTACAGAATGTATGTTTAGCCAAATCTAGTTTAAGAACTAGGGGCCAGGCCACCTTGTCATCCCACTCACTACAGTTCTGAGAAGGCCTTGTGGTGAGTGCAAATATGTGCAGGCATCGCACACATGCAATTCCCAACACACAGAGGACAGCGACGTCCTTCCTCATCCCAAGGAAAGCATGCTGTGGCTGCCTCAATGCTGTGGCTGCTCTCTGTGGCTAAAAAGACAGCTGTAAGCCATGAGCAAACAGAGCCATCTCTACCTTCCCGTGCAGAACTCTAGTCAAGAATCCAAGAGAACCTGAGAGAGCTCAGGATGTGCTACAGATGTGTTGCTTCTCCACACTGCTAAGACACTGCAGAAAACAAGCACACCATACTTGCGCACTAACATTCATTTAAAAGCTGATTTAGGAGGAGAGGGACAAAAGTTACATGAAGGACACTGTTGGAGTGAAAGCTTCTCTGGACCCAGGCCCAGAGAAAAGCCAAAGTACAGGAGTTGAATTGAAGCCTGTGGACAAGCTGAGATACATGAAGTCATACTAAAGTGAAACAGAAATATAGGTTTTTTTAACTTCTAGTAGAAATACATGCTAAGTGTTTTAAACATTAAAAATATGCAGCAGAGACCTTGAGCATAGTTCTTGTTGCTGTAGCAGTGTTATTCTTTCATAGAGTTCTTTATTTTAGACAAAATATGGATAGAACTATATTGTTCACATTTTTAGATATATTATTTTAGACAAAATATAGATAGAATGAAATTGTTCACATTTTTTAGATATAGTGTTCACATAAACAATAAGAGCTGATAGAAACTGTATACGCAAATCTGTGTAATACCTCTGTAATGCTTACGATTGTTAGCATTAGACCAGGATAGGTTAAGAAAACTAAAATCGTGTGTTAATTTCATTGGTTATTAACAAATATAATCCACACGTCTGTAAGAAAGAGTTAGTTAGTTAGTTAGTTAGTTAGTTAGTTAGTTAGAAGAAATTAGGAGAAGAAACTGTTTGCTGCCTGCTATTTTGCTGCTGCTGCTGTTGCTATTTGGCTTTACCATGTAACCCCCTTTGAACACTGCCTTCAAGAAGCTATGAGACTATGAAATAAAGAACTTAGCAGAACAGCAGCCTTCTCTGCTCTCTTTTGCTCTGGTCCGTGAAGGAAGGGCTTCCCATCAAAAGCTCAACAGGATACATCTATTGCATTAAAGAAAAACTACTTTCAGGTTCAGACCTGACACCCAGCCAGAACACATTTCCATCCCTCACCCATACTCCTTTGCAGGGATTCTCAGCCTGCAGCGCTGGCATCCATCACTGGTGGCCTTGACAGGACTGCTCCACCTTGACTTCCTATACTGCAGTGTTATTGTGGGAGAATGAATGGGGCAGGGACAGAGATCAAGACAAGAGGGGAAGAGTACCAAATCTCACCCTCAGACATACAGCAGAGCAGAGCCATGAGCATCCCAGGCAGCAGCAGTCAGAGCACTGGGAGGCAGAGAAAACCGTTTCAGAGAGTAGAGCAGGACAATATTCACCATCTAACAAATGTGATGACAAAAGCTTTGTCTCTCTGACATACTCACACCCATTGCAATGCTTCTCAAACTCTACTATGCTCACAATTGTGTACTAGGAAAAACAGTTTTGCACAGAAGTAGCCTCCACCTTGGTTCTACAAGGTCAGCAATTCACTAGGATTTCTCTGAACTCAGAAGCACTCATGAGCCTATTGCTATCCCTCGAGCATCCTGTGGCAGCTGACTCCTTTAGCCATTTTTCACCGTCCCACTGCTTGTTAATAAATCACCGTGCTAATTCCTGTGACACCTCCTGTGAAGTGCTCTGGGAATTGTGGCAAAGATTTCTGGCCTGCATCTGAGAACTGGTGCTGAATGGCTGACTTCAGGTTGACATGATGAAGAAAGGTTAAGCTCTTCAGCTGAGCAGCCTCTTAGAAATGATTCATTGTGACTCCAGCTATCCCTTTTCTATACAGCAAGTCTATCCTCTGCATCTGCCTGAACACATAAGGGACTTGATGCTTGTCTTCTGTGTGGCTCACATACTTAAGATTTCCCCTCTTCTCATTACTTGTGAAGGGTGATTACATTTCCTATGGAATATCACCAGTGATACATCACACTTCAGGGCTGTATTTCCCCTCACCCTCTAATGGGAACCTGCGGCTACTTCATCCTTTTCCTTTCTTGAATACCAATCCTCCACAAGCCGGTGTGTTAGCCACCAGCCTTCCACCAAAGAATAATGGGACTCCTACTGAAGCTCATTAATAGTAAATTATTTTCAGTTAGTAAAGACAAGTCTCTCGGTGAAGACTCCGGAGAGACAGGGATGGTACAGCAGAACACTGTCTGTCCCACAACTGATTTGAATACAGTGGTTTGAAGGAAACCTCAGACTTCAATAGGAACCCATTAAGAACAGCTATTTGCCAGTCTGAACACTGAGGACAGCAAAGAAAGTAGAATCTGTCTTTCATGGACAGCTGATTATTCCTTTTTTATTTTTTTTCCAATTAGATGGTCTTCAAATAAACACTGGCGTCAGAGACCTGAACTGACAGTCACAAGCTGTGTAAAAAGACATAAGTCACAGAACTCACTTGATTTTTGTATAAAGCAAGATTTTTTTTTCCTAAAACAGTTCAAGTGCTTGCTTTTTCTACAGGAGAGACTTCTCTGTTCCTCTTCTCACTCCTCTCATAGTTCTTCATGACACTAGGATTTGGACAGGGAACTGCTATTTGGGGGACTCTCAAAGCAACACAAAGGAATTAAGTATTTGAACCCACACGGAAACTCAAAAGCTGTAGGCCAAGCAGTCAAAAACCTCGGACAAAGGGTGCTTAACAAAAGTATGCCAGACAGATTCCAAGCCTACACATATAAAGATAACAAATATAGCACTGAAAAGGTCTGCTTCCATATCAAACAATACTTTCTGGCTTGTGCTATAGAAGTGCATGCTCATTTTTGCTGTCTCTCACTTCACCCTATTTTGTACTACAAAAAAGCTGGAACAGAGTGTTTGAAATTCAGAATGTCTAAAATACCTGAATTTTTTTTAAACAAATATATGTGCATATTTACTCAATTAATTCTCTATATTCATTTCAATCAGGAATGTTTTTGCCGGGGAGGAAAAGAAGGAATTAAAAGCTTTTCAGTTCAGTTTCCTCAAAAAAAAACCCCCAAAACAACAAACCCTAGCAGATGGCTATGCTGGGCTCCATGAATGTCCTTGTCATTGTGCAGGACATCTGGGAAAGCTAAACTCCAACAGTCTCAGTCCTGGTGGGGAACAGCAGGGCATCATGACTGCTATAAAGTGGGAAGTGTGAGATCTGCTGAAGCCATGTATCAATCAGCATGGCAGGGTTACCTTGGAGTTACTGACACGGAGCGCAACTCCTGGCTCCTTTAAATTTCCTTTAGGCTATTGGGATGAAAACCTTATCACCTCAGAGCTTACATAGTGGATTATCTCAGCTCTGCTGGGATACGAACAGAACCCACATGTCTTCATAAAGCATCTCTTTCTGAGCAGCCCAGTGTTCACTCTAAATGAATTTGGCCAGAAAGTCCCTGACCACCTCCAAGCAGGGGCTGCTGTGAGAATGGAGTTGCTATTTCTACACAGCTGCTGATCTGAAGAAAAAAAGGCAGCAAAGAGGAAAGGCCCAAAGAGTAGCTGGGGCCACTTTGGCTGTGAATCAGGCAAACACCACTGCTTGTTGGGTTGGTCTGGGGCACAGGGAATGCCTGACACACACACCAGGAGTGAAATGTGTCCAAACTCCATTACACACACGTGTCTATTAAGCTGAAGCCCACAAGGCAAAAGAATCATAAAAATGTCACTGAATCATCTGGATTGAAAGGGACCTCAAATATTATCTAGTTCTCACCCACCTGTCTTGGGCAGGGACACCTCCCACTAGACCAGGTTGCTCAAAGCCCCATACAACCTGGCCTTGAACATTTCCAAGAATGGGTGTTAAGATACGGTTATTAAAATTATTAGAGAGATGCTTCTGCCTGAATTAAGGAGCAAACAACACTATATGCTGAAGTCAATAGTACAGATTTTTATTTAGCAGTAAATGTGAGGTAGAGAGGGAGAGAGAAGTAAATAGGAAAAGGGGCAGGGGGAGAAAGAGAGTAACAGAGAGCCAGAAAAAATATCACCATTCTGTGGATGCTGATGGCATCCCATTGGTCCTCTTCTTCTGATCTTCTCAGTGGTGATGGTCACCTACACCAAAAGTGGGGAAGCCCACAAAACAGAGAGTCCAGCGGGTTTATATTCACTCAGGTTCAGGTGGGAATGCTCAGGTACCTGTCGCTGTTTTCCCCACGGACAAGTAGAGAAATGACACGAAATCCAGGCTCAGGGATAAATGGAAGCGCTTTAACGATGTCTCAGAAGGCTTTTATATGTTAGTTCGCAAAACTGTGTTAAATGGCATAAGGTAATTGGTTTTTTGCCATCCACCCCTTAAGGGGATGGTCAAGTTCTAAGACACCCATCTCTGAATGTTTTTCTAGTTAGAACCACAACAATTCTGCAAAACAACCTGCAGCTGCAAGAAGTTTACAAAACTGTAACATTGTTTTGAGTTACTTGCATGGGAAAGGCAGAACTCTCATGAAAATGGTGCAGAGAGCTGAAGAAATTCTCTGCTGGAGCTTTTTCAGCATCCATAGGTACCTCCCCTGGAGCAGGGAGTTTTATACTGGATGATGCAATACTTTGGATCAGGGGACACTTCCGGAATGTTTGATGGTTTATGACACCTTCTAAGACATTACAGCAATTATGGCACATCAGCAGGGATGAATACCTTCAAGCTATATGTGAATGTCTCGGTACTTCTGGTATTTCTCCAGAAGGGAATTTTCACAGTTGAGCCACTTGTGTTAAGAACTTCGGCATGATAAAAAGCATTACCCCACTTCCAAGGATTTGCCTCTTATCAGCCTCTTCCCTTACCTTGTTCAACACCCAGCTGTAGCCTTTGGTGATGGGTATATACACCCCTCTCTGCACCAGGGGGAAATGGTTGATTGTTTGAGTCATTAACCATTAACAGTCCACTCTCTCACAATGGGGCATCCACAAATTCTCTGGGCAACCTGTTCCAGTGCCTCACCATCCTCACAGTACAGAATTTCTTTCTAATCTAAACCTAGTCTCTTTCAGTTTAAAGCCATTCCCCCTTGTCCTGTCACTACATGCCCTTGTAAAAAGTCCCTCTCCAGCTCTGTTGCAGGACCCCTTTAGATACTGGAAGGTTCTCTAAGATCTCCCTGGAGTCTTCACTTCTCCAGGCTGAACAACCCCAGCTCTCTCAGCCTGTCTTCATAGGAGAGGTGCTCCAGCCCTCTGAGCATCTTTGTGGCCCTGCTCTGGACTTGCTTCAACAGATCCACGTCTTTCTTATGTTGGGACCCAGAGCTGGATGCAGCACTCCAGGGGGGTCTCACAAGGGCAGACTAAAGGGGCAGAATGCCCTCCCCTCCCTCCCTGCTGGCCATGCTGCTTTGGATGCAGCCCAGGACACAACTGGCTTTCCGGGCTGCAAGCACACGGTGCCATGTCATGTGGAGCTTCTCATCAACCAACACCCAAAATCTTTCTCTGCATGGCTGCTCTCAAGCCATTCTCTGCCCAGCCTGTATCCATGCTTGGCATTGCTCCAACACATGTAGATAACCTTGCCATCAGCATGACTGCAGCAGGAAGGACAGAAAAGGTTCTTATTCTCAAGAAAAAAACAGGTGGTAATGATACTGGTCGGGACAAGAGAGGGAAAAGAGAGAAGATGGACTGGGAGTGCTACTACCAGCCAAAAGTGAATGAGAGTCCTCTGACAGAGCCTCCCATGAACAGTTAATCTATTTCAAAAATATTATAGTCTTGCATTCATGTGACCAAATGAGGGGAAAAATCCTGAGCTGGAGAACATTGTTCATTAATCGAAAACCAACTCTCTGCTAGCTACTGTCAAAAGCAGCTTCTGGGTTGTTTTTTTCTGCAGAGAAGCTGCTGCTGGGACTTTGCCAGTTCAGCAGTTAAAGGTAATCTCAAAGAATCCCTCAGCAAATTGTAAAGTGCTCAGGCTGAAGAACAACAAGGTGTTTGGGGACTGAATTGATTGTTTTAATTTGCGTAATACTAGGAGCAAGCAGCACTTAAGAATTACTCTGCTTAATTCACCTATTCCAGAAGCAAGACAAAACCAAGCCAGCTTTAATAAATAAACCAGACTTAAAAGTATTTGACTTCATCCCCATGTAGATAAGGAAAAGTGCAAAACCTGGCATCTGGAAAGTGCCGTTCTTACATTGCATGTTCTATATACTAACAAGGAGCTAGGGGCATGCATTGACACAACACAGCAGTCAATAGGATCTGACTCTTGGCTGTCAGATCTGTTCCTTTTACTGTTTGGAAAAGAAGAGACACAGGTCGTCTGAGTACTCCCAAAGTCTCTAAAGATGGTGCCACAGTGCACCTACCTTCCTCCTTCACAGCAGCCAATACTTTTCCTCTCACTTCACTTAACAGACTGTGACAAATGTGCAGATCTCACCCCAGAAGTGTGCAAGAAATTGACTCAAAGGCAAGAATAAATCCTTTCCTTTCTTACCTATTCCCCACTTATATTTTTAACAGCATAGCTGTCAAAATGCAGCAAATCAATTTTTCCCCCTTACTGTCTCCACTCTGCCTTTTCAGAATATTTTTAGTTGCTCTGATTAAAAATTTACCTCTTAAGTACCACTGAGGACACAGTGCATGTCTTGATTATAGTTTTGTATAACTTTTTCAGCCTACCTATGTATCTTCCTTGCAAAGGAAGATGTGGAGCCATATCCTTCCTTACTTCCCTTATCTTTCTAACAAAAGAGAAATTTTAGTAACTAACTTTGAAAGACCGATAGGAAAATAACCTCACTGCAAAATGCAGAAAATACATTTTCAGAATGAAGATGTGAGGCCATCACACCTGATGGGATTACACAAGATACCTTACACAAGAGAAACATGGCATGCTAAGCTGGAAAAAACATTTGCAGGGCTTGCCCAAAGGAAAGATAAACAACCTCAGCATTTCTGGATTTTGTCTATGGTGCTGCATTGTATTGGACTCTTATCTCTCTCTCTCTGGCCTCTTCATCAGGGACAACTTGGAAATGTCTCATACCACTTCTACCACATATCCTACCATGTGTGATGAACCAGTACTTACTCTATTGCTTTGCCCAGGTATGCTTTAATTACCGTCCCCGAAATTCTACTTGTGTGCAGCCACAGTACTTACCTGAATGCCACCAAAATGTAAGACTGTATGAATGTAAGAATGTAAATCCCTTTTCCTGGGATTCTCTGCGTGGCAGCAGTTTTGATTTGCTTATTCATAGTGGGAAGAGACCTTTCTACCTTTTGACTGCCATTCAGCCACCCTTTCTTTTTTCCTATGAAATCGGTTTCCTTTCCAAAACTGGAGAAGTCTTGACCACTGAAAAAGAGATTACTTTCTGATTTAATTTCTGAAGGTCATTCATATTGATTAGACAGCTTAGACATGTTCAGTAGTAAAGGCCTAAACTTAAAGATATGTGCAGTAAAACAGCCATGGCAAAAAGTAAGGGAAAAACCCCTTTCTTTTCTTCCTTTAGTATCAATGTAGTCCAAAACATTCTCTTTTTTTTGCAAATGTTTGTTCACTAAAATGTTCCAAGGGGGGAAATGTCAGCTACAAATCCTCACTCCTCATGTATTTACACAGCAATGCTTAAAGGTCCTTAAAGATCCCCAAGGATTTGGAAGAAATAATTCAGTCAGGTAGCAAAAACAGTGCCACTGCCTTCCGGTGTCTGGTTACACGGCTCATGCAGCATCTGACAACTCCAGGCAAGTCACAGCGAACTCACTTCACACATCACGCATGGAAAAGTACATTCCACCAACCAAATGTATGAAAGTCTAACTGTTTGAAGCTAATGCATCAAGCAAAAATAGCTGCAATCCACAGGATGGACTGTGGAAAATGTTTTGCTCACTGCAAAGAAACACTTTTTCTCTGTTCTGCTTGCCTTACAGATGGCCTGCTCCTGTTCTTGCCAAAACCACCACAGTTTCACTCAGTTTCCTTGGCACTTAGCAAAGTCACAACTTTTCCTTCACATATGCTGGCTGATTCTTTATATACCTGAGTAACAGGTGTGTTACAGCCATGTTTTGCATTATTCATCTTGGATGGAGTCAAACCCTGACTGTGTCACACATCACACATTACTCAGTTTACCTCATCGTTGTGTTTTGGTTTTTGCCCAGTTAAGTTTACCTAAGATGCGTTGAGGCTGGAACAGTTCTTAATTACCCCAGCACAGAAACTTGGCATTCTCCTAAATTTGTGCTTTTCAGCAATGAGACTCCTTTCTGCTCTATCTCTAAATTGCCTGTGCTTCCCTAAAAGCTGTCTCAATATTTTTACCTTGCAAAGCAGATAATCGAGATTTACTTGGTTTCAGGCATCTCTTCCTTGCTTAAACAATTACTTGTCCCATGCTTTTTCCTTTTCCCTGTAGAGAAATACATTTTCACTGCTAATACACACCATGATTGCAATGTACTGGAGCATGGGTATCAGTCCAAAGCCCAGTGAAACCTTGAAAGGTTTCTGAACCACAGAAAAGGCAACTATGCAGTATTACACAGACAGCCTCTATAAAGGATCTTAATTTAAAGACCTCTTTTTGTGTTATAAATTAGTTTTATTTGTATAACATTTTCTATTTTCAGGTATTTATAGTCCTACAATTAAGAAAAGTAGTTTAAGAAGGAAAATAAGACTACCAAATGTCCTAATTCCTCATGAAACTGGTATTTTTAAAGGATTAAAAAAAATCTGAATTTTGAATTCCAGAAGTGATTAACTACAAGCATGAACTTATTAAGCTGCTTGCAAGTAACTAACATTCAAAACAGCAGCACTACAGGTTTTCCAATCCTAGACACTTTTCCTCCATCCTCCAGAGCAGATTCACCAAAAATTAAAGATAATGATTACAAGTACCTAGATCTGTAACACACAGATCCATAGCAACGCTGAGGATCTCTTATGTAATTTCTGTGCCCAGAGGCTTTTCTGCAACACTGAATTAAAGAAGCCACTGTATCATTCCCATAACAAAATGATTATCTAGGAATTAAGACTAAGTAGAAAACTCTTTTCAAAATGTTAGTCTTCCAAAGCCTTTAGAAATCAAGCAAAATTATTTATGTGGTTTACATCATCAGTTCTCAAGAGTTACATATCTGCACACGTCCTGTTTTAAGAAGAAAGGGCAAAGTACCATTATGTTACAGTCTTTATTTATGATTCTTTGTTAATGCAGTAGATAATCTCCTTGGAATTACTGATTTTTAATGGGACATTTAAAAAGATTTCTTTTACTGTTGTTGCAGGTGAACCAACTAAGAGGACTACAACATCACTTACAACAATCCATTAGCGTCGCCTCTCAAATTCTTCAGATATAAAGGTGAGAAAATTTTCCTCCTTATAGTGTCAAAACATATTTGGATGTCTGCTGAGTGAGGTTTTAATGGTTTTAGAGAACAAAACTAGTAAAATCGTAAATCTGTGTGACAAGTCTCTGTGAGCAATCAACCTTCCCATCTATTTGCAGAAGTCATAGAGGGAACCAGAGGTGTATTCCTTGAGGAGGAACAACTGTCATCCCTAGTATATGCTCCGGATGTGTCAAAGCATATCAAAGGAGAAAACACACACAGTAGAAACCCAGTGTAGTGAATTCTGCCCCTACCTCACCACTCTGCTTGTATGGAAGACAATATTCTCAGCAAAGAAGAGAAGCATAACCTGTGAGTTGGACCATGACTGATGCAGTGCTGCTGGCAGGCTGTCACGGTGTATGTGGATTTCTCCAGTAAGATGCCAAGAGTAATCACAGAGTAATATTGCCTCTGTTTGAGGGAGCAGGGAACAAGATTTCTCCAAACTTTCAGACTTGGAAGAGCTGCTTGCACTACACATAGGATTTTCCCCTAAGAGACGATGTAATAACAAAGACAATTGCTTGTTTGGTATCAGTGAGGAGAATGCAGACAAAAAGTGGCAATGAGCACAGAGGTGTTACACATACAATAAACATTCGGCATGAATGAATGGAAGGTCCAGTTCCAGAAAGGGGTTCAGCAACCCAGTTTTTACAAAAAAATGTTGATTGTACTGTATCAGAACCATCACGATTGTACTGTATCAGAACCATCACAATACAGGATCTGTGTGCAGGGCCTTCAATGTCTATGTTGTTGTGCTAACTGATACTACAGTGCACTCCAAGTGACAATAAGAAATTATCTGTACCTGCAATAAAATTGCTTCTGGATTTCCCTGAAAGATACAGTCTGTTCTTTACAATGAAAAGTACTCATTATCTTACCCTAACCTATATTCTGCTTCTGCACACACCATCTTCAGTAAAGGGTTAAGATCCTTTTGCATGATTTGCATGTGAGTACCACTCAAGAATTAATGATTCAAACCTTTAAGATGCCCACACAAATTTCATTTGCATTTCTGTTTCTTCACACAGCACAAACAGTCTCATGTAACACTACACAAAAAGGTTAAAAAGGAAAAAATCCTCAAAAAATAAAAATCCACTGAAACACCATGAAAACTAGGCCATAGAACAATCTATTCATCTGGCCTGCATCACATATCAAATTCAAAACAACAATAGGGTTAAATACCTGGATGTAGAGAGAAGAAAATAAAAAATCTATAGGTGTTGGAGAACAACATGAAGCATTTTCCTGTTATCTTCAAAAAAGGTTTATTATCTGCCTTCCTACAGCACTTAAAAAAGTCTCAAGACAAATTATTTTAAACCTCAGTTTTAGGAAGCTAAGTAGCCAGCAGCTCTTCTACTTCTTAATTTGGAAACAGCAAATTGAAAAACAGTGCATATCTAATAGCTGATACTTGTCTGGTTTTGAGGCAACTGTTATTACCAGTTGGACAAATACCCTGTGCACTCCCTGCTCATGTCAGCGCTGCTATACCCATATGGTGTTCTGAAACCTGAGAGACTGCTCAACAGCATATAAGTAAGTGTCAGAAAGAAAGGAACAAGGTCCCTTTTTTTTCTCCCAGTTGAACACCAACAGTAGCATTCTGCAACAAACCATTATTAGCATTGACATTGTAGTAAAGGTCTACTAGTGTGTCAGGACTAGAAGAAGAAAGGAAGAGAACAAGGAGACAAACATCGGTCACTCAGCAAAGAGCAGGACTAGAATATCAGACATGCTATGGACAGGAGTGTCACACACTGCCAGATGTATTGAGGAAGGCAGTTGTTCACTATTGCTGTCAATAACTGAGCACAAAGCATTGGGGTAGTCTGGATACCAGAAGCTCAGTACTAGTAGCAAACTGAAAAATAGGTAGCACTTCTTTTAAGTAAAAATTATTATTTGCTGTAAAAAGGTTTTGGAGCTAAAAAATGAAGTGCAAACACTGTAAGAATCAAGGATTCTTGGTATACAGAACTAAAATATTCATAAAATATATATATTGTGACCACAGGAAAAGGTATTAAAATTTTTACTTACTTTGGATGGGCAAATTCATCCAGTAGGACAACCTTTTCTATCAAGTCTCCACCAATGGTTCGAACCAAATCATAGAAATCATTCTGAGAGTATGTCTCAGAAGGCAGCCAAAAGGAGATGTCATTGATCAAAGGTGGATATCTGCTGAGCGGCTAAAAGAAATTAAAAAACATACCTTTATACGTGGCTGGACTTGATAAGCATATCTACAAATGTTCTGAACTTACGTAACACACAAAGTACACAGTTTAGAGGCTTTCTGAAATGCTTTTTGAAGTGCAAACTGACCCCATAATCAACTGAGATGGAAGATCTTATACTAGGAAATGTCTTTTAAAGACCCCCTCATAACAACTTTGATTTATTCATTCAGAAGAAAAAACTTGTTTTGTTTGCTAAAATCAATGTTTATGACCCTGAACGTACTTTCACATCAGAGCTGTTTAAAAGGAAGAGGTAATTGTAAGGTGATTTTTCACTGGGTAGAATTGCCCTTTTTAAAAGCACTTTTTGCAGATTCAGAACTTCTTATCACATTCAGGTATAAAATTTATATGTATTTTATAGGATTCTTATATTACACAATGTTTTTTTTTTTTTTACTGTCAAATTTCTAAGAAAGTCTTATAAATAGGCACCTTCTTATTAAAATGTTATAATAAGAAACACACTTTGGCTTAAAAAGAGGGATCGGTTCACTTTCCAGTGGTTTTTATAGACATCCAAACATCTACAACAACAACAAAGGTACGGCTGTTAACATAATTATTCATTCCATAAGTACCACAACAGGCTTTTAAACAGGAAGGGGCATCTTTGCTGCAGACATAAGACCTCATCTTGTGGGCAGACAGTGTAACTTGTTATTTTTAAAAACAGGAAGAGAAACAGAAACAGACAATTAACTTTCCAGCTTTGATGAAACTTCCCTGGACTCTATGGGTTTCAGATCTCACCTTTGGTGAGATGTTTCTCCCTTTGAAAAACAGAAAATGGTAATGCTCTCCTTTCATGACCTCTAGGTCATACAGTGTCTTACTTCTGCCTTGCATTAATTCCCTGCAGTTGAAAAAAGTACTTTTGCACAAGATTGTTGGAGTCTGCAGGAGAAAACATCTATTTTTATTATTTTGTTTATATGTATAAGAAATCCCATGTGTACACCTTGGTCTATACAGTATAATATCTTACTCAAAAATGTATTCCATGGCTGGGAATGTTTTATGATGGAGCAGTGGAAACCTAAGTGAGTACCTGCTAAAGCAATAAAGCCGTTAATAAGGCAAGTTTACAGCATTCTGATTTACTCAAATACTGTTCTGTAGAGTGTAAACTAGTCAATAAATATCTGATAAGGAATACAGTGCAAGTTTTAAATTAATGACCCCCCCCAGCAAATAAAATTGTGAATCGCAAATGATTATTGAACTTGTTAAAGGAATAAACTTGTCAAATGAATTCATATCCTGTACATCAAATTAAAAAAAAGGAAACTTGCACAACAAATCCATTGCAAAACAGCTTTTGATAAAACACTAATGAATGAAATACAAATGTCTCTGCTACACAAAAGTCGCAGCTGCAAATGCTGGAGACACTCCTCAGACAACAACCTGATACATGTGTTGGTGTAAATAAAGTTATAATCCTGCAGTAGAACCCTATATTCTCATCTCATCCCTCTCTACCACTACATTTACCACCGCTACAGTTCAGGAATATACTGAACACCCTCCAAAGTTTGGCAGGGCTAACACAAAACTCACTGAACTCACAGTTCAAGACATTTAATTATTCAACCAGAAGATGTGGCTCATGAGCCTAAGCATGACCAGGCACCTACTTTCACTCACACAGGTACAAGGACAATAAAGAAAAATAATTACATGTTCAGGTAAGTCAGGAATGTCCTGTGCTGGTTTTGGCAAGGGTACAATTAATTGTCTTCACAGTGGCCAGTGTGGGGCTGTGTTTTGGCTTTGTGTTGAGCATGGGGTTGATAATATAGAGATGTTTTTCTTATTGCTGGGCAGTATTCGCACAGAGACAAGACCTTTTCTGCTTCTCGTACTGCCACACTGGCAAGAAAGCTGGGGGTGCTTGGCAAGTTGGGAGGAGACACAGCTGGGACAGGTCACCCCAACTGACCAAAGGGATATTCCAAACCATATGGCATCCAGCTCAGTATATAAAGTAGGAAGAAGAAGGAGGAAGGGGGGATATGTGGAGTGATGGTGTTTGTTTTCCCAGGTAGCCATTACATGTGATGGGGCCCTGCTCTCCTGAAGATGGCTGAACACCTGCCTGCCCATGGGAAGCAGGGAATGAATTCCTTCTGTGTGCAGCTTTTTCTCTCAGGTGTCACTAGCCTGGATACAGAATTGTTGTAAATTTGTGTGTGTATGGTTGTGTGTGTTACAAAGACTGGAAGAACAAATGCTTAAAACATAAGTATAACTTTTTATTATTAGCTACTAACCATTTCTCAGAGCCTTGTAATGCAGAAAAATCTTTTATGGTAAAAGGCAAGGCAATTATCCCATATTATATTGTCCCTTCACCACCTGGCTGCAGTCAATATCATTGCAGTAAGTCTTATATCAACACTAAAGTTAGTATAAGGATAAAATTCCTAGGTCTCAAATGTATCGATCTGTTTGTTGTAGAGCTACATGAGCCACATAACAGTTTATTAGCTACACCTAAAATGTGAACAGGCTACTAAAGAGTCTCCAATTGGCAAGCCAAAATGAAGTTCCTAAATTTGTGTTCAGGCACTCCAGAAAATACATACTGTGACCCAATAGATCCTTTTGCCATTCTTTGATCCTTTCTAAACTCTCCTGCTCTTTAACAGCAGACTGGTCTAAAGTCCTTTGACTCTGATCCTTTTTCAAGTTCAAGGCAAATACCAACCCTGGAGACCATTTCCTTATGAATTTACAGACATTTTAAAGGCTTCCCTTGAGAGAAATGTGTTCTTCCCACTAAATCTACTCTGCTGGTACCTCCAGCCACCACTTCCAGCTACGTTCTCTTCATGGCTTAGGAGTCCTTCAGCACAATGCTTGGAGAAACTACCAGGACACATCTGGTTCTGCAGGCTGTGTGTTGGCTGAACCCTAGCATGCTACCCAAGCCTGGAAGCCCTGCTGTTCCTGCTTCCACTCCCTGATCACCCCCTTAGGTTTTTGAGAAACTGGAAAGAGGAATACGAAATGGTAGAACTGGTCCCACCTGCAGAGTGCTGCTGCAAGGCACTGGCCAAGTGTGTCAGTAAGCACTGCTGATGCACAGACATCCCTGCACACCTCCTTTTGGTTCCATCAGAGCTTTGCCACCACAGTGCTACTTTAAATCTTCTGTTTACTTTCCATTTCAAACACTGCAGCGTACTATCTTAGACATTTTTCAACAGCCTCAGAAAACAAGAGTGCTTTCCCAGAAATTACACTATCTACATGACTGAATCCATCTTGTAGGAAATATTGCAAATAATGACATCACATTTCTCAATCACCCAAGGTGAAAGCATTTAGGAGTGCTGAATTACCATAATTCTTTTAAATAATAAAATAGAAGTTTATGATGATCCACCCTCAATGATACATGTTTACTAGTCATTAATCACAGTTCCTTCTCTGGCTAATAAATAAGCCAAGTACTTCCTAAAACTGCAAGCTTTTCCCTCTCAGGATGCTAATTTTAGTATAGAAATGAGTAGCTGGACACCAGTGCTATAAACCTTCTCTGCCAGCCTGCCTTGCCCATGCCTAGATGTACTTGAGGAGTGCACCACTGAAAACACAGGGCTGTTACTCTTTCATATGGGTTTGTGATAGTTTAGGGCATTCCTCATCCCCACCTCTCTGCTCTGACTTTCTGTCTGAGATTACTGCCCCTGCAGCAGCTGATAAAACAAATGTGTGCCTGTTTCTCCACCACTGCAGTTCACAGCCTGCTGTAGCCAGCTGAAAATTGCCCCTCTCACTGGTTTATGCTAATATGTGCTGGATGAAGAATTGCAGCGGCTCGAGTCATTGGGGGACAGCTGTCTTAAGCAGCAACAGGATCCACCAGAACTCATTTGTCAGCATAAAATAGCAAATACTTGGGCTCTGCATATGTTGCCACACCAGGGCACTTCTCTGGATGCTTTGGCAGCAGGAATCAAGAGGTCACCATAAGAGTGCTATCTGTGCGATCATGCTACACGTGGCAAAGGATCATCAGCTAGCCTGGATCCAGATACTTCACAGCTGTAGAGGAGAGAAACCTCCTCTGAGGGCAGAATCTCCCAGACTGCAGTAAAACCAGCTGGGGATAATGCACAGCCAGTGGCAGTGAATAACCCACACAAAGCCATGAAGCGTCTTTAGCCCAGCATCCCAAAAAACAGGATGGACACCAGCACTTTCCACAAATATTTGTCATTAGGAAAAAAAGCCACTTTTCCCCAGAGGCAGTAACCATGGGTGCAACATGGCAAGAGGACAGGAGAAGTTTTATGCTGTGGCTGCTCACTCCATTCCTTCGCAGCTGCCAGCTGCAGGTGGGACAAAACAAACGAGTGACAAACACAGCAAAGGAAAAAGCTGTACTTGTATTTTGACAGTGGCAACACAAATGCAAGGTTAACAACGACACGTACCAGAAACTGGGTTAGCAACTCCACGGCAGCCAAGCTATTAAAAAGTCAGCCATGCTTTACTGCCATCAGCAGTCTAAGTCAGAAAAATACGAGAGACTTAGCAGCATCGTGGCTGTCAAGCTTTAACAGTCCTGCATTGCCCATGTTTTGGAGAAATATCTACATAAACTATACAGTTTTAATGCAACATCATATTCTCATCAAAATGAAAACTACAGTCCTGTAATAACTGAGCCTTTCTTAATATATTCCATGGTGAAACTACATTAATTCAGTGTTTTCATAGGAAATTTAAGCACGTAACAGGCATGAAATTCAAATTTGCAATTTACAACAGTAACTTACCCCCCTTGCCCATAATGAAGTTTCCTGTATTAGTGTGAATGCTTCTAGATTTACACTTCCGTATTTATGACCAGCGTAGACAAATTACAGTTGCTGCAGGGAACATAACTTTGAATTTCTTGGCTGCCATGGCTTAGAATTCAGTCACAATGTTCCCCATTATTATAAGTTTTCTACCTCCCTTACCAAATCAATCTTTTCCTTACTTATATACAGTAAGTTCTATATATTCATACATGTATAAACACCGACACACACACACACATCCATCCATTTTTATGTGTAAACACACACACATCTTCAAAGGAGGAAATGTAAATTTCAACAGACAACTACCATGAAGTCTGATAAGCAGATATAAAATATGTTCTGGGATTAAGCTCTTAAAGTCAAAGCAAACGGAATAGCCTGGGATCAATGCACTGCTCTTTCCTCCTGCAGGGAGTGGCAGAAACAAGATAACCTCCACTGCTGCTCTGAGCTTTTCAGAGAATGAACACAGAAGTATGATCAGCCCTTTGTGGACACCAATCTGCTCACCCCAACAGAGTTCTTTGAAAAGCTCACATACAGGTACAGGGAACACCATATGTTCATGGGAACATCAAGTGTTCCATGGATTTCAGGCACTCTGCTTGTACGTGGACCATTCTGAGTGGAAGAGGTTTTCTTTGTACATGGAGACATTCAAGAACGATCTGGATGCAATCCTGTGCCATGTGCTCTGGGACAACACTGTTTGAGCAGGGAGGTTGGACCAGATGACCTGCTATGGTGCCTGCCAACCTGACCCATCCTGTGATTCTGTGACTTTACATCCACGTTGAACAGGGAGGTGCCATGGGGCACAGACTTGTCTTTCTAGCCAAGTCTCAGCCTTCAATCTGAGACAACACAAATCTGTGCACCAGGTCCCTCTCTGCTGTGCAGGGCATGTCACCATGAGAGCTCTGTCCCCCTCCTACCTAAACTATGCCCTATGGGGTCTTGTTAGAGATAACAATTTCTTTCTTGAGCCCCATTCCAGGTTCCCTGAAGGTGCAAAACAAGAAAGAGTTTCATAGCTTATATTCTGCCTAAGAATGCACCAGGTAGCTCTCCATACTATCCCACTAAAGTCTCCTTTTTCAATGCTAGTCCAGCACCTTTGATCAGGAAAACCCCTGAAGACACAAAATTAATGCACACACATGTGCAAATGCACAAGTGCAACCTTTCTAGCATGCCGGAAGTTACAGCTCATATAGAGGAACCTGCCTGACAAAGGAAAGTCAATACCTAATACGACACAGAAAAAATTAAGATGTGTAACAGCCAGTGAAGAGATTAAACTTCTTTGATAAGCTGCTCCACCTTCTCCGAGCAGCAGGGAAAATGCACAAGAGGACTGGTTCTGTGGCAGAATGAGTGAGTAGAAAGCTTGCCTTTACACACGTTCACCCAAAAGTAATGCTGGTTACTAAACCTCTGTGGTCCCACTGGAAAGGGACACTGTGTTCTTACATTTTCTTAAAATGCAATAACTTTATTTTAAAGTCAAGCTTGTTTAAATTTGTAATGAAAAATGCATCAAGTTTAAAGTCACAATATACTTCTCTGGGTGTAAATATGCATTTTAAACTGACTTGTGGTCAGAAAGCCAAGAAACAGGGCATGGCTTTTGAGAAGCTTTCCAGACACAAAAGATTACTTCTATTGCCACTGAAAGGGTTATGATTCTATATGATTAGTAAGGAATTGAAAAAAAAGTCAGGAAAGACATAAAGAAGATGAAAGTATTGACCTAATCCTATTAAAAGCAAGGATGTAACAGTGTACACAGCAGAGATATTCCCACATACCTATTCCCTTGGGCATTTGGATATGCCTTGCTTCTTGTGATCTGATTATAAAAACCACCAAAGGATAAGTATAAATTATTCCTAAATACCAGTGATGGACTCCATGCTCTGTGCTTAATGAGGTGCAAATGACTTCTCATTTCCATAGAACAGAGTAGGACTCACAGGGAGAATCACCAAAAGGGATGGCTCTCTACTACTCACTCCCACATCTCAGCTCCTTACAAACCCCTTTTGAAAGTATCAGGGTGAAGAAGAGATTAGCCTGACATTTTCCTACAGCAGTTCTATGTCCACTGTGGAAAAAAAAAAGCATTTTCCTCATGCTTCTTTCCCAGCCTTCTAGCTGATGGCCTACTGAGCTAGTTGGTTTCACGGCGCTAATCTCCCATTTCAATCACAGGTACAACACCGCAAAACAACTAAAAACCAATAAATGCTTTTTCTGTTATCACTTTTCCATTTTAGCAGTTGCTACCACAGAACTGATGTGACATCAAGTGGAACCAATAAGACAATCCTTATTATGTGGTGATGTCATCGATAGAAAATGAGCAAGCTTCTATCCTGGGAAAGGAATCCAGTGATTTGGAATGACCAAAATGGTAAAGTGGATTCTCACACCAAAACTAGTAATTAACACTTATGACCACCTTTTGCACAGGCTGTCCATATTCTGTCTGTCTTTCCTACCCAAAATCACTGGCAAGGGTAAAAAGAAGCGAAGACACAAACCTCAGAAAACAAACTGTCAACAAATAAAAAAACCATATGTGTCCTGCACTTATCTAAATAATACCTGACATGCCTGCAAGGAACAGGTAATAAGCTGGTATAAGTCAGCAGAAACCCAACTTCTCAGCAGATACTAAGAATTTTCTCTTCAGCAGTGCTGAGCACCTGCAGTTCCTGCAGAAGGCACTGGCTGCTGCAGGCACTCAGTGTTCGCCATACTCAGAAGTCAGGTCTCCTCCTTTCTGATGGTTTGGTTTGTATATTTTTTCTCATTATGCTTAATAATAATGCTGAGATAAATAGCTTGGTGGGGTAAAATACTGTACCCATCAACAATTCATATAAAAGAGTTACATCTAAATACACAATGCAAGTATTTGGAAAGAGTCTGCAGCAATATGAAGATGTATTTCTTTCAAATACATAGCATAACAATGGAAACAAAGTGCACCCAATATTTTATTTCAGCTTAGATGAAAAACCTCATATAAAACACTGTTGATTGCATTCCCTTTTCTGCTCATTAAATGCACCATTCCAGAGAGTTACTGTTTAAATTGCAGAATCTCTAGAACACTTGAATATGACTTACACCAAAATAAGCTGGCATTGCGAATCTTACAGGCACATGCAACACTTGCAAAAGTCCTTCTCCTCACCTAACAACCTACACTTCTTTTTCTCTCTCCTTCCTAAAAAGCATAGAGATTTCCAATACAACAGCAATGATGCTTCATATTTCTTGGCCATAACTTCACATAACGCCCTGGACATTGCTATGCTATGAAGGAATTATTTTTCTATACTTCCCACACATGAGCCAATCTGTACCATCTCACCACTTACAGAAATTTACCCAGGCAGGTTACTGGTAGTTTTGAAACATTCTTATGACTTCCCGTACCACTGATATAGCTGGGTTTCCTTCCTGACTCAGGAAAACTGCCCAAGTTGCATTGGAAGAGGCTGCCCATGGAAGTGGTGAAATCACTGTCCCTGGAAGCATTCAAAAGGGGAGTGCATGTGGCAGCTGGGGACATGGTTTAGTGGCGAATATGGTGGTGGTAGGATAACAGTGGACTTGGTGATTTAAGAGGTCTTTTCCAACCTTAAGGATTATATGATTCTATGACTCTTGGCAAAGTCCAGTATTTTTAGTTTCCAGAGTAGCCAACTTCATTTTTGTTCCCCCTGTAAGTACTAAATTCATACAAATTAAAACATCTAAAGTTCAAAACTCATAATAAAACACCAAGGTAGTGTAGCAAGCTGAAACTGTAAAGTACAGTAGGTAAGCTAGAGAGAAACAGAAATAACAGGCTCTACTTATTTGTCCAATATGCAGAAGACGGACAAAAGCCTCTAACTTTTCGTCTCAGGCAGACCTGGGACATTCTAAAGCTATACTCTTGTTAAAGAGTAACAACACTTAGAGAAAACTACAGGTGAAGCCCTAAGCTGAGAATAGACCAAGCAGAAAAAGGCACTAAAACTACACTAAGCATTTCAGTATGTAATGACAAAATGTAAAGAACATTTAAATCTCTACAAGCAGAATCTTGGTGCAGAATAGGTATTTCTTTAATGCCTTTCCTTATTTTACAAGAATCAGAAAATGGGTTCACTCTTGCTGATTTAGGAGAACAGGTGACATGTGGGAATAATTATGCAAATTGGATTTAACACTTGTGCACAGGCAGGAGGATGCAAGCAACCCTCGAAAGAGGAGACTTAGTCCCATTGTTAATTCTTCTAAAACTGCAAAGCCAAATCCTCTGCAGCACATGCACCCCAAAGCATTACTTACTTGTCACATTTTGTTTTAGGCTGTCAATGCAGTGGTTCATGTGTCTCTCACATGAGCAAGATGACGGAAATTGAGGATGGGTATGATAAGAATAATACAGTTCTTCCCAACTGTGCCTTCTGTTGTTTGGCTATTCTCTGTAGCCTAATTCATATTCTGATCAGAGAAGTGGTAGCTGAAAATCAGGGGTTTTTTATTAACACCATGTACTTCAAAAGGTGCTTCTGTTCATGCATACACACACACAGAGATTGTTCTCCTCAGCCCTCATTTCCTAGGGACACTCCACAGCTCAGCTGCAATGTCTAATCGTGCTACAGATGATGACTGTAGAGGTTTAGGCGTGATTTTAAAGATCACTTTATCATAACCTCTTTTCAAGGCGTATCCTTTACATGTAAAACATTGGCACCAGTGTTAAAAGAACTATCAAATAAACTCATGTATGACAACCCCCATGTTTTTAGCTAACTCTGGAAAAATGAATAAGAGGTTATTTCCTACTAGTTTTGAGATACATTTTTTTTTCTTTCTTCCCTTTATATTTCTGTGGCTGTGTGTGCACATCAATACATACCTGCATCTCTGAAGACACATACACCGTGTGAGCTTGGACACATTTTAAACAGAAGTTTATTCTTACATCAAATGCATAATGTATACTCAGAAAGATGCATTTAACCCTGCCACAGGCATGCACGTATTCAGACGGTGGTAATTACCTAGGACTGCCAGCCAGGAACCAGGGTCCCATTAGGCAGACAGAGCACAAAATGCTAACTCCTGTCCTGAAGAACTTTCCATCCTAAGGTAATTTGGAGAAGACACGCCAAGGCAGGAGGTACAAGACAACTAGAGCTTTAAACAGCATGGAAAACAGAATTATTGAGTATGGAAATTTGACTCACTTCTCAGGTCAGGGCCACAAAGTAAAGTCAAGATATTTCCTGTGCCATCCTCCTAACCAGAATTCTATTACTCACAGGGGAATTAAACCAATATTGGAAAAACATCAGAAATGTGTCAGGGTTACCCTCCTTACTAGCTACATACTTTTGCAGACAACAAACTGAAAGCTCTGAACATATGTGGATTCCTGTCAAAACCACTAGCAGCTGGTTCTCATAGCTTCACATAACCTATGAGAAATCTATTGTTATTTTAGATTTCCAGGTTTACTCCTTCACCTAATATTAATTTAATGTGAGTTTGAGCATATCTATCACTGCTGGAAATTGCTCCATGGCTTATTTAAGCACTTTGTACAACCATTATACTTCATCATTTGGGATGCAATAAAGATCGGTTGATATATTCAGCAGCAGAATTACTCATTTGTGAGCTATTTGTTTCAAAGAGCCTCAACCAGTCAAATTGCAAATATATGAGGTTCAGAGATCAGAGCAAACCACTGTAACATATGCTTTTTGAAGCTTATTGCAGTTTTTGCTAAGTAATCATTTAGATAGTATCAGGTGTACTTTGACTGGGGTGCATTGGCTTCTGCCTATGAAAAAAAAGACATCAGCATTAAAATGGTTCTACTGACAATAACTGTACAGTGCAGCAGCATTCATAACTGCAAAATCATTTTTTCTCTACATCATGTAGAAGTGATGCAGTCAAAATGCAGTCAAAGCTACAGTAGCTTCTTTTTGTTTAAAAACAAATTAGAGGGAAGTCCCTGGTGGTCTGTTCTCAGTTTCTGGGAATGTCTTTCACTAGTACTGAGGACACACCTGCTGGGTATATTCACCCCTCACCTTCTATACTGCCTCCAAAAATGAAAGTGCTGTCTTATCAGTTGTGCTGACAGCATGAAGCAACAGTGAGAAGTGGATCAGGGAACTGGTACAGCTTTAGGGAGCTGCAGAGGAAAAAGCTCCCTGATTCACCTCACAGTGTAGCCACAAAAGTGGCTTCTCCAGTACATGTGGAACAGCAAAGCGGAACAGCACAGCGGAATATGGCACATGGGAAAGAATAAAAAACTATGCTTCTCATCCTAACACAGTGAGAAGCAAGGCTCTGGAAAAAAGTGGTAAAGAACTGTCCAAACCCTCCAAAATCCTTCAAATGAAGAAAAGTCTCAACTGCTGTCTCTGGACTTGCAGTCAAAAGAGAGGACATCTACCAGGTGCATACACTGGTATCCCACATTACTAGCTTCCAAAATCCCCCATGGCACTTGGTAGGTTTGTTAGTAAAGCCCTGGACCTCTCACATAACTGAAAATTTATAGGAAACACGTAATTACATCCAGGTTTTAGAATTACCTGCCATGACATGAACATTTTACTGGTGATTAAAGTGTGTGTTAGCATAGACAACTGAAAGTAAGGATGAAATATTTTTGCTCTCTGAACATATATATACATATACACACATACTCCACCCACTCTAAACAAATTCCAGCTGTGACAGTTGTGTACAAAGCAGAAAACTCCTTAACATCCAAAAAAGAACAGCTCAAATAAGGTATTTTGCTTCGAGCCACCACCAGTTAAATCTAAACTGAATGTGCTATTGGGATGAGACAAGTTAACAGTGGCGAACATGAGAGTTTTCAACTACTCTAAGACTGTGAAAACAACATAGAAATACTTAAAGTGTTTTCAAGGAACATAGGTGAAAGAGAGGAAGAGTGCAGTGTTTTTGCTAATGAATGTCATAGGCTTCTTTGTACATCCAACTATTATCAAGGTGGCTGCTAAATGGATGAAATGGATTTACTTTGCCCTTTCAGCAGACAACAGATGGAGATAGTACATAAGATAAATATCACTAACTAATCTAGGCAGAAAGGGCTATTGACATTTTTTATTTATTCATTTTATTTACTTAGGAAAGTACAAGCAGAAAGGAATTAAACTATTGCTGATTTGTTCAGGTTCAATGGGAAGCTATCAGTGAGACTAGATTGTAGTGGGTGGGTGGGTGGAGGGATGGAACAGGGTATTCAAGAATATCTGCATCATTGGTATTAGCTCAGAGGGCAGCAGCAGGTTGTTGGGAACCACATCCCTTGTCAGTGCTTATTTTTACCAAGAGTTCCAGTAATACGCTCTCAGGCACATGGTGTGATTCTTGGGTGGCCCTATGCAGGGCCAGGAGCTGGACTTTGATGATCCTTGTGGGTCCTTTCCAGCTCAAGATATTCTGTGATTCCGTGAATATCATCCCAGTGCAGCCTTAGTCATGGGCCTGGGTTCTGACACACTAAGTGTTTCGCAAATCCAGAAGCAAAATCTGAAGTCCCCCACACTCATCTCAAAACTGATGATAATACTTTAAAGACTTGCTTTGATGGCTTGTGGTCATAATTTTTGTGGTCTCTCATACTTGTTGATCTTTCAAAAGGAGATCAAGAATAGATGTGTACAGTACAAAACCCAGGAAAACTTTCTGATTATCTAGAAAAAGACTTCTGCATCAGTCTCAGTTTTTTGCCTTAAATGTACTCTCCTTTCCTGCGTCTTTCTTCCCTTTTCATCCCATTCCCCCTAACCAGCTTAAGTTTAAACTAGTTTATCATACTGCCCCCAACGCCCAAAGTACAGCACTTCTCTCTTCTATGTTCCTTTCACTTTGTCTTATATCAGGGTATTGGTGGTTTGGGTTTTTTTTTTATTCAGTCCCATGTGTCTGTCCATCCTGTTTCCTCATTCCGAGCCCCTACTTTCTTCTTTCCTTACTGTGTTTTCAGCCAATTTTCTTTAGTTAAGAATGGGAATTCAAGTGCTGTTTACTCTCCAGATGTTTGCTTGTTGACTTTTTTTACCCAAGTGTTGATCAGTAAAACTGGCTTAGAACAAAGATTTTGCAAATTAAGTTTGTGGTTGTCAGATTAAATTCTTCTTGCTTATAACAGTCATTTTGAAAGTTTTCACTGCTTCAGCCCTGCAAGGTGCTGATCACTCTCAGCTGGATCCCAGGAAGAGTGGAGATCTCTAACCTGAAGCTATTTAGGCATTTGGGTTATGTTTGACTGAGCATAGGAACTATCCCATTGATTTAAATGGGACTGCTCGCAAGTTTAAAGCTCAGCATGTGCTTCAGTACTTTGCCTGGCTGGGGCCAGAGGGCTCGGGTTCCCAGAGCTTCAATACCAGCACTACTTACAAATGATACAAGGTATAACATCCTGATGAGAGATTTGATGATCAAGTGATTTCTGACCCAATGGTGCAGCTCAGTGTAGCATCTCTGCAATGAAGAAGGCATTTTGCTTGCTTTCCATGCGTATCCAACACTAGAAAAGGAGTTTCACGGTGTTCTGCAGAGCATACAGACAAACCTGAGATGATACACAGCACTGTAAGGTTTTACTGACGTTCATTTAAGATGATCTACGTAAGTTACTCTTAGAAATTCAACCTTCCCAAAGTCATGCCAGTAAAATGTTTATGCTACGACATCATCAATAAATTCTCCATTGTACCTTCACATGCAGACACACACATTATATACCTTCAATTACATTAAAACTAATTAGACAATAAGTCACAGCTCAAGCTCTACCTTATTTGTTCAAACATCCATGTTAAATTTACATACTAATGGTTTAATATTTGGCTTTAACAGATGCACTATTAGAAAATAAACATAATAAATGAGTAACCATTTTAGCATGGAGTTACCTAATCTTGATGAAAAATATCTGAAAATGCAGCAACCAGTGAATCTATTTAATTTTTATTTGAAAATAACACTAAAAACAGACTAAGGAGATAAATATAAATTATATGGAGTAGCATACTAATGATGGATCAGACAGACCCACCCTGTGCAGTGAATGTAATAAGATCAAAATGGTTGAAATGGATGGCATATACTCTAGATGCTCTCCTTCTCAAGCATGGAATAAAGGATATAGACTAGGATGGTTTAATTTGCTGAAGTTTCCCCTTACACTTGACAGTGCATTTTATTTTCAGCATCTTCTAAAGCTTCAGGACAAGCTCTGTGTCTCCCAGCAACAATCAGGCTTGTGCACAGGAAAGATGAACAGGGTTGATGACTGTCCCTGGAAACTGAAAAGTGCACAGTAAGGTAGAAAAGTTGGACCGTCTAATGGTGTGAAGAAGAGGGGTCACACACATAGCAAACAGTGCAAACTGGGCTACTGTGTAAATCCTTTGCCATTAGAACAGGAGCTTAATTCCTATGGCACACTGAGCAAAGGCAAATGGGAGCAAGCAGGCCCAGCCTTTGCTATCTTGCACAGGAGGAAGAGGAGCCTGCTTTGATTTCCTTTCCAGTATAATGAATCACTTCTTTCCACACAACTGCATCTTTTTGACTATGTACTTTTCCTCACCTCTGCTATCCTCGACTGTTCACTTTTCAAAGCAGAAAGAGTGTCCTGGCTTAGGGCCACAGACACCATTCTGGCTACAGCTGTGCAGGAGGTGAACAGTGTCAATTCAGGTTGTTTGTCAAGCCTCCTCACCCCACTGCCAAAGGCTACTATCTCCTCAGGTCTCCCAACAGAGCTGCTCCAGGAGCTTCGTCTGTTCTGGCACCATTAAAAGGAACCTGGCTAGAAAGTCTATTATTTTGAGTTTTGAAGCTACCAGGTTATTATGAAGGAATTGAATTTTGAGGGACTGCATGTGCCAGCAGATACTAGGAAGGAGCAGGCCCTGGAGATGATGGAAGGGGGTGGTAAAAATAGGTGGTGCTAGGCTTATTGCAGATATTGCAGAATAGTACAGATAATATAGAAATTAGGAAATGAAGAAGACAGCAATTCCCATAATCTCACAGAGGGAGTCTGTAGTTTTGCTAAAAATCTGATCCAGATCCCCTCTGTACCAATGCTTCCCTTAGAAGAGCCAGAAATATGCTTCTGCTTGACCTCAGTGCAGGCCACAAGGCTCATCTGCAATCAAAATAAATAACTATTTAAAACAACAGCAGCCAGTGACACCGGCAGCATCAAATGAAAGTGACTTTGTGAAGGAGAACACATCAGGAGTCACTTGACATGATGTGCCACTTGCTCGCCACGGCAGCAAAATGATGGAGGCTCCAGGATCCGTCCTGCTGCCAGAGACCTTTCTTCTTAATCAACACCTCTGGGCACACCACACTACATCTGAACTGTGAGTGCCTTCCTTCTCTAAATGTCATTCCATTTTTGTACCTTTCCTTGAGAGTTGTCAGCCCATGGACACTTTTTGTTTGGGGTTTTTTTTTTTTTGAAAGAATGCTGGCTCAGCATAAATCAGAAAGCAATTACAGGCAACTGCGCTCAGGGCCCTGACATACAGAGATATAATACAGCAGACTAGATCAGGACTGAGCCATTTGTTTTATTACATTGTGCCTTGCAGGTTCGTGGTCCTTCCTGCCCTGTCTATCCTCAGCCTTTCTTTTCACAGCCTGAGCAAAACCCCTACACAAACGATTGAAGGCAAGTTACCAGAGCCTGATCCCCACACTGCTGTGATTTGTGTCAAATTATAGCTGCAGTGATTTGCTAATCCAAATCCATGCAATAATCTGATCTGTGGGGAGAAGCACTCTAACACTGCTGTGCTGAGTGGCCACAGTGGTACAAGCACTGTCAGCTTTTCCCCGCAGCTTTTTGACCTACTGGAGCCTGCACACATGTACTGAGCAACTGATGACACAGGGAAAAGTCTGACACATTCAGGCTGTTAAAAGGCACAAGATATATACTCTAAGTCCCAAGAAAATGCTCCAATTAAATTCCGTTTTTGAGCAAGAGTATATTTAGCCCAGCTAAAGGTTACTGCTATGCAGTGTGAACTGCATATTTGAAGAATGTTTTAATGAACAAAAAGAAAAATATTTATGTTGGTGGATCATATTCAGATTATGAGAAAGGATTTGGAGGAGTACCCAAAGGTTGAGAGGTCTATCTCAGTTAAGCACAAAAAGGATGGACATTTACCCGGACCTTCTGAGCTGCAGGATTCAACTTCTCTTGTGAAAGGCTCTCAAAACACTTGGTCTGTCTTTGTTCAGTTCGGTCAGGCTGAAAAGTACTGCTTGGCCTTGCATGCAGAAAATCTGACACTTTTATAATATCCATTGAGATTTCTTACAACATCAACACTGGAACACAGGCTAAAAGTTTACTTTCAAATACCATATGAATAAACCATGTGATTCATTAATTATGACTCTTTAGAAAGTAAACAGGAACAGAAGGTCTGGTAACTTGGTTTTACAGCATACCTGAAAAATAACATAGAACGGAAGAAAAAACTGGAGATCTTATGGTAGCACCAAAGAGTATTTCACAGTATTTTCATTTGAAGGGTCATTAACCCTTTAAAAAGCGATGCCAGTACGTACTAGAAGTATGTACAGCATAGAGCTCAAAGAAGCTCAATGTAAGAAACCAGATGAAAGCTGAATACAGACTTCTTTTCAAACAAAAACCCAAGCTTGCCTCTAGTCTCTTATACTAAGATACAGGATTGAAAAATGTAACCTAAGAGTTGGGGAGAATTACCAAAACTGAAGATGAAACATCCAAGTAGGGTAGGTGTATGTATATATTAAAAGAGAAAGGGGGGAAAATGAAAAAAGGAAAAAATTATAAAAATAAAATTAAAAAAAGAAATAATAATTAAAAAGTCCCTAAGCAGTTCTTGATACCAGAGAAAAAATCTGTTTCTAAAACATTGGCCATACTCTTTCTTTAGAAGAGAGAAAGAACCCAAACTGAGGCTACCAAACAGCACCAATTAAAAAAAAATCACTTTTAGCTTCCTAGAAACCATGTACTTTCCTCTGAGTTTATTCACAGTAACCTGTGCCTCTGACATCTTCAGATTGCTTCACTACACCTGACTTAACTAAAACTGAACATGAAAACTATATGTAACTTAGAGAAGCCAGACATCCAGCCCTCTCTTTGGCTCACCTTCAACATCAGTCCATAGCATTCCAACAATCTGGGCCTTTCCCCAAAAGCCCAGTCTACTGCTAATATCAGTTTGGAGCTTGGATCCACGATGTTAAAGCAAGCAAGAAATCTCATCTTAGCTCCATCAGACTGCAATCTATAAACCAAGCCACAGCCTTAGGAACAAAGCCAATCAGAAAGATAGGGGCTGAAAAGGAGACTTGAGCATTTCTTATTGAAAAGAACAACAAACATGCTGTAGGAAATCAAGGAAACCTACAAGCAGACACACCTTCAGGAATAGTGGCAAAAACCTGTCTTTCTGTAAGATAACTACAAGCTGAATGCACTAATGCCAGTTATCACCACACAATAAACCAAAAAACCCAACCAACCAACCACAAAAATCCCCAAACCCCTACCCAAACCAAAAAAACCAAAACTATCCCCCAAACTTATCTCAAACACTATTTTGACTCTACCAAAGAACATGTGTGAGAATTGCCGTGAAATAAAAACAAATGGATGGATGCTCTACTGATTTGATGTGAAGACTACTCAAATGTCATTTATCACTGTTGATTTCCCCTTTTGTAATTAGAATTCTTAAAAAAAAGTAATCAATCTGTACACAAAGAAACCAAACAAAATGGTAAAAGGCAGCTGCAAAAAGTATTTTACTGCTTTACCACTTCAGACTTCGTCAAGCATCTGTGTCAGCTCAATTCCCCCAAAGACCAGCTGACACCACCTGACTTGAACCTCCCCACGCTCATGCTGAAGAATATTATGGAAGTAGCATTTCCACTTAATCCAGTTATGCCTGATTGCTTTGCAAGTACAGAAAGCAAGACGAGGTTGCTAACTACAAAAATCACCTCAGCAGAGGAGTTACAAAACAAATACAAGCTGAGCCTGCACTCTCCCCTGCAATAGCGAGGAGAAAAGAGCTGACATTGAAGACGGCAAGGCACATCCACAAAGCATTCTGCCAAAGGTTAACATTGCAACTCACACTGACTTCAATGATTGTAGAGTGAAAACAATGGGAAAAAATTGAGAATGTGTTACGATCTTTGAATGCTTTGCATCAAACACGTATTTATAATAAAACAGAATTATGGACACAACTCAAGGACATAACCAAACCATAACATAATCAAACTACAGGCCTAAATCAATCCCTACTCCGGATATATTTAGAAGTTAAATATGTGCTTAAGCATTACTCAGAACAGGGATGTTGACTGGGTATCAGCAGGAACTCACAACATTATCTGGTTGAAAAACTGTTATTATCAAAAGCTGGATTTTATTGCAGTACATCAGAGAATCATGATAGCTGTAAAGCTGTTGCTTCAAAACCTATCTTTCAATGACACAATTTTAATTATGCGATATTCACTAGGGATACACATACTTCACAGTAAATTATCACCATATATACGTTATTTTACCTGGAACTTTATTTTTTGCCAAATGTGAGGCCCAATAAATTGTTTTAAGAAGCGTTCATCTTCACTCCAGAACAGTCGGATGTCAGGGATATCGTACAGGATCATGGCCAGCCTCTCCAAACCCAAGCCAAATGCCCAGCCAATTTTATCCTGAGCACCAGCTGCAATACACAAACAAACAAGATAAAAATTCAAGAGTTCACAATATGGAAAATTACAGATAAAATGTTCACCTATTTATTAAGAAGAAAAAAAGAAAAAGGTGAAATGGCAAACCAGAAAACCTTACAAGTAACTGCCAAATGAACGATCTAAGGGCTACAGGACAGATCCTACATAAATCAAAAACTGCAGCAAGACTGAGCAAGCACATCATTGAGTGCAGGAACCAAAAGTGGCAATAAAACAAAGCCACAGTCTTGACAATTTGTGTCCAAAGTTTCAGACAGGCTTGAGAAATGCTGCATAATGCTATACATCACTACCCTTTACTGTGCTTAGAGCTGAGCACTTCCTCACTTGGCTCAGCTGTGTTTTGTAACACACGTACACATGAATTCCCTGTTCAGAGTATTTTCCTTGGTCTGACAGACCAAGCCAAGCCTATAGAGCATTAACATCATTACCAACATTTCAAAGGACACAATTGCCTCTTTTGAGGCTTCTGGAAGAAACAGAGCAATGGGATGTGAGGAACCGTTGCATTAGCATCACACCTCCAACCAGGGAACTCCTGAGCTGCTGCTCCTGGGAAAAGCCACTGCTCTCACATAAATAAGTCTCTTTTATGCAGCACTAAATATAAAAATACAAGAATATTTAATAAAGAAAAGCTGTACAGATATTAATGATGCAACATTTCTGTCAGGAAAGTAAATATTCATACCTCCCTTCATTTACAGGGCAGGAGCACTGATTCATTAAACAGGGATTTTTTTTCAACACAAGACACCAAGTCTATGTTTAGCCATCACGCTACTAATTTTGAAATAAGCTGAGAGCCCAGAAGCCCTGGCAAAGCTCAGAGCTTTTAAAAACTTAAACAAATGCCTAAATAAACACACATGCTGAAAAGGATGCGTGCATGTGTGACAGACTTGAGTCCACACCATCAGCACACATCAGTGCGCTCCTGAGTCACACAACATCACTGCACATCTCAGAGCTATGCACCAGAGCCACAGGAGCTCCACCAGTATTAATTTAAACTAATTTTTTGGAAACTTTGAACTCAGCAGCTTCCTCACCATCATGCAGAAGGCCAGAAGCAGAACTCTGCTTTCTGACTCTTTTGTCTCTGATATCAGAAAGGAAACAGCTCCCGTTATTTGGGCACTGATAACATCCTGAGTTATCCTGTTGTGTTCAATGCTGAGATTAAACAGGCCTGAGTTCTGTTCAAATGGAGGGAGGCATACTAAGCCTGGGAAAAGGGACACAGTCATCACTTCAATTCCATTAATTCATTTGAACACGCTTATTTTTCTGGAATAACAGGTCCTCAGCAGAACCTCTCTGTGTCTCACCTGCCGCATCAGCAGTACTGCACTGCCACAGGAGTTACACCAATTCGTAAGAGTACTTCATAGAGGAGTCAGGATATTCTGCCTGTCCGTTCTCGTATGCTCAAAGGCAAGATTTTGCACTTTCTGACATTTGAAAGCAGAAAGTTTGTCAACCAAACTGTGGAAGTCCTAAGAAAGAGAGGACTGGGTGTGAACTCAAAAGGTACCTCATGGCGGAGCTGCTCAAAACAGTGCTTAGGCCAACCAACAGATTGTGAGCTAACCTGAGTCTGGAAACCTGCAATCCACGCTACATTACATGAAGAACTGCACAACTTGCTACTGTTGCTTTTTAGAGAAAGCAGAGTGACTACGAAGAATGTACTGAAATTTGTGTTTGGGTGAGATTTTGAGCTTTGACTTTAAGCATGAACCATGTACTGTTTCTCTTCCAAGCTGAAAGTACTATTTCTCTCCATACACCAGTATATTAAAGTAATTACATTTGTATGGCTATGAAGAAGGGAAGATAATTCATTGCAATTGTATTGATTCTTCAAACTTCCAGCTTGCCTTTCTTAGATCAGCAACTCCGGCCTCAGTGACAGAACTCTTACTCATTTCAGAAGTGCCAGATTTTCACATACATATGGGCATTTCTGTAGACCAACATCCAGAGGTAAAGTACAGCACCAGGAGCAATATGCATGAAGGTTCTGAATGCTTAATCTCAACTGCTTAATCTCAACAGAGGCATTAAACCTGAAACCTAAAGATGCCAGGTTAAGCATTAGTGCTAATTAATTCACAGGTGCTCAGTAAAGTACACATGATGTGGGTGATGATACCCCCTTCCCCTCTCCTCCCCTTCACTTCCATATTAGTGATGACTACTGGTAGATCAGACAGGAAAAAAAAAGATATGACAGAAGATAAGAACAGGTGTATATTCTGATTAGCAGAGCTTTACATTTAAGACTTGGGCTTTTTAAATATTTTGGTATGAGAATGGTTTTCATTGTAACCTTTTTTCCCCTCACTTTTAATACCTAATTGATTTGCTATGAACTTTAATTCTGCAATGAATGTCTTGATTTTATACCAGCAACTTCTTTTCTGTTCTGGTTTTCTTGCCTGGCTTTTTGGGGTTTTTTTTAGAAGGACTGGGACACATCGCAGTTTTTTTCATTTTGTAGCAGACAGATTCTGCTATCTGCGTAGCAGCTCAGAGCGTTGTCATCTGAGCTATGATTAAACACATATTCACCGAATTGTCTTTTGGATGATCCTTGTACAATTATCAGCCTTCAAACCACAAACTTCTCAAATGTTCACAGTGAAAGCTGTATCAGTGAAGAATTACCTCTACTCAGACAAAAAAATTGAAAGAAAAAGGAAAATTCGGATTATTAAAATTCCTCCTCAAATCAGCACTAGCAAATTTCTGCACTCTGAATCTTAGTTATTTTGTCTCTGACCTCTTCTCCTACTTTCTATTTGTAAAGCTCCACGTCAATGCAGCATCGACTTAAAGCATTTGAACAACTACCTTGGGGGACTCAATAACATAAATGCATGCTTCTAAACATATTTCTTACTTGAAATGATCACATGACTTAGAAATTAAATGTGCCAGTAATCATCCTGTTGAGTGAGAGAGCAACCCATAGCTTTCTGAACACAAACACGTGTTTAAATGCACCAAATTTTGGCAACTCTTATAGAAAGAAGTCAAGTGAATCTGAGTCAACAAGACAGAAAGAGTGAACACAGAATAGCTTTAAATGTGGCAAAAAGCAGGTTGAGGTTCTGATGAAACCTGGCCAAAGCAGAAGATTCCAGGGACCTGGTGGGGCAATCACAGCATCACTGCTTGAAATAACACAGCTCAACAGATAAAGCTTTCCTGACATGTGAGCTTTCCCCAACTGGCCATCAAAGATTTGTACACTGCCAGGCTCCTGCTGCCTCACATGAAAAATTTGACTTCCCACCAGAAGAAAATTGCTGAAAGCTTTGCTTGTCAGGTAGCCAAAGATGGAGGAGGAAAGGATAAAATGGTTTGAGTGGCTTCCCACACTGGGGGCTAGGACAGCCCAAATCTGATGTCAGCAGGTTGCATCACTGCAGCTATGACTTACAGAGAAGCTCAAGAGTCCTTATCTTCCTTGATAAGTCATATCTATTTCTCCTGGACTGAAGCTTCAAGCCCAGGTGAATCAGTTTACATGTAATGAAGACCAATCAAGTCATTCTCCAAAAAGCAACATTAAATGAAAGTTAGATTTGCTCAGTCAGAATGGGAATCTTCCTAATTATTCACTAAGACATAAATAATGACCTGCCAGAATTCATGGATTATACTGCCCTCAATCCTCAGAAACACCCACAGGTAGAAACACTCACCCTCTCAAGGAGTGTGAGGCAAGACATTCAGCTCTGTACAACAATTTAAAGACATATTTTGCAACGTAGTATTAGTAACAGATTGACAAAGGTTTTTTGGTTTACATTCCGGTCATACTTATTTTTGTATGGATACCAGCTTTTATTTAAGAATTTTTGCTATTTCTCTAAAACTGCCAATAAAGAAATCTTTCTTTCAATAGAGCCTAAATTGGGTCTTCAAATTGTTATACTCAGCAGTTACTGAGAAGTGAAAGAAATTAAATTTTGATCTTGGATTGAAGCAAAATCATGAATACACAACAGCCTGCATACAAGGTGTTCTTTACCAAATGCACAAAAATTAATACACCCAAAATATGAGTAGCTGAAATCTGGGATGAGTTCCAGAAGCAAAGACCTGAATTTGACCTCTTTCTTTCAGTCTAAACTATGACTGTTAATGGACCAAATTCTGGAACTAAAGTGGTGGCAAGAGGGGTGAATAGATTCTCAAGGACACACGGATTACACATCATGTTTTACAAAACAAATCAGCTTCAGTAGCAAACCGTATAGAAAGTAAGTTATAGACATAATGAATATGTGACTTGACACAAAACATCACAAATTCTGGAAACAAATGCCTAGGCCCACATTTGAGTTGTATGTGATTAATGGACAGCTTATGAATCAGGCTTTTGAGAAACAGGCTGCAAAATAAATATTTACTTATTTCTAGAGACTAGGAATGCATATTCTACATAACTGCCACAGCAATGAGGCAAACATGTTTACTTGTGTTAAAAATAAGCTATTTAAAATTATTTCCTTATTATTTCCATAAATTATTTCAGATAAAACTCTCATATGTTGGGAGTCAAAAGGTTTACATGGAAAAAAGTACTACTAGGGCATCAGTCTAACAGAGAAGAGCTTCTGAAAGTGCAAGGTCATGTGGCTGGGATGTTAAGCAGCTGAGGCCAAAAAGTTTACCAAAGTTTTCTCTGAACTCCTCTCCAGTGAAAGCAAAAATCTAAACAACCACATTGTTCTCCTGTAACTCAGTTAAATTGATGCATTCAGGCTCCTCTGTGCAAATCAGTTTAAATTACATCCTAAAATGAGGACTTGGCTTTCAGACTATGCATGCTAAGAAAGCCACTCCTCAAGAACTCAAGAAAAGAAGTAAACATTCAGTTATGCCTATTCTATGGAAAGAGAACTTATCTTTCTAAATCTCACGTGTGGAATAATTTTCTAACAATAATAATCACTTCGAGACCACAGCTGTGTCTCCTGGGTCAGACTGATCTGTTCTGTTCTCTCCATTTGAAAACTAAGCAAAAGAACATTAAAGGCTTTGAATAAGTTTTAATAAGTATGTTTATTTTTGTTCTATAACTAAAAGATCTATCTATATACTAAAAGAAAAGCCTGTTTAAAAAATCTACCCAGGGAAGCCATCCAGATTGTACTTTCTTCTACTGTGTAATTAACATTTATTCTACCATTTTACCAATATTTCAACAGGTTAAGTGGCTGGGAGGAAAACATTTTTGATAGGGAGAAATGGATGACCAGAACAGAAGAGGACAGGAAAACTAGATCAGCAAGAAGAGGAAAGAGTGAATCAAAGCAACAACAAGGAGGAGCTTTCCCTATTTTTTTGCCACCTCAAACTGATACTTTTAGCTTCCAATTTTTTTATCTTTCTGCTTCTGAAGTTGTGAATTCCTCAGTGCTCCTTCCTTGCTCCTTTCCATCTTCCTACTTTTGCCCGAGTTCATCTCTCCCATTCCTGCAAGCCCTCCTAAGCATTCCCAACAAAATCAAGGACAAATCCACCAGTAAACAGAATCTTACTTAAATCCTAGGATATTTTTTCAGAGTTCATAACCATACCCTGCAATAGCATTCTACCTTTCAAATTATGTAAGATAAAGTATCCACTTAAGTCCCAAGAGCAATACAAGACATTAGCCATTAACTGTAAATATTTTTATGGTGTATGGTTTTACTTTTCTCTGTATTTCAGCCTGCATAGCTGAACAAATGGCTTGCTTAGTTTTTGAGATTTTTTTTCCTTATCCCTGTCTCAAGGCTGAACGTTTCCCATGGATGACAGTGCAATTTGCTGTCCTAATTTGTGTCAGAGAGCAAAAAATTAATTGACTGATTTGGTGTTTTTCCCTTGGCTCTGCCTGCAGGCTACAGTATTGCTCTTTTTGTTCTTTGTATGTAAAAGCAAACTCCAATTCCTTTCTGTAATTCATTCAGGCAAAGTTGGATTTTGAGAGTTTGGGCCTTTTAATATCTTCTAATACCTTTAAATCTCCCTAGACACTGGGGCCATGTGGATTTGAAAAAATAAATGCTGTAAAGAAATACAAAAGAGGCTCCCACTTGAGAGAAAGACCAAGCCTACAATACAGTTCAGAAATTCAATTATGAATCTCATTTTTTCAGGGTACAAGTACAGCTGGACAAACTCCCTTCACATATATTCACTGCCTCCAGATGCAATTTTCTTGGCAAAATTTCACCAAAGTTGACTGCTTAGTGTCTTACAAAATGGCTTTTTCTTACAGAACAACAGAGCAAGGAAAAAGAACATAAACATCATCACAATGTGGGACAATCTTCCAGAGATTAAGACATCCTTAAAAGATGCAGAGGGAGCAGTTTATCTATCATAGCACAGGACACTGTTCAGCATGTTTGATATTCCTATTCAAGAATCAGAACAGCCAGAACATCTGTATGTATATAAAAAGGTTAAAAAATATGTTCAGCTGATAGCAGCACACTCCCATGATTACTCTGAAAGCTTGACACTGCACAATAAATTCAACTTCCACAGACAGGGACTGATACCGTATTTTGTTCTTCTACAGCATGTACCATAAAGAAGCCTTGAGCTTATGACTAGGGCTCCTTGGCTTTACAATATATAAAAATAATAGACAGGTAAGGTTTATGATTTAGCTCCTCTGCCACAAACTCATTCTTGGGAAGAAAGTCATGAAAAGCCTTATGATCACTTAGGCATCACTTGCCTTATAACTGGAGTTGGGGTAATAGTCCTTTCTTTCCTAGAATGATTTAGGTAAGACACATAATACATGTAAAACATTGAATTTCAAACTCTTTCTGTCAATAGTTCTTCAGAATTCTAATGGTAAAGCTACAAGAAGATTTCATACTGAAGTGCAGCATTTGTAATCCAATGAACTCCAATGAATTCCACTACATGTGTTTCATAGCAGCTCTGACAAGGTTCTGGGTACACACTATTTATTTATTTTTTTAAAAGCACAACATAAAAGGTCTGGGTATACTTAAAGGTATTGTCACATAGCACAGCATGGAAACATTTTGTTCAGAAGCACTGCTCCCAGTTTTCCTTTCTTCTTACTAGAGAACTACTCCATCAGCTCTGTGCTACAACAGGTTGAAGGAAATTTCTTGCTTTTGCTCACAAAGGGCTCTTCAGAGTGACAGGCTTCCCAACCCATGCCTACTCATTGATCCCCCATCCAAAAAAATTCGACCATTGCATGTTCCTGGACAAAATATTTTCTGTCAGTAGGTCTCATGCTATTAAAGACATCAATATGATTCAAACATGTAATTAAAGACACGAGCAAATGGGAATTGAAGACAATGTCAAAAAGGGCCCTCTTGCATTTCTCTCCATACTGCTCCTGAGTCCAGTGTTTCCAGCTGGCATTTGTCAAACCTGGACACCTGCAAATACCTTTATCTGCACCTATAACACAGCTATGCATGCTTAACTAGTCTTCTGGTACATTTTTGTACACAGGCATGCATAAAACAGAAAGTATATAGCTGTAGCACAGACAGACACCGCAGGAGACTCAATTCTGTGCCTCAGGAAAAGACATAGAGAGCCTGCTCTTCCTCCTGGGCCTAAAATCTCCTGTCTCCTCTCTCATCTTCAGGTTCCCAGGAACACTCAGACGGAGCAAAACCTGAACTTACAAATTAGTTTCTTTAGCTTGTAGTGCACTGCTTGACTTGTGTGAAGCAACAACCCTTTGAAATGCATCACCAGGTAAAGGTCTTGAGCTGTGTCTAACCCTACACCTGCTCAGGGGCTCTGTGGAATGGCACTGCCATGTCCAGAGCTCTTCTGGGGCAGGAACTGAAGGGTTTCACTCAAGGCAAAAGAGTTCTTCCTCCTACTCAGTTCATGTTTTGAAGTCGTATCTGGACTATTTACAACTATCTATTTACAACTTGATGGCTATTAATATATTCTCTTGGGATCTGGGGAGGCTTCCAAGCAGATGCAGAGGTATCTGCAAGAAGATGCTAAGAGGCAGCATAATTCTGGGGAACACTGTTGGGTACTTCACCATCACACATTGCAAAGTATCTGGTCTAAACCAGACCTTTCAGTTCTACTGTAAATAGGGAGAGAATACCACAAATAATTATTCACTCTATCATACGAAATGTAGAGATAAACACTTAACTTTCAGACATGTAAATCAGATCAGATGAATTCGACCCTATATATCCATTTCAGCTTCAAGTTTTACCATGGAACAAGCATTGCTGTATAATTACAAGGAAAAGAGCAAAAATCTTTCATCTCAGAGCAATCATGTCATGTTAATATCTCTTTTAGATTTCTCTCTCAGATTTCTTTTAATTAGTTTCCTCATTTCTAGCAACTTCTTTCATGATTTCGGTACTCATATGACACAAATGCAATGGAAATTATGTTTCAAGTACTCCCCTGTCCTTATTTCCCTCTTCCTGTACCACACAAATTGCCTATAGCCACTTAAAAAAAAATTACATACAATTTATTTCAAGCCATCTTATTCATCAGTAATACTACAGGACCACAGCCAGACCTCCATGCTTTTCTTGCATATGAGTAGAACATTTAAGATAGTGGTTATTTTTTAAATTAAGCCACCATGTCCATATGAAGGAGCTGACAAAAAATGTTGAAGATGAAGTAATTGTTTCTTAAAGTTCAAAGTAACTCTTTCTCATTTACTTTCTGATTTGTACAAAATTCACGAGTCCTGGCAGCAGTACTTTTTTTTCTCTGAAGTACAATGATTTCTTTAAAAAGTGACATAAATTTGGCATTAAAATTTGGCATAAAGTGGTTGAAGGAGCTTCACACAATACAACATTACCAGCTATTGGAGTTGAAAGAAATGTAACATTGTGAAGTCCCATCTAAACTACAGAAGAAAAGCTTAGGAGAAGACACAAGAAAAGGTTTTGCTTGAAGTCCTTGAAATACCTCATGAAAGCACATTAGCTGTACGTTTTGCAGAGGCTTCTTGCTTACTCTTGCCATGCAGCTGACAAGGCATGTAAAAGAAGATGGAAACAGATACACAAGCAAGTGAGGGATGGGTTGCAGGATGACCCTGCAACTACCCTCTGCCTAGGTATATGTACTCTACAGAACAGTTTACACCATTATACAGGGGCCAACAGCACAAAACAGAACAGCTTTATTTACCTCTGAACAAGGAAGGATTTTCCTTAGAAAAGATTCAAAGAAGGCAAAGACAGCCACATAAAGCACTCAATCTTTCACAGCTATCTGAAAAACACCCCATGTTTCTCCCACTATGTTCATATAAATTCTCAATTTTATCTAATATTTTGTATATGTAATAGAGGTATGTACACACAGAATTACTCTACAATACTTGTAATTATATTACACTGATGACTCATAAGAATGTGATGATATACAACAGAACACTTCCATTTTTCAGTTTTCAATTTAAAACATCCAGAAAATGGCCCACAAAAGTGAGCCTTAACACAACGCTTGGTGTTTCAATGAAACATTCAGATATTCTGAAAAAGTAGAATTAAGGTTGCCTGAGGAACACTAAAATGCTCTCATCTTAGCAATACATTACGATGCTGTCTACAGTGAGACAAACAAGTATCAATCTTTCCACGAGAGTTTGCTCTGTTCAGCACAGAAAAGAGACAATGGTTAATGGTCCCTGCTTGCATTCCTTGCATTGCTGAACATATACCCCAAGTGCTCCTCGCACTGAGCAATATTCAAGCTGAGCTCTGAAGGCACATTCTTTCTTTTATGAGCTTCTCAATGAAGCATTCGGTTCCACAATATTTAAATGTTTGCAAAATATTAGACTTATTTTTTTTCTTCTTCTGCATGTCTTTGTAATCTAGGCAAGTATTAGTGCCTCCTGTATTGAAGCTGGAACTTGCACTTTAAGATCAAAAGCATCTATTAATTTTGCTCCGAATTTGACATACCTGGGGCCTGATATTTCTGAGCACCAAGTATGTCATGGGGTTTAATGTGTTCAAAGTACAGCTCCCTATTACCACAGCTGCAGCTGTGAGTGCTCGACAGTTCGGCAAATCAGACCCCATGGTCTCAAGTCAGGCACTGGGACAATAAAAAGCACACAGTGAGTGGCCACATGAGAAAAAATTAAGTTCAAAGATGTCGCTACACTCAACTAGGAACTTTTTTCCTCAGGAAGGAAGAGATGGCAGAGCAGCATTCAAGGGCACAGACTGTTCTCTCCTGCTGTCATTAAAGGCACCCACATTTCATGCTTTCCAACTACTGCCTTAGTGAGGCAGACATTTGCAAGAGCAGTATCCTCCACCAAAGTAGTTCAAATTCATCCACAGACGGATGATTATCCTGGAAACTGAATCAGATGTGGTCCTTCATAGGAGAAGAAGCAAACTCAGCAATGTCCTTTGCTTCCTAAACACTCCTAACCTCCCCTTGCCCTGTTCCGCCCAGGATGATGGCTTTCCAAACATGAAGGTTTCTCTCTCTGTCTCATTGAGACACAGCATGAAAATTTCAAGGGAGCAAGCCTCCTGTGTCCTGGGGAAGTGCTGATGGATGCCTACAGCCCTGGACTGAACTGCAGAGAGCCTGACTCAGCCACATCCACCTCAGTGAGCACTGGAGGAGTCCAGCTGACAGCAAGTCAAGGAACCAGAGAGCCCACACTGCAAGCTTGCAGAGGAAACTAGAGCTAAACAAACCCCTGGGGATGAATGTGTCTGAACCCTCCACCCCAGTAGTCCTTTGCTTCACTCACAGCCTCTGAGAAACACAGTACTATTTACTGAACACAGACACACACTTCTTGTATGTCTTTTTGCCTGGCCCCAAAGCAACAGTCTCCTTCAATGAGCACACAAACCTGCAGATAAGGTGGGCTAAAGATATAATTAGCCTTCACTAGAAGTTAACTCAAAACTACAGCAGTACGTAATCTGAAGCCCACTGAAGTCAACAGAAAAAAAAAACAAACATGAAGACCTCAGTACAGTTCCTTCCTCACCAAGTATCACCTCATTCCATGCACAGAGCAGGGGCATGGAAGACAGACCACTGTCTCAGCAGGGATAGAGAGATGTGCCCAAGCGTGTTTTCTGTCTGTGTCAGTATCACAACAAATCAGTGGGAAAGATCTGACCTTCATTCAGTGAGTTTTGTGTCTTCCTTATGGACTACATGAAAGGAAATACTCTGATAAGCATAGAACATATATGAAAGGATACTGCTTTGATTAGATGGTATTTTAATTCACTGCTAAAATATTTAAATGAATTATCAGAGAAGAATATTTATCTGCTTTCCTTTCTGGAATATAAGAAGAATCATTTCTCTTGCTCATTTGAAGAATTGCAATTTAAGTCCCCTTATTAAAGAGATTCCTTTCTCTAAAAAAGTCACTAGTTCTCTAGACAATATTCCTTTTTCACAGTTGGTAATTAATCTCTTGTTATGCACTGAATTTAATTTTGTAAAGGTAGTGCCACTGACACCTAAAGAAATGAATGATAAAGGAAATTTTAGACCCCTCCTAATTCTATAATTCCTATGTAATGACAATTAATAAAATAGTATTTTCCACTGGAATTTTTTTAAGCACTAGATAAACGGGATGCTGTGCTTTTAAGATTAACTCTCACTACCAAATTCTGACTTTTATAGCTATCAGAAATATAATTAAAAGAACAATCTTTCTACAAAATAAACATATAGATAGTTTTTAATTATATCTTTTTTCTTTACAGTTTGAAAATTGACAGCAATTGCTATAGAAACTCATAACCGGTCTGGTAATTTTTGCCCTGCATTCATGTAGAGAAGTCCATCTTGAATATCAGTCCCACTTGTCAATAGAGGAGAATCTGAAATAAATTAACGTTTCGTTTTACAGGACAGATACTAATTGGGTTGTTATTTTGTCACTGTGTAAATTTTCAGTGACCTTTCCAAAAAAGAAAGAACAAGTCAATAGAAACTGTTTCTTCTTGACTTTCTCCACCCCCTTTTAATTTTTATTTTTTTAAACAGCCATCTGGAGTTTCTTAATCCCTTTCCAGAAACATATAGTGTCCTTTTTTTAGTATTTTTTTAAGGTAGAAAGAATATGCAAGGCAGTTTTGTTCTTTTTTCAGATTTTGCATTTTACTTTAATGGAGCTTTTCTAAGTTTTTTTTATGGCAACTACCATATTCCATATTTACGGCAAATATCATCAAGTTTTCCGACACAAATCAGCCTTAGATCTCGCCTGCCTCCTAACTTTCTGGAGTTGAAATGGAAAAAGAAAAAGCAACAAAACAAAAACACAGAGGGGTCACCTTTCAACAGCTGATGCACATTTGTACATCTTGCAAGGAAATATCTGAACACATAATCAGTTTATCTACACATACCCACTGAAACTCACTGAATAACAGCATTTCTAAATAGAAGTTATGTCAGCATAGCTGTGGATAAAGACTGAATCAGCTGAAATCCTATGACTCACTGTATACTCTACCACCACGGGCTCTGAACCTTTCCCTCTGCTGGGCAAGGGATCTTGCTAATATTAAAGGCAATGGAAACCCACAGCTGTTTTAAAAAGTGGCATGACCAGCTCTAGGAATCCTCTGCCTCTCTCCTGAAAGCCAAATTGAACGCACATGCATGCAGCATGGGAAGCAAACAGGAGGAATTAAAAGTCTGAGTGCAGTTCCAGAGCCACGACCTCACCAGGATTACAGGCATGATAGGACAGCTCACTTCACTGCAATGATAGATGGGTACAGGCTCTGCTGGGAGCAATTTAAAACGTGACTGAACAAAGCCCAGGGCAAACTGTTCTGTCTGGATTTGTTCTGAGCAGGGGGCTGGACCACAGAGCTTAGGAGATCCCCTCAGACATATATGGTTCTGTGAGGATGGCTTTGTGTGTGTGTGTGCTCATAATTTTTTATAGAAAAATCATGCTCTGTCTTTGCTAAGGAGGAATTTTCAGCTAGGAGAAAGCCCAAAGTACTAACCTCAACAGAAAACTTCATACATAGAAATTACACACGATTCCAGTGGGCTTCAAAATAAAAGGAGCTTGGAAGATTGTATCATAACATTGCAGAAAAAAAAAAAAGAGGCAAAACATGGCAGTGTGATTTTCTTTCTCAACAGATTAAATTTTAAACTAACACACCCTGAGGTCATTTACATGCAAACCCCCTGTCAATTCCTTCTGCAGTGAATCGTTAAGCATGTTATTTTGGCTTTTTATATGGCAACATCCTTAAGCAGCATCTTTGGCTTACCTTCCTCATGAAACCACAATCAGAAGAACTTCTATAAATGTCACTTGTTATTTATGGAGCACTTCATCATTTCAAGGCAAAGTGGACAAACAAGTTAATATTTAACACAGCTCTTGGGATTATGGCACCATTTCACAGATGAGAAAGAGAAGGGCTGCAAAATCTCCTTTAAGAGAAGCTGTCTGATTTTGGGTGCTCATTCCTGGGCTTCTGGGGATTGTGAGACCTAACAAGTTCCTGCCATCCATTTAGCCAAACTGTCTAATAATTTATTATACAGTCAAAGAACTCTTCATCTTAGACTTAGAACCCACTATTCAACAGGGTTTTTTTCTTTAAATGAAAACAAAACTCCACACATGGACTCACACAGTCCTTTATTGCAGAATATTGCAGTGGGATCCTTGCAGTCAACAAGATTTTAGGGGTTCCCACAAGTTACTAAAGATACCATACGTCCAATTACGCAAGACACTGACTTTTGCAAAGGATCAGCTAACATGGTACACTGCTGAGCTTCACATCCTATAAAATCTACATAGACCCTAAAAACAATGTTACACAGTATTTTTTTCCTTCTTTTCTTAGATCTTTAGAAATAATTATTTGTATTTCGCTTTAATATTTTGGAAAGCGGAAACCTGTGCCAAGAATACAATATTTCCTCTCATGATTCTGATATAATTCACTCAAATCAAGTAGGTCCTGATAAAAAACCCGAAAATTTAATTGAAATTAAATATACGAAATAATAGGAATTATCAAATCAACACATAGGTATATAAAACCATTTAGACCAAAGCGGGATTACATGCTGCAACTCCTCCATTACTAGTAAGAGATTGGAAAATTGATAATGCAAAGCAGAAAACTCCTCTGGAAGGCAACCTCACCATCTGGCTTATCTCAAACCCAAAGGGAATTAAACAATAAAAGATAATAATTTTCCAGCAGTGATGGAGCAGTGCAGTGTGGGGGACAAGAACCAGGCACAGCTGAGAGACTAATGTTTATGAAGCATTTTTGTAGCACAGTTCTTTATGTCTTCTTGCAAACATCAAGCCTTAGGGAAGTGCTACAATTAACCTTGTCTTATAAATGATGAAATTTGAAGTATACTAGTCATTTCCTCAAAGAAACCAAGTGACCAATTAACTAAGTGAACAACACAGTTCAGAATTATTCATTTCTAGAATTGATGTCAGAATCATAAAAATATACTTCAACAGAAGTTTCTGTACTCTGCCCCAACTTTGTGAAGCTTTTGAACTTCCAAATGTATTAAATTCCACATGGTGATGCTGCGTTAACAGAACCTTAATTATACAGTTTTAAATTACTTCATCTAATCAATAACCTACTAATACTGTTTTGGAGGAATTTGTTCTGACAAACTGAAAACAAGCAAGAATCCAGGATTTGCATTTAAAATTCTTAAATAGTCCATTTTATCAGAAGAGACTTTACACTTCCTTATGAATCTCAAGATTACACATATATTGAAAAGCTACATTTAATAAAATATATGATTGTAAGTTGCAGTATACTGTCTGTGTGGGACAATAAGCACCATCAGGTTTATGCCTTATCAGCAAACTGCTAAGCAAAGAAAGATACAGAATATTTGGTTACCACATTTCTTTCTGTAGGTTTTCCCCTTGTGTTTCTCTGATACAAATACTACTAGCCATGAGACAGAAGAGTGAGATGGAGCCCTCCTCAGCTGGAGCACAGAACTTGATAACCTTCCTTTCATCATCTCTCTCCCATTAACATACTTTCAAAATATGCATACCTCTAAGAATGCAAACCACAAAATCCTATAAAATTCTTATAGTTGCACAGACATGACTTAGGATTAAATTATTATAAACACAATAGAATGATCACAGTTTCATTTTACTTGTCAGTGTCTAAGATGTATTGCACACAAGTTGCATGTAATTATAAGAGGTTTTTAGCTTCTAAGCACTGTTTTCATCATGACTGCTTGCTTTCCTGAACATTTTAAAATGTCATCAGCCTTTAGAATACAACCAGATTAATCAAAGTGTCCTTGGATAATTATCACATGAAGTTTGCATATATGTTAGCATAAGCTTTCTTTCTACAAAATATGTGTAATTCCTCCAAGCCAGGTAAGATGGGATAGTCTCTAAGGCACAGCGATCCTTAGATGAATATAAATCCTTCCTACTTTTTGTTGTCACAATAGAAACATAAGCTCTTCTGCCAAACTCCAAGAAAGAATCACCACTAACAGCAAATTTCAGTATGTATTCATTTTGACTTCTTAAAAATCAAGTTAAATAAATAGAGCTTGCCTATGCAGAAATGCATTCAGCTTTTAAAACTAGTATGTGTTTTTCACAGGTAAAAAAAAGCTATAGAAAAGGATAAATCCTCCTTTTGGATTTAAAATAAATCCTCTACATATCTATGCAATCTAGAATCAAAATAAATAAGCTTACGGATTCATGTAAAGAAGCTCTACTCTGAAACAGGCTTCCAGTTTATGTGCAGTCAATTGGCCAGAAGTGGAACACGCATGAAGGGCAGAACAAAAGATACCCAAGCACAAGAGCACAAGATGGAAAGCAGAAGGAGAGGTAAAAAGGGGAAAAAACACCTCCCCACATTTGCACAGACTGGACTGCATAACAAGCTCAGCTGGTGTGAATTAGTATAAAAGCTCCTCCAACACCAGCGAAGCTGTGCCAATTCAGACCAGATGAGATCTAAGCTGTCACTAGCCAAATGGCAAAAGGATAAAAAAAAAAAATCAGCCCAGTTCTTATTCTTATTTATTTCAAAACATATCATTGGCTTCACTGCTACTGTTCCTAGTTTCCTGCAGCATAAGTAGGAGCAGAATCAGAAATACTACGTTTCCACAGTTCTGTATATGAACATCTACTGACTGCACAACCAGTTAAGCTATCCAACACCGTCCTGTAACAACACCTTATTTCAGATTCACAAAAAACACCAGAAAGTCAGGACAGACAAAGAGCTGTAATTTTTGTTAGAAGCCCTATGAATGACTTTGGAAAATTTCACCCTTAAAGAAATAAAAAAAAATCAAAGGTTGTAAGCACATAGAGCAAACCAAGAAGAGCAAAACCAGGCCAGCACCAACACCTTCCCCAACATGAGGAGATGAAAGGAATTTTGGACCAGCAGCTGCACTTTGTCCCTCTCCAACTTCTCAGCAGAGTCCAGCCATGATGCAGTTCTGCACAGCTGACATTAACCTAATCACAGCACAGAAAGGAAGTTGAACTCAGTAAAATCACTGGTCACAATGTTCATGCCTTGTTTTAGCTTTAGTCAAAATTTACAGTACTTTCAGACAATCCTTTCAGATGATCAAAGTTGCCGTTTCCTCTCCTTGCCTTGCTGATAGAGACTGCAAGGTTGTCTCTGTGGTGCACAAAGGCTAAAGGCACCTTGGCCACCTCCTGAACAAGCTAATTCAGCTTCCTATTCAGGTCAACAGCAAGCTCCAGAAAGAACAATTTATCCCACTTCTTTCTTGCTGAGGTACACTAGTCAGCTCTGCTGCAGCTAGTCTGGGGCCAACACATACTGAGGATTTACTCATCTGCCAAGACTGCAGAACACACCTGCCTCTTCCAGTGACCCAAAACCTGGTGTGCTATTCCCCAGTCTTCAGCTCCTACCACTAATCTCAAGATAAACTAATCACCACGTCAGCTTTATTGAACCAGCATAAACTGGCAAACCTGCCAGCTATTATCACAGAATCACAACTGTGTACTGATCCTCACAAATTTTTGACCTCAAAATTCACAGTCACACAGACGTGCTATGATAGGAAAACTGCAGTGCTGCCTTTATCAATCTCTCCTCCCTTTGAATCCACACAGTTGAAGTAAGAAAGGAAGGTGAATTTGCACAACTGCACGTCTAGCAATGCACACAAATAGTTATGAAGATGTACTGTTGTCTGCCCTTAAATTGCTCTGCATTCTGTGATCATGAAGACCGCCAGAAATACCAAAAGACTGCCAGAGTGAAATGTAGCCAAAAACCTTCATGCAAAACATCTCCCATTCCCTGCAGGCGCCACTGGAAAGAACAGATACTTTCACCTGCATTGTAAAGTTACTCTGGTTTGCCCATATGTTACAAAAAAGAACACAGTACTGGGAGATGATAAGAGGAAAAAAAGTATTACGTTGCAGGAAGACTGCTGATAATATCAACTTTGATACTCTTTGCCTGAGCCAAGAAACATTCTCTTGGGTACTCAATATCACTATGGGGCCCTTCTATGTATTTGCCATGGCTGATACACTTGCTTTCACACCTCTATAAATTTGATTCAATAATAAAAAGTAAGACAAGTGTAAATCATCAATAAAGATTTAAAAGTATCCCAAAAGCTTACACTGGTCTCTTAAGGTAGCATAAGTGTAGGTTTCACTGGTGAAATAAAGACACAAGGCCATCACTCACGTTGTTAAATGGTGCTTGTCAAAAAAAAGCCAGGTCTGATTATTTCAACAATAGCAGCCAAATCCATCTGGTGCTCAGTGACCATCCAGAAATCACTTACAAGCTTCAGAGGACTGAGTTACTATTGCACATCCTCCAGATATATACACAAAATCATTACTAATCAATTTTTATTTTGCAAGAAGTTTTCTTTGGCCTTCTAACCTTAAAGCTTAGCTGAGTGACAACAAGGGTTTGTTGATGAATTCAGAGTAAGATGGTGCTAGGGGGTACTACAGAAGCCAACCGTAAACACTCTGCACCCAGAGCTATCTTGGTTCTAATTTTATGAGATTTGATTTTACTGTTCAATAAAGTGTCTTCCACCAGGTGTGCTTTTGGGGGAGCACGGACACAACAAAAAGCAGCTGCACATCATAGCAGCTCTGGTTTCATAAGCCTGGTGGTTTCAAAATTCAAAATCTTTACTTTTGGACATTAGCTCAGCTTCAGTCCTGCAACTAGAAGTGCCCAGCAACTGGGCATCATTGAAACTGAGAAGGGTATAACTGCAGAGACCTTGCAGAAGTAGGACCATAATGATTTGTAATTATCACACTCAACAGCAGAGCCGATCACAGTGGAACATACAAATATCAAAGCACCAAAGGAAAGAATTCTCTGAGGAACCTCTTGAGATCATCTAGTTCAATGGCCCTTGTTCAAGCTTGGCCACCTAGAGCTGCCTGCCCAGAACTGGGTCCAACTGGGTTTTGAGTATCTTTACGGGTATCTTTATGAAAGACCTCAATAGCAGTCAAAAGCAAAGCATTACTCTACACAGCTCTCAACTGCTCTTCCATATCAGCACAAAGAAGAGACAAAAATATTTTTAATCCATCCTTCCTCGCAAAATAGGCACAAACTAAAGTTTCAAAAGAATAAACAACAACGGTTTTGAATGGGGGAGATGGAGAAAAAAACATGAGCAAACCTGCAGATAACCTAAGTCCATGGATTTATAAGATGCGTGTTGCTAAACGTGTGTTGATTATTTGCTTAATACATCTGGAATGTATTTCCTCATTTATGCAAGAGGATGGTATTGGGTTTTTTCCACACAAAGAAAGATCCTCCACTGGGACTCATAAAGGCAGTAATGTTTTAGGAAGCTACTATTACTAAGAATAGTAGAGATTGTCTTGCATTTTCTTGTTCACAGCTTTATAATTAACAAAGTAAAAATGTAGGCTGTTATGTTTGATGGAAGTTTCCCCAGAGAGATCAAATAATCTACAGCAGCAACAGCTTTCTATAATTCTGAATATAATTATAAGAGTGAATTTCTTTTTATGTGGTAAACAGTCATAGTTAAGTAGATGGGTCTTAGCAATTGCCTCTCGCATTTCTAAGGACACCTCCACAAAAGTGGGGTTGTTCTCTGCCACATCTTAGGACACTTACTAAAGTAATACTGTTAATGATACTGGGGTTCCGCAGGGTTCCATCCTCGGCCCAGTCCTGGATGCAAGACTTGAAGGAACATGAAGTAAGTTTGCCGACCATACTAAATTGGGAGGAGCTGTCAACTCCCTTAAGGGCAGAGAGCACCTTCAGAGAGACCTCGACAAATCAGAGAGATGGGCAATCACCAACCACATGAAGATTAACGAGGGGAAGTGCCAGATTCTGCACCCAGGATGGGGCAACCCTGGTTCTGTGTATAGGCTGGGGAATGAGAGGTTGGAAAGCAGCCCCATGGAAAGGGATCTTGGGGTTCTGTTCGATGGCAAGTTGAACATGAGTCAGCAGTGCCCTGGCAGCCAGGAGGGGCAGCCGTGTCCCGGGGGCATCAGGCACAACATCGCCAGCCAGGCAAGGGAGGGATTGTCCTGCTCTGCTCTGCACTGGGGCGGCCTCACCTCGAGTGCTGGGGGCAGTTTTGGGTGCCACAATATAAAAAAGACATTGAGCTATTAGAGACTGTCCAAAGGAGAGCCACAAGGATGGTGAAAGGCCTTGAGGGGAAGCCATACAAGGAGCAGTTGAGGTCACTTGGTCGGTTCAGCCTGGAGGAGACCGAGAGGAGACCTCATTGCGGTCTGCAACTTCCTTGTGAGGAGAAGAGGAGGGGCAGACACTGATCTCTTCATTCTTGTGACCAGTGACAGAACCCGAGGGAACGGCCTGAAGCTGAACTGGGGGAGGTTTAGGTTGGATATCTGGAAAAGGTTCTTCATCCAGAAGGTGGTTGGGCACTGGAACAGGCTCCCCAGGGAAGTGGTCACAGCACCAAACCTGTCTGGGTTCAAGAAGCACTTGGACAATGCTCTCAGTAATTCTTGGGGTAACCTGTGCCAGGAGTTGGACTTGATGACCCTCGTGGGTCCCTTCCAACTCAGCACATTCTATGATTCTATGAATAATTCATGCCATATTAACAAATGCATGTTTATAGTCTGGGGTACTTTATATCAACACTACAATGCTGAATCTGGCATCAGCACTGCAAATTTAAGGAACATTAATCAGAAAAACAAGGACTGAACAAACTAGTATCCAGAAATATGTTTTTCCAAAATTTGATCCTTTTTACCATAAAAAAATAAAATAAGATCTCTGCTATGCTTAGTGGAGCTGACTGTGTGATCACATACACAACAGTGCATATTTACATAGATAGGTAGATAGATGTCTACACACCATACAAAGACACTCAGCCTTTCTAAACTAATATTTTTTGAGTTATAAAGAAAAAGTTTTTTAGTCCAAATGGCTGATAAGAACTAAGCATGCTGCTGAAACACACTTGGGATCAAGGCTTAGGAGAAGTGCTTTAGACAATAACAGTACAGTACAATAGCTGAAAGGAGCAGCCTGAAGAATAATGCCAAAAAAGGACAGACAATACTCAGCTCCTGATGGCCTAAAGTAACAGCAAACATCAGGCCATGCCCCAGGCCTTCGAGGTATGAATTGAGGCTACCACAGAGCAAGAAAGTGATGTCAGCATTTCTCCCTCAATGCTGCAGGGGCATATGCTCCTACAACACTCAGGATCAACATCAAAGATGCCCAACATCTGCTATGGTTACAAATATCACAGAAGCTCCTCTCAGCCTGTATCACTTAAAGAAGATTAAATTTTCTGTCTTAGCCACACATGGCTGAAAAGCTCCTCCACCACTACAGCTCTTCTTCACAGAGAAAAATCTTCCTACACAATAAGATTCTACACCCTGAACATCCTTCCACCTTGAAGCTGTATCACCTGCCCTTCTGCTGACTCCTGCACTTTCTCTTTCATGATACACCTAACCTAAACCCAAACTACTGTCTGAGTAGGAGAGAGGTGGTGGCACAAGCTGACAGCACAGACATTAGATAACTGTATATCAACACTTTTCATTTTGCTTGATCCCTCTACTCTTTGACAAAGAGGTACAATAATGAAATTGGATAATACAAAAGCTATCAAGACCTCCCAGATTTTCAGACATATAAAAACCTATAAACACACATAAAACTTAGAAGTACACTCTTTAAAATGTAATACAAAATCTAGATACATAAACATATTTCAAAAGAAAGATAAATCACCTCTTGTTCGCATTATTTTCAAAGAAGTTTTGGATTTTGGCCCCTCAGAAAGAAGAATCTTTTAATTAATGGCACCAGTAGTAGAAATCAAATATTAAAACGTAAGGCCTTCTGATCTCTACCTCTTTTAAGTACTAACAGCTAAAAAATCAGGAGCACATAAGAATGAGATGGTACTGCAGGATTCCAGTTACATGTGTCCAGTAATGTCCAATGCAGTTGCACTGCCATTACCACTAAGACAGTTACTCATTACTCATTTTCACTACTCAGGTTTATCACCACACAACAGATACAAAATGCAAGATTTTCTTGCGTGAGTTTCTTCTGTTGGAAATGAAGGAAGCATGTATGGTTCTGTTCATCTTTCCTGCCCTGATTCTCATTTGGGAAGCAGCTACAAAAACATGACAGCCTCGAGGCTCCCTCATGTTTTAATCAGCTTCTGGCACAAAACTTGATGACATAACTAAATGTAAACATTTTTGATATGGTCAGGTGTGAAACAATCCAGACCAGAAGAGAGGTGGGGGACAATCCTGTAAAACAATAATGCAGAGAAGATAGTAAAGCAAGGCAGTCAGATTCTGCCTTGATCTTACTCTTGGGACCAAATGTCATGGGTAAAGAAAAGAAAGAGCTACACTCTCACAAGTATCACTTTACTTGCTGTCTTCTTCTGTGAGATAAACCCTCTGTTTTCCCTGAGCTCCATTTAGGACAGTAGCCACAGAGGAGGACACAGCTGTCAGGCAGTACTGTATTTGCAAACAGATCCCAAAGACCACACATTCAAAAGTCTCTTCTCCCCAGGTATTCTAGAAGAAATATTTTGACGTTTCAGACACTATTTTGTTTTGTTTAAGACTAAACTTGTAAGAGAAAAAAAAATGCATCAAAGGTAAACAATCATCAGATTTGCCCTTCTTTAATTGGGAATATCTGTGAACAAAACTTACGGTGCAGTGTTCTTGCATCATCTGTGAATGTTTGAGTGCATGCAGTTATGCTTCTGAAACAGTGTGAATAAAGGATGTGACTAAAGAATGGAAGAGGAGAAGAGAGTATTCAGCAAACACCTAAGGAAACCATCACATCAAATTCTGATTCATCTGTAAAGGAACTACGCTACACTGAAAAGTATATTTATACATTTTGTCTTAATTAAAAATGTTCTTAATATTGTAACAGAAAGTGTCTGTGCTCTTCTGTTGACAGCAGCTGTGCACATTATACAGAGACTAGAACTGATGTGCCCGACCTGCAGAGTTCAGTACATTTTGGTTTTTTTGTTAACCTGTTATTCACAGTTATGCTGGGTTTGAAGCATTAACGAGTAATAAAACCAGCAACCAAACAGCAGCCGGGATCAGTGGTCATTCACACATTCATTGATACAATAATTTCAGCATGTTCAGCAGAATACATGAAAGCACAAATTTATTTAATAAGAACATTCACCACAGTTTTTGTATATGAAAAATGGTTTAGCAAAGGACTGAAATCTTTCTGGAAACCTCAGGGCTTTTTTTTTTGCCCCTGAGACTGCAATGTAGCTAATTTATTATACATATCTTGGCCAATACTTACATGAAAAATGGAAAAAATGCCATCTTGGTAGGAATCAGGAAATAATTTTACTATTCCACCATCCTTACAAAACTGTCATACAACACCAATGCTGTCAATCAACAGTGTCAAATTTTGAAAGCATCTCTTTTTTTTCTGATTGGTTAGTACTACTGCATTTTACAGAAAAAGGTTAGCCAGGTCAGATTTCAAAGACGACCAGCTCTTAAGATAATCTGAAACTTCAAGCAGCAGAGAACAGAGACTGTTAAAGAGCGTAGCCTGCAAAATAAAATCCTTTGTTGAGAATACAAAGCCTTTTTTCAGCAGGAAAAATGACAAAAGCATACATTCTTTAAATATACATTTTGCCTCTTAGTTTTACTCCACAAAGCTGCTCTTCAGCACCAAGAGCACAGCCAGTAATTTGTTGTTACAACCTGTCTTTCCTGATACGGTCTTGCTTTCGAACTTCTAAAAGTGTTTTAAATTCCCAAATAGTCTCGTCCCACTTAATGCAGTCTGTTCCATTTTTGGAACATAATTACTAAAAATAACTTTAATTAGCATTATATAACAGAAATGAAAAAATAATCAGAAAATTCAAAAGAAAAAGCTCTGTAAATTTTGGGCATTGACTGAGAAACAGTATAGCTGATCCATCAACAATCTCTGAAGCAAACTGCCTGACGAGCAATATTAATTTCAGAATAAATCAGAAACTGTTTTTTTAATTAAGCATATGAAACTAACAACATTGAATACTGAGGTATGGCAAGCTATGGAATAGGAAGATAAGGGGAAATAAAGAATTAACCAGCTAGCATCAATATATAACACGTCTTTCTCTCTTTCCCATCAAATATCCATTCTGTGTTGCCTTCTCCAAGAGTAAAGAACAGCATATCCAAAGCATTTTCATGCTGTCTTAATTGACATTGCCTAAGTGCTGTATTTCTAGCCCTGACAAAGTGCTGTTTAAATTATTTATTGACTGGATAAAAATGATGAGACCTATCACATTTGAAGGCCCAAATCTGCTTGCACTGCCTCTGACAGCTACATACTAGTACTACAGCAGGTTTGTCTAAGCATTCCTCAGTATATAATGAAAAAACATCCTCCTGATGCCAGGAACTATAATTTTGGAGCAAAAGAACTGCTAACCCTTAGGATTTATTCTATTTGTCGTAATTGATGACTATGATTTGTACTTATGTAGATAAAACGGTGCTGAAGTGATTGGTTAGTTTGGACAACTATCCTTTATCCCTATTAAAATCTTAACCCTTAATAGTTGCTGCAAGTTAATTACCACAATGGGGGCCATCACTCCACTAAGGTCCTTCTTTCAAGGAATGGTAGAGAAGTAGGTCATCCTTCATTTTTCTTGTCCTTTTTCTTCCCCCAACATCATCAACTTTTCTCCTGCTAGTATCACCCATCTTTATCTCCAGAAATACATCTGGCACAACTGAGGATAGTGGTCAAATATTCCAGTCAATCCACTTCCAAGCCTGAAACTAAGACAATGCAATCTGACTCAGAACGCAGAAAATGTCAGAGTGCAAATAAGTTCTAAAGAGCACTTCTGTGAGCAGACACATCATACATGGAGTACTTGTGGATCCCTCCTTATTTCACATATTCCCGAGGGAAAAGTATTAGATATCCTCTATTACCTGATACCATCTCCTTCACAGAATGGCTACAGTGGGAAGAGACCTCTGGAGATTATCTAGTTAAACCCTTCCTGCTGAAACCAGGGTCAGTAAGAGCAGGTTACTCAGAACATTCTATGTCATACAGTTGGGCTTTTAATATCTCCAAAGAGAAAGGTGGAGCTTTTTCTCCACAAATGTGGCATTATGTATTAACATCCTAAATTACCCCCAGCAGTGTGACCAAAGCCCACCAAGTCATGAAATCAGCACAATTTGAGCTGGACCAAGGAAATGACCCAAAGCATGCTAGCCCACTCTGAAGAATAAGCTGCTTGGAACTGCTACTTGATTAACTCATGCAATAATCAGGAGAGATAAAAATACAAGGACCAATAAAGAGAACAATCTATGCTTGTTAGGTAAACGTACAAAGACTCGAACAGGAAGAAGCAGAACTGTAAATAAGTGAAACAATAAAACAAACTCAGTTCTGGCTGACAACTCTACTTCATTTTTTGGTGTCAGAACAAGATTTCTCCCATACTCCTAAAGCTGATGGTTTGTTCTGGCAAGTGCTCTTACTGACGGAATGCTGCTTCAGAAAACTATGCCTCGTTCTGGTTATAGTCAACAATTCATACCTTTACTGAAGGACGTACCGAAAACAAATAGAAGATCAAAGGAAATCTTTGACATCTTTTATGATTGATTGTCTTTGGAGTTTCAGATCATGCCTCTCTTAATTCCCTACTAACTTCGGAAACCTCTTAAAGTAATGATTTTGCTGATGGCAGCACGTGTGAAACTATATTAAGCTTAAAAATACATCTCTTTGATGAATGAAAGGAGACCCTGAAGTGCTAATTCCTCCAGCATTCTTTTCTGCTCATTTACCATTTCTCAAGAAGCTGAGTGAAGAGCAGCTAGGAAACACTGAGTTGTATCACTCTGCGATTCACATTCAGGAAGAGCTTCTGGGACCGTTTGCTTTACATGTTCTGGTTATTTTATTAACATAAACTTTTCAAAAATTAAGCATGGCCATTAGAAGCCAGTTTCCCTTTTCACCATTTCCTGAATTTAGTTACAATTTATAAATACTGTATGTGGGCTCTCTTCAGTAGGGGGGTTCCTTTGCAACTCCAGTTCTTTGGCAGTACAAAGGTAACTTCTTTTGCCTGTGGTAATGCTTTACAAAACACACCATGTGGAAAACTGAAACTTGCACCTACCACATTGCCTCATAATTACACTCAGGAGTTACGGAATACAAAAAGACCAAGACATGTTCACAAGAACTACAAAAATGGGAGTGAAAAGCACAGGGTCAGTCCCAAACTCTATTTCACTTGTTACCTTCTCTTTCCCAGGAAGCTAAAAGAAGCCTACTTGTTAAATCCTCCTAAACAATATATTTTTTTTCCTTTTTCATTATAACCGTAGCCCAGAATGACAACTTTGAATGCAGGACTCATGTTAAAACACATCTTGAAGCACGTACAGGCAGTTTCATGTATACAGCCCTCGTTTTACCGTTTTACACCTTCACAGCTTTTATTTTGGGGTCTGAGTTTTAATTTTAAGAAGCAAAGGGTCTAGGATGAATAGATCCCAAATCTAGAAACACTTCAGCAGGGTAAGTTGTTTCAAATTTCTAAACCAGAAATAAAGAAAATGTCTTTCCATGCTGCCAGCTCACTTAGTTTCACCAAGTCTTTCCATATTTAGCTGAGTTGGGTTTTTTCTCCCAGACTCTGACACAAGAATCTACAGCTTTCAAAGGTTTAAAAAGTGATGTTTAACTCTTGTCACAGTCTGAAGATATGGCTTAGAAGCAGAACCAAAGAAAACGAACCCACGCCTAACATTTTTAAGCAGCTTTTTTAAATTGGCATCATCTGTGATGCCTTTGACTACAACTTGCAATGCTTCTAGAGAGGCAAGGAGCTGGAAGCAGCTGTCTGACCCAGGCAGTAAGCTTCAATTGCCTAGTTTCCTCCAAACACTAAAAATTCAACACAAAAGCTTTTAGTACCAGACTGCACTCGTGAGCAAATTCTGAAAAACTGACATATATTAAAAATAAACAATGTGGAATCTATATGAACTATAGTATTAAATACATACTCAGCTTTTTAGGTTTTGAAGTAAGGAACTAGCAGGCCACAGTTTTCCGCACTGAACTGAGGTCCTGAAAACATTAGAGCTGGGTAAATTGCACACCTGGCAAATGGAGAGGGGAGCAAAGAGCAATACACAGAAACACACAAGAGCTACGAAACTACTCCAGACCACATCACAGACAGCATTTCAACGCAGTGGCTAAAACAACAGCCTCTTCCCTCTTTCCAAAGGCCTGTCACTGGAATATTATCCCAAGAAAAGGGACTTTAAGCACACATGTGTGACAGTGCAAGTTAGTTGAGGCAGCTTTTTAAAAAAATGTTAAATGGCTCTCAAGTGAGTCGAGACATTGCATTCTCTGCCGCTCCAACACTCAGACCATATAAAGCAAATATCACATATGCTTTGCTAAAAACTGTTCAAAAAATCCAGATACTGCAGGTGGTTCTGATTGTCTTTATTACTGTAATGGCCTGGTGGAAAGAGATGTCCCCATACGGGACTGCAGACCTATCTTCCCGAGTACTCCATAAACAAACTCTAAGCACTCCAAGGAGGTTACAGCCTAAACAGATGAGAGGAAAGAAGCATTCTTCATCCCAGTTTTCAGATGAAGAATTGAGTTATAAAATGATACACCACATGCTCCATAATGGCAGTGAGACCCTTTCTATGTGCTACTCGACAGTCCACCAAGGACCATTTATCTCTTGGTGCTCCGTCATCCTTTCCTTTTTAGAAGTGCCTAGGAAGCAAATTTCCCTCCCTTTACAGGAGCAAAACAGCTCCTGCAGCACCAGGGAACCAACTCCCATTAGACACAGAGCATCACAACACTCAAATACCTCAGGACAACTTGCCCTAAATGACCTGAAGTCACATAAAAAAGTCACAGACTTTCTGACTCTTTACCCACAACACTGCTATGGTTTTTGTGCTATTTCATGAGTAACAATTTTCACTCTTGTGAAAGTTAACCTAACTCTTGTATATAAGCTAAAAATTACTGTGTAAATTGTGAGGGGACAGAGGATATGGAAGATGCCATCACTTAGGTGAGCTACAAATAAAAGTACTGTTTGTGTCCTTTAAAGATGGTGCATTTCAAAAAAGGTCAGTATAGTAAAATGTCATTCTTGCAGCATTACCTTCTGCTTTATTTTTTGCCATTTTGCATTTGTCCCATGCCACTGATGTATTCTGTTTAAAAGTTTAAACACTGCCAAAACATAGCCACACTCAGCAATCCAAGAAAAAAACAAACAAAACTTTTACTTAGAGACAGTTTTAAGATCTGAAAGGATTATACAAACAACCTCTTTGCTTGTTTCTGTACCTTTGATGATTTGTCTGCACGGAAAGGTAGAAAAAATTCTAAAATAAATGTTCCAAAAACAAGTCAAATTAAAAAGCTAAGCATTCAATGATTTACATTTAGCTTGTTGCTTTGGAACTGCTTCTGCTGAGGATTAAAATCCATAAATTTCAGGAGAATTACTCTTGATTTTCAAGCATGCAAATTGAATAGCTGCATCCAAGATTATCTTTGATCCCTCTGTTACTAAGTACGACTATTTTCTTCATCAAGAACACAAGAATTTCTGGATCCTACTCTGACAGTAGTTTTAACTTCTTACAATCCATTAAAAAATATCACAAAAACAGCAAATTTGCTTTCTGAAAACCAAGCTGCAGTAATTAGGCATATAATTTCTAAATTGGAGTCAACTTCAGCAGGATATGGGGAAATAGAAAGAAGAAAAGCAATTTGATTCCAAATGAAGCAATGTCAAACAAATTATTGGGTGGACAGATTTCTAAATACTGCATTCAAATATTCAAATTCTCTATTATTGGGAAATGCAAAATGTAGTGACAAAAAAGAGTTTTCTGAATTTTTTTTAAAGACATATAATTTCTCCGATCCCAAACTGAGACAGATTGGTACATTATACTGAGCATTTAAGAGATATTAAGGGAATTGAAAGAATTTTCAATGATGCTGGTGACATTCATTTTCAATGTTAATAACCTATTTACTATGATAGCAGCTTAATAAGCTTTTAACTGGCAGAAGTGGAATTACACTGCAATATGGCATATTAACATTATGAAGAAAAAACCCCACAGTTCCTTGCCCTCATCATTCAAATATCTTTAATCTTTATTTTAGGGAGACAATTAGGAGATATTTTCTCTCCTCTTTCTACCTATGCATGAAAATTCCAATCCCATTTGTTAGGATCCAAAATCTACTTGGGCACTGCAACAGGTGCAACCTGCCTGTTATCTTTGCAAACCTACAATCCAGAGTAGCCTTTTCTGTCTGGTTTTCCCTCTGCACAAAGCCACAAACACTAAATGTCACTATTACGGGACATATAGGAGTCTCAAGCTATACAAAATAACAAGTCTATCCCTCTCCACTAGAATTTAAGTGTTAATTCGTGCCAAGCAAAAAGTCCACCTATCTTTGAAATCCTGACGTATGTAACATGGCTGGATCAAGTCTCCCACTTTTCTTATGTGACTTGCTCTTACTGTTTTACAAATCTTGTTGCAAAAGATGAAAGTACAAGGAGCATCTCTGTAAGACACTACCACCATCTACTTCACCAACACAGACAGAATGTTCCATTTTACTGTAGACAGCCTATCACTTCTGCCAACTGTCTAAAATATCTCTGCCACAAAGAGAAACCACTGTACAGAAACCACTACATTAACTGCTTTATTTATGGGAATATCTTGGGGTGATCAAAAATAACATTTTCCCCTACTTGCTTCCTAGGTGCAACGCAGCACACATACCATGTAGGGAATGCTAGAAGCATGTAAGCCAAATGCTTCCTCTTAAACTGAAAAAGAAACATCTTTCCTTGTCCTGTAAGTGCAATCACTTAATTCCACAAAGATTTTTGGAAAGTATTTCAGGAGAGAACTAACAGGGGTTCATTCAAACTGGCATTTCAGTAGCTGTATCTTAAAACGAAAAATATCGATCCAATTTAAAATGTTTGAGCATTAGACATTTGCATATCCTACCTGCTTGTACATTATACTAATTTAATGCTAGATTAGCGTATTTCTAATTTATTTTCCATGAAATTTTAGAGCATATTACCAAAGTTAGTAAGGTCCTGATGCAAGTTCCCTACCTGGTGAAGCTTGACGTGGAACGTTTTCTAAATGTTCTACATCAGAGAATGTTTCTGAACATATTTTTATATGTATCAATACTATAAATAAAAGGTACTTGGCTGACAGACTCCCTTTACCAGGACCCCCTGCATATTGCAGAGAGCCCATACATTCAAGATAGGCATGAGGACAGCTTCCAGTATCACTCTGGTTTTGCAGCAAGAAAAAGCTTGATTTGGTTTTGGCCTCCCTGAGGAAAACACAAAGGGTATCAATCACTGCCAGTTGTTCCCTGGGGACTGGTGATATGCCCAGCCTGTAAATATAAATGCATTTCACATAGGTCACTAAACAGTACCCAGACAGTGATTTTTGGTCACTACCTACCTGGGCCAGGTGCAGACTGGCCTAAGGGTGAAAGGCTCTAGACCCAAGTATTAATCCCCTGAACCACTGACTCCCCTGGCTCCTTACTTGTCACAACCCTGATATTTATCAGAAAATTGAGAGGAATCAATACAACAAACAGGAAAGGTGTTGATATTTCCAATTTCATTTTTAATTACAGAAAATCTCTGGCAAGGTTACAAGGCCTTTTTGCACCATAACAAACTGTTACTCCTCTAGGGCTTAAATTCACACTGAGGAAAGAAAAAAAACATCATCAAGTTTTGATTACACAGACAATGAAAAAGACAAATGCCACAGCACAGGTGACTGGACACTACAGCTTTGTGCCTTGCACAGCCACATTGCATTGGATCCAAAGCAGTAATGGAAATTCTCCAGGGCATCAGAACATGCTTGACAGTCCTTCAAGTCCTTCACTCCTACTGCCTATCCTTGTCCAGCCAGAAGTCAGGTTTTCTCAGTTTCCCAATGGAAGAAGGTCTATGGCATATTTTAGAGTAATCTACGTTATTCTATCAAATCATAGGTCTAGAAAACTCTGAAAGCTACTATTAAAGATATCAAAATAGGCACTGAGCTGAGTTGTGATTTAAATCCTTTCTAACTGCAATATAATTATTCCAATGATATATACCTCAAACAAGACAGTTAAACTACTGCAAAGCCATTATAAGAGATGCTGAAACAAGGACAGGCATAGGAAAATGAGCCATTACATTTTTAGGACTAAATCTACAGCAAGAGTTTGCTCAAGGGTTGAAAGAACTTCTTAAGTTGCCTCATGGTGAACCAGCATCAGTTTCAGGGCTTTTAACCCAAGAAGTCTTGACCCTCTGTGGCTCCTGGGTGCTAGGAAGACCCCTGGACCTCCTTGGGGAAACACTCACCAACCCAATCTCTGTTTCATTTCCCTCCTGCTCACAAAAAGTAGACGCCAAAGCTATGTTCTTGAGAAGACATGGGCACTGATTGCACCCCAAAGGAGGTAAGCCATGCATTAGTCCTCTTGCTTCCCCATCCACTCAGAGAGCAGGTGTGACTCACATAAGGCCAAAGAGAAAGACCTTGCTATGCTTCTCAGAGCAAGCAAGCTGAGCAGGGCACCAAGATGAGCTGCCCAGGAGGAGCATCAGGAGTTCCAATCACTTTTTTTATGGAGAGGTGTGCCTCACTCTGTCCTTTCTGGCACTAGAAACCTTCTCCCCAGCATCCTGGGAAAAGAATTCTGGTTCACAGCAGCAATGAAAGATGAGGAGAAAAAGAAATACAGCAGAAAATGAAAGGCTACGAAAGTTGTGGCACAGACAGGGAATGAGGAAATTATCATAGCACCTGAGATGAAATGAACTAGCTGTAATGTGAAAGGACAGAGATAAAAGATACTACAAGAGAAGCTAGCACAGCAGGAGGCATTGATGCCATTGAATGGATGGAGTCAGTCAATGGATGTCTAATCAGGTTGTTAGCCTCCTATGACAGAGATGGGATACACTACATAAGACCCTAAACATAAACTGTTTAAAACCTTCAGACAGAAAGAGACCCAGTAGAGAGATATGCCACAGTTTCAGGCAGTCTGGGTAAAAAAAAAAAGAAAAAAATATTTCACCACTAAACAAATTACATAAGTGCAAGGTTGCAAAAAGAAAAAAAGTATTAACACAAATTGGTTTAGCTGTACAAGATTTATCAAGTTAAAATAAAGTATGTTTTCAGGCTACATTCATTCGAGCTTCATTTGTATCAAGAAAGGCACTGAAATAATCAAATTATGGAGCCCCAAAAGCATTTAATAATCACAAGAATGAAGCAGATGCACTAATAAAATTAACATTAATAAACTAGGTCAACACTGAGAAAAGCAAAGAGTGATGGAGGAGGAAGAGAGCTCCACCCAGAGCTGCTCCTCCAGGGCGCCAGCTCTGGCGCTGCACTCCCCGCACAGCGCCGTGCAGTAATGACTACAGATGATGCAGCTCTTTGACCTCTTTAACACACACATTGCTCACACTGTCTCCGTAGACTCTCTGCTTGCTGCAGCGAGCATCCAAATGGTTCCTTAATATAGAAACCTGTGAGGAAATGCTCCCTCTATCAGTAGTTTATCAACCCTCAGATTAGGAAAGAGGGCCTTTAAGCCTCACGGGCTTATCTGCAGTGCAGTAGGAGTCTGAAGAGGCGAGCAGAGGACAGTCAGGCTCTCGAGGCATCCCATGATCTGTGGCTCAGGAGGTAATTTCAGCTTTCCTCACCACGAGTATAAACACCACCTGCTCACCTTGCCTAAAATGATTGGAGAGAACAAACCTGAATCCAGCTGTGTCACCCCTACTCTACTGCCCCTTCCCAAAGCTGGGCAACCTTTTGTGTGAAAACAACTCCACAAAAATCAAAGGAATGAAAAGCAGTCCTTAAGATTTTGGCTCCTGGTGTTATCGCACATAAAACGCTACATACAATAAACACTGAAGAGTGATGATGACTGCTAGCTGAACCAGTAAATGCAGTGGAGAGACAGAACCGTTCTGTTCCGTCTCAGAATCTGACCCACTCATGTTACAAAACAGATGCATAAATGATTACAGTGATTATGCAGAGGAGCAAGATTATGCAAGTGCTAAGCACTGCTGTTATAATACAGATACACAAACGAGTATAAAGGGGCCTAGGGATGTAACATTTCTCTTCAGCTTTCTTAGGAGGGTAAAGAAAGAATGAGGAAGAGGGGGCTGGATAAATGCAGTCAGAGGGAATTATTTAGGCAGGAAAGACAGAACTCCTGTCTTTATGCCAAGTACCCCCTTGCTCACCTAGGGAAAGATCCAGCACAGCAGCAAAACCGCAGAGGTAGAAGCACAAAGGCAAAGAACTAAACTGTTCATTAAAACTCAGGATTGGAAAGAGCTGACAAGCAGCATGCTGCCGCAGAAGATCATTCTTCTCAACTTTCTGGCACAGAAAAATCAGGAACAACTGCCATTAGAAAAAAAGGAGAGGAAAAAAAATCAAGGACAGAGAAACAAAGTCACAGGCCAGTTCTGAAGAGCAGGGCGTGGTAGCAGAGATGCACAAAAGCTGTACATACAAGTGTGGTGAATTTTGAAGCTTTCTTAAAAGACAGTCTAGCTGTTATTACAAATACTGACATCAAAACCGCTACTTTTAAATCCCCTTCCTCAAAATGAAGGTTAACACAAGATTGCAAAGACTCCAAGATGCCTTTGGATGCAAAAGCAGAACATTTAGTGGTGTGCACAGAGGATAAACCACCAGCAGAAGCTCTAGCAAGTAATTCTAGAAACCAGGCTGGCTGCAGGCAGTCCGTCATGTCATACTACTATGTGCCAGTACAGAGAGAAAAGGTCAGGACAATCATACAATAACCTAAAAAACAAAAGAAAAAAAAAGTCATAAACATTTAACTGTAATTAGTTTCAAGTCTGTTTATCAGAAAGCTCATGAACACAAACCTTTGGCCTCAGAAGTGAGAGCAAGCTCCCCAGGGCTGCAGGGGCCATTCCCACCTCATGCCCCTCGGCCTGTGCCCAGACCCTCCTCAGCTCCCACCCTGGCCCTAGGAAGTGCCAAAGAAGCCCACACACACTCGAGCACCAGCCTTCACCTCCTCACCATGAACCGCTGGGCACAGAGCCTCAGGCTCCGGACCTGAGTGTCCCTTCTGCTGTGTGGCTGGGGCAGGAGGTCACTGCTCCTCAGTCACTCATCCCTGCCTCTCCCTGACAGGTGCCTCAAGCACAGGTGCCTCCTGCTTTTCCCCATGGGTCTGCCAGCACAACTTTTGTGGGTGACTGGCCATTAACCAAGCTCCACCAGCCTGGTCCCATTAACAGAATGTACACCTACTGCCTCACACGTCCCAGACAGGCCAGGGACCAGCCTGAAGGAAAGGAAAAACCTGTCACAGAAAGAAAACAAACTGCTGAGGTCAGGGACCTTTTCAACCAGCGGAACTTGGCTATGCCACTGGAGCCCCCAGCTGAAATGCCCCTGAAAACCTCAGGGCAGGAATCACCTCGGTCCTGTTCCAAGATGGCATAAGGGATCTTTTAGCAACAGAAGAAAATCCCTGTCCCTTCTCTCTTTTCATTAAGAGTATCAACAGGTTTTAGGAGAAAGAAACCACTAAGACACTACCCAAAGATTACACAGTATTTACTGGAATTACAGTGCATTGCCTCAAAGGGATATGAGCTTATTCAGGCAATGTAACTAAAGATCAGAAAGATGTATTTTAATCCTCACCCAATATTTTCAGTGCTGTTGCTCTTGAAAGCACATATTCCTTGCTTCTTACAGAATGCATGGTCTGCTATGCTGATATTATAAATCCACATTTTCAGCTCATTTTTTCCCCCAGTTTGATGAATAGTTTTAAATCATGCTTAAAATAGCACGTTTAATATTATACTGTATGAAAATTCAAATTAAGACACTTGCAAGCAACTTTGGTAAATTAGAAAAAATCGTGTTCTTATTCTACAAAAATTGCCAAAATCCCCCAATACTTCCTATCTTGAGTTCCCCTTGTCCCCTGTAGCCTGAGCCTCCAGCCCAGCTGACTACTGCTGTCACAGAAACCCTCCTCTGTAGAAATTTTCTCTATTAAAGGAAAAGCTCATGGATAAATTAAGAATCAAAGGCAATAGATGTAACACAAACTCCTACAGTACTGCTTTAACTCAGGCTTTTGAAGATTTCCTTCCCATTCCTCAACTTGCCCAAACAACTAAAAGGTTTGAAAGATTAATGTGACCAAAGATTTTTTCTTAGTGATGTGGAATGCCAGAAGCAAAGCCTAAGGTGAAATACAGATATATGGAAAGACTAGTTTGAACAGGCTTTATTATGGCCAGTTTGTTATGTCTCAGTTTACTGCTCATATCTTTCTTGCTTGTTTCCTCATAATGATGGCTTAAATACCTTGTCTTCAAAATCTACCAAAGATGCACTATCAACACATATAAACATGCCTGTAAGCCACTGAGAGCCAGTTTTCTGGAATTTTTTAGAGGATGGCATATTGTTAGTAGGTAATTTATATATCTATTTTACTCCAAGGTCTTCAGAGAATGTGTCACTTGAGACTCTGGTAAGCACCTAGCAAGAAGTAGGTGCATCATAAATTTATTAATGTGCCATTGTGTATTGTCCTAGCTTCTAGAAGCTCAAATAACATCTTGTGTGTAGGACAATGCATTTAGTTCAATTAAAAATCCCTAAATTTTTTTTTTTTTTTTTTTTTAGTTTTCAGCTGCCAGAAGTATCAATCAATTTTAGAACATCCCCTCCTCTTAAAAGGTCATCTCAAGGATGAACCTGGAAAGGCTATACCAATTTTCCTTCATTTGAAACCTCTGGAGATAAAGGTCACACATTTCTTTGCCAGGAGAAAACAAACAAACAAACAAACAACATTTTCCCCACCTTCCCCCTGTTAAATGCAGCTTCTACAAATATTTTTGGTCTACAGAAGCAAACAGATTGCCAATGCAGTATCCTTGCAGATCACCTAAATGAGTGGGTGATCAATAAAATCCCCCAAACCTAACAAAACACATAAATCATTTAACCCAAAGGGAGAAAGAGTTACAAGTGGTTTACATGACAGTGTACATGCCAGGACTGATCTCTGGGTATTCTTCACTAATACTATCATATCAATACAAAAAGTGCTGGGTTTCATGCTCCTTAAGAGCCCAAGAGCCTCAAACTCCTATTAGTTTGGAACCTGAGGGATTTTATATTATATGTCAGTGAAAGTAAAAGCCTCAAATGAACTTTTCAAAACTTAGGTAAAAAGCAAAACTAAACATTATTTTCAACCTGCTGGTGCAGCAAGCAGGGGAAGACCCTTGGGCAATTCCTGTATATATGATTCTATGGCATAGTCAATGGGAAAGCCAGTCAGAATATGGGACAGCACTGCTGTATTTTTTAAGTAAGGGCGATTCAGTCATATCAATTTAAAAAGTATGTGATAGAAGCAAAACCTGACTGCTACTTATCTATCAATTAACTGATCTGCAAATCACAACTTCAATTCTGCACTTCGTTTTTATTAACATTACTATTCTTTTCCATCTTTAAAGAGATTAAGTGCAGCTCTTTTGCTTCATTCACATCTTACAAAGGGCTCAGCTGCAGAGCTTCACCCTCTCCAATACCTGCACCTCACCTCTTTTGTCTAGCAACTTCAGCCTCCAAGCAGGTGGGTATGAATCTTCCTAAAGTCATGTATACGAATACATCTGAAGTCTCAAAGCCTCCCTTTCTCATTCAAGTTTGATAGAATTCTCCTTTTTGCTGCCCAGCTCTTCTGGTTGCCTTTTTTTTTTTTTACAATGCTTTGGTATGATGCTACAGTACTCTGGGTCAGATAGTGGTATTTTACAGCAGCTCCTTGAGACTGTCCAAGTAAGAGCAAAGAACACAGGAGTGGAAAACAAGTCCTGTCCTCATATATTGGCACACAGGATGATAAAATCATTCAGGATGGACGGAACCTCGAGATGTCATTTAATACAACCATGTGAGTATTTACATACTACTGTTTCTCTTGGGCTGATCCATTAAACAGTGGCATAAAATCTGTCCTTAATAAAGTGAGTTTTTAAAGCTTTCTTTTTTTCAGGGTGTTTTAGAAACAACATTCAGGAAATGTGATCTTTCAACCTCATTATGGCTTACAATGAAAAAAAATCTAAACATTTCATAAAAACAAGTGATTCAGTATTTCAGAAATATCTGTGTTATTACAAAAATTTTCTCAGAAATCAACCATATTCCTTTAGAAGTTAAAATTTTGAATAAAAGTAACTTTTTCAGCCCAAAACAACATTTTAATGAGAAAATCCATTAGCAGTCCTAAACCTTGCCCTGACAACAAGTGTTTGCACCTAGTGGAAGCTGTGCATGTTTGGATGCATAGATGTTTCTGCTGATGTTTTGTAGCAAAGCCCTTTGGGGGCCACTTATTCTCCTGTCTGTGGGCCTTCCAGCATCATTACATCTGTCAATCCAAAAATCCAAGCCAAGCCTGGCTGCCAAGCAATCAAGAGCACGTGCACACAGACACTGACTAATCAATACAGTTCTGACTGTAATTCCTTTATGAACAAAAGTAAAATACTAATTTACTCAAAAACTCAGGCTGCAGAATATTCTCCCTCATGATTTGAACTTTTTGCTCTTACACCTGCCTGGCCTCCTTAGGATGAACAAATATTTGTAGCTGATAGCTCAATGAATTATCACAGGGCAAGTAATGTTGTAACAGCTACCAGAAAATGATGTTAAAAAGGATGAGAGACATAACAGACAGACCTGTAATCTTCAAAGCAGTTTTACATGGGAACAAACGAAAGCATCCAGGCTACTCATGACTTGCCAGTTAATAATGCAATCACTTCTTGTTCTAATACTGCACTGTAGTACAAGCCAAACATTTATTCTGTGAGTCTTCTGGCAAAACTGTATAAACAACAATACCCCTCCTCCAAACATGACATTTTTATTTCATGCTGTACATGAATTAATTGAAATTCAAATTCAAATGCTTTCTGCATGCACAGTTGGAAGCTTGTCCTGTCTCCTAGCAAAGCGTGAGCTCTAGCAACCAAACACTACCATGCTAAGTTGTCAGATGAGCTAGGAAGGAAATTCCAAATAAATTATTTTCAAGGCACTGTCTTTATTTTAAGCAAGGAAGAAGTGTTTATGCAGTGAGCCCTTAGCTACAGACAAGCCTTCTTATGAAGGAAGAACTCATGCCAACATAAAGCTTCATTTATTTCTAGATATGAAAAAAAGAAAAAATGCATAATGGAAAGAATGTCTTCCACCTGAAGCAGCTCTTAGGCCATATGATACAGGGGCTGTAGTGTGACATTACCACTAACCTGAGCCAAAAGTTTATTTCAATATGTTCTACCTGTCTCTACCCTAAATGCCAACAAAGCTGGAGGGGAAGCCAAAGCTGCTGCTCATGTGGGAGGTAAATCTGCTGCACCAACGGGAGGAAAGCTGAACTGGGGCTGGTAGAGGAGGTCCTTGTGCCTGCTGAGGAGCATGAAGGGATAGAGAAGGGAAATGCTGAAATGTAGGCTAGATTTCTCTTTTCTATGTTGCAAGCACAAATCAGGACTGGAGGAAACAGTCATGATGAGGAGAGAGGGCTGCAAACCTACTCCCTCTGCATGTAATCAGAACACATACCACACTTAATGGTAGTAACAGGGATGAGATACTCATCCCCTTCTTATCTCCCCCTGCTCCCGAGGAACTTGTCCAACAGCAACAAGGACTCTAGTTTTCGAGCAACTGTTTGCTAACCCATTAAAACCAATCTGCAACAAGCAGACAGGCCTGAAAAGGAAATAAACTACCTACTCATTTAAAGTAAGACTGAAATCTTTACCTAGATAATACCTGGTAAAAAACTGCATTGACTGTAGGATAGAAGAAACAGCAGCCATTGCCCGTACTAACCAATTTATCTGAGAGGACATTTTCCAAGAATAAGCAGTCCAATAAAACAGTTATCGATTTAATAATCTCCTGTTTAATGTTGCAATTGTTTTCACCCTTAGCGTGTAAGGCATGGAGTAAATGGGAGCACAGCTGAGAGTCTGGACAAAGAATCCACAGTTTGAAAAAACTGGATAACTGGAGAGGACCAAACTGTAAAACCATAATGCTAAAATGGAAGCTCTCAGAGAAAAAAGAGAGTTTAATAAGATTAGTCAGTTTTTCAGTCAACTTTCAATTTTCAGTCAACTGAAAATTACCCATCCTCAATAAAAGTCACAAACACTGATTAGCTTGTGTAGTTCCAGCAAGTTGACTTTAAAGAACTTCATTGTGGAATTATTTTTAAAACACTAACATAGTACTCACACAGAACTTGTCTTCCCTGACAAACATTTTGTCATTAAAGGTGTCAAAATCAGATAGGGGCCTTCTTGCAGGTTATCAGTCTGATAGCAAAATTACTTTTCTCTTTCTTAAACAAAAAATAATAGATATATTTAAAACACAACATGATTTTTTAGCAGATGAAAACAGTCTCAGTTTTGGTCCCTTCTGGGATATTTTTTTCCTTTGTAGAGAAGAAAGTAAGCTAGTAATTACAACATGCAGCTCTAAGACCAATTAACAATCTGCAACATGCCCCACTTCTTTTATCCTCCACTGGTAACGCTGCAGGCAGCATTAGCTGTCTAATAAATAGGTGAGCACTGCTTAACACTTCGCAAGGTTTCAGCATTTCTCTTCACCCCTGGCATCAATTCTCTCACTCCCTTGGCTATTAGCAGATCAGTCTGGCAGTATGCAGATGCTGTTCTGTTGTGTGCTCCAAGATGCACACTGCCTTTAGGCTCCCTTGGGCTATGAAAGGCAGGTGGCTTATTCATGTTCTGAAGAGAAAGCTTCACTAATGACCTTGCAAAGGTCTCCAAGAGATATTTTTTTCCTAGTTAATCAGCCAGACAAAGAATTTACTTCTGCCTAGGAAGGGCGGATATTTGCAAGGCAGCTATGAGTAGGAAAGGGCAAATGTTAAAAGTATTTTTAATATATTTGCATTTCCTGAGAGCTAAACAGTTCCATGCCGAGCCCAATGAAATGTGAGGAAATACTAAAACTGAACATGCTCCATGTATCAGGCTATACAGGGACCAAGTACACAAGCATTGGTCCTATACAAAACCCTGAACTGGATTAGCAACTGCAATTTTTTATGCTTCAAATATACATGCCAAGCACCTATTTCAAGGCTGTAGTATTTGGGTTCTTTCTTCTTGGGATAATTATGGAGGCATACAGCTAATACAAAAGCAGGCAGGTGAATTGCCTAGTGCTCACTAGTACCACATGATCTGTACAGGCAGATCTGTTTCTTCTAAGATTCCTGCTGGGCACTATATGAAGAAGCATGACATAAATACTTTCTTTGCCTGTAATAAAGAATTCATACCCACACAAAATTGACTAGCTTGTCATGGTGTGACAGAACGCACAAAGAGAGTGTCTATCAAGGAGCATATCAGCTGAAAATCTGCATCCTACTTATCAGTGTCTTCAGAAAGTTGTAGCATATGCAACTTGAAGATCTAAAGTATATACTGACTTTTATATTACATGCTCCTTGCAAGTTGAGTAACAGCAGTTTTTCTGTAATAAAACCAGATATGAATAAGCCAGGCTTTTCAGTCAAATACATTAATTAGTTATGCCTATTAACATAAGTAAAAACAAATAGACAGCTTACAATAAATCATTTATCTTTCCTCTCCACTTCTTTAGCCATCCAATTCCACATACACATTTTAAGAAAGGCTAGTACTAACACCCACAGTCTTTATTGGGATGTTATCTGTAGAATACATTTTTTGCACTTCAAAAAAATAGGAAGAGTTTGTGTGTGCATGTACTCAACTATATACACATATACAGACACATAAATAAACACATATTTACATACTTTCTATATTGCCTGCTTTTTTACAACTCTTTTAAAGGAATAAAAAATGATAACTTTGTTCTCAATTTACCTTAATAGAAACATTATTGAAAAAAGATCAGATTTTGGCCGTTTTGTCTACAGTCTGCTCTCTTTCTCTGTTGGCTAAAGAAAAAGAGAACTTGTGAAAGTCACTAGCTGGGAACCTGACCCTTTACACTGGCTTGCTACATCCCAAAAGTATCATAAGTGCACCATGCAACCCTGGAGTAAAATATGATCTCCGCCTTTTCATTCACCCCATCTCCACTCTTGTAGATCATATTCTACACTTGTAGATAGAATAATGTCCACAGATCATGAAATCTGTCCAAGGGATGGCCTAAACTCTTACAAATAGAACTATTCAATAGACCATATGGAATTGTTCTGCACTACCACAAGGAATAGCAGTGTCATCCCTTAGTCTTTGTTTCACATAGCAAAAAATTGATTTAATTACCACCAACTTGATGTCTAAAAGAAGATAAGAAAACAATCTTCTCCAAATAGAGAAATCTCGAGGTGGCAGACCAAGAGAGGTGATCCTGCCCCTCTACTCCGCTCTAGTGAGATCCCACCTGCAGTGCTGTATCCAGCTCTGAGGTGCCCACCACAGGAAGGACATGGACCTGCTGGAGTGAGTCTAGAGGAGGCCATGAAGATGATTAGAGGGATGGGGCACCTGTCCTATGAGGAAAGGCTGAAAGAATTGGGATTGTTCAGCCAGGAAAGGAGAAGGCTTTGGGGTGACCTAATTGCAGCCTTCCAGTCCATGAAGGGAGCCTACAGGAAAGATGGAGAGGGACTTTTTACAAGGAGTTGTAGTGACAGAAAAGGGGGAACAGATTCAAACTAAAAGAGAGTAGGTTTAGATTAGCTATTAGGAAGAAATTCTTTACTTTCAGGGTGGAGAGACACTGGAACAGGTTGTCCAGAGGAGTTGTGGAAGTCCTACCCCTGGAAGTGCTCAAGGCCACTTGAGATGGGGCTTTGAGCAACCTGGTCTAGTGGAAGGTGTCCCTGCCAATGGCAGGGGGGTTGGAACTAGATGATCTTTAAGGTCCCTTCCAACCCAAACTATTTTATGACCATGTGATTCTATGTCTCCTTACTTCCTACACAGTTCAAATTCTCCTTGAATTAATAGCAATAGCCCAGCAACCCAAAGTCCAGAAAGACAGAACTTACTGGCAAAGGCACTGCCAAACGCTAGTATGTCTTTATTGGCTTCCAAACTGGAGTTGGCTTGCAACTACCAGGGAGTGCACAGCCTAACACACCACTGTTAAATACAGACACCCATATTTGGGTCAACAAATACCCTCCTCTCCACTGCTCTTCACAGGATGGCCAAGCTACAGGTACATTAACACTGCCACGAGCCTTTGGAATCCGCATCCATATATTTCATAAAAGAACTATTAACACTGCACTAACAGAAGCATGGTGTTTTCTTCACACATTCAATCCAGCGCTTATTCTTGTCACTTTACTGTCACTTCTCCCTCTGAGAGGAATATTTAACATTCAGGTGGGTACCCAAATAGTGTTTTGCAGCCAAAACTCAGAGAGAAAAAAATTTAAAAGTAAAATTTAGGTTCGGTTAGGAGGGGAGAGGGGAAAGAAAACGTGAACACTATCAACTGTTTTAATTCCAAAGTTTTGGGGCTTTTTTCCTCGTGCACTGCTTGCCCTTGTGCTGACTCAGAAGGATGCTTGGATTATTACATTCTTTTTGACACTGAATTATCTTAAGTAATTCTATTCTCACAACCACACTGAGATAATTTTCAGTACTTGCAGCATTGCACTGTTCCTATCCAGTTCCATGTATGCAAAGGGAAATGAAAAACACGTATTGGGGCAGGAGGAGGAGATGATGAAAAAAATAGAGTTATTCCTCTTTGCAGATCATGACTTGAACATCATCTAGGGATGAAATACCCTCATTGAAAAGGTCAGAAGAATCCCCTCGATGCTTCAGGTTTGGGTAGCAGGGAGTTCACCATCTCACCCTCGAGTTCTGTGCACTCAGAACACTCCCTCTCCTGTTGGCAGGCCTTTTACCTCATTTCCATTCCAAACTCATCTCTTCTGCCAGTGAGCAAACATGGGTTTGATTTGTACATTGATCTAAGCAATCACCACGTGCACACACTCCACCATGCTCCTTGACCCCACACCCACATGCACAAAATGCTTAATGATGCTCTCGCCCAGGGCTCTGACACGGATCGCAAGCACTGCCACGTGCGGAGCGTTCACTCATAACTTCAAGTGTGCCAACAGCACTTACTGAGGTTGTAACTGCACAAGGCAGCTCAATTCTTGTTAACCAAACTTAAGCTGGTCTCACTTTATTTAAAATGCAGGCACAGCCAATCAGTCTGCTGAATCCTAATTAAATTTGAGTAAACTTTGATTGGTGTAAAACGTAGCGTGCATTTGGGCAATGGACTACCTAGTGTAAGAAGCCTGAAGCAGTAATGTTTTAATGCATCATACCCCTGTGATTTGAAGTCTCAGAGTAAAGAAAACAAAGTTTGCTTCAAAAGTGCACCTCAAATCACCTCATACTTTCCTCCTACCAATGTACTCAACTACTGGTGTTATGTGAATAGAGTCTACATAAATGGTCTCCTAATCACTTGATAAATTGCTTCATAAAGAAGTAACTTCCATAGTTGTCAATTAGTTACATAATCAGCAAGTATTTGCTATCCATCAAAAAGCAGCAGCAAATTCAACTGCAAAACACCAGACTGTACCAGGGGAATAGAGGAGCAGGGAGAAGATAAGAAATTAAATTAATATTGTTAGCATTTCATGTCACCTGTACAGACAGTATTTTGATACTGATGTAAAGTCAGTTTTATTCCTGCTGCCCAGCAGAGCTACTCATCCCCTGCTACAAGTTTATAATACACTCAGCTCCTCTTCTGAGCTGCCAAAAGATATGAGCAGATCAGAACCTAAAACTGATCTTACCACATGACAAAAGAAATTTAAAAAACTCCAAATTACCATCACCAAAAACGACCCTGAAAGAAACCCTTTTCCTATTGTTTTGGACAATGAAACCATTGCCAGACCAGACCTAATGTCCACTGCTTACTACACATCTTGCCAGCACCAGCATTTGGTGATACATGGTTTTAAACCCTCCCCATTCAAAATGCTTTTGGTTGTTATTTCCCTGGAAATTTTAAACAGATGACAAAAAAAATTAACTTCAACCAAATCTGGATATGGACCCCAGATGCAGAAAGATATAAAGTGCGAGAAATGACTGGAAGACTGAAAGACACAATGAAAGAAGCAGTTCTGACTGAAATCTCAAATTTGGCTTTATTTCAGCTATGATGTCCAATACTACTGCTGAGGGTGAGGCTGAGATTCTGACTAGAACCTACTGCAAATCTTCTCGTGTGCTGTAGGTACAAGACCTAGTTTCTTCTGACCTTCACTTAGGACTTTTCTATCAGTGACTAGGACATCCACTCTATCCACATTGCAGTGTGATACCTTTGCACAGAAACAGATGCAGGAAGCAAAATTCACATCCTCTAGTTTCATGCATCTACCCCTGAACAATCTTTTGAAAGCCACATTGTCAGCAGAAAGACAAGGTTCCCTAGGGCAGTGAATTACATATCAAGGCCACTGATATCTTTAGTGCCCATCGACTTCACAGGACCTGCTCACTTCCTTGTGTTTAAGCCCATAGGTCAGAACAGGAGTACAGGTTGTGTCTCGTGGCAACAACAGGACAAGAACCATTACTCTAAAAGATGGTTTAGCTATACTTCATTCTGTGTTTTCCTGTTACTGATAATAGAGGACTCTGGATAAAAACCTTGAGAGTACAAACGAGCAGGGATTTTATTTATTTTCAGTGGAAACAACTTATGCCTTTAAGTCACCTTGTTTAAGAACAGTTACGTATGCCAATGTTTTCACGAGGAATTTAAAAGTCAGGAAAGGTCCGACACTTAGGCTAGCAATCTGAGCACTTAAAATAATGTTAAGTATTGCAGACCACAATATTAACATGAGGCAGTGAAACTGAATCTTTACAGCATGACTAGATACACCTCGAGTCAACCTGAGTTCAAAGTTACAATGAATTCTTTAGAGATTACAAAATAAAGACAAGAAAGGACGGATGAGGAGAGAAGAAAGAAGAGAGAGGTCTGCAGCAGCTACAGGCAAAACTAAGCTGTGGCTAGTTCGACATTAAGCGGCATTTGCCACTTTGTGAATGAGAGACTTGTGAGGGAGCAGGCACAGCAACAGTGCAGTAAGCAAACTACCTTTCCTGTGCTAGAATGGGCACACAGTTGGCTAATTTCAGCAGATTGTCTACTGATACACACTGTTTCTCCTTTAAGGCTTCAGGAGCGTACGGCAAACATTGGTGCTTCTTTTCCCTTAAAAGTCTTAATCTTTCAAAAATTCTATGCCAGATCTTCTACACCTGCCCTCTCAGGGTCATGTACCAGACCTTCTTCCATTTCCAGTCTGGAAAGCAACATAACATTGAAACACTACAAAAGTGTTGCTTTTGCTCCCTCAAAATAAAATCACAAACACAATAAGAACCACCAATGAATGTGCACCAAATTTTACCCAATGGCAATATAAATGCACAAGCAAAGCATTACTTGGGTGTCTGCATGTCTGGCTGGCTGGACAGACAGGCAGGACTAGATCTACCCAGTGAGAATACTGGGTGAACAAATATTTATTGAGAATTACTCAGCTGTGATACAGAAGGGGATTCATGGCATGGTGCATCTGGACTCTGCTCATTTTTTATGAGATAATTGTGCCACGGACTACCTCAAACATGGCATGACTGAAGGATTTGCCTTTTAAATTTAAGAACATGGAACGGACAGGAATTAAATCCGTCATGCCTCTGTGTAGCACACAATGGAGGAAGAATATAAATAAACAGGCAACCAGAATGGTGCAATAAGAACAGGATTAATCCAAGTGTGATTAATTCAGTGTCAGATTAAAATTGATAGTGCCAGCTGTATAGGGTCCATTCTGCCACATTATTCTCGCCTGTCTTTTTTTTTTTTTTTGTCCATCTTCTTCCCATTTCCTTGGTGGATAAACCTGCAGGAGAGTTAATTGTCACATACATGGATTTAATCACATTGTCCACACTGTTTGGGGGCCTTGCCTTCAGCGATCCATGACTAATTGTTGTGGTAATTTTTCAATCATTAACAGCACCGCATATGCTGCGGACAAATCCCACGGCACCCACTAAAGCCCCGGCGGCCAGAGGCGCACACGCCTCCATCAAAGCCCCGCGCCCCGGCCGCCGCCCCCCTCGCCCATCGCCGGCTGCATCCCGCCCCCGGGGGCGAGCTCGGCGCTGGTACTGCTGCCTTTAAGGAGGCAGCGCTGCCAAAGGGAGGGAGAGGAGGGGTGGGGGGCGAGGAAGGACATTAGAACGCCATCTGGGAGGGCTGGCGGGGCTCTCGCTGTCCGCCCGGCGCCCGCAGCTGCCGCCCCGTTCCCCCCCGAGCGGCCGCGGGTGCGCCGGTGGGACGGGAGCGGCCCCGGGGGAGCCCTCGGGCGGACGGAGGCACGGCTCTGATCAGCTCGTCAGCCCGGCGAACCCACCCGCCTTTCCCGTCTCCGGTAATTACACGCGTTTCATAAGGCACAAAAAGGCGAGCCAAAAGCTCCCCTCCTGCTTCAAAGCCCAGTAACAACCAGAACGTAACAAATCGCTGCACCAGCAGCCCCGCAGCAGCAGGAAGGATCAGCGCCACGGCGCCTCGGAGGGAGCCGCGAGGATTATACAAAAGTGCCACTGCCTGTCCGAGCTACGCGAACCAAGTGACCCCAGCTCAGCTGGCAAAGAGCTCGTCTGGGGAATGAGGCGGCCGGCATTCCCAGTCACCTTCTGACTTCTTGTTCCCGGACAATTTATTCACTGATGGAGGTGTACGAAACCCTCCAATAGTGTACGCCTGGGTCCCTGCAAAAAGCAGAATTGGGTTTGCAGCTTGGAATGGACCGATTGGATAATGTCATGTTCTCCTCTCCCTCACCACCCCGTTTCCAAACACATTAACATATTAAGCTGTTTTATGCGCCTGGGACGTCACACTTATAGATGATGCATATCAGCATCCTCAAAGAAGGCTTTGAATGGGGGAAGGAAAAAATCAGATGAGATTCTGCAGCATCTCTGCCTTGAAGAGACCACTTTAAAACAAGGTGGCATTTCAGCAGTCACCCAGGTGGCTTTAGAAAACGCTGATAGAACACTTCATTATTGAAAGCTATGACAGCAGCAACAGTGACTATCGAAATATAAATGCAGGCAAAGGAGGGGGAAAAAAAAGAAAAAAAAGGAGAAAAATAAGAATTAAGAGCAAAACAAGGCAGGATTACACAAAGGCAGGAGCCTCTTTGCTCCCTCTGAGTGGAGGAGAGAGAATCCCCAGCTACACAGGGGAGTAAACAACAGCATCCTAGACTTCGCTTCTCAATCGAGCCATAAAGAAGCAAAGGGAGGGAAAAATCCCGTCCTTGCCACAAGTTTCTGACAGTCACAGCACCGGCACTCTTATGCAATCGTTACATAAGTTGCGACAGGACCGGCGCCTTCCCCACTCCCTGCCCAGGCGCAGGGCAGGCAGGGCACCCCCGCCTCCCCACCGCTGCATCACGCTCTCATCTGCTCACCCCAGGGCTGCAGATGCGGGGTCATACACAAATACAGAATAATCCTCTGCACTTTTTATTCTTTTTGACATCTTTCTCCCACCATCCACGAGTTGCTTTCTGCAAGGGTGGGGGAGCACTTAGTGGCACACAACAGAAATAACCTTTCTTGCTTTTTTTCTCCCCGCTCCTTATCCCAGAGAATACTGCCCTCTCAAACCAAAAGGAAAGGGTGACAACATGTAAATAGTTTCTTAAATAATTTCTGCACGCAGCAGCGTTGCTGCTGTTACCACACTGCATTGAGTCGGTGTCACTGACAGAAGAACCACATGAAGTTTATGGAACCGCCTATAGCCTACCAGAGATGACAAAAGATCCCAGCAATGGCAGATGGCATGTGAATCACCGCACAGGCAATTAGCAGCTAGCTGACGGATTTTGACATGCTGGGGAGGACAGAGGGGGTTTTCTCTGCTCCTAGCAGTTCTCACCAGAGGGGATGGAAATAGGCATTAGTCTCACTTTGCCCCCACAGAGTCTTTGCAACCACTCTTGCTGGGTTTGAGGCTGCTGTATTGCTAGGCACTTACAAGCAGCCAGTGTAGAAAGATTTGCAGCAGCAATAAAAATACTGTATTTTTACCTTGATGAGATCAAGTCACAGCTGCTGCAAAACAGAGTGTTTTAGGGAGAGTAAAAAAAAAAAAAAAAGCACAAAAAACCCACCTATGCAGCAAAGGACCACAGCCACCAAGCCAAGTGCCGTGAAAACATTACAGTGCTGTAAACAGTGATTGAAAATGCATCAAAAACATCGAATGCTTCTAAGCTACAATGACAAATGTATTCTGGAACTGTTCAAGTTGGATACCTCTCAAAATGAATATTTACGGTAGACAACGGTCCTAAATTTTGATCAGAGAGCTAATGCAGAACCCTTCAGCATGAGCCTAGTCAGCATATATCTTTATCTTCAAGTCAGTAAAAAGAATAATATACAAATGTGCCAGTAAAATAATGCCCAGCAAAGGTCTCCTCTGTGTGGCTGCAGTGCAGACCTTGGATAACACTGAAGCAGGGACATTATTCTGAGCAGTCTGACTGACAGCGCTGTGAGCAGTAACACTGAGAAGGCTACTACCTTAAAAACCCAAGGTGACAACTTACATTAGTTTTTCTAACATTTTTTTAGTTTGTTTGCTTATTAGTTGTCAGGTCAGTGCTAGTTTTTGTGAGTTCTGCAGTGGGGATTCTTTCTGTAGTTTTTACTTGCTCAGTGCATGCTCAGAAACAGTAATCCCTTCTGGGGGGCTCCTTGCACTGATGCAATTAATAGCATTAATAAAAACCCCTCCAGCCTCACAGTACAGGTGCTCTGTCTCTGGAAGCACAGCCTCTAAGTAACCCGTTTTGCTGGAGGAAAAGCTTTACCAGCCATCATCGATACCTGGACTAAGCAAGGTTGTCCACTTAAGAAGGGCAGCATACCAGTCTGTATTTTTCCATCCCAAACTGGGCATGCTGGTAGGGATTCAGAAGAGGCCAGATGATGGTACCTTGCAAAGAGACAAGACGCTGACAGTAAGACTTTCATCAACATCTTGCTTCCACATCAGACAGCTCTTCCTGACCTGCTCAGTTTTGCATTTCCCAGGAGCCAGAGGCTGTGTCTATTTTCCGAAGCCTGTGCTTCTAACATTGTGCCAGGCCTGCAGCACATCATTCAGCATCTGCTTACAGCTACCACTGGCATCCATGCCATGGGTTGCCCACTCCTCACTAAAATCCAAGGCTGGGCCACTCAAGTTCGACCAGCTAGAGATTTACTGACTACATTCACTGACTTCCCGGGCTACTTTGGACTTGCTTACTGACTTCCATCGCTAGGTATGACAGCATTTCGCAACTCCTGATCAAACCTGAAGCAACAGTGAAAAGTCAATAGGTTATTATCCCCATTTCATACACAAGTAAATTGAAGAAGACTGTGAATGCAACAGAAATGTTAAGTTCAAGCAAATGCTACTTAATAGTTTTAATACAGATATCATGTCTTCCATGCAGTTAACTATGCAAGTTTTGTAAAGAAAGCAAACACCAAATCAAATAAATCAATTTTCAGCTGTAAGCATGCCTGTGCTCTAATCTTATTCAGTGCAGAAAAGTGCTATATACTTTATGTACATGATTACTAATCACCAGGACAGAGACAAATGGTATATCACTATATGAAATTGCATACCATTCTGCAGATGGAACCAAGACTACAAATATATTTAGAATGTTTGAGAATTGATTTGAAGAGCTAGTAATTTTATCATATATCAGAACCTTCTAAAACAGGAACAGATCTGAGGATCTGTCTGTTTTGGCATTTTGTCAGCTACTGAGATCAGAAGCTGTAATTAAGCAATAATATGGCTACAGGTGATGTTTCAGCAGCTGTAATTCACATAGTCAATGATCACCTTGACACGCAAGGAATGATACTCCATATACATCTTAATCTTTCCTAGTTTGATAACACTTAATCATATGAACTATAATGTAATACATGGAATTTGAGTGCCATTGAATTCTACATAAATTGTTAACATGCAGTTTTGGAGGATTTTCCAAACCTTTTCTAATGCATCAGTACAAGTGCACCAAGCCAATCACATGTTACAGGTAAGGAAAACAAGCCCTATATGTTGTCATATTAAAAAAAAGTTTTATGAATCTCAGGGAGTTCTCACATAACATTGGAACTTACTGTAGTGAATGTTTGTTTTGCTTCCTCCAGCTTAGAGCTTCTCAAATTAAAAAAAAAAATTAAAAAAGAAAAACAAAAAGCACTAGCAAGCTTTCTGAGCCAGAGATCAATGTTCAGAATTAATTGAAATGTTCAGAAAGGGATGCTGTAATGAAAAAGCACCAAAAAAACCACATGATGCAAAGACTTACCTTCCAAGTAGAAGGTGATAAGGTAGCAGTAATGCTGCCCTTACTGAGGACAAACAACTGAAGAGGGCCAGCCTCCCTCTGAATGGATTGTAAGGTGACATGGGACAAGTCACTAAATTGAGCTGTGTCACACTTTCCCCTTCTGTAAAATGTGCCTGATTATATAGCTTTTATAAAACTATTAAGGCATGCTGCTGAGAAGTGCTATATAAGAGCACCATTTTTATTACTGTCCAACATAGGGCATCTAAGCAGGACAACAAAGATTGGCCACATTTCTGTTACTGAGAATAGTCAGAAGCAGTGCTCCTCTCCATTATGTTTTCCCCACAGGCCTTAAAAAGCAAACAAAACCCCAACAAAACAACCAACCACCACCAAAATACCAATGAGTTCATCAAACAGAGGTTTCAGATGGATGCACTTCAGCAGCTGAAGAAGACACACTGCTAGCATATCTATACATTACAGCTTTCTTAAAGCTATGGCACCTACAGGTATTCCAAATCTGGCTTGGCACTGAAGTATCATGTTGTAAGGGTATTTGCATGATGACCAACAGTAAGGTTTGAGGAGTTTTCAGTAAGATAAGACTCCCCTGCAGGAAGATTGAAGTCTAATAAGGTTAAGGGATAGTGGAAGAGGCATGCAAGGTCTTGGAAAAATATATCCCTTCTAAGCCATAGGACTTCACCGCTTTAGCTTGAGGTTTTTCAGATGACATGTCTGTATAAGAACAAAACCAAAATCCCCTAAATTTCATTTAGAAAAAAACACCCAAAAAGAAAGATTGCGATTCCTCAAACATTTTCCCAGTTCCAGTTCCAGTTGCTACTGTGACTTAAACTTCAGCTGTCAAGAAACAGGTACTTCATCTGTCTTATTCCCCATTTTCAGCAGTGCTCAATTTCTCATACTTATGCCTAACACAGCATTTTATTCCAATTCCACCCTTAGCCTCCTCATGCTTTTTGCCTCTCCCAGAGCAAAGCTTCAGCTTCCATTTCACACCTGTGCAGACATGGAAAGCACGTCTGTACACGGCATTACCCAAACTAAAACTGTCATTGTACAAGAACAGTTGAGCAAGAAAATCAAAGTCAATGGACCAGGTCACAGACCGTCAACAGAGGCCTTCAATCACCTGTCAAACACCTTTACTGTTCAAGGCATAAGCCCAGAACCAGGAGTAAAGCAACGCCTGAAACAAATCCTAGCCCTCAAAATTCAGTGTCTTGCACAAGACTTCCACAAGTACTTGAGAACAGAGCTGATGAGCTCATGCAGGCATCTCCCCTGCTGTCAAACTTCCTTGACACAGTTTCCTCAGCTGTGGTTTGAAAATCGTCTTGGGGTTGTCCTTCAGATGGCAGCATACTTGCTGCAATTACTCTCTTCTGCTATGAAGCCTTTTGGGTGTCTCCAGGGATCCTGGGAAGGCCCTTCCAGCTTTGTATTGCACAAATGTGTGAAACACATAAAAGAAATTACAGATTCAGTGTCCCTTAGTTCACCTTCCTTAAACTCCACCTGTGAATTGTACCGTCACAGAGCTTTTCCCTAACTTAAGGTGTATGCATTTTTCTTCAAGCCCCATGAGAACAGAAATAATGAAAGGGAGGTGGGAGTAAAGCAGCAAAAAGGTCACTGTAGGAGAACTCTAGCTTTTCAAATTTGAGCCTTTCAAGGAAAGAGTTGCTGATTTTCTCTTCCTGCAGAGTATCATAAGGCAGCAAGAAGGTCATTGTAGGGGAACACTAGCTTTTTCAAAATTGAACCTTTCAAGGAAAGAATTAATGATTTTCTCTCACTGCTGAGTATCACACCTGCATGTGTCGTAGAAAGAAGACAGGAGGCTGTCTGTTGAAAATAAGTGAAGGATGTGCTTTTTTTTATGACTGCAACTGTGTTTCTACCTCTAAGAATTATCACATTAATTTAATCTACAAAAACAATGCCATCAGGATCTCAAGCTCTGGACATGCCTGTTGTAAGTGGCTGCTGTTCCTTCCCTTCCTCTGAAAAACCCAATGGTCACTTTAATGAAGAACACCAGAATGGGACAGTCCTCTTTAGAGTTGTTAAAATTTTTTTATCTAATTATTTATCCACGAAGAAGAGGCAAGAATGTGAGAGCATTTTCTGTCCAACACCAGAGCAGTGACAGAGGTCTATAGGAAATGACCAGTTGTACTACTTCTGCAAGTGCTCCTACACTTGGTGTAAGATGACCCAAATTTCCATCTATCTCATCTTCTAATTGCACTGCCTCTTGTTTTTAAATAATACTTCCTTCAAATTATCTGGTGAAAATTCCAGGACAACACCAGTGTTTATGAAAGTTGTATAACATAACAATTATTTTTAAAAAATCAGCCATCAGTCATGTGAATATCCACTGATGATCTTGCACACTTCCCTACTCTCCCCTCTCCTGTTTTTAAGACTTAGTGCTTCTGTGACAGCCGCAAAGATGACAAATACGGAACTACTATGGGGCACCACAAAAATTACTCCATTTTCTATTCACTGAATTACAGTCATACATATTGAGTGTTTCTTTCTCTCCACCTCAGGATATACAGGCTTGCTTCTACTAAGATCATTTTGTATTGACTAACTGCATAGAAACAGAAACAGCACAAATTATACTTTTGTTGAGCTAGAAACCAGTCTGCTCAGCATCACATGCTGCCAAAACAAAAGAGCAGCTTGTTCCTTGTCCCACTAGGACAGCAGCTCATAGGGTCACATTTAAAGCAATGCAGACAGTCACCAGTGCATCACTCTCATCACCTGGATACTATTATAAAACCACATATATGGCACAGAACAACCTAGGGTATCTATTTAGGATGCTACAGCATTTTTCTAATGTTTGCTTACAGCTCCTCCAATCAGCCATATGCAGAATATAGCAAGTGCTTATGCACAGTCTGCTCCACTTTACTAGTGATGTGTGAAAGCTGAGATCAATGTAGCCACAGTAACTTTTGTTTAAAACTAGTGTACAATTAAGTGCATCTTCAGGTGGCTTAAGTGAGCTCCAGCTTCTTGTTCTGGAGTGGCTCTAGTAAATTCCCATTTCTTTGTTTCTATAGCTCATATGCCTATGATGTGCAACACTTGTTATTATACCTCCTCTCCTCAGAACTTCAGGCTGTGAGGAACCAGACAAATAAATAAATAACCATGAGAGGGGCACAGGACAATCTTGCAAGCAGAGAATCCTAGAGAAAATAAACTCTCCTGTATAACATGAACTGCCACCTCTTATGAAATAAATAAAAATAGCAGCAGCAAGTGGCAATACCGGTAGTGTACAGTTCTCCTTTCTAAGATCACCAGCTTTTATTCAATGAGACTATAAAGCAATTTAGCACTTGGAAAAGTGAGTAATTCTGCTCCTGTCTTGATTGTGATACGGTGGGTTCTAACACTAGTAGCAGAGATATCCTGGCAATTACAGTTTTTGCTGTGCAACATGCAGTAGTATTGTATTAAGACTGTATTTCCTCAAGATGAAAAAAGGAGTCCCAGTCAGGAGTTTATCTTTGACTGTCACTTTTGAACCATGCTAAGCAAGTCTGAACTAATATGAGAAAAGGATTCTCCTCATTGTACTTTTTCTTTTGGAATAATTCATTAGCTAAATACTTTTCAACCAGTACAGTCAAAGCCCTAGCTGGAGTCTCTTGCCTAATTTAAATAGATCCTACTAACTTTTCTTCTGTTATAATCCCCACTGCTATTTTACATCAATCACTGTTCTAAAAGAAACTCAGTAAATCCACTTTAAAAAAAAACAAAACCCCAGAAAAAGCTCTGAATTACCATGTTGGTGACAATCTCTGTCATTAGAATAAAGAAGACTTGTACTTTTGAATGAGCAACTCAAACTTCAGGGCTGAAAAATTCGTTCTTTTGTTACTTTTTTCCTGTGTCCCCACAATTTTAAGACAAAGTAGAAATAAAAGTCATTGCAGGGTGAGGAGTTGAACAGCTCTAAAACTGCAGCCACCAGTTTATGGGCTTTTTATCAGGATTTTTTTTTTACTTTTTTTTTTTTCTTGATAAAGCCAACATTTTCACTCAGAGAATATAGAACTTGCCTAGATTTTCAAATACTCAGCTAAAGTTTTTAAGTAATCCCAATGACCTCAAAAGCAAGGAAACAAACAAGCACTTTCCCCCTCCACTCTCCATTTGGCCAAAAAAGAAAACAGGCACAAGATGACTTCCATGATTACCTATTAAATTCCATTCATTGTTACACACAAAAGTTTCCTTGGACTCTGCCATGGTATTTAGGATCAAACTTACTACTGATGCTCACTGCAGAGTCATCAGAATACATAATTTATGACATCCATTCTGTTCAGGAAAAAAAGAGATATTGCTTTAGTATCTATTAGTAATCTGTGAAGTTATTTACATGGGGGAAAAGTGTTAATAAAGACTGGCATTTTTTCCCCGATTCATTTCATGTACACCAGCAAATCCTGCCCCAAACTAGCTGGTACACTGCCTGGAACGGGCTGTCTCCTCTCCGTAGATTGTGCTGCAGTTGCCTTCCAGCAGCATGGAAGTGTCAAACCTGATCTAGATTCTTTCCCTCCTTCTGGAAAAAATGTTTATCCTTCACAGCATTATCACCTCCTTCTGAACACCTTTTTATTCACGTGTTGTAGGTTTTATCCTCTCTACTGCTTGTAGACACTGCCTGTTTATGAATGCTGAACAGGAAGTTAAATCTGGGTGTCTGAAGATGAAGCCCAAGCAAAACTGAAGCTAAGGTAGTCTTTGTAATACAAGTGGAAATGGCACCAGTGGGGCTGACATATATTTCTACAAAGCTAGAGTTTACAACACCGCGCAAGGTTCTTCTGTTGGCAGGCAGTAATGACAGAGAAGCAGCAGCCCAATCCTGGCTCTTAAGCTGTTCTGTGTTTGCTCACATGCGATTCAAACAGTGTTCCCCAGCCAAGGCTCACCCGCGTGGTCAGCAGTGGATCAGTATGCACTGGCACACGGACAGCTGGGCAATCCAATCTTCTCAGACTCCAGCCAGAATGAGCCATGAGAGGCTGGTGCCACTGGCTCAGCCTGGACTGCTGCCACAGCCAGACTGCTGTCATCACTAGAAAGCTGCCACTCTCTCTCAACTATATGACACGCTTGGGTTTTCCCTTCCCCACCCCTTGTCCTCTAAAGACATGTGCCTCATAACTCATCCCTCTGACAAATGGCATGGAGTTCAGAAGGCTGACCACCCACACACACTGCTACTGGTTGGTATTTTCTTAGCACACCTGCAGAGCAGAGAGAGGGAAGAGGTGCACGTTCAGCTCCAGCAGGAGACCTGCATTCACCCATTCCTCTCACCAACTACCAACCTCAAAGACAAGAAATGAAGCACAACAGAAACATCCTGACCAAAGCTTCCCCCTCCAGAAATGAGAAATCAAGTTTGCGTTTGCGATCTAGAGAAGAAAAATACTTCCTAAAATGCTTGATCTAATCTCAGCTGAACAGAATCTGTCTCAACTGAGCTTTGTGTATCAGAGTCAGAAACAGTTAGAGACATGCCCGTAAAATCTCTTCTCCAGCCTCAGCTGGGTAGTCCTGATAAATGTCCTGGGAACAGCAAAAATGAATATTGCAACGCAACAAGAACACCCAGAGGGTATCCTAGCCTGATGAGGAATTACATTAGGCTCATTGAACCAACTCCTGGCTGATTAAAAACATTCAGCATTCACCATATAACAGTGTAGTAATTCAATAGTATTATTTAGATGTATTTTCATTTGCATAAATAAAGCCAAGGGAAACACCATTTCTGTGCCATTAATTGTTGCTCTTCAAGGTTTCTGAGAGTACCACTTTCTTCTACTTGGGAGCTGCTTAATAAACTACATTTATCATTATTTAGCCTTCTCTTGTGCGTGGTGCTCTAGTCCTCCTGCAGGATCCCAAGGAGACAAATCATAGTGAATTACTAAACCTTTAATTTACTTTTGATTAAAAAAAACTTAAGGGAAGGAGAAGCAATACATACACATCGGCAAACTGCTTCGTAGGCAACAGAAACTTTGGAAGGTGCAACTGCCTGTCTCTTTTTTTTCTTTTCTAGATTTCAAATGGACTAAAAGACGCCTCACATATGTTGAAGGGAGCTTTCATTCACTTAATGGAAAGACCTGCTGGTCAGTCAAATAAACACTCTTGCTGATTTCAAAGTTTGTGTTAGACTGAGTTAACCCTCTGTCACATACATTTCTGTGCAGGAGAAAATGAAGCATGAAGACAAAGTAGTTTCTTAAATTATGAAGATAAGGAACTTATATTCCAACTAAAAATGTAATCTTGCACCATGAAAGGGAAATTACCCTCTAAATCTATTGACATTACTACTCTTAACATTAAGCTACAAAAATCATATAAACTCACAAACTCAAATGGCCATCCAAGTTTTATAATAACTACTTACTTCCAAGAATCAATCCTATACTTTTTCTTCCAGAAGACACCCCAGTAAATAAATAACACATTTCCCAGGAATAGGTATAAGAGAATTGTCATAAAATGGAATACTGGATTTGTTCAATATATACAAACACTACAGATTGGAAGCAAGCTTATATTAATTCTTTTGAAGAATCCCAACTTTAACACAGATAATGAATCTGTCAAAGGTAATAAAATCAGAGAAAGCAGCATTTCAAAAATTTTATGGGTTCCTTCTGTATGAAAAACTTGCTGAAAAAACAGCTTTAAAAATAGAGTTGTAAATGAAGTAGAAGACAACAGGCAAAATTATCTGGACAAGGAAAAGGCAAGGGCAGAGGAAAGAGTTAATTTTATAACACAACACACACATCAGACCTGGTGGTGTAGCCAGAGATAACGGAACAGGAGAAACAAATAGCAAATAAAACAATGCGCCCTTTGATTGACAGGAGCATCACCTCTGTATAACTCATTTCTGTGTTTTGAATTACTTATCAAGGCAAGACCTGGACTTCCTTCCAGTCAGTTCTAAAGAGACCAAAATAAAATCAAACCCAAAAAGCAATCTTCATACAAACACAAAAAATAAACTTTCTTCAATTTCTTGAGTAGAAAGGAGTTAGAAGAAATAGCTTTTCTATATAAGAGTCATCCCAATTTTAAAATACGTGCTCTTTAGAAACTTGAACCTCCGAAGTCCTAAGAGTCCAGATCCAACCCTGCCAAAATTTAACTCACAAGCTACAGCTCAGCTCATGTGGAGTAGTGCTGTATCTATTCCCTTTGCAAGACAGGGATGCTTAAAAAACCATCAGTTACGTTTGCAATCACAAAGGAAGGTGACACTAATTGTTAGTCTGAAGATGCCAAGAAAGTCACCAATATTTCTGCTGTCACTTGCTATGGATGATTCCTTTACAGTCAAGAGACGTGGTAGTCAACTAAGAACACCTAATTGCCACTCCACACACCACAACTTACATGACTGGGCCTTTATATGAACTATTTAAGTTAAAAGTCATGTACATGTTTTACTGGCAGCCACCCAGGTGACTACAATCACAGCTCCTCTCCTCATACAGACAGGGTGGATCACCACAGATTTTCAGGGAAAATCAGGTCCTCTGCCTTGTTAGTTATTCCCTTCTAAACTGATCAGTATTGTCTCAGGTACACACATTTTTGGATGTGCCATATCCATACATTTGTGGGTATCTGTACGGTATCTGAAGAACAGAGATAAAAATTAAATCACATCTTTCCCCAAAAGCCCATAACTCCACACCAGCTCCATGTTTGACTGAGCAATGCAAAATTTCAGTGGCTGCCAGCTCAACAGAAGGTCTCTCAACTTAGCCAGATGTGACAATCGGTTTTTTTGATTTACACAGGGGGAGGAGGTGGGGTAGAGAACCACACACCAAAATTAAAACAGGCCAGATATGTCTGACTCTGCATTTAATTGGTCATCAATTTGTTTTATTTGTCCCATTCTGTATTTATGTGTATACATATTTTATACATATACACACATATGTATTTATGTGCAAATGTAAATCATGAGGATTGATGGAGACAAAGGTGACTCAGGAGCTGAGATATAAAGCTTGGATTCAACTTCAGTTTCTTCAACAGGCAACCCTTGGGAAGTCAGTAAAATTCAGATGCTTCCTAATTTCCCATTAATTTTATTTCATCTGAGACATTGTACCTTCATGAGATATTAATTTTACCTTTAGGTACCTGCCTAAATTGGGAGACTCTGCTCCCCCTGCAGTCAGACATAAAAAGAGGCCACCCAGCAGCTTGATCCAAAAAGCTCCATACACTCAAAACAGACTGGAAGACTTTCATTCTCTATTGAGTGTAAAAAGACTGCAGAAAAGCTCACTTTAACCAAGGCAGCTGCAGTCTTTGTCTGCAGTGTGCATGTGTGTCAGCCTCCCGTGTACTGCAGTTCCAGCCCACAAGTGAGGAATGAGGACACTTCACTATCTCAGGAGAGTAAGCACAGGAAGGGCTGGGAGAGTCCAGATACTACAGTAGTGTGGTTGTACAGGAGACAGACAGTGACCTACAACGACCCCTGAGAGATTTGGGATGCGGAGCTGTGAAGCTTACACAGCAGACCTAAATTGCTTTGGGTGCTCCTGTGGGAAGAACCAGCCCATCCAACAGTTTTACCTCACGTTCTTGGGAGGCCCCAGATGCTCGATACACCAATACCTCTGTAACTTTCATTTCACCTTGAAGGGTTTCAGACATGTATTTTAAATGCATTATATTTACCCTTCTACACTACATCCATACAGACACATACAGCATTAACTATTTCAAGGTCTCCACAGAGAGCTGTTAGCCGAGACAGAACATGGGCCGGCACACGATTGAAGCCACATGCACCATCTGCTCAAACATTTTAATGTAATTTACCAGGCAAGAGCTGAGCAGGAAAAAAACCCGATAGATGAAAGATATTAGATTTCCCCTTCTCCAAAATACCTCCTGCTGCTTGATATATGAACCTAACTCACCCATAACTAATATTTGATTTAAGAACATATTCATAAATTTTAAAAGTCCCACACCTGCAAGGTAACATTGACATAATTCTTCTATTAACTACTAACCTGCTGCCCATGGAGAACTGCCCAAACTGACAATCCTATTGCCAAAACCAAAAAGGAGTGGACAAGTTAAGAACTTAAAAGTTGTTACTTCCACTCAAGTAGCAATTTCAATGAACTTCAATAAATGAGTAAAGACTGTGAAAGATTTATTTACTGCAGCATTGAAGTCAAACAAGTTCTGTATGTTAAGACTTGTATTTGGCTGAAGGTGGCAGCCCTGGGCCTAGTACTATTTGAATTTTGGGAATAAGTCCTGCAAATGATCTGTAAAAGGGATTCCAAATGGCAAAGGCTTACACTTCAAGAATCAGGTTTCATAACAAATAATCTCCCACCTTTTAAAACAAAAGTAATGATTTGAAGAACTTATGACAAACTCCTTCTGTCATGTTCAACAGTATTCATAAAGATGTTTAGAGGGGGTTAGCAATTTTTACGTTATTAGAAATACTCACAAAATTAACAAGAAATTAGGACAACTACCTTTGCTATAAATTCAGTTGCTATAAATTCAATTTCCTCTTCCAAACCCCCACACCATTCCCTATTCCTTTTAAGCTGACAATAAAAAAATAATAAAAAAAACCCCATAAATAAATAAAATCAGTTTTGCAAGACTGTAAACGTCACTGTTAATTTCTGCTGTGAAAGGTAGAAAAATGTGCATACAGCAGGAATGTTCTACCAGTTCGTCTTACTGATAGCCCAAATACAGCAGCCTTTGTGATTCATAATTTTAGGAAATGAGACCTCAACCTGAGCTGCCCCCCAGAGCTGAATGACTGACTGTGTGCCAGGATGCTTCAACCATCAGGAAGCAATCAAAAGCCATCATCTGCAGCAGTCATTATACCAAAACCTCCCATTCTTTTTCAACTTAAGGCTCATTAAAGGTCAACACAGCAAAACGAATACTAAGAATTAAGAGAAAAGAAAAAAGAAAGCCTGGAGAAGATGCAGGCAGGAGTGATCATGACTCAGAAAATATGGATAAGCTCCCACATAGGGAGGGACTGTCTGACCAGCACTCTTTGGCTTGGAAAGAAGTCAATGACAAGAGTTTCAACTGAGATCTAAACAAATACCAAGTGGCTTAAACAAGGGAAAAGAAAGAGAGACTCACTAACTCTTCTTGCATGACAGAAGAGCTCTAACTGTATCTCTAAGTTGTTGGTCAGAACAAAAAAGAAGTGATTCCTCACGCAAGTTAGGCAATTTAAGACATTGTAGAGAGTAAATGTTTACTGGGACTCAGACATTTCAACAAATGAACGGAAGAAAATTCCACAATGACTACTGAAAACAAATGTGCACTTTTCAGCTCAGGAAACATGCAGCTGCAGGAGCATATCAGGGAAGGATCAGTATAACCATGCCTGTCCTACTCATCTGTAGGCACTGGATTGGGATGTCATCATGATACAGCGATGCCCTGGACTTGAGGTTGGATCTGCTGTGCCACCCTTACATTATTTTATTGTATACCTCAGGACTTAAAAACATCATGAAAAGTCTTACAAAAAAAAATTACAGAGTTCTCTTCTTTTTGTTGTTTGTTTTTTTGTGAGTAGGGGTTTGATTGGGGTGGGGAGGAGTGTTTGTTTGGGTTTGGCTTTATTTTTAAATGATTTGGTTTATAGTCTCATAGTTTGGAAGTAAACTTTAGTTCAATTTACTTGCTTCCGTCCCCAGCTAACATATTCTGCAACACTGAGCACTGAGAACATTGCCATTGATTTCCATCAGCAAAGGATCACACCCTAACTGCTTCCAATTTCACAGTTACTAAGCAACACCAAGTGATCACAGCCTCTGAGTAAGCAACGTCCTGTATTCAAAAGTTTGAATTGTAGAACTCCATACAGACTTGGAACTTCGGCACCTACCAATGAACACCAGCTTAGCAAATCTTAGATAACAAACTCCTGAAGTACAGAAATACATACCTTGGGTGCCATTAATTGAAATTAGCTCTTCTGAACCACAAAATTTCCTTGTATCCTCATCATGGACCTAAAACTGAGAGTACTTCCTACTGTACTGCAAAGTTTCTATATTTTTCCCAGTATTAACCAGAACAAAACCTCTTTTCTTTATATCGAAATTCATACATATCACTCCTATTAAAGCTATGTATTCAGGTACAAAGATGAAAAAGAAAACATGGTAAGTGGTAATGGTAAGTTAAACGGTACAATAAATTAGATTTTATACTTCTTACTGAACATCGATTACCAAATGATCTTCTTGTTCACATTATACCAAATACTTGCTCCAGTTTAGCACCATCAGCCTTAGGGGAACATGTAACATCATCCTTTACAATTCAGTGCATCTTCAGAGTACTGCATATTTTTTTCAATGATTACATAAAGCCACCGTAATAGGGTTTATGTTTTTCTTTTCAAATAGTATCACTGTGAGAAATACTATCACTGTTAGAAAAGAGAAAATTACACCATATTCTTCTTTTTTGTTGTTGTAGGAGACTTTCCTGAATGCAAACAGCTCTTAAAAAATAATCAATAGCTAAATTTGCTTTAATGAAGATGGTACTTGCAGCCTTTACTAAATTGTACGTGCTCATCTACACACCAAGACAACAGAAACCTTGCTTGCTGCTAACATGGAAAATCTGAATGGTCCAGAAGACTGGATCCATTACCCAGTGAATGACTAAGAATGAGGCTGGCTGTCCTCCCTTAGAAAATCCTGATCAGGTCTAACATTTAAAAAATGTGAAATTTCAAGGGTGAGAAAGTGTTATGGAAGCCCACGCATGAGAAAGCTGCAAAAAAAAAAAAAAGTGCTGCAGAAACCTCTGGTGTTTCATGTACATCCATTCACACACACACACACACACACACAAATGTATACAGTAATTGTTTTGAGACACAGTTTAGCTCTTTTCTCACTCATTAGAGGAACATAATCGTAAGAGTTGAGCAATATAAAAGCTTTTGAAGCAGACAGACTAGACATTGGTGTGTTACATCTAATGGAAACAATATTACACAGCAGTCTTTCACTTCCGAGACTGATTAGAACCTATATTGTATTTACCACACTATGAAGACAATAACCTGAGACAGAACATTAGCATAAATCATTAATTCATTGTGGGGAAATTCTGGAAGAGGATATCTTTCTAAAAGGAAAATGATCACATTAAAATACAAGCAAACTTTGAGGAAAACAAGCTGTGCCAAGTAAATGGTGCCAAAATCAAGTAATTCGTAGTTATCATACTTGGTCTTCAATAGGAAGAATTTAGAGCACACGAAAACACAACAGCTTAACAAACCAATGGGAAAAAAATCAACTGAATATTACCTTGGCCTTATCTGAAAGCCCGCTTGCTGGAATTAAACAGATCATATTCCAAAAGGCTCACATACCTAATAAATAGTACTGGAAGACACTGAACAACAGTGGACTGAGCACATGTAGACTGTCCTGTGCTTAGTAAGAACTGCCTATTCCCAGCAAATGAAAAAGCAAGCATGCAAAATTCTCCATATAAAAATAATTAGAAAAAATCCACAAATTTCTCCTCTCCTTCTTTAGTACTTATGTGTAAGTTTTAAAAAGCAAAATTGTCAGGTGACATTGCTCTGCAATAATTTCAATTAAAATAAATGGTGTTGCTTTTAATGCAATTTACAACCTTAAAAATAACCAACCTGAGGAGAAAAGAAACAAAACAAAAGAAAAAAGCTACCTACCATTTACCCAGCAACCAAATAGCAATATGAAAGATATCACATTCCTCTTTCTGTGTTTTAGATATAGAGGAGCATTTTGATACACCAAATATTAGGGGATGTTATTTGCTACTGATACTTTTAAGTCGTTACTAAGAATGCACTTGACATCTCTTGGGAAAGAAAAAAACCCCGCATGCCCTAATTTGCAGGTTCTCTTTTAAAGCTGACATCTGTCTGTCTCCTTACTGCACAAAATAAAAGGCAAGCTTTCTGTTTGCAGGCTCCAGGTCACTCGCTCAGTTGCTACCCTCAAATCACAGCATGCAAGGGCTGCATTCTACCTGAGGTGTATTTGTGGCGGCTGCCACGCAGAGATGTCTGTGCTCACCAGGGTAGAAGGGGGCATTCCAGACTGTGAAGCTGATTGCGCTGGAAGTGTTTGCTAACAGAGATGTCAATGAAGTAAAGGAGTTTCAGTACCTGAGTTAACAAGCTGCTGCTCCATGACCCCACAGCCCAGGACCTCCATCCATTCTCCTTGGAAGTTGATCTCCATCTCAAAGGAAGGGTGAGTAAATGGGAAGTAGCAATCTACCCATCTGACTTGCAGTCCTGTAGCAGTGTTTAAAAAATAAATAAATATGAAAGGGTGTATGCTTAAAAGGCCATCCCTCCAACCATCTGTAAAACTTGCCCTTCAACTAATGACATGAATTACAGCAATCCAGAGAAAATAAATAGCAAACAAACTAATTTACAACACTTGTGCGAGGCGATAAATCTTAAAACCTGTGGAAAAAAATGACCATGTCTTTTCCAATATGAAAAATGCTTTGTGCAATTCAAGCACCCTTTGAAACCAAATCAATCATTTGTCAAACTCTAGCAACCACCTGGCATCGAACAAAAAATGAGCCAAGATAATGGGAAAGTCAGTAATTTTGTTATTCTTTGCACCAGGAAATTACTAAGTGCTTCTCACAGGAAAAGCTAGCTAAGTCTTTAATTTTTACTTAGTATTTTATGGATCGTCTAGGCAAGTAATTTTTTTTCACCAGAACTTAATTAAAATACAGAGCTATTCTCTCTGTATATGTTAAAATATGAAAATTAAAAATAGATATTAATATACACAAATAGAAATATATTTTCAGAGTTGCACATTATTAAGGTATGCAACACATGCACAGAGCATTCTGGACCCGGTAGATAAGTGTAAGAGAACAGCCCCACTTGGTAGGTCCCTACCATCCTCTCCAGCTCAGCACCTCTGCAAATACCACTGTGCAAAGCAAGGAAAGCCCTGGCATCTCAGAGCAGTGGGGCCAGAAGAGAGCAAGGTCTTCAGTGCTAACAAAAGCAGAGTTTTTGTCAAAGCCCTCATTATATTTGATGAGCTTTAGTTCTTCTAATGATTTACAGCAGCTTTGTTTCAATAAACAATTTTTTCTAACTATTAGGTGTCAGGAAAGAAGTCTCAGAAACAGGAACCATAGAAACTCAAAAGAGAACTGAAATGCGAATTCTGTAAGCTAAGCTAATGTCTTAACCCCGAATCCATCTTCTCTTCAGTTAAGCCAAATGCTAATCAGTGCCAGGATCATTAAGAATCAGGCAGGTCCAGCTTTGAAAATAAGGAGCACTGCAAAGGAAGTGCAGGTGACAGCAACTGTTAACATTCCTGGTTTAACCTTCAGGCTTTTTTGGGGTTGTTTCATAAAAGGAATGTAAAACATGAAATTGCATGATTCATACTGGAAGTTTTTCAAATGAAAATATTTTATGTAGCCTCAAGGATTAGATCTTCTTTGATTACTTCTGAAACATCAAATGCGGCTACAGAAACTGAAACAATAAATTACGACAAAAGTATACATGCATGGCCAAACCATAAAATACCTTCTAACAGTCACAGGGAACTTTTCTAGATGCTGTGAAATTTCAAATGGCAAGGCAGGTTTCAAAACAAACAGACTGGTACTTCTAGATTTTCTTTGCTTTCTTAAAAACCAACCTCAGGAAATTATATGAACAATGAAACAGCTTTTTGATAGTTGTATATACAGAACTCAGAAAACTGGAAGTATTTGCAATAGTTTCATTCACAACTGTACTGTGACTTACAGCAATCACTTTATTGCTTTTTTTTTGTCTGCATGACAATAAAAAAATACGCAGATGAAAAGAGTCGTGTATACAATAGTATGGTGTGCAGAAAACATTTTTTTTATTTCCTGATCTTGGCATTTTTAATCCTAGGGCTGTGCACATATAAAATATTCTCATTTAGCTTGCAACATTTGCAACTGTAGCAACTACATTGAATATTCAACTAGTTTTGCTCAGCAACAACATTCAGATAATGGCTTCTTATTAATCCTCTGATTACTTAAAAAATGAAGCTCTGGGAAAAACAGGATTTCTCAGCTGTTTGGTCTTAATTAAAATAAATTTTAAAAGATAAAAAAAGAATTTAAAATTATTTTTATTTTTGTATTTTAATGCATATTACCACTTAAGAGGCTTCTGTTTTAAATGCAAATAAGCAAACAAACAAAAATCTGAATAATCCAAAACAAATTCACAATGAAGAAATAACTCTCACCTTCATTCTGTTCTCTAAATTAATAGTTAATCCCACATACCACAATAATTTTATTCATACAGTATCCAGGCCACTTGGGAATACCTCTGTAGTTTATATTCAAGTGTTCTTTCAGACTTTTGGCTCTAGAAGACTTTACTGAAAAGCAGAGGGTGCTCAGCCTTCAGCAACATTAACTGCATTTCTATAGAGCGTCAGAGAATAAATGGGTACATTTATTATTTAGATACAAAATACTGTTTTGGTGCTCAATATATTCCCAAGGAATAAAGGGCATTGCTTAAACTCACCAAATTAAACCACTAAGGACTTAAAAGGATTATGATGATTAGGCTTCCTGTAGTACTATATAATTTGCCTGATTCGGCCTAATTTATTTCTTCACATACAGCCTACGAAATACTGGCAAAATTGATCTTTTCCAGAAATTTTAGGAGACACACACCTGTCTTAAAATAGGCACTTAAAAGAGCGCAGTGCTGAATCTAATCAAAGCCTGACAACTAGACACAAACTCCGTAACTTTTCCGGTACAAAGAAATTATTTGTGTTATCAGACACAAACACACCTGCTCGTTTCAGAGCCTCACAGTGTTCATGGGAGTCCTTCCAGTGGGTAGATGTACATTCATAACTGTGCTGGGTTGATTCTGGCTGAACACCAGGTCCCCATCAAAGCTGCTCTACCACTCCCCTCCTCAACCGGACTGAGGGGAGAAAATATAATGAAAGGCTCATGGGTCAAGGTAAGGGCAGGAAGAGATCACTCACCAATTAAAGCCGTGGCCAAAACAGACTTGACTTGGGGAAAGTTGTTTAATTTATTACCAATCAAATCAGAGTAGGATAATGGGAAATAAAACTAAATCTTGAAAACACCTTCCCCCCATCCCTCCCTTCTTCTGGGCTCAACTCCACTCCCAAATTCTCGACCTCCTCCCCACCAGCAACGGGGATGGGGAATGGGGGCTGTGGTCAGTTCATCCTCCATTTTCTCTGCCACTCTTCCCCTGATCCAGGGCGGGGTCCTGCCCACCGAAGACAGTCCTTCATTAATTGCACCAGCGTGAGTCCCTCCTTAGGGTGCAGTCCTTCAGGAACCTCCTGTTCCAGCATGGATCTCTCCACAGGGCCACAGGTCCTGCCAAGAGCCTGCTCCAGCGCAGGTTTCCAACAGGGTCCCAGCCTTCTTTGGGAATCCACCTGCTCCAGCATAGGGTCCTCCATGGGCTGCAGGTGGATCTCTGTATTGCCATGGACCTCCCCAGGCTGCAGGGGTACAGCTGCTTCACCATGGTCTGCACCCTGGGCTGCAGGGGAGTCTCAGCTCAGGCACCTGGAGCACCTCCTCTCCCTCCTCCACTGACCTTGTGTCTCAACGAAGGTATCTGAAGGGCTGTTTCTCACACATGTTCTCATTCCTCTCCCTGGCTGCAATTGTGCAGGACTTTTTTCCTCCCCTTTAAAATGTGTTATCCCAGAGGTGCTACTACTGTCACTGACGGGCTCAGCCCTGGCCAGCGCTGGGTCCATCTTGGAGCCAACTGGCAGTGGCTCTGGCAGACATGGAGCAAACTTCTGGCACCTCCTCACAGAAGCCACCCCTGTAGTCTCCCTGCTACCAGAACCTTTCCATGCAAACCAAATACAGTAACTTCTATGTCAGATCAGTATGGAAATAGTGAATAATTATTGTTATTTCTGAACACTGATTCCAGGTAAGCAACTGGTCGTAGCCTGCACTCAAAAGTAATGGGGTTATCAGATATTAAGCTAAACAAGTGCTAGCCTAATTGAGTCTCATAATGAAAAAGGCTTGACCAAAGGCACTGAAAAAGAAAGAAAAGAAAAAAAGAACAAATCAAACACTTTAAAGCAGCCTGTTGCTACACTACAGCACAGAAGCAACAAAGCCTGAGACCCAGATGGTCTTCACTGACCAGAAATTCTCTTTGTTGCTGTGAGGATTATTTTTAGAGACGAGGTTATGGAAGAGAAAGGAGAGGGGTGCAGGGTGGGTGCTGGGAAGCACAGAAGGTATTGAACTGTGGCCTCTTGAGGTGTGTGTCAATTTGTAAGTACTCCGCACCTCGTTGTTTCAGGTAATTCATCATGCAGCAGACAGGAGCTGGCTGCCCATATAAACCTGCATTAGCTCACATTTTTCAGAAGTTATTAGCCAGACCATTATGTCCCTGATAAATTAATTTTATTTTTAACTTGTTACACTCAGAGATCTCCATGCACTCAAAGGAGGTATCAGTACAACAGAATTAAGAAGGAGAATGAGCAGAACACCATATTTGATTTAAAAGACATCCAGTGGTGGTTCAGAGAGAACCAGCAGTGGCAAACCCATCAGTCAAACCACAGCGTTACTCACTCTCCTGCCTTCCCTTACCCGTGCCTAGGAACTGGGTAGATAAATATGGAACGGCAGTGAATTTTGAGCCATTTCATGTAAAGCAACGAATCACAGAATCAGCCCACCGTCATTATTTTCTATTTGCTATAGTAAGATTACTTCTGAATCTCTCAGAGTTCAGAAAGCTTTTGGCCAACTAGAGAGGGGTTAGAGAAAGAACCACAGTTGAGAAAGACTGGCTACCTTTATGTGGAACTCTTGGACAGCCTTGTTACAAGGTAGCTAAAATGAGAACTAACAGACTACCTACACTGGCAGATCTGTATGGTGAGATGGAGGTGTAACTTAAATTAGTGGATTTTAAGTGTGCACCTTATGGAGGTAACAGACGAAAACTAAGGAAGGTGATGTCTACATGTAGTATTTGAAGTAGCTTCCTGACAGAAAAATGGAAGAAACTGAAAGACAAACACTTGTAGAATGCAAAATCAGGCATGTCATAGCACCAGAAAATGCCATTAAAAGAACTACCTTACATTGTCAAGTTTTTAAGACAACTGACTGCATGCTCCAGAACTTTCTCCCTCCTCTAATACCTGTTATTCCTTTGCCTGTTGGAAAATCCAGAAAGACATAAAAAGACTAACTTTTGTAATAAGGGTAAGTGCAGATTTCTATGAAGTCTTTGACCTTCCTCAGGAAAACATAGTGATTTTTAAGCAACTTTGTTTTGTCAGCACTGAATTATCCAAATAGTGTGGTAGGAATCAGGTAGAGCACAACCGTCTCATTAAATATCATGAAAACTAACCTAGAACAACACACAAAAAAAGAAAAAGAAAAAAAAAGGCAGGTCAATGATATGACCTTTCTGCAGAGATCCTGCAGAGATCCTATATCTATCATCAACCTGAGCTAGTAAATTCCCAGAGAATCACTGCAGAAGCACAGCTTCCAAGTCCAGGACTTCAGGCACAATCTAGTTTATGCAAAACTAACATGCACAGCAGACTTAATCTACAATCCAAACAATCTGCCCATGAAAAACAGTTGACTGTATGACAATGCAACATTTCAGTCACTCACCGCAGCTGCGGTCATGCTATCCTGCTAGAAAAGATGTGCAACTTCACTATAATATTTGTTGACAGCACAGGCTGTAAAGAATACAACTGATGTCAAGTATAAAGGGAATGAAATTTTTGCTTTTAACAGAACATGGGGCCTTATGAAATATCCACATAAAGGAAAAACATAGAAATTTTCCAAGAACAACACATTTAAACACATTTTAAATTTTAAGTTAAAATTTACAGGAGTCAAGAAATACAAAGTAATCAAGAGTACTGTGTAAAGTGAAGAGTAAAATGCTAGTTAAGAGATGACAGCTATCAAAAGACAAATTTATTTATGTATGCCCTGATGTCATATACCTTCTGCCTAACATGAACTTTGCTCTTTGAATACTTTGAAGTCCAGTATTTCCATGGGGGGGGGGGGGATACACACATATATATACATGCATACCTGTAATTAAATTTGATTCCATAACTGTATCTTGTGTTTGTATTTCAGGAAAAATACTGGGGGTATAGAAACAGAAAATCCCTACAGTAAGAAGGTGGCATCTACTTTTAGTTTGCACATTTAAAATAATTTATGAATATATTTTAATGTCTTTCTAGCTACTGTGTGGACTGTAGAAGAACTAGTAATAGCCACATGCTAAGGCTTAAAGTGCAGCATCTGTCAACAGTTAGCGAAGGATGTCACTGCAGTCTGAGATACCACTAATAACTCCAAGAAATTGCTCACTTTAAACATCCTCAGCATCTGAGGTTCATCTAAATATATCATTCTTACTGTTACTCACTTTCATCCTAATTTGGTATGTTTCAAAAGGCCACTGTTAAGTAAAATACACCTATAAGAAGCTCTGAGCTGAGGAACTTAAAAATATTTGTCCAGGTGGAATAGAACAAAAATTGGTAAAAGGTTTTGCTTGCTATAAGTCAACTTTAGAAATTCAGAAAAATATTCAAGCAGTCACATATAGAACTTGATATCATTATCAATCCACTCTTGGAAGTACTGCTCTAAGTGCAGTAAACATCTTTAAAGACCTTAGAAAGTAGGCAAGATACCTCATGCATTCTAATATCATGCAGTATTTCCTCAACAGAAAAATGAATCAGCTCAGGAGAGCAGCCTCCATGCCAGGAAATAGCATTAATGCAGCAATTCTGACTCAGGCTATTTATAAATTCAGTTCCTGAAATTGAAAGCAGGTATTTCTGAGGAGAGAATACCTCATTCATATACACATTCATTACCATTCCTCATTCCACTGTAAGTACCAAAAAACAATTATTTTTCAGTTTGATGTGAACTTAGCAGAAATGGTTTGCCCTCAGCTGGAAGTTTTAATTTATCTGCACAAGGGAACCGCTCATGGCGCTTTGTGTGCGCACGCAGCAGAGCAGCACATGGACACACGCACCCCTTCCCTGCTCCTGCCCATCCCCATGCCACTAGTGCGGGGTGTGAACACTGCCCAGCTGCACCCGAGCTCTCAGGCACCCCGATGCGATGCTGCACCCACGGTCCATCCCTCCAGGGACATGGGAGGCCCACGTGGATGAAGCAGAGGGAATCCTGCACAGCTTTGCGCTGGAGCTGGAGTTGCCTCTCCTCGCAGGACCCACGCTGACAGGCCTTTAGCACACAGCTTCTGCCAGACCACTGCTTGCAGTTGGGTCTCCATAAGTCCCCACCTGTATTCATGCCCACTACGTTACCCCGACACGCTGCACACCAAAACATTTTCACAAAAACCTGCTGAGTCAACATGTTGTTGTGTGCACCAGTATTTAGGAAAATCCAGAGAGGAGTGTGGCCTCTTGGAAAAAACCCATGTGGCTGTTTCTGTATTACCAGCTGCCAACACAACCCCTAAGCTTCCTGTCTGCGTTATGCAGCAAAATGTTTGCAAAAGCCCAAATGACTACAGCCATGAGCAGTCTGGGGGAAAAGGTGCAAGAACCTACCGTCACCAAAGATGTGAGTCATGAGCTTTGTGAGCACTTGCTTCAGGTTGAACTCCACCAGCCTCACTGCCTCCATGGTGTGACACTCCTGCTTGTGCGCAGTGCGATGGCCTTGCTCAAACAGCTGTAAACCTTCACCATCTTTAATGCTGGAGAACAACTAGAACAAAACCACAAAAACACCAGTGGTTCGCATCAGTGACCTTCTAAACGAAAATAAAGAATGAAGTTTCATTGATTTAAGTGGGAATCTTACCTGCTAGGTCTGCACTGTGAAAAACAAACATAAAGGCTGTGATTTTATACAAATTTTGTTCACTAAACGCAGAGGTGAATCATCATACTCAGAATAAAAATACTCAAATAATTAAATCTGTTTTATTTCTGTACTACATCTTCAAATAATACAATTAGCTACAGTAAAATAGTGATTTACAAAATGAGCATCTCTCCTTCTCTGATTCGGTTACTTTGAAAGTTATCATGCAGAAGGAAGTACTCTGTGCAGTGTACGTAAATTACACCCCAAAAACTACAAAACACAATGGTATTTATCATGACTTCAACTTTTTCAGTACTTGAATGATGTAAAAGAAATATCAAAACACCAAAAAGGAAACAAAAACAAAAACCAAAAACACAAAAACAACCAAACAACAAAAAAACCAAACCCAACCCCCCACCAAAAAAATGAAACAAAAAAAAAAAGCCAAAAAAACCCAAACAAACCCTGGCAGTTTAATGAGACTTAAGCTGATTACAGTTGATTCGTCTTGTGTACAGTTTATTCATCTAAGGACTACCATTTTCCTGCATATTCCCACACACAGCATCCTTTTCGTGAACAGGAATTTTGTCGACGCTCATTAAACAAAATTGTTGGAGGCTCTGTGTCTTGGGGAGACAAGCAGGCAGTTTTACAGTCTAAAGAGTATTTTTGTTGGAAATCCTTACAGCTGTGCAAAAACCCCATCTCTGGGGTGAAGTCTGGAGGGTAGGTAGAGCCAATTGTGAAAGCGTTTCTAGTGCCCTTTCCTACCCCTCCTCCTCCACCTTCCCGTAGTCAATCAAGCACACACAGAGGGAAAAAACATGCACTGAGATTTTCTTCCCATTAAGCCTCCCAGCATAACTAGCTCTTACTCAGGAGATGCCACGAACAGTGTGTAATCCTAACAACTCACGGATGCCCACAGAAGTTGTTTTAACTGTAACACTGTAGTTTGATGCCTTCAGAACACTACATGCTCTAAACAAAAAGTTCAAGTGAATCTCTGGTAGTCCACAAATGCTGCAGACAATTAATTAGGACTAGTTCCTAGCACATTTCCCACAGACACAATGAATGAAGAGTCTGAGTTCAGACAGCATGCAAACTAGCACCACAATAGATTGAAGGAATACAAAAAAACATCCAGTAGCATAACTTTTTATTGCTAGCCACAAGGAGTTTGCTGGCAGATAGAGAAAACACCTCTCCACTTAATCTCCTTAGTGTGCTGTCGCTGTTCTCCCCACGGACAAGTAGAGAAACGACATGAAGTCCAGGCTCAGGGATAAATGGAAGCGCTTTAATGATCTCTCAGAAGGCTTTTATATGTTAGTTCGCAAAAGTGTGTTAAATGGCATAAGGTAATTGGTTTTTTGCCATCCACCCCTTAAGGGGATTGGTCAAGTTCTAAGACACCCATGTCTGAATGTTCTTCTAGTTAGAACCATAACAATTCTGCAAAACAACCTGCAGCTGCAAGAAGTTTACAAAACTGTAACATTGTTTTGAGTTACTTGCATGGGAAAGACAGAACTCTCATGAAAATGCTGCAGAGAGCTGAAGAAATTCTCTGCTGAAGCTTTTTAAGCATCCATAGCTTGCTGCAGAAAATACTGAATTAAAAAGGGAAAGTAGAAATACCAAATAAAATGATTCTCCATCAGTCTAACAAAAATGCCTTTACTAACCAAAAGGCAGCAGCTTGACGAACAAAGTATCACACTTTTAAATAACACATTCTTTATTCAAGTGCTCATCCGAAAGATTAAACCCCCTTCTTCTTACTGGCATTAGTCCTACCTTGGCTGGAACAAGCAGATAATACCCACCCTGTAACTAATTTGCTGTCAGCAAGGCAGATCGGTCATCCAGCATGTGGTTTTGAAAGCCAGGGGGAATTCAGAGAGGCCAGCATTAGCCTAGGGAGGATAATTGTCTTAGGCTCACCAGGTGGCCAGTGGAGAGACACAGGCTCCCTCACAGAGGAACACGGAGCGGCTAAATCAGGTTCCTGCTCTGAACTACCCTATACAGGTAGCTATTTTTCCTATCGACTCACTCACTAAGCCAGAAACACCCTTCAGGCAACAGAGATGTTCCCTCTTTGGACCAGAATACACTGTATTTACACATTAGAAGGTACGTTTGTTATTTTACCTATCAGCAGTATTTTAGGACATGAAACTCTCTTCCTCCTTTTCCTCTTTACTCCTCCCTTCAGCTTAAGACTGGCTCTGCAAGGAACAAATAGTCTGGACACTAGCCTTTAAAACACAGCATACATATCAACATGTATGTAGAAATACTTTTCCTTGCTGTTGTATTATTCCTGAAATGTTGATATCACAATTACAGTTTAAGCAAAATTCGATTTCAGTGGTTTATATCAGATGTGGAAATGAAATACTTGCAAGAACCATTAAATACATTGGATCATAATCCAGCCCTGTAACCTGCCTGAGTCCTCATCCTTCCAAACCAGTCATATGCAGCATCTCCTTCTCCAAGCCAGGACAGGTGTCCATGCAGCAGTGCACTGAGCCAGGCTGGGAGGTGGGTCTGGATGGGCGGTAACCCAGGAGAAGGGAAGAAACTGAGGGTCAAGCTCAGCTTAGTAATCAAATACCAGCATAGCAGCAGCACCAAGAGACGAGCTGGCACATGGAACAGGGCTGGGCCACTTTGGGCACAGGCGTGACTTTAGTCCAGTTCAGACAGGCTCTGAAAAACAATAGGGAAGTCCCTGAGAAACAACGGCAAGACGACAGCCCCCCTTACAGTCAGGCACCAAGAGGCACTTTGGTATTCTCCACAGAGGCTCCATCAGCTGCAGATGGGGTTACAGTGTGAAAAAAAGAGATGCCTTAGAGTTGTATTAATATTTATTCCCAACTTTCCGTTCACTGACATTGCTATGTCAACATGAACAGCTTTAAACCGATACACCAATTTCACTATTACAACGACTGAATTGTGTTAAGTACACGTCTTGGATTAGAAACACTTCGACATTTCCATATACATAAAGCTGGGAAAGTCAAAGCTTGAATAAAATGAAGAATCACCTATAGTCACTCCTTTCTGATGTCAGCTTTTCTCAAGCATATATCTGAGCAAATGGAGAAAAAAAATACCTAACAGTCTTGCATAAAACTGACACATCCAAGACAACATTTTCACGTCCATTCATCCCTTTGGTGCAGACTAAATTAGCATACACTATCTTATTCTATTGCAGACGATAAGTCACTACTACGACCAGGAAAGAGACTTCCTGTAACCATAAATCAAGCACCTATGTGTCTTTCTAATGTGAGGACAAGATTTTTCTTTGAGTGAAGGCGTGCAAAATATTGAATACTGTATCACCATGCAAAAGTCAAAAAAATTAACACTTACCAGGATTTATCAGCATAGCTGACTGGTCCTGCATTATGAAGGAGAGGGCAGAAAGGAATTGAAGTGACCTAACCATGTGGCATGAAGTTTACTCACAGTTTAGCTCATAATAAAAATAAATTAAAATCTGATAACATGTAATGGCAAGAAGACATGGGGTTTTAACTGGACAAGTACAAACAGAGCTATGCTCCTTCAAAAGCACATTCCAGTATTTCTCAGCCTGGCATGAAGGGCAGAAGTCACATGCGTGATTTAAACAAAGATCCCAACGTTTCCTCAGTCACTTGAAAACCTTTTTTGTCTCACATCCCTTCATTATCCATACATTTAGTATTCAGTCCAAAATAAGTGTCTCTTTGCAGGATGGCATTCATAGTAGGTTTCAGATCAGAGAGATCTGTAACTACATCCTGTCTTTCCACAATGCAGTTGTGTATTCCTCCTGCCACTCATGCATACACCAGTGATCAAGATAATGAATAAATCATGCTCATGTATTTATACCCACAGACAAAACAGCATTTAAGATTATCTCTATAGGAGGATCTGCACGTGACAACACCCAACCTTGCCACACCAAATACATTTTGTCTTACTGGCCCTAATAAATATCCCTAAAAATGAACCAACAGCTGCACTGTGAACCCACTTACAAATAGCAAACCCCTTCCACAACATTTTAAACGTGCTGTGGAAGTCAGGACTCAACCAATGGATCAGGAATGACGAAGATGATGCCACCAATAGATGGCTCAAAGAGAAAAGCTAATGTCAGTCTCAGTCAGCCACCAAGGTATAAACATACACCCTGATCCAGCCAGTTTCAGGTACCAAAGAGAGATCCACATGACAGAAGGCTCTTCATGTCATATCAATAAGAATTTTTGTGGGCAGAAAATGGCAAAAATGACTTCAACCCACAAGCTTGGGGTTGAACCTTAATTTCTACATCCTTCCATTTCCACTCCTCCAATTACAGCAAAGAAAGGTAACCTCTGTTGGTTTTGGGGGGTAGAGAACTTGTTTTTTGGGTTTTTTAACCTAATCAAAGTGTTTCTGTAAGAAAAGTGAAAACTATAAAGATGTTTTCGAACCAGAAAGAAAAAGTAACATTGCTACACAGATACCTGATACAATGATTAAGACATACATTATAGGCTTCTGTTTCTGTGGCAGTAGAAATTTCTTTACTTTTAAGCACCTTAGACTTCCCAAATACACTTGTAGACATTTTGCTCTTTTTTTCCCTGCACAGTTTAAATACTGCATTGACTATATTTAATTGCTTTATTCTGAAAAGCTTTCTTGATTTGTTTGGTTTTTTTAGCTGGACAACAGAAAGTAAGACAAAGTCTGAAAAAAATACGGAGTCTTTGCAGCAAAAGATGCACCATCGGTTTTCAAACTTTCTAGACTATGGATCACTATGAAAATGTAACAGACCTTCTGATGCCCTTCACTGTCAAATTTTCAACTAAAAATAACAAAGAATACAATTTGGGTCCTCGGACCAGTGAAGATCTATTTATTATGGAATGATTTATACACCACAACTTGGAAAATACAGAAAAATACAATGTTCACAACTGGGATAGATACCGGAAAAAGTGAAGTCAGTTCCACCTGAACTAGCCAGGCCCTTTATTGCTACCACTCAGCTAAACTGAAGCTCCAGGAATAAATTCACCTCAGAATATTCTAGCAAAGTAATGCTGCTGCTCTTTTTCTTACCAAGGTGAATCCAGTTCAAGTGCCTCTGCTCCTGAACAGCCCTCGCCGCTCCCTGTGAGAAGGAGAGCTGTCTCTCAGGCTCCTTGGGACTGATGTTTTGCTCACAACCCCACTCATAAGTTGTAGACGGCTAAGAAAGGTACCTTTCCTTGGCCATTTAAGCCTTTTAAAATATTTGTTCCTTGGTGCCCAGCTAAACACTGTTACTATGACTCCCATTCACAAGCACTCCCAGATATACTGTAAAAGCTCCAAATCACTCCATAAAATAGGCTGATCCCTGGAACACAATAAATTGATTTAAATTCCTTTACATATGAGGATTCACAAAAAGGGACTGAAGACAGGAAGAAGATTTCCTTTGATACGATGTCAGAGCAGAAGCACAGTGTCCAAAGCTGCAGTAACATACAGGATTTTGGAGAAGTCAAACCTAAAGACATGAGTTTTCCAAGTGGAAATCCAGCATGGCACTTGATCAAAAAAAACCCCAAAACTGCAGATCGGTGGTCAATCAGGAGTTCACATCATCCCAAACCACAAGGAAAAGGATAAAAGCAACATTTTTTTTCTTTTTAACAATACACAAGGAATATTGCTGAGGTACACAAGTATGGGAAGATGAGGAAAGGAGTATGTATTTAGATGAAAAAGAGAAAAATCTACTAATCTTCTATTACCTAGAACAAGAGTATTTACACTTCGGGATAGAAACACTAGAAGCTACAATATTGACTTTTTTTTTTTCAATTATATATAGCCCTTTCAAGAAGCAGTCCTTTATTTGTAACTAGAATATTTACCATTTTTCCATTGCATCCTAACAAAAACATTTCCATTTCCACCATAAGCATTTCAATGGAGAATAAAGACATATCCCTACTACTTCTAGCACAAACAAGCCCGATGAGAGCATAATTTTTTTCATCTAAAAAATCTTGTATTGACCTCCACTGGAACAAGGTTACTAAATTAGAGGAGCAATTCCCATGTTTTAGCATCTGTTCCCCTTAAAATTTATGTATCTTTCAGTACAGACTATAAAACACCATACGAAGTCTCCTTCCAATGTGTAAACACTTTTTGTTGTCAACTGAAAGATGTTCACTGACTGCCATTGGGTTTATATTGGCTCCCTCTTCTGGCTGACAGGCACAAAGTGCAATTCAGTTGAGATTTTTTTCTCTTTTCCATAAATTACGGAACTGCACCAAAGCCAACGGCATAGCACAGAAACAATTTCTCTTATAATCCACCCAGGAAAACTGGCCAGTTCAAATCTGACTACAGCAGTACCAAAATTGCCAATCCAAAGCACTTACAAAAAGAAAAAAAGCCATATACCACAGAAAGAAAAAAAATCCAAACACCAATTAGAAGAAAAACAGGAATGTTGGAGGAAGTGAATACAAATGAATATCAAATGGGGACACTGTTTAAGAAGAGCAGTTCATTTTATGTTCAGAATTCTGAAGTAGATTTGGGATTTCTGGTTTTAACTATTTATATTAGCCAGTTTCTAACTGTTCTATACATTACACTCAGATAATAATCACCTAAAATACTTTCAAATATATTGAAAACATGTCTAAACGTTTTGTTAGATGTTCTTTGACAGCAGTCCAAGGACATTTTTTAAAAGTTTATGAGAAATTTAAGCATAAATTATTCTAACTTTTAGCAATGAGTTTGGAAGATGGGAATGTCTTTAGTACTTTAATATTTACACTCATACAAAGCTGCAGAAATGCATCAGTTATCTGCCCATCTTTGAATTATAGATTACTTCTCTCTTTAAAAAGTAATCAACCAATCATCATGAAAAAACATACAGCCAAAAAAGCAAATAGCTCACAAATATCTCAGGATAAATACCGCAAAATCGCCAAACTTGGTTTATTTTTCCAGATCTTACTTCAATGTACTGATTTTAACTTTGATATAAAGAATTATGCTGAAGGTTTCCATCACAGGGCAGGAGTTTTAACACAGTCATGACTACAGAATTTGGCATTTGTAAAGGAGACTCACTTTTGTACATCTCCTACATCTTTCATATCCTGCCTAAAATTTCAGCTGAGAATGAAGTGATTTTCCCCCACATCTCCTAAAGTGATATCAAACATAAAATTTCTCTAAATTCAAGTTCCTATAAAATCACTCAGGGCTTTTGTCTTTCTTTTCACGTCATCTTAGGTCTGTGGTCACTTACACTGAGAAGACAGCAAATGATAAATGTAAAAATCAAAACAAAAAATTAGAGCAGCAAACTGACAACAGCATGTAAAATTACTATATTGGCCATAACATGAAATGTACCCAGGGCTTGTAGCTAATAGCTAAACGTTTTTCCCTTGGTTCCAAAGATTCTGATCCTTGGTACTTGTGCAAATTAATTCTCACCAGGATGAAAAGTCTGAGACAAGGGTAACAGGCCCTGACAGTCACAAGTTTCTGCTCAGGGGGTTACAGCTTAAACTTGAGTATAAATAAATTAATATCAGGGTATTTCTCTCATGTAGTTCTACCTCTATTTAGTCTTTGTTCCGCTCAGACAGTTCCTTCCGGAATTATTTAAATGTGGATTATTTTGAACAGGCAACCAGAATATAAAACACAGAAACAGTCCCCAGTGAAATTTCAGAATTACACACTAATTTTTTTCCACAAGGCTCTTGTGATTATGACTGTAGAAAGGGGTATATATTGAAACACAAACTGAAGCAAAAAAGGATGCTTCAGATCATGCTCAGGTTTATAATTTTTTCAGGTTGCCCAATAAATAACACTTTACAGATTGTACACCACACCACTATTCTTTCTTCATCAGTATAGAAAGCTCTCCAATAACATCTCAATCATTTTCTTGGAAAAAAAGAAAGAAGAGAAAAAGAAACAATCTCCAGTGCAATGAATTAGATTGTTAAATATTGTCTATTTCTAGATAGAACATGTTAGTGAAAACATTTCTGTAACTCTGTTGCCAGTTATTCAAATCCTATTATTCCTGTTATTAAATTTGTAGAGTAGAAAGAAATAGTCTATCATTAGGACCAAAATTTCTTAAGGGGTACGTTCATTAACAAGTATTTCAATGATTAGATCAATCACACCCGAGGTTGCAGAAATTTCCTCCTGCAAGAATATTGATGTTATAATTTTGTGGCAGATATAATATTTCCATCTGAATGACTGAACTTTGGCTCAAGTAAAAAAAAAAAAAGTTGTCATGAACAAAAACAGTTAAGAAATGGAATTTTCTTAATATAGTATTCTATACCATATAACCTGATTGTATCCATAAATAGGCCTATGCGAAAAGAACAGCAAACAAACCAGGCTGGGTAAGTCTGCAATATTTCCATTTCGTGGTTACCAAAGAAGCAGCTGCAGGCTGGATCCAGCACCACACAGCTCACAGGACACCTGCAGGGGCAGGGGTGTGTTCGAAGTAGAAGGACCAGCGGCCACACGGGGTGGGAAACGCCAATGCAGGCAGCACGAGCCCCTTCCATCACGGAGAAAAGCAGTGCTCTGTGATTACCTTAGTTTTCCCTCAGGCATCCAAAGGCATTAGGCTTCTCTGCCAAGCTCCTGTCACCCATTGGCAAGTACATTAAGCACAGTCTACATCTCAGTATTATTAGAATAAGCTAGTTTTAGTTATAGAACTGTGAATTTGGCAGTATTGCTACAAGCATACACAAATCATACAAATCAATTACTATTTGGAAAACAAACTGGCTTATATTTACCACTGATCAACGATGCAGCAGAGTACTTAATGACACCCAGGCATTTGCAGAACATGCAAACTGTGCCAACAAAACATATAAACTTAAGAGTCTTGGATATCAACCTAGAGCTCTTTAGCTGATGCCTCAGGACTCTGATGGGTTTACTGTGTATGCACTACACACACATAACTATTGGCTGCAACAGATGAATCCTTCAATGCAGCTTTAGGATGAGATGAAGAATGGAACAATTCCCTAGAAAATGACATTCATTTACAGAAGGTTGGCACTATTAAAAGAAAAAGAAAAGATGACAGTAGAAACTGTACTTTGGATGTAGCTGTAACAACTCACATCCAATGCGTTCTTCAAGAATTAATTATTGATAGAGTTTTTGGTAAAGTGATCTCACCAGAAGAGAGTTGTGACAGAAATAGAATTGAATTGTGCAGATCATTAACTGAACAAGTTGTTTCCTTTCAGATTATGTTCCATTTTGCTGGCTTTCAATAATATTGTCTTTCCATTTTTTCACATTTTCCTAGGGAATTTCATAGTTGTTTTCAAATTCAACACTTTCCATCTACATTTTTTTGCAAATTAAAAATATCACTATATGATAAATCACTTGTTCTTTATCAATGTGCAGCATAACATTGTTGCTATAATATGCTTACGTGCACAAACTTTGCTTACAGCAAGCACAAGACCAAGCAACTTACCCAAAATGTCTTTCACCCCAGCTAGAGAATTCGTACCTCATGACAGGAGAAGAGGCGCACTCCCTCCATCTGATGGAAGACTGGGTAGTGGGTGTTATCAATCGTGTCTCGGCGGTAGACATCTCCCACTGCCAGAAAGGCATCTAGGCCAGAGTGTATCAAGTCCCACTGATGAGCTGACGTATGTGCTCTTAGCATGTGGTCACGATTCAAGTAGTAGTTATCCTCTTTCCTTCTGCTGACATGGTTTTGTGGAATAAGTAAACTATCAAAATTCTGCTGGACTGTAACCACCGGAGAAAGACCGTCATACACAGAAAAGAGTGGAGTCCCGTGGCGTCCTAGATAATGTTTGTAGAAGTGCTCCTTCACCTGCTCCTTGATTAGCCACAAAGGGTGATGTTTTCTGTTGTGCAAGTTCTTCCCCACCTTGGAAAGGATCTTCTCTGTGACATTGCTGTAGTCATCCTGAGGATAAGATTTACCAAGCAGTTCCACAGTATTTGAGCAGGAGGCACTGGCAGCGAAATCTGAAGGTACAGACTTGGATGAAGAATGCCTTGAATGGGTGGGAATTCCCCTTACCTTTACTTTTGGTGATAAAGCTGTTTTAGAATACTTAGCTACTCTCATGAATTTCCAGAGCATTGCCATTGTAAACTTTTTTATGATCTAGAGAAAGAAAAGGAATTGAAAATACTTGAGTTAGGAACTACAATCTTGCTGCAGAAATTGCTAGTATCTTAGGGATACATAAATGCAAACGTCTGCTTGATTAGTGTGACAAAGTTCCCATTATAAACCACTGTTTCAACTTCAGAGGAGGGAAAATATCCTTGTGGTCAAATTTCAGCTAGGATATTTTATTCAATTATCAGGCTTCTGCATCACTGCACCAGTATTAATGACTCTAGACCCAGCCTGAACCCCATTCCAGATGATGCTCTTTAAAGATGAATAAACATCAGGCCTTCTTTCAAACAGTATTTTTCATCCAATTAAAACATGAGGCAAATATTACTTATGAGAAACTCAGAAACTTAACAGTGCCCTTCAGCAGTCAGAACTCGGTTATAATAAGCAATTAACTTATTGCTGTATCATCTCCCCCATTAGCAGAAGCTGCCGAACAGGTTCCACATCTACCTGATGCACGTGGCACGCACTGTGCAATCATCACTAATTCTTATTTCATGCCGGACAAAACCAGTTTAACCTTTCGAACTACTGAACCACTGTGAAAAAACAGATGGCCAAAACACAAGTCATGTATTTATATATAAACAGCACATTAAATTCACACATGAGTATTGCACAAGATTCACAATAAAGACTCCATACAGTCAGAACCAATGTTAGGATTTTGCGGTGAGCACAAAACCCCTTTTTCCATATGCTCCCAGGATGGCTATTTTCACAGCTTCCACTGCTGTACAGCGGAGGCAGGCTTGTCAGATACCAGGAAGGCAAAGTGATGAGCTTCTTCAAGTTGTCTGAACTGAAGAACTCATTTCCCATCAAAGAGCCATCTTTACACATCCTCCCTGTTCACAGACAGGCTTTGTGCTTCATGTCTACACAGCTGCATTCTCTGTAGAGTTCAAAGATAATTCCAAAACCAAAGAGTTTTGAGAGTGATGAACCTTTCGGTCACTCCATATGCATAGGCCCATTCTGAGCTGAAAAATTACTTGAAAATCTATCGTTGGGCTTCAGAAATATTAGCAAAGGTCCCAGTAAAATAATTAAGCACTACAATTTGCTTATTATGGAATGGGAAAACAGAGGCATTAGAAGTTAAGTGACTGGGGAAAGGCATCTGCTACAAACAAACTGGCTTGTATTTCTCTATGAACCAAGAATTACAGGGCCACAGGTTTTCTGAGTGAAAGAATTTTCTGTGAAAGTCATCTTAAAGAACTGGGGGAAGAAATGACATAAGCAATAATAAATACACCACAGTCTTCAAGGGATACTTTTCAATCTTTAGGATTACAGTATCTGGCTAGCTTTCCACAGGAACATGAAGAAAACAAGTGTAAGTAAAAAATAAACAAGGTAAGACTATTTTTCATACTCTCACACTTCAAAATATGAATGCAAATAGAACAGACATACTAGAATAGACAGCCCCAGAAAAACCAAATCTGTAAAAGATAATGAGCACAGTCACATTTGGCTTTCTTTCTTCTGACTTATACCTAGAAGTTTTCCATAGGTCTATTTCCTCAAGTAATTGTATCTCAATCAATCAATCAATCAAAATAAAGGCAAGTTGGGTAGACAGAAATTAAACCTGGCAGGGAAATGTAAGATTACTAAATATTTGGCTTAATCCTTTTTCTGGTAGTATATCTTTAGAAATAAAGAACAGCTACAAATTTTATCTAGCTTTGAAACTTTTAAGAAGGACCGCCTTTGGCGGGGGGGGAAGCTAAGAGTTTACAAAACTATTCCACCAAATTAGCTCTTGATCATTACTGAGAATGTTCTTCAGAAAACGAATTCACACACACACACCAAAAACCACTCTAATGGAGGCTAAGCAAGGGATAGTCTTACATTTTGAAAAGAGACTTCATTTTCCTGAAACATACGTTCTCCTTCATGGGAAGTGAGTTCTCATTTTCAAACAGCTGCTTGAAATACCCAGTCCTAGTCAGATAATGAATTCAGCTTCCCTTAAGTAAATATCACCATCTGCCCATACATTTATTTTTCTAAAAAATTCAATTCAAAACTTATACATAACCGTAATGAACAAAAAAACTCTCATAACTTTATTGTGATTCTCGTGATGTTTGCTGCTTTCTTAAATATCATTCCTCTGAGAATCAGACAACCATATGAGAAGTTTAACTTTCACATAAACAGTTCTGATGATTATAAATCTATGGAAAAAGAAATTAGAACATGCACCTTAAGTGTTGGGGGGCACTCTTGTTTGTTTGTTTGTTTGTTTGTTTGTTTGTTTAAGACTCATTATTTTTAAGGGAGGCTCTAGTGTATACATCTTCAAGGGCTTACCTGATGATATTTCAGTATTTGTAATGAGGAACCCTGCTATCAGTTTCTGATAGTTCAGAAACACTATTTTTTCTAAGCAAGTGATAAATACTCCTCACAAACTTGTACAGGATAAAAACCAACAGATGAACTTGTATCAGTTTTCATCCTAACATTATGCCTGTGCCTTAAATAGTTGAATGGCATTATTACCTGCATTATTATTCTAATCCAAAGCAAAATCTGAGCAGTCAGTGATGTGAGCAGTAAGAAAAGTTATAATTTTTTGATGAGTTATCCAATGTCCAAGTACTGCAAGCAACAGCAAACAAGCACTAAATGAGCCACTAACACAGTATGACACAGAGCTCCAGAAACACTGAAGTCTTTCACCAATACTGTGCTGCTTCCCTCTCTCACCGCAGTCACGTATTCCTCTTCCAGAATCATTACAGAAAAATGGTATTGGACATAGTTCAACTCAAATGGTGATAAGTTACATTTGGGCAGAGAAACCACTGAGAAGAAAGAAAGAAAGAAAGTAAAGTATGTTTACACTCTGCAGGCTGTACACAAAACCTCCAAATCAACGGAATGTTTACCAAGGCAGACAGCAGACTGGAAAACAAAGAAATCTCTTTACCTTTCTTTTAGCAATAAATACCCGTTGTTAAGAATACACTAATTACTTATGTTTATTTATAATAAACAGATGTTTATGCATTTATGTCTATTTATTTCTGTCTACATTTATCTAAATGTCTGGAAAAGCAGTTTAAATTTAAAATTTTCTTCATTTATTTCCACCATGCTTTTCATTTGGCAGGGAAACAAAACTGTTTTTTGTGCACACTGACAAAACCTGAATCTCACAAGCAAGGCCTGCCAGCCAGCTAACATGCACAGCGAGCCAAACAGCAGCTGCAGGTCCTGTAGCTGAAAACAAATACACAAATGGGAAATAGACATTGAACAACCACCACTGGCATCTACGATCCAGCGATGGCAAAGCCCTCCACCAGCATCACCAGCAAGTCCTGAGCTCTGGGCTTGACAGTGGCTCCAGCTCGCAGCTGGGAGCCAACACAAGGCTTTGGACGCAGATGCCGGGCTTTGGAAGCGGACTGTTCCGCTGGCAGCTCTCCGTGGGGTTTCTCAAAGCTCTGCAGGTGGACATGCAAGCACCAGGCCCAACATCTCCTATTACACAGGTCCTTAGCCAGACACCACCACTGACACATTCCAGGGTACCTCAGCAGCTCCCCTGAAGCTCCATGGGCTCACGTCTCCATTCTGAGATGTCTAATACAACTCTGGTCTTGGATAGGAATGATATCATACATTATGTTGTGCCAATGCACTTGGAACTATGTTTGCACCTGGGCATGAGCTTTTGAGCAGCTCCAAGGCAGACCAGAGGGCAGGAGGCAGCATCCATGCCACCCAGGGGTGAAGGCATAAGAACAACCCTGTCCACGCTGTGCATAGACCAGGCACCGATAGGACCACATTTGCCAATGGCAGTCCTGTACCACAGACCCGGCGACATTTCTACAGCAGTTTCGATTGATGGGCAAGGCTCCTTCCTCCCCCACGGAAAACCAACCACTCCCCATGCAGCAGCCCAGCAGACATTACACACGCTGAAGTACACCACAGTCAGGAGCCTGACAACAGGGAAACGGCAGACAGAATACATTAGACAAAAAATACCATGGTTTTGGAGCACATGCAAAGGCAGCTCAATTTGATAAGGGATCATATTGCTGTACTATTAAGGAATGTCCTTTCATGTCTAAATCCAGGATTTCATGTCATAGTGCAGCAAGGATTAAGACAGCATTATCACAGCTGCAGTGGTATTTGTCACAATTCTCCACTACCCAGCTGAGGTTTAGGAAAGAATCGTAGACTCTGAAATTCCTCCTTACACCTGCTTTGAAAAGGGAGGAGAAAAGAGGGGCAGTTTAGCAGCTCACAATGAAAAGAAACAGTGCTGTGCACCAATGCTGTTTTATTCACTCACCTCTCCTGTAAAAGTGGAAGAGAGAGAATGCTCCTGTTTGAGCAAACTAGAGCCCAAACAGGCCAGCTTTTGGGGCCATTTGCTCGGTATTTGCATCTGTGAGCCAAGGGCACCCTCGCTCCTGCTGACCACTTTTCTCTCTGCTCTGTGCTTTTTACAGCTTATGGCGGCAGAAACACAGATGGGCTGCTGCATACATAAACCCAAGTACATGATGGGTTTGAAACCAAAATTCTACAAAGATGAGAGTCTGTCTCCTATCCAAGAATAGCTAATTAATGCAAGACTCTGAAGTGCCATGGAAAATGTTAGAAAAGTTGGGCTGCCACCATTTTGTGATGTGACAGCTTTTATCTACCGTATGTGTGGGGAGGGGAGTTCAACCAATATAGCATATGTTAAAACAAAAATTATAAACATATGTTAGGCTGCTAAAATTGGACATTTACCAGTCTGCTTTGCAATTTAGCTAAGCATTGAATTTTAGTTTTGAAAACTATGTAGGCATACAGCAGCAAATATCATTGTATTGCCATGACCATATCTGCATTGCATGGGATATAACATAAATTCTTTAGCATGCAAAACTAATTACAAGATTGGATTTTTTATGCTCCTTTTAAAGTGATGATACATTGTTGCACACCAGAACAGACTTCTACTGAGCATGCTGAATTTATATAATACACACAGACTTCTGAAACAGCCTTACAGATAACTTAGAATGGATCCATTTTAGAACCTGACCTTCCAAGGGCAGAATATTATCAGATATCCCTGATGATGGCCAAACACCATTAACGTATTTCATGCACTACAAAGCATTGGCAAGATAATACAGCTTTCAAGTATTTGGCTCTTAATTTTTTCATGTACTAGGAGTTCATCTAGTTAATAATCCGTCAGTAAGTTCCAGAAACACACAGAATAACTTTTTATTATTATTTAGTTATTTTGTTATTTTTCTTGACTGAAGCAAAAGTATGTCATAAGCTGGCTGGCTGGCTGCTCTATAATGGTGATACATTAATCATGATGCCACCTTTGGCAACATTCTGAGGCTTGCAATATTGAGAGAAAACTAAAAAACCTTTTCTGGGATAAGGCATGATCCTGCTTTCTCTCAGTGCTACATATAAGACCTTCTTAAATATGAAAGGTATTAACAACCATGCTCCTTTTACACTAATGCAGAAGATGCTGATTGTCTGAACAAAGGCCAGCATCCCATGGCCTGTCTTACACACATGAGCACCTGGAGGCAAGCACAGAAAATATGGTCCATACTTCTGAGGCACACCTTCAACCACCTGCACCACTCCTTTAGGACTGCAAGATGGGCCAAGATAGCCATAGTGAGCAGCAAGCCTTTGGAGAAGGGAACATACCTCTGGGCAAGCACCCATTTTAAAACATCCTGTATCATCCCTTGAGTCCACTCACCATTCAGTTGTAGGTTGGATATCGCAAATGATGACAAAATGCCATCTAACTGCAACAAGTTTCAGTTCCCCATGCGGGCCTCCAAAGGCTGCTGCAGGCTCTGGTTTCCCTGCTAAACAGTGTCACTCCAGGATTGTTCAGGTTTATCCATAAGTTTCCCATATACTAAAAGGATAATGCTTCCAGACATACGATTCAAGGGAAGTAAAATGCATTTCAGTAGCCAAAACACTTAAGAACTCTGTAGCTGTGCTGTCAACTGGTATGAGGCCATTTCAAAGACTGATATAATCAGATTTCAAGACAACCTGTAGTGAATTTATTTTAAACAATTCAGAAGTAGAGTATCCACACACTGGAATTTGTGCTCAGCAAGCTAATCAGGTACATCAAATTGCTGAATTATTCAGACAGTATATAATTTTTCAAAAGATAAATGTATACAGCATAAATTACATTAGAAGTTAAAGACCAAAGGCAAACAAATTCAGGTTTCTGGGCAGGTGGAAAGGCACCAAACTCTCTAAAATGCAAAATTCAGAAATTTAAGGTGAAAAGCCTGACCACACTATTTTCATTTGGACTTAAAAAAACAGATGAATAAAAACAAAATAAGCAAATTCAGAGGAAAGAAACTATTGTTGGAAAAATAAATTATATACATGCATGACAGACGTTTAAACTAAGGAAAATCACCCCTGCAATATCTGTTTTTCTTACATTTATACATGATTTCTTGATTTTTCTTTCACCAGCTAAAACAGTTTTTTATTTACTGAAGAAATGTCAATAAGGCCCTTTAGTGATAACTTTCAATAGTGCATGATGACTAAGGCACACAGAACTACTAAAAATTAAACAGCTGGACCTGATCTCCTGTCGACATTCCTGTGTTCTTCCTTACCTCCACAATGAGAAAAAACAGCTAATGGTCAATTCCATATTTTAAGGGAAAATCCTCATTACACAAACATATTTACATTACACTACAAATTACAGACTGTGAAAAGGCAATGCAGAAATTATTCTTAAATATTCTCAAATGTGACTACTGCTTTTAAAGATACCAATTTTTCAAGGAATGCAATCTGAAAAAACACTACTTTTGGTTGCTGAGGGAATATTCTTTTTCCAATGCCTTGAAAATGTTGCCAAACAGCTTTCTGCATTCGTAAATAACTGTCAGATGAAAGGGACAGAGACACTTAAATACCTGTAAAATCCCCACTGCAGTTAAGATTACCACTATCTCTTCTGCCTCCTTTTTTTTCCTTCAATATCTGCAACTCATTATCTGTATTTTTCTACAGGGGCATACACCACCAAGAGTGTTGGCTCCTGCCAGTAGGCCAGCTGGGAAGCTGCAATCTCCCTTCTGGAAAAGGACTGCACCTCCCTGGCAATGGCAACAGCAGCCCAGGCCTCTGGAGATGCCTCTGGCAGACAAAGAAGATATCCTTCAACTCAGAAGGCATCATTCACAAATCAAATAGTGATTGCCTGCCTCCGCCACAGAAACAGCAGAAAGAAAGGCAGCAACATCTTATGCATGAAATTCAACACACAGGCTACCCAATGGGCTACATTCAACCTTCATCTGCAAAATACTCAACATGCCCAAACACCCAACTTTCAGACACCTCACAGGGTACACGGGAAAATTACACTCAAGAACAAACCCAGCCCACCCAATACTAAGAAAACCAAATTATTTCAATGGGATATGCCAGAGAAGGCAGATAACATGAATCACAAATGAGAAACTCTTCAGCTTTACCTGCTGTATCCCCATGGTACTGATTCTAATTCCATTCTTCAGGAGAACTGGGGAAAACTATGACTTACTACAGATCTCCAGATGCCCTCCTTAGTAATACCCTAGCCAACATGGTGTAGTTAGAATAACTTACGTATTATTATGAAATAACAAACATCATTAATATTTTAGAGCAGGGAGTTATTTCATTGTTGTAATATGTATGTAATCAGCAATATTTAAATCGAGCAAGGCTTTCTTGGGATGTTTCAACCCTAAATAGCAGCAGGAATATTTTAAGTTTTGTGTCACATCAATTTTCTGTCACATTAAGCTTTAAAGAGATCAGTCTCACAAATTTGCTATCATCTTGAGCCAAAATATCACCAGAGATCCGCATCTCAGACCTAGCTGTGATATGAACTTGATCTCAACTCAAGTTCTAACTCAGTATGGTATCATTCCTTGGTCTGTCTCTGTTACAGAAATAATGAAAGTGTGAACAGACAGAGCCTTTATCAGGAGTATGTATATTTCAACAGCCAAACAAAAAAAAGAAAGAGACAAATATCTCTACGGATTTTCCTTCAGAATCAGTAAGTCTCACAGACTTCAGATGGATAAAGAAGAGAACATGTGGATGTTTGCAGCAGAGACTCCACTGCAGTACAACACCTCCCAGTTGGAAAATGTATGGTCACGTGTATACAAATAAGTCATCTCTAGTTTGAACCGCACCATCTTCATTTATCTGTCATGGGCTCTGACAAAGCATTTAAGGAAAAGATTAGAAGGCTCCTAAGGAAGGAACTACATTTCCCTGCCTGGGGCATACCACTTGTCTGAGGTTGGTAGGAACAGGCCTGAAATATTAATGAGTAAGCCATTTGTCAAGAAAATTATGCAAGAAACCTTGGCAGCCATACAAAGGGGTTAGCAATAAGATACCAAGCTAGGGCAGTGCACACTAAGCACTTGAAAGAGAAAACAGGAATGAAAAAAAAATTAAAAATCACTTTCATTTGCTTGTCCACATTCATAAGCTTTGGAAGAAAACAGTAAATTAATGAGTGAGTAAAACATCACACTCAGAGCTAGCAATAACAGGTACTAACTCCTAAAAGAGACTATGAGCTGCTCTAGGTCTCGAATTCATGTTTTCAAGTATTGATTCCTTCAAGACATTTCTTCTAGTGCCATTCTTTGCAAATAAACTTGCTTACCAGGTAGCATGTGAGCTAAAAGGTGTTGTCATGACAGAAGCCACTTAATTACTGAAAATTCACATAAGCAAATGGGAAAAAAACAGTTCCCACAAGGAAAAGACATACAAAACCAAAAAAATACACTCTTCTTGAGTTTTCCTCACAAATCATAGTGAAGAAAAGCAAAGACAAAATTGTAACCACTCTGTCAAATCAGATGTTAAAATCTATACTCCCTAAACAGACTGAAGACCTAAATCACTTCCAGGAGTTTCCATGTATCATTTCTCCTTAAGAGGAACTTGCAAAAGGAAAAGATTTACAACGCTTCAGAGAGACTCCATATTTTATATTTATTTTTAATTTTTATATTATTCTAATGTAAGTATGTTTTAGGCCAGGTGTACTATAATTTTATACAGCACTCTTTATATAATAAATTTGAAGGCTTAGTTTTTCAGTAGACAGTGCTAGTTTTTACTGTAAACAAATCTGACAAGCATCCAACGCATCACAGTATATTAAATAGTAATCAAAATTTTTCATTAAATAAGAAGATAATCCTTTTGAAAAATAAAGCAAATTAATAATTCATGTTGGTTTACCAAAACATAGCCATAGTCACCTTGTCAAATGTTAAACATGTCCAGCAATGTGATCCATAGGTTCAATCACTATTGACACCAATTGCAGTCACTGACATACTCAGAATGGTGTGATGCAGCAACATTTAGACTTTCATTAGGCAGCACTCTGCTCTTCCAAACCATAACTCTACATAGGATCTCAAAGTGCTTTACAGCCATTAACCAGTTAAATTCTACAATATGCCCATGGGAAAAGTATTGCATTATTTATACCCATTAGTGCAGCAGCTCCCAAGTCAAAAGCACTGTATTTCAACATCTTGGCTTTCACCTTTTTTTTCCCAAATTGTTTTGACTACACTGCCATTTTTCTCCATGTTCAGAAATTTTTTGTTGTTTGCAATATCATTTTATCAACAGTTTAACAAGTATAACTGCTACTGTGAACAGAATCAAAATGTTTTGAAAGCAGCTTGCCAAAACTGCCCATTAGGAACCACACCGAACGGTTCAGAAATACTGAGATATTCCCATTGAAACAATCTTTTCCCTGAATGTGCAGATTTTGAAGGCTCAAACCTACATTCCTTGAGCAAGAATTACAGAGTCATTGCTCTGCTTGTATTGTGGCTCAAACTTCAATGTTATTGTAAATACAACTACGTACTTAGTATGATCAGGAGAGATCAACTGAAGAGGCAAAAGATATTTAGGGAAGATGGGAAGGTACATAAATTAAGCTTTATTGAGGCAAACAGGGAAATGAAAGAACAAACAAACTGCGTGAAGTGGCATGGGACTGACCATTGCTGCTGTATCTGTTCCATGGCAAGGTTGGCCCAAAAACCAGCACGGCATTCGCAAATTGTCATCTTCTAGATAGGATTTCACCTCTGGTCACCATGTTTACCAAAAATAAAGAGAGCATTTACTTCGATGAGGAAATTATGTCACAGAATCATTAGGGTTGGAAGGGACCTCTGGAGATTATCCAGTCCAAATCCCCTGCCAAGGCAGGGTCACCTAGAACAGGTGACACAGGAACACATCCAGGAGGGTTTGGAATATCTCCAGAGAGGAAGACTTAATGACCTCCATGGGCAGCCTGTTCCAGTGCTCTGCCACCCTCAATGTAAAGAAGTTCGTCCTCATGTTGAGATGGAACTTCTTGTTCTAGTTTATGGCCATTGTTCCTTATCCTGTTGCCGGGCACCACTGAAAAGAGTCTGGCACCATCCTCATGGAACCCACCCTTGAAATATTTATACGCATTAATGAGATTCCCTCTCAGTCTTCTCTTCTCCAGACTAAACAGGCCCAGCTCCTGCAGTCTCTCCTCAGAACAGAGATGCTCCAGACCCCAAATCATCTTCATGATCTTCCACTGGACCCCCTCCAGAAGCTCCTTGTCTTTCCTGTACTGAGGAGCCCAGTACTGGACACAGCACCCCAGATGTGGCCTCACCAAGGCTGAGCAGAGGGGCAGGATCACCTCCCTCAACCTGCTGGCCACATTCTTCCTGATGCACCCCAGGATACCATTGGCCATCCTAGCTGTAAGGGCACTGTTGCCTCACAGTCAACTTGTCATCTACCAAACTCTGTTTGTCAGAGACCTCTTTTGGGGAAGTTTCACATTGTAGCTAACCCTGCTGCTGCATTTGCCTCAGATTATGCAGAGTGAATCATGTTGGCCTCCCAGTCCAGCCAGGGAAAAGATTATTACATGGGAGGCTGTCTCTCCTGTATCAGTTGTGAGAACTACCAGAGTCATCGAGATTCAAACACAAGATCCAAGGCAAGCAATTAAGAGTCTTTTAGTCATTTTTACCAGTGAAAACCTGGCCAAAAGCCACAGCACACCATCAGCCTTATGATTTGGCTCTGGAGGGGCCAAAACACTTGGTGCCAGCCTGGCACAGCAGCCAACATTTGCTGAAGAGTTTTGCAGAACCGGGGCCCATGAGCTCAGAAGAGCTCACACAAAGCCCACAACAACTTCAGAGTAAAGGAAAAAGAAAGCAAATCTCACCAACATCACAAAACAGCAAGAGGATGCCTCTACACCACACATTGTTACCACTATAGTAGCCCTTGAATCCAGGCAAACTAAAGACAAAATATTAAGATACAGAACCAGAAAGGAAAATTGTCATGCCTGGTGCTGCCAGCATAGGAAATCAGAAAGAAATGTGAGGTCAGTAGTGACAGATACCACATACTAGTGCTAAATAATCCTACATTATAATCTTTACGATGACCAGTGGGCAGAGAAAAAGCAAATCCACAGTGTAATTTAAAAGCATTATAATATGCTTACAAACCAAATCATTATTGAACAGAGATGCAGGTCTCAAAGTGCAATGAGGTAGGAAACAGTGACTTGCTGAGACCAGAATCAACTACACATGACCTGAGAAGGCCACAATGAATTAGCTTTAAGGTAAAAAGGTATGGCCACAACCCCTCTCCCCCATATGCATAAACCCCAAAAGACTACCGCTACAATAAGCTGCAGGTAAGGAAAATCAGGTCTCACTCAGCAAATAAAAACATAACCAGCATCTACACAACACCTAACTCAGCCAGCCACGGAGTCATCATGTGTGCCAACATTTTCTCACTACAAAACTTTCATATTACATTCCTGGAATTCCAGGGACCACTGCCCAGACCTATTACACAAAAATGATGGTTCAGAATTGTTTTATTCTCTGTACCTGCTAGTTCAAAGGTACAATTTCCCAAGTATAGGCTATCATGTAACCAACACACGGATTGACTCTGATTTTATTTTGGAGGTATTTTTCTCTATAGTTATCTTATTTGGTCTTAAAAAAAAAACAACTTTATTTTCATGCTACTACTCTACGTATACTCAAAGAATCAAAGGAATTACAGGAGATTTGTCCATCTTACAATCTGATATAACAAAATCTGGCCTAGCATAGCACATTGTCTCATTTTCTGTGCAACATTAAAATATGAATATTGGAATTTACTTTTGAGGCTGAGTAGACAAAATTGTATTCATCATGTCTGATGAACCTGACTCATTTACAAATCTACTGAATGCCCAAATATGAACTCACAATTTATTCAAAAACATGTAAGCAAAACTGCAACTATTTCTATGCATAATTGCACAAACATCTAACTTCTGTACCTCTAAATTAAATTTGTATGCAGCAATTTCATATTTGTAAATTACAACTAAACATTCTAGTTGCTTACATGTTCCTACCCCACCAGCCAAGGATGAAAAGTCCCAAGATGAAAGTTTTTTTTAATTCTGAAACCAAAAGCTGCTATCCTAGACCTTTCTGGCATTTAATTTTCTGCCATTCCAATGCACTCATTGGCATATGGGCTAGAAACACTCCTTTTCCACTTCTCTCTGTCATCTGCTGGGAGACGGAGTAGAATAATTAGATTGACTCCAGCAGTTCTGATTGCTTTCAGGGTGTGCTTCACCTCTTGACACCACAGAGAGGAGTCTTGATAAATAAGGATCAATAGACTGGATAGGAATGTTTAAATTTTCTTCAAAGTTGAAGAGCAATGCCACAAAAAATGAACCCTTTTTTAAGGCAAGTTATTCGGGAAAAAAAAGTTGAGTGACTTTACTGCATAGCAAAGTTTCCCAAAGAGCTGTGAAGACTAGAATTTAAACAGAATGAAACTGAAGTCAGTCTTTTCAGTTCTCATTTACTTCTTACTAGAAACACAGCTCAAAGGAAAGGAAAGCAATCAAGGCATGATGTTAACATTTCAACATCAGTTAAAGAAGAATTTCATCCAATGGAGGGGCCTTCAGTCACAGACTGTTGCAAAATCTTATATAAAATACACCATTACAATCAGCACCTCTGTTCATAATTACACGAGAAGATCAAATACTGTGTACAGGCAGACAGAAAAAAATAATGAAAAATTACAACCTCTTGCTTCCAGGCTGATGCTATTTAATTAAGATAGAAGCAGAGGAAAGGTAGTTTCCTGCATTAGCATTACTGTCACAGACCTGTTGTGGGCATTCAGTCTTCTTTAGCACTGCATGAATTTAAGATAAAATAACTATAAAGCACTCAATAAGACTTTTTTCCCTTAAAGTCTTAAAGCCAGCTTCTTCTCACAGCAAAGCAGCAAACTAGGGAAAGCTCTTCTAATGTCTCTTTTATACTTTCAAACTACTTCTCTGCTACTATGATCAATTTGACACCACGTGAAGTGGGTAAAGCATAACATTTCATCAGAAAAAGAAGAGCTGTATTTCAGTGGTCTTTTAACCTGATGTGCTTTTCGTAGCACTTCTTACAAGTTTGCTGTAAATTGAGAAATAAATAATAGAAATACATATTTTGGTGTGTCCAATGATGACATACATTCACACTTAAGACTGAAATTCACCACTTTGCAGAAGGGTGGCATTGCCAGGTAAGCTTCATAAAGATAATTACAAAATCATGCACAGTTCTGATGCCTGAATCCTGCACTAGATGTATCTCACACAGCAGGAATTTGCAGCTTAAGGCTTGAACTCAAATCTGTTTACTGAGAACTTTAGAACACAGCCTTTTGACATACCAGGCACACTCAAAAATATCCTGTGTAAGTAATATTACATCTCCATAAGAATGTCCTGCATTCAACTGTTCAAATAATTACGATGTTCATCTCCATCCTAAAGGTATCCACACTTTATTCAGTTTAAGTTCCATGTGCATCAAATTTAGTGCAGTCAGTACAACTGTCATGCTAACTTCTGTTATTTCACTCAAAAACCACAAGTTTATTATTAGCAATCTGTGGGCAATTAGTGTAAATATCAGCAGACTTGGAGTTATCTTAATTAGTGTTTGTTTCAATTCCATGGGCAAACAAGAAATCATCAGTAAAACACTACAGTAAGAATACAAATGACTTTATATCTAGCTGTAGTCATGCTGCTGTGTTTGGCCATCTCTCTCTCTGAGAAAAAAAAAGAAATTTTATATTGAATTCTGTGTATTTTTCAGTATGTCACATAATGCCTTCATGACATACTTCTTTCTATAGGTACAAACACACACCAGTGAAGAAGTGAAATGTAAGTTCTGAAACACGACTATTCTCTGATATTTGAAAGGATACTTTCACATTTGTCTCTTCTATAGTAACTGTGATCTGCATTGTTACAAGCATCCAGTAATTACAGGAGTCCAACAGAAGCCTGACTATTAAAGCTACTAAAACAGTCACAGAATACCCTTATCTGACCATCCAACTATTGGCAAATATGTGGCTACTGATGTGCAAACAAGCACCTCCAACTTTTTTTCTTTCTGTGCTATAAGATCATTTAGCAAAAATCAAGTCCTATTTTACACTTACAAATAACTACTCCTATTTGCTCCTTCTGCATCATCATGTCATTAAAAATTTCAGCTTTTATTCTATCCCACTGAGAAAACAGTGGGGGAAAAGTAGCACAGGCCAGAAACCACAAGATTCTTAATTTCCCTTTTATGCTTTCCAGCTTGTACTATCAAAGAAAAGACAGCTGACTCCCAAACACATGCTTTCTCATAAGCAGGTGTTTTCTACAGGAAACCACTAGTGAATGAAGGCAAAATTTGTTGATTTTATAACCCCAAAAAATTGTTAATAGCTCTCTGTCAAACACAAGACAGTTTGCTGAGTGTGTTTTTGCAAGGATCTGAACTTGGTCCAGTTTCAGACAGTGTTTCCATTAGCAACCTATAGAACTGAACAGAGGACATGCTTAAATCCGCAGATCATCAAGAGCCAACACTGCAGGTATGCTGGATAACAGGGCTGGAACCCAAAATCATTCTGTCAAACTAGAGAAGTGGTCAGAAAAATAACAGAACAATTCATCAGGGGCAAATGCAACTTTGCGTACTTTGTCAAAGTCAGCTGCACACCAGCAGCAGAGCAAGTAAACTGCTAGACAGCACCTTCCTCAGAGGGGAATCAGGGGTTGTAATAGACCATCAGCTCAATAAAAGTTCAAAATGGGATCTAAAAAAAGGAAGGAGCCATCATATGGGTATATAAACAGGAATGTACACCACGTAAAATAGGAAGCATTCCTGTCCTGTTTAGCAGGAAGGAATAAATAAGTCAAATTTTTGGCATAACCTTTATTAAAAAATACGAAGCAATTTGAAGTGTTCGAAGACAGTAGCAGAAATTACCACAAGTCTCAAGAAGGAATTATGTAGAAAGACTGAATATACTAGGACTATTTAGCCAGAGAGAAAACAAATTTAAGGCACTTCCATCGTCATCATCAGATCTGAAAGAAAGTACCACACTCTTTGGAATAACCTTGTCTCCACTGCACCGTGGCTAGGACATGTAGCACTTCACCTACCAAAACCAAAGTTAAAAAAATTTGTGTAAGTTATAAGGAGAAGTCGTTCTACAAATACAGTGGCATGTTGTAAAAGAGGGCTTGTGCAGACCTTATTGTAGTTTTATTATTTCATGCAGATTTCTAAACAGCTGTGCTAGAAAAAAAACAGGTGTAAAATTCAACCTGCTTTGGAGGCTAGACTAGTCAGTATCTCAAGGTCTTTCCAGTCTTATTGTGGTTTGTTATAATTTCTATGATCATTATCACAATTTTTTTTAATGAAGCACATATTAGGGGCTTATTCCTCAGAGGTCTAGCCAAGTCTTTCTTTCAGTAGCAGTTTTAATGGTGCTCATGGCTTTATGCCAGTTATATTGCTGAAAGCGTAGCAGGTGATGTATTTGCTTATAGGCACTGTCATATTTTATCCATCTCAGCATCTATTTAGTAAGTGCTTCGACATTCTAGAGTATGGCAGGTGCTATATAAAACACAGCATTATTTTCCATATTTTATTCCCCTCATTGGCATTCCTACTCTCAGATTAACTGGCAAAAGTACAAATATTCACAGCAATTTTAAAAAAGAAAGTTTGAGTGCTCACTGACAGCCACAGTTAGCTGTGTACTATCAGTAAACAAAACACAACACAACAATGTTCCTTCCCTATAACAACAAAATTTCTCAGCAGTTTTTGTATAGATGGAAATATGATGGTAGACAAAATGCAGGGGCCATTCGGACACTACCTGCTAATTGTGTGTTGGAACAATGCTACCTGATTAACTTAAAATGTATTATGGTGGTATTTCAATTAGCCCCTTCATCTTGTTTTGTGGAAGAGGAAAGGCAGGAAAATCCATATGGATTAGGCTTTTCCATTCATAATTTCATGCTACTCTTGTAGGATTTCTAGGTGGCCTAGGTAAAAACTTCCACTGAAATTAATGGATTACACCAGAAACATCTATGGAAATCATACTGAGCTGACAAGATACTATTTTTACTCCATTCTTCAAAATGCAGTCATACATATTGTGATGTTTTAAGGGGTATTTTAAGTATTCCTTCATACAGAGGTCAGAATTTCCATTACTTGGGTTCTTGAGAAACTTCTACGAATTTCTCTTCAACTTCATTTTACAGAGTAAGGGGACTGAAAGTGAATACAATACTCAAGAGTCAATATTTCAACTGATATTATTGAGACATAAAATAACTTCAGGAAGGTCATCTCCTCCTCCTATCCCAATGCTTTTCTTTACTTACATTTCATCTTGGCTGTACTCCTCACTACAGTGAAATTAAACATTAAGCATAACATAAACCTGTATGATGCCTGTGACTTTACTGCTTGAAGGACTTGAAAATTAAATATTTCCCCTTTCTTGAAGCAACAAGGTTTTTAATTTGTAATTTGTTACTCCAATACCTCTAAGCAGATTCATATAGAAGTGCAAGGAACATACTTGAATTTTATTCACAATGCTTTCACTTTTGTCCATCACTACAGAATATGAACAGCAATGGCTCCTAACTAATTACAGCTGATGCTCACACCCAAGTGATTCAGAAATGATGCTTCACTGTCAATACTGTTTTATTTCAGGGCAAAAAAAAGAAGGTAACACAGGTGAACACTGGCAGAAGAGTAAAAAAGAAGTTGATTTTCCTTTATCTATCCTGTGTCATTAAGCAAAAACCATTATTAACAATATGTCACTTGAGTAGCAGCTGTTGCCTATTGAAAAATGCTCAAAACCATGGAAAAGTCGTGCAAGATGTCAGATGCATGGTATGGGCCACTGCATTTAGTATTTTTATGTGTTTCAAGTACATATAAAGTCATCTGAAGACAAAATTTAAGAACAACTGAAAAATCTAAAAATGCAATTCCTAAGGTGGAATTCTTCACACTGCACTGCACATCACAGAGTGCTCCTCCCAGTGAGGAGGACGTTTCAGGGTGTGCTCCTATATAATCACAGAATCTACTACACTAGGAGCAAAATTACTAATACAGCATCTTAATAACAATAGAGAAAGTCAAGGCAAGATAAAGAATAGGATAATAGACCCTCTTACAAAGTAGTTTGAAATCAACTTTCCTTTTTTTTCAGTAAAGAAACCAAGTACAGAAAAAAAATTTAAAACACCCACCATGAAAAATCCCACATGGCTATTCAATGCATTTTGCAGCACAGAGAGCTCCAAGACAGACTTAAGGATGAAATACATATGTTACCACACATAACCTTTCCTTGAATGAAGCCAGGTGAGTGGAAGCTAACAATGCAATCAACAGCATCAAAAACATTTCCAGTATGCCTTCCAGCATGTTTTTGTCTCTGCTCCTGGTAGACTTACCACTGATCTTTCCATCAGAAACACAAACAGAACATCAAGGCTATCTATCACAAACATATCCAGAATAGAAAACAATCCCTTTCTCTCCTCCACTCTATCAGTTCTGTGAAGTAGAATAGTCTCTTTTAAATTGCATATACCAGTGATAGAAAAGCAGGCACTTGGCAAGCAGATTACTTCTTGGCTGCTAAAGCAAACTCCTCAGGATTTTTTTTTTATTTATAACCACAAAAGTTATGGCTTTCCTCTTCCAGAATTATTCTAACTTTTGGAGCAGGACAGGCAACATAACATTATAATCATGTTTACAATGTTCTAAATCATGAATCTGTTTTTAAAATCCCATCTTTTTCATATGGGAAAAGTTAGATTATCAGCTTTCATCCACTGCAGAGCACATGTTTTTTATTTCCTGTAAAGTTTCAAGGCACTAAATCTTAAGTGCACTTTGTTTAGATACTGAATTTTACTACAAGTAATTCTTACAGGCTTTTTATATGTGTATTAAAATATCTTCCTTTCTTGACTATATACAGCAATGAAATAACTAAAGAGTAGATTTACAGATGCAGAAAATGAAAACTACCTACAATAAAAATGTAAAACCCTCTGAACTGTTAGTAAATAAACTTTTTTGGTGTACTGTATATCAAACTCCATGGTGAGTGTATAGCATAAAATTTTACCGATATGATCTTAAGATTACCACTTGTGACTCACAAGTAACAACAGTTGCCATACTTACTACTGTATAGAAGTGATGGTAAAATTTTCATACTTTATGACATAAGCCATCACCGTTCTGCTGACTAAAATCTTAATTACATATGTAATGCTGAGGGCATTTGTTCACAGGTCACACAGGGCCTCAAATCTCCCTGAATTTCCATTTGATAATCAACCATTCCCTTCTTCCCCTGCCAAGTCTGTCTTGGCATCAGCTTAGACTCTGCTTGTTTTTCACTCTTTCCATTAAAATCATGAAGTCTCTCAGCTCTGCTCAGCATGTCAATTCACACGGCATTCACCTGTGCTTCCAGGGGCTACCAGCACAGGGTGAAAATGAAGTTAATTTTATACTCAAGAAAAATGAAACTGAGCAATACAATTTGTAAACTTTCTGAAACCCCAAAGAACTTAAGACTCACTGTAAAGTCTTGTCATCTCAATCTTTTGACTGTATTTTAATTACTGGAGTTTCAATTAGACTCATGCTTGATTCTACTGGAATACAAGTTCAAGGACAAACCTGAAGCTGGCCAGGTGCTGTCTGATCCACCACACTTCATCATGCCCTTTTCTGGAGCTATAGGCATGTGCATAATCCACGGAAAAGTTAGTAAGAACTCACATCCTTACATGCCATGGTGCACAACAACTTAAACCATATGATTTGTCTGCAAAGCAAGAGTTTCATGTCAGTAGCAAAAGGTGAGGGGGGAAGAATAACCCACAGGTTTTAACCTAAAATACGTATTTTTTTCTTACAATTTTAAATATAACTGAAACCATTTCCTCTGCACATTGAGATGACACCAACTGGCAAAATAATTGTCCCTGTTGAAGCACCTAAGGTAGAGTTTGCAGAAAATGGGAGAAGCTTTTTTGACCTGTGAGCACCAATCCATGACTACCGGAATCTAAACTGAAAAAGACTTTTAACAGCTCTCCTAATGCATTTCCCCTTTCAATGGTGGACTCTATGGAACAGTGGATACTCCCAGATGAAACTTGCCACTTTATGGAATGATTCTACTCTTGCACAGAGATCTTCTCTTTTGAAAGAAGAAATCATCTTCCTATAATTTTTTGCCTTAAGTGACGTATAGATTCTTTTAGTTTTTTTGACCTCTGCCTGGTGAATTCATGTAAAAATTACATAGCGATTCAACAGTTCAAAGTTTTATGTAAAACCCTCTTTTGCCAATTCCTTAAGTAAACTTTAGTACAATAAGGACAAGAATCTGGAGGGAAAGAAAGAAAGGGGATCTGCCTTCATTTGACAAACAGTCATAGACTCCTCCTCCTCCTCCTCCTCTTGCATCTTCTCATTTATTTGTGTAAATGAACTGCACAAAGCAGCCACTCTGACTTTAGCAGCACTACTGCTACTGAAGAGGTCTAGCCCCCAAAAGACCTACTGACAGATGATTGTCTTACGAGGTCGGATGCTGGTTAAGCACCAGTATGCCACGGCCTTCCTAGAGACAGTGTCCTGCAGAGAACAACTCTTCTAGGGGCGAGGGCAAGCCCCCTAGACAGTGGGTGATCCCAGCAAGTGTAGCGATTTCTCAGCTACTAGTGATTCCAGCTCTTGTGATTCAGCTCTTTGTGAAACCACCCAAGGCAAACTCGGGGACAGAGAGACAGGAGGCCTGTATGGCAATTCCCACAGAGGCAGCTTTAATGGTTCAGCAGTCCCTGCGAAGGGGGGCCAGGGACAGACCTCCCTGGGTTCAGGGCAGACTCAGGGCCCTTTTTATGGGGAAGGCAGGGAACCAATTAGCCAACTGGATACAAGGTATTACCATAGGGGAACAAAGCGTGCTGGGGTTGGTCACCATACCCTAGAAGTGAGTCGCTGGAGAGAGTCCCTTTGCCCTCAGGCCTCTCTTCTCCATGGGAGCACAGACGGCTCCTGTGCTAAGAGTTCACAGCTCTCCACAGATGATGAAGCAGCATTAGTATTGCAGAATAAAAACAATTTACATTAAAAGCTGAAGAACTACTTGTTCAATAAAAATGTTCCTTTTTCACGTACTTGTTGAAAAGTGCCAGAGCAGAGTTTAGAAGAGTCTTTTACCATCTGAATAGCATCTGTTAATTTAATCAGCTCAGTTCATCCTGCACTTCAGATTTGGCTGGACCAGTATCATCAGTATTGAACATGTCTGTAGAAAATGTATCTGTTTAAAAGTGTATCAGTTAATGGCTTAATAAAAGTACTCAGCAAAGACAAAGGCTTTCTGTTGGTAGAGAAAAAGACTAAACAATCAGGGCCTATGTAAAGCTGTGAGCCACATGTCCAGAAATTTCTAAGAATCACTTCCCAAATTAAGTCCTCACTCCCTTCAGGATCTCCATCATTGAAATGCATAAAGGCATGAATGTGTGCGTAGGAACACACCAGCTGGCAGAGTCATTCAGAAGTCATCCTGAAAGGATAACCATGTTATTGGTTCACAGAGTAACAATTTAATTGTTTTCTGTCAAAAAAAAATCTTTAACAAAAAACTACAGTTCAAAAAAATTACAGACTTCACAGGTTTGGGCAAAGGATGTGCCTTCAGACAGAAGTGGAAAGCTTAGTAACTGCAAAATCATCTTGCCTTCTCTAGCAACTAATCCTGCACCAGCTGTTTCATTCAATTGTGAATAAAAGTACTAAATACCAAAAATGCAAAATAATTTTTTTTTCTTTTAACATTGAAGATTAAATGTTCAAAGTACACATTAATGTATTTTCAAACCACAGCAAGCTACTTCAAAGGAGACGAGAAATACTGCCAAGGTAACAAAAACGTTCCACCTGCACATAAGTAACAGCTTTGCCCACAGCTGTAAGATGCTGCAGGCACGACCACCACTGCAAAAGAGAAAAAAACAAAAAAAAAAGGCTGGGAAACACTGTGATTTAAGGTACCCCTCATGAACCAGACTTCCTAAACATAAGCATGCAATATACCTGCTGCTTTAGCAAACACTGCTAGATACCACCGTTAAATTCATTTAAAGGTTACAGGGCTTCCATAACAACCCTCAAATATCACAGATTTTGCCTCTTCAAATAATTTAATTTTAATTACACATTACATTCATGAAAATAAAAAAATCGGATTTTTTGGTTGGCAACTAAAGTAAGTTTGCAGATAGCTCTTAAAAGGCATTTTACTATGTAAGCTGTCAGCATTTGCATCAACTATTACATATTATATTAACCTTTCAGGCACTGCACATTCTGAGGTAGATTTACAGAGTCAAGCATTTACACTTTATTCCACTATTCTTTATTTACCCTTAAGCATCTTAGACCTAATTCATCATCAGAGTAAGGCAGTAAAACAGCACTGAAAGCAGTCATGTTGCAACAGTCATAGCAACCAATTGCTTCAGTCATTATTGATTCCTCCTGACAGCTGGATCATCTTGAGGTTTGACTGCACTCAATGTGTCCCAGGAAACAGATCTACTGCACTGGTCTGAATTTCAGATGGCATGAAGTCTGAGGAAGCCGCGTTTTCTCCTGATGTAATGGGAAGAGATGATCCTGCAGCCTCTTTCCTGACATCTGTCCAGGTAGACTGGGGGACAAGAAAGGAGAGACGTGCGGCCCAGGCATCACAGACCCAAACAATGAAAAGGTGTCTCCTTACTTGCAAACAGCAGACAAGGTGGAACTTAAATAAAAAATTGTCTAAATCTGTCTGAGGCAGGCTAAGAATCTGTCCCTTCCTTCACTTAGAGCAAATTATTATTATTGGAAGGGAGGCAGCCCAACTCAGAGTCTGTGTTGAAGCCTGTATTGTAAGCCCTGCACATGTATACACAGTCCTTATCTCATACAATCCACAAAAAAAGGAGCAACCCCAAGATAGCCCTTACAAAGTTTTTTCATAGTTTTTCTTTTGTCAAAACAAGTAAGATGTAAAAAAAATATAATAATTATATACTTAATATTTAAATCCATCAACAAAACAGAGTTGTTTAAAGAATAAAGCTGGGGGACACTAATTTCCTGCACAGTAAAATAAGCACCTGCTAACATCTGGGAATACCTGATTATTGCAATAAACCATAGATCAAAATAACTGTCCACAAAAAAAAAGGAAGATAAACACCTTTTTGCCACTTCATAAATTGTATTTCATGCATAACTTTTCCAGAAGAAAAATCATAATTGTCTTGTCAGACTGAAACCACCTGTGCCTTGCCTGCTCAAGATGATAGCCATTAATTATAAAAACTAGAATCCAATATCCAGAAACATTCTGCTTCATTCAACAAAGATACCACCTTTGTTTATCCTATTTTACTAGTTTTCCATACGAATTATAGTTTTGGGGGAAAGTGTATAATGTTTGGTTTCTGTATTTTCAATTCCAATTTCCATCAAAATGCAACTGTACATGTCCCAAATTAAAATTAATTATTAGCTGGTAAGCAGGAAATGTATCAAACATTATTTTATAAAATTAGAATGTGTAAATATTAAGAAACCAGCTATATTTGTGTTAGACAGTTGCGTTAGTTGTGTATTTGTGTTTAGCAGTTATACAACTGCTTAAAAGTGCAAAAATAAATGCTTCCTTTAGCATAAGGGGCTAACATTACTTACCAAGCAATTTATTTCACTTTTTTTCCAGCAGGTGAAAACCAAGCATTTTTAAGGAAAACAAAATGCACAAAAGCTTCTCTATTCCTTTACAGAATCCATTTTTAATTATGATTTAAATCAATTCTGCTTGACTGATGTCCTAGTTTGCTCACACCAATCTTCAAGCTCCCCCTCCCATGACCAGAACGAAGGTTGCTCAGTTTCACACTGATGGGTAGTAGGGAGCTGCTAGCTCGCATAAATGATTTCTGGTGCGCATCAAAGGAAGGCCTTTACAAGGGTCCTCCCTAACAATCTTCAAGTGTTTCTCTCAGGAAAACTGATTACTCTCTAAAGACAATAGTCTGGAATAGAGTTCCCAGTATCAATTAACCTGGGCTGGTTTCAGCTAATGAAGTGGAAGTGAGGAAAAAAATTAATAAGATATAGTACTTTCAGCATACGGCCTTATTTCTACTTAGAGCTGCTTCAACTCTAAAATGAAGATTTGATCAACATATAGTAAAGTGAAAATCACCAAAAATACGATTTTATTTGCAGTGTCTAAATTAAGTGTCTTTACAAAAATAACAAGCAAGGTACATCATGAAAAGGCAACTGCACTCTAAAGGTCTTCCCTAGGTAAGTTTAGCTGAAAACAGAGATGGGAGAAAACATGTCAGTCCTATTTTCAAGAAGGTCAAGAAGGAGGATCTGGGGAACTACAAGCCAGTCAGGCTCACCTCAATCCCTGAGAAGGTGTCCGAGCAACTTATCTTAGAAATAATTTACAAAACATGTGAAGGTGATTAGGAGCCTTCAGCATGAATTCATGAAGGGAAAATCATGTCTGATACACCTGTTAGCCTTTCATAAAGAGATTTTTGGCTTGGCAGATGAGGGAAGTGGACATGTTGGTCCTGACTTTAGTAAGGCTTTTGACAGTGTCTCCCAGGACATATTCATAAAGAAACTGTCAAAGTACAGACCAGGTAAGTGGGCAGTGAGTGGTGGACAGTGAGGTGGACTGAACGCAGGCTGAACTGTCAGCCTTGGAAGATTGTTATCAGCTGCAAACAGTCCATCTGGAGACTGGTCACCAGCAGTGTGCCCCACGGGTCATATGGGGTCCAATACTAAATTTTAACATCTCCATTCATGAACTAATAGAAATTCACAGATGATACAAAACTGGGAAGCATTGTTGATAAACCAGATGAATGCAGTGCCATTCAGAGGGACCACTATAGACTGGGAAAATGGGCCAACAGGAACATCAGCAAGTTCAACAAAGAGAAGAGCAAAATCCTGCTCCTGGGGAAGACTGACCTCAAGCAGTGGTATATGCTGGGGCCTGAACAGCAGGGCAGCAGTTTTGCAGGAAAAGACCTGGTGGTCCAGATGGATAACAAGCTGACTGTGAGCCAGTCACACACAAAGCAAGGCCTAGAGCATCCTGAGCTGCATTAGGAAAACCACTGCCAGCAGGCCAAGGCAGCTGATCCTTCCCCTCTGCTCAGTACCAGTAAGGCCACACCTGGATTGCTGTGTCCAGCTTTGGGCTCCCCAGTGAAGCCCAGGGAAAGGCCACAGAGATGATAAAGGGATCATAGCATCACAAAAACACTGGAATAATGATGCAATAATCGGGTTTCCATCTCTTTTTGTTTGCCACTATTTCCTCTAAAGCATGGTTAACATTAAGCCTGTGCAACAATACCATCTTTAACATACTCCACAGAAAGCACAGAAACATGTCCCCACCTCAAAAAAAATTATTAAAGAGATAATGCCATATGCTTTGTGTCCAGCAGAATGTTTTAAAATACCCTGGTATTTTCAAGAGGAAGGATGACTACTCAACTTCTTTCAGTATTTTTAAAAATAATCAAGATTTCAGTTTTCAAAAAGAAAAGGAAAGAAAAAAACCACCCAAACAAACAGTAACATGCTGACTTCCGTTCTTACATATGACAAGCCAAAAATACTCTTGCAATGGCACCCTATTTTTTCTAGCAGGTATGTGGGGGTGAGGGGTTGCTTAGTTTTTTTTCCAAACAGAGCATCTGCAACTACTTTCAAATCAAAGAAATTCTAACGCTCTCTGGTGTAAGGAATGCATTTATTTCACTTTACCAGGGAGAAGAAGTAGTAGCTCTTAGCTGTGCTAAGAAGAGGAAACTGCAGAGCTCTGAAACAGTGTCATGCTGTTGAGAAACACACACATGCAACCCAAAGAAAAGCCAAGTCAAAACTTATATAATCCCTACCAGAAATGACTTCCCTCGAAATATTCTGCTGTATGCTCATAAGTCCTTATGAATAAAGTATACAGTATCCATGCAGTGTTTTAAGTGAAGGGTAACAGGCCATTTTCTTCATGACTGTATTTGATTTCATCATCTAAATGTTTAAATCTACACTGGCTCAAACACCACCTACAATTATGCCAACACTTTGTCAAAAATAACTTTATATATATTTAAAAAAAACAAACCCAAACCCACACCAGATATCTATTCTAAGTCATGGAGCCAGGAGAAATTCAACATGCTGGAATCCCCCATCACCATCTAGAGGGTGTTATCAGACAGCGCAGTGAGGTGCAAATAGGAAGGGACAGAGACAACACCATTTGAAAAATGAGGGAAAGTCTTCACTTTCCCCTTTCAGAATTCATAGAATAATATAAAACAATTTCTGGTTTACCTTCTTTCTAACCCACTCCGTCTCCATTATATATTTATTATACATCTTCAATGCCCTATTTAACTCTGTTTGATTTTCATATTCTTTTCCCCCAGAGCATTTTGCCAATATTAAAAAAAATAGCATTAAGTTTTACACTGTTCTCTTGTGTCATTATTTCCACTTTTTAATCCGATTGAGTTATGCTCTATATTCTATTTTCTTCTCTCCCAGTACAATAAACTCATACACAGGCATAGGCATGAGTGAGCACACTCTCCGACATAACCACAACCTTCTACTGTTTATGAACATCTTACCATCTTTGGCCACAGCCTTTCATCATTTATTTATAATAAATATTTCTCAATGCTTTAATTTTCCTCTAGTCTCTAGTCACCCACCTGTAAGTCGCTGTGTGACCTGACACCAACCCAGCAAAGGCATTTATACTGTTCGATGTCTTTGTAATACTTTAAATGTCTCCTTAATGGCTTTAACAGATTGGAGCAGAACATTCAGTGTCCTGAAGAACCAAAGTTTTCCTTCTATCAACTGAAGCGAAGAATTTTTTTTTTTAATTTGTGGCATCTCCTCTGAATCACTTCCTGGAAAAGCTTCCAGAACAAAACCACAGGGCTGTTTTTGCCGTGTCATCCCATAGTACCCAAATTTTTAATCCTTCTGGGTTTTTGCCTCAGATTAACCTGTTATGCATACCACATGCATGGTCAACCAGAATAAGTATTATTTTGGTACATCTATTTTCCAGTGTCATGATTCTTATTCATTCCAGTATCCTTCATGCAGGCCCTGGCTAAGTATTGTTCTTTCCTTTACTTGGGAGTCTACCAAAACCCCACAAGTAACTAGTAATTTCATTCCCAAAGTAGTGAGAAAACAGAATTATTTTCCTGCTTAAATACTACCCATATCTAATGAACAGGTTATCATTTCTTCACCTTTCACAAAGCAGGAACAATAGCTGTCATGCTTTAATCCTTCAGGTTAATTGAAAATCTTACAAGCCTTCATCTACTCACCATAAAGTTTAATAGAAATTTCTTCCATCATAATGCACAGGTTTAAGTGGCCATGCATGTGACCCCTAAACTCATACTGATTACTTCAAAGAGCCTGTAAAGTTTTAGAAGGAACAAACAGTGATAACACACTATCATAAAATGGAATAATTGTAGAGATTAAAAAAGACAGGAGAGAGAGAAACTCAGCAGAATTTTTGTTCTTGACTTGTTTTTCACACTTGGGGAACAAGGAATACTTGTTTGTGATATTTGGAGGAGAAAAAAAGATCACATTTTCTTCATTAGAAGTTTTTTTCTTGTCACCTGTAAAACCCAAAAAATGGTTAGAAAACAGACATGTAAAACTAAGTGTGTTTCTTCCTGTTATTTGAGACTATTTTAGTGAGGCACATATAGGAAAACTGCTCAGCTCTAAAGGCCCTCCTCTGAAATTCTGAAAACAAAGTAAAAAATAAAGCAGAGCTCTCCATCCATGCCTGTCCTTTAATTATCACATTTTTATAGAGCATCTCGTATCACTGGGCATTGTACTTAACACCTCCAACTTCTGGAATGGGAGATGAGAGCAGAAACCAAGCTTTCATTTTGTAAACATACTTTCTTTATGGAATAAGCTTAGAAATGTAAATCTGTAATTTTCCAAGCCTAGAACAACAATGGTGGCTGGCAAATACAGCCACCAACAAAAAGACTTTGTTTATAAACACATATTAAAATAACTCATGTTTTGAAACTGTCAGTGTATCATTTTATTGGCTTTACCACACATGAATTAAAGAGTAAGCTCTGACAACAGGAAGCACAATTAAATTCTGTTTATGTTTCTTGCAAATGAAGCACATATAAGGAAAGAAGGTGAGAAAAACCCAAAGCACACCTACAGTGGAAAGAAAATCACTAGTTTGGGTAAAGTTGGGGTAGACAACAGGATTGAAATATAATTTTTCCCCTCTCTATCAACAGGCCTTAATTTTGGACTGATAATATCCAGAAGCTGGTAACACATTTGCTGCAGCTGGTAATCATTCATGTCTGTGCTATTTACATGTGTGTATACATGTGCATACACACACAAATTATGTATATATATATGGATTTTATGACAAGCTGTTACTCATTTATGCTTTTCTTTAGCTATCTGAGGAACACTACCCCTCAATTTCTCTTTTTCTTTAAAATTACCTGGATGCACAGGTGACATGATTTCCATTACTAAAGTATTTACACACAGACTGAACACATCTCTGCAAGTTATGTCCTGCCCTAGACAGAAGTTACTGGAAAGAATAGATGAAATCCCTCTGATCATCCCACTCATTCTGTCAATCTAGATAATATAAAGCTCCCTCCTACTTGCCCATCAGTAATAGTTGAACTTTGCTATTTTATATTAAAAACAAGGAGGAGAAAAACATGTATTTTAAGGACCTATAGAACTGAAGGTTTACACGCATTTTCCCTCTACTAACCTCATCGCTAATGACCTTCTTTAAGGTGAATTCCCAAGCAGGGTGAAGTTCTAAAATATTTAGTGGCCATTTATTTATGTATTTTTTATTTATTTATTGTTTTCATCTCTCCTTTTCAAAAAGATACGAGTCTTATGCAACGATTTTCCATGCTAGCATGCCATCCCCCCTCTACCACACTGAAGTTCTTCGTTTCATGATGGTATCTGAGGTCTTTGTGAGACAGAGCACTGACCTATGGGTCAGAAGCTTCACGCAGCTGCACTTGTTTAACTGACAGTAGGATTGAGTCCAGATGCTTAAAAAAGCACAAAGCAGATCAGCAGTAAGGGAGAACACTGTACCTAAATAAATATAGGCAACATCAGTGAGGGAAATCTACAACTGACAATCTCTCTCTTTCAAATTTTCCTCAATTTGATGGGCTTCTTTGCCTCAAATAAGGCACAGGAATAAGTTTCATCACAAAACCTGTTAAAAATGTACACTCGCAAAGCATTTGGGTCAATACGTCCACTTTGACCATATTGTTTTATTACTGTCTTAAAACACTTTATTTCTACATTGTTAAATAAACGAATGTAGGAATGCCTCAGTGTAATTAGCTACATATGTCAGCTTGATTCAGGGAAATAATTCATTATATACATCTTGCTTTAGATAACGGCCCATTTGTACTGTGATTTAAAGTGGAAGGGATATACCTGTTACCAATGATTACTTTGGGGTCTACACTTTAGATCTTCTTCCAAAAGATGGCCTTTTTATACCCACTAGGCAGGTTTCTCTGAAGTTGGAATAGAGAATGAATTGCAAGAAATGAAGTGGGAAGAAAGACACAAAGTCCTCAGTTGTCACATTCATTTAGAGGTTTTTTGCATTAAAACCGAATTGTTCATTACCAAGACACTCGAGTGTGTCTCAGTTCAGAGGTTAGTGGAGAGCCACAGAAATTGCTTCCAAACCTTTCCATATGATACCTCAAAACTGTGGTGGGTGACCTACACTGAAATAAAAACAATATGGACTCCAGTGATGAAAACATATATAAGTTCTCCCACAAGCAGATCTGGCTGACACAAGTGGGATACACATCTCTGTTCACTGGTCCAGATCATCAGTGCTAAAATCCAGATACCTAGGATGATTCCCTTGTGTATAGAAAATCTTCCTGAAAACACCAAGATCATTTTTTTGAACTGACATTTAAAGTGGGGAGGGGAATCATTGTGGTCAAACTAAATTCAACGACGACAACATGGTTCTCCATCCCAAATGACAAACTGCTGCTATCAACACTTCAGTCTGTTTACTGTAGTTTAAAGCTCAATATTACAGAAATGCAAAGTCATCAATCAGAATACTCTTGTAAAGAAAAAGAACAGTTACCAACAGTTCAAAGCCATGGACAAAATATGCAATTTCCCAGAGGCAAACTGGGACACAGAAAAGTTGCAAGAACCCAGTAAAACCTGTAAAAATGTAATATTATGTAAATATCTATATATTTCACTCTTGATTATCCAGTAGCTTTATCCCTGAGGATCACATCTGTTCTCAGGGACCTCAAATCACTCTGATTGAAAAGATTACTATAATCTATTACTAGAATAAATCCCAGAATAGATATTACACTACCACTCAGAAAAAAATAAACTATAAAATTTCACACCGCCACCACCACCAAAGAAACAAATACGTAGAACTTCGCTCTTTAGCTCTTCAAATCTATCATCTGTCATTTATCTCTGTTCTTTCTATATCAGTGACAATGTCTGTTTTTTAAAACAGGAGACCAAGAATGGATACAAGGATAGGTAATGAAAAAATAATGCAGTAAACATAATGAGGATAATGGGGTGTTCAAGCATTTCCTTAACTAAATGGCTGGTAACAAGAGAAACTCTTTCAACAGCTACATATAACAAACTACATTACAACTAATAGGAGGAGGAAAAGAAAGAATAGGGGCAAGTCAAGAGAAATATCTGGTAGTATTCAGTATAAAATTCAATATTCAATATAAAATTCAGCTGAGAGCAAGAGCTGCAAAAGAATGTACTTACAGTACAATGCCTGGAGGGGAAAAGAGGAGGGCATCCCGGATGTCTGCAAGGAAAAACATTTGTATTGTTTTCTAGTAAAAATATTCAAGAAAGAATCGGAACTGAAACTCAAACTATATACTATATAACATATAGTATACATATTACTATATCAGTGCCATTTAACTTTAAGAGCAACATAATACAATAATCTTAATAACTAGCAAGTAACAAATAAGTAATTCTGCGTTCAAGATGATCAGATTTCTCAGCTTTTCCTATCTGTGGCCACACACATTATGCGATTAAACATTTAAAGTTTAGGTGTATGTTCATCTGTGTTCACCTTTCCTCCAGTATTGCCTGTATCAGTTCGAATAACATAGTAGAGAATAAAATTCGTGACCACAAACAGAAACCTGGTAACAGAGTCCAATAGCATAGTCCTGGCTCTCCAAAGGGATGGGGAAGCTGAGCTCTCCTGGAAGCAAGGATGAGGTCACAAGGAAGATGGAAAGAAGAGTAGGAAAGCACAGGGAAACCGAGGTGTGCAACTGTGACCTGGCCCTTCAGCCACAGAAGATGTTTCACGTGGTATCGAGCACAGGCTTTTGTTGATCCATTCTCGAATCCAACCAAGTGATACATTTTAAATGCATGCTGATGATAGGTGTGGGTCAGTCCCATGCAGTAAGGTCTAAACACAGTCTAGACAACCTCACATACTCACAATAAAAGGTTTTCTATTTTAGAAGCATGTTGCCTATCTTGCTTCTTCAGAAAGGAAATAAATTCTTAATTAAACTTTTTAAAATGTAGTTTTATATAGATAAAGTTTCTGTTTTAATCACTTCGAATCATAGAGCCTGCTGAGCTGGAATAGACTCATCAGGACCATCAAGTCCAACTCCTGTGTGCCAAATTTATGTTCTTTTGTTCTCTCGTGATAACAAATACAACAGAGGATGGATTCTCAATAGTTCTTCATTCTCTTAGTATTTCAACAGAAAAAAGTAAGAAAACCTCTATATTAACCATCAAAGTGGTAAAACAGTCCACTAATAACTCAGTGTTGCATGGATTACTTCATAAGGACAGGCTGGGGAAAATAAAACTTGCAAGCTGGTTACATGGAAGATGACAAAAAGAAGATATCCGTGAGTCCAACACTCAGCAAGCATACAAAGACTTTGCATCAGCCCCTAGTGGAGATCCCTTGGTGACTTTAGAATAGAGAACAATCAAAAAAACAGAAACAAAAAAATCCAGCAGATGGCTCTAAATGAGGAGAACAGAGACAAGTGACTAACTAGCCTGAGAGAAATAAAAATAAAACGGGAGCAGTGCCACAGTGTTATCATTTTTGTAGAGCCACCTGGAGAGGTAGCAGGCTTATCAATGAATGCCAAAAATGAATAGTACCCATCTGCTCACCCTAATAAATAACCCTTACTAGAAAAAATACAAAAGAATATAATTCACTCAGCACTACTCACATGTTTTCAGCAGAACTGTTTGTTTAAAATATTTATTTGGGTCTTACATGGCTTAACAACTATTTACTGAGAACACAATAATGCTTTAAGATGACCCTTGGAAGCATGGGGCAAGTCAGTAGCTGTAAGAATTCATGAAAATAGAAAGCTCCAATAACCGCCTTTCAAATAAGCAAAAGCTCTGAAATTATCACCACTTTCAAAATGTCTTTAGAAAGGTATCTCTGACCAACTAAATGGACCGATAGCAAAACACTAAATGAGAGGACACTCCAAAGTCTGGAAAGTCAGTACTCCTCTGGAGGTAACAGCAGCAGAAAGTACCTCCATTCAAAAAGAACCTCAAGAACCATGGTACAAGATCAGTTTACCTCCTCTGCTGGCCTCCCCAAATAGCAAAGAGTAACCATTCTGCTGATTCTAAGTGTAGATTGAGAAAGGAGGTCAGACATGGCTGCAGGTAAAATGAGGAATGCCCAGGTCTCCTGATGTACTGTTACAAAAAGAAGTGGCATGGAAGAGAAGACTAAAGCAGGTAGATGGGTTTGCCTTCATGAGTTTGAAAGCAAAATGCCTCTTCTGTAGCATAACCTTTATCAGCTCCAACCACTGCTTATGTCATGAAGGCGTAGGAGTATGGAACAGAAATTCGAACTTGCTGAAACAGAGACACTTCCAAGCTGGACTTTTGATTCAGTGGTGCATTTATTTTTCGTAGATGACATACATAGCTGGAAAATACCCGTCTGTTTAATATCTTCAATTCTACCACCTCAATATAAGCAACTCAATCACATAAAACTGTCTGGATTCACACAAGATTATCCAGAACAGGACAGGCCACTGTCTACAGCCTGTATACAGTTACTACTATCTCTGCAAAAGTTTCGCATAAATGTTTTTGCATTAAATTTTGGCTTTCATATGGAAAAAATACGACAAAATTAAAATATGTGTACACAAACGTATGAAGGGAAAGGAGAACACAACAGAAAGCACTTCTGAGGTGACAGAAATCACAAAATGTGAGCAAACATGTACTACACAGGCCAGAGTTCTGTAAATGTCTGTACACATGGGGTCAGAGTTTCTTCATAGTTCATACAACAGATTTTTAAAAACTCCCAAACAGCACTTCACCAAAATGAAGCCAGCAGATACTGCACTGCTTCCTACAGACTCAAGTGCTTTTACCAAGTAGTACAGCCATGCACATTATTTCCACTGCTTTGTACTCCCTGCCTTAGCATGAACACACAGTTAAGTAATAAAAACCCACCAACATGATTTTGTTCACCTGTGAACTGGCCCATGCTTTTTGAAATAATAAGAGCAGGAGTTCTCAGATACAAAACCAAACAGAAGGCTCAGTTTAACGAACAAAGCCTTCCACCAAAGAAAATAAACTTTCAAGGTCAAGTTACAGGATTTTAACTGTAGCATTTTCCACATGACATTCCCTTTCCAGTCCAACAAAAACAGCTGCTTTGGGTTTTTTAAATAAGTATTTTTATGAAACACTTGAAGCAAAGCCTGAATTGCTGAAAATTTGAATGTGAAATGGACATCCCGAAGTTTTAATTTCTGTTATAAAAATTAGCCAGAATAAAATTTAAAGCTTTTATAATGTTAATCATTCAATGTTAGTAGCAAAATATTCCTTCTATTCCCTCCTTTTGCTGACTGCATCTTATTTTTCAAACACCTGTGTTTCAAAGGTACATTGCCATGGCAGACAGATTTTGCCCATGCTACAGGAATGAACAGAGGCAGCTGCTGCCACAGCCTCCTCCTGATATCTTTGAGAATGGTACAAAAAATTCTTTAAAGATACAGCATATATTCTCATTTTATCAAGCATTAAACTCACTATAAGAAAAAAGCATGCCTGTAATAGGTATCACTGATCTACAGTTACACAGCCCACTGACACCATTCCATATCCTTTTTATAATGGTCTTCCAGGGACCTCCCAGAGCACAGCATCCTGCCTCTAGCATGCATAACACTGAAATATATTTTAGAAGAAATTGTATCACCTAACCTAAGTTTATATTCCTAAACTTTAATTTTTGAAAACCTTTCACTCTGCTAAAAGCCTGCATTAAAAAAAAACAGAAAAAAAAAACCCCACTAAGTTTAATAATTTTCTTTAAAAATCGGCTAGTTAGTAAGGATTACTCTACCCAGACTTGAAAATATTTCAGGATTGTAGAATTTAGGCTCAAAAATCTCCCTAGGAACAAACATTTCTATTTGTCTCAGTGGAATCAGGTTCAGCTTTTGATCTTTTATGATTCCTCTTCGACATGAAATTTTATCACACATAGGACCTTAAATTGTTCCAGCTTTGTTTAACAAATCTTTTTTCTTGAACACATCCAGAATTATTTGGTATCTGCTCATTACATTGCAAAAACAGTTTTTCTTCCCTTGCCTCTCCACCCAGGTTACGAGACTGAGTAATGGTCACCGAAAATAAAACTTGCTAACTTGCCCACCCATAAAAATGACACTTCTGGAAATCATAACTTATAGAAGTACAAGCAGCAGACAGATCCATTCTAATTTAAAAATCTGAATCAGTACCTGAAGGTCCAGTAGTTAGAAAAGGGTCTTACTTTCATATAAACAGAGCTATCAACAGGTAATCAACAACACAATAAGTATAAAATCTCACTTTTGTTATGTACCTTAAATAAACTCATTTTGGCATCTTTCTACTGACAAACACAGGTATTTGTGAAAAAATGGCCTTAAAAATATGATCTCTACCTGCTTAAAAAGATTCCTTACTAAGGAAGTGGACCTATGAATTGGAATTATTTTAGCCACACTGGAAGAACAAATTAAATGCATGAAATCTTTGCCAATGCTGGCACCAGGTTACTTCAGCTCCCACTCTAGGTCAGGAACATCAGAGTTTTTCTAGGACAACAGTCCTAACTCTGGCAAAGTCCAACAGCCTGCTATCAGACAGGTGAAACAGACTTTGTTCTTTGTCATATTGTACCAGAAACCAACTTGTGTCTGCTGAATCAAGAGGGTTTGGTTTTGCTTTTAAGCTGTGTATCTACTCTAAGGGTGTGAATCTAATTATTTAGCCTTATTGTAGTATGCTAGGGGGAGTTTTGCTTAAATAATTCTGCTGGTTTTCCTGGCTGTCTTGGAAAATTAAGCAACTTCTGTGAGCAAAGCAAACAAATGCACAAAACAAACCAGATGCTCTTGGTGCACAGTAGATGAGAGTTTTCAGCTATGTAGACATCCTTAATCATATCCAGCAAAAAAGTCATCTGGGTAAAGTTGTTTGTTGTAGTAAAGGTTGTGCATTCCTCTGTTGATGTAATCTCATCTTGGAGCACTCGGCATTTCATTGACAAAATAAATAGAGCATTTTTTTCTTGCAACTAGTAAAAAGAAAGTGAAGTCATAAAGAGAACCCAACAACATCTTTTTCTGTAGCACCTAGAGAAGGCAATAAAAGGAGGTTTTCAGGTTTTTCATGCCACTCATAAGATATTCTGTTACTACTAAGCAATGGCAGAGAGTTCTCTTGTTGCAAGAAGTAGCAGACCCTTGGTCAGCCGAGACCCTTTAGCCCTGAATATTCAAGAATCAGCTTTTTAAAAGTATTTATGTTTATTTATTACCTTATATGAGAAGGGATTATGATGACTGTAAGACACAATTTGCGTTACACAGCAGCCATCAGTGCCTGGTGCACATTCATCCCCCAGGCTGTGGTATATCTGTATCTAGAAATTTATTTTAGGATCAACAGAGAACTCTCAAGAATTACCACAAACAGCTTTCTACAGAAATGCTGCTTCACATCTCGCTCTGTTTATGCTCTGTCTTGCTATGAAGGTAAAAGCTTAGTTCCAAATGCAAATCACCGATTATAAATATCAGAAGGTGCTAGATGTGTCATCAGAAGGGAACCCCTAATAGCAACCATCAGTAGGAAGTATAACCACAGTTTGCTAAGAATTTTGTATTCACATCTGGTGATGACATCTTTATATAGTATCATCAGTGATGCTCTGAACGGGTACAGTTTGACGGGTGCATATCTTTGGTTCTAGTGATACTACATTTCAAGAGTGATGTATAGTAAGATATGATTTCACAATGTAAACACATTACCTATATATGCTTTGCCTCAAAAAATTCTACTAGCTTTTTATTTTATTTTTTTATACACCACCTCCTATTTCAAGGAATGGAAAACAATTCAATTTGAAATCACTAGCATTCTTTTTAAAATCAAAGTACTTTGAATACGTTCAGGAACAGTAAGGTCACCTAAGTCCAGATTCTGGCTTGACCATGCACATCTGAGGCATGAACTCCAAAAGGCAGATGGTTTGGCCACAGTGGTGGGGTGGGGAGGCCATGTGTCGGTGTGTTTTCTGCATGTGTGCACATGGGGAATGTGGACTGCAAAATACATCCTCCTCTGCTAAACCACTTCAAGTTGCATAGAGGATTTTTCCATGTACTATAATGCTCAAGCAATCAAAGTTGCATCAGATGGCCCACTCTACTAATTGTTGAAGCATAGATTGGAATATTCTCACAGCTCAAAAAAACTTTGACGGATACAGAAAATATAGTGAGGGCTGCATTTCTCCACTATGTTTTGGAATTGCAGTAATTTCCCCTGGAATGGGACAAGCAGAAACCCATTCTCAAACTGGGTAATTAACTACTGCTTACCTCTCACTGGTGACAGGTACCACAAAGGAGCAGCTTTCTCAGTACTAATAGAAGACTGGAGAAATGAAGTTTTAAACACCCTTGCAAAATTGCAGGGCTGAATATTACAAGGAAAAGAGTTTGTGCTGAACTTTGCTTTCAAGATGCATAAGCCCTCTTTTGGTTCAGAAATCCCAACTTAGTCATCTCAGAAAGAAGTATGAGCTCCAGGATAATATGATCCTGATACAAAGAACTCAATGGCTTAACAACTAGAATTCCCCTCCCCATCAAAGACACTCTCAACATGCACAACCTTGCCTAAAATCTCAGTTACAAGTCCTGCAGAGAATTAATGCATCAGTTATGGTGAAGGTCTATCTCCCATTTTCTAACTTCTCATGGCAAATGCCATGTACTGAGGAGTAAAACTGCCCACAAGAAAAGCAAAGTCTAATGATAGTAAGAGATGGACGGTCCCAGAACTAAGCTTAGGGATGACTTTTAAAGATCACCCCCAGATCAATCTCCTTTAGAAATGAATGCAATCCTCATAGAACTAGAGGATCATAGAATAATTTCGGTTCAAAGAGACCACTGAAGGTGGCCTAGTTCAACACCCTGTCCAAAGCAGGTCACTGCTTTAGGTCAGGGATTTGCCTAGTTGGACTTGAAAGTCTCCAGCAAGAGTTTCCACAACTTCTCTGGACAACCTAATTATGGCTCATTTGGATTTAGTGCTCTCCCCACCATGAGTTCTTCATACAGAGAGACCCACACAAAACAACTGCTTGCTAACACACAAAAGCAAACCTAGAGTTGGCCTAACTGATGTTTTCAAAAAGGGAAAATGGGCAGATACTATATGTGCAAAACTTGGGAAAGATTAAAGGTTCACAAGTCACACAAAAAGAAATCTCACACTTATACATCCACTTCTTAGGTCTTAGAAACTGCACTTACTATTTACTTCTATCTACTTTGTCTATGCCTGATCTGTAGTACATGATGTACTATAAATGTCCTTCCTTTTCTTTTCTTTTTGCATCTGGCTACCAACGCGACAAAAGTTAAATACTGATTTCCCAAACTCTTTTTTAAAATTATTTTTCACAGTTATGGATTTACATTCCAAACATCTAGAATATTTGTAATTCAGAATTCAGTTGTGGAAAGGGGGTGTCACACCACAAAACTGGGAGAGTTTTCATTTTAAAATAATTCATTTCAGATGTCATATATCACAAATGGAGATGTTAATTAATGCAGAAAAACTGATGGGTTTATGATGAGCTACTGTGTATACTTTTCCAAATGATAGCAACACACTGACAGCTTTAAAGAAGTAGATGTGTTACTGTAAGGTTTATAGTCTAAGCAGCCTCCTTCCTCTGCACCAACCTAACAGCTTACATTTACAGTTGATTATAACTTCTATTACATTCCAATATTTCCTAATCATCTCAGAGACTGTGAAATACAGCATCATTTGTCTCAAGCTCTCTCCTGTAGACACACTATTCTTCTAAAAGTCTAAAAGACAACATATGCAATGCTTCCTCTTAAAGCATCCATTCTCAGTTCTTTTAAAATATTTCAGGTAGCACAATTCTATTTTCCTCTTTGGTAAGATGTGTCAGCCAGCAGAACATAATTCATCCTCAGGTTTACAGTAAGCTTTCCTTTGCAAGCAGTAGAACCAGCAAAAGTTTATTTCCTCTGTGTTTGGAGGCAAAGTTAGTTTGCAGATTCAGTGGTAAGGGATAAATTCATCCTGCTACCTCTACTTTGGCTGAGGAATTTATAGGGCTTCTCTTCTTCATTAAGCCCTTTATTCTCATACACCACCTGTACCTTGCTGTTCTGGTGACCCAGACATTCTGTGTGAAATTTAACTGAAGTGGAAAAAAGAGGGCTTACAGCAGAGGCACAAATACCATCTTGCAGACATAATTTCCTTAGGCCTTTATGCTTAAAACCTGGAATTTTTAAGAAAAGTATTAAACTCAACCTAACAGTGTCTTCAAAAAGTGATGGCAAAACATAGCACCCAGCAACAGCCTAAGTGGAAGTAGCACTCTGGTTCTCAAAAATGATACAATTTTAGTCTATTCTCACCAATAAAGGTCATTGCTAAAGCAATCTGCCACTCTGGGGGCAGATTACACTTAGGTACATCCACTTCACTTCTTTCATATCATTTGTCCAGGATACTCCCTGCTTTCACTGGGCTGCAACACATTCAAGTGTGAACAGATTGATTAACAACCAGAAATCTGAAACAAGCTGCCACTGCATTTCACTGTAGATGAGCAGGGATTGCTGGAGAGACTTTGTAGAGTCAAACCATACGTGCAGAGGGGGGCTGTGCAACACAAACTGCACATTTCAATACGGGTGATCCTGGGCAGAAGACAGAGAGTCATTGCTTTTTAAGGGTCTGCTTTTTCAAAAGTATTGGGAGATATGACAGCAATGACGACAGTGTTTTTGAAACAGCAGAAACACACAGAAAACAATACACACAGAAAAACACACTGAAACAATAAGCTATTTCAGAGGCAGAGAAGATGATGAACTGACATATTCAAGCACAAGAAACCTAATCCAAATTCCTAATCAGGAGAGGTCAGACAACCTCTTTTTAATTAAATCCTAGAAATTTTTTAATTGTATCCTAGAAATTCTTGTGGCAGTCATCAAACAGAAGGTTTATGACAGAGTAAGAAAAGTTTTCCCAGCTTGTACAATAATACCTTGATGTTTTAACTGTGCTGTCTCAAAATATATAACAAGCAAGATAGGATGTCTTGCTTCACTATACATTAGGTAATATATTAAACAATATTTTTCTGCTTTTAATTGTGTTTGACACCAAAAAAGTAGACTGTGTATACATTTTCATTCACCTGTTTCTCAGATTTGTACCTTAAAAATACTGTTCTCTATCTAAAAGGAATTACTCATTTTTAGAGAAACAAAGGCAAGTGAGAAAAATCATTTGCTTACCAACATCCCTTCTCAATTGCAAATGCAGAAGTAGCATTATAAGCTCATCAATCAGCAGCTAGAAACATATAAAACAAATAAATACTTAGATCACCTACTTAATTCCTTTTCTGTTCTCTGGATCACTCCCTCAAGCATACAAATAATTCTGTAATACACTCCAAAATCATTGTAGATGTTACACAATAACACATCAGCATGGCCTAAGCATAGGTCATGCTTATTTGAAAACATAGTGTCTGCCTCAAAAGGTGCCTGTGTTCTGTGTTACGTTGCAGTTGCTACAAAATGTAAAGCAGTAGAGAAAATACCACCTAAAACCTCAGCATCTTGTTGGTATAGCATTTCATGTTGCTTCAGTAACTCTTAAATGCCCTTCAGAAAAAAAAAACAAGGCTCCTTTTAATATTTTTGACACAGACCTAATTTTTCCAGGTTAGTTCTCATTGACAGGTATGTAACTGACACCTTAGAGAAATCTTATTTATTGTGCTAAAAACTGAGAAATTGAGAAAGTGTGCTGGTAGCTTATAAGCCTTTCTTCTTTGATTTTTATACCTACTATTCCTATTTATGCTACTAACACATAAGAAGCCTGGTAGCTTTTGTAAACTTTTAGACTGTAAATCACTCAGACTCACAACAGGGTCTGTCAAAGCAAACAGGACACATCTACATGGAATCTCCGTGTCCAGTGTCAACACCCACAGCTGACTCCCACCACCCTCCCTCCCTTGCCCCAAGCAGTACCTTAACTTCACCAGCTGACCCAGATAAGGCACTGGGGCAGCTCACCTAATAACAAACAATATAGGAATAAGGTGATAGAAATCTGGTTCAGGGTAAAAATATTTCAAATGCTTCAGATGAGAAATTCAGCCGTTCTGAACTATGACTGTCCAACAGCTTTGCCTACAAACTTGCCCTTAGCAGAGGAGTTTTCTGTGGCTGCTTCTCAAACTTGCATAAATGTAAAGGCATTCCAACATGAAGTCGCACTGCTTTACATAATTTAAAATAAAATAAAAGACAGCATTAATAGAGATACCTTCAATGTGATCCATGATAAAAACATACTCTATTGGATAATTAAACATTTTATATTAGAGAACCTCCTTATTGCTCTGAGGAAAAGAGAACTTACCAAAAATTTGCATTTTTAACCCTTAATGTTAAATATAACATGGGAGGGTTAATGTATCTCAAAATTAGACATACAATAAAGTTACAATTTGCTCCCTTTTCTAGCATAAAAATATTTTCAATGACATAGAAATAGATCTGTTTTATGTGTAATGAAAGATGATCAGATTCAATCTTATCATTAGCGAGAAAGAAAAAGAGGTTTACCATAAAACGTATCTTTAAAATGGAGGTCCACCACTAGGAAAGCCAATTGTGGGTACTTCTGCACTTGCCATATCATAGACACACAAATACACTAGTTTATGTAATTACCATCTCAGTAGGTAAGGAACTAGAAAAGCCAACATCCCAGCATTTCCTGAGCTTACTACTAATTAAATCATATGCATACTGGTTCAATCCAAGGATGATCAAAGTTAATGAAAAAAAATTCAATTTAATTCAATGAACTGTGGATCAGTTCCAGACATCTAGCTGCTACTCCATCCTCTTTCTTCTTTAACAAAAAGCACTCCAACAGTGTGAAAGAGGACTCCATATGAGTCTACAGATTTTGTGATTTTCTATTTCCCCTCAGATCTGAATTTTAAATTAATTATTTGACAGTTGACTACATTGCATAAAATTAAGTAATCTTTTCCACGAAGGTGTATTAGAGGCTACTCCGGGTTAGGAAGGAAAACTGACTACTAATATTACTGTTATATCAATAGCTTTAAAAGATTTCAACTATTTCTTTCATACACAGGTTTACCCTCATTATAAATTGATTTATGTGTCCCACTGTTCACCCCTGCAACAATATATTGCCATATCTGAGCATGTAAAATGTCAGTCCAATGTACCAGAAATAGGGTACTAAATTTATAAGGCTTTCTAAGATTAACAGAAAGACAAATTAATGTCATCTAAAGCAAAAAAAAAAAAAAAAAAGAATCAGTGCTCAGATCAAATATCTATTTCTAGTTACATTTGAAATGCAGTGCCACAACTGCCAAACAACTTCAGTAAACTGGACGTTAATTACATTTATGAAACCTATCTGAATGGCCTTTGCTTCAATTCTGATTAACAATGTTTTTTCACATTCTCTTTTTCACTAAATGTTTGTATTAAAAATGATAATTTAATTTTAGCATCTCAAAACTCATCTCCCAGTGCTGTCCAGGTGCTTTGTAGCCATGGTTTCAGCAAATGTCCTTTCAGATCAGCCTAAAGGCTCTCATTCCTTTAAAACAGAGCTGGGCAGGAATTGGTCTAAAATCTTTATTTGGGAATTCGATATATGCATCACTTTTAATAGCCACTGCATAATGTCTCAAATGCAATGAGTATCACATAGGAAATTAAATAATAATAAAAAAAAAAACCTTTCCTGTTCAAGAATCAAGCCAGTTAAATGAAAACTGAAGTTGTCAGCTTTCAACAGGAATAGTGTCGATGCCTGAAACTTCCCATTCCATCTATACAGGGACACAAGCTTAAATGAAAAATGGTGTTTTGGTGTAGTTTCAAGAACATTTATGTATGCAGTGCTGCCTAGTTGGCCACCTTACCTCTTTCCTATTCTAGGACAGATTTCAAGCATTTCTTGTTGGAAAAGGCTTTTTTTCTTAAATCATCACCTCCTTCTACTTCATGTTGGAGAAACACACTAAAACCAATGGAAAGGGAATGGTCCTACAACTTTTATTACCACACCTCAGGTCTCCTTTGCTGTACCTACTCAGAAGCCCTGGACAACTCTGCTGTGCCATGGGGAACCTAATGACCAGGGAGTCAGAGCTGCAGGATTTTATTCCCATGCAATGCAAAATAATCTCTCATGGAGACCTAAAATCCTGAACTGGAATGTGAAATGATCTCCCAGTATTGGGAGATCTTGCCCCTTCTCTCTCGACCCCTCTGTGAGATGAAAGAGATGTAAAGACAGAGATGTCAGAAAATGATGACTGAAATCCCTACCCTCTTTCTTCTGTTTTGCTTTGCTAGAGAAGTTTTCTGCAGAGCCACTTTTAGGCATCCAATTAAAAACAATGTTAGCAGGGCTTTTTTGCTGGGTCCAGGCATGTAAAAAATGGTTCTTAACCTCAGTCCTTGCCTGAGTACAGCATAATTGCAAAATAACAGATTTATAGTTTAAGGTACAATGAGTAAAAACTGAGTCCTATAAATTCACCCACGTGCTAATACTGCGCTTGAGAGAAAAATAGATACTTTCTTATACTTTAAAACACTGCTATCAGCTCATTCTCCTTAGTAAGAGCCTACTATCTTTCAAATGTTAAATGTGACCTGCTAAGAAGTAAATTCTATTTGCTTTAATACTTTTTCTTAGATAATGTGAAAACCTTTACTGTTTTTGTACAATTCCCTATCACTGAAGCTCTTTTCTGTTGAGTGAGTGAAACAGAAATCAACAACCAGATTTTTTTTATTCTCCCATTTATGTGCTACTGACTTAGGCTGTTGTGTTTCCTTACTGTTACCGTGGTCTAGAAGCAGAAGAACCCTTCATCTCTCAAGAACTATTACCCAAAGTCTTAAGCCAGAATTGCAAATATATACTATGTTACAGCAAACAAAATTTGTTTAGAAACTCAGCATCATCATTTACATTTGATCCCAAATCACGTGTGTCGCAAACACAAATAAAGCATGAAAATAAAAATAAAACAAAAGTATAGGGAAAAGCAGCTAGCCTACACAGAGTGCAGTACTGACTTGCATGTTGTAAAAGGAAAAAAAAACAACCCACCACATCAGTTTCTAAATGACACAGTTCATTCCAACCCATTTAACCTACACAAAATGCTGAACTCTCATGAACAGCAAAATTTGCAAACAATACAGACAGCTCTGCCAGCAAGTCTCACACAATCATAGTATCTGTCTCAATACAGTTGGTCTCACAGCAATACAAATTTCAGAAGGTGAAACAAAAATGAAGATTGCATTGCTAAACATTTTCAGTTTGCTTTCCTCTACCCTGGTCTTTTTAGCAAACTTATTTACTCTATTTACATACTTATTTTTTAACTACTTTGCTATTATTTCCTTGATTCCAGCACTAAAATTTACCACAGGTGAATGGATAATGCATTTCTTCTAAATCCCATATGACTGTCAAGCCTGTGTACTGCCTCCTCAGTCTTCCAACACACTGCTGAGCTGCAAGATGAAAGACTTACTTTGCTCTTTTAAGGACAAGTGTACCCAAGAAGACACAAAAGCATTAACTGCCTAGCCAAGCTCCATTAACCAGGTTAAAAATTATACTTTGCATATTCTACACTTATGAATGTATATGGGTTACCAAAAGACAGAAAACCTGATGTGCAAATACTCTACTTATATTATGAAACATTTTCTGTAACTACAGCTAAATAAATGCATTAATTATGTTTAAAGCCTAAGGGTAAAAAAAGTAGTATTTTCCTTAAAAATACTTCAACTGCAACAACTGACGCTGAATTATAAACAATGCTAGTGATAAATATTCATGATAAATTTAAGCCCCTTAAATTTAAAGTTCTGCCTATTCAAAGAAATATAAATCAAATTTTAAAATGCATTTGTTCAATCCTGTTCCAATTTCCTGATACAGTTGTGCTCTGGTTTTGTTAAAAAGTTTACAGCCAGGATTAATTCGCATGTATTCAGGCAGACCTATCTTGTAACACTGTATTTGATTACATCTGAACACGACTGCCTTTACAGCATTTCAGAGGTGCTGACATCTCCAATAACTTGTTAAAGAAGAACTAGTTCCAAAATACTCTGTAGCAAGGAAAGCAAGGCAAGCACGACTTAAAACATAGATTTAAACTGTGTCTCCATGCAGTCCCGCTATCACCAGATTAAAAAAAAAGGTTTGAAAGTATTACACTAAAAAGAACAACACCAGTATTGCTAACTTCTTTCTTTGTCATTAATGCTAGAAAATAGGAAATATTTGCGCCCATGGCTCACAGCTCCTTAGGATAAGGGGCTCCCAAGCACCTTCATGTTTTAACATCTGTAATGATCCCAGGTAACATCTCCTATAAGGCTTGCTAATATTGATATACTTACTCTACACAAAGCCCAGCACAAAGAACAAAAGAAATTCTTTGTCTGAAAGGCCTTGAGAAAGCCACGTATTTTAATTATGTCAGACAAGCCTTATTTGACACCAGACACATGCAAGTCACACTTCCCTCCAGAACAAGCCTCAGTGAAAGAAAACTTAAGAGAGAGCTCAGAATGCACATCTCAGACTATGGCACAGAAGTATATATATACATATATATAAAAGTATATACATATAAGACCATGCACAGAAGTGGATGGATGCTCCATCCAGTTTTTAAATAACAAAGGCAATATCCTCTCATCTTGCATTCTGAGCCAAGATATACACACTGACTGGGTGGAAGAAGATATGCAAGTCAGGGAAGTAAAGAAAATAACAACATGAAAGAATCAAGTTTTTATCATTAATGAAGAATAAGATGTTATTATAGCTCAAGGTCACATATGACAAAACAATCTTCAGTTAATGCCACATCTGTTACATACTGAGAGAATCAAAATTAAAACAAAATAATTGTTTCGATTTTTTTTCTTTAAAACCATCTGTAGAACTGCAATTTGCCACATGCTGAAAGATCATGTTCCACACAGGCCCAGCAGGGTCTGCCACTCAGGGTCAAGATTGAGACCACAGGGGACACTAGGGTCAAATGAACTCCTAATATCAGGTGACAAAATAGGACTTGGTAGAATCTGCAATATCTCTTAAATTAAGTTTATTAAAAAAGGAATCCTTTAAATAACAACTCAGGAAGTCTGACAAAGTAACTAGAATAAACACGGTGTTCCCACATACTTAGTTCAAGTCTATCCAGCAGAGTTTCTGTTTGTAGAATGAATACTATATTAAGAATATAACCTGCCACAACAGAACAGCAATAAAATGGCAGTATAAAAATAAGATACATTGCAAATTGAAGTGGAGGGTGGAATAAGAACCACAATCTGTGCAGGGAGGAAGAGGGACAGAAGGGAAACAGAAAAAGTTAACCTCTATCAAGCAACATCTCTCTATCTGTTTAGAACAACATTCTTTCATAAAACTAGACAAAGGTAGTGTGCCCACATAAAAAGCAAGCAGCTTTTCTAAGTTCAACAAAACTCATCTCTATTTAATTACCTTTTAAATATGTGATAATTTTACACTTACAATACCATATCTGTCCATTTTACAATAAACTCTTCCCATGGGAAGAGTTGGTGTAATTCACTATGCAATTTTCACACTGAAAGTAATTAGTATAATAAAATCAAAGTTAAAACAAAAGCTGGAAAAAAGCTATGTTCATAGTCAAAATAAGTAAGAAAGCAATTTAAAAAACTATGCTAATACTCTCAAAAGTAAGAACACTCTCAGTGAAGGTCTTGAAAACTTTCATGAAAGTCAAACTAATTTTGAAATCCTACTTACAGACAAGAAAATAAAAGTACTATTAAATCTGTGTGAGGACCTGATAATTTGCTCTGTTTACCTGTTTTCTCCGTTTTAGATGCAGTGCACCCACTTCACCAGGAACCATTTCCAAAAAAAGGAAAAAGTTAAACAAAAATTAAAACCAACTGCATAAAAATGAATTAAAGGAAACAAAGCATGTGCACTGCCAGGTTAAAACAAACAAGCAAACAAACAAAATAAAACAACAACAACAACAACAAAAATCCCCACAACCTGACCTTGGTCAAAATCAATACTAGGCTACAAAGCATACCTGAAAAAGCTTATCACAGAAATTGCAGAACAAGGAGATACTTAATTCAGGTCTCCAGAGAGATGAACTCTCACAAATGTTCCCAGAACAGTATTTCAAACTATTTCTTCCGCCATTCCTCTTTCTTGCCTTTCAGCGGAATGTAAACCCATCCCTATAGGAAAGCTGGCAGCTCCACTTCATAGGTCTGCATCTCCATATAAATCAACACTCATTCCCAGCTGGAGGGAAAACACAAACTTTATCATGAGACACTGACCCCCACTGCCTTTCACCGATGCTGCCATGAGGTCACGTAGATAAGTGACTGGAAGGTTAATGGTGGGGTTTGTAAAGTCCTAACTATTGCCTGTCCAGGGCTCCCTGAGTTCACTCTCCATTCACCAGAGCATCCTATCCTATCCTATCCTATCCTATCCTATCCTATCCTATCCTATCCTATCCTATCCTATCCTATCCTATCCTATCCTATCCCATCCCATCCTATCCTATCCCATCCTATCCCATCCTATCCCATCCTATCCCATCCCATCTTGCATCAATAATAACTGGTGTGTAAAGTACGGAGAACTTAATTCTGCCACCTCCTCTCACACTGAACAGCAACTTATTGCCTAGGTAGTTAGGCAGATTTCAAAGGGATTATATTCAAGGATCTGGACATGCTCCAATATAAAGATGATAAAATTTGTCCTTCTGAATTTCTTCTTCAGAAGATTATTATTTTCTCTCTCTCTCTCTCTCTCATTATTGTTACACACCTATCTTTATGTCTCAAGTCTCATAATTTTCTTTGCATTGGGAGTAAGGAAATGCATGAATTCTACATGGAAAGAAAATTTAGATAGTTATCATACCTGTCCTTAGCAGCTGCTGAAGATGAAGAAAGATATTTTAATTATTAAATAAACTAAAATTTAATTACTAATTAAAATGGAGAGGGACTGAAAACTTGTTACTGACTAGAAAGGCTGGCAGTGCTGCTGTCAAAGACAGATTCAGAAAGCTAAATTTATTTTTGATTATTTACCTGCAAGCAGAGATAATCTTTCTTCAGCTCTGCTTCTTTTGCCTGTTAGCTTTAGTCAGTGCTTTGTTCCTTCTCAGGCTGAAAGACAAATTTTGACACAGTCATCCCAGATATAAAAAACAGAAACAGAAATAAAATAAAAAGAAAATTCTATCTAGAACTGTGAAGGCATGTAAGGAAGTATTGACAATTCAGCTGATCTTACAAATGCATCAGAAGCACGATATGTATAGGAACATGTCCCTAATGCACTATAACTCTTTGTCAGAGCTCTGAGGACATAAAACCAATAGTGACACAAGATGAAAGATCAAAAACATCGAGGATCATGCAAAAGTAGATACCTTAAGCTCTACCATTACTACAGTCCCTAATACGGCTATATCGTTTTCCTCATTTCAATTAAAGCATTGCTCCATAGTCTTCTTTCATCTCCAGAAACAATTTGCTTTAGCTTCCTATTCAAACTGTTGATTTGTTTTCCTGATCAAAAGTCCAAGCTACTAGAACAAAAAGTCATACATGCATGCACAGCACCATCTAAAATGAAAACGTGTTACAAGTGGAAAATCATATTCCCTCTCCCCTCATCTGACAGTCAGAAAACTAAACTGATTGCCTACTTACAATCCACTCAGTCCTTGATGATTTACCCATCCATTGTAAAAAAAAAATTTTGCTTAACTTTCTTTCACTAGAAAAAATTTAAAATATTAGTTCCTTCCACATGCCCCATTATCAGAGGTCACATCGTTCCAACACATTATAGAAGAACTTTTACTTTACTTTGGATAACATGTTTTCTTACATCAGATGCACACTATCTTATATCAACATGATACTTCTACACCTACTAACACTTTGATCTAGGAATTGCTTCCAACAAATAATCACACAAGAAGGATTTATAAGGAAATGGCTACTGAGGTGGATTTTCAGGGAAGGATTTAAGCAGTAGTCCTTGAGTGGAGCTGGCCCGTAGCATCATCTGACAAGAAAGCCCATGCCCACAATCCAGGGAGCAGAAGAACTGGGATGCATGCAAGCATCAGGATGTCTTTGATTTCACATGCTTGAGACATGGGATTGGGTAAGCAGAAAAAACCCCACAGCACACAGGTGCTAGCTGTGCACCAATCCCAAAAACTGAAACATGGAGAATCTGAGATGAAGGGCATGACCTTTACCACCACAGCATGACCATGTGCATGCCTGTATACATATTCACATGGTTTTTTGCACACTCACATGCACATTTATATATGAAAAAAACCAAACTCAAGAGAAGAAAGAACTTTGCTCTAGCAAAACATCTTAGGTGCAATCATGATCTGTAACTCAAAAGATTGGCAGTACCATTTGTAACCAACCTGCCAAACTGGAAATCACAAGTCAGCAAAAAATATACAGGAGTGGCTACAAAGAGATTCTCAGTTGCTCTTAAACAAAATGTCAGTCCTTGTTTTACAGCTAAGTTTGCTTTCTAAGCTAAAATTTTCAATATCCTCTGAAAGAGGACAGAAAAAATATAAAAATAACTACATAATTTAGCCTGTCTGGCCGACAGCTACTGAGAAATAGGATGATAGTGTAAATCACAGAGGAGGGAGAGGAATTACACAGCATCACTCTAAAGGGGCATAAATAATAAAGTGGGATGAACTCAGGGAAGAGGGTGGCATAGGATGAGCACCAGAAAACATTTCGTAACAGCAATACAATATAGAGTAGAATATATTTTCCCACAGAAAGGGAAGTTATTTAAGGCTAAATTTGATAAACCACTGGAAAGCACAGCAAAGAAAGCATTTCTGAATTGATGAGGTCATGGATGAGAACACTTGATTAATACCGACCTTTATGCTTCTCATGATTAGATTTCTGAGCAAGATTTCAGTATAACAAAAAATCACACAGCAAAAATATGATAATTTTTTGTTGCGTTCTTGTCTTCATCAGCATTAAGGTTAGAAGTGTTTAGAAGTGTCATTTGCATTTAATGCAACTATTACATGCTGAATTATTTAACCATTACCGGTAATTTTAATCCCAATCAGATGTTCTCTTGCCTATAACTGTAACACAAAAATATCCTTTTAATTCTGGACTTTTATTGTTGTTGGGGTGCACTATGTGGTGGTAGAGAGATAGGCCCTGAGGGCCGGAGAGAGAGCCCCTTTCCTGGCCCCGGAGGTGACCCTGGGAGTGCATCCAGGTCACCGGGGATGGGCTGAGAGAGGATTGTGGGTTTGTGGACAGTGCTGGACCTATGGGAAGTGACAATTGTAGTTTGTGGCCTTATAGGGTATTGTTTGCCTGTTACCATAATAGGTAATGTCTGTGCGATACCCCAGGTGATTGGGGGACACTGTGGTGGACATCTTTCCTGTTTATATGATGTTATATCCTGTTTGTGTGCTGGTATTTAGGGAATCTTCACTGCGCAATAAACGTCTTTGCACTTTTCCATCTTGTGTGCGAAGTCCACGCCCTTGCGTGATTACTGCATTTTATAGCATTTTTATTTCAAGCATTTCAAAGGACTTTACCAACATACGTCCACTAAGAACATCTTTCAAAATCAATATGGTGTATAACACTGCATTTCATTGATCCAGAAGTTATCCTGAGACTGCTGAACTGTCCAGCTCCTTCATTGTCAGGTAACACAATGCCCATGAAGTCCTCTGGAGTTGCACATGGCCACAGGAAATTAGAAACTTAAAACTGTGGCCAACAAGGAAAACAAAATTCAGTGTTTCTTTTAGTTCGATGCCTGTAGCACAAGAGATCATGAACTAGCAAAGGTTTAGGAGCAGTGGTAAAACAGATATTCCCTTAAAAGACCAAGTATTACAACAGGCAATGCACTACTAGTTGTGGTTTGGGTTTCCTATTACTACTAATCTTACAATCTTACTTTAAACAACACACAACATTCTGCAATTCACTTTGGAAAGAGATGGGGTAACTCACAAAAAGATGACTGAGAGAAGAGTTTTGTCACAATTTTTCCTTCCCTCTGAACGTCCAGGTAGAATTTTTTTAAATGCACAAAGAATTTAGGAGTATAGCTGAATTTGAAATATGAAAGTTTCTCCTCCTAAATAAACATGTTCTTTTCTACAGGGCAACCAAATAAATACATTTTTTTTAAAGTAGCAGAGTCAATCAAGGCCTCCTGTTGATACTGTGGAAATCTTATTCACCATACAGAACAGTTAAATTATAGTTTGTTACATTTGTCACTGAAATCACAAAATACTTGTGATTTATAATCCTTCTTTTAACGGTCCTACTCTACACTCTGCAGGATATCACTATGCACGACCCTATCAACCAAGAACTAAGAGAAGGAAAGAAAAGAGATAAGACACCACTGCAGCACAGAAAAATTAGCATGTTTTCATAAACTGAAAAACAATTATTAAAAGAGATTATAATACCACTACGATCAATTATTGTTCTGACCCCCAGAGAAAAATAATGAAAACCAACAGCAGCATATCAGGAAAGCACATGCTCTCTGAAAGTGCTCAGCACCATGTCATAAAGCTGAAATAGTGCACCACAAGGAACAATTCAGCAACAGACGACAAGACATAGAATATGTTCTAGAGAATAGAACAGCTGTTTCTTTTCACACCAGTCCACAGCCTCGGCAGGTATTTCATCCAAATTCCTTCCCCCCCTTCCTCTCCTTGTCTTTTAGCAACTATGTACTTAAACATTCCAGGTACTGATACTATTATATCCTTTTCAAAGTGCTTATTTATCCCAAGAGATGCAGAAAGGCAAGACATATGCCACCTTTGTTCCCAGACCAAAGGCTGAAAGCAAAGACTTCTATACAAATGAACACCCACCAACCCTGCATTCAGGTGTAGTTTTCCCCTCAGGAATGAGGAGGTAGCTAATGAAGTGGTTATTACTGCTTCCCCCTACACAGGCTCCAGTGTCACAGGACACACATTGGTCATTTGGGCTGTGTCCATCCTTCTAGTTCCCTGCAGGCTTGCAGTGATGCACATAAACAAAGGCCGGCAGAAACACGTGCATCCCAGACACAGCAATGTCCACTTCCTGCAGAATGACATGACTTCTGGGACCATAACCCATCTCTTCCAAGAAAACACAGTAACAAATGTGGAAGACAATAATTAATTTTTCCAATTAACAGTGCCAACCCAACTTCACAAAGGTGACAAGTTTCTGCCAAAAACTGATCTTTCCTCCTTGAGTGTATTAAAGGTTAAGCTAGAAAAGGGAGACAAGAGGAAAGACTTTTCTCCTTTGATGGATTTTCTTTGCATTTAATCACGCACTGTATGTGCTTATTGCTTATTCTAAACATAAGGGGTTTCTAGGCTTTTTCAAGAGACAAACATGGTTACCTAAAAAAAAAAAAGTAAAAAAATAAAACTCACAAAAGCTGTCAGGGAGTTTCAGGAACAGGATTAGCATCTGAGGCCATCTAAAAATAATTTATAATTACTTTTCAAATATTAAATCAATAGTGTTCTTGTAAACAAAATTTGATTAATGCTTTCATCCCCATTACTCCCTCATCATTTAGAGCTGCAGACTGTAACATGAAAACTTTATTTCCAACAATACCTAAGGGCTGTTATAAAATTAGACAGAACAACTGCCACACTCATCCACTGAATGACGTCACATTACTTTGCTAAACTCTCAAACCTCAGTTTTGCTCTGTACATGACAGAACCATATCTTCTTAAGCAATCTGAAGCCCACCATCACAACAAAGGGCAGGGTGGCCGCTGCTGCTTTCAGGGAAGATGGTAAGTCTGTAGACACAAAGCCAGAGTTCTGCTATAACATGTATTAAGCAGCCCAGCCACCAACAGCTGCAAAGATGGGGAGCACCAGCACCCCAAATGGGCTCTGATTCTGGCATGGCAATTTGCGTCAACAACATGGCTTGGGCTACAAGGGGAGTTTGGTTGGTCCCACTGGCAAATGAACGGCATGTTTGCTTTGTCTTTCTCCATGTGGGTGACCTGAATGCCAAGACCTAAACCAAAACACACTGCTTTATAACTTATAAGGGAAGGCCTCAAAAGCGATGCTCATCCCAGTACTGCAGCTGCATATGTTTTTCTACATTTCCTGAAACATTTCTAGTTTTGGCTTTGATAAAGAGAATATCGAGGAAATTTTCTACGTATGGAAAATCTCCATTTTCAGAAGCCTAGAAGGGCGGCTAAAACATAGCATACCTGTAAAGATAAATTTGAAATAAATTCATGTGTCTATACTAATTACATCCAAAAGCACAGAACTATTTTAGTTCTTTAAAACAAACTGTAAATTGCATCAGATGTAAAACTGACAATAATACTCAAACGCATATGCAATAAAATATGAGTTAAATTAGAAGCAGCAATTGAAGCACTGTTGCCAGAGACATGTAGAATATCTACATGATAGTTGTTTTAAACATCTGCTTTATAAAAAACAAACTGTGAAGGAAGTAGGAACCCTGTCATGATACCTGAAAGAAGGTTCTAGTGAAGTGGGGACCAGTCTCTTCTGTCGTGCCTGCAGTGAGAGGACCAGAGGAAATGGCCTTAAATTGAGACAGGGGAGATTCAGATTAGATATTAGAATTTTTTTTTCACTGTTAGGATGGTCAGGCATTGGAATAGGTTGCCCAGGGAGGTGGTGGAATCACCATCCCTGGAGGTCTTTAACAGGCGCCTGGATGTGGTGCTGGGTGAGGGGATTTAGTGGTTATGCGGTTACAGTGGCAGTGCTGGGTGGACAGTTGGACTGGAGACTAAAGGTCTCTTCCAACCTTGGTGATTCTATGATTCTAAATAAGTTGTACTGCTGATAACATTGAAAAATCAGCATTAAATACAGCTGCGACATAATACCTCTAAGTTACAAAGTTAAGTTTATTCTGCAGTGGCAAAACTTCCAGCAAAGGAGGATGCTTGATGTGTGGTTTAAATAACAAAATTCATTTTAAAACCAGATATGAGAGAGGAACAACTCAAACATCACTGTAACATAACAGGCCCTGGTACACTAGCACAGATGAACACTGACTGCAAATGTCTATAGCGATTTCAGAGAATCACAGAATGCTGGTGTTGGAAGGGACCTCTGAAGACCATCTAGTACAACCCCTCTGACAAGGCAGTGTCATCTTGAGCAGGTGACACAGGAACACATCCATGTGGATTTTCAATGTCCCCAGAGAGGAAGACTCCACGAATTCCCTGGGCAGCCTGTTCCACTGTTCTGCTAATGTAAAGTTGTTTCTCACATTGAGGTGAAACTTTTGTGTTCTAGTTTATGGCTCCTCATCCTTTTGCTGGGCATGACTGAAAAGTCTGGCATCAACCTCTTGTAATTCACCTTTGAGATATTTATATGATGAGATCCTCTGTCAGTCCTCTATTCTCCAGACTAAACAGGCCCAGCTCCCGCACTCTCTCCTCATAAAGACAGATGCTCCAGACCCCAAATCATTTTTGTGGCCTCTGCTGGACTCTCTCCAGTACACGAACACTGACTGCAAATGTATACAGCGATTCCGAGGCAACCCCCTGCACACATCGCCTATTGCTCCTTTCCTGCCCCAGTATCCATGCCCCTCACCAGCATCCACCTCCCTGTGTGGCACATCAAGCACGGGGTGCGCCCACCGCGCTGCTGCCCTCGCCCACCACTGCCTCTGAGCGCTGGTTTCGCTTTCCCCGTCGCCCGGGCCTTCCCTCCCCGCCCTCGGGCCCTTCGCAGCCGCGCGGCAGAGCCCGACAGGCACCCCTGGGACAGTCGCGCCTTGCGATCCCCGCCGGAGCTGCCGGGCAGGCCCGACCCGGCGGGACGCGGGAACCGACCCCGAGTCCCCCGAGCCCACCGCCCCCGGGGCTGCCCCGGCCGGGGACGCGCCTTTCCCCGCCCCGCCCTGCCCGCGCCTTGCGCCGGGCCCGGGCCGAGCTTTGGCCGCTGCCGCTCCGCGCCGCCACTCACCGCCGGCCCTGCGGCCCCGCTCCGCCGCGGCTGCGCCCGGCGCGGGTGGCGGGAGGGCGGGGAAAAGGGGCCTCGCCGCCGCGGGAGGAGCCGCTCGGTGTCGGCAACATGGCAGCGTCCAGCCGTGCCCAGGTGCTGCGGCTGTACCGCGCCCTGCTGCGGGAGAGCCAGCGCTTCAGCGGCTACAACTACAGGTGCGGGGAAGGGCTCCGGGGCGCGGCGGACGCAGGGCTTCCCGCCGAGGCGCGGGGTCCCGGCGGTGCTGGGGCAGGGGCGCGGGGGAGCTGCGGCCTCCGGGGACCCCGCGGAGGAGCCGAGCCGTGCCCTGGAGCGACGGCGGGACCGGCACTGGGCCTGGACCCGGCTCGGAGAGCAGGGAATGGGCAGCCCCCTGTTCCTCTGCCAGGCCCCGGGCTGCCGCAGAAGCACCAGGGTATGGGCTATGCCTGCTGTAGGAAGAAGGGACAGGACAGAGGCTGTCCCAACCTGGAGTCTGGAGTACTTGTGCTGAGTCTGGGCTCCTCGGTAGAAGAAGGACAAGGAGATGCTGGAGAGGGTCCAGTGGAGGGCCACAAAGATGAGGCAGGGTCTGGAGCATCTTTCTTACGAGGAGAGACTGCGGGAGCTGGGCCTGTTTAGTCTGGAGAAGGGAAGACTGAGAGGGGAGCTCATTAATGCATAGAAATATCTCAGGAGTGGGGGTCATGAGGATGGTGCCCGACTCTTTTCAGTGGTGCCCGGCAACAGCATGAGGAGCAATGGCCATAAACTGAAACACAAGAAGTTTCACTTCAACATGACAAAGAACTTCTTTACATTGAGGATGGCAGAGCACTGGAACAGGCTGCCCAGGGAGGCCTTGGAGTCTCTCTCTCTGGAGACATTGAAAACCCACGTGGATGTGTTTCTGTGTCACCTGCTCAAGGTGATCCTGCCTTGTCGGGGGGGTTGAACTAGATGATCTCCAGAGATCCATTCCAACCCTAATGATTTTGTGAACCTGACATAGCTCATGTCTGGTCTGTGTGCTGCCCATTTCCTGGCAGAGGAGAGCTGGAGTCAGGCTGCAGCCAAAGCCTGGCACCATGTGCTATGTCCAGGCTCAGGGTGCAATGAGGGATCAGGGTTCACTCTTCCTGCCACACAGGATACCAGGCTGTGTGGCTCCCTGCCTGCCTGCCTTCTCTGGCTGTTGGCGAAAGACATGCACCGTTTTTTTGGCAAAGGTTAGACATAGACCTGGACTCCATTAGATACCTGCTGTGTTCACAGGGGGTGGTACTCACCCACACTGGCAAAATTGCATTGCCCAATGGTAGTTTATTCACTTTGCCACTCAGTTGGACCACGGGAAGAGACATGTGAACTACCTGTGCTGTGAATCATCTCCCAGGCAAGAACTGGGAACAAAAGCCTTTAAACTTGCATAACTGTGGTGAGCTCTGTGCTCTGCAAGGCACAAGTATCCCACAAACCTCAGGTGCGAGGGAGTGCTCTGAGAAGGACTGTGGGGCTGAAAATGAGCTGGCGCTAATAAACCTTCAGCACTGCCTCCACGCAGCAGTGTGTGTTTGCATCATGTTCCGTTGCTATCAAGGCTTTCTCCTCCTCTTTGCTGTCCTGAGTGTACCTGATTGCCCTTGTTCTGGCTAACAGAGAGGATTGTAAATGGAGATGGCTTGAGATGTGCAGTTGGTGAACAGCTGAATGAAGCTCATGTCTGGGCCACGGCGTTTTCAGCAGTGGGTTTGTACTTAGGGCTGAGCAGGGAGGAAGTGAAGTCCACAGCAAATTTTAAAGGATAGAAATCATATGGTGTGTTTACCATGCAGATCTGATTTTTTGACCATATCAAAGGGGCAACTTCCACCATATCACAGTGCAAGTTGTCCCTTTCCTTAAAGGAAAGATCTCTGTTTTTGATGGGCCTGTCCTTAGATACTATAAAATCAGAAACCATCTGAAATCTTGTGGTGTATACACATTTGTGAGCACTAAAGGCAATAGCAGTTTCCAGCAAGAAATGTTCAGCAGCTGTTACATTTAGAGATCTGCTGTGACCACAACAACAGTTCTGCCTCAATGTTTACTCCGCACCCATAGGTAAAAGGGACACCCCGTTGGCTTCTTCACTGCCAAGATAAGCAGCCCTGCCATGTCCTCAGGGCTGCTGTAATGTGATATGGCAGTGCCAGGGAGTTGACCCAAGGACTTTGTAAAGAACCAACTTCAGCAAAGTAGAAGGTATTACAGATTAATATTATTGATTCATGACTTCAGCTAGACAGTGTCTGAATATTTTATTACTGAAAATTGTATATTTGTAAGAGTATGTCTGGAGTATGATCAGCTAGCTATTGTCTCCTTATTTGCTTACTGTGCTTTTGCTCCTAATTTTGTTGCTCTGGTTTAATCTGGCAGGCAGCTAAACACCACACAAGTGCCTGCTTGCTCTCCCCTCCCCAATGGGATGGGGGAGAGAATTAGGGGGAAAAAAAAAGTAAAATTTGTGGGTTGGGGTGAAGGCTGTCTAATAGAACAGAAAAGGAATGGATAATAATAACAATTAATTAGAATATACAAAACGAGTGATGCACAGTACAGATGCTGCCAACCGATGCCCAGCCAGTTCCTGAGCAGCAGTCCGCAGCCAGCTTTCTCCCTGGTGTATATACTGAGCATGACACCACATGGTGTGGAATATCCCTTTGGCCAGTTTGGATCATCCTGGCTGTGCTTCCTGCCAGCTTCCTGTGCCCCCAGCATGCTTGCAGGTGGGTTGGTGTGAGAAGCTGAAAACTTCTTAACTTAGTGTAAACCCTGCTTGCCAAGAGCTAAGACATCAGCATGTTATCAACATCCTGCTCATCCTAAATCCAAAACACAGCACTGTATTAGCTACTACGAAGCTAATTAACTCTGATTTGACTTACCAGACAAAACCAGGACATGTGTACATATAGACTGGGATGGAAAATTCAACTTTTTTGTTTTATGTCCCTCCGAGTAAATACACGCTTTATGTCATCTCACAGCCCCAGATTTTCTTCTACCACCAAAAAGAACTTGTGTGGTAAATGTGAAGAATATCATTCATGTCTTAAAGTAACTGAGGTCACCACTGTCAGCCTTCAGAATAACACAGGAGCATCTCCAGTGTCCTGAAGTAAATGTCACAGAGTGTTTGGATGCCCAGATGTGTAGGCCAGGTTCTAACAGCAGGGAGAGGGAATTTAGTAGACTGTAAGTAATTTCATGTCTGCCCTTGTGCCCTATTACCCAAGCAGACAGTCTGAGCATGGGAGAGTGATTTGTACTGGAGGAAAATCAATATGCAGAGAGGCAAGATGTCAGGTTTTCAGTCAAAAAGGTGGTTTTTAACAAGTGTGCTATTTTCTTCTGCTTGGTTGACAAAAAGTAGAACCTCCGATGGTTTATAATATGTTGGATTATAGTCTCAACTAAATGGATTTAGGGGATATTTCTAAATATCTTTAGTGATTTAAATAAATATTGTGCATAGTTTGGGTACAGAAAACAAAAGAATTTATAAACTTGTGAGAGCCATTAAAATACATATGGTTGCAAATTAAGATAATCTGAATTTAAAAATTTCGTGTTTGTTTAACATGATTGAAGCTCAGTGGTCTTAACACATGGGAATCTAATGGAAAGGAGCTCTCTCCAGGACAATGCAGAACTGGAGCAGATCTTCCCTGAGAGAGTTTGTCATCTCCATTTTTGAAGGTTTTCATAATAGGTTTAGCCAAAGAGCACCATGGCTGACCTCACCTTGTTGCATGCAGGTCTGTTTCAAGTGTGACATTGAACTGGATAAGCTCCAGAGATTCTAGCTAACCAGCTTACTATGATTTTCAGATCCCTAGCCTTCCTTGCCCTATAAAGATACTAACAATGAGTAATAAGTTCAGGGTAACATCATATGACATGCTTCCAGCTCATCTGCTTTCTATTTCTTTAATTTCTTGTAGTTATGAGCAATGTCAGAAGCTTTGAGCCGCTCTGTTGGATTTTTTTCTGCAAATAATTTTTTAATTTTTTTTTCTTGATTTATTGCAAATTTATTTCAGTTACTCATTATGTTCTCTTTTAACTGATGGAAGTTGCATTTTTATTTATAGATACATTTTTTCTTCTCTCTCTAGATTGTGTTTTAATGGATTTGATTTTTCTTTTAGAATGTGCAATATTGTTTGATTAATAAAACTACCCAGAATATAAAAGAATCGGGGAAGAAAATTTGTCAAAACAGGTTTTGCATTGGAAACAAGCTAATTGAATGCATGCAGTTTCATCTGAGACATGTCCTTCAAGATTTTAAAACTAGTAAATCTGATTTTTGCAAATGACTGCTAACCTAGGAACAAAACTGAGCAAAATAATTTGCACTGTTTTTTTCAGTGCCAGCTGCTTTTCCTACTTTGACTGACACAGTTGTTGATCTGATTTTAGGGAGTCATGGAACATAGAATCATAGAACAGTCTCAAGATCGCTACCCCTTCTGGGGGACTTCAGTTTGCCAGATGTCTGCTGGAAGTATAATACCACAGAGAGGAAGTGGTCTAGGAGGTTCCTGGAGTGTATGGAAGATAAATTCCTAATGCAGCTGGTGAGGGAACCAAATAGGGAAGGCGCCCCACTGCACCTGTTGTTTGCCAAGAGGAAAGGACTGTTGTGCGATGAGAAGATTGGAGGATGCCTTGGGCACGGCCATCCTGAAATGATAGCGTTATCAATTCTCACAGAAGTAAGGAGGGGTGTCAGCAGACCTGCCACCTTGGACTTCCAGAGGGCAGATTTGGGCCTGTTTAGGAGGCCTGTTGAGAGAGTCACTTGGGAGGCAGTCCTGAAGGACAGAGGTGTCCAGGAAGGCTGGACATTCTTCAAGACAGAAATCTTCAAGGTACAGGAGCAGGCTGTCCCCATGTGCTGGAAGATGAGCCAGCAGGGAGGAAAACCAGCCTGGCTAAACAGAGAGCTTTGGAAGGAACTCAGGAGGAAAAAAAAAAAAGGCAGAGTTTACAGAGTTTTTGGCCTTTAGAGTAAAGGGCAGACTATGCCAGAGAACTACATGGGTGTCATGAGGTTAAGCAGAGAGGAAATTAGAAGAGCCAAAGCCCAGCTGGAACTTTATCTGGCTACTGCCATAAAAGAAAATGAAAAATGTTTCTGTAGATACATCAGCAACAAAAGAAGGGCTAAGGGGAATCTCCATCCTTTATTGGTTGCAAAGGTAAACATAGTGGTAAAGGTAAACATAGTTGCAAAGGGTGAGGGAAAGGCCGAGGTACTTGCTGCCCTCTTTGCCTCGATCTTAATAGTGAGACTTCTCTGGATACCCAGTTCCAGAATAATAACTTCTCAGGGTACCCAGTTCCTTTCATGAGAGCACCTGGATTTTTGCAGAAGTATAGGTTAAGTTGACCTGTACTTGCATAATGACCTATTCTTCAAGGGGGCATACAGCTGTTAAGATTCTGCTAACAACTCGATTTCAAGAACATGTCACACCAAGTAAAATTTTTTAAAAAACACTCTTTTATAAAAATTAGTTTCTTCCGCTTCCTTCCAACATGCCTTAGTTGGTCACTTTATTGGGAAAATCTTACTTTGCTTTTGGTCCCTGGTCTATAGAACGCTGTCACTGTTTCTTTTTGCACTTTCATCACTTAGGTATTTTAACAGCCACATTAAAAGTTTACATGTGACAGTTATCCAAGCTGAATAAGCCTTTTTCTCACTGGGTATCCTAATGAAGTTTGTGATTGGCAAGGTCTGCCACCACATTGTTTATGTTTCTGTGTGTTAAGGAGGTAAAAAAAGTCTAACTGGTGATTAAACAAAAAAAAAAAAAAAGACAATAATGAGAAAAGAGAGGCATGGTTTTCTGACCAAAGTGGTAGTTTGTAGCTGAGATAAGAAATGCAGGAAAAAATAAAATTGTCAGTTCTGTCCAGCAGAGATGTCTGTAGGAGTATGGTGACAGAATTGCACCTTTATGGTACCTGTTTCTCCTCGGCTGTGCAAAGAAGGCAGATAACTTGTTTTTTCTTATCTCTATGTAATTGCTGTCTGTGTTTTCAGTGATTACAAACTTTAGGATTTTTTGAATTAATTTCCCATTTACTGAGTATGTGGTGCTCTCTGTCATCTACTTGAAAAGTATAAAAAAGTCAGAGCTGCAAGCAGCTGTGGTATTCCAGAGTCCAGGGTGGTTTCCATCCTACACTAGTGCGGACACTTGTTTTAGCCTGGAGCTGCATGACCCAGAGTCACAGGTAAACAGGCACTGCACATTTTCAGTCACACAGATTTGTGGTTGGCCTTACTAATACCTCTTTTTCTGAGGAGTTAAATTTTGGCTATTATTTCAGTGACCACATACCATTTTGCCATTATATTATTTTAAGCTCTTTTATATATATTGCCTTATTCTGTCAGAATCATATATGCTTGAATAGAGATGTCAGTATTTTAAGAGCTCTGGATGCTGCTCGATTGCTGATTAGGATGGGAACTGTGTAAAGGACTGAGATGGTGACACTCTGAATTGAAGTAAAACATGGAAATGTATGCACTTTTAGGGAAAATCCAGAGGTATAAGAACATTATTTTGGATTGAGGTCTGACAGTATTGAAGTATTTCCTTTTGACTTCAGTATTATATATGTATAAAATATTTTTGGAAGACAACCGAAGCACTCTATTTCAAAAATGTCCAAACATAGTCATTAGATACCCTCAGAACATATTTCTGTGAAATTTTAAAACAAATGAAAACAGCTTTATCAAATATTTTGACTTCTTAATAGTAACATTACCCAACTGAAAATCATTGCATCAAATTTCTGTTGATCTTGTTCAATAGGAATTGTTATCTTGGGTTTAAAGGTTCAATGGTGATTGTCGTTTTCCAAATACATTCACTTTACCCTTGTAAAGTTACACTCTTCCTAAACAATTAATGATATCCGTAATTTTCTTTTTTTTTTTTCCCCAGAGGAGAATTTTGAATAGTAATAACTTGGAGGGAGAGTTTGGAGCACATACAGAGCATACAGAGTTCTGGAAAAATTGAAATTTAATATTTGGAAGACAAATGGATGGAGGCTTCCTCAAAAGGCTGATCTGCTGTTTTAGTTATTTTATTTTAGTAAAGGCACCCAAAATGTGTAAATCTGCTGTGGCTGTTTGTTATTCCTTGTATAGCACAGAAGAACAGGGACATATTTCTTTTTACGAAAGATTTAATTACCAGTAATGTTTGTTTGAGAACTAATGAGGGTAATAGAAAAAATACTACCTCTGGCAGTGACTCATGCCCATACACATATGCTTATGATTTCTGGTAAATGAAAAACACTTTATAATGTAGCTATAGTATTAAAATGGATTAAAATGCTGTCCCATGTAACCTCCTCCTTTCCTTACTCTTGGATGTGGCTTTAACACTTAGTTCCTCTGGATTCCTCTCTACGCTGCCCATGATGAAAAGATGCTGACCTCCTAGCATCCATGTGATTCAAGATACAGTAGACACAGGCTATTATAATTTCAAGTATTCTTTAGAAGATCAGGATTCTGGATTAAAAAAAAAAATCAAAGTAATTAAAAAAAAAGAAAAAAGGAAACTGCAGTCAATAAGGCAATGTTTAGAACCACTTCCTGCAGTAATGGATGGCAAGGATGCTCTCTGAACTACCTCTTCAATAAAGCTCTTCCCATGTGTTTTTGGGTTCACTGACCAATGAAGTACAGTCCTAGATTATACATAGTTCTCTGCTTTTCAAAAAACAAGTGGGCATCAAAGGAGACTTTCTTGGTTGTTTTCTTGTGTTTGTGAATACTTGAGCCAGCTGTTCCAAAACTGTTTTGCACAGAACTCAGTGCTGAAGTGTCCTTCGTGAGAAATATTCTTGGGGATTCTTCTTGATACAGTTTTTTTTCAAGAATGAAGATGCCACAAATCAGCCAAACAGCATTCTATCTAGGGTGGCGTTATGGACTATGACCTTTTTCCCTTACATTTTTTCTACATTATATTCTATTCCACTCCACTCCACTCCACTCCACTCCATTCCATTCCATTCCATTCCATTCCATTCCATTCCATTCCATTCCATTCCATTCCATTCCATTCCATTCCATTCCTTTTTACCTGATCTCTGTATAAAATTCTAACATTCTTCTCAGGATGCAATGCAACTGAAAAGAATTCGGTTGAGTTCAGATGCTTTGTTCCTGAACAGAATGTGTGTGAAATAAAATCCTTAAAACGTTCTTCAGGAAAATTTGAAGGTCCTGTGCTGGGAATGGTATTCAGAGACTCAGGACTCAGTCCAATACTTAGGACTACACTTTCTTCAGCATCATGTTTGTTACAAAGTCTTGGGAAAAGCTGCTTCTTTTTTTTTAACTTTTAAAATAAATAGCTATTTGTTAACTCTTATTATAGTTTCTAAACAAAAGAAGCCTATGCTCAAAGTAAATATTATTTGTGTGTATGCATATATGAATGTATTGGCATCGAGAAGTCAGGAATTCACTTCTACTCAATCGCAGTAATCCTTTTGCAAAATCCCTGTTTAAAGGAAGCTGTGAATCCACTCTTGAGACTAGAGAAATGTACTAGTTTGAAAACAGACCAGTGGGAGGCACCAAGTCAGAATAACAATTTATTAGGGAAATTAAAAATAAAGGCAAGAAAAAACCCCCGTGGGCTAAACTAACAGAATCAGAATACAACCTGGCACCCTGTTAGTCAGGGTGGCATGAGCAGTCCGATGAGATGGTGGCTGTAGTCCTCCTGAAGTGATGGATGTGGCTCTGTCGAAGCAGTGGTCCGGTAGAAAGGTCTGCTCCTCCTCAGAAAGTCCAGTGGTGGCTATGCAGCTCCTGTCCTCTGGAATCCAGTGGGAAGGATGCCCGTGGTGTTCAGAGTCCCAGATTATATCCAAGATGGAATGCTTGGTTCCTCCCTCTGGGCAGAGCATCTCACAATGGAATGATGAGTCATGAGGCCAGGTGTTGATGGGCTCATTAACAGAAGATAGTCCGGAGGGAGTTATCTCTGAGTCATGGGGCAGGGCATTGATGGGCCATCAGCAGAAAGATAGTCCGGAGGGAGGGGGGCCAGGAAACACCGCCCCACCTGGTTTCAACAGCTCATGAGGATGGTAATAGAATACACTGCAACCCAGGACAAGAAAGTATGATAGGTGTGTGAGTCTTATTAGAAAATAATCTCCATCAACAGGTCTTGACAGTCCTTCTGAGTCTGCTTGTCCAGCATATCCTGGTCTAGAACCATTAAAGACCTGTTTCTAAATCATTAGTTTGTTTAAAAGTAATATTGTCTTATTTTAACTGCCAGAGAAAGTGTGTGTCTGAAAAAAAATTCAAATACTTCCCTGAGACTATAATTCATTCTGGTATATTGCTAGTAATCACTAATCCTTTATGTTATTGAAGCTTTTATAATTAAACTTACTTTTGTGACTTTAGGTGCATATGAAAATAATTAATTGTATTCTGTGAGATCAGTCTTTACAGAGTTGTCTCCATCTCTGTCTTGCCCAGCATGTGATTTCTGCTAACTAGGATTTGCTTGCAGGATACACATGGTATTGTTGCTCGGTAGTGTTTATTTACAGGCATTATATGTTTCCCCAGCAAACATACAGATTATCACAATACTCAGCTACAGTCACACACAAATGTAAACATCCACTTATTGTTTGCCTAAACACGAGGGAGGAATGTATGCCCAGGTTTCCACAGAGCCTTGGTGTTGGAGAAAATTGGTTTATCTTGTGAGTGTTACACATTGTGTGAATGTTAAATTTCTGCAGACTGTGTAAGAATAGGAATGAAAGAGCCAAATGTGGCTGGGGTGGGTGGTTGGGGGTGTGGTTCAGAGACATAATTTATTTGCATTGTTAGTCACAGTTAAGAAAAGGGGAATTAAAAGTGGAAGGGGCCAGGTACAAACCATCATATTCCATAAAGCTTCGGATTGAATCACTAATAGAATTCTTTGTGAAACAATAATTCATTCATCCATCCATCCATTCAAATATATTCAGTGTTTTTATTTATTTAATAACGTCAGACAGCCTCCTTGTCAGGAAACTGTTTTAAAGTCAATACAGCTCAAATGAAATGCATAAGACAGTCTTTAAAGTTTATAGCTTGAATTATACTGACAATGTCAAATTGAACTGTATTGTGTTGCCATGAAACTAACCTGCTACTAAGTTTCAGAAAACATCTTTGACTCCTCTAAAATATCACAGCATTTTTCTAGTCCAATAAGTTTGCAAATAGGTTTTCAAATTAATGGTCTTCATATGTAAACTAGTTTTGAAGGGAGGAACATTGATTGATTGATCTAAGTAGTTTTATCACTGGCCAAAATAAATTGGATGTCTCACTCATAATGTTTTTTTCCCTGATCTGACTAATTTACAGTATGAAAATAAATGTTCAAGTGTTTTGTTTACACAACAATAATACGGAATGCATTTAATGTAGAACACTAAATAGGTTTCTTGATTTCCAGAGCTATTGAGCGCATTTTTTACTAGTTTTAATTTATTATTTGCAGTTCATAATTTATACCCAAAATTGCTGCCCATTATTTGCAGATTTTGCATGGAAATATGAATATTTATCAAACTGCTGGTGACACTCTCACAGTCACTTCCAAAAACAAAGGTAACATGGAATGAGTATAATCCTATAAGCTACAGCAATATAGGGTTGGATAAAAAAGTGTACTGTACCTGTATCTGTACCAAACTCCTTGTTCTGTGAACTAGTGGCAATGCTTGCTAACCTGTATGGACTTTGAGGCTTGGTTCTGGGCTTTTACTTCCCAACAATTTGTTGAAACCCTTGAAGGAGAAATTCTCTATCAGTGTGAGGTATTGCTGCCATTAGCTGGGGACCTGATGCTTCTGCAACTTGTGTGGGTAATTTGTTCCTAGATTGCAAACTTTTTCTGCTACTCTGGGGAGGGGAATGACATGTCTCATGTGAAAGGGAAGGTAATCTGCCCTGGTCATAAAATGTTATACTAAAAAACCTTATGATAAGTAGATCACTCCTCATACATCTTTTCCTTTCCTAGTATCTCCTGCAGTAACCTTTAGCCAGTACTCATCTGAGTTCCTGAGTTTTAAGCCAGATGTTAATTCCACGTTTAGAGTAAATGTTATCTGAGAAGAAATTCTTGCAGCCAGCAGCCATGTGCTTCTGGGAGGAAAAGGACTTAGTGTTTGCTGTGTTTTCTTTTTCCTTGCTTGCAGACAGAGGACAAAAAGTGCTGCCGTCACTCATGTGAGTGACTATTTTTCTGTAACTTTTAATTAGCTATTAAGTACTATCTGGGAGTTTTTGTAGCCCATTTTTGGCTTGAAATGCAGAATCTTTTTTGATATATAAATGTACCAATCTGAACCTAGCCTTATTAAATAAAATGTATATAGATATAGAAATAGAATATGGTAGTCTTTTTTCATTCACAGCGTAAGACTCTTAGAGTGAGTGTTAAGAGGTTGACTGGAAGACTCTTTAAAAACTACTGACCTTATTATAGCTTCACCTCTAAATTTTAATGTCTGTATTTAATGTACTTGCGCTTGGCTAGATTAAAAGGCATTTGTCAATGTTTCTCTTCTTTAAGAAGGAAAATTGACTGCTTTCTTTGTCTTCCTGAATACTTCTAATCTCCTTTTCTGTTACAGTAGTTAAACTGTTTAAGTGCACAGAAGATCTGCCAGCAGGTTTATTGAATGACTTCTGTTCACTGGACTAGAATACCTTGAGTTTTAAATTCAATATCATTTTTCTGTCTGATATTAAAGTATATCTTGTCAGATCAAAGTATTGCTTTGTATGCTGGGATCTACAATTTGGAGAGTAGGAGTGTATGCACCACAATTTTAGAGGTGGAGCTCATACATAGCCCAAAAGAAACATTTTTGGCTGGTAGCTGCTCTTTGCTTCATGTTTGGCAGATAGATAATCTATTCTACATTTTTTTTAGAGTAACTGTAGGAAAAGTAGTAGGAGAAAGTGTGTAACCCTTTTTTTTTCTTTCCCTTTCTTTCTTTTATGTGAAGTAGCGTTGAAGAATGTTGTGTTACTTCACTTAGGTTTTAGTATTGCTTTGACTCCTATTTTACTTCTGGACTTCAGAAAAATGCATATGATCTATGGGTCCTGAGAAGCCGAATTTACTTTACTGGAGCTAGCGGAGGTCTCTGGTATATCTCAGCAGGTCACCATCATGCCCCAAAGATACCAAAGATAAAGAGCTGTGGATTTACTGTTCCGTAACTTGCCTGCAAAGGGTCTGGCTTTTTTAAGTGCTCGCTTGGGCTGGTAGCACCTGGGAGGTGCCAGGAGTGCGGAGCTGTGCAGTGCGGAAAGTCGGGGTGGGCAGTTCTGACACATTATGCCTGGTGCACAGGGGTGCTGCGTTACTTATGGGGGTGAAGATCGGCTGTGCCTGCCTGAAAACCTCAAATCTGCCTCGCTGCATGGTGAATCAGTCATTCAGCTTTACCAAGCAAAATATTCTTTTTCCTTCAAACCTTGCCTTTGTTCACCATGTGTCCTCCTGCTCATTCTTTAAGAAGCTGCATCTAATTTCCTGTGGGGGATGAAATGACACCTAGAGTTTGTATCATTTGCATTTTTGGATTGGTGTTCAACTCAGGATGGGGTTTTCAGCCCCTTTTTCTTTAGTCCTAGTGTAATCATCTCTGAAGTCTGTGAAGACTTCCATATCCTGTAACTAATTAAATTGAAAGAGTGCAGAAGGAAATAACTAGTTCAGTTGACTTTCTCTGCCTTAAGTAGTGTTCATAGTGTACAAAATAACCGGCATTTCTTTTTTTCTGAGCCTTTGGTAATAATTAGAGTAGTCTGGATCTGAGCTTCCTGAAATATTACATGCATTATCCAAAGGCATATATTTACAATCCCAAATGTCTGAGAATAATATTCAGCACTCTGTTCTATCCACAAAGTAGGATGCTAATTTTGTTACAAATTCCAAATTGATTTTTTTAGGCTCTAGATTTGACTAATAGGCTTTGCATATATTAGAATTTTATGTGCTGCTAAGTAATTTCAAATAACCATCATTGTTGTCAAAATTGATGTTGCACATTTGCTAAACTAAACATGCAGTGCTTTGCAATAAATGAGGGAAGGTCATTGAACCATATGGTGATAGGAAGTCCAGTGGGGGATGTTTGTCATTACTGACTGAGTTATAAGGAACAAAGATTTTTGGATAAGCTGTAAAGCTGATAGAAATGGATAAGAGAATAAATTTTGGATAGTCACTTCAATATTCTAAATCCTTTAACTTCTGGTATGTTGTATATAAACAGGGCCGGTGGTATGTTACTTCATGTGGATTGTTTAATAAATTGTATTTGTGGTTTATTGTTGCCTTTGTCATGAGATAACTGGACCCTATCTAATTTCAGTGCAGTTTCTTCTACTAGATTCATTTTGGACCTATGATGCTTACGTCCTTCTGTCTCAGAAATCTCAGGTTTACCTGAGCTAAAATCAAGGGGCAAAATTAACTGTCTTTATTGCTAGAATCCAAGGATGACTTTTGCAAAGTAAAACTTTGTTAGGAGTCTGTTCAGTATACTGAAAATTACTAGTCTGTCAAAATGGCCAACAAAGCTTCACCTCAGATGACTTTCAGAGAACTGTTTAAGTCTTTTGTAAGTCGAAATATCTCATTTGTTTTAAAACTGTATTCCATCAACATGTTTCTGATACTTGATCCCTTTTCTCTTCTAAGGAATTAGCATAATTTCCATATTAAAAGAATAATATGTGTCCTGTAACTAGATACTTACTATATCTGAAGCTTTACTTTCAGAAATAATGCTGTGCTTCAGAAATCTCCTATTGAAATCTTATCATCATCCAGACCAACCACACTGCAGTCCAAGAAGTTTGAATATCCCAAGGCTTTATGCCCTGCTGCTTAATTAAAATAACCTTAGCAACTACTGCTTCATCGAAGGCAAATCATTTCCCACTATCAAGTGTGAAATGCATGCATCCAGAAAGGCTGATTAGCACCCAGTGCTTCTCTAAATGAAATCACCAAGAGGCACAATATGTTTAGCCCTCTTCAGGGTACCCAAGTCACAGAACCACAGAACCTGCAGAGTTGGAATGGACCCACAAGGATCATCGAGTCCAACTCCCGGCCCTGCACAGGACCATCCCCAAGAGTCACACCGTGTGCCTGACAGCATTGTCCAAACGCTTCCTGAACTCCGGCAGGCTCGGTGCTGTGACCACTGCCCTGGGGAGCCTGTTCCAGTGACCAGCCACCCTCTGGGTGAAGAACGTTTTCCTAATATCCAACTTAAACCTCCCCTGACACAACTTCAGGCCATTCTCTCTGGTCCTGTCACTGGTCACCACGGAGAAGAGATCAGTGTCTGCCCCTCCTCTTCCCCTCACAAGGGAATTGTAACTGCAATGAGGTCTCTCAGTCTCCTCCAGGCTGAACAGACCAAGTGACCTCAGCCACTCCTCACACGGCTTCCCCTCAAGGCCCTTCACCATCTTTGTTGGCTTCCTTTGGATGCTCTCTAATAGCTTAATATTTTTCTTATCTTATGGTGACTAAAACTGCACACAGTATTCAAGGTGAGGCCACAGCAGTGCAGGGTGAACCTCTAGCCATGCTGAAAAGAGCATGCTGGCCACAGCATTGGACTAAAACTCTAATCTTTCTAGCAAAATATTGTGGAATTTGTAATGGCTATGCACAGCAGGCCAGGCCTTTTTTATGAACTGTTCAGAAACAGCAGCACAGCAAATGGAGTGGTATATATCTATCTCAAAAGGAAGAAGAGAAAAATCAGTGTTGTCAGGTTTTGAACTTGTCATTTTAAGGCGTTCCCTGCCTGGTAATTGGACTGCTGAGCTACCCCAGTGTCTGGGTTGTAGAGCAGTTGGCAGGGGCTTGGCAGTGAAAGCTCAGCAGAAAGCTGTTACTCATTTCAGGCCATCAAGACACTTTTCATCTGTAGCAAATTCAGGTTATAGTTCCTGCAGCACATCCTTGCCTGGTGCCTTGTTAACTGAACAGCTTGTGCAGTTGGGTCCTTCACTGATAACCCTCTTTTTTAGCCTCTTCTTCAATATGACATTGCAGTTGCAACTCCAATTAAGATTAAAAGAATGCTTTCATATGGACATCTTTACTTTTTTCTCTTAACCCTGACCTCCTGGAAAGCAATCCCTTCTGCAGAGATTCTTTACACTTAGAATTAAGCCAATAACTGTCTTTATTTTAGAAGTATAGCAACAAAAATGTATGTTTCAATGAACGGCAAAAATAATCATAACTATGAATAGCACTGATAGTATTCTGGGAAGAAGAAAGTGTTTGGGAACTGAGCTGTGTACCCTGGCAGCAAGGAAGGCCAAGAGCATCCTGAGTTGCTCAGCCAGCAGATTGATGGGAGGGAGATCACGTCTGTAGTTCTGCATCCAGTCTTGCCCTCCTCAGCCCCCCATCAGGAAAGGCACAGATGACCTCTAGGCAGCTCAGCAGGAGCCACCAAGGGGGCAGAAGCACTTGTCTTGTGAGCAGAGGCTGAGGGAGCTGGTCTGGTTCAGCCTGGAGAAGAAACGAGGGAATCTGAAAGCAGCCAGTACCTCAAAGTATCCAGAGGGGCCTGATAAGAGAAAAAATGACAGCAGATGTAAAGTGCAGAAAGAGAGGCTTTAAGGAAAAGCTTTTTCCCCACAAGCACAGCCAAGCAAATGAGTTTGTTTTCTGAGCAAGGTGGTCTGGTTAACGTCCTGTTTTTCAAGACTTGAGTGGACAAAGCTGTGAGTAATCTGATCTGATGCCATCACTGACTCTCCTTTCAGCAGGAGGTAGGAGTAGAGATGTTCCAGACTGCTTTCCAATGTGAATGATTCTGTTGTCCTGTTGATCAGGTGGTCATCCATGCTCTCTGCTTTGAAATGGGTACAAACACAAACTGAAGAGCAGATATACTCAGAAAAAAGAAGTTCTCCTTTTCTGAAAACATCCACAAGTCTTTCTCTCTAAAAATCTAGGGAGACTTTTTTGGGGTTAGATTGAAAAAGAAAATGGAACTCAGGGAAAAGGTTCAAGTTTTGAGATCTGGGATGCAAAATAGCAATATTTGCTTTAGAAATAAGCTACAAATCCTTTTATCATACAGCGTGTATTATATGCACTGGGTTATAGTTACCCTCTCTCAAATGTGTTTTCTAGTGTTCATCAATCTTTATTCCTATTCTCTGTTCTCTTGTGTTAATCCTCTCTCTCATGAAGTATCTCTAGTGCTTTTCTATTCCAGACGTACTTCCAGACATTGGAATTCATGTTTTGTATGTTAGCAGAGAAGCCAAGTAGTGGCTGGTAGGTTTCTTTCTGTAGGCTTTTTATGAAGACTGTTTAGTGACTGTGCTTTGTTAGAAAATTCAATACTGAGTTAACCAGCAGTCTAATCTTTCTTTTTCTTTACTCTTCTTTCCTCCTTTCCCAGCATCCAGCCACCACCCTGACTTCCCCAGGCAAATCCTGGATGCAAGAATCGGCTTTGCTTTGATTTTTAGAAAACAGGCAGATGTAGTTGTCCTTGTGCTGTAACTTGAGGTGGCAGTCCTGAAAGTGTGTCTAGTGATGGAGTTCGAGGAACACCTTGTTGATAAAATGTTGCATCCACACCTCTCTGTTGGTCTTGTGTTTAATTACACCAATAACAACTACTTCTCTATGAGGTACTTACATCTCAGTCTCAAACACACCTCTGTTGTCAAGTGTTTCTTTTTTTAGTATTAGATGGTAATTACATGCAGCTTTTGCTTCACCTTAATTGGTGTCTTTTAAAGAGACCTCTATAGAGGAAAAAATATTGTAAATTCATATATATGTGTATGGAAATATACATGTGTACACATATATACATCTAAATAAGCATTCCCTCAGAAGTAATTCTGTACATGAAGACATCTTCACTAATGCTCATAAAACTTTACTATGAGCTAAAATTATTTCTCTGCAGATGGTTTTTTGTTGTGAAAACTTTCCATTTTTAAATGATACATAATTCTGAAAATTTAGGTAGACAAATCTCATCTAGTGCACATTTTACTAGTAATAATGGGAAATTCTGAAAATTCGTCCTCTTGCTACCGTAAGTTAATAAATGTTAGTTGGAAGGCAGCAGTGGTAAGAAAATACAGTTTAGGGAAAGGAAACTGACCTTTTATGAAAAGGATCCCTCACTTGATGTAATGGTACTCTATTGTAAATGAGTATCTCACTTTTGCACATTGTGTCCTTAAATAAAAGCAGCATATACTTCATTCCAGAGCTGTTAATCACAGTGGGCTTCCTAGAGCTTGGCTACTGCTCGCTTGCCTTAATTTATTGAATAAAACTCAAGCTAATAGGAAAAAATGCATTTTCCTCTAGACCTTTTTTGTAAGTCTTGAATATGAATATTCTAACCTGGTGGCCCCTCCCCATGTGATCTGTTTTGCTTGCACAGGTTATGTACCACAATCGTCCTCTTCTATCTTTGTGTGTATGCTAGTGGCCAACAACTTGTAATAGCCATTGTGTTCCGCAGTGTGGTGCCTGTGAATGTGATGTGACCTACTAATTCGTTGTATTTGTTGACAGTCACAAAGACAAGAAGTCATCATGTTTGGAAAGATGTCTTGGAAAGATGACTTAACCTTTAGCATGTTGTGAAACTGGTAAATGCAAAGTGGTGCTGAGAAAAACATTGCTTGGCCAGGTTTATTTTGAAAGCTCGGACCTGTGTACTTAAAAAGCAAGTATGTGTGATGTTTCAGCTTCTTTTCATTTAGCAGAGCACAAAGTTTGTGGGGTTTTTTTTGGTCAGGCATGACAAAAGTAAACATTTTGAAATAAAATATATAAGTCCCCAAGCAGTTATTATTTTATGAAGTACCTGGATTGTGATTTCATTTTTCATTAATAGTTGTTCCAGACTTTGCTTCTTGTAGACTGCATTTTTATGAGGACACATTAGGCTTTTGATTGTGTTTCAGGGAAGAAAAGAGAGGAACTCTCTGAAGGTAGAGTATTGGGACAAAGACTGCTTTCTCCTTAGTCTTTACTATTATGTGGCAGCTCTGTAGTCTCTTAACATAGGCAGGTAGTGCCCATTGCCTGAGAGTTTGTGGCAATGTTTTGGCTCTGGTCTTGTTCTCATATTAACCCCCAACCATTCTTTCTGTTTTCTGCTGATGTGCATCTGTTGCCTTGTGTAGCCATCCACCTGCAGTGGCTTTGGTCTGAAGCCATTGCACTGATTCTATTACCCATCGAGGACATTCTTTTGATTTAATTGGGAATTAATTGTGTGACAGATGTACATAAGTAGGGATCACAAAAGGTGTTTAGAATGTGCATATGTATGACAGCCCTGAGTGAATATATTCAACTGTACACTCTTGCTTGGGTCCTGCTGTCACGAGGTAACTGGAAAAGTCTTTGCAGAAGATAAAATTGAAGGTGTTCTCTATTCAAATTTCAGTGCACTTGGATGATAAAAGCAAAATACCTTGTTGTGTCTTTCAGCCATTTTTCAGTATCTGTTTTCAAAGAATTGATGAGAAGAATAATGAGTTGTGAAATGTAGTTTAAGACTTAAATGATGTTTCTTAATGAATACTACTGCATTAGGAATTAGACTTTTCCATCAGGTCAGGGTGGCAAAATTGCAACAGATCCTCTTGACATTGGGTTAAACTTGTTGCAGTTCTTTTGTGCCCCTTTGGATAAGTAATCATCCATAAGGTACAGCCATCACTTCACTTGTCAGTCTCTTTTCATCTCTCGCACTGTCTGCAGATAATGCTTCTTTTAGGATGGTGTTGTAAAGTTTTATGAAGACAACCATGTGTTTGCTGCCACTGGCATTTCTAGGTGTGCCTTCAAATGGTACAGGTTTGGGTTTGGTGTGTTATGCTTATTGAACTGAAAATACGCTCCATTAGAGTGGCTGATTGGCAGACCAGTCTGTTCATCAACCAGATCTCTGGAGCAGTGTGCTGTAAAAAAAACCCCTACAGATACATGTCTGAATGGACAAGTTATTCTCATGCATGTGTGTCTTTACTATGTGTTGCTTACACACACTACTGTACTTCCAGAAGGGCTTAGTTTTTCATAGACTTGAAACAATATTGCAGTTCTTATGGTAGTTCTAGCTTTTAATGCATTCCCAGTTCAGAAACTGTTGAAATATAGAGTGTTGAGGTGCTGAATTGACACTGCTCACAACTGTTGTTGCATATAAAAAGCTGTTGTTTAAAAGAAAAATACGCACACATACAAAAAAAAAAAGCCTTCCAGTTTGTTTATATCATGATTTAACACTTTTTGCATAATTTTAGAGAATTTGAATGTTGGTAAAATATTTCCCTGGCACCTCTCAATGGGGAAGAAAGGATATTTTACAGTCATTATAATATTGGGTTTGAGCTTTGAATTGAGCTCATCCTTATTTTAAGTAATATGTTGAATCTCAGTGTAACTTTGGCAAAGAATAGTGCCAGGTTATAGAGCTGATCTTTGAAGTGTGTTTAGAGATATATGGATTTAGCTGTAGAATTAAGATTGTGTTAAAGCCTATGTAAAATAACTTCCTTTGGGTGTTTACACTCATAAAGGTTTAAAAATTGTAGAAGGTAAAAACAGTGCAACTTTCTGATTATAGATAAAAATTGGTCTGTTTTCTATGTACATATCTTTTCTTTCTCAACAACTGTTGGATGTAATTAGAGGAAGAGAGAGAAAATGGAACAATTAACACACCATATGTACAAAACAAAACAAAAAAAAACCCCTCCAGTCTGTAGGTGTTGTACTGAACAAGAATCTGGTTTTGTCTCATCTATCTTTTTTATGTAGATAGCATTTACTCATTTGTATTGCATTTTGAAAGACTTGTACCCACTAATAGGTACTTGCTGCTGTTGTTGTTTTTTCTTTTAAGCTAAATATATATACGTTAGTTGTTGAATCTCTTGGAAACATGTCCTTTCTTTCAGAAAATATTATATGTTTTGCACAGTTTAACCCTACATATGTATATGGGGTGATTTGAAATCATCATCAAGCAGCAGAATTACACAATATATTAATGATTTGGGGTTGTTTCTTTTCTGGAAGAAATAATCAGCTTCCCCTTCATGTCTTGCTAGGACAACAGCTGCAGATGAGATTGAGCTTCCATATTTAATACATTCTATTAACTTCACACATCCAAACACACACTCCCTCACTCCCTCACGCACCCCTGTGTCACATTATAGGTGAACATGCCCTAATTAAAAGCACGTACCATCTGCCGGAGTGCGGCGGCAGAGTGGCACTCCACAACCATCCTGATTCCTGTGATTGAAATGTATTATTTATGAGCTCAAAGACAAAATACACTGCTTGGCTGGTGAAAGCTGCAGTAGGAGCTGGATAGCACCATCTAATGGAACGGAGTGCCACTGGCTATTCATCTTTCCTCAGTCTCCTCCCCCAGTAATTTTATTTTTCAATCTTGCCCTTGGATTTTTTATGTCAGTGTTTCAGACAATTTTGTCTCTCGTGTTCCACTTTTATACAAGATTGGAAAGAGTTGTTGAAATATTAAACTAATTGTGGGATTTTTTTGCAGCCTTTTGTTTCCTTCCAGTGCCACACATAGGGTTTTACTTTCTGTAGCAAAAGTGATAGTGATGTGATGTGGTGACACAGAATTGGAAAGCTATCAAGATAGATGAGCAAGATCAGTTTACTGCATGTCTCCAGCCCCTCCCAAAGACCCATGTAATGAAAGTGTCCACTGCTCAGTCTGAAAAATTTTATTTTAGTATGGAAATTGACCCTTTTTGGGGGTGGAGGGAAGGGCAGATGACAGTACACTGCAGACTCTGTGAAAGTTCTTTACCGTATTGGAAAGAAAGGGCAGAATTTGGAGAAAGCTGCAGCTTTGGACCTTGCTCTGTGGAAGCAGAGATCATAACCTCTTCCAGTTTGCAGAAATAGTGTCCTGTTTTTGCTTCTTAGTGGGGAAATGGATGAGGAGGTGTTGGACTGAGAGAGGAAAGCCCATTGTTGTCACGAAAGCCCTGACTGTTGTCAGGAGAGGAAAAGAGTGACAGGGAAGGAGCCCTTTTTGTGTTGATTGATCCATCAGTCTACCTTTGTTGACTGCTCGATTACAACACTGCCTCTAGTAGATACGTGTGTTGTGTTTAGTGTCTAGCTCCATGACCTTTAGAATATGCAGGTTAAGAATAGTCACAGTGTTTCAAAATAATCTGGGAAATTTTCTGGTTCTTAGCCTCTCTGTTATGTTCTTAAGCTTTGCTGTATCTATGCTGGGCATCCAACAGTATGGTTTCAGCAATAACAAGTGGTAAAGACTGGACCGACACTTGGAATATGAAATTTTTCTGCAGCAACCTCCAATAGAACCACTTTCTTTAAAATTAAAGGATCTGATCACTACTTCAACTCAGGCAAGACAAAACCCTGAATAAAAAGATACATATCTAAAACTGAGCAATATATATATATATTTATAGGTGTGTGTGTGCATTTTATTTTTTGTATCAGCATGTTTTAAAGAATGTTGAAATGTCATAAATCCTGGCACATCTATGAATACATGTCTTATTGTTTGTGTTTAGGACATACGCCATCAGAAGGATAAGAGATGCCTTTAGAGAAAACAAGACCATAGAGGATTCTGAAAAAATAGAAGAGCTACTGAATAAAGCCAAAGCAAACCTAGAGGTTATTCAACGGCAGGTATGTTTATTTCTCTCATTTCTTAATAGGAGTTGTCCACTACTCATTTAACTGTCTTATGCCACTAGAGATGGGAAAAATAGATCCTTGCTCAAAATATCTCTGAATGAACATCAGTTTTTGTCTGAGTTTGTTCTTCTTTGCATCATAGGTCCAGAAGGGTGACTGTGACACTCACTCCAAATAGTCTCGCCACCTTCTGTGTTTGTTTTTTCCCATCTCCAGATACAGTGTTAGAATAGTAACAGGACAAGAAAATCCTGGAGTGAATTAAGTGAATGCTGGCTAAATGTGTCCAAACAGGGTGACAGATTTTTCTTTGGAAAATTTGTGTCACTGGCAATATTTTTCTTCAACCTTGTCTGAGTAGAATTGTCGCTAGCGAGCAGAGACCGAGGACTAAAGCGACATGGACGGTTTAGGAGGAGAAGAAACCGACCCTTTATTAATTTACAAATTTGCTTATATACCTTAGCACGCTGGACTGACATAAGGTTATTGGTTCACTGACCAACCACCCCCCAGAGGGATTGGCTGAACCCAACAACACTTACTTCAGATATTTTCTCCTTGGTATCATAACAATACCATAGTTTACAAAATCTCTCAGCTGCTTCCCATAGCGTCCGTGAGAAAGCAAGGCTTTCACACAGACACTGTCAGAAAACTGAGAAATCTCTCTGCAGCGAGGCTTTTAGCATTCACACAGAATTTATAGCATGTCTGTTCCTTCCACTAGGGACCATGTTACTAAGACATGAAGTAGACTTTGTTGAACTTTGGATACTTTTTAATTTCTCATTCATACCCAGTGTCTTAGCTACAGTGGCCACTAAAAATTGGAAGAAAGTAAGTTTCTATGCATGAACTCTCTATGGGCACTTGCAGTGCTTAAGCTGTTCCTCCTTGCAAAATCTGCACTTGCTGACACCAGTCAGAGCTCAGTAGTACTTTTATTAAACACTGAATGAATATATGCACCTGCTCCTCCATGGTTTTTTTTAATATGAATCTTTAAACAACCAGCAGGTCAGTTAGATGGATTCTTACTTCAGTAGGGAGCTGGGCCCTTTGTTTTGACAATTAAGTATGGATACTTAGGTGCAAGTTAATTTTTCTGGAATTTCTTCTTCCGGGAACAGGTGTTGTTTTGTGCTACCATAGTTTTGCTATCTTTTTTTAACCCAAACACTACTATTTTTTTATTTTAAGTGTTTCTCAAAGAAGCAATTTGGATTGGATTGTTCCAATGCAATTACATTTGAATGTTGGTGTGCTTTTTCTCAGATCTGTAGGTGATAATTGGCATTTTCAGCTCTTCTAATTCTTGCTTAAGATAAAGTCTTGCTAAATAAAAACTTTCCAACTTTTTTCTCAGCAAAACATGGTTCTACTGATCTGAGTCCTAATGAGTCTGGGACAGATTTTAAAATAAAACTCCTCTTTCCTCTCTAAGTCCTGTGTAAACCCAGATTACCTTGTTTCCGTAGACCCTAAAAAAAGATACTATTTGTCTAAAACAGACTCTTGACAGGCCGGATTCTTATCTAGGGTGGGGGTCTTGCCTTGCACCTTTTATGAAGTTTTCTTTTATCCTGAAGATTGTCCCTCAGCATCAGTCAGCATCTTTCTGTTATGCATTTGTTACTGTGTCACTGGGACATACCAGAATAATTCAGAATGGCCTCAGTTATTGCTAAGCCTGCAGGGTTTTGCATGTTTGCTTCAAACCTCAACTATTTAAGGGGCTTTTCCAACATGAAAAACCAATTGCTAAAGTTGGTGTTAAATTGGATCACTATCATTCCATGTAAGAGTTTCAGGGAAAATATACTTGAAAAGCAAGGAATATTAAAGACACCGACACAACTTCACATTTTTAATACTGCTAAAATAGTGAAACTTATGTTGAAATATCTCTTTAATGTTGCACTTCTAGATATTTCCCAGACAAAGTAGTCATGCTGCATTCACTTTTGGAAGGGTTTATTTTACATGTTTTCAGGAGTAATGGATAATGAATGTTATTTTACAGTAATATAATAGGTAATGGAACTTTTTAACAAAAAATAATCAAATAGAAGAAAATTATTTTGTCAAGATAATTTTTTGATATGCATCCCTGCAAGAGTTGATTGTTTGGGTAATAAAGACTTTTTTGTCCTAAAAAATTGAGAACTGTTGTGCTTTGCAGAACTTCTGTTATGTTTTGGTGTTGTCTCACTTCCATCTGTAAAGCAAGAGATAAATGTTGTAAAAATAGCAACACTGTCTTAAAAGCTTTTCATCAGGACTATTAAAAACCCGAGCATCTAAGTTCATATTAATATTTACTTGCTGTCAAATTTCATTATGCTCTGTAGAAAAAAATTCTTTCTCTCTGTTTAGTTGAAGGTCTAAGTAATGAAGTCATCTGACATTATTAAGACTTTATATATAAAACTAACCAAGCATAATATAAAGTGCTTTTATTTTTAAATGCAGAAGCACTGAAGCAAACATGAGATCTAGCATATAGTTTTTTGCTAAGTTTGGGGTTTATTATGATGTGGTTCATCTTGGTATTGCTGACTTTTTCCTAGTATGTCAGTAGAAATTAAATAAGATTCCTCTTTGCTGACAATTTGTTGTTACTCTAAAATCAAATTTATATTCACTTTACATTCTAATTTATGGTTAGTCATCAAAGTGACCATTCAAGTGTAAGGTTCATAAATAACTATTTGAATCAGCCTAGTGGGAAATGTGAAGTAGTGACAGATTACTGTCATTTTGTTCATGTCAGTCACTGTACAATTTCCTTGAGTGTTATAAAAGTATCTTTATAGTGCTGAAAAGCATGGAGGAACATTCATCTGCACCTTAGTCCTCCTCTGCTTATTATTGGTTTCGATTTTAAAATAGCCTGGCTAAAGGAAGGAACAACTCTGATTCATCTTACCAAGTGTTTTTAAAGATTTGTGTGTGTGTGTGTGTGTGTGTGTGTGTGTGTGTTTACTGTGTAAACAACAAAATTTTGTGATGTCTTTCCTGTAGAGAAGGGTATTGTGAGAAATGCATTGTCACAAATAAGTTTGAAATAGAAAGTTTTAAAAAGTTTTGAGGTGAAGTCTTGAAGTCATTTGAGGATCGTCATAACAGTCGTTCCCCAGCTATGCTAATATGATTTCATTTGTGAGTTTCTATTACTATTGCAGTATGATAGTGGTAGGAGAGTTTGCACTGAAATGTACTGCTGCTGCTGAAATTTAAGCTTTACAAAAGCCACTTTGAAGATTGGCTAATACTGAGTGTTTTGAAGTTTTCTTTACGCCATGCTGTCTCTCAGGTTTTGAACTGAAAGTATAATCGTGAAGTTCAAAAGCTATAGTAGACCTGTGTGCTCTGATTAAAGCCTTCTTTAATTTATAGGATACCTCATTCTTACATATTCCTCTGTAGTGCTTTCTCCTCAGTTTTATATTGTAGCTAGAAACTGCCAGTCATCTTGTTGTCCAGCTAAGAAGGGATTATTTTGTTTTTCCTGGCAGCTCTGAGCCTTTATTATCAATTTTACTGGTTTTAACATCACACAACTACAGTACTCTTCAATGAAAGAGTTTTAATATTTCACAGCTTTTGTTTGTCTCTTTAAATAATCCAAACTGATGAGAATCCTGGTTTGCACAAACCTTGGTCAGGGAGACAAGAGATGCACCATGAGTTTGCAGTCGGGATGTGTGGATCTGCTTCCTTTACAGCTGGCTGGTCATCTGTGTTAAGGGAACACATAAACTTTCCTTTTGAGTCTGAGATGCTTTTCCTCAGGCTTGACGTCTCTTACTGTTCCCTTCCAGTGTGTAGAATGAAGGAATGTGGTGTTGAAGAATGAGACCTCAATTAGAAAGGTTCCACTGATAATGATAAATACTCAGTACTTGCAGCATTTTTCATGTTTGCAGCATGTTGTAAAGTACATTCTAATCCTTGAAATAGTCATTGCTTGTAGTAACTTTAGCTCCATTTCTTTTAATGAAATACGTCATGACTATGCCTTGATAAAAGCCCACATCATACTTAGTGTGAGATTTTGGTCTCATATTCTTACGTTTCTCCATAGTCAAAATTATTAGTATGGTCTTGTTCTGAAACTCGTGCAAAGTAAGAACAATTCTTCTGGATCTTTTTTTTTTTCAGCAAGCCAAGTTGCCAGTGCAGCTGTGTGTAGCCAAGTACTGTGCCTTCTTGAGGTGTTCAGTAGCAGTATCTCATCTTAGCAATATTGTGAATTAGAGTAACACTTGAATGGAAGTGGAAATTAAACTGAATCAATGTACTAATACAGAACTCGTATTATTATTATTATTATTATTCATATTATTATGAATTGATGACAATATAGCCATAAGGAAACTTTCTGTTAATGAAAATAACATAAATATTAAAGCATGTTTAATAAATATTAGCAAGACAAGCAACTTCAATTATAGTTACTATAAAAAATGAAAGGTAGAAGTACTACCCTAGTTTACTGAACCTGCTTTGAATTGATTGGTTATTCTTTGAGCAGCAAATATTCCAAAATTAGTAATTGTCAAGATGTATGTACTTCTGGACTGAAAACATTTTGTTGAGTATTTGGAGGACTGGTACCAATTTACACAGTTGTGAGTTTGTGTCTGAAAGAACTTACCAAACTTTTAAGAAATGTTCTGGGTATCTGAACAGGTTGTGCTTATACTGTAGAGCACTGTAGCAGGCAGGATGCCCTTTGCAGGAGAAGGTTGATTTTGAAAACTCTTGTTAGTATTAGTTTCAGGCTACAGGTCATATTTATATCTAGTTTTAATGAATATGTAAGAAAGTTGCAAAATACTGTGGAATGTATTTCATTATGTTGGCAGCAGTTTTTGGGGCCAAGAGAAAAGAATAGCTGGAAAAGCTCTTTGAGCGTGAGGGGCAGCACCACACTACTGTTCAGGAATGTGTATGGTATTGGCAACTCATGTTTTCCTGCTGGCAGACAATTCTGTTGAAGCTGTAATATGGTTTATTCTTACCAAGGTTGTAACAGCAAGGAAGTTTTAAAATCACAGATTATTTTAGTGCTTTTCTTGAGAAGCTCTTTGAATTTTATCTCTTTTTTTTTCCAGCTTCACAATGGCAATTTTCTCTACAAAAATACGTATTTTTCTACCACAAAATTGTAGACTTACAGCTCTTAGATAAGAGGATTGTCCTTGGAACTTTGCTAGGGTTTTCACTTGTGTCATGTATTTTTATTTATTACTGTTGGATGTCATTTTCCGGCCAGGACAGAGCTGACATTACACCCAGAGAACTTTTCTTACCTCTCGAGCCATTTAGCTGTAGTTAAAGCAAGTGTAGACAGAGTAAAGTTTTCAAATGCCTCATTCACAGCAGAAGAGCAGGAGCTGAGTGGCATAATCAAACAATGGACAAATATCCTCATAAAACAGTTTTAGCAAGTCACTGCATGGTATCCATGAACTGCCTATATACTTCTAAATCCTTGGATTGGCAGCTAGAATGTAGAAAATGTTTGGCATGAGCCTCTTGCACTTCTCTTTCTCCTAGCCTGTTGTAGTACTGGTAGTCAGTTTTTAATTGCTTTACCACATCATGAACTCTCACTTGTTTGGTTCCTTACCTGCAATTACCAAAATTATGCTGGAAGCTTGTGGCAAAGCCACAAATTGAATTCAAATCAGCTGACTTAGGGTTTAGAAGCCACTAGGGGCATTTTCCTGTGTTTGTTGGGGTTTTTTAATTTAATTTTTTTTAAATTTCAGAGCTCTTTGGAGTGATATTTTTAGATATTTTCTTTACCCTGAGGTCGTTTAAATCCTTTTGTTATGTTCATGTTTGATTTACTTTATATGTGGTTTGAAAACTTCAAATAGTTAAAAACAGTAACCTACCAGGAAGAATATGATTAAGAAAGCAACAGATATCCTTAACATATATTAAAATTCAGTGCTCTTGACTTAGAAAGAGACACAGATGCAGGCGAAGGAATGTATAACATAGGATGGATAATACCTGTCTTTTAGTAAACAAAAGAAAGCTTGAAATTGAAATTGGGAAGCAGTAAATTCAGAGCTATACTGGTTTTATATTTCAGTAGGAAAGTAAATGTATTTTATGTACAGTAAATATCCATAAGGTTTGGGGGGTTGAAAGGAGGAGGAACAAAGAAAAAGGTGTTGTAGGAGTGACTTTGAAAAAGATTTGGTAAATTTAAACAGAAACCCACTGAATCAGAACTTGTCCTTTCACAGAACTTGTTAGCAGTGAGGTCTGCTTTGGCCAGCTTTTCCAAATACCTTTTTCATCTTGGCATGTAGGCTAGCTTTGGAGATGTGCAACATTGGAACAGATGCCAAAAGCCCAGAGCTGTCATATCAGCTTAATTTCTGGCATCTGAAGGCGCAGGAAGTGTAATAGACATTTTACTCGTCTTCAGGTGGCATGGCTCTCCAGGTTACACCTGTGTGAGTCTCCAGAGCAGTGTTACTCCTTAGGCTTTCATTTAACTCTCCTGATGGAGACCAAGATTGTGTTTTCACAACTGATTTGCTGCTGTTCATCCTGCTGACTAAACTGCAAGTGGCAGGTTCTGTCTGCAGTATTAAATACCAAAGTAGACTGTGCATTGAAAGTCACTTTTAGGCTGCCAGCAGAGGCGATTCAGAGGTAGAATGAGGCTTTGTCTTTCTGATGTAAGAGCTTAGGGTAAAACACAGCATTTGATGTATGCAGTAACGTTTCCTAAAAATAAAGACTGTTGGGTGTTGGCCAATGCATTTAAAATACTGTAATTATCTGTCATAAAGAACTGTCATTATTTTTGTTGCATGTATTTAATGGCTAATCCAGTGAGGTTGGAGCCTTATCATAAATAGTAGCAGTAGTTATATAATACATCCAGAGCTGTGAGCACCTGATGTTATGCACAGATGAGGGCTGTCTCAAGGACAGGAGAAGGACTTACTTTCTAGTGAGCAATTCGGTGTGGCAGTATGTCACATCCAGTAAAGCAAATGCTGGGTGTAAGCTTCCACATGGAAAAGAGTAAGTTTTTTCAGCCTGGCTGGTCAGTAGCTCCTTGAAACAGTTAGGGGCACTAACCATTCTGTGCTGAAGAAAGCTCCAGAACCAAGGAAAGATCACATTTTCAGGCAGATGTGTCCCTCTGCCATTTGCCCCTTTGTGCTTTCTGCTTTGCTGTGTTTGGTGTCTCAAGGGCTTCAGCCCAGGGTGTAAATGAATATGGCTTTTAGGGGTGGCTGTTGCAACAAAACTTCAAGGAGGCTTTTCCAAATGAGGTAACAGCAAGTGTGTGTGTGTCTTAGTACAAATAAAAAATACTGTCAAGAGAGGGAAAGTAGAAATAAGTGCTGTAGTTTTGATCACAGCTCAAATGACTTCTGCTGTGTTTCTAATCTGACTGTGTGATCTTGCTTTGATGCCTGTCAGTCTGGTTTGCAGTGGTGCCCATTGACGGAGGGTTTGAAGATTGAGTTTCTCTCATTAAAGTGTATTAACCTTTGAGCAACTTCTTGTCTTTCTTGCTGTGTGATGTCTGCTGCAGAGCAGAACATTTGTGGAGGCTCTCTTTTTTACTCAATACGAAAAGGAGAAGCATGGCAATCCTGCATGTTATTTACGAAATATATAACCTTGTAGAAGCCTTGTGTATGTATTGTGACTTATATTCACATCAGAATATTGATCTCTCATGAGAGTGCCTTCTCAGGGGCAAACCAGTTTTAAGTGCAGTTAGACCTTGAGGAAATTGGAGAGATTGCTGTTTTGAGGACATCTAAAAAAGGGAGAGAGACTAAAGTGCTGTTATTAAAACAGTGATCTCTTGATCTCTCATCGTTTGTTGGTTGCTTTTTAATCTGTTGTAGTTTTATTTCTTTTTTCCTTGGTGTGAAAACTTTCCATCCTGATTTTGTACTGCTTATTGAAAGGAGACACTGTCAGATTCATTGGCACTGCAACTGACCAGGCATGCTTCCCTCCAGGAAGAGCTTTGGCACATTTGTCTGGTGCCTCTGATCCCCACGACTGTGTTCTGCTGCCCTTGAACTGCAGTCTGTAATTCAGGATGACAATGTTGGTGTTGGCACCCTCACTATCTGACAAGTCACCTGGTCCCGTAGCAGTCGTACAATGGGGTTTTTTAATGACATTTTACCCCACCCCCCATGCTCAATCATCAGTCTCTCAACATATTGCAATATCAGTTTTTCCATTTACAGCTAACAGAGGGAAGAGGAGGCATTTTAGCTCCTCCTTAAGCTACTTGCATTCTTTTCTGGCCTTTCAGATGAACATTGCTTCTCCTCGCAGCACACTGAAAATACATTTTAAAATTTTCCCCTGCCACTCTAAATCAGATGCCTTTTTTTTGTTTCTTCCACAGGTAGCTTTTCAAGTCTAAAGAATTTACTCTTTTCTTCATTCTCAAGATAAGGGCAGTCTGCAAAGAGTTCCATTTGCCTAATTTGCTCCAAGAATCTGGTTTCATGAGTGCTTTTTATTTCTGCATCTTATTATCTTTGTGCTTCTTCTGTTGGTCGTCACTAAAACTTTTCCATTCTTCCAATTTTAAAGGTGACACTTGCTTTCTTATTTTAATGTTGCTTGACAAAATGAAAGCTGGTTATACAATCCACCAACATTAAGTGTCATTTAACAAAACTCTGAAAGAAACAGTTACTTAAAAAAAAAAATCCTCTTCATGTTCCTTTGTGTCTGGTATGTCTGCATATATTGTAATCTTCTGGGAGTCCACTGAATGCCCCTGTGGGTTATCATAGCACCAAACATGGTCTCTGTCAAATTCTGACTGAATTTGCAACCAGGTAAATCCACAGAGATCTAGTTTTATTTTTACAATAAACATATGTATGGCCTTCACATAAAAGCTCTTTCAAGCAAAAAAGCTTTATTGTTGATGTGTTATTTTACAAGTTTATCTTTTTTGCAGTAATTCATATTCTGTCTATAGTGCCTCTGTAGTAAGCTGCTTGTATTTGAGGGAAATGTGTTTGATCCATGAAGTTGAGATGAAGGCCAGGCTTAGGGAAGAAAGTTGCTAAACTCCAGTTGCAGCATGTCTGATCAAGCCCTTGGAAGTTTAGGCAGGGAAAGCTGTTTTCTAGACGAGAGTGTAGAGTGAAGTTTAATTAGTGTTTACGCAGTCTCCTTGGTACTTGGTGCATTGCTGCTGTCTTTAGCTTTGTGCTTTCTGAGGTGAGCCTGGGTTTTTTTTGGCCATTAAGAGCTATAGCTGCAGTGCCCTTCATCTTCATGACAGGCATTATGCCAGTACATTAGTTCTGAAAGCAAGTAAAAAGAAGAAGAAAGAAGGAGCCCAAACTCTTGCAGTCACATTTAAATCACAATTTCACTGATTGTTGTTGTTATGCTTTCTGGGGTATGGCAGATACATGTTTCCCCTCTGAGGTATGTGCTGCCTGAACGTCCTTCCTAGTCTCTTTGCTTGGCAGGAAGTGAACCATTACTAAGCAGAGTTTTGAACTCACCTTTATAATTTTGTCACCAATAGAAAGTGCATAAATGCATAGTTTAAAACAAAAATCTGCTGTTTATGCTGTGAAAGTAAGGTCCTGTCCCTCATCAGGGCAGTTATGAATATTGCAGTGTAGTGGCTAAATAATACATTCATCGTTTTTCTTCTGTGAGCATAATTGACTTGCTGACCAGTTGGTTTGATAATTCTTAACCATATTTTCCCCATCTGTGTGGTTAATGAGAGCATTATGTGACCTAATCACTTAACGTTTCACATTAATACAGATCTTGTTCGTTATTCTGATTTTGTTGTTGACCCAATGCTTTGGTTCTGTGTTCAAATTATCTTAATTTTAAATGAAAATACTTCTTGTCTCACAGGAGTCCAATTTCTATGCACATTTGTTAGTAGTGAATACTTAGTGGGAGTGATTACTCTCTAACTGCTCATGCCAGTATACCTCTGGGAGGTTAATCAATCTTGTGCTTTTTAATTGACATCAATAACGTGTTTACATTTATCAATATTTCTTAATTGTCAAGTTATAACCATGGAACTTCAATAATAAATCATGCCAATGGTTAACTTCATACATTAGATTTTTAAGAGTCTCCTTAAGCAGTTTGACATGTTGTAAATTGCTTTTAAAATGATGTATGTATACTTATGGGGGAAGAGGAGAAAAAAATTGGTATGCCAAGTCATGCTGTCAAATAATACTGCAGAACTGGCCCATTGACAGTAACATACCTTTACCACATGTAGGATATGCTTTATGCGCAAAAAAAGAGAGTAAGTCTTTTCAAACTGCTTGTTTTATTACTAATAATTTTGTGACTATGACAGTACTCGAAAATTTGTTGCATCAGCCCCAGGGACTTGTCAGGGCTGGGACTTTTTCCATTCCCTCAGCTGTACAGGCAAGACAGAGGACAGAGAGAATTACTGGATCTACTGCTCCTCTGCAGAAGTAGCAGTGAGCTGTGGGAGATCAAGGCATCCTGAGTTTGATTGTGCATTTCACCAATGTCCTTAAGATATTGAGGTGGAAATGAAGGAGGCTAGCTCTGTTTAAATATAAGCATACATTTAAAGACTTGGGTGCACAGGGAACCAAATTATTTGCCCAGATTCACAAAATATGCTTACAGTAGGAATTAAGGCACGATATTCCAGGTCTTACAACACTATCTCAGAAGGTATCCCTTCATCATCTACCTCACTCTCTTCTCTGTCTGCTTTAAACCCAAGCAGCAGTATTCTGAAGAAGGAAATCTGCATAGACAGAAAGCTGGCAGGATGCTGACCACATTGTGTCAGTCTTACCATGTTTTATGGGCTACATCAAAGAGAGTATAAGAACTAAAAACCATGCCTAATGAGCAGTGAAGAAAGACTTAGAAGTTGATGCTGTTTTCTAGGTAAGTGAAAACCAGTGTGAACACCAGGAACATCAAGGCTGGCTTTTATTTGAAAAGACTAAGTATTAAATATTTCCAGTTTAGTCTAGCAGCCATTTTGTTGACTTCTTGCAAATGTCATAAGTCATAAATTAAACCTCTCCCTCCTTTTTTTGAATGAGACAAGATTGATAAGAAATAGCTATTAAACAAAATTACAGTAGTTACCAAATCCAATTGCATTTAAAGCAAGTGTGTGTAATCAATCTCTTTTGAAGGGTAAAGCAATTCACAGGACAAATCCACTGGCACTTTGTTTAGCGTGGCAGATTAAGTACCTTCATGTTGCATGTAGAGGGCTTTGCAGCAGATTGCTTGTGTGAATAAGTGATATTTAGTTTCAAAAGCAGACATCCTGGAGTGCAGCTGATATGACACCTTAGCCAAGCCACTGCTGCCCAGGTTCTGAGCTAGAGGTCATTCGCATCCATGTCTAAAAGGTAAACTTGGGTCAGTGTATGAATGTGTGGACGAACAAAAGTCTTTAAGAAGCGGTGACCTTTCAGCAGCATTCAAATTTTATTTGTGCTTTTGGTTTCAAACCTACTAAGGTACTTGAGATGTGTATGAAACTAAATTTAGTGTGGCTGTGTGGTGAGTTGACCCTGACTGGACACCAGGTGCCCACCAAAGCTGCTCTATCTCCTCAGCTAGACGGGGGAGAGAAAATACAATGAAAAGTTCATGAGTTAAGATAAGTCAGGGAGAGATCACTCACCAATTACCCTCATGGGCAAACCAGACTCATCTTGGAGAAATTAGTATAATTTATTACCAATCAAATCAGAGAAGGGTAATGAAAAATTAAACCAAATCTTAAAAGCAGCTCCCTTCCACTCCTCCCTTCTTCCCAGGCTTAAAATTACTCTTTTTTTTTTTCTACCTCCTCGGTGCAAAGGACAGGAAATGCAGGCTAAGGTCAGATCATCACACATTGTCTCTGCTGCTCCCTCCTCCTCAAAGGGGACTCCTCACACTCTCCCCCTGCTTCACTGTGAGGTCCCTCCTGCAGGAGACAGTCTTTTATGAACTTCTCCTGTGTGAGTCATTCCCATGGGGTGCAGTCCATCAGGACCAGACTGCTCCAGCTTGTGTTCCTCACAGGAACACAGATCCTGCCAGCAAACCTCCTCTCCACCAGTCCAGAGGTCCTGACAGGAGCCTGCTCCAGTGCTTCCCATGGGGTCCCAGCCTCCTTCAGGCATCCACCTGCTCTGGTGTGGGGTTCTCCACAGGCTGCAGGAGGATCTCCGCTCTGCCATGGACCTCACTGCGCTGCAGGGGCACAGCTGCCTCACCACGGTCTGCACCCTGGGCTGCAGGGGAGTCTCAGGTCTGGCTCCTGCAGCACCTCCTGCCCCTCCTTCTGCACTGACCTGGGTGTCTGAAGGGCTGTTCCTCTCACATACTCTCATTCCTCTCTCCTGGATGCAATTGTGCAGGTTTTCTTTTTTTTCTCCTCCTTCTTAAATATCCCAGAGGCACTACCACTGCTGCTGACCTTGACCAGTGGCGCGTCTCTCTTGGAGCCAGCTGGCATTGGCTCTCTCAGACACTGCGGGAAGCTTCTGGCACCTTCTTAAAGAAGCTACTCCTGTAGTCTCCCCTCTACCAAAACCTTGCCACAGGCTGTTAGCATGAAGAACATAAAATCTTGTGTGAATTGAGTTAAAAAAAAATTATTTTTATTCACTGTCCTCCACAAATATATTTAATGCCATCGTAGCCTGAAGTGTAGGTAAAACTAGTTCAGTTGTCAGGTTTCCCGGTACTTTGGAGGAAGACTGAAATAGCTGCTACCAGGTCATCAGGTGGGATGTGTTTTCAAATATAAGTGGGCCTGGTACAGGAAACTTGTGTTTCAACCTTCTTCTTTTTCTCAGACATCCTACATTAAGTGCATACTGGGGCAACTGAGAAAGTAAGGAGTGTAATGAATATACATAATGTATATTCTCATAGGCTGAAAAGAGAGGATGACTCTTTTGTTCAGAGGGTAGCTGAGCAGATTGAAAGCAAGTATCTGGACTTGTGTTCACACATTTGTGCTGACTAATGGATGCTTGAGAGCTCAAGGTACTCCGGAAGTCATAAGAATGTAAGCTACAAAATTATATAAGGATTCAAGAACATGAGCTTTTTCCCTCTATTACAGTTCCATATTTGAATAAGATCAATACAGTGTAAAAGTAGAACTTGTGATCTTTTTCATCTTTTGGTAAAGTACAGGCCATCTGTGATTCTATTCTGTCCTAAATCTTCAACTAAAAGGAGAGTAACTTTATGCTGCAAATCTGTGGGGAATACTTCCTTCAGGGAAGCTGAAGAGCACTGTGGAGGTTCACAGTGCACTTTATATTTTTCACAGATGCTTAGCATATGCATCTCCTGTTGTAAAGCTGAAAGCTTTGGGTAGAGCAGTGATGGGGCTTAAGAAGTACCCAGTAACCATCACCACCTACAAACAAGGAGCCTTTCATAGAGTCACAGAATGGTTTGGGTTTGAAGGGACCTTAAAGGTCATCTAGTTCCAATCCAAGCCCCCTGCTGTGGGCAGGCACAACTTCCACTAGAGCAGTGAAGCTCAGCTGATCAGAGTTCAGTGGTGGTACTTCTAATTTCGAATGTTTGTAACAGTCTACAGTTAAGAATTTATTTTTTAAAAACACTACACAACTTATGCTGTTGTGTGCAAGTCAGTAGTCAGTTCATACCTGGCCCCCCTGACAGGAGGACAGTTGATCTGGAAGTAGTGACAGATAATTCAGTAGGATCAGGTCACATATTTTGTCCATCCATGTAAGGTAGTTAAATCCACCTGCACAGTGCATTAGTTTCATCAGTGCTGCTTGATTTCGGTTTTTTGTTTTTAACTTCTTTTTTTGAAGTTCTGTATTTGACTTGCTGGCTAAGGCTTTTTAAAATGTAAGTAGCGGTCTTGTATCTCTAATACAGAGTGCTGTGAAGCTGAGAGGAGAGCCTGACCTACTCTTATGAAAGAAAACAAAATTGAGAAAGGGTGGAACACAGGAACAGAGAGATCCAAGGTTTCCCACAGCATAGTAATGGATATGACCTTTAATATTGAGGCCTTTGGATCAAATTTCAGTTGGCATTAAAATTTTCTAATAAATTCCCTGCTGAATCTCAGAGTTTTTTTCCTCAGTAAGGTCATGATAAAGCAAGTGCTGTCTGTGCTATTGTAATTGCTCTCAGCAGGCTGATAATGTTATAGCAGAGAAGTACCAGCTACTGTGCTTTTATTTCTTTCTTCAATCACTCTCCTTCCTACATGCTTGCTCCTTCTGCTCTCAGGTCTACCTTAAGTAGGAAGTGAAGCTGTTTTAAATGCTATTTCCTTCTAATTTTGACACGTTTTTGTAGTAACGCTTTCCTGAGTCTCTTCAACAAAGGGAATAAAAGTATAGCCTGTCTTATTGCAGAATAATTGGAGGCTTGTATTTCCTTTCCTTAATTTTCACCAAACATACTTTAAATTCAGCCTCTTCAGTTCTTAAAAACTGGTATTCCTAAACACGCAATGCTTAGTTCATTTTAGCTTAGTGGTTTTAGGGTTGTGGAATAGATGTACAGCTAAATGAGTTTCTCTTAGACGCATAGGGAGAAACACTGAATGCCCACAGTACTGTGTTTTCTTAAAAAAAATGACAAATCACATCTCACCACAGTGAGGCAGTTGTAGTTTGGGTCCTACACCACATCTCTTGCAGCTTTCAGAAGAGTGTTGTTAATGTTTCTTGTATGAGTGCAAATTTATGCTTAGCATGCCACTGGTAGATCTGTTACTGCTGTATTGGAGATAAATAATGCCCAGCAGAGTGCTGTGCTCATGGTTCTCCCTGAAATTCCATGCCACTGTGAGAGACTCAGTCAGGGCAACTCTGCGTGAGTTTCCAGATGCAACATCCTCCTTTTCAAAGTCAGACAGTCTGTCTAAAATGTCAGCTTTCTGTTTGTAGTGGTGCAGCTGTGTGTATCATAGCTGGTTAGCTGGTCCTTTTTTAACAGATGAAGAGGTATCTTAGAACTCTAACTAGATCACATGATGAGGCCATGATGGGCCAGTCTTTTAGGTCTGGGGCTAGATATGCTTTTCTTGACTGTGGACACAAAGTAATAGTTAATGTTCCTCAGCATAACTGGTTGCTCAGACCTTTGCTGTTTCAAAGGCCCAACCTGGACCAACCATTCTTATTTGATTTTCAACACCTTAACTGGTTTCAGACTCCCCACCTCCACCCTCCTGGTCCCTCATCTTCTTGCACTGTCTTTCTCTGAGGCCCAGAATCTCTGACCTAAAGTGTCGTGCACAGACACATGTGCATGTCTCCAGTTACATGCAGGCTTTTACTGTTCAGTGCGCGTGGCATTCGCTTGCTGCTGAAGAAACCAGTCTCGGTATGGAAGAAAATTACTGGTGTGGATATTCCGCTGCTTATGGGCATAGTCAGCCAACATATGTTCAGTGGAATATGTCCTTTTGTCCACATGCAATTGGCTGGAAATTAGGAGCAACAAAAGATGTTTTACAAAGGTAGTTCCAGCTCTGAAATGCATGCAGCTGTATTCTGCCCACCTTCAAACTCCAAGGCAAGCAGAATTGATTGGGGCTACCCCAGAGCATGTGGACAGCTTTGATATTACATAGTTCTGCTTGCATGCCTGTGCTAAGTCTGCTTCAGTAATTAAAAACAACAGATTGTGATCTTCAGCTGTAACATTTCACCTGCTTCGTTATTGCTCATCATTTCTTCTTTTTTTTTAACTGCTCTTGATGACTACTCTCAGCAATGGATCGTATGGTGCTGGCAGGATGCATACCACAGTGCCAGCATGTTCAATGAACTTAAGTGAGAAAAGCCATCACTTCTGCAGTGTGTGGAGTTTCTCCCAGCCACCATGGAGGCATGTGAAGGGAGATCACTCCTGATCAATAACTGCCCATTGCTTTTTATTTAGGTCATACACATTTTAATTTATATATCCTGCTGCTGCCAGAGGAAACTAATTTCCAGCACCAGAGATGCAACACAGCTACTTTAAAGCAGAATGGTCCTGAGGTGGAATGATGTTACTGACCTGAAACACTTCAAAAAGCTTAATTCTGAAGCCTGCTGTGGTTTGAGCTTGCAGTTGCTGAGATAGGTTAACACTGCTCTGAATCATTGTGAGACATGATCAGACTGTTGCTTTGTAAATTAAATAATGAAGCATTTATGTGTGAGAGTTTCTACTGTAATTGGTAGTTAGACTGTGCTTTGAAAAGATCAGAGTCTACATCATATGATGGTAGGATCTGGAATTTGTTTTGCAAACTTGACTTTTAGTCATAGAGACATGAAGTCTTCCAAAGTCCAGGTTTGATTTATAATACTTCGTGTATTAACTGTCGCAACGGTAGTGAATAATCAAATAGCCCTTTGGGTAGCATGAATTTTTTCAACTAAACTAATAATCTGGCTTGAGTTATTTAGATAAAAGCTTCTGTGGTTGAGAGAGACTTTCCCTTAGTTTTTCTGCAGATCTCAACTGTGTAGAAGTGGTAAGTTTCTTTGAAGGATTTTGATAAAGCAGCAAAAATAAAACAAAAATTGGCATCCTTGCCAGTTCTTGGCAATTTACATGTATGAGTTGCCATTGCCCCGGGACTTCTGAAGTGCTGTATGAATTGTAATAGCATTTGTGAATCAGTCTGCTTTCAGATGTCAAATGGTATATATTTAACTCTTATTAGCCTAGATATAACATTTTAAAATCCTGCCACTCTTGCAAAAAATTCCAATTCAATATACCAATTTTACCCTGGGTATTACAATCATACCTCAAACTGCACAGTGTGGGATATGGGATATCCCAGTGTGGGATATGTATTCAGTGGTGAAGAAAACTCACTGCAGTCAACATCTGGGGTTTTTTTAAATCAGTGGTTTTTAAAATTTCTAAGCAGAATGTCCCCTATTGTGGTAAATAATAGAAAGTTTCATCTCCTTTGCACAGAATGTAGGAGTTGAGTAGATTTGACTGTGATATTTTGTCCTGAGTTTTAACCTGTAATATTATTACATTTTTTATAAACATTCCTCTCCTTACTACTCTCAATCTCTAAAGAGTGGTGTTCATAGCTTACTACTGTGAGCCCATCAGCTCAGAACACTTTTGTAATAAAAACCATTAAATACTTTGTAATAAAAACCATTAAATACAGTCCCATCTAAAATTTTTCAAAGAACTGAGAACTTGATCTCATGATTTAACACAAAGAATCTTTCAGTGCCATTTCTTTGAAGTGAAAATAGGGGCATTTCAGATTTCTGTTTGTTTTCTTTTTTTATAGTGTTGGATAAGCAGGGCGGTTGGTAGAAATCACATTGAGGGGGGCAATGGAAATTCTGTGTTGCTGAGATCCATTTAAGCAATATCTGTTCTGGAAATATTTCTGTATTAAAAGAATCAATTGAATATGTTTCTGATTTGGAAATACTTGGAGTTGGAACAGATAAAGCAAGCTATCAAGTCCTGCATCATATGATCCACTGGACTTTTACCTTTGATTTCATGGCATGGCTGTTAATCCTGGGATCAATCAGAAGGTGAAAAGCAAATAAAGCTGTAAACATTCACAGAATTTTTGTATACTCAATCCTCATAATGAAGAAGACTGCATACAGAGGTTTTATCTCCACTGGAGTTGTTCTTGCAATTCTTCTCATATCTTTAATGGCTATGAGTAGTCTGTCCTTATTTAGGTGCTGTACTGTGCTCTCCTTTCTTCTGGGTGCTCTGTGTATGTGCTCATCCACCTCCAGATGATGTTAAACCTTTATCTTGAATCTTATTCTTCTTCAATCTGTGTTTTAAAAGAAGTATATAAAAAAAAAAAAAAAGCCAGAAGGGCAATTTAGGGTCAAAAGAAGATTTCTGTAAGAGGCAGGACTCTTAAGTCCTGAAATAGGAAACCATATCTGCTCTGATCCAACTGGCTGTTTTACCAGTCTGTGTCTCTGGGTCACATTTGTATTGGTTTTGGATCAAGTAAGATAACAAGTGCCAAAAAACCCAAGAAGAGGAGAAGGAGCTGATGAGATGGAGATGACATTTCTTGCATTAGTTTTCCTGCTCTCTATTATCACATTCAGGAGACTGTGACTCAAATGATGCTGAAATGCTGCTTCCAATATCCCATTGAGATAAAAATCACACCTTTAATAAAAATCTGTGCCGTACTGTGTTGATATACTAGGCCACTTTTAGAAACATGGTTTTTTGTCAAATTTTTAGATGGGTTTTAGATGAGATTCAGATTTTGGAGGTATTAGCCTGTTTTAAAAGCCATTATTGTTGTTTATCTGATTGTGAAAGCAACAGGAAATTTTGGGAGGCAGGAATGGAAATACCACTTCTTAAGGATTTGTTTGGATTGTGATTCTGTATATTTAGAATTAAGCATTTCCTTGCTCTTGTAGTAAGTACAAAAACACACTAAACTTGTGGTTTCAAGGAACATTTAGTCTGTACTTGTTAGCAGACTGTCCTCCTATGCTGTAGGTATTAACACATGTATGTATTTTGGCTTGTTTCTACCATTTGTTACTAACTGAACTAAAATACAAGAAGCTTCCAGTTATGTATCAGGAGGTATGAGATAGGCAGCAAAGTAATTCCAGCTGCATGTGACAGTGAATGATACCAAAAGTACAAAGCAGTGACTACACGATTCAGGGGGCTGCTCCCCCCACCTTGACAGTTTTCCTGCTTCCCTGCCCTGCAGAAGGCTGCACTCCTCACATGGTCCTGCACCTGCTCTCTCCAGCACTTCTCTGGAGGGAAGAGAGAGCAAGTTGTTACTCCGCAGTTAGAGCCAGTGAGTGTCTCTGTATCCCAGGGCTTGGGCATGGAATGTTGGGGGCCTGTACCATGCACAGGTAGAAAGGATGAAGAGGATGTCGATACCACATTGTATTTTTCACAAGGACTGCCCTTTCTTGAGTCCCTGTGATGAACTTCTTGTTCCCACAGGGACCACACCAGAGGAATGAAGGAAATTCTCCCTCATGACAGCTCTACCTTGCAGCCTCCTTGAGACCTAGAACCAGGAGTCCAAACTATGTAATAGTCCTACAGTGTTTAGTGGTTTCATTTTTTTTTTTTTTTGCTAGGGATATTGTGGAAGATTCAGATGTTCTTTTCTATCTAAAACATGTATTAGAGGTTTCTGCTGTAATCGTTTTCAGTATTTTGTGGGTCTAGTATCTTTATGAATTATTAGTGCTAGTATTTGATTGCATTAACCATTAGCTAAACTCATACTTTCTCTTCATCAGAAGTCTTTTGGAAAACAATGGCTAAGGCATGTCATGCATTCATCTCCGCAGAATTTTCAAAAGCATTGTAAGAGACAGTTACATGTTTGCTGCGTAGTCCTTTCTCATGGAAACACATTTCTTTCAAAGCTGTCTTTGACCACTTAACTAAAAGGCACAAACAGGTGTTGTTGTAATGTTCTTCTTAATAAATAATTTGAGGATTTTTACCTGTGGTACAAATAGTTGTTGGCATAGTCTTTTCATTTGAAAGACTGAAAACCCTCATTTAAGGACAGTGTTTCTGTAACACAACTTCAAATCAACTACAGGTATTTTTGCAGTAACCTATAGTAAATGGTAGTCACCATTTATTTAAAAGAAGAGAATGCATGGAGAGCAATGTCATGGCTAGAAGAACATGACACTGGAAAAAAGGTCTGTCCTGAGATTAAAGAAAACATTTAAGTAGCATTAATGAAACTTAGCAAGGGTAAAGTAGTGTAGTCCCTTTGCCCTATAACTGAGTGAGAAAGCAGCGTGTATTTATGCTTGTTCTTTTTCAGATATCCAAGAGACTTGCAAAGGTTATAAGGTAATCAAAGACATGAATTTTTGAAAAATGACCTCTTATTCTGGTTCTGCCACATACTTCAGTCATGTAGAACATCATTTATGCATTTTATCTTTACCTGTTGTCTTGGATTCTCCTTTTTTTAAAACAGGTAATTCTTCAGTTGTGCATATAACAAAGGTGGTTTACGGCTCACTTAATATGAAAATGCTTTTTGGTGTGGGTTGCCATGAATATATTTTTCATTTAGGAAATGTCTTTTAGATTTTCAGCTTTACTTTAGAGAGTTTGCAATTGTTTGGACTCAAAGTTCGTTTGAGATATTGTGAGTAAGAAGGAAATTAAAGCATTGTAAACCATACTGTTAGAAGAATGAACACTGTCTTACAATTACCACTGCACAGATAGTGTCAAACTAGAAATGTTATTCATTCTCCAACTGATCCCACATGTAAAGTTGGTTTTCAGTTCACCTCAGTCAGAAGGGGCCTGAATTTTGCTTCCATACAATGTTTTGTACCTGAGGTTTCTGTACTCCCTATCAAAGGATGCTGTACACCTGGGCATTAGGTATCTGTCTAGTCTGATTCTTGAGTACAAGTAAAGTATATTATGCCTCTGCAGAAAATTGATTCCACCTTTTTTCCCACCAATTTAGCTTTCATTGCACTGAGAGGATTTTAAAGTGTTCACTGTTATTTTATATATCAGTTTTTCAGTATATCTCTTCGTATTGTGTGTATGTAAGGGGCAAGCGATATTTTATAAACAAAATTTGATGTTTAAATTTTATTGATTGCACATTGCAATTAATTCTTCTGGAATTTGATGGAGTTTTGCAGTTTTTTCTGCTTTTGTTAGAGTTGGGTTGTTTCTGGGTTTTGAGGGGGAGGGGAGGTGGTTGTTGTGGTTTTGTTTTTTGTGGGTTTCTTTCTGTCCTGCTCTTTATAAGTCATGCTTTCATTAATTTTACTTATCATGCTATGTCAAGACACCTGCAGGACTGGAGCATTCTTTAAATCCAGGGGCTTTTTATTCTTACTATTTGAGCTTCATTGGAGACTTAAACAGTATTATAAAGCTGCAGCAAAATTTCTGTAGTTTTAGAAAAAATTATTTTGGTTGTTGACAGTAATTTTCTACGTCTGGCTATGAAATTCCTCCAACTTTCTGCTCCTAATATGGTGTTAATAGATTTAGGAACTGGTATATGTATTGGAGGTATCTGTATTTATCAACAGAGAAATCACATTTTGAAAAAACATTTAGGAAAATTAGTGGATCTTTTTTGAAGGAATATAGAAATAGTATGTAGAGTGGCAGAAGCACCTGTGGAAGAGTGACAGGAAGTGGCAGAAACACTTTCTGTTTCATTGGAAGGCCTAAATGATTGGCTTAACAGAAAAATTAATATAGTCTGTTTTTCCTTTAGAGAAGCAAAAACCCTTTGTAATCTTTTTTTAGGCTACATGACATTCTTCGTTCTCAAAAGGCTGACTCTTTGCTGTCCTATGACATCCTGGTATTTAGCATAGTAGTGAGACTCTGAATTCTTGTAGACCCGATTAAGGAAAGTCAGGTAAGTGGCATTTTTCTTTATTATATTGCACGGCTTTTAAGTTACACACTGTTGCTCTACAGACACACTGTAAAACTTATGTAGGAGAAAAGCGCAATATAATAATATTAAAAAGCCACTTACCCACCTTCCTGTTTGTGCAGCCAATTCCATGGCACATTCCATGCATGGTGTGGTGGGCACGAAGCTGCTGTACAGTGCACACTGGGACACACAGCTGGTTGAGAGCTGGGTCAGTCTTTCCTTCGTGTGTCTGAGGCACAAAAGGACAAACACAAGGGCAGCTGTTACTCAGCTTTTGAGCACTGAGAGCACTGGTTCGCTTTGGTGCTCTTCGACCATTGGTGTTCAAACTCAGGTTTTCTTAAGGCTGAAGGCCAGGAAGGCCAGGGGACATAGGCTGGAAATCACTGCAAAGCTATCCTGATCTGCTAGTGCCAATACCCTTTTCCACTACTGTATCGACAAGCATCATCAGTGACTCATTTAGCTTACAGAACTAAAAGCTGCTCTTAACAGTAGGGTCTTGAGGACTTTGGTTTTGGTTTTGTTCTGTAACTGTGCTCCAGTAACAAAGAAACTTTACAGCAAGGGCTACGACAAACTGAGGATAACACTATTGTATCGCTACACAAGGAGCTAGGGAGCTTGAGCAGAAATAATGTTACATAGTTTTATTGTTCTATAAACAATTTCCAGATACCACTATTGTTTGAAAAGCAAATTCTGTATCTGTAGATGATGCAGAGCAGAAAAGCAATGTTTGGTTTGATCGTGGTATGTGCTTGTCAAACCTGTAATTTCCATTGTTCTCAGTAATCATGTGACTGCTCTGTGGTGTATGTGCTACAGATTATTTTTCATGCAGAAAGTGACATTTGAGTAGTACTTAGGATAAATTTCTATCCATATCGGCTTTCAGATTTTAAAGCATGTTTATTCAGGCCTTAGTTTTTAAGACCAATGTATTTAAAATCTTTTTTTAAAACAAAAGGTGTTTTAATTTATGGGTGTCCACTGTACCCCCCGCTGGATCTAGGAAGAATCTTGCTCATACTTCATGGGAGAAAATACTGCTTTGGGAGTAGATAAACACTGGAATTTCAATCAACATCCCAACATCATGAATTTTTCTGAAAACCTTTGCAGGGTAAGAACGGAAATTTGACTAAAGCAACTCCTTAGTCTTAGCTGTTGTTGCACCACCACTTGCCATAACAAAAGAAAAATAGAAGTTGTGGGCATAAAACGGCAGCGGATCCATAAGGTTATACCAGAGGTAAAAGTTGTAATTCCTAAGTTGTTTCTACAAAATTCTGCTTTTTTGCTTTTTTTTTTTTTTTGCCTTTTTTTTTTTTTTGCCTTTTTTTTTTCCTCTTCCCAATGGCAGTAGATGTTAAGGGGTACTCTTGAACTTCAGTTTGTGGAAAGCTGTGTGTGTTTCATCCCAGTTGCAGAGAAGCTTTGACAAGGCAAGAAAAGTGTTTTAATATCACCTTCAATGCCACCCTTGCCTGTCATAATGAGAAAGATGCCTGTTTGGTGACTGCTTTTTCCCAGCTCAAGCCAGCTGCCTCCAGCTAGACCTTTCTTTGGAAAGATCAATCACCAAATTGCATATATATCTCTTGGGAAATCCAGTGCGTGTGAGCAGTAAGCACAAACATCAGTGAAAATTCCCTATTTCAAATTTTTCACTGACTTTGAAAGATTTCCTAGTCATCCTGGTAATATTTAACAACCATAAATAAAGAGCACTCTTTGTAACTTAAATAAACAGCAAAGGATTTTTATTAATTATTAGGCATGAAAACAAATCTTTTTTCTCATATCTAGGATTGGTCCTTCAGATAAGGTTATAAGTATGTTGTCCTGACAATGTAGGTAATTTATGATACAGCCAGAGGTGTAATTGTTCTGTGAATAAAGAGAAGCTTTTAGCTTCCAGGGATACAAAGTATTTTTCATGAATATTAAGTAAACTTTAATGATTGAAGAAAAGAGCAAAGTGGAGGACAGTCATTTATATCCTGTCTAAACTGGCCTGCAGCCACATTAATGTTTATAACAGATTTAGAGCATAGCTAAAATAACAGTAAGGATTTCCTCCTCTTTTTCCATACCCTTTTCACCACTATTTAAACACACATGTAACTAAAAGGGTGAAGGCTATCTGCTTATTTACTGTAATTTACAGGAGACATTAAAGAAAAAAGGAAAGTAACTGTAATCGCTGCTGTTTGAGAAGTAGTGATAGATGGCAATTGAATGGTTTGGGGCTATTAATTGCAATGAGATTGTACCAGTTGACATACCTCTGATGTCAGGTGCTTGAAATATTAGTTATTTCAAAGACAAATTGGATTATAAATTATTAGTAAATTCGTACTGAGGTGATTAAACCCACTTAAAAACTGTCAAACGTGGGTACTATTTCAAGTTGTAACTTCTTCATTTGTGTACTGCAAAGGGAGTTAAGAGGTAAATTTAGGGGTTATTTGGGAATATGCGGAGTAACTAGTTCATTTTGAGACTGAGCATTTCCTGTGCTTTCTACTCCCTTAATGATTTTTTGTTCAGCCTTCAAGTTTTCGTAGACCACCACTGGCCTTTTCATCTGACTGGAAGGTGCTCTGGAGAGGAAGGAAGCCACTTCTCTAAGGCGGACTTACTGACTTGCTTAACCACATGGGGGAGATAAAAAACAGCAGATCCATGCAGCCTTCACGCAGGTCACAAATCCAGTTTTGGCATTCTCGAATTTCCACCCCGGGATCTGCCATTGCCAGACAGTACTGCTGTCACTAAAGCAATATTTTTTTTCCAGTACAATGAATAAAATATATTTAACTGCATGGGTCTTCTTGGTAGTACCACACCATGTCATTCTTCTTATCATTAATCAAATGTTGCTTATTGAAGCAGATACAGGATTGCTTAATGGTTTGGTATTGGATTTATTGAACTTTAAGGAATGACAAATGGAAACAGCAGAAGCTGAGGAATAGTTCAGTCATTTAAAACTTGTTTGTGTAGCTACTGAATTTCACCATGTGTTTACACTCTCAAATGCACATACAAACACTTAAAGGATTCCAATCCCCTGCACAATATAATAAAACAAAGCTGAAAGGCTGAAGTGTGTACATTCAAAGCAGTGAAGGGAAAAAAAGCAAGAGGACATCTTTTTCCGTTTATCTTCTCCCATCAATGCTGTTTCATTCCAAGCTTGAGGCTTTTTCATTGATATGTTGTATGTGGCATGTGGATTTTTGTAGGAGGATGTTAGCAGAGCAACGGGCATTTTGGATGACTATTTTTTACTCTTCGTTTTTTTACATAAAAGGTTTGGTTTGGTCCTTACAAAACTTGGCATTCTAGATATTCTGTTATATGCGCTATTAAAAGTCCAATCCTCCATGGGAAATATTACCCAAAAATGTTCCGTTGGTAACTAAAATAATAAATAGCTGTAGTTTATACAAAATAAAACCTCTGTCATGGGCATCACAGTTCCTCTTACATGCCCTGGGCTGGAGCTAGGATTCAGGAGCAGGAGGGCTCCTGTTTTCATTCTGCTTTGATTTTTGTCCTGTGATATTTCCATTTTTATTCGGTTTTAGCCATTTCATGTAGTTGAGGAACAATTCTCTCTTCCTCACTCCTGCTGAGTATCTGATGTTTAGACTCTGCTCAATTGCTGCAGCAGTTTGCTCCTTTTTTTTTTCATTTTGCTTCTCTGTCAGTGCTCAAAAAACGTTCCTCTTTTAGTGTTGTGACTTGTGGCTTACAGTGGCTTCTTCTCTTCCTCCTTGGGGCCCAGCATGAGTCTTTCCTCTGCTGTTTGTAAAAGGCAAGGTCACCTGGCTGCTGCTGGGAATATCCCAAGCATGCACAGGACATGTTGGCTCCTTGTCCAGAGACCACGGGCATCAAACCGCTTCACAGAGCTGTCTGTGGGTGATGCCCTATTTAGCAAACTTCTACAGATGCTGATTGCGTGGAAGCTCCAAGATCCCCCTTCCATGTAAGTTCCTTCCTCAGGCTGCCCACTGCAAATGCATATAGGGCAAGTTATTAAAAGACAAAGATTGTTTATCAATAAGTCTTTGATGTTTAAAGAGATGTGACAATCATTAACACTCAGCTATAAAGTGTGTAGTATAAATGACATTTCAGTTAGGGAAGAGCATGTTGGAGCATTATGGTTGATTCAAGTGAGTATTAACACTACATATGATTTGAATGTCTTTTCTTGTGGGTGAGGGAAGAGCTTTCGGCTTTTTAATGTCTTGTCTTTTAAATTAAAGCAAAAATTAATTGCCAAAGCCATAACAAGAGCTGTAAGAGAGGCTTGCTGATACCCTGCTCCATCTCACATGGCCACCGTTTACCGTGGGTGTACCAGGCTGTCTCACTGCAGGTGAGGAGCTCTGAATCAGCACTCTGTGCTTGCTTGAGACTCAGTAATGTAAGGTGTGGCTGTAAATACAGCCCAGCACGGAAGGGCAAAGCTGGCTGAAAATTTTGGTCTTAACATAAACCTCCTTTCCCTGTAGCACATCATTTGTCCCTTAGGAAGCAGTTGTAGGCTAAACTGAGAATGAAAAGTCATCTTCCAAAATAAATACATAGAGGGCAAAGTGAAGAAAAATGTATGTTAGTCTTACCATGAGAGGAAAGAAATCACAGCAATGCTTTTGTTTTCTAAAAATGGATTTGAAGGGTGCCTCCTCCACATTAGGCAGTTCCCTGAATGATCATTTTTAGGGTTTTTTTGCATATCTGGGATTAAGAACAATATTGTTCCTCATATATAACTGTTTGTTCCAGTAGACAAGGTTAGCTACCTCTTCAGAAAGCTTTGATGTAGAATAAGGAAGATGGCACAGGTTATATATAGTTCTTTATGTGAATACTGACAAATGATTGCTGACCTTGTGAAAATGCATGTAAAAGAGAAATTTCTTGTATTTATTGTCTTCTGTGCAATGACTGTCACACAGGTAACATCCACACAGGCAGATATTCCTATTGATGCCTAGGCTGTTGCATCACCTTTTAGGTGGCAAATGCTTTGAAGACTGGGGAGAACTGTGTGTTCCTTCACCAGCCTCTTGTTCCTTGCTGTTACCTGGCATCCATCCAAACCATTGCCAACATTGGGCTACAGCTGATGAACTTTTTAATAGATGTGCAAGCCACCTGGAGTTATTACACCACAGGTATTGATGTTGCATTACCTGCTGCTACCACCTCTTATATGCCCAGTGTCCCTTAGAGAAGTAGGGTCAGTTTCTCCTCAAAAATATTTGAATCTTTTGCAGTTGGTTATTGTTTGTGTGTGCATTTGGTTTTGCAGTACTGCAAGAACTTTTGTGTTTCACTTCACAGATTGCTAGGTCTACATCTACTGTGTTTAGATCTCAGTTTCGCTCTACAGGTAGTAACAGTGGTGTTCTGCTACATACAGAAGTATGTATTCACTTCATGCCCAGAAGTGAACAGCAGTTTTCAGTGAAGCCTTCTGGTTTACCCCATTCTTTTTATTATTATGAATAAAATTAGAATGCATCATAGCCAAATTAATACATACATGCTGTTGTGAGTCAGCTTGACTTTCGGCAATAGAGTTGTATTGATATCTGAGTAAACACCTGATAATGGAGCTATAATGTGAAGCAAAATATGCTTCAGATTTGACTGGGAACATGTTCAGAGATCTGGTGTGGCATTATAAATTGCCTACAGTGAAACATGTGATTGTTTCTGATTGTAAATTGATGGAGAATTCTTCACAGTAATCATCGTGTTGGCCTCGCAGAACTACTGTGGCAGTGAGTTGTGATTTTTAAGAACCACATTGTTACGTCGAGGGGATCATTACAGCTGAGCAATCCAACCAAAACACCCTGAACAAATGAAACTGCTTGTTTAACAGCATGCTGCCAATCAGTGCTGCATAACTACTTCATGTTTCTGTCTGCAGAGGCATCTCTGAGGACCACAGTAGTAGGAAGAGAAGTAGCATGAGAGAAAGACTCAATCTGATAGTTACTGGACAATGTGGTGATGTAAAACTCAACCTGATGCAGTTGTTCTGTTTTCTGCATGACAACAAATTAAGTGGCCATGTCTGGTTAGGTAAAGTGAGAAACCAGTAAAGTTTCTTTTAATGGGGTTGTACCCGTACTAACTGGGACAGTATTCAATAATTATCTATACTTCTAAAAAAATTCTCCAGCATAGCAATTTCTTGTCTTAAAAAGACATGCCAGTGTATAAAAATATTTTTCTTCTTTCTTTGATAGTGTATGTTTGCTGCTAAAACAAAGTTCACTCAAAGAACAATTGATTTATAAGAACTTGACTTACTCTTCTCTATCTTTAATATGAGATTATTTTGTATTAGTTGATGTTACATTGATGCTAGCGAAAGTATTAGCGTGAAAATTAGAATTAAAAGAAAAGAGGTACCACCTGTAAGTTTGGTGCTACACATTACTCATATTGGTAAAGAAATTCAGTTACTACAAAATTATTTAATAAAGTATAAGTTTCTAGTTGCCCTGATTAATATTCACTTTCTACATTTTTTAGGTGACTTCTGACTTTCTTTTTAATTAAGCAATAAAAAAAGGCTGGGCAGGATATTTTCTTTTCCAAATACATAGGTGAACAACAGAAACAATTAATATACCTGTTGCAGTGGATTATTTTCCTTTATTCCACTGAAAGTATATTGCTGAAGCTTGCCCTTTGTGCCTGGGTCTCCCTTGGTCCGTCGTTGTTTAAACTTTTCATAAGTGCCCACAGGTCTGGAATCACTCACTGATTAAACTTTTGGGGGAAACCATGATGTTTTCAAGCTTCTGTCATAGCTGAGGGTAGCCCAGTTGGCATCTTCGTGCTGGGTTGTAAGATAATAAATTGAACATACAAAAGAAGGAAAATGGAGGACATCTTAAAAATCTTTCTTAGGCAAATATTTGGACATTATCACATTTCTGTCATTTTCTCCTGCAAACCATTTTGATGGAGCTGAGGGGGGGAAAGTAGCCAGTGTCTACAGTATGAATAGCACAAATCTGTATTTGTATCTTGTTTTGCAGGCAGAGCTTCCCTGAATGAAACAAGGGGTCTGATAGAAAGACAGAACATGGCAGAAAATCCTGTGTAGAATGCAGTACAATTTTGGGGAAATAGTCTGGTATATTTAATTCTTGCTGTAATTAAATGGTCTTTCAGAGCAATGATTAATGTGGAATCCAGAGGTTCACTGTGGGAACTGTTTCTTTCACATTTATACAGGCAAGATTGATTGGAACTAAACTGTATTTATATGACAGAAGGTCTAAAAATACAAAATGTACTGTAAACCCTGCGTAATTCAGCGTACCAATGTCAAGTCATCTTTTGTGGCTTTGGTTTTGCATTCTTAACATTGCTTTAACATGTTAGCAATTCTGTATTTTATTCTATAGGGGGGAAAAAGAAAAGAGGCACTTTCTGGTCTTGTGAATTATATACTGCTATAATCAGAAATCTCTCCTAAATCTGATTTCCGTAACACATCAGAACAGCGGTCTCTCTGATCTCTTGGGGCTTCCAATTATGATTTTTTCTGAGTTTACTGAGCTAGTATTTGAGGCAATACAGAATTCAGAAATGCATCCCATCAGCAGTTTGCCGAATTCGAGTTTCTCCCTGCAGAATATTAAGGAGGAATGAATGAGGTTTAGTAAAATACATTGAGGCATTCTGCAGCTATACATTGCTGCTGCAAAAATATTACAAGTGTTTTGTAGAAAATAAAAGGCTATCATCCTATTAAAATGAAATAAAATCTGCCCTAAAATTAATAAACAAAATCTAATTATGAATGCCAATATCAGAAATTACGGGAAGGAAGTAGTAGGATGCAGTTTTTCAGTGCATCCTTTTTAGTGATTTTGCCATACAGAAAGTACAAAGAGAGAGGCAGCATCAGAAGATGCAAGGCAGAGTCTCCCCTGGCTCTCCTTTATTCTCCAGCACCTCTCCAAGGCTCTTACATATTCTGCTGAGACAGACTGGAGTGTGCCTGCTTCATGGAGGAAGCTCATTTTGGAAATGAGACATTAAAAGGAAGTGGTTCACAGCTGCCGCTTTTGGAGCGGAGGAAGCCCTGTTAATAGGAGAAATGATGAAAGGAAGGGAAGACTTAAGGGCACAAGAGTAAAGGATGAATTAATGGATAGAACGAAGCAGGGCGGGAAAGGAAAAATAGTTGTTGCTGCATTCCCTCAATTTTTCAAGATTTTCAGCTCCCTGGTATTATTTATGTGGGTTTGACCAACATTATGTAGAAAGAAAAAATGGAGTTGCAAGTCTTTGCCAATTATTGTCTGCCTAAGAAATAACCCACTTTTTAATTATGTTTCTGTTTCTTCTAGGCTGCTGTCCTGAATATGTCAGCTTTTACCACTCCTTTGTAAATTATATGCCCTGATGTCAGGCAAAAAAAATGTAACCTGTTTTAGAGTTGGATTTGACATAGATACAAAATCACATCAGTGCTACAGAGACAATTTTCAGCCTGTGGTAGTTATACCTATTCTGCCCATCCTACCATTGTACAAGACATGTTAAATCAGAGTAGGTTCTTTAGAATCAGTTTTGTGTCTCTGCTTGAAAGATGTCTGTTGATTTGGTATATAAGTGAAACAAAAAAGAAAGACTCCACCAGGATTTCTGTGTGCTTTTCCCCCTGTGTAATTAAGGTCTTGTGTTGATTTCACAGTTCTGCATATTGGTGTTGGTCAATGGCAGTAACTCTCTCAGAAACCAAGGGAAATTGAATTTTTTTTTTAATAAATTAAATTGTTTGGCTGAAGTGTCCAATTAGCACCAGTCCAATTACAAGATACCCTGGTGCAGGAAAGCAGGAAGCAATACATCTTGCTTCCTAAGAAGAAACTTCATTTTATTTTTAATCAGTGCTATTAAGGAAGACTTCCTTGAGAGCAGGCTTCACTGAGGGTTTGTTCATTATCAGCTCAAGGTGAAGCCAAGGGGAACCTTTCTTATTTCGTACCAGAATTGATTTTTAAAAAAGAATAAATAACCAGTGCATGCACAGGGGGTTGGTGCATGTATTAAAAAGTGGAGTTGCCACTGGTAACACAGCTGATTTCCTTTGTTGGGAAAGTCGTCTTTCATTACTTACCTGAAATGAAAGGTTAATGGCCTGTAGCAATCTGAAGAAACCCCTACAAAAATGCACAGCAAGGATCTAATGTTGTTACACAGTAGTGCTTTCCACGTACTTTTCCTCAGGTAAGACAGACACAGGAGAGAGTGCTTGCTGTTCTAATAAATATACTCCATGAAAATAGGTACCCGGTATACTGGAAAATGAAAAGGTCCCTGCTACTGTCAAACAGACAGCTGTCACCAAGGGCACAAATTTTGCTTTCTTTACTGAGGTTTGCAAAATGTGCTGGTTATACGTTGTATAGAACTGCTGAACTTTTCCTTAAAAAGCTTCTTTGGTGTAGTAGAAGTAACTTATTTTGTAGTGTGCCTGTTGCTTTAATTGCTTTCTCGATATCTTAAGACTGTTACTTTGGCACACTTCTTTTTTCTTGCAGTTTGAACACAATTAAAATTGAGATCTTGTTTAGTGTGTTTGATACTGAGGTATTATGAAGAATTTTGTTGGCTCTTGAGCACAAACTCAAGCACTTCAGGGAGATCAATTAGGCGCCTCACTGAGATGCGCCTGTGATGTCGGATTAAGCCAAGTCACTCAGCGGTTCAGGGGAGAAAATGCAGTGTATGTGTTTCAAACCAAAGAAGAATTTAATGGGTATAGACTGCAACCATCGCTCTGTCATTGAAGAAAAACCGTAAGTTGGCACTGCCTCTGGAAATGACAGTTCTGCCTGGTCCCTTAGGTATGTGTAAGTAATTGGTGTGGTACTGGGGAAAGGGAATCAGACTGGCTAGGAAGCAATTTTTTCCAGACAGGTACCAGAGTGGTGGTGGGTAGCTTGGCCACTTTCCAAGTCACTTCACCAAAAAGCTGTACAGATTTTGGTGTTAGCAGGAGCAGAGAGGGGAAGAGAAAACTCAGGAAGAGGCTTGACTGCTTTTTCTGAGTGACAGGCATAGCCAGTAACAGGATAAAATGGAAGCTGCTGATTTTTAAAAAGCTGTGGAATATCATCCCTCGTCTTCTACAAGATGCAATTGGAGCTTAGTCAAAGGTATCCAAAGAGCAGTAGTGCTGGTACAAGCAGTTCCAGCATGGGGTTGGTTTCCCAATGAAGGCATCTAGGCCGCCCCCAGACCAGAGGGTCAGTCTCTTACAGGGGCTCATGGCAGAGGGGGAGCCCATGGTGGGCTGCACTGCTACAGAGAGAAACCTCAACCAAACCAGGTAGGTCGGGATATCCTCAGGGCCATGACTTCTCTGGATATGAAGATAACAACAGGCAAGTGGTCCCCAGTGCTTCTGAATAAGAATTCTGCCAGGCCTAGCTTGAAATAAGTGAAGCCACATATTAAATCATTAGAACTTTTTTTGCAGCACTCATATTTTCTTCCCATGCTGACCAGTCTCAGCTGGGCCATAGCTTGAGAGGAATTGATGTTGCATATTATTATATATCAGCAGTTTAGATTTATTTAGTGCCAGGTGCTGCCAAAATATCTTTTTTGTCAATTATATTAGCATAGGCATTGGAATGCTGTGTGAAATTACTTTATAATCTGCCCCTACAAGCCAATAGCTGCGTGTTACATAGATCACAGTCTTTTTCACACTCTCACAATTTTTGCTTTAGTATAACTTTTCCGTATTGAGTAAAAATTTCTACAAGGCACAGATCTTTATATTGATTTCCTGGAGTAATATTTGATGAACCTACAAATTTTGACCATATCACTTAATAGGCATACGTGCTTTCCTGACATAATTGGAAATTTTTGAACCCAGTTGTCTACCTCCGTTTTGACACTTACCTTCCTCTCCAGTCTTATTCCTTCTCCAGCATCATCATTTCACTTACTATAAATTATTCCTTACTTCCTGTTTGGTAGTTTTTGCTTAATTAATTACAGAACTCACTCTACAGATGTTTAAACTTTTTTGCTGTACAGAGAGATGGGACTGGAAAGAGCTTTGAGAGCATAGACCAAGGAGAGCAGCCGAGCTAAGTCTGATAAAACAGAACCTTTTGGTGAAAGTTGCTGCTACCTCAGCTGAGGTGCAGCAGCCAGCTACGGGGACATCCCCATCCTGCTGCAGTGCAAATAAAAACTACTGGTACTTAAGTAAGCTTACTTCATTTTGCATCATGGTAGACATAGGAGCACAGCTGCAGTCAGCTGCTCTACGTCAGCTGAAAGGTTAGAACTTTTACGCCACTCTGATATGTACTTACAGTTGTCAGGCCACGTGTCGTGCTGGAAATGCTTCTTGGAATTGGCCGTGTGAAAAAGCAGCTTGCAAATTAGCTTTGGGAAAATCCTCAGTGACAAAGGTTGTGTGGTGAAACTGATTGCCGTAAGGCAGGGAAAAAAATACACTTCTTAGGCAGGGAATAGTGAGGAAAACTGCAGGCTTGCTCAGCGGCACTGCAGCTCACAAATACATCTCTACCAAAGCAGTGAAATACCAGTTCTGTGTGATGGTTGCATTGTACTGAATTGCCCTTCAGCTGTGTGTAATGTATGTATTAGTTTTGGGTTTAGCTGCCATTCTTAAAAGGAATGGCATAAAAGGGAAGAACAAATCACTTTATTTTCCATATGTAAGTCTTTTGCTTCTGCGTAATCCTTCTCTACTTCAGTGAATGATTTGACAATCTCATTGCTCCTACCTGGGAGTTAGCCTTCTTTTGACTTGTCGGTTTGCAGCAGCCTTTCTCTAATGATGTATGCAAATAAATCTGGGTGCTTCAGATAATCCTCCTTATCTGCATAAAGATGTTTGCTTTCTACATTTTCCCGTATTTATTTTACGTGCTATTCATTTTGCTCAACTGGGGTGGAATGCAGGGAAGGGAGGGAAAACAGTAGTATAAACTAAGTTAAACAAGAGTTGACAGCAGGTTACATATTAATAGAGAATAATAAATTTCAAGCACAAGATTCCAAAGAGAAACCTCTATGAGGTTTTGCAAAGCTTTTTGAAATCATTGCTGGTTGAACTGTTGCTTCTCATTCTGAACTTGCAGGTTGTATATTCTGCCCTTGGTTTTTATTCTAGTAATTAAAAGTAGTCTCTACTGTGAATAGATTAAATATAGTAAATATTATAAATGTAAATTTCCTACTTGTTCTGGAGGGTTTTGTGGCACTTTTATGTGTGTGCTTCAGGCTGTTGTTTGGTGAAGATGTTTTCAGCGTCAGAATAAGCAGCTCCTCCCTTTTTTTTGTGGTACTGTCTCAATTCATAAAGCCAAAACAGAGATCTAAATCAACAAAGTCAATCCAGCTGAAAAATACCATGTTTTATCCTTGTGGAAGAGAAGAGGTGTCTTTCACCTTCTCGCCTCATGGCAATGAAAGTATACATTGTAACCATCAAAGAAGAAGGGTGGTTAGAGAAAGAACTGCTGAATTTGGTACAAGCAACGCCATTAAATAGGTGTGGGCTCAAACATCACCATGCCCAAAAGATACAGTCCTTCTTGGGAGCTGAAAAAGTTGAATAACTATATAAATACATATATTTATATATGTAAACATAAATAATGTCCACATTAATCATTGAGCAGACCTCTACAAATATATCAGGAAAGCAAAATACTTTGTGTCAAGAACCTGATGTCTGCATTGTATATGCTTTGTGTTTTGTTTTTTACTGTGGACTACCTCTTGTCTAGTCGTGATGGCTTAATGCTCAGTTACTGCTGGAGCACAGTTGGCATGGTTCTGGAGATCTCCCAGGCAGCTTAGAGCAGGATCGAGCCCATGTGCCCCAAGATGCTGGGCCACAATGTGAAACAAAGTACAGGGAGTCAAGAAATTCACTCTGCAAGTGCATTCCATGTACAAAGTAAAACCTGGGTGTAGGTGCTTGACTTACTCGCCCTTAGGGACAAAAGCGTGTGGTCAAACAACGGCTTAGCGATGGCCTTTCTAGTCCTATCGTCGTGTTACAACTTCCAGGCAAGCTTCCTTCTTTATTCCCTCTATTAAGTTCAAGAGAAACCTTAAATTAGAATAGGAGGATGGCTTAATAATTAGCAGGCTCTAGCTGTATACACAACTGAGTTGTGCTTCTGCCTGTGTGAGAGTTCAGCAGTTCCTACCTGTGACACCAGTGAAATGTCTAATTGGTGTATTGATACCAAGACGTATGTGGTGGTGTAAAGGATAGGGACTTGCATTACAGTTTTGGCAAACCTGAGCTGAAGGAAAAAGCAGCACAGATGGGTGAAAATAGTAATAAAATATTCCATTTCATGTCTGCAGAAATCATTAGACAGCAGTTAAAGGGTTGTTATTGCTGCATCAGATTCACTTGGGGAGTTACGTTTCTGTAATGTCCACTAAAACAATGATCCTTCTGTTTTTAAGTGGAGCCCGTGCCAAGTGCAGATGTGTTTCTCTCCAGCCATGAAATGGATTTGTCAACAGTAAAGACGTAGATTCTCTCAGTGGCTTCTGTTTCCCTTCTGCCAGCTCAGCACAGAAAGCAAACAGCAGCATGGCTGTTGTTTGCTGTCCATCATTGCCAAAATTCAGCCTTATCAGTTTTATGCAGCTATCGCAAATGTAGCATGTTGGTTTCATGCTGGCAGTAAACAAAGATGACAAGTTTATATGGTAAATCAGAAGATCAAAATATGACCTATGACACATTGCAACACACAAGCAGCTTAAATGCAACACTTTGTAATAAGTGAACCTTTGAAACTTTTTGCAGAACTTAGGAGGGCGCTGGGCTACAACACTTTGATCAAGACTGGTTTTTAGAGCACAGTACATGTGATTAGTCAGTGTTTCGTCAGGGGTGCTGAACACTTCTTACGTTACTGCAAGAAATGAGGCAAAAGTCTCTCAGCTTATTTTTGGCTGCAGAGTTAAAAAGCATGGCTTTATCGCGGTGTGTGAAGTTCCACAGCACCAATCGGCCCTGTAATCACATTTGCTCTGGAATGCTAGCAGAATCCTTTACAGGCATCACTAGACTATTACAGGGTCGTTTATTGATCTTTATTCTCCATGAAGAACCACAGTTTTATTGATTCATCTACCATTTACAAGTCTCTATCTTGGTCTTAAAATCTATTTTTATTGGTACAATTTGGTAGTTTCTGTTTGGTTTATAGGTGTATTTTCTCTTTCTTCAGTGGCAGAGAGGTAAACAGATGTGAATAGGTAAGCTTATAAGTCTGAATCTTTCCAAGAGAATTCAGTCTCTCCAAGCAAATTTTTTTTCTATACATGGATATTTTTGAGCTTGCTGAGGCAACCAGTTTGTCTTGAGCCTGAAGCAGCCTCTGTGTTTCTAAAAAATCTAAGATAGAACAGCTTTAAAATTCTTTAATGTCTCAAATTTAATTAAAAAATCATAAAACCATATTAAAAATACTATCTCCTAAACAACATTTTATCCCACCTAAAGCAAATGGATTCAGCAAGAACAACATTTAGCTTCCATCATTTCCTCCACTATATCTGTAGAACAAGGATCTTCCTGAAAAGTACATCCTTTATAATAACAAATATACTGATCCATGAATTCAGAGTTTAGTGGGGCCAAACCACCACTGTTAACTTCTTATTTGTCCTATAAAATGTTGTCTCCCCACATGCTTTTCCTGCTGAGCAGTACTGCTGTTATTTTTGCCCACGATGAGCCCAGTGGAAGTTTGGCTGTGCAGCTGCAGCTCCATTTATATATTATATCTGGCAGGTTTCACTGCCAAAGGCTGTGATGAGGCCTTGGTAACTAGAAATAAACTGAGCTAATGCTGCGCCTTGTACCTCCCAGGCCAGAAATGCCATGGTTTGCCCAGTTTGAATGAATGCATTGTGTGTTTCTTGTTTTATGAAGAGAAAGAAAAACAAGAAAACAAGAGCTCCTGGAAGAGGCCCTGAGTTTCAGTCAATGGCTTACTTGGATTGGGTGTGAATTTTTGGTCTGTTTCTAATGGATGCAGATGTGAGTAGGTGGTTTTCTGGAGCAGTCTCAGGAGTTTCAGAGTGGTGTTTGCTGTACTAAAGGCAAACTGTGCCTGAAACTCAATTTTTTAATTCTTGAATATTCAGTCTTAGAAATTCTAAATAAGTGATGTATTGATAGATGAGCATCTGAATTTCAAAATGATTGTACCTGAAAACTATGTAATCTCTTTCACTTACTGTCATTTATCTCAGCAGGTGGCAAACTTAGAACATTTTTAGATGTTTTGAAAAGTATTGTCACTAGTTTATCCTGGATGACTTACACGCACACTTTGAAAAGCATCAGTATCACTGCTGAGAAGTGCACTTTCTTGAAACAAGACTGGTTACGGTTGTTCATTCTTCAGAAATGTGTATGTTAATCCTCTGGGACGAAGTAATTTTCTACTACAGTTATGTTGCCCTTGCAAAAAATGTATGTATTCAGATCATCCTGGGGGTTTATATATATTCAAATCATCCTTTCCTGTCTGCTAATGCATACAAACTTCAAACAAGACTTAACTTTTTTCCCCATAGTTAAAACAACTGTGTTGCTTTTGCAAATCAGTGGCTTTAAATCTTTTTGAAGAGCAGATCCATGAGAGATGCTTCAATGTTTTGTTCAAGTTGCTGCCTTTTGTGAAATATTGAAGCTGATGCTTTACAGGTATGCACTGGCAATCCGTATCTGCAATGTTGCTGTTCTGGGAGTGTCAAATTCTAGCAGAATTCTGTGCATTATTGTCCAGCAACTCTTCTTTAATTTGTTGTGGATAAGAGATTTACATTGTAAGTGAAGAGTTTAGCAATATCTTCCTCTCCACTACCTCCTCCTCAGTGTTCACAAGTGAAAGTTTTATACATTGGTCCACTTGTAAGTCAATAGTTTATAATTTCATTTCCCTAGCAGTGTCTACATTTTGTAGTTAGTCAAAGTGAGAAAAACAGCCAGTTGTACACCCAATTCCCACTGTAAAGACTCTAGACTAAGCTATGGAGGAGCAGATGTGGAGAACCCATCTTTTTGAACTCTGTAGCACTTGCAAGCTGTTCAGGCATGACTCATCTCATACACCCAGCAGCACATTTTGTCAAAACTAGGGGTGCTGGGTGGGTCAGTAAACTCTCAGGACTTGTGAAGCTTCTTCAGGGATGCAGTTGAACTCCCCTCTGTCTCTGTCATTCTCTGTTCAGCCCAGTATGCAGTGTGTGCATTTACCAGCTCTTTAGCTGGAGTTTTATAGGGCTGAGCACACTGGCTGCCATGCCTGTACCAAATATCCAGCTTTCTGAAGCTGCTTGGATTCTAGAAAACTCAGTGTCTTCATCACGGCTGGAGAGATGTGTAAGGAAAAATATAAGCAATGATAGCTGATAACATCCTGCTTTCAGGTAATCTGTGATTCTCTGTACCCCTTTCAATAATGTGTTTTTCAGTTTTTCTGTGCATACGCTTCTAATTTTTCACAGTTCACGAGTGGATATTTACATAATTAAGGGGGAAATTTCCAGTGGGTATCTGCAAAATATTTCAAGTGACATAGAAATGGTGGGGAAAAAAAAACCAACTTATTTCTTTCCTCCTTCACCCCAGAAAATTGCTTCTTAAAGATGAAGTAGTCAATACCATCAGATACGGATACAATAGCACAGTTCCCAGTATTTCCTTCTGGTAATGGTAAAGATACTATATCAGTACATTTTTCTACTCCCATTGTTCTAGTTTCATCTTTCTAAATACCTTCTGCTAGCTTATAGCTGTGAATGCAGTCTAATATGAAGGTCTGTTCTGCATATTCTACATCTGCTTCAACCTTAGTCTGATCCCTTAGTCCTCATTTTCCAACACTCACCTGATCAATTCCCAGCTGTTACTCAGTTTCTAATTTCAGATGTAAAACACAAAAATGGACAAACTATTTCAGTGCTTTACTTACAGATGTGTACAGAAATTGGCTGGTAGGAAAGTACAGTAGTGAATTCCCTTTTCCTCCAGGACAGTTTCAGTCCAAACGGCAGTAAAAACCACTATGAAAAGCATTTACAGGATTTATGAACTGATAGTTGGATCCTGTCATAAAAGAAGGTGGAAAACAAAGCAGGGAATGGGTATCTGTGGGGACTGGTTGCTTGGTAAGTGGTTTTAGAGGTTTTATGGAAAACTTGTCAAACTATAAGGTGACCACAAACTCCACTGGATCATTTCTTAAAAGGTAAAATACTTGATCTTTCTGACTTCAACATTTCTTCTTTTGAAGTGTTAAGATATTACGTGTACTTCTTGGTCAGAAATATCAAATGTTAAGAAGCTGGTCTGTCTGTGTGTATTTCTTGTGTGATTCTTCAGGGACAAGAATGAAATTCACAGCATTTTTGCCAAGATTGGTTTCCACTGAGAATGTGGACCAGAGCTCAGTAAATAACAATCCACATAAACAAATTTTCTCTCTTAGTAAGACCCAGGCTTTAAACATGAAGACAGTAATAGCCATTTTGCTATTAATTTTGTGTATGAAACAAAGGCTCAGCACCAAAAATCGTACAAATTGACCCCCAAAAGGGAGACATGCTTTATGCTTTCTTCCACTGTCATGCTAGTAAATGTTGCTTCTAGATTTGTATATGGTAGAAATCCTCCTATTTCATCTACATACCTCTCTAGAAAAGGTGAAATTCACTGCCAAAAAACTAAAGCAACAGCAGTCATTATAGATGCAGTTCATTTCAGAAAGGTATTTCTTGCTTAAATAGATACCATTGACCATTACATTCAGCTGTCTTGTGAAACTGGATGACAATTATTCTTGATTCAGTCATAAAAAAAGTTCCCAGTTCCTTTTACTTAGCAGAACAGGGTCACTCAGAGAAGAAGGTGTGATCTTGATGGATCTGAAAGAATCATAACTTATGCAAGGACACTTTTTTTTTTAAGCTGTCCTACATAAGACCACAACAACAGATCCTCTTCCACACTAGCATTTCTATTATTTAGAGGCTACAGTGGTAGGTAGACGTATGTCCTAATTTTTGATGGTGCAGACGGAAAGATGTAGTCATTTAGGCCTGCACAATGTTAGGTATATCAGAGCAAAAAGTACAGGCAGAATTACAACTTGCGTCCTAATATGCCCTTTATTTTCTCATAAGAAAATATTTTATAATGCTTCTAAATCCTGCTGCTAATTCTCCTGTAGAGCAGTGGAACATAGTACAGTGTGCATCCAAAAAGCTGGACATCAAGTGTGCTTATTTTAGTCAGTGATGGCTTAAAGGGTCAAATCTTAGTAATAATGTAGAGAAGAGCACCCACTCACCACCACCTCCTCTTTTCCCACATGAAAACCTGTTTTAGATGAGATTCTGTTGTCCTATTTAATACACAGAATGGAGTTCACGGTTTGAATATGTGTGGAATTAAGAGTTTGTTTTCATGGATTGCAAATATTTTTAATAAATATTCCAGGCTTGATATTACTGGAGAGTTGTTTTACCATACAGTTAATGTTGGGGAGTTGCCTAGCAAGGTCAGTGAAATGAAAATATTTGCTCTGGCATGCAAGCAAGTTCTAAAAGAGCTTAGGCAATATTTCTGCTGCAGAAAGTGTCAATTTAGAACTGCCCAAGTTCTGCTCTAACGTGTAAGTTTTATTTTTCTAAAATAAAATCAAGTTGTTTGGTTGTTCTTGATCCTTCTTCCATGTGGAATTCATTTATCAGATATGTTGCATGGTTCTGTATTATGTTGTTCTGTTGTGTTGGTGGGATTTTTTATTTATTTCAAGGCCATTTCATGCTGTCTCAGAAAATACAGCAGAAAAACAACTTAGGGAATTTGAGCTATGTGTTAAAAGTCATCTATTTAATGTAACCTGGTTTAAGTTACTCAGTTAATTAACATATACAAGAAGTAGATTGGTGATTCTACTTTGTGTTGTAGTTTATGTGGGCAGAAAAGAGCCTGTACAGATATTTGCTCTCTCTGCTGCCACGGTCTCGTGACCGTTGAAGGTCAGTAAGGTGAGGGGACCTCCTGGAGTCAGAGCCCCTCCATTTCCTTTACAAAGGTGAAAAGATGACTGTATTTATCACTATGACATTATTCTTAATGTATGTGGCATGAAACACAGGTATTTTACAGGATGAATTTGGTTTAGTTTTGCGTAATAAAATGCTGCTAGGTTTCAGGGCACCAACATTTATCATGCATTTGACACACAATATAGAAGCTACAAGTTAATATATTAAGTTATGCTTTGCTGAAGAGAGAGAGATTGGATATCATTCGTTGCACAGAGGTGGAGTGAGTGGATGTGTTCCCAGTCATGAACCACCTGTGAAAACTAAAGTAGTTTGTCAGGAAGGGAGGACATGGACAAAGTCTGGAAACCTGCCTTGTAAGGAAAGGAAAAGGTGAGATTTCTTTGATGTAACCTACCTCCATAGAGATACTTGTATACTTGTGTTTTTTCTTTAATTTCCACACCTTTAATAAATGTTTGAATTTGTCTGTTTTGAATTTTATGAATGAGTAACTTATGTCCACTTTATTGTAATTTGAATTCATGCTGGATAACAGCAAAGCGTAAAGTGAATCGGTAGACCAGGAGCATAGAACACTTCAGACATCCTTGTCCTCCAACATATTATTCATGACACACAAAGGATAACAACGGGGAATCCATTTGAACTGCTTGAGCCATGCAGTGAATTGGCACTCACTGCAAAAGAACAAGAACTAGCCAAGGCAGCAGTTTCTTCTACCTCCTGTTGGTTACATTCCTGACATGGATCCATGTATCAAAGACTGTGGGAAAAGTAACACTGTAAAACTGTATTCACTTTTTTTGTCTCCCATAGCCTGAGAAACTGCTGTAAGGTTGTATCAATACATTATAACTGAGAGAAATTGATTTCTTTTTTTCAATAACAAATGATGGCAGTAGCTCCACTTGGTTTGTAGTTGTGTTTTTGAACCATCGGTCTCATGCTTAAGAACTTAAGCTTGCACGAAGATCTAGTCATTAGATATCTACCTGCTCACCTGGAATAATACCATATGGAGCAATGCCTGCTCGAAGAGGCAATAGATTTCTAAGGAAAAATGTAGTCATTTCCATATTTACTTTCCACAATAAATCATTCTTTAAGAACTACAATTTGAAGAAATTAGTGAAGTATATCATTGCCTCATACATGCACAGCCTCTGGCATTATTCATCGGCAACCTCATCTTCTACAACTACTAGAAGTTTTCAAAATTTGGGAAGTCTTCAATTGTTCAGTCATAAATCAATTATCAGCCTTTTCTTTTTGGATCAGGAAATTATGTCAACAGAAAAAAGTAAGGACAAAAGTTATAATTGGTAAAGAATATTTTTGACAAAATAGTAACATTTCACCTTCATTTATGCACTGCTTGGTCCTCTGATTCACTTTCTAAAATTTTATCGGTTTACTTTACGTATCCTGACTCAGAGACAGCAGCATGGATCTTATTGGCAGGAACTGAAAGTAGCTTGTGAGTGCTGACGACATTCTTCTCAATGCCAAGTGGGTCCAATGGCTGAAAAATCATTTTTGTTTACATGCAAATGCGCAAATTCTCTACCAGAAAGTTTAACCGGATAGGAGTTTAAAAAATTGGTCTCATTGCATTGCATCACAGCAAACTTGTGAAATTAACTGATCCACTTGGCAAAATGTTTTGAACTACCTATGACAAAATGTGCTGTCACAGAACTGAATGTATTTTTTTCCAAATTACTGATTTAAGCAAGAAATTCACAGTGCAGAAAGCTCTATGCAATGTTTAGCACAGAACATTAAAAAAAGTCAGAATTGGGAGCTGTAGTAATGGGGAAAAATCAGTACCCATTCCATTTCAGCTGTTGCAATTGTATGGATTATGACCTGGAAACTGCTTTCTCTATAGGAATCTATTTACCTAATTATTTTTAAGTAGGTAATATTTTATTTCTGTTTGCATTCTTTGCCTTATTAATTAAGTCCATGCATCTGCCTGTCCTGTGCATTAAATTCTCTGTAAATTCTACTAATTAAGGAACATAAGTCAAGTTTTTTCTGGTAAAGAGCTTAAGATCACTACAAACAGCATGCTGCATTTAGGAGTTTTATTAAGGAGCCTTAAGGACTCGTTTGCCAGGTTCTAGATGAACTTTGAAGGTGCCATTCATATACAGAAGCAAGTTCTGATAGATCTGGTTTTCATTAGTAATCTTCTCCATAAAATCAATGAAAGGAAAACAAAAACACACCTAAAGCTAAAACAGGAGGAAAACTTTTAAACTGTTGGAAGCCCGGGGTGACTGTAGTTGTGTACTTGGTCTAGCCTAGAACCATCGCCCAGAAACTCCCAAAATTAGCTACCCTCTGGCTGCCTTTTTCACAGTTGTCTGTTGTTGACAACAGGGAGAGACACCATGTGTCAGCTCTTGACTGATGCTGACAGTCCATACATCTCTTCATTTAATGTCTTTTAGGACTGTGCTTACACTGGCAGTGCCCCCAGTTTACCTTTCGCATTGAACTAAGAGCAGTTGTTCTGGTGTAAGTGGACTGAAAGGGAGTGGGCAGCCATAGGAAAACTTGCTTTGGCCATCTCTTGTATATATACATTAATGGGAGGGTTTTAATACTTTCCATAGCTTGCCCCACTATTTGAGTGTGCTTGGGATGCATTTTTCTGGAGAAGGAAAGGAGTCATGGCCCTGAGTCTTGGTTCTTGCAAGTGGGAAGGAAATGTGTCAGTGTTCGCTCTGCCTGAGGTACCATTTCAGTGTCCTGGCTGTGTTGCACTGTGTATGTGACTCACAGCAAGCCTTATGCATGTCAGTGCCCCCGCAGCACCACCTGATAACCCTTACTCTGGGCAGCTCCCTCCCAGCAGGTGCCCAGGCCCCAGGGCTGCTCCTCTCTGGCAGCAGGGAGGGGTTGTGCCCTGGCACCCAACACTCAGAACCAGCCGCTAACACCAACAATGCCAGAAATCTCTCTAAAAGGAAAGGATGGGGGGTGGGGGGAGAGTTCCTAAGCTGATGTTTAGACAAGTGTGATTTGTCAGATGGGCTGCACCTCAGAAGGTCTTGCTGCCTTCCGTATCTTGGGACGCTTGAGAATTAAGGTACTTGCTTTGATGTTGAAATAGTAACTAAAGCCTCTTTGACACACATTTCTGGTAATGCTGATGCCACCACTTGCTGTTGTCCTGTTGGTCTTTTTTGTTGTTACTGTTACACAGGCTGTTGGTTTTTAATCTCTTCAACAGCTGACATAGTAGTTTACCATTTAATCATTCTGCCACTGTCCTTGCAGACCTCAGTGTTTCCATAAGGCAGCAACTGTCAAATATTAGCCAGGATTTAGTTATTTGCTTTAGTTCTTTACTTAAGGACTGACTTACAGCTAAGACATGCTTTTTACCTTTTCCGAAAGATACACTCCCTCTCAAGGAAGAATGGATTAAAATGTGTTCTTTTTACATTAAACTGTTTGCTCCTTCCTTTTCTATGAGTGCTGACCTGGCGATGTAGGTTGGTCCTTTATAGAAATGAGGAAAAGGGATAGTGTTGAATGTGTGTCCTCTTTTTACTAAAACTTAAGCAGGGACAAGTGTCTTCCTCTAAGTGACTGTTCTGGGCACTTAATGAGAGTGCTTAGTCTTTTGTTATAGAAGGCTGGTAACATTTTATTTCAAAAATGCTTGTGCAAATACAGAATTTAAAAGAAGTGAAGGCTCTGTAGCTTGAATAGTTACAGCTTGATCTCAGGAATTATTGGCAATGTTATGGCTGCTTTAAAACAGAAGGTAACGTTGGCATATTACGCTTGTCCCTTCAGACTTACGAGTGTATCCGTTAATGTTAAACATATGTCCATTGACTGTAGCTGTACTATGGTTTCTAAGACAGAAAAGATGCTCAGAATTTCCTATTCTTATAAAAGAAAAGGAGAATTTTCATTTTTATGGGATAGAAATCTGGAAACACTTTTTTGTATGCTGCATGAAAAAGCACTAACTTTCTGTCATTCTTTTTAAAAAAACTAAACTTGGACTAGGTGGTTTTTCTCCTTGACAGGAAAAGCTTGTCAGCTAGACTTTTGTCACCATTTGCTTTGTGCTATGACTTTATTATACTTTGGGGAGAATATTTTGAACCAGACAGTATGTTGTGGCAACAGTACAGTCACATCCTCTCAAGGAACTCTTGGTGACTTGCTTGGCAAGGCAGCATTCCATAAATGATTGCCTCAGCAGGATTCAAACTAAAATTTTAAAATGTTATCTATTGCAATTCAGTTTAGGTCCAGGAGGATGTTTTCCCTTTGTTACAACTTTATTACTATATCAGTTTAATTTTTTATTATTCAGGACTCGGTTTATCAGCTCATATTTCTTAAGCTTGTAGGACTGAACATTGTAAAATCAATATTTCCGCTAATTAAGGTGGGGTTTGGGAGTGGATAATCAAACAGTGTAGTGAATCATTAAAAACTTACATGCTAATATTGACTAGCATTATTGGCAAAAGAAGACCAATTCTCTATGCCAGGCACTTCTTTCTTTCTTATATTTTTAAAGCAGAAGCAAAACACGTTCAGTAAAAATTGATGTTCTCAGCATTTAATAGTGTAGAGATGGTCCTTTCTGGATATAAAAGCAATGTGTTAAAATTCTGGGCACTCATACATAGCATTTTCTTTCCCATCATTTAACTTAGCAGTAACTGGTGTCTGCCTTCAAGGAGTCTTACTGTGTTTGGAAATAGGTGGAAAGCTATGTTCATGCCTCTTAGGAACATAATGGATCATTTCTAATTATTGCCAATTTTTGCCAGTACCTTTTTACCCTCCCAATGATGTTTTTTTCTTGTCTGACATTGGCTAATGTTGGGTTTTGTTTTGGTTTATTTGTTTACATTAGCCATGGCTGTACTCATGTTTGCTTGTGGTCATCTCAGAGGGTGCTACTGAACAGACCGGTAAGTGATGACTTGCCGCCACATTAGGAAACAGCTTCCGTTCCCCCAGTTCCCTTACCATGGAACTACTGACTGCCAGTGGGACACTGGATGCTGTTGAACGCCATTGTTTTATTCTGTGGCATTTGACTGACTTTCACCTTAAAAGCACGTACTCAAAAGCCTCAGGTCTGCTGTCCGATTCAGAGTGACCTGACTATGCATCCCTCCTGGATCAGATTCTTGCATGAACAAACTCCTCAAGATCCTTTCTCTAAGAGTGAGGTCTCTTTGGCAGGGTTACTTCACGGCTGTGTCATATGCAGGGGCTGTACCTTTTTTTTTTAAGGAAAGTACAGTAAGAAAAAGACTGAAAATACATTCTGAAAATACATTCATATACTCTTCGGGTATAAAAACATAAAGTAGAAAACTCAATCTGACGTGAGCCAAGCCTCACATTGCATCTTCTCACACTGTTTTTCTCTGGGCTTTTTCAACTAGATCACAAGTTAAGGAGTTATTCTGTGGTTCTTCACAGCCTTCCTAATGAAAGGAAACTTGGAATCACTGTGGAATTAAGGCATGAGAGTTTAGCTGGCTGGAGGTAAGGAGGGTCCCAAGGAGAAATTATGTCAAATACTATATGAGCCACAGAAAATGATAAATGTGTTATCACTGTATTTCCTGAGAAAGTTTCTCCCTAAAATACTTAATACATTTTTATTGCCTAATTAGAAGTTCAAAGGAAAAGCTTTTTTGATGAAAGCACAGCATTTATCATTCTAAGATTAACTTCTTCAGTTTGCATGGGAAGCTTTGTAACACTTGCATATTGACTCAAGCAGGCTGTAGTAATTAGGGCAAGTTTTAGTCCGTCTCTTACAATATCCTTTGCAATTCAACATTTCCCTCTGTGACTGAAAGAAATTGAATTTATGTCCCTTAACATCTACTGGGACAAAGTAACACAGTGAGATACAAGCTCCTGTGACGGGTGCTTCCAGTTTATACGTGTTAGAGGGTTTGTATCTAAACTAGAGAGAGATGGGCAGGTGTTTGTCACCCCCTGGGACAAGCCACAGTGTGACTTTGCAGGGAAGAAGTGACCTCAGTTTGCAGCCGTCATAGCTTTTGCCGTGCGTTCATTAAAAGGCAGTTCAAACTGGGACTGGAAGTGAGGGCCAGTAAAGAACGGTGGGTGGTGAGGTCTGTGGCCAATGCAAGGGCGAGGAACACCAGGGAGTTGGCAGCGACTCTGAATATCCCTTCCCTTATTTCATGGCAGCTTGCTGGTCTGTCCTCTCTGAACTTTAAAATGACAGCTTGTGGATGTGTGAATTTAGGAAATCGCCTTTTCTGTGTTGCTGGGCCCCGTGGCTTGATGATTGTGGTTACCTCATCATTAAAAGATCTTGTGTAAGCTTACCCTGTAGTTGAAACATTTACAATTCCCTCTCCTGAATTGATTCTCTGGTGACTAAACAGAAAGACTTGTTCTCAAGCTGTAGCCTTTCTTCCAGGGAAGCCATTAATTGGGTGTTCTTCTGTAGGTGGTTGCCAGGTGTCCGTAGGAACTTGTGAGAACATAACATCTTTATTCTGCTGTAAAAGTGAGGTGGCAGCTTCAGAAGTTACTACCAGCACAACTGCAGACAATGTAACTGTAAAATCCTACCAGGTTCAGAAAAATGGTTTAAATGTCATCTAGGAGAATTTCTTTATAACTAATTGTGCAAGACTGAGTTTATGGAGGAAAGAACGCTCAAAAATCAAGATTAAAAATTTTAACTTACTGGTTCAATTTGATATGCATGCTTGCAGCTGAAAGAAACTCCTAACTGGCTAGCTCTACTTTGTATTTTTTCCTTGCTGGTGTATTTTAATGTAATTATTGATTGGATTGTGAGTTTGAAACAAAGTGAGAAATATTAGTCTATAAATGCTGATTTGTACAGAAAAACCTATGCACCAGTTTGTAAGACGTTTTAATTTTTTTTTAAGAAACACAATTCTTGCTGAGTTGACAGCTTTTTTCTTTTACTTGTGAGCAGTAGATATTGTACCTCACATAGATTTGCTGTAGGCAGTGTTGGAGTGCCTGGAAAAATCTGTCAAACTGCTTTCAGAAATGGCAAGACGTTGTCAATTAACCCTGCAATTGTACAGCAAATTAGCAAATGTAGTATCTTGAGGATAATACTTTTTCTGTCAGTCTGCTTTTTTTAGTGAGTGCATAGAGAGCCCCAGTGATTTAGCCCAATATTTAGGACTGAGAAGTACTGTCACATAATTAACTCTTTAATTTACCCAGGGGTTTTAATTAGCCTTATTAATTTTATTTATTATTATTTATCTGCCCAAGTGACTGGTGTAAAGGACATCAGGTCAGGCAGGCAGAAAAGTCTGGAGAAGTTGGCCATCTGTTTCTCCTTCTGGACAGATGTTGTAATTGGGATGCCTCCAGCCTGAGGGAATGGTAAGCCTGAGCTCCCTGCCTGGTCCAGATGCTCCATGGCTGTATGTGTGTGCACGTTTTAGAAAGTTGCTCTTTCACAAATAGTTACCAGTCCTACAAGCAGTGCAACACTTCAGAGACTATGTTAGTGAGAAGTCTAGCACAGATCTTCCTTATGTCTGTGCAAGTAAGAGCAGGCTTGGTTGAGTGTTTTTCTGACTCTAATTTTGGTCTGGAAGAACAATGAAAGCCTCTGGCACAACCACAGTTGTCACCATTTCTTTAGCATCTGAGAAAATCTCCATTGACTGGTGCTGGGTTAAACAGTGGCCTCTGCTCTGGTCAATCAGCACCAAGCCCATTTTAAAGTTTTCAAAATTTGTACTTGTTTATAACGTGGACTTTTGAAACAATAGTCATCTTCAAAAAATCTCTTGTCTTTGGGATTAGCCATATTTGCCATTCTCTAAAACAAACAGATACTAGACACAGCATGATTTGTTTAGATGTGGCTGAGCACAGCATCAGGAGCCACTGAATGGGTTGAGAAAATACCACCTGGCATGATCAGAGTACGAATCCTTTTGCGTATGTGCTCCAGCTCTGATTCTGTTGAAGCACTGGCTGCATGAGAAGAGCCAATATTTATGAGTATGCCAAAGGACAAAAAGTTCAAGCACTTGGATGGGTTTGGAAGGAAATCACATTCTGTGGATTCAGCTACGAGGGAATCTTTCCACAAAAAGTGTCTGTCTTGGGTCAGTCTGCTTTCATCATCAAGCATTCTCATGATAGCAGAGGGTAACTGATGAACACGAGAAAATGACCAAATTGTTTTTCTCTCTGACGTGTAAGTGGTGTCCCCTGCAAGTCACAGTTCAATGCAGGCAACAGAGGCCTGTAACAATGTTAAGTTGCAGGTAGGTTTCCCAGAAGGCAAAACTATGGGATGGCCCAGTATCTCTTCTTGCTGGTGCTGTGTCAGTCCCCACCACCAAGCCTCACAGGATACAAGACCAAACACGCATCATAAATAAGATGGTGAAGGATGCTTTTCTTTGCCTGTGAGCCACCATACTCTAGAGTTCACCACACAAGGTCACATTGTATTTACTCCAAGGGTCCACTCCAATGTAATAGACTTTGGTGACCCAGAGCATGGTGACTAGACACAGCTGGGCATTCTGAATGACTCTGCTTTAATAATAGTAAAAGCAGTCAGTCAGGTCACCTTTTACTACTCCTACTGTCAGGTGGGTGCCCTTCCAGCCTGTTCAGAAATGGTGTCCACTATTACCCTGTTTCATCTGCTCCTGACCACATGGATGTTAGCTGGTTGAGTACTTTCTTTGAGTTACGCTCCTTCCTGGTACCTGGGTATGAGGAATATACCACTCGAAAACTCCCACAGAAGAAAAACATTTCTGAGGAAAATAGAAGCAGAGTGACTTTTTTTTTACTGTTTTGAATGTTCTACAAGGTCAAACCAAAATTATCAACCACCAGGCTTGAGAGTTCAAAAGAAGTGCCAAATGTACATTTATATGGTAGAACTCATTGCCACAGCATGCTGGGGAGGCCAGCAGGTAGATGAGTTCAAATGGGGATAATACAAATTAATCAAGTCTGTTAAAATGGTGTTATGGTTACACGGCCCTGAAGTTGCCAAAAAGTTGTTGTCACTGGGAGCAGAGGAGGCATTTCAGCAGAAGGATGTATGCATGTGTGTCATATTCATGCTCCCTGCCCTGAAGAACTGCTTGTGGGCTATGGCGGGGACAAAATACTGGAAAAGGTGGATCCTTAAATTGATCCAGTTATCAGTGCTTATGTTCTCCCCTACACCATTCTGTTCTCTTTGAAATGCTTTTGGGTTTGTGACACTTGTCATCTACCTCTACGGATGGGATCACGTTGAAAGAAGTGATAAGAGGAAGGAACTGTTTTCCTTCTTCTCCTGGGTGTTCCAGCCCAACCTGACCACCTCTATTCCACAAAGGAGACATCCATTTTTAATATCTAAATATTCACAGTAATGCTTGTAACTTCATAGGGGATGAAAGAAACATTTTTCTTGTATCCTTCAGTGTTTTTAAAACCTATTTATAATCAAAAAAAGGGAATTTTCACATATATACCCCAGCATTGTTCAAGTGAGGATGATGTTTTTGTAGATATTAAATTTGCAAAAATACTTGATCTATTAATTTGTGGATGAAGTTTTCATTGCTTCTTTGTTTCTTAATCCAAATATTACACTATCAGGCAGTGGAGACCTGAAGTTGAAATGTTTCCATCAGGAAAACTAAACTGCTTTAGTTTACTCTAGAAGTGGCACCAAAAAAAAGGACTATGTACAACTGGACACTTAAGAGTATGCTATTGAATTTAATTAGGGTCCTTAAGGTAGTCAGATTGATTTACACTATCCTGAAAGTTTTTCCTTCTGATACGAGGATTTTTAGAACTTCCTGACAAAATTAATACTATAGTGAAACTAGACCTTTTCTTAAGAACTAATGTCATGAGGGGCATTGATATATAAGCCTCACAGAATGCCTGGGACTGGAAGAGACCTCCAGAAGTCTCTGCTCCAGCCCCCTGCTCAGACATAATCAAAGAAAAGCAGTTTATCTATAAAGTAGCTTGCAGATAAAGTACTGATAATTGCAAATCTAGCTTCAGTTTACATAAGTTTGCCTTTATATGGAATATAATTCTTAAACTCACAAGTTCTTCTGTATGTTGAGTTCTGCAAAATTATTTCAAATTTGTGTGGTTTGAGCAATAGAGAACTGCTGTGTTGCACAAGAAACTGGTGGGTTGCTACAGTCTTCTCATCTCTAGCTGTGAGGGCGTATCAGCAGTTTAATTGAAACAAAGTGGGAATGTTCAGAAAAAACTTAAGAAATTTACTTTTAAGGGGTATCTAAACCACAGAAGTTGCTGTATGGCAGGAAACATATTCATCTGCATTGATTGTAAGATCTTGTATATGATTCTATTTTAGTAAATATTTTTCAACTAATCGCGTCTATTCTGGTATACCTATGATGGCCATGGCCCGTGGGACATTTATCATCAAATAAGGATCATCTTTTCAAGACTGGGATTGTAAATCTAGCATATGGAGCTAATTGGATTTGGGAACCAGAGCAGACGAGATTTGTTACAGGGCTAGTGTGACAGTGGGGTTACATCATGCAGTTTTGTTTATTCGGTTGTGCATGTGGAGCACTGAGCAGGAGTAAAATACTGCATTGGTTAAGCAGTAAGTGGTTAAACACAGCACTTAGGCTTGCATGTTTTTTGAGTGGAATTTTCTGGAATGTCTTTTGAAGTGCCACAATGCCATCTACTGGCTCAGTTTTCTGTGGTTTTTCCCAGAGGGGGGTTTCTTTTGTACACAGGCTTATATGTAAGGTTTTTACACGGTATTTTTGAATAGCAAAATAAACAAGCTGGGATAAAATGACCAAAATAGTTTTTGATGCATATGTTTGTTAACGGACACAGTACATTGTATACATTAAAGAATCATTTTGAATCTCTTACCAGTTAATCTTGCTCTCCTTTTGTTAAAACTCTGAGATGATTAATACTGAAATACAAAGGACAGATCTCCTCTTTACATAATAGCTTGTGTGCAGTAGCTTCACTGTTTTCTGTTTATAGTCAGTCTTTTTTGTCCAATGTTTTTATACAGAAAAATTGAAAGAAAATTAAATATTTAAGGTGTCAAGCCACAGAAAGAGGAAAGTTGTATTAGAAATTATTTCAGACGGGCTTCTTCACTGACAAATTCCTAGATTCAATCTATTCCCCATAACTGCCTCCTCTCCCTGCCTTCCCCCCAACAGGTTTTTAAATAGTCTTTTCAAGACTCATCAACAACCTTCCATTGTCTGAAAATTCCATAAACTTTCTTAACAACTGTTATGGAGAAGAGTGTATTAGGAAATATTATTCTCAGTATCAGACTGTTCAAACTGTAAATGAGCAGTGGGCAGTTCTAAGAAGTTTTATTAGTTCTTGTTTTTAATCAATCTGACTAATGTTATCTATAGGAGTAGCCCTCTGTCTTCCATTTGCTGCCACCAGAAACAAATGGGCAAATATAAAAATAATTTTAAAAAAAAACAAAACAGGAACTGTAGATACAGGTAAACACTGTTATTTTTTAGTTTCATTGCTGTGTTTTTCTTTAAGCTAAATGGAGAGTTTCCTCATTAGTTGGTCATTTTGTTTGTCTTCATAAAATATTCTTCTAATTTGTTTTTCCCCTTCACATTCAGTTTTTCCAAACAGAAGTTTTTCATAATCCTGCCTGTATTCAGTCTAGTTAGGAGAAAAAGAAACATTGGTAATGGCTTGTAACAATTTGGATTGTTTTTTTAATAGATTTGTAACTCGCTCAAGCACAGCTCCAGAGTCATTATTCAAAAAAGAGCTAGAAAAAAATTTCCAGCAGTTTCCTAGATGGCCTGTAATGAAGGTAAATTCAAACATCTGTGCCCTTCCTGGCCTTTTACCCTTTATCTCAGTGACATTCAGCAGGTCAAGTGGATCTCGCCAAGCCCAGTTTTTATCTGGTAGGAGCTGTGTCTTGCTGACAGCTGCGGAGCGTTTGCACGTCGGTGTGTGTGCTGGTGGAAGAGCCTGTGCTTTTGGCCAGCTCATGTGGAAAGGAAGGTGTCTGTGTGCTCAAGTTAGTGCTTGTTTGGGGCAGTGGGTTATTGCACTGCAGCTGGTGGGCTGTACTCCGGGAGCAGTGAAGCTGAAATGATCACACTTGGCACCCGCGTTGTCTTTTGTCACATAAATGACCCGTGTCAGAGAGGGTGCGCTGGGGAGTGGAACTCATCGGCAGTTCGGGCTTCCCAGTCCACGCTAAACAAGCCACCCAGAAGACGAATGGGAGCTCTGCCGAGGGGAAAGCCCTCAGTGGTGCATCCATCACTCTGCTGCTTGGGTTTGGCCGGGGTGTTTTGGGTGAGGAATGCTCTACTTTGACATGTGCAGAGGAACAGACATTGCTCCCTGCCCATGTTTGGAATAAGTGCTAACCTCCCACTCCTAATTATTATCTGTGCTGCAAAATACTAGGGCAAGCCTCTGCTTAGTGTGACATTAAATAAGGGAGGACTGGCAAAACCAGAAGAGCAAACAGGATGATTTTATACCACATCTTTCCATTACAATCTCTTTTTTTTTCTTCTTTGAACTGTCCTGTGCTATTGCAAAGAACGAAGAACTAATTAGGCCAGTTGCTGAAAGTGTTTCGCCACCCACACTACTGAAAAGAACTCTTTGTACAGAATTAGCTCTTACCAGCTGTGCTAAACCCAGTAATTTATCTTTGCCAAAAAAGAGAAAAAAATGCTGCTTTAGTTTAGTCCAATTAAACAAGTTAATGTAAGCTATACCCTATATCCACACAAACACAGATATCTCCTGCTCAAAAGCTGCAGGGTTTGCAAATAATTATTTTCTCCCTCATTAATTCTTCTTACTGTTTGTAAAAAGGGTTGGGTGGAGGAGCACTGGGAAGTTAACCCGTTTGTGTGTGGAACTGGCTGAGTGTGAGCTGTCCCGCTGAAGAGCGGTGTGATGGCAGGACACCCGCCTCAACTTGGGCAGGTTCGAGCACAAGGGCTTGTCTTTGGCTTGGTGTGGTGCTGCAGGGAATGTTTGCCTTGGCACTGAGAGGCAAGGGTAGCAATTCCTGCCCCAGGGGAGAAGCTGTAGGAAGTCAGAAGTCTACCCGCCCTCACCTGGAGTAACTTCAAGAGGAACAGAGTGGTTCACTGTGTTTGCAGTTATGGCTCTGCGGAGGTTGCTTAATAAAGTAGATCAAAGTCATGTTTTTTGACTGGGGTGTTGGTTTGGAAACTGAGCTGGACCTGAGAAGTGATTTCAGGGTGTCCCTGGCACAATGGACAGCAAGTGAGAACTTACAGGCCCAAACATTGATGGAAATTCAACAAATCCGTCCTCAGTCCTAAAACATTAATGTCGATTCTTCTCATTGGCTTCCTACTCAGGTTTTTAAAGAGTGTGGACAGTCCAGGCAATGGGGGTTTTTGTATGGCTTTCACTGGTACTCTTCCAAAAGAGGGGAGGAAAAGAAAAATGCTTTTTGAAGCTTGGAGGTTTGGAGATAGTAAACCAAGAATGATGGGTGAGCAAGAAAAAAGAAATCTTTGGATATCCTCCATCACGGAAGTAAGATAAAAAAGGACATTATCCTTATGATTTTGTCAGGAACAGATGACTGTAGTTTAGTAATCTGTAAGAATTTTGCCAAAAGAATTAAGTCTTTTTAATGCAGAAAAATAAAAATTTATTCCTGTCCTGATATACTTAAAGATCTCCTGAACACTGCAGTACGGACTTGGCATGGAATTATTTGCCTCGATGGGGTGCTCCTTTCTGGGTGAAGATGCAGATTGAATCAAAGACATCCAATACAAAATTTATCTTTGTAAATACAGCTATATTTTCGAAAGATGAATTAAATTTGTTATTCTGCTCTTTCAAATTTAATTTTGTAATTTGAATGGGCACAGAGAAAAGCCCAGCCTGTAATCACATCTGAGATGTATATAAGGTAACATAAGTGTGGAGGAAGAGATGTACTGGAACCTTAAAGTAAATTGTTCCTCATATAAAATTAAGTTTAATCCTTGGTTATAGCCTTCTTGGAGGACAGGGAAAAATGAATTTTCTTTCTCTTATGTCTTGGAAAATTGTATATGTTACAGAATTGACTTTTTTTTTCCTGAAACACAAAATGTCTTGTTACTTTAAAATGGTGATAAAGCATCTGTCAGTTTTACAAAATGCAGTGTACCTGGTGCCATCCTGTAACCAGCACCAGGAATTTTGATAAGGACAGTTTGAAGTCTTGAAGCAGACATATCACCACCAAATAATTAAACTATGGCTAACATCCATTTAAATCCAAAATTCAGTGGGTCACTATGTCTTTCATGTCCCTAAACATAGCTTCAGTAGCAGATTAAAAGGCGTTTTTTTTAAACATTCTTCTGGCTCAAATGACATTAACAAAACAGAAAAGTTAAATTGCTAGGTTAAACAATATTACAGTTCTGAGTCACCTGAACTTTTCCCCTTTATGTTTGGTGTTTTGGATAAGATCAGAATAAATAAAGAAAACAAATCCAAGTTTATTTAGTTAATATGGTATTCCCTTACCAAATGTACACAGTGTGTTACACTTGAAAGGAAAAATAATTGATGCATGTTTCTGTAATAGGTGATTGTGCCAACCTGTCTTAATTGATGCAGTTTTCCTGCTAGTTACAGATAACTCTTTTGTTTAAGTGAGTAATCGAAGATCTGAGCTGTGAGAGTAATTATACATCTCTGTACTTCTGCTACCTATACTTTCTATAAAATACTGGGCAGTATGCTGCAGAGAGAGGTAGCTCCCACAGGAGAGTCCTCAAACATAATACATGTTGTGTACTTGTTATCCATTTGTCTCGTGGAGTTATTGCTGCAGGTGTTCGTGCAGCCTCACGCTTTGGTACTGCAGATACTGAGAAAGCTTCTTGTTCAGAAAAATTGAAGTGTAGCAAATGGGCACAGGTGACTACTGTGCTGTGTAAGATATTACAGGGATGAACTTTGAATGGACATGAGCGTGGGCCCAGCTGGGATCAGAACAGCTGCTGGCTTCAAAAGCAGCAGTGACCAAGGTTTTCCGTGCTGCCAAACCGAATGCGTTTTCTGGAGCCGTCAGCACTGCCGCGTGCCACAGCATTTTCTTCACTGAAGAATCGGTGGCTTTAGCTGTTCCCACCTCTCTGGGCTTGCACACTCCTGGGCTGCTTTTGATCTGTGTGAGCTCCGACATATTCTCCAGCATGTTTCTTGTATGCATCTTCCCAGAACTACATCCAGCCAGTCCTGCTTTTCAGTCCTTGGTATCTTGGTACCTGCTCTCTTAAAATGTCGTACGTCCTGAAGTTCAGCATTTCCCTATGAACATACTTTATGTACTTTTCCCTGTGCACTTCCTTTATGTACTGTTCACTTAAAAATGTGAAGACAAAGCTTTTCAAGGCTTTAAACAGTCATCATTTAGACAAGCAAATCTCAGTTAAAAACAGAGAAAGTTCCAGAGCAGTGAACAGTACATGAACTTTCTCTAAGTTCCAGTGGTTTGGGACAAAATCAGGTATTTTCAGGAACTGAGAGGGAGGATGAGTGTAGAAGGTGATAGGCATTATTAAAAAAAAGGCAGGGGGGCACAGGTGGATAAGTAATTTTCTGAAAGACATTGATCTACAAACATGCCATATACATCTTTGTGTAACTGTTTTGCAGCTCTCCCCAGCAGCCAAGTTCCCCAGTTTACATGAGAAATAAGACTAAAGTTGGTTCTTTCAACACACTGCATTTCTGGCATCTGACTTTAAATACAAATGTTGTAAAAGGTTGTCTTTAAATTATGATTGTTGTCATAATATTGTGGCAGCTCATTTTACTGCAGTAGTTCACAGTATGAAAGTTTATTAGGGCCACAGAATTACTTGATCACACTACTCAGTAAGCATATTAAATATCTGCTTATACCTGTCTATAATGACTACATTTTCTTCAGTGTTCCATTCCAAAAGTCTCTTAGAAGTAGTGATCCAAGAAGACACTGAAGAGTGAAATATTTTCCTTTTATGATGACAATTTAGTTTTTATATGTGTTGTGGAGTTAGTGTATCAGCAATACACAAACATTGCAGTACTTTCGTGGACCTAGTGCAGAATGTGTGTTTTGTGACAGTGGCTGTTGTATTATACTACTGACAAAAGTAAGGCAGGCACTCACATTGGCATTGATGAATTCTGCTTATGTAGTTGCTGCAAAACATAGGGTCCTCTGTGAATGGTCTGGGTATTTACATACCAAATGTCTCAGCATTACTAGACTACCTGTTATACCACACTCAGCACAATGTTTTCCAGGTCTTTGTCTCTATATTTTCAAGTACTAATGTTTTATATTCCTTTCCTTGCCACACTCAGCATCTTATCTGAGTGATTTTTCTCTTCTGCATGCTATGTTGAGAAAAGATACTAAGTTTTTCCCCTTTACCCACATGGGATTGACTCTTTAGAAGACCTGCTTCTTCTGTGTTTGGCTTTTCGAAGAGTTTGAGCTGCTCTGTGAAGGTCGAGGCTTTCTATGCAAATACAAGAGAAAAAGCAAGATGCTGAAATAACTTTAGCAGGTAACAAATAGGGAGGGAGGAGAGGTGGGAGCCTGGAGATTGCCTGGATGCTGAAAGCATGAAAAGATCACACCCAGTCAGAGCATTACTTCTGCAGACCTGCTTCTTCCTTGGATGTGTGTTGTATCAAACCTTCACCTGGCTGTTTAAGCCCAAAATCAGTCACTGCTTGCTTTCCTGTGGCCCACTGCCTGACATCTTTGTCAGGTAACCTTTGTAATAGCAGAAGGATGATTCTTCCCCTTTGCAGCCACCTGCTGTTGGGCCCTGCGTGCTTTTGAGATGGCATTCTGCTTGTCACGCTCCTTTTTGTCTGTAGGCTGAGCAGCTTGCAGGAAACAAGAGGAGTGAATCGGTGTGGCTTTACTGAAGGACCACATAATCTGGTCCTCTTGGCTTTCACAGAATCATAGAACAGCCCAGGTCGGAAGGGGCTTGAAAGATTCCCAACATTTTCCTTTATCTGTTGAGGACCCTTGTTACTTCAAGCTACATCAAGTGTAGCTATTTGGAGCAAAGGCCATGTCTGTCATGCCCATGTTGTCTCTAAGGACAGCAGCATGTTTGTGTAATTTTAAGAAAAAGGGGCTCTCTTAACTGAGAAATATTAAGTGTTTAGAAAGAAGAATGCCTTGCTCTTTTAGATCATCATATACAAAATACACATGAATATATATGCTTACAGTATTTTATGTGGAAATCATTGCTGGAATAGATAAGATTTCTCTGCTCTTCTCACTGAAGAGTATCTCTTCAGGGAAACCCACAGAATAAATTAATGAGAGTGTTAAATAAATACATCATCCTGCTGCTGATAGGCCAAATGAAGGTGTTCAAGATAAAGTGCATATGGTTCTAACAAAATTACATAATTTATCATTATTAAGAGAAATAGCTTTCAGATACGTTCTCGCCTATTAGCTGTCTTACTTTACTTCACACCTTCATATGTAGTGATAGCCAGACAAATGGTAACAATAAATTAATATTTCCTGCCTTTTCAAAAGCGTCATGTAGCAATGGTTGTAGGAGATGTTATGGCACAAAGAAACAAAGAAAACAGCATTTGCAAAGCACAGGCAGAAGTAAAATACACAATAGTTCAAACTTCTCGGCTCTGTGCTTTCCTTCACTTCCTTTCCCATTCTGTGTAGACAAATGGAATCAATTAAAATAAGGGAAATGTCTCCAAAATAATTTTTTTTCCACATTGATTCCAGCTCTGAAGAACTGAAATAACCTATGTGTTTTAGAAGCCAAATGCAGTTTTTTAACATTCTTTCCTGAGTGCAAATAAATAAGGCTGTTGCTGCAGCATTTAATACCAACACAAAGATTTGGCAAGGAACTGAAGTTATTGATGAGGTTTTGGTTCCATTCAAGTTGCATTAATTACTGTGTACCACACTGGAGTGTTTATTATTGTAGTAAAAAATCATTTCAAAAATTTTATCCATATTCTTTTAAAAACAAACAAACAACAATAAACTGACCTTAGTAAATATGAAAAATATTTATTATAAAGTGTGCTGTGTTTAGCATATCCAGTTTTGGGCATGGGAGAGAAAAGGCAACGCTTCTTAAAAACAATAACCACTTCACTTAAATTTGCAATAGGATTGCAAATTGGTTGGCATCATCCAACAGGAAGGACTCTAGGCAAACAACTTACAAGACTGTTGCCAGCTCTTACAAGTAACCATTATTGTTGTACATTTCTGTTCTTGTCAGCATTCACTTAAGATAGATTTTATAGTCACAGTGTTAGAAAATATGCATGTGGAACTTCTTCATATAGTGTTAGAGGGCCGATTAGCAGCAGTAAATGCAATATGACTGTGGTGTCATCAGGGATTTGTCTTCCTCGTTAATATTCAGCAGTGTGCCCATGAAATACACCTGTCAGCTTTTCAGGTGCAACAGGAAAAAACAACCTGATTTAAAATATATATATACATATGTGTGTGTGTCTGTGTGTGTGTGTATGGTATATATTAATACACAGGACTTCTTCTTTTTTCTTCATAATAAAGAACCGTGGAAATGTATAAGTTTATATGTGATCCCTGGCTTCTAATAAGGTAACCATGTCTTGCCTGCAAATTTGTAACAAAAGAGAGATGGCTATGTTTATTATCTAGAGATTGGTATTTTTCATATATTTATGCATGTGTGTATAACAATCTATATATATTTTAGATATGTAAATGTGTTTTATATGTAAAGCTATCTGTTGTACATCAACTTTAGTTATGATCAGCATTTCTTCAAGAAAAACAGGAAACCATTGTTACTTCTCCAGTGATGACCCTCTTGGGAGATCAATTTTTTTTAAAACTGAGACCTAAAGAAATTGCTGGCTTACAATGTTTTCATAGTGCTATGCTGTGGTGGCACTTTATGTATTTAGGCCTTGCCTTGTCCAGTAAGTTGATTCTGTGTAAGGTGAGTGTTGCACCCTCTCCTGTTAGGCCACTCCTGCTTTTGTCTGCCATCAAAAAACAAGTAGTGGCATGAAAAAAAAAAACAGTTAGTTTGCTTTTGAGGGCAGAAAGGCTGCTGCCTAGCTACCTACCTGAGTAATTTTAGGGCACTCACCCTTAAATTTATCAGTGAGACGTCACACAAGCAGGTAGCTAGTAGTTTGAAGATTGGCATGTTTGGCAGGATGATGAGTAATTCAGTGACAGTGAGAAAAAAAGTGTCTTCATCAGGGCTCAGCAGGATTTGTTAGAGGTCATGGGTTATACACCACACAATTACAATTCTGTAAAGTACATGGGAAGAAGAGATGTCTGGCCACCTTTGTGCTGCAGAGGCAACACACCTTTGCACTGCAGAGCCTAAGGAAGGAAAAATGTGGTGATTATTGAAGAAGACAGACATTTATACAGAGCTGTCAAGGAAAGATGCCATCATACTTTTCAGAGCAGAACTATGCACTCTGAGTGAGGCAAATTCGAAAAAAAATTTAAAACCCGGTCACCTTATTTTCAGCCCTGCAGAAATATGAGCAGTCACTTCTATCTCAATTCTGAGCTGCAAAGTAAAATCTTTGTGTGGATAAAAAACACAAGACATGCCACATACCTTCAGAAACTGAAGAGGATAATCTAGTAGTATTTTGCAAGTAGTGCCAATGGGTCTGCAGGATCTATTCCACCAGCTGTGTCAAGATGGGAAGGCAGCCCCTAGGATTCAGGCTGCCTCCCAGGCCAGCACTGTCCCACTGCAATTGCATCTGTCACATGGCTTGGCATGGAAGCCACACATAACCTGCTCATCAGCCACAGGTGTCCCTCAGAGTCAGTCAGGCACTGGCCAGCCAGAGACCTTTGGAGAGGACAGAGTTCAGAGTTGTCAATTTGACTGGATTTTTTGAAGTTTTAGGGTAATATTCTTTCAGGGTAATATTCTTTAGGGTAATAATTCTTTCAGTGTCTGCAGGACATTCAGATTTTGCTTCTGTAATTTTTCTTACTTAATTCTACAATTTAACTCTTACTGCACCTATTCTTACACATCTCTGATGCTCTGTTATATAGGGAAAACCTCTCCTGCTTGCTTTTGTTTCCCCAATAGCAATGAAAGATTCCATGAAGTGGCTTATTCCTTTGATTGCTTCCTGCCAGCTATGACAAAGGACTGGTGCTGTTTCCATATGAACACACAAACACCTAATAACCAGAGAACGGTTGGGTTACAGGATGGACCAGCGCTTACTCTTCAGTGATTTCTTTTTCCCCATTTGTTGTCTCACTTATATCTGCTGATAAATCCCATTCTGAAGCCCTAAGCCTTCTCCTGGATTCAGACAGAAGGCAGTAGTAAGGTTTTCAAGTTCACAAGAAATAGCTGACCATATAGACCTGTACTAAATCTTTGAACAAGGACAAATTGTCAGGTTTTGAGGGCTGGACCTGTCAGAACCAAAGTACACAGTTTTGCAGGCAGAATTTAAACATCAAATAATTCAGAAGGAGCTGAAAAGCAACTTTTATACTTCTATTCTTCTATGTCTTCCCCTGATGACAAAGTGGTTCTTTATTGCACATTCTTTCCTGGGGAATTTAATTGCAATGTGTTACCGAAAGAGGTAAATAAAATTTTGGGTAACCAATTTGCTGAGCAAATGATAGAGCCTTTTTCCCCAAAAGTTTCCTGTGGTCAATGAAAATCACCTGGCACTGACCTATGCACTGGCTTCCAGCCACCTACCAGAAGAGTAAATGCGGTGTACAAGCTACAAACATGCATGATGAAAAAAGAGCACAATAGGTAGCCACTTAAGTCTCTAATTTGGGAGAATGATCCACAGGGAGTGCTTGCTGCTGAAGTGCTTTCTTTAGACTCGGTGTGGTGAGGACACTGTAAGAAGGCTGTTGTGGTTCGGAGGGTTAATGAGTGTCAGTGTGTAAATATTGGTGCAGTCCTTCTGCTGAGGCAGGGGATGTTTATAGATGGGAATTTTTCAGCAGCTATAAATGGAAGGTCTGTTTGTTTTGTCTCAAGCACATGGGGAAGTCTTGATCATAACTTTAGAAATTCAAGGCTAATGGCTTAAAAAAAATCCTTATGTTTCAAAGTTCAGCTTACAATGCCATGGCATAGGTTCTGGAAGGGAGGCAGCAGAGAAGGCAAGCTGCAGCAGCTCAGCAAAGGCTGACAGCACAGCACTGGTGGCTCTGCACTTGCTGAAATGCCCGCACGCCTGCGGTTTGCCAAGGAAGCCGCTCACACGTAAATCTGTGCTTTTATTGCATTCGAGTCAAGAGGTGCAGCAGTAGATAACATCACCTGTTGGCACAGGGACAGCAAACAGCAGCTCGTACCTTTCTCCTACAAAGCCATCTGCCCCGGCTGAATATGATTGACTGAGAAGTCACGTACTCAGTCTCATCTATCTCCCCAGTTGGGGGAGAAAAAAAAAATGCAATTCAGGTTTCAGCATTTTTGTAATCCCTCTGAGCCTCCCATTAAATTTGCTCTACTGTGTGGGAAAGGATTAAAGATTCTTTGGGCTCCAAAACACAGTATACAAAAATTAAGTACTACAGCATGGTTTGTGGTAAGGCAGCAACTAAAGTGTATAGCCTGCCACATAACCCAGAGCAGCGAGTTCTCTTTGACAAGTAACACTTGTTGACAGCTTAAAATTTCTGTTGGTAACACATGCCACAGTTGTGTATGGCCTCTGTTTTAAATGTTCTGTATGCAACATATTTCATAAGTAACTTCAAAAATAATCGGAGTTGTTCATATGCTGTTACAAACTTTGCTCAGAGTGCCAAGAGAAGGCAATGTTTGCTGGCAAGGAAAACTTCTGTTCCTTTACTAACAGCTTCATAAATGCTCCCTTGTAATAAATATTTCAAGATTAAAATCAATGTGTTACAAGTTTCAGACAAGGCTGTTTATCAAGATGAAATAGTTCATTTCCTAAAAGGCAATATTATTCACATTTTATGTGAGTGTTAGCATAGATGAGAAATTTTTATTCAAGAATGACCAGGATTTTTTCCTCACAAAAAATGGTAAACAGAAAATGCCAAAAATATTCTTTCCCTAATGTTTTACTACTTTGAGAGCCTGACTTGCTGTTAGGCTTAATTTGCACAGTTTTAAATTCTACAAAATATACCATGCTTAGTGAAATTAAGCATCTAGCCTTTTTTGTCCTAATTCAACAATTAAATGTATGAACCTCTTTTTCTGTGAAAAGGACACAGAGCTACTGTGTACCCAGGCCTGAAGGAGAAAGTAGGGGCAAGAAAGGGCATAACAGATATTAAAAAGTAGACTCCAAAATCCATACTTTTAAAAATAAATGTTGTCTTCTGCTTTCGTTACCCTACTTGCATGAAACTTCTTCCTTCCCCATCTCAGCTGCTAAGCCAAGAGCTGTGTGTGACGACCACCAGCCGCACATCCAACCACAATTTACCAATGTTATGGGGCAGACTAGAAAGTGCTAAAGAACAAGAGGAATCAAAGCATCGATGTTGTATTTTTGTCATTTTTCATTTCCTCATTGCACTAGAAAGCACAAATATAGGAGCTCTGAATACCATCTCGTGAACAAGAGGTAGTTCCAGTGTGTGTAAAATGCAACTGCTGAACTAACAACTGTTGAACTGTTTTCACCATTCGTAAGGCAAATTAAATTAGGATTCCAAAGGAACTGGAAAATAATTCCATGCCATGCAATTTATATCTAGGCTCTCCACCCAAAAAGCATAAGAAATATCTACTGACTCTGTCCATCTTTTTATTTTACATTATATTCATCTTTTGATTTTTCTAAACATAGAGCCTGCTTGCTTTTTCTCTGTAGTAACTTTTAATGTTAATTTTTGAGACTTTAACGGGTATTCCTCAATGTCATTATTTCGAGATTTTATATATGCAAGTATTTTATGGATTGGTTATTTTTCTTAAGGTCTAGACAAGTGTATTATTTACAAAAAGAAATGTTTCTAGAAAGAAAAATGTAATTATGGAAAAACTTAATATATGGGCTATTCAGTTCTTGGGATTTTTTGTGCAGCCTAAATTATAACCTGTTTACTTTCCAGTTTCAGCTTTCTGATTTTTTGGTTCGATTTCAGGTTACCATTGACCAGCTGTACTCCACAGAAAAATTGGTCATTGAGAGTCCAGGAAACACATAGCCAAGAGAAGCCTCTGATCCTGAAGCAACACTGGACCATCTTCAGCATCCTACAGTGCCACATACAGAATAAACTCGCTGCACGTCTGAGCTTGTCTGTTCAGCAAAAGAAATGCCTGAGAGACTCAGTTTTTGGCAACCAAAGTACGATTTTCTAATGGGTCACATGTTCTAAGATAAATGGCTGTGATTTACAAAAGTATGTAAGGTAGTCTTGAAATCTGTTTGCTTGTATGTCCCATGTGATGGAATAGACCCTGCCCTATTTCAGCAATAAAACTTCATTAAACTACCTGTAACCAGATACATTATTCTGCTGCTGACCTTGTCTCTCACTGGCCACAAAAAATGTGTTAGATGTAGAACCTCTCACCCAGTTACTAAGTTTGTATTGATCCTGTTGTATTTAAAAATACACAGCATCTGAATTAAATGAATAAATACATATTTTATTTTAAGTATTAAAACCAGAGATGGATATCATAGGCTGCATTGTGTGGCTTCCTTGAAGACCATCCCTTGACAATTCAGGAGGTGACATAAAAATTTCACTAGTTCTTTCTTCAGTTTCCAAGAGTTAATAACCAGTCTTGTCCTACTTTTAACAATTAACTGATCAGAATAGCAGAATGTAAGACCTGAATTACTGAGGCTTGGGAGCTTTCAAATGTTTTTTCACCACCAAGTCCTTTAATTTGTTGAGGTGCAACTATTAGCAGAAAGCTCCACATCACTTTATGAAAGATTTCTCTTTTTCACAAGGATCATGAATTTTGGCAGAAGGAACCTAACTGGAACAGTAACTCAAGTGCTGTAAGTCATAAAGCGGCAACAAGCTTTGCCTAGAAAAAGTGGAACGCTCAGTATAGCATTTTATTGGTTATTCTTAAATCTGTCGAATGCTCAACACTTTTAAGACCACAGATTAATAAAAAAAAGCAAGCAAAATTTTTGGTCAGGTTCTGCTCAAGTCCTTGCTGTGCTTGAATTTTTTTCTATTAGAAATCTGCAGAAAAATTAAGCAGTGCAAAGCTATTTAAATGGCATACAGAACAAAAAAAAAGTTTCCTTTTATTGCAGTGAATTGTTGTGGGTTTTTTTAAGTAGAGAAACAGAAGCTCAAAACTAGTTCCATGGCACTGTTGCCTTTGAAAACCACTCCTTATTTTTCTTGTTTCACAAAATTCATCTTTATGTTCTTCTGTGTTGTTCATTCATTATTAAAGCAGAGTGTCTAATCAGAGTGTCTAATTTAGAACAAACTCCCATTCCTCACTGCCATTTAAAGTGTATTTTACCATTTTGTACAGTTAGATTGAAATGTCTAGTAATGCATTTCATATGGACAATACAGTGTGCACCTGAGACTGCAAATGTAGCCCCCTTCTCCATTTCAGATAAAAAGCAAATACAGTAATAATTCTCTCCTTATTAGGTGTATAAGTGTTGCAATGTAAATTGCTTTTAGTGAGCATTTTATTAAAATGGAATTTAATTATTCTAATAGGTAATATACATTAGATTCTGTATTTGAAATCTCCACATTCACAACTGGATAATTAAGTGCACTTAAGTTAATGGTGAAACTGCAGGGGAAGAAGGGTTTGATTGCTCTTTAGGCTTCCATTGAGCTCACAGAAATGTAATAACATCTTACACTCCTGGATGAAACAGGCTTGGAAGGGCTGCCAGTTTTATACTGTAAGAAACTTAGTTGCTAAAACACTACATGTAAAATCCTTGTCTAAAACAGCTTAATTACTGGAACAAGCACTGCATACCATTTCAAGATCTGAGAATGTATGCTAGGAAGCAAAATAAACATACTTATAAATAGCATAGCCCTGCTTTATAGAGGGACAACTCCATCAGTAACATTTTTACTATTTAAATCTATGTTTTCACCATGTTTATAAAAAAATAAGAGAACTCTTTCAATGCATAATCAGTTCTTCCAAAGTACCTTTCCAGTGAAGTTCTTTAGCATTGTTTCCAACAAGAATACAGCTGTAGATGGTACATGCTGTCATATTGGCAGGCAGTCATGGGAACGTGAAATGTCTCACTAATTCCCTCCAAAGTATGAAGGAGATTACTTCTCCATTAATGCCTGAAAATTCTGTTGTTAAGTTTTGGTGGTAGATAGAACACTACTGCAGTCCCAGTTCATGCCATCTGCTCCAACTTTTTTTCTCAAGGTTACGACTCAGATTCTCTCTCCCTTACCTATTTCTGTCTGCAGAGGAGCACTAGTAACCTTCAGGTACACTCTACAGAGAGGACCATGAAAGGGGAAAAAAAAAGTAATGGGGCTCTGTAATTTCACTCTGTCCCCAGTCCATACTGCAGAGGGTAAGACAGCTGACTTTCTCAGTCAAGGACAAATTAGTTCTTACTCGAAATTACTGATCAGCTATTTATACATTACTTATTAGAAGCAAGGTAAGAACACCTCTGCTGCTACAGTCCAGAAGTCTGCGTAACACTATCTAGCTTGTTAATAGGAGTGCAAAGCTGGCAAAGGTATTACCACTTACTCCTCAAACCCAACACAGTCACGGCATTTTAGATGCTTGTTCCCTGTTTTGGACAAGTCTTTATGTTTCCTTTGCTTGTAACACACATGTAAGTGCATGCTCAGTGTTAATTATGTGCATATCAGTTGTACCTGATTGAAAGATACCTACAAATATATTTTTTCCCTTGCCTGATGCCCTTTTAAGGTGTTTTGCCAAAACACGCCCACTTCTGTACAGAAACATAGCTTGACAAATGCTTTATCATTGAAATCCTACAAGCTATGGAAGGAAAATACTTGCTAACCACACCTGGCTTAGGAAGTCGAGCCCAGCTGTAGGCTGGGATGACTTTAGTGTTGTGTTGGTGTCCCCTTGCCCTGTTCTTACTCCTGGCTAGGGATGTGCTCATCGTCACCGAGGGAGAGAGTGGACTGGAGAGCTGGCACTGTGGTCCAGCCTCAGAGCTGCTGTGCTCTTACAGCTGCACCTTCTGTGCTTCCCCAGTTCCGTTTACGTTGCAATACTCATTAAATCTCTCTTGGCACGCTGTCAGAAGCTTTGTTGGATTTTGTCAAAGCCGTGTAAACAACAGGAATAGTTAAAATACAAAGGAATGATCCCATGACTTGCATACAATGTCCACTATTTTTAAAAGTATATATTTTTTCCTTAGAGCTCAATAAATATCTTTACTAAAGCTGCAATGTCTTAGCAAAACAAGTTTGCTTTTGTATTATATTAAAAACGTTTTTCCCCGATCTCGACATTTTAGCAAACTATTGACCTCAACAGTATAAACCAAAATTTGAATGTTTGCCTATACTGAAGTTTGTCATTACTTTTACAGGATAAACTTGGAAGCAGCACTCTGAAAGGAAAAAAGGAACCATTTGATTAATATTAGTAACTATTCAAAGGACAGGCATTTCTGTTGTGTGTTACAATCTCTCAAGAAATTCTTCTGCAGTTGAAAGCACGGTTTCAAAATGCCCAGATATATCGGAGGTACAGATTTTCAGGAGGAGAGCAACCCAAGAGAGAAGCATGTGAACACTTTACATACAATGTTGAAATAGGTTAAGAAGGATTTTAACTGACTACTCACTTTTCTCAAAAGGTATTTCTATGTAAAAAAAACTTCCAAGTTTCCAGGCATTAAAAGCAAAACTTTTACCCTCTAACATCACCAGGTAGAATAATTTTATGGAGAAGCACCAGCCCCTCAACTTTACTTCCTGTAATGCAACATAAATGCATCTCTCCCGATACCCAGCACAGACCATACGTACACGTAAACAGAGCCATGAAAGAGCTGTGCACTGACTGTTTTCCTGAGTTTTCCATAATGATCTGCAGTGAAATCCTGGCATTATTCAAGTCAGGACTATACTGTTCGCTTTGTTCCACCATTCTTAGCACAGGCATAATTATTTCATACTCTTGGGAATATTTTGCTTGACGACCTTTATAAAAAAAAGAACTAAGCTGTGCAGCTCTTTAACTGAGCGTTTACATTCCTACTTTTTCTTTTTTCAGTATTTTAGAATATAAGAATAGTGCATGAGGCCTTAATGTGAAAGCAGGGAAAAAAACAGAGAGAGAAGCCAGTAATTCTTCCAAAACTGTGTATTTTCTACAACCGTAAAAGGAAAAAATTTGGAACTCTCAAACCTGTTTCACAGACATATGCACCTTCAAAAAGATTCTGCAGCTTACAGAGGTAATTAAATATTTTTTGCAATGCTTCTTTCTAAACTACTTACCTTTTTTACTGTTAAACCAGTATCTACTGAAGCTTTGCAAGAGGGGGAAATGATGGTAATTAGTGCATTCAAGTAACTACTCTTCTGTGTTCGAGAAAAAGAACTATGGAGACCTGTGAAGAATGTACAGGCTTTCTATTGAAAGAGTACACTCCATAAATATTTATAACAGTCTTTGGCAATATGCTAATCCAAGGCAAGTAATTTTCCCCTCTCTCAGAAAGAATCATGAAAAAACAATTAAGGTGATTTAATTACTGCCATGCACAGACAGCAGATTTTGAACTCTTGACAGATGAACATTCATCACAGTGCCATGTTATCCTAACCCCATAACACAAGACTCTGAACAGAATGGACAATTAAACCTAGATCATTTCCCTTACCTTCCTGCAGTACTTTGGGCTGGATCCAAATCCCAGGGAAGCCAATGGGAGCAGGAGCCAGACTTTCCAAGTACTGACTGAAAGCTCCAATTTTAAATAAAACAGAAGTAGTTTTCACGCAAGCTTACAGATCTTCATGACACCAAAGTAAGTTTAGCCTCACAGTCCTTTTCTGAACCATTTAAAGCTGAATTTAAAAGTAAGTGTACGTGGCGAAAAATTGCTTAAGGAAGATTTAGCTTTGATGTCCTTCACAGTTACCCCTATAGGGTTTCAACTATATTAAACTTTTTTCATTTATATACACCTATAAAACCATTTGGCAGCTATTTCTCCCCTAAATCCTTAATCCATGGTGGGGGAACAGAAATCTGCATAAAATAAAAATCTTTGGAGCTGGTGTTTTTCCAAAAGTGCAGTAAATCTTAAATTTCTTATTTAAGTTAGGGGAGGGAGCGTGTTTATGAGCACATCCTCCAAAAGTTATGCTTTGAATCTCTATGAAATACATTAATAGTAATGCAACCAAACAGGAAGAGTGCTTCACTTAATGTTTTACTCTACTGGCCTTTAGATTTTAATAGAATTAAAACTACTTCACTTTGATTATATTTCTTTGAGAATAATGTTGCAATTACACCATGTGTCTCAACCTATGACCAGGAGCAGGAGCCCTGGGTTTTGCTGATGTGGGCTTGCAAGCCTTCGGAACACACATGGTCCAGTTGGATTTTTACAACTGCTGCCCAGTGTAATCTTTGATAAAGCCTTGCATTTCCATAGCCCTCAGTAACCTCAGCTATGAAAACACGGACAACTGTGAGTAGGCTGTCTTTGAACCCTGCTTAGGAAATCTATGCTTCTGTAAAATCTTAAGAGCACAGAAAGGTACTGTCTATTAAAAAGTGAGTACGTTTTATTCCCATCTAGAGGTTTCCCTCTTCCTTTCACAAAAAGTAATTCTTAATAACAAATAAAAGCACTTTACCAGGTATCGAAGCACAAAAATGTTGTGCTTTAATTAACACAATTGGCAAGATTTTCAATTGGCACCAATTTTCTGAAGCACTCAGATGATTTTACTGTCTAGCCTCAGCAAGTATTGCATTGCATATTTCTTGCATTTCGAATTTCAGGTCACACATCTGAAAAGCACACAGAAATGTTACACATTGGGGGTGTCGATGTTTACAGTGGACCAGAGAGTGTTTTCAGCCCTCTGTCAATAGGCACAGCCAGCCAGGATTCTTCCTGGTACCACCTCTGCCCGGACACAGCCATCAGCATACGGCTGCTCCTTTAAATTCCGTTAAGAAGAGATCCCTCCCCTCCTTTTTCTGGCGATGTTTCCTTCTTCTCTGAAGCAACTAATAAACAAAGCACAGAATAAGAAATGGGCTCCAGAAATCCCAAATATTGCATTGTACTTAAATGAAAGGTCAATCTCGACACTGTTAGGATCACACATCAGCTTAAGAGCACACTACTTCATTGATGCAGCAATCTGAAGAAAGGCTAATTCCTACCAGGTTATCCCATGTAGCATCCTGTAATCCTGTAATGCATGATAGATTTAAAACAAACTTGTGTAGGGAAGTAGTAGAGTTCACTATTCTCACTTAAAACCTTTTTGGCGAGAGTTCACATGTAACTTGGAGAACAACAGTACCGACTTCTGTTTGCCTGCACAGAGCTTTCCCTCTGTGCGTTGTCTAAGCAACTGATACAGTTTAACAGCAGAATGGTTTCTGAGGGAATTAAACACCTCCTTGTCTCTGGCTGTAGTCTCACGCTGTGGTTTATGTACAGGCTTTTTCGGGAGGAGGGAGGACAGGCTGCATTTCAGCAGCAGTGCGCGTGTGAGCAGAACTGCAGGACCTTAGTCTGAAGCTCCCTCTGCTTCACTTCTTTCCCCCAACAGATCCCCTGCTTTTAGCTCTGGGTCTGTTCCAGCCATCTCAAAAGGCAGGTTAGCTGTAGGCTTGAAAATATTTTTAAGTATGGGGAATTTTATAAAGAAGCTGTTTTCTCTAATGTTCTCATAATGCCCTTTAAGACGTTTTACATCTTCAGAGGAAATGAAGACCTGAGAAATCTCGCGGTATGCTCCGTTTCAAAAAAGGAAAATGACATTCCATGGTCTTACTGAAGACCATACATCCATGTCAGTGCATTTTCTGCATTCTGGCAATGTCTTATCTATTCCTTCATTAACAAAAAATAACCCATATTTTGAGATACTGTATCAAAAGACAACAAGCAGAGTCAAAGTTGCAGAAGAGCCAGAACAAAACTTGACCGAAACCCACCTATTTTCCACCCTTGCTAGTAAAGCTTCCTCACACCCCAGCTCTGCTCAAGACACCCATCACAAGGGGCTGTCACAGACTTAGAGGGTGATTTGCCTCATAGCTCTGGCAGGACAACAGTCATTTTCAGCTACAGCCCTAAATGCTGCTTACAAACAGGATTGTCCCTGGTCAGGACACGCAGACAACAGGGTGGGGACACAACGAGGTTGCAAAAGTGTCAAGTTTCCTGTTATGTTTTCCTAAATTGAAAAAAAAAAAGGATGTGTAATGGTGAGCTTTATGGCTTTTTTTAAAACTTTTTTTTATTCTTACAAACCCATTTGCATTGGTAGTTTTGCTTAATTTCAGGAGTTGGGACACCAGCAGTAGTCAACCTCTAGGCTTGCAGTGCAAGAGTGAAGACTATAAAATCAATTCAAGTGTCCAGCGCCATAAAGTCCAGCTGTGTGCACAACAAAGTCCTTTCCCAGCAACATACAAATACAGAAAAACATGTAGCAAAAAAGCTGAATAAATTATAAATACTTGAGAAATGTGGTGCAAAATGTAAGGAGAGCAGAACTAAGGCACTTGTTTCCATTTGTTACTGAGGACACCCTCTCTGTATCACATCGGCACTCCTCAGTGAGAAGGGTCATCCAAACCAGCAACTACTCCCCAAATCTGAAAATACAGAACCGTGTACGAGACGGACACCATCTTTTACTTCACAGTGCATGACTCAAAGGTGTTACCAAAGTTCTCCTGATAAACACAGCATCAGCAAGTATTTTAACTCCTCCTTCGTCCCGGTTTTAGACTTGTCAGTTGTGTGAAAAGAAGTCACCAGTCTATTTTAAGCAAAAACATTTCTGCAGAAGTCCCTGTTGGCTGCTATTAGCCAGACGGGATCTACACGCAAGCCTGGGGAGCAGTATCGAAGTGTGTTGAAAGACAAAAACCAGAGCAGCCCGGTCCAGCCCCAGACCCAGCCCCAAAACAGAGTGCCTGCTGTTCAGAGCCGCCGCAGCCATGGCAAAGGTAGGACGGGCACGCAAGCCTGTCACGGGTTTGACAGGTGCTCACAACAGTGAATCGTATTGTTACGGAGTCCATTGAACTAAAAGAAAATAACAGAAAAAGGACAAAGCACACCGTTGCTGTCGCAGTACTGTGTCTTTCAAATGGATCTGAGAACGAGAAAACTGGGATCCTAAGTTAAATCTGTAGTGAACACGCCACCAAGTTTTCACACGAGTGCTCTTGACTAATGGGGTAAGTGGAGTCAAGCCCAAATCAAGACCTCAAAAATTCACTTCAAGAGGGTAAAAGCAAAGCCCACGCTACTCAGTCTCCTTGCTCTCTCTCAAAAAAAAAAAAAAAAAAAAGACAAAAAACCAAAAAGGAGAACAATTCCACAAGCCACAGCAATGCGAGCCTACGCACATCCATGTTCCGCTGGCAGAAACTGAAGCGCCTGCTTAAAAACCACCAGACTTGGGGCAGTCTCCGGGACGGGGCCCTCGGCGCGCTGGCTGTCTCCCTCCCGAGACGGGCCTCACTCCGGGCGCGGGGTGCGGCCGCCTGCCCCTGCCCGGCCGGGTCCCCTCGGCTCCCCTCGCCCGGCCGGCGTCAGTAGCGGGGGGCGGCGGGGGCCGGCGGGGCGGCGGCGGGCGGCGCGGGGCCGCCCCCGGGGCAGCCGCAGCACCGCAGCGTGTAGTTGCGGCCGCCGTTGTTGTCCCAGAACTCGCCCTGCGGGCTGCGGTAGCGGATGGCGAAGTGCAGGGCCGAGCCCTCCCGCAGGCTCGGCGGGACGCACAGGGCGAAGCCGTAGCGCTCGGCCGGCGGGTCGGGGGGCAGGGGCGCGGCCGGGACGTCCACGAAGGAGAGCCACTCGTTGAAGGTGTAGCGCACCGTCACTTCCTTGGGGCCGGGGCCGCCCAGCACTTGCACCGTGCCCCGCACGTCGGTGGGCGCCGCGGGCCGCCCCAGGCGCTCCAGGCAGACGCGCTGCCGCCGCAGCCGCTCGGCGCTGGGCTCCCCGCCGTCGGGGAAGTCGGGCACCAGCAGCAGCGCGGGCGGCGGGGGGTCGGCGCCGGGCGGCGGCGGGTCCCGCTCCTCGCCGGGCGGGCTCTGCAGGTGCGACAGCGCGGCGGGCGGCACCTGCGGCTCCTCGGCGTCGCTGAAGTGCTTGACGCTGGCGAGGCTCAGCCCCAGCGAGTCAGCGAACTGCACCCGCTTCTTGCACTTGCCGCAACAATCTTCGCCCGCCGCCGCCTCCCCCTCCTCTTCCTCCTCCTCCCCCTCCTCCTGCCGCTCGCCGGGGCCGGGGGACGGCGGTCGCCCGCAGCGGCGCAGCTCCAGCAGCACCAGCCGCTCCCCCGCCGCCTCCCGCTTGGCGTCGCGGGGCACCGTCGGGGCCGCGCCGCGGAGCCGCCGCTCCTCCGCCGCCAGCTCTTGCCGCGGGCGTGCGGGGCTCGCCATGGCGGGGCGCCCCGCTGGGCCCGTCTCGGCCGCCCCTGTGCCGGCAGGCGAACGGGTCGGCACCGCTTTATCCGGCGCCGCCGCCGCAGGCCCCGGGCGGGGGGCGCGCCCCCCTGCCGGCCCCGGAGCCTCCCCGCGGGGCTGGGGCTGGGGCTGGGGCGGCCGCGGGCGGGGGCGGGGGCGGGACCTCCCTGGACGGGCAACGCGGAAACAGCCGGGACGGGCGGCCCCGCACGTCCTCCTGCCCGCCGGGGGCCGCGGTTACCAGGGCGCGGAGCTGCGAGCAGCGAGCAACGCTCGGTGTTTTACGGGCTCGGAGGAGAGAGCGGCAGCGCGGACAGGCGCCCCGCCGGGGTCCCCCCGCCGCCCCGCCCCGCACACTCACGCCGGGGGAGAACGCGCGGCCGTGGGCTGCTGGAGCAGGCTTTGTTATTACTAAAATTAATTATTATTAATTATTATCATCATCACCGTCGTCGTTATTTAGGATTCCGCCCGTCGGAGGTTCCCCGAAGAAAGAGCCCGGGGAGTCAGGATTAAGCAGGAGCTCCCCAGCCCCAGGCTGGCATCACCAAGGAGTTCCATCCATTCAGGGAACGGGAGGCGGTGGGAGTTGAGCGGCCCCTCGGGACCGGGGCTGAGCCACTGCCCTCCCCGCCGGCCCGGGAGTAAGAAGGGCTGGGTGCTGCCCGTGAGCCGCGCTCGTCTGCTGCTGGGAGTTTGTGAGACCCCCGGCTTTTGCTTGTAAATCAGTTTCCGCCCATCCTAACTGCAGAGAAAATCTTTGAGACCAGAGCTCGAGGACAAAACCCCAAAGGTAAAACAAACTCCAAAAGCATTAACTTTTTAAAGTACAATATGTTTTGTAGGCAAATCTCTGGTTTTTACCCACACCCTGTACTAACTGTACTGTTACTTGTGTAAAATGAAGTGCAAAGGCTCAGGAGGCACACACATGTGCACAAACACCCTTTTAGAAGGTCAGGCTATCTCCAAAGTTTCCAATTAATAACAAAAAATCAAGAACAGAAAACAAAATACAGGCATTGCCCCTTAAATAAATAAAGAGAAGTAGAATCCCTCTCAGTTTTATTTTGTAGGCATGACGCATAGTAAACAGCATCCTTATAACAACGTTTTTATAAGTAGGATGAGGTCCATATCTGAGAAGTTTCCAAACTTTGTTCTATACTTTGTGCGTGCCACAGCTATTGTCTGGGGTGATTTGCACGGATGATTGCAAAAATACTACATTATTAAACTTCCCTCCATTCTTTTTCTCATGGAAGAGACAGCAAAAAGCAGAGGCAAACAACCCAATGCTTTTTGAAGCAACGTATTCCCACTATGGATTTAGCAAGGAGGTTTTCTCTTTGTTTTGCATAGGTTGTTTTATTTTTAGCATCAGTCTGGTTGCCAAAAAGCAGCCTCCCAGTGTGAGTGAATACACTGCAGTTCAACTGAGTGTGCAGTCTGGGTCTCGCAGAGGAATGAATGTCAAAGCAGCAGAAACATCACCAAACAGTTTTCTTAGCAGACACTGCTGTGAGGATGTTCTTGCTACACCTTGACGGAAGAGCTGAACAGCGAGGAGTTCCTCAGAAGTGCTGGATAATCTGAGTACTTGACGTTTGTTTGTCGCTGGGTTTAGGGCCTTGTAAGAAGAGGAATGAAGAGCAAACATCCTGGCTGGTGCCCCCTGTGCTAATGGAAAACATGATGAACACCAGTTTGCCATCAGCTGCTCATCACCAGCTCTGCTGGGAGCTGCCAGGTTTGGCAGGCTAAACCCTTCATGGGAGCATTCTTTTGCCTTGTCTGCTCCAAGGGAGCTGGTGTGCCACCACTTCAGCTCTTTGAACCAACCAGCCTCAACTTAATGGTGTTAAACCACAGACCGTGGTCCTGAGTTACTCAGCTGAGCTCTGTGGTGCAGCACAGGAAGGAGGAACGCAATTGTCCTCTTCCTGGATGTGGCAGCAAAGGTGCTGGTGTCGCCTGCTTTCATCATCGCTTCCAACCTGCTGGTGTCTAGCAGAGCAGTGGATGGAAATTTTGGGTCTCTCCCAAACACTCTCCTGTTAAGTAATATTCACTGTGATGAAAACAGGTTGCAAGCACTTTCTTATGCCTGGAAGTGAGACCTCCTCACTCACCTCTCTGAGGCTTGTGGCACCTCAAATTACCAGGCTGGAAGGAAGAAAAAAGAATAGATGATGTGTAGGATAAGGGTGCTTAGTACTTAAAATATGTTCAAGAGCCCTTACCTAAAGTACAACACTGCTACTTTACTTTCTTGAAGTGTTATCTGTTTTATGGTAAGGAAAGCAGAAATTAAGAAACCAGCCCTTACTTCCTCATGTGGAAGCTATCCCAGCTTGCCAAATCATTAACAAGTGTTTTAAGCAGCAAAGGGAAAAAATTGTGCTATTTGCTCGTAAGGCAAAACCATTTGGACTACTAGAAATTTCAGAGTAATGTGAAAGGTTTAAGCAAAATAAGGGACAGCAAAAAGAGAAAACAACTGTAAATATTGATAAAAGTTAAGTAATAGGGTAGCAATTAATACACATTTCTTATATGTTCCATAACTCTGGGAGACAGGCCTGCAAAAAGAACTACAATTCATAGAAAATAAGCAAAAGCAGTTAAGGCAACATGAATCCATATTGCAGGAAAATAATTAATATCAGGCCATTAATGGCACACAAACCCATATTTTAACTGGGAATCAATTGCTACCATTTTGAAAGGACTAACTTAAAATCAGATAAACCTTTAGAACAGATGTTCAGCTACACAACAAACCCTGCCAGAGGACATTAGTTAAGGAGGCATTTAGTGTTCTCTGACATGTTTTCAAATGGCTTCTCCTAAAAGAATGGTGCAGCCCAGGTCTCAGGCTTCTAAGTACTATTTACCACACTTGTTATTAAAGAAAATGTTGTGATAAAAGCAGAGAAATTTCCTAGTAAAGGAGAGGTAGCATTATTAGCAGCCATGAGGCTTTTTCCTTCCCCTGAATTTGGACCAGATATGTTTAGGGTCATCAACTACACACAGGATCAACACAGCATTTCTTTCATTTCCCTGCTTCTTGTTTCACAACAGCCCACCTTGACCCCATCCTGCAATCAGCACACACATTTTGCAGAAGCATTTGTATCCTAAGATGATTACTGAAAATGACATTAAAAAAAGGAATGTGAAAACCACTGGTATGTAATCCATGGTATTGCTTTTCAGTTCTCACTATGATTGCATGGGAATGTATTTCTCAGGACTCATTAGATCAGGGATTTTGGCTTTGAGCTGTATTTGACATGGAGCTTGATAAATTGGTCAAGCTGCTTGAATGGATAATTATCATCATTTCAACAGAAAATTAACATGAAAATATTTGTTTGCAGACACCCAGAGTCAAGTAACTGGAGGATTCTGTGGATGCAACCACACAATGTGAAACAGAAACCCATTCAAATACTGTTCTTCATTTCTTTTAATGCACTTTTAATATTACCTTCAACTTTAAAACCTAAAGCTAGCAGATTTTCCAGTTAGTCCAAGGGGAAAGTACTCAGCTTTTGGATGTACCTAGTTCAAATATGCCAGATCTCTCCAATTTCCTACTTACATGTTTTCTAAGAAAATCTCCCATGACAATAGCTTGTCAGAAAATGTGAATGAGTCATAACTACTAAGACTTATGAAACAATTTACAGGGATTTAGAAATAGGCAGGGATTATCACAGTTCACACACAAAATTAATACCACCTTTTTTGAATGATAGCAGCATTCGTTCAAACAATAATCTCGCTTTGCTTTGAAAACTATGTAGCTCTTCATCCCAGTTTTAACAGTCATGTTTCTTGTACAAAAATGCCAGCGAGGATATTAATAGCCTCCTCAATTATTAAAAAAAAAATAAGATGTTCCCTATTGCATATGAAATTCTAACTGCTCTGTGTTTCTAGTAAGGATGGTATTTCCGTTGACTATGTTTATGAGGATGGTCAAACACTGAATGCAAAACTCAATGGGTCTATACCATTTGAATAGAAATTATTCAAAAGTCAGATTATTAGACCTAATTTTCTTCTTTATGGAGGAAAACCAAGCAGCTGTACTTCAAAAAGGCATGCATTAGGTCCATGATGGGAAAGGTACTGAAATGGAAACAAATAGATAGAAGTGATTGCTTTAATTTCCAAATCTTACATACAAAGATTTAAATGTAATTTCTGCAGGATGCCCAGCAAGCAAAACCCTTTAGAGCTTTGAGTCTCTCAGACAGCACTTTTAGAGATCTCTGCTGTGTAGTTTTTCTTGTGTCTCAGCAGACTTTCATCTGATGTTCCTAATGAGATTACTTTAAATACATGAAAATAACACTTATTCAGTTGTCCTGAACTACAGCAATGGCTGTGTTTCCTATAATGATGTTGAATATCCTTTTCAATTTCTAATACCAAGTCTTTGGCAGTAAGGCAAGATATGTCCCTTCATTTGGGTGAAATGCTGACCTCCTTGAAGGCAGTTGTGTCATTGATTTCAGTAGGTCAAAGATTTCCCTGCATCTGGTATAAAATCAAGGCCATTCTTCGTGACAAGTAAATATATCGTAATGGCACAAAGTTTCTAAATTCAGAATGAAATTGGCATTAACTGTGACAAAACCATGTTGCACAAAGACTTTCCTAATTCACTAAGAAATTCACTAAGATTTCTGAAGTATTGCTTTGATCTTGTGGTTCATAAAGGTGTCAAGATTGGTTTAATACCTTTGGTGTTTATAAGGTATTTATCTAAACTTTTTATATTCATGTGATACACTGAAAATCTTAAGCCATTTATCAGCCTTTTAATCAGTAAATTATATGATGATAAAAACCCCCTCCCCTGTACATGTTGTCATCCTGCCTTCCTTATAGACTGCTGTTGCATTTCAACAATTTAACTCAAATAAACAGTCTCTGAAAAGGAAAAGTTCAGATTAACAGTGAGAAAAAATGGTTTCAGCTTCCAAAGTGTATTCACAGCATAGGAGTTGAAAAGGGTTTTGTTTTATGGGTTTTGTTTGTTTTAATGTGGATCTCCAGAAAGCTGCAGAAACGCATCTCTTTCAAAAGTTTCTGATGAACACTAGGATCTGGGTTCTCACATGTGAAACCTCTATGTTTATGTGGGGTTTTGTTTGGTTGTTTTGGAGGTTGTTTTCAATCTAGGAAAAGTATAATTTGAGCAAACTCTTGCCCTGTATTATGCTAGTATAATGCTTTGGACTTCAGTGAGGAAGAAGCTCAATGTTATCCAGAGTAGGTTGATATAAGGGCATTCTACCCCCAAAACTATTGTGAAGGTATTAAAATAATTAACTTCTTTTTCTGCCTTCTTTCTTAAGTTGCTGGATTTTGCTCTTGCCCTGCCACCTAGCCGCCTGCTTTTGGAAAACAAAACCCAATGTCTTCTTAAAATTCTGTAAGGAAACTTATTCAGACAGAAGATGTTTACCTCTTGTCTAAGGACACTCAGAAATTCCAAATGCTTGACATACCCTCTGAAATTAACTGCTGGAAAGGATATGAAATATGACAAAACAACACATCTCTAGATCACCTTTTTGAGTTGTTAGCACATGAACATTAGATGACTGAGTCATTAGATTTCCCCCCTCTCCTTTTATCCCCCCTCTACAGCATTAGATTTTTTTACTCATTGGAAATGCGGCATGAAAATAGAAAACAACATGAACTTGTGCCCACATTAATTCTGTTTTGTCTTTTTGTGTTTGCCTTTGTTACAAGCAGCAAGGCGCATAGCTCACTCAAAATCAATAGTGACATGAACTCATTTGGTCTCTCCCAGGACAGCAGAAGTTGCCAGCTGGTCAGAAGGACCTTCATGACGTCGGCTGGCAAAACCTTGGTGGTCTTTAGAGTTGTGTTTGACGTGGCAGAACGGAACGCTAACCTGACCTCATCAGCTCAGATACCTCCCTGTCCTTTGGGAAAACAGAGTTGTGCAATGTAGCCTGTTCTAACAACTCCTGGCAAATGCAGGCCAACCTTTTCAGTCCAGCAGCCACAGCTGGGTAAGTTGTACGTCAGTCCCAGTTCTTGGGTTAAAATGGGAATAGGCTTCCAAGCAATCTTGCTGTATAAATGCTACATTAAAATTTGTTGGCTTGAATGTGTGTTTTTTCACACTGTCAAAAAAGGAATAAATTCAACCCTGTCTCTCTGCAGTTTCCAAGACTGCCTCAGTTACAGTCTGTTCTCAATTGCTCAGCTATGATACCAGATAGCAAAAGAGGTATCTGATAGAGTATATCCTGTAAAAGAGACAGAATGTTTATCACAGTCATTTATATTGATTCTCATGACTTATGAACATCATAACTTCAGGTGATGTATATATAAACCAGTGACTAGGAATCTGTAACACAATACAGTACTGCTAAAAGCACACAAGGAGACTTCCGAGTTGAATTTCAGTGAATAAAATAGATTATGTAGTCGGCTGAATAAAGAGAGATTTGCTTTTCTAAAAAATGTTAATAATTTTTACAGGAGGAAAGAAAAAAGAGCAGAAATACGCGCTGCTTTAATATTAGTGTGCCATTCTATTAAGTGAGCCTGTACTTGAAAACTCTTAAGTGCATGAACAAGAAACAGGACTGCATGATAGAGCTTAACTCAGTAAAAGCAAAGAACTGGCACAATAGCTGTCATTAACAGTATACAAATAAAAATTGCTGAAATAACCATCTATGAATGCAGGGACGCTTAGTCCTGCATCATCAGAAATAAAAATAGAGAGTTTTCTGTTTCATTGACTATAAAAACAGTTAAAGTCCCACAGTCCCAGTGAGTTCAGTTCCACAGCTTCAGCACCTTCAGCAGGAAAGGCAGAAAAGAAGCTCCATCTGGTGGTGTGGTTGATTGTCACTGCTTTTCAATTTCATCTGATTGCAAATAGATTCCTCTCCAGCAACAAAATGAAAAATTGAAATAACATGTAAAAGATTACCTGTCCTGCAAATGGAAGCAGTGTTATCTAATGCCTTAAAATCAGAAAACATTCTAAAGCCAGGACTTTCTATTTGAAGCAAATCAGAGTTGAAGCCTTTCAAGACAAGGCACACATGATCCTGTCGGGGTAGTAATCTAACAAACATGAAAGGGTGCATCAGCACACTTCAGGAGGTGACCTGCTGCAGCCTGGGGTGGGGAGAAGAGAAGGCAGGAATTGCTGGTTAAAGGATGAAGGAGGAGGAGGAGGAATATGAACGTGAAGTCAGGGTTGCTGCTGCACCTGTCACATGGAAGTTTATGTTATTATTATTATTATTATTATTATTATTATTATTATTATTATTATTACTATTTGCAAAGAATTGCTGAACAAACTGCAGCGATGCTGGTGGTCAGGTAAAATAATTGGACCTAAGCTTACAAATAATTTTAGCAAGTATTTAATTCTAAGTGTCTGTGTACATGATTTCAGCAAAGTCACTGCTTTGCAGGACTGGGGGACATGTTCCCCCAAGCTGATGTTATAAAATGTTATAAGCATTGTAAAATATAAACGTAATTGGGTAGATGGTACTAAGTGGAGCTACTGAAGTTCTATGCTTACTTTCATGCACAAATTCATGTCTGCTACTGCTCCTTCAAGAACCCATGGCAATTTCTCTCAAGACACAAACCTAGTCCAAGTTTGTGCTGAACAACAGCAGTCTTAAACAAAGATACATATAAACCTTGTCCTGCAAACTCAGGTAAATAAAATACACTTTGTCTACTCTTTTTTAGTGCCCACATTTCAATGGGCAATATGCTGCATTTCATCAAATCGATGTATCATTACTTTTTTTCTAAAGAGTAGAACAGAGCCTAGTATTAATTATCCACAAAAAAATCCATATTAAAAGAATGATGGGAATACAGATTCAAGCATCAATACACTAAAAATTGCCTGAAGTCATACTGCCTTTATAACCTTAATGCAGCCCTTCTTTATTTTTTCGAGCCCATCATTTATGTTACAGCCTTTAATTATGCATTTTTAGGCCATTTTTCTTTCAGGACTGTCTCGTTAAGCACACAAGATAGACAGCTACTCAATGGTGTTGTCATTGCTTTTCTCCACATTGCTCAAAGTGTAGCTGCAGGCCTGACTTATTGAACAGTATTCCAGTCCTGCTCTGGAGATGTGATGGGATTTCCTCATGGGATCCTCCATTGTGCTCAGCACCACAATATCTTCAAGTGCTTCAGAAACAGTAGACTACTGTGAGATGAAGTATTCCTGGTTTTTACTATTAGAGAGCTGAGCTGTGGAGAGGTAAAGGTAAAAAGTGTCCTTTTATTCTAAGTGCTCATTTTGGAAGTGTGCAACTTGACTTTTGAAATTGCTTACGAGAATAGAAGATTTGTCATGGACTCAGCACGTCACTCCTTTCGATTTCAGCTAGAACTCAGTACCTCTGAAATCTGACTGCTTGGGTTATTGGAGTAGAAATTTATCAATATGCATTAGGTAGCCAAGTTAGTTTGAGCAATTTGCATAGCACTGCCAGGTGCTTAATGTGGGGAGCAGCAATAAAATTTAGTCTCTTCAGGCTGGAAAATCACTTGCCTCCGTGGCAGGACCATCCTTTCCCTTCCTGCATTCTTTGTAATTTGAAGAAAATGAAGTCCAAGTCCTCCAGCCATGTAAGTACTATGTGATCATGGCATTAAAACCTTACTAAAGAATGTTATCATGATTCATATCACCATGAATTGGAATTGCAACCTTAATAAAGTTCTTTTAGACTTTTTGTTCCTACTGGCTTGGCACAATTCAGAGCAGTTCCTTTTACAAGCCATCTGCAGATAATACATGGTTCAATACATTTGCATACAGTAAATATTTAAGAATAAGTTTAGCAAAATATGTTTCCTTTGCTGGTATCTGGACTACTCATCTGCTGTAACTCTGCTTCTGTCTCCATTTTCATATCCAACTAAAACAAAAAGACAAATCCCACGTCTTCTATTTCTTTTCACTCCCAAACTGAGGAGACATTTAAAGGCTGCTACTTCCGTGATTCAGTACATCTTTTCTAATGTCTCTGTAATATGATAGACTGTGAATGCAACCTAATGGTGCCAAAACTGAGTTGTTTATCTTTTTACTCAGTGAAGCAGAAGGACTCACTTCAGTTTGAAAATACTTCAAGAACAAGTCACACTGTAAGGAGTTCAAAAACAATTCAGTTGAAAGAAGACACTTTGTTTTCAAAATAAAGATGTTCTTGAAGAAGTGGTGCCATTCACACCCTGCTCCGTCTCCCATCCAAGAAACAGAAGTGCATGAGCACAGTTAAAGTGAACAGAAAGTTTCCACTGCTCTACGTTACCCTCTTCCCAACAGCAGTGAGTAGATCACTGTCTGCTCATCCAACAGCAGTGAGTAGATCCACTGTCCACTGGACTTGTTGCTTTGATTTCTGGTAGTTAATGTCCCTCTCCCCTACATACCACTATTTCCTAATCAGATAAGCAGTGCTACCTAGACCCTTTCCATCTGAGCATTTAACTTGCAAATCTAAGGTTAACTCAACAAGACCAAGATTAACCACACCAGTCTTAGGGAAACAGAATTTTGAGCCCTTAGTTATCTTATGAATTATTAATCAGGCTGGTGACACGAGGAGGAGCAACTTAACAGCCAAGGGGGATTAATGAACTGATGAATTGAGCAAGAGTGTTAAGAGCAATGGATTAATTTTCATTGTGAATATTGAATGGATTTAGTGATTAAAAAAACTAAATTGCCTCAAAGACCTATTTCAAGAGTAATTTCCTCTCCTTTGCAGTTTTTTCCTTTTTCCATTGTCCTTGAAGATTGCATTTAATTTCACTTAATTTTATATGCTGTTTTCTAGTTACCCTGGCAAATGAAGAAAAAATGGCATTTCTTTTTTCTCCCACAAGAAGGATGCATTCATTCCCCAACAGAAATCACTTCCTTCTCACTCCAGGAGCAAAAAGTTTATCTTGGCCAAATGCAGAGTATTTTTATTTAACTGTGAAGCCTGTCTTACTTTCAAATTTGAAGATTAATGACTCTGTGCAAAATTCTATGTCTCTTTCTTGCCATACGTTCAGGGGGGTGTCTTATCACTATGGTTAACAACTGAATCCATGTAGTCATCATTTCTTGATTCATGCTACAGAACAGGAAGACCCATAAAGTTGTGTCACTCAGCTGCAACAAGATGCGAATTGCCTTCTTTATTTTTCACATTTAAGTGCAGCAGATAAAAGCAGTGAGGTGGTCCCCTTTCATTATGTTCTGCAGAGAGCTCTAATCCTCCAGGCAACCAGTGTAGTCTGAAAGTTTTTTTGAGATGTCATGTCTTTACACTGATCCAATTTTTGCTGTTTGCTTGATTTAATGGATGGTGCAGTTTCTTGTCTGGATTTTTTGCCTAAAACAAAAATCCAGGCATGTAGAAAGGTTTGCCTATTCCTTAATGTGTTCCCAAACAAAGCAGCAACTTTAGGAAGAAGTCCAAAGACCTCAGAGTAATTCTGGACAAAAAAAACGCCTGAAAACCCAGAAGCAGACTGAAACAGTCTGCTTGCATAACAACTGTGCACACCTCCCAGGAAAGGTGCTTGGAAGACTTCCAGTTTTAAAAATCATGGGGACCAGAGGAAAAAGATAACCTCATGTGTGTAGTTACGGCTTCAACTCACATATACATACACACTTCTATGTTTATACTCTTATCTGTGCTCCTGGGTTCTCATATACTCTCATGTGTTTGTAGTCATATATATGTGTGTGTTTACATTAACTTGATGGTTAACCTTCACATAGTCTTTTAAATACTTCCTGAACAAAACTTGCTTCCATTGATCCTATGAGCCAGTTTAACATTAGCACAGCTGGAAGGTGAGGGCAGGGAAAATATTTTTCTTGTACATCTAGACTGAGACTTTGAATCTTGCTCAAATGAATGAAATGTACAATTCTAATTTTAAACTTTTGATGATGCCACACTGGTCCCTAAACATTTAAATCCTGCTGAAAATACTACTCTTACCAGGGAACGTGATTTTGGTTTGGTTTGTTTGTTTGGTTTGGGTCTTTTTTTTAATCTTGAGTTATTTTAAATTACTACACAGTTTCTGTTGCTTGATTTCATAGATAGTATTAGATAGAAATCATGAATCCAGGCACTCCAGTAACCGCTTTTTGAGAACTTGTGTGCAGGCAGGGTGGCTGCTCACCACCCAGCCACAGAGAAACAGGCTTCCAGCTGGCTGAGAGAACAGGCTCCTCTCCCTGTGGCTTTCTTCCTCTGCTGGCACCATCTCCAGCTTCTCTGTGCTTGAAACCAGCAACCACGTGACTCTGATCTTGCATTGCAAAAGGATGATTGAAATTTTACTGTGCTAAACTTGCAGGGCCAAACTTTGGTATCCATCCTCAGTAGAAACAGCTACAGCCAGCCCTACACAAGATTGGTGGGAAGTGCAGCACAGGACCTTTTATGATTTGGGAGTGTCAGAGAAACAGTTTAGTGGGATAAAAATGCCAGTGGCCTTGCAGTCCCAATACTTATTAATAATAAGCAGTAATACACAAAAAAATGAACAATAACAGGTACAAGAAATATTACTGATTTATTGGTGGGAATGGCAAATCCTCTCCTTGAAGCAGCCTGGAAGCTTGAGCTCTGACAGGAAAGAAGTACTCTGCACTGATCTTAAGAGAAAATGCACCCTACTCTTAAATTTCTGTGCTGCCTTTTTTTTTTTTTTTTCTTAAGGTGTGGACAGGAAGGAATGCTTAGTTTTGTGTTCTCTTTGCATTGCATTCTGTATCATCATGACGGTGTATTAAAGTAACTGTGTGATCTGCTGCCATCCCAGGAGCAGCACTAATGTTATTAGAAATAAAATGTTCTAAGGATATTATCAAGACAATTTCTGCAGGGACATTTAATATCCTTTAGCACACCAACTCATATAACTAGAAAAATTATGTGCAGATTGAGAACAGAACTGCTACAAGGAGTTTAACATGATGGTGTTAATTGGTTAGTTAGTTTGAGGGGAAATGGTGCCTGTTATCTGTCACACCAGGAGAGCAGACCTTAGCAATGGAAAATGCAGCATTTTCCCCATTTGTTAGGGGACACGGAGAAGGACACATATTTATTGCCCGTGGAAGTATTCCCTAGGACATTTCCCAGAAGATGAAGGGGCAACCAGGGGAACATGGCCATAGTTTGTTACCTACTGCAAGGAAGTGTGAATAGAAAACAGAGTACATGTGCCTCGTGTTAGCCATAATGTGAGGGACAATTGATTTGTTTAGGAGGAGAGAGAAAGTGCATGAAAATTCCCCAGTATCATGCAGGGCCCTGACAAAATCTGATCCTCGGGAGGCAAGTGGAAGTGATGACCCTGCTTGAATATAGAAGAAACACACTTGTGCTCCCCAGAACCTTGTTGGAGGAATTATCCCTCTCAATTCTTCTACCACTGTAATACCACAAACCTGAGTGAGTATGACATTTCCCAGATTACAGGGGGGTTTAACTCTAAGAAAAACAGATCAGATGGATGACTCTTTGGGGGTTTTTAATGGCATTTTAAACCAAATCCAACAGCTTGGTCCATGGTTGGCATTCACTAATATTCCTGGCTTGAAGAGTAGCTTGGCAGGGTCTGTAGGCCCCTTAAAGAACAAGTCTGAGTGGGACCTTTTTTACAGTCCATCACTACTCTGAATATATGGACTCAAGTGTGTAAAAAACAGGGTATAAAGCTCACTGTCCACATCTCCACCATCTTTCCACTTTCCTCCATGAAAAAAAACCAGTTGACACCGATCAAGTAAATTGCTGGTTTTCAGTCTTACGCATTTTATTAATTTTAGACGAACACAGCACCAGAGGTACCTGTTTGTTTCTGTTTTGCTGAGTACTAATTATAATAGCCAAAATTAAAAGATTTAGACAACTTCCTTCCTTCTCTTCTGCAGTCAACACTATTTTAGAAAGAAAACACAGTGACTGAAAATACTTTGATTCATCTTAAAGACACAAACCAATTTCAGGCTGTGACAAATACTTGTTTAGATTTGATTTAATGAAACTCTAAGTATTTTAATAATGTTGGTTTTTAAATCAGAAAATCTGGCAGTTAAGAATGCTCTTCCATAGTGAAAAAATGTGCATGCAAGCAGCAGCTGGGCTTCATAAAAAGAGATAATGTACATAATGTGAAGATCAGACTTTTCTTTCCAAAATCAGTCATTTTATACAAAATCAGAATCAAATTTCATCAGTCTCAGGAAGTATTTGAGAGATTCTTCCATATTCCAACCTATTACCATAGGTTGCCTCGAGGCAATCCTTTCCTCTTTACTATATCCTGTAACTGTCTTTAAGCATGCAGAAACTGAATTGCTGTAAAACTGCATTACCCTGTCACGGGTTTGAAATCCTTGGGAAAATTGATAGCTTTACACCTTAAATTATTTAAAGTTTAAAAGTTTTTTGGTTTTTTTTTTTTTTTACAATGTAAAGAAATCCCATACCAAATTACTCCTAAAACTTAACAACCACTATTAAAATGTCAGCATTAACCAACAATTAGCATACATACACACACACACACACACACACACATGTGATTTATGTCTCATTTAAAGATAGGGAAATTCCATATGTTACAGCACAGACAACTGGACTTCTAAGTGGGTTTTTTTATTGTAGTTCAATATCTTCAGGGAGTTCTCTAAAACACACTCTATAATAGGACAGCCAATATCTATGACTAAGAGTGGGTTAAAATGAATTGCCTGACATATGAACCAAAGTGACTGAACAATGATGTGAATCCTTCAGTGCTCCACTGTGCTGCAGTGAACTACACTCCTGCCAGAATCCATAAAATACTGACTTAACACTGAATATGCAACCATGAATCTCGAATCTCTTGACCCTTCCCCGACATATTTTTTCCTCATTTCTCTTCCCATCCATTCATATCCCCAGCAGAAAGCATAAATTGTATTAGCATAGAGAAGCTCATTAAAAAGCCCCAACACACCCCACAAAAGCAGCCCCCCGCCAAAAAAATCAAATCAAACAAACAATAAAAACCCCCCCACATGCTGCTTTGAGTATAGCTGAAATTTCCTGCCCGACTCTCTGGGCTTATTGATCAGAGGCTTGAACTTTTCACCCCTTTAGTAGCACAGGCTTTCTGATCGCCGCAGTGCGAGGCTCATCTGCTTGCGGGTGTGATAATAACTGACATTAATCAAGTAGCTCCTTCCCCATTAGCGTTTGCACGCTTTAAATTAGAAGGCTACCGCGACTACACGGCCTTTTTTTGATTCATAATAATCCAATCAATCTGATTTATACAGGCAGTGCAGAATCCAGCCCCTCTCCACGGCGTTTACGAGCCAGTGACCTCCTGAGGTGCAGCTTCCCCTCGGTCTCCCGCGATGCAGGGCACAAGCCACCGAGCTCGGAGCAGCAGCAGTGTCCCGGTGTCACTCCAGCACACTTGGAAAGCACGGTGTCACTTTCCACACTTGGAAAGCACGTGCCCTGACACAACGCGGGCTGAGCCAGCCTGAGGAGCCAGAAGCGCTGGAGTAGTGACTGTGCTGGGTACAGAAACAGCAACTACCCAGAAAGTTGCTGGGTGCCGTTTTAAATTAAATTGGAAGTCATGAAGCCGGGGGACCGGCAAAAGAAACGCTGCAGGAAGGCGGAAAAGCCGGAATTTTTGTGAGTGCTTTGTGTGAAATACACAATGTACAGAACGAGCGGTGAGACAACACAGCACCTCCGAGGCAGGTCCTACTCCGTGGCTCTTGTGCAGGGCCCGCTTACCTGAGCGGGCTGTCAGGAGCCGCAGTGCAGCCCCTCAGTACCTGCGGGGCCTGCCTCAGCCTGCACGGCTGCTCGGGAATCGGAAAACGGTCTGGGCTGGAAGGGACAGTAAAGATCATCCAGTTCCATCCCCTCTGCCATGGGCAGGGACACCTTCCACTACACCAGGTTGCTCAAAGCCCCATCCACCCTGGCCTTGAACATTTCCAGGGATGAGGCATCCACAACTTTCTGGAAAACCTGTTCCAGTGCCTCGCCGCCCTCACAATGGAGAACTTCTTCTTAATATCTTATCTAACCCTATTCTCTTTCAGTTTGAAGCCATTGCTCCTCGTCCTGTCACTCCAGGCTCTTGGAAAAAGTCCCTCCGGGAACTGAAGCACCCCCGTGCTTTGAGCACCGCGCACTCAGCAGCTGCACACCCAGCCCCTGCGGGGTCGGTGCCCGATTCGTGCCGGGGTTGCTCAGAACCCCCAGGGACCGAGAGCCCCGAGCGGCCACCGGCGCTGGGCAGGGCACGGGCGACAGCGGCCACCGCGCCTCCGCCGCCTCCACAGCGGAAGCAGCTGCGCCGCCGGAGCCGGCGGACGTGACCTCACGGCACGGCCCCTTCCCGGCCCTCCTCGCCGCGTCTGGCCGCTGCCGGTCGGCGGCACAGGAGGAGGAGGAGGAGGAGGAGGAGGAGGAAGGCGGGCGGGATCCGGGATGCTGCCGGCGCAGCTCGGGCGCGCGCCGCGGCACCTGCTGGTGTGCGAGCGCGGGCACGCGCGCCACCCGCGCTCGCGGCACGCGGCGCACGTGCGGGACCACGCCTACAGCTGCCGCGTGAGTGGCGCGAGCGCGGGGGGGCCGGCCCGCGCGGGCCCGGGGGCTCGGCGGGATCCCCTCAGGGAGGCGCGGAGGGGAGGAAGGGGAAAGGGAAAGGGACAGGGAAAGGGAAAGAGAAAGAGCTGCCTGAGGCTCCCACGCCGCCCGTCCCCGGGGGTTCTGCCCGTCAGCCGCTCCAGGGGCGCGCAGCCGGTGCCCCACTCGCGCCAGGCTCTGTGTTCTGTAGGGCTCCTCCGGCCTTGCCGGAGCTGGCCCGCGCGCCTCATTTTTGGGGAGGGGGGAAAAAAGCGAATTAGCCCCCCTTGTGTTTGTGGTCTCGCGCAGCGTGGGAAAAAACACCCAAACTCCTTCCTTCCTCCAGGGGTGAAAGACCGGGAGGACAAGAGGAGCAGAGGGGTGAGCCAGTGGGAGCGGTGATGGTGCCGATTTCAGGAGCTCTCCAAACGCGGGCGCAGGGTCCGGTTTAGAAAGGAGACATTGTTTATTCCGCGCAAGGCGGAGGTTTCCACAAATCAAGCACACCATCTATCAAAACTTTTCGCTATTTGTACATTTCAGCAAACGAAGGAATTCGTTCATTGGCTACAAGTTACATTGTTCTCTTATTAATTAGTATTCTGTCTTCTGTTGGTTAATGAGTTTCCCCTACTAGTTAACACGCATATTCAGTCTTTCTCTATTTTGGAGTCAGGGGGTTTTTGGGGTCGGTGGTCCGTGAGTCGGTGGCCGTGGTCTCCACCTGCCGGAATTCCCTTTTATCCACTCAGAGCTGATTCAGCACAGTTGCTGGGTTTATTATGTTTCTTACTTATCTTGGGAGTTCTGCCAAATGTCTTTTTGGCCCATAAATTCTGCATTCTTTCTGCTCACTATCAGCGGTACATCCTTCTCCCCAAGATTTGTTAACCTCGCCCTAGGTCTGAGATTACTGAAGCATGTCCAGCCCTAAACTTTAACAAAGACACCTGGACTTCACTTAGGACTTGTTAGCTGTGCTCTTGTTTCATGGATTAAATCTCTCTTCTTGTTGATTAGGCTTGAAAGTGTACAAAGACCAAACATCAAAGAACATCCTTCCTGAAGAAAATTTTCAGGTGCTACACATTTTGCAACAATCAGACAGGACCCTGTTTCATAACCCCCTTCTCATTCCCTGTAACTCTCTGGGCTAATCAGAAAGCTTTCTACTGGTGTGGCAGGCAGCTCCTTTGTCAGTCCTTACTTCTCTTGAATACATGTGCCAAGGGAGATATGCACCTGTTTTCCAAGAGCTTTGAGAAGTTTTTTGAGGGATGGAAGGAGGAGCAAGGGGATGGAGTTTTATGCTGCCTGGGAAGCTTGGTACTTGCCCATGTATTACTTGCCATGTATTAACTTGTTTTCCCTGGTCTGATGGACTTCAGGGTTCTCTTGATCTATGGAAAACGTACAGGAAAGGTTTTAAGCAAAAGGTAAATTAAAGATTCTACTTTGGTCTTTGCTTTTCCACTAGGATTACAGAAATGCTTAGCCTACATTTTTAGGTACAACTGCTTCAACAAGTACTCCAGCAAGGGCTGAAGGAGGTGTCCCAGTGCAACATCAAGCTAAATATATAATGATGTGAAACAAGATCTTGTGTTAACTCATGCTGTGTAAGATCACATCTTTACGTAATACATCAAATGCTATTGTATAGCAAAAAAAAAAAAACTAAAAAAGACCCCAAAACCTAAATCACCAAATAATGTATTTAGTGTACCTAGAAACTATGAAAATTGATACGTTTTTAAGACAATAGCCTGATATTACTCTTTTTCCATCTCATTTTGATACAATATACTGATATCTTTGAAAAGTAGAAGTTTTCTTATGTATTTCTTGTTGTTTTGTTTGGTGGGTGTTTTTTCAGAACAGGTTTTAGGATAGGATTTACATTACAAATATGTTCCTAATAGGTGTCTTTTTTGATCCCGGAATGTGGCATGCTACCTGAAGTGCTGAAAAGCACAATTGCAGATATTGGAGAGTACTATCTGGTGAGGAATTTACCCGTTCATGAATTGGTCGCTCATGAATTCATTGATGCTTTCGTGAAGAAAGGTAAGGAGGAAATCAGAACAGAACAAATGCAGTAGTAATGTACTTTTTTTATAGCACAGTATAATTTTTTATAGTCTTATTATTTATTCTGAAAAGTATTTTAAAGGAAGGGAAGGAAAAACACTAGGCAAATTCTGCATGAATTTGTTTATATGCTTTTTTCTGCTTTGTCATGTGTGACAACATTTGTTTACACTCACTGGTTCCAAAACTCCTGTGGTTGTTCCTTATAAATTTCCCCCTATTCCATCTCAATTCCGAAAGCCAGCTATCAAGAGGGCTTCCATGTATCCTCACACCTGTTTCTTCTACACCTCACCTTTATGCAGATTCTTGTAGAAATCTTCCTTCTCCCTTTATCATTCCTTCATACTTCAACACAGAGCTGTGTTGAGCCATGTTCCACAGCAGGCAAGAGAAAAATGTGGTTCCATATTTTTTGTATTTCACTAACAGAGCTGTGACAGCTCATCCTTACCCAGTAAGAGCAAAGAGGATGCGAAGGAAGATACAGCCTCTGCCCAGCCAACTTGCTGTTGCATAGTCAGACCATGCTGTTTTCATCTAGCAGGGCCCACTCCTTTGGCTTATGATAGTTCTCGTACCCTTTGGCTGATAGCCAGAGAGACAAAAAAAAATATACAGGAAAAGAGAGGGGAACAGAGAACATATTGATGAAGCAGGAGAATTAGAGATCCATTACTTGCTAAATGTGGGACTCTTTTCTTATTTCCTTTAATCTGATGAATGTTTTTTATGCCAGTAGTGTTATGGAAGCAATACAACATTTGTACACAGAGTTCACAGGATCTAACACTTGTATTTTAAAAACCAAAATTGGTTAGTGGCAGATAATGCGACAAAATTATTTAGTAATGTGAGCATCTTTCACCATGTCTTTGTGTGAACTGATAATAGAAATATGTCTGGGAAAAAATTGGGTTTTCCATTTGCTGGCTGGAGCGAGTCACAGGTAGAAGGAAAGAAAATGTTTTCATATTGAGGTGTATTGTTAACGTTATCCCTAGTACAGGTCCTTTAAAATATTGCCAGAACAGGGTTTATAAAAATAATAACAATGCCATTTTGCTTGAGAAGGTGGAAGAAAGTTAGTTGGTAAAAACACTGGAGTGATTCAGATGGTATTTGGCATGTTTGGTTATCTTGAAGTGAATTGGTTTTATTGTCATGTCTGCCTTTACAGCCTGTGTAATCTCATGTTTTTCTGCTTTACTGTTAAAGGTTCATGCTATGCACTTACCTATAAGACAAAAATTGATCAAGATAATACTGCAGCTCTGCTACCAAATGGTATGAGGGATTTGTTTTGGTTTCAGTAATACATGTTGATTGTGGCCTGGGTTGTTTGGTTTGGTTTGGTTTGGTTTGGTTTTAGGGTTTTTTGGGGGTTTTTTTTTGGAATTATGTAAACTGGAAAATAATGCTTACTGTACTTGCCAGCTTTGTTAGAAATTTGTGCGAATTGTAAAAAATACTAATTTTACCTCTTTTTTTCATTCATGCTGTTGAATTATATACTTCATCTGAAAGAAATTAAAAACCAATAAAAATCAGCTTCGCTTACGTATAGTCAGATTGTCAGTGCTTCAACCATAATTGCAATTGCTACAGGGGATTATTTTTGTGAAAACATTGCATTCCAACTTCTTGTTTCCTACTGATCTTTAAGACAGAATTTGTACCAAAAAAGAAAGTTATCAGCACTGCTTAGGAACAGTTTTAAAATATGAAGTATTTATTCTCATGAGATCCCTACTTGGGTACTTCATTCAGCTCTGGGTCCCCAGCACAGGAAGGACATGTACCTGCTGGAACAAGTCCAGAGGTGGCCACAAAGATGCTCACAGGTCTGGATCACCTCTCGTATGAAGACAGGCTGAGAGAGCTGGGGTTGTTCAGCCTGGAGAAGGCTCTGGATAGAATCAGAGCACCTTCCTGTACCTAAAGGGGGCCTGAAAAAGTACCACAGAGGAAATTTTTAAAAGGTCATTTAGTAATAGGACGTGGGGGAATGGATTCAAACTGGAAGAGAGTAGGTTTAGATTGGATGTTCGGAAAAAAGTCTTTACTGTGAGGGTGGTGAGGCCCTGGAACATGCTGCTCAGAGAAATTGTGGATACCCCATCCCTAGAAGTGTTCAAGGCCAGGCTGGATGGGGCTTTGAGCAACCTGGTCTAGTGGAAACTGTCCCTGCCCATGGAAGGTTGGTTAGAACTGGCTGATCTTTAATACCCCTTTCAACCCAAACCATTTGATGATTCTATGAGGATTCTGTGATTCCCTGAGATTCTGTGATTACCTTTTAGCATGTAACATGTTAAAAGTCTGTTTCAATTGCATCACAGTTTTATGACAACACCATAAAACGTCCCACATCTGAGGTGAGAAAATGAAGCTATTTTGAGCTTCAATTACATTGTCTTATTTCTGTTTAACACTATATAAGATATAATGGAAGTACAAACTGGTCTGTCTGCCCTCTAGCCTAAGAAGCTGTAATATGACAGGTGCCCATGAGGGCATGAATAAATTCAGATTGTTCAGAAGAATTCTTTTATGTGTCTGTTAGGACAGTCCTGGCAAAATGGATACTTGATAGCAATGGAGTTTGTGTGATACAGGTGTTACAAACCGTGCACAGTTATTGCAGAGACAGTGTTACACTTCCTGGTGATGTCACTGTCTGAACTCTTCCTCTGCAGCCTTATTTGTTTGTGTTCTGTACTGTGCTGTTACTTGTGCACTAGAACCCAAAGACTGTGGTAGAGAGCTGTTGTGTGAAGCTCTGTACTGAGCAGCAGCAGCCAGATCTGGTTTATGAGCACAGAAGGAAAGTTGTTCCAGCACGTATCAGCTCTTCGCTAACAAGCATAGTTTACTCACTGTGAGTAGTCCCACTGGACTTGGAGGAACTGCTTTTGTTTATTTGGTTGAGCAGTGCATGTTGAGCATGAATGTTTACTAAATCAGGCCCTTGTGTAATGTAGTGCTCAGCTAATGACAAAGCAAGTGCTAGGGCATGAGCAGAGGAAAGATGGAGACAATGAACTGAGTAGTACAGTAAAAAAGCTATGATTATCTCAGGAATAATATTACGCTTTTCTTACTCTAGTTCATAAGACTTCTTTGATAAAAAAAGAATAATTGAGTTATAACCTTTTTTTTTTAAAGGATTAATCTGGTAATCCATTTAACTGGAACTAAGGAGTCTGCATTACGTTAGTAATACCATTGATCCAAAGCTAATGTTGTAAAAGGTACATGGTTCTCAGAAGACTTCAAAGGGAACCAAGTAGAGGATTATTTCTATTAAAATTTGTTTTGTTTATAGGTAAACTAATTCTGTCAGTTGATAAGGATACTTATGAGGAACTTGGACTGCAAGGTCGTCCTTCTCGGTATTCAGGAAAAAAAGTAATGAGATATAGTAAGTATGATTTATATTAACAGGGCTTATTTAAGAAGCACCTTGTTAGGATGTTGAAACTTCCCTTTCACTAAAATTATTGTCTAGGTTATATTTTTCCAGATGCAAATACAAGGACTGCCTGAAGAGAGAAAGTACTTTTTCTCCAAGTATTAAAGCAGCCTTAAGAACACAAATACATCATCTTTTCAGTACTCTATAAAATTTTTCATTTCAGGGGTTCTCATTATGTTGTTTGTACTGGAGTGATGTAGGAATCAAGAATTTTTTTATACTCTGCATAGTGTCTGTACCTTCTGATTTAAGTCAGAAAATTTTAAACTGATTAAGGAGGTGTTTAAAGTCCGTGCACTGTACAAAATCAGTGAAGAGCCTCACCCAAGACTGCTTGCTTGAAAGGGAGAATTGTCCTATGTTTCACACATTTAAAATGGTGATCTCCATATACCGAGTACTTGGAAAACATAATTTTTTAACAGCTGCAGAGGAGACATCTTGAGTGTGATTTTTGTTGATTTGTCTTCTTAGTAAATAAAAAAACCTAAACATGTACACTATGCCATCTCAAATGTATTGGAACTCGCAGCAGCTGATAGATATAGTTACATAAAAACTTCAGGAGGGGAAATTTGTTATCTCTAGTAAGTATTTTGGCAAAATGGGACATCATTTTACCATTCTGATTGTCAAAGTGTATCATGAAACTTCCATTTGAAAAATAAATATAACTGATCACGTAGGAAAAAAACCAACCTGTTGAAAAAGTGTCATTGCTGTATACATGACTTTTGTTGTTAGAAATTCTAGCTTTTTTTTTTTTTTACTGCTAATAGGTCACCTAATTACCAAGATATTTTTAAGGCACTGTTTAGGGACTTCTGTCAGTGCCATTTCAAAAGAAATCTGTCCCTCTAGTCACTAGGAGGCAGTTCCAGATTATATCAAAATAAGGACAGCAGGAGGTGAATATTTATTTACACAATGGGGAGTCATATTTGCATACTCAAATACTTTGTAAAAATTCTGTGTATGTGGAAAGGAAGTTGAATGTTCTTTGGTTTCTTTGTTCTCTTCTAATTTAATAATAAAATTTATTTCAATTGAGTACCAATAGCTATTGTGCCTTTTCTGCAGTTATCACTATTGACTTGACTGATGCTGGCTTTTACCCTGAGAGCAAGAAACATAACAGAGTGCTTTGGGCCTTGAAAGAAAAGAAACCTTTAGAATTTGACTTCCTACTGGCTTGGTATAATACAGGTAATAAGAACTAAATGTAAAACTAAAATGCAACTGACATGAAGTCCAAATATTTTTAGTTTACTGTTCTTTCCTAGTGATTGTCCAAATGCATTTTCAGTGGAGGGAAAAGTTAGATTAAAATGTGTATGGCTGGGACTTTTTGTTTGGTTTATTTGTTTGTTTGGGGTGGGGAGGGTGTTACTTCCTGTGCACGGAACATCTCTGTTCAGGAACACAACAGTGATTCATGGGAGATATATTAGTTTATTAGTTGCTTCATTTCCTTTCGCTATCTTGCCCAGGCTTTCTGGCAAAACTTTGCCTATTTGATGGTGCTGCCTCTTCTTTATAAATTTGTGACATACATAACCATTTTCAATGCACTTTTTTTTTTTATTAATACACATAAGTAATGTATCTGGTTACATACTTAGTATGGGGAACTCTGATTTCCTCAGTAGTTACAGGACCTGTACAGAGTCCCTGTTTCTGTCGTGTGCCATGTGCACTGATACACAGTGTGCTGTTTGATCACTTTATTCTCAAGCACTTGTTTGAGGTTGGAGCCAAGTAAGAGGTTGCTATAAGAAATTGTATTGTTTCAAATCATCTTCTAGTATTTGTTTAACTACTGTTTTCTAATTACACTATTTTTTCTTCTGGGACTCAAGTATTGTTCCTCCTCTGAGGGTAATTTTTCAAAGTCTCCAGCTGTTTGTGTTACCTCAGAACAGGCTGTATGTAGGGATATGTAGCATTTGCATAGAATTGATGAAAATGGCAAATGTCTGTACTGAAAAACATGGTTTTCTTCATCACAGATGGGTAGCTTTCAGTGGTGTTCTGCTTTGAGTCTCCACACTAGGGAGAAGGGGTATTAGAAAAGTCCCTGAGAATGCTTTCCCATCTCCTCTTTATATTGTTCCGTTTTCCTGGCTCTTCAAGACCAAATCTGAGGAGTTATCTGAGAAATGGAAGCTGCTTACAAGCTCCTTTAGGAGTGTCTCATGTTTCACTTTAGTCCTTCATGTTTCCCCTCCCCCTTTCTAAGTACTAATCATATGACAAGGATGCTTCCTTGTTTGTCATACAGAAATTATTTAAAGGCTTGCAATTCCCATCCTTGTAATCTTCAGGAAAGAGTCACAGTGAAGGCTGTTGCTACCATAAATGGTGACATAAATCCAACTGAGGTGGCAGATCTTCACGCTCAGCTTGCTTGGATTTATTGACCCTGGGCAGAGAGCAAAATGCCTCTAGGGCCACTATTTTTCTTATGTTTGCTGCTGCCCATGTTAACAGCATTCAGGAAGAATAGCATCTTTTTTCCTCACTTTCTTACATCCCGAAAACAGGTCAGGTCAGTCATTTCCTGAATATGGAGTTAAATCTGAATGCCTTTCTGTGCAAGAATCTTGTGCTCATAACACACAAAAGACTATTAGTTCCTTAGTACTGGCAAAAATAAAACTTTTATAGGTTTTTATTAATAGATATGAGACATTGTGTAGATTCTGCTGGAAGGGAAAAAGTGGGCTGTGTTTTGTCAAGAGAATCTGTGTCCTCTGTGAAGATTCTGCTTTCAGCCTTCCTGCTGATAACTAGTGTTTCTTGCTATGGCCAGCACTGCGGGAGTTTTGGGTTTTATACCCAATTTTCCCGCATTGTGGTTTTGGCACTAAGAAGAGCAGGAAAAGGAAATATGAAGCGTCTCATGTCTTTAATGACAGAGACAATGCAATCTTTTCTCTATTGCTGTAATTTCTATCACAATTTTACATGTTTATTGGATGAAATTCAGTGGCCTCTGAAAAGCTGTGATGATATGCCTGGTTGCTGTTAACATGGAAATCTATGCTGTAGCTAGAGGATTGTTCTCTTAGGGTCTTGACTGTAGTCTTTGAGATTTCCTACATTTAGGGCTATAGCTGAGGCTCCCACATGCAGCAGACATGTAAAATGTATGATTTTCTATATTATACTAGGAATTCTAGGGCAATATTATACATTCTTTGAACCTGTTAGTCTAACAAATGCCAATAGAAAGTAAGGAAGATCATCTCCTCTGGCACTCTGCAGACTTATATCTATCTATATTAAAAACACTAAATTAAGAAGAATCCAGTGACTGCCTGTCTTTGTCACTGTGCCCTTTGGAACAGCTTTTTTTGAAGAATGACTAAAAAAGATGAGCTTAACCCTCCTTTTTTTACTCCCCCAAATTATTGTTCTTGATGACATAAATATGGCTGATAGACATTAGGCAGTCCTTATTTTCTGATAGCAAGTTTTAGATATAGTATTACACAGTGAACTGTACACTGTTCTTGAATTTCTGCTGTTTAAATATGCCTTTTCTGTGGTATTTAAATGTTGCTCTGCACTTCAGACTTTTCATGAGTAAGGTATTATTTCTTGGTCTCCTAGACACCCATTGTTATTTTATGAAAATAGCACACATTATCTGGAATTTGAAATTTAGGAGAATTGATTCCATGTCAATTACCTTCCTGCTTCAAAAGCAAGTTGGTTAATATCTCTGAATTTAAAATATGCCTGCTTAGGTTAGTTTTTTCGTCTAGATTAGGATTTTAGAATTTCACCTGCTGTTTTGGATCTCTTACTAGTACTTTCCCACAAGTCCATCAAGGTGCATTTTACTGTTACAGCCATACTGCATTTGAAGATTTATCAGGGAGGTTGGAGGGGAATGGGTGTTTATTCTTCTAGCAAATGACATTTGTGTTGTATTTTGATTTCTTTACCCTTTTCCCTTCCTTCTCTCTTCAGTCCTTGTGCTCCAGATTATCCTAGAATTCCTCTTGACATCATTGATAAATCTGTTCTTAAACCTGTAATCACATGCTCACTTTTCCATTATTTAGGGAAAACTCTGTTCTGAGATGATGTCCCTGCTCCATTTTATCTGTTCCTTTTCAGGAACACTCTGAGTTCCTCTTTTTAACGAGCTCATTTTATTACTTACTCAGTTAATTCTGCTTGAATTTTCTATTGGCAAATCTACACTTTGTAGTTAGATAGCAAATTTACTGGGCTGTACTAAGTTACTGAATCTTGCCCTAACTTTTATTTCCAAGAAGATAAGGAAGCTGAAGATTGTAAGGCTTGTGCCACAGATTAACAGCACATAAGCAGTTTCACGCTGCATTTTTTTGTATTTATATACAAATGTTTTGTGTATTCACTGCTTCTTTTGCTTAGTAGTTTTGTAACAGCTGTTTGTGGTACTGTGTTGTTAAGGTGCAGAGGGATCAACATTGATGTCATACTTTTCAAAAAACCAAATACAGGCCCTGAAGCCAAAAATAACATTCAGCACCTTAAGGGACTTGCAGTGTCCAGTGTTACAAAGTAATGATCTACAGGAAAGCCAGAGGAGTCCTGCAGTACAGAGGAGCTCTTTGAATGGCTGGGTGCTGTCTTGAATCAAGTTAGCTTGTAAGTATTTGAATTTGTTTGATCCTTAAAAATGTTTTAAGTAAGGAAAGCCACAATTTATTTTAGGAATTAGTTAAATAGTATTTAAGACAGACACTGTTTTGTAAGTGGGAAGTCTGTTAAGCAGTTAAATGTTTGTTGTAAGTCTTGAATGACTGTCAGTGTTTTTCGGGGCACCCATGTGTACTGGTTCGGGCTGACATAGAGTTAATTTTCTTCATAGTAACTGGTGTGGTGCTGTGCTTTGGATTTGTGACCAAGAGTGTTGATAACAGGGGATGTTTTAGCTATTGGTGGGCAGGGCTTGCACAGTCTCAAGGCCTTTTTCTGTCTCTCATACGGCCCTGCCAGTGGGTGGGTGGAAAATGTTCAGAGTTGCAGTGTTTGTCTTCCCAAGTCAGTTAGAAGCCCTGCCTTCCTGGAGATGGCTGCACATCTGCCTGCCCATGGGAAATAGTAAATTAATTCCTTTGCATGCTTTGCTTTCATGTGGAACATTTCCTCTGCTTATTGAATTGTCTTTATCTCAGCCCATGCATTTTCTCCCATTACCCTTTCAATTCTAGGTGGGAGTCAGTGAGCGAGCCACTGTGTGGTGTTTGGGTGATTACCCACAGCACCATGAGATCTTTTGTATTGATTGCTTGGTCATTAGTTACTTTGGTATTAATTTAGATGATATACATAAATCTTACTTGTTTGGTACAAGTTCTGATTAGTAAGACATCCTATAGAATATTTAAAGCGTATTTATTTCGGTTGCTTTATTGTTTGTTTTTTTCTTCCAGAGACAACAAATCCTCCAGCTTCTTATCAACTTATTGCTGCCCTGAGCCCAACACAATGGTGGAAAAAGCTTTTTTGTGCACAATCACAGGCTTTATAATTCCTGAGAAGATTATTCAGTTATTGGAGCAGCTGTGGTAAGGGCTGACAGGAGCACATTACTAAAACACTTGTACTCAAACACTTCTTAATACTTGAAATAACTTTTAAATACTTTTGTAAGGTAAATACAAAAGTTGGAGGTAAATAGCAGAATATATAAATGAAGACTATTTTTTTAGTTAGGAAATGAGCTGGAAGCTTGACATCAGTATAAAAAAAAGTGATAAACAATTTTGGATGCCTCGAATTTGAAAAAGCCTGCCCTGTATTCTAGTCATGATTTTTTTTTTTATCTGAATTTCTAAGAAACTGTGGCTGTACTGTACTCCTACACTTTTAAAATGTGGAGTGGATAATACCTGGCTTTGATTATTCATAATCTATTTCCTCTCTGGTGGTAAATGTATTTGTGTCAAGCATAGCCTGACTATGTTACTCCCTGCGTTGTCTTTTTTCTTCCCTGATAGCAATTGTTCTCATTAAATGTTCAATTTTCTGAAAGACAGTGCATGCTGTAGGAAAGTCTGAACTGCTGCTTTACATCTTAGAACTTTTTCTAATTGCTAGAACTTGCAGGTTTGCCATGTATAAAACTATAATAGGATTATTCTTAGTATAGTAGGAATAACAGATAGTCAATCTTACTTTGTTCCCCAATGTATTCTGATAGATTATTTTCTTTTGAGTTTATTTATTATGGACTAAACAGAGTTTTTAACTGTCAATAAATTTTCACTAAAGTTAAAGTGTGTCTTTGATTGTTTTACTTTATACTGTAGACTTGAATGTGCTGCCTATTCCATTATAATCACTGATTATCTTGTCTTCTTGCTTGCAGTTGCTATTTTGGTGAACCAAAACTGGCATATTGGCTGACCTTAACGGTGCATGGCTTTGCAGACAGCCCTGTTTCCTGGAGAGAAAGTGAACATGGTTTCCACAAAGGAGGAGAGAACTTGTACAACTTTGTCATTTTTAGAAATCTGGACTACTGGCTTCAGATGGCTGTAGGAGCTCATGATGATTGTCCTCCATAAAGCTATGTCCATAGAAGAAGTTCTCAACAATCCCTTGTTACTGACAGAAAACTAATAAAATATTTTTTATACAAGTAGTTATGTAACAGAGTACTAAGAGTCTATGCATGTTTTTGTTATTTTTAGACAATGGAAGGAATGGATTTTTGTTTCTTCACTGTCATACAATGTCTTCTGAAAAACTTCAAAATTCTTGCTTTTAGGAAAAGTTAAGTTTTTGAGTTTTTCTCAGGAATTTGCTGTAGGCAGTCCTCTTTTCCAGGAGCAAATTTGGAATTTGAAAGTTAGCTTTACAGATTGCTGGCTGAAATATTTGACAGGAAAGCTCACTTTGGGATTAAGTGTTTTTTTCTTTACATTAAAGATCTGCAAAACCTTCATATCCCTGTTTAAGATATTTCAGCCTACATGCTAGCAAAAAAACCAAAGGAGGAGATGTGTCCTCCCTGATTTGTTAGGTGCTAGGAGAATAAAGATGAGGAGCAGGTGTGTGGCCGTGGAAGGAGCACCCATTAAATGTGGAAAAAGTGAGGGCTTGCTGACCTGTCTCACTGATTTTGCAGATCACAGTTGGTTATCAGAGGTATATTTCTGACAGTGATGCAAAAGTCTGATGCTTGCTTTCTTAATTGACCTACACACACACAAACACACAATCTCTACTTTCAAAAGCAGTGTGTGGTTCTTGCTTACAGAGCAACTCATGGAGCTGAGTCTCACTCTGATGTTATTGCAGACATTTCTGGGAAGAAATCTGTGGACATGCCCTCAAACAGTGCACTTGATGTGAAACAGGTTTCATTAACAATAAGTGGTAATGCTGAGAGCATAGGCAGCTATAAGGAATCCAGGCTACTCCTGTTGAAATCCATGGAAAGGTGGACGGTGGGTTGGGGAAGGCAGGATTTGGGGTTTATTTTAAGGAGTGGATACGTATCATTAAAGTACCAATGCAGTGCTAAAATTGAAGTTGTTCACTTGATGAAGTGAGAGTTTGGTACTGGAAATTGAGGAAAAGCTGTCGTGGAAGTGTCAAGGTGAGTGGCACAGAAAAGCAGAAAGACTATGGGAAGCAACTGACCTCTATTTTTATCTGGTTTATTGTTTCTCTTCTGTGAAGAAAATCATGCTGGATGATTCACCACGTGGTGTTTGTCTACCACACACCTCCACTAACCATAACCTCCTTTTGCTCAAGTTTTGCTACTTGAGTTTGCTACTCAAGTTGTGTCTCACAAACACAACTCTGATGAATCAGCAAACAGTTTTTTAAATCATGACATTGTTTCTCAAAATCCTGCTGCCATGAGATGTTTCTAGAAGGCTACCAGGAACAGAGGTTCCATGTACAGACACAGACTCACACAATCACAGACTGAACAGACAATGGTACAAGGGTCTGGGAAAATTTTTGCCTTGGCACATGACTAGTCAATACTTAACATGGTTGACTCAAGCATTGTGTTTCGTTACTGTGCATCAGTGTGAATGGCTTGAGTTGTTCGCTAAAGTCTGCCTTTGAAAGTGTCTGTTGAGGCATTGCAGACTTTCACAAAAGAAACTTGTAACAAGAAGTATCTTCCTTTTTCCTCTTGACCAGAAGGTCGAGTTGTTACTTGAGCTTTCCTGGAAGCTATGCTTGTAGCAGAAATTCTAATACAAAGTTAAAAATCCTAAATTTTATTTGAAAAATTGAAGTTTGTAGCTTCAGAGCTACTAACTGTAGGCCCAGTGAATGTGATCATCTTTCTACCAGATTGTAGTAAAACCTTTTCCTCAACAATGTGTATGCAGGCATACAAACAAGTGTAATATATACTGTTTGGGGAGAAAAGAACACCACCCAGAATTAAGAATCTTATATGGGTGGGTTTGCTTCCCATAGTGATTCCAAAAGCAGCTGTGGGACTTGACTCCAAAGTGGCAGCAGGAGGACCAGGTGACGTGATTTTTCTAATGAGTACTTGGTTGCAAGAGCAGGTTGGGCTCCTTGGTGGAGTAGGTGCTGCAGTAGTGCTGGTGGGTACATAGTGATTGCCTCAGTGAGACCATTCTGGAAGGCAAGCTGAGAAGAAGGATTTTAGCTCTCAGTTCTCCTCAGCATGTGACTATTCAGGTTAGTTTTTCTTTTCTTGTGGGCATGTAGGGAAATATCAGCAGATTGGTCAGTAGTTACCTTTGCCTCCTGTGTGCATAGGCAATGGACTGCAGGCATTTTTCAAAGCTCAGTGTTGTAGTGGCTGTGCTGCTTCCTACAGTCCATAGTTGTCTGCTGGTGGTGGCTTCAAATGGCTTTTCCTGCTAAGGAAGGGATTTAAATACTGTCTCTGAGTCCTGTAACTTGAGATGCTGGGTTGGTTTCTAGCTTTCTCTTGTTTTCTTTAAACCTGTATGAAGTATAATTGAAAAACCTCGAGCTGTTAATAGGCACTGCAGCTGGTCTAATCTTAGGCTCTGTGAGACAATACTGTGCTAACCACATGCATGCTTCCTAGCAAGGTCCAGTGGTGCACTCAGCTCTAAGGAGAGAGGCTTTCCTGTGCTTGCTGGATTTTGTAGCTGCAGAGAAGAAAAACTAGGGTGGAATTTACTCCTATCCTATCTTACCTCCTGCAAAAAACTGAACCCGAGGGAACATTTTTTTCCTGGGATGAGGTACAGCAACCTGTTCTTTACCATCTGTACAGTCAGACAGAGTACTGTGTCTCCCCAGGAGACTCCTCAGCATGCAGGAGACCCTTGCTGAGCAGAGGGATAGGAAGGCATTTCTCACACGTTTGGGCATCCCGTTAGGAAGGAAGATCTGAGACTGAGCCAGGTGTGCAGTAGTTCAAGGAAGAATTGGGCAGGGCACGTGAGAGAGAGATAAAAGTTCTTGCCTGAGAATGAAAGATAACTGCTGGTGATGTTCTTGCCCTTTTTGTCTGCCTGTGAGGGAGGACAGGAAAATGCAAAAGGTTCCTGAGAGCTGCAGAAGTAATGGGGAGCAGCTGTGTACCAGCTGCTTCTGAGATCAAAGGTGACTAAGTGCTTACTAAAAAATTTTGCCTCTGGGGAGTGTTTTATCTAGCATGGGGAAGGAGAGCCAAATATCTGAATGCAGAGACAAGCCTGAGGCAAGCTGGTTGTGTGAGAAGTAGAGGTTTTGTTATCCTGGAATGTGGGCAGACAGTGAAAAGCCACTCCTTGAGAGCTAGAGTATTGCTCTGCTTTAACCTCAGCCTTTCTATTGAGCTGTGCAGTCCTGCCTCTCTGCTGGTGGATGGAGAGGGAATGTTGTTGAGACGTTACTGGGAGGTAGCAGAACCAACCCTCTGGAAATGGGCCACAAAGACCACGTGCTTTTCCAGGCACCCTAAGTTTGACTACGTGTTCATGTGTATTCATACATTGGTGGGTGTAGAACAAATAGAGGACAAACTTTCATGTTGACAAAGGAAGATAAAAGTCGAGGTAGGTGGATAGCATGTGTTACACAAAATCACTCTAAATGGAACATATCTGCCTTTTTGGTTTGCAAATGCTGCCTGAATCAGAAACCTGTCGGGAGAAATAAAGGTATGCATTCCATAGAGGTGTGCATCCCATTAGCGAGAGTGGGAGACTAATGGTGGTGTGAAGAAGGGAATATTAGCATGAGGGGACTCTGAGAAAAGTTAGAGATAAGGAAGTGAAAAAGAAATTTCTTTCTCAGATTCCAGAGCTGCTGTGATTGCAGAGGGAAACCAGCAAGATTTGGCACAGGTTTAGGGAATGCAGGAAGGACAAGAACCTGTGCTCCTCAAAGGGAGGTGACAGCTTAATGAAAGAGAAGTATAAACTCTGTTCTGGCTGCATCATGCTGTGATTTACTGGGAAATATCCATTTTGGAGAGGCTATGTAAATTTGGATGACTGGAAATAAAGCCAAGTTCATGCATCATCAGCCTGGGGTTTGCATAGCAATTATGGGAGTAAGGAAAGTTTCACGAAGATGGGCCATAATGTTCTTGTTGGAAGTAATTTGTGTGATTTTATTATTCCTTGCTACAGGCTGCCTCTTTTTGGTTTATAGAGAAGTTATAGAGTGTTATAGAAATGCCAAAGATTTAAAACTGTCTTGAGATACGTCGGATTCTGTTGATGTTGCTGTTAATTGCAATTAGCAGCCGGGCTGCTCACCCAACACTGCAGAGCCACGGTGGAGTTTTGCTCATGCAGGGACTGCCCCTGCTTACAGCTACTACAAAAAGAAATGGTAAGGCAAACAAAAGATAGAAAGGAAAAGGACAGCTTAGACGGGTGTTTTCTTCCCCCTCTTGTGGGAGGTGAGCAGCAAATCAGTGGCTGATCTGGGATTAGAATGAAGGCTCTTTGTAGCTAGTCCAGTACTCTAGCTACTAGATTATAGTTCCTCTGATGCTGTTAATTAAAGATTAATGCATGCAATTGACTCTGTCTTAGTATGGCAGCTATACTGGAACATGCTTGAACTGTTTCTCTTTATCATTTTTATTCACAGAGTAGAGCTTAAAGACCAAAACTGGAGACTAATTCAATTAGTGGGCTATTAGATAACCACCACCTTCTGAATTGTAGCAGGAACTTCAGAAATATCTACTATAAACTAAGGCAACTTCTTATAAAGCAATGGCCTCTGTTTCACCCTTGGAAGTAGCTTCGAGCACTACTGAACAATACTTATTTTAATGTAGCTGTATACAGGAGCAAGAAGGGGGAGCTAAAGTGACTTGAGCAGTTTTCAGCTTTCCAGAAAGCAAAGTGCAGGGTGCCTTGGCTAAGGCAAGTTTCTTTTAGTTGGCTTTCTTAGAACAATTTTTTTATTAGAATATCGATGTGTTTGACTTGGGTAACTGAAGAATGTCCTAAGCAATGGTATAGGCTCTCTGGCGCCCTCACCACCCCACTGTAAAATATAGATAAACATTGTTGTTAGTGTTATTGCTGTTAATGCCTAAGGTGGATGTCCAGGTTCTATAGATCCCTAAAGCCTTTCTGCATCATGTATCAGTAGGGTTTCAGAGGATGCAAAGGGACTAAATTTTATTGCATGGTTACTGTTGAATAACAGCACGTTTATTGATTTATCATGAAGACAAATATTTCTAATTTTGTCACTGTTGAAGTTTTTAGCCCTATTCAGTGCTGCTAGAAGGATTATCCATTTTTTAACAGGCTTTATCTTGAGACTCTACAGGAAGCTAGTGCTATTCCACAGCACAAAAGTTTTTTAGTTTGGCATGGAATAAAATCCTTAATGAACTCGGCACTACTCTGTCATTTGGACAACACCGATTACTATTTATGAAGGGAGTTTTCTTCTTTGTTATTGAAGGGAATGAAGAATTGAAGTGCTCAACTCTTGCAGACCTGATGCAAAACCCAGCAGTGATACATTGGTCCTTGTGCCTGTTTTTTGGTCAGGTACTAAATCCATCTTTAGCTCTTCTGGTGTCAGAACAAGATGTTGTAGCCCCATAAAATTATTTAAATGTGCTCACATATTTTTGAGCTTCGCAATCATTGGGTATAATTTGCTTTCCCATAATTGGCTTAAATGCCATATCATGTACTTGTGACTGATTTGACAGGAAGGTGGTGGTGTGTTCCCGGTGTCACTGACGTCTGTGCTGCTGTACAGGATGGCATGACTTGCATCTCTCATGTTAAATACTGCAGAATCACAGTCTGAGACTTGTGGAACCTCTGTGCCTGCACTGATCTTAAAGGTCAGTAAGAAAAGCTGGCATTTAGCAATTCAGAGTATGCGTTTGCAAGTTCCATGAATCAAGTCTTTAAAATTATATAAGCAGCCTCAGATTATATCTGTAAAAAGCAGCGGTCCCTACAGAGTTTTGAAGACTTTTAAAAAGCAGACCATTGTGGTGCTTATTTGTAGGCAATTAATGCATTGACAGCCTTCAGGCTGGATACCCGGCCCCACAAAGTGCATTTGCTCTTTTGCTCGGAACAGAGGTGCAGAAAAGTGGATGTGCTGAATAGTGAGCTACCTACACCAGCTGGGAAATGGTGTGAAGGACTACAGTGCTCTTTTGGATTCTACTGCAGCCTGCACTGGTGGAAGTGGAAAATTGGTGGGGGTTTTTGGGTCGTGTTTTTTGGGGGGGGTGGGTGGGACAGGACGTGAGGACAGTTTGAGATAGAAAGAGAAGGGTGCCTGAAGAGCTGTGATAGAGACCTCCGGGTTTTACTTGTAGCCCTGGTAACCAATTGCTGGGTGACCTTCTACAAATAGCTCGGCAGTTCTGTGCTGCTCTGACGCTTTCCCATTCAATGCAACGGCCTCAGAGAAGCTACTTGCTTTGCAAAGCACTCGGAGAGAGCCATAGGTTACCATTTCGTGCTCACAGAATTTACCTCAGAACCTGGAATTGGTGATTGCCTCATCCGTTTTCCTCTGAAGACTGCTGATCAGAGCAGGCTGGTTTTGGCCAGGGCTTCAGGGCAAAACAAGTCCTATCTTTCCTCTACCTGCCTGGAGGGTGATGTAAGTGAAGGAAGTGGGGTGGGGTTTACTCTGCTCAAAGCAAGACTGTAATGTGCTGGAAAAACGTGGCTCCATTTAGTCAGCGGCATCGCAGAGAACAGGGGGATGAAGGGTAACTAAGGGTAACATGAAGCATTTGAGATATTTATAAAAATGTGAAATGGCTTTTCTTACTAGAAGAATGGTTGTGCATCATTAAGGGCATCAAAAGTGAAGTGGTAACATGCTTTGTGAATCAGGAGGAAGAGCAGTCCTTAGCAGTTGCTAATCTATTTATGTTCCAGTCATGCTCAGGCTGTGGCTTTGAGGTCTGCAGCTCTTGTAATTGCCTGGAACATGTCACTCTGCAGCAAGATTCATTGTTCTGTTCTCCCTGAGATGAAGGCTGGGATTTTTAGCTGTAGGACTTTTCTTTCAGTCGACCAGAGAGACATGGCTAAATTCCCGTGCATTGTTTTGCTGAAACACTATTAATTATGGCTCCCATTATAAGCATGTCAGTTCTATGTGATCTAGGCAAAAATTGATGCTTTTAGTGGGAAGGAGCCAGACCTTTATTTTGGGGATTATACATGAGGTTTAGGAGCCAAGTTTTGATCCCTCTTGATAGAAGTCCCTTAAACTTTGCAGAATCAGTAGGACGCTTTTTTGGTTCCCTGATTTCTCAAAGGGTCAGGGAGTTTATTTTTTCTTTCCTTTTTCTCTACTTCTTGCTGCCAGGCTTTCTTTGCTATTCCCCAAGCAACACTCAAAACGTTTAGACATTAAGCCTCCCATTAAATTAGAGTGAAGTCAGAGCTCCGTGCCTTGCAGTGAAGATTTAGAGGGGCAAGATTCAGCAGGGATTGAACACGTTTTCAGGAAGCCTTACAAGATGTGGCTTCAAAAGGGCTTCCAGCCCAACCTCAGCCCTGTTACTTTGCATGGGAACCTCTCTCCTTTCTGCCTTCCCTTGAAGAGAAGTGAGTGCTTTTTTAAATAATGAAGAATTCCTGTAGCTTTCTTTCAAGTCCCCAAGGTATTGTTGACCGTGGGAACCTCTCATATAGCTCCTATGGAAGTGGGAGCTTGGAGCGTAGCCATGACACTTCCACGTAAGAAAGCACACAAGCTCTAGCAAAACTCTTCACTGGTGTTAGTAGACACGGTGGAAAAGCCAATTTTTATTCTATAGATTTGTTTCTTTTGTGACTGACAATCTTTGCTGACTTTTCCTCTCTGGGGGCTCGGAGTGGAGTTGCTGCAAAGTTTCAGCTGAACATGAGACGTTCGTAGATCCAGATGCTGTTCTCTCTGCTTCTTCTCTAATGCATGGCTTGATCAAATGAATTACATGCTGAGGACCTCTAGGGTGCTGAGCTGTGAAGAAAATGTCTTTAACATGACTGTCAGAAGCCCCACCCAGGGCTGCTTTGGTGCTTCATAATCTGGAACAGCTCTTTCTTGTCTTACTCCAGTATGCATTGGTGAGTTGGTTCAGGAAGTTCAAGTCCTCCTGGATTCGCTGACATCTGTTTCTAAAAGTTGACAACTGCAGCGGTAACATATGATGGATGTTTGGCTGAAGCTTTTTCAAAAACACAGAAATGGCTTCATGAACCAGACTTTGTCCAAAATGTCATAGATGCTTGTCCCTGTAACTTGTGAGGACATGGTAGAAGAAATTCGGGTTCTTAAGGTGTGCCAGCTCATACAGCTAGTACTCTAAAAGGGTTGTGGTTGGCCGCCCTTATACCTCTGAATTCAATTTCAGCAAAAAAAGTCTAAAAGGATAAAGAAGAAAACTAATTTAGAAATTGGTCTTGGACATAGACTAAATGTGAAAAATTTTGCCTTGAATCTTTTAGATAATAGTCTAGAAAGATACACAGTATTTTCCAGACATAAGATGAGGCTCTGATGTGTTTCTCTCCAAACTCATCTCCAAACAATCTGAAAGTCTCGTGGATGCAAGAGAACAGAATGTTTAGATGGTTGATTGCAGTGTGCATAAAGAACTCCCAGGTTCTTCCACAGTGTCCTGAATTTGGTAAGAACCTGGGTTTTTTCTTCTTAATGAACAAATAGATTACAATGCCAAATACCTCTGAGCATGTTAAGTTTATTCTGTTCTCAATCAAATGAGATGAGATACTGCGCTGTTCTAAGAGAAAATCTACAAATACAAAAATCTGTGCAAAAAAACCCAAGAAGCTGATCAGTGTTGCACAAACTCTTTTGGTTTCTTGCCCTTGTACAACCATGGTAAGAAAAAAAGCCTCTTGGTAATTGCCCATGAAAGGCATTTAAATGTATTTGTTAATCCCCCTGCAAGCATGCAGACTTATAAGTAAGTACTGCTGTGGGTGGCATCATCTGGTGACAGTGGCCCCTAGAGCTGAGACCTCTCATCAGCTCTGAGTTCTTCTGTGTGACCCGGAGTTAGGGCATATTTTTCTGGAATCAGATTTTTCAAAGAATCCTCTTTCCATTTAGAAGTAGAAATAAGTAGCAGCTTCTTGTGGACTTCACTTTCTCTTGACTTCACTCATCTTCAGTTTGCCTTTTATTTTTGTTTTGTTTTTTGACCTCCACAGATGATTCCCTGTGTCTGTAATTTGAAATTACTACACTCACTTTTATTGCAGAGGGTATAAACTTTATTCCTGCTGTCTAAACCCTTGCTGCATGAACTTTCCGGATGTTGTCAGTGAAGGATTTGCTATGGATAGTAGCACATTTAGAGCAAAATGGTGGAACTTCTGAGCACTTTGCCCAATTTCTAACCAGTTCTCATACTGAACATGAAATGCTGTAGCCTGCTAGTGGCATCGTGTCAAGTGCTGTACTAATGTGTAAAAACAGACAATCTTTGCCTTCCAGTGCTTCCTTAAAAAAAAAAAGTCATGGAGAGGAGTAGCAAAGCTGCACAAAAGATTTTGCTGTTACTAGAAAAGGGAGGCTGGAGAAGAGGGAAATGCACTGCAGTGTTTCACCCAAGCCAGTGCTTTTGAACTTGATCGGCCTTTTTAAAGAGCGATCAGAAATGTTGTCCTTGCCCCATGATGCTGCAGTTGGACAAGAGCCTGTTCAGTTGTGTCCCCGTAGCTGTTCTGAGGGTGTTGCTGCCAGCAGCATAATGCCCTCTTTACTGGGGTCTGGAGGTACTGGGGAATTACTGAGGGGTTCCATCACTCCTTGTTTTTCTTCTGTCCCAATGGTGTCTGGCTTGCCTTGGTGATTGAAAAGGCTGGGACATGGGAAAATACTGAAACAGACTGTCAAGAGCAGTAACAGTGTGAGACACTTTCAAGAGCCTGGGCAAGTTTTTTGGGAAGGGAATTGAAGCTGACCCAAGAGAAGTGTGGACTATTAAGTTAATTATTCTGTCATGAGGTTTTTGAAAGCAAAGATGGAGCTCTATTAGCATGTTGGCTTCATGGCAAGTGAGAGCTGGCTGGAGCCTGTTCATCTGCATGTATTTTTGGGATGAATTAGAGTCTAAAAGCCTGTGGGTTTTGTTGAAAAATGACATTTTGAAAGAGGCAAGTTGGCTGCTAGGATTCAGAACAACAACAGAGCCAAAATAAGCTTCATATTTCTTAACCCCCATGTCACTGTGAGGTCCAGATTATCCCAGGTGATATGCAAATGCACAAGGATGGAGCATTGTGAGCTGCCAGGTTTTCATGAGAAGGGGGCAAAGGAAAATAAACCACAGTTGTCCATTATGTAAATACATGGCAGGTATGAAAAAGACTGAGCTATTCAAGCCTGATAATGTTTGTGAGTGGAGGCAATAAGAATAGGAAAAAGAGCTAGGGATATGAGTTAACTGAAAACTCAGACTGTGACTTCAGCATTTGGCACAAGTCAGCAGAATAAATAAAGCACGGAGATGCTGGGGGGGGCAGGGAAAGAGACGTGTCCAGAGCAGCATAAACAGCGAGTCTTGAGCCAGAGTACTGTGCATTGTGCTAGCAGGCATCGAGTTGGGCTTGTGGGAAAAATGGATAACAGCAAAACAGACTAAAGGATTTGAATAAAGGCAACCAAAAGATCGTGCTGCAGTCATTCTGGTGTGAATCGGATGCAGCTCCAGGGGACTTCAAAGATGAATACTGACATAATGCTAGGAGAGAAATGGGCTTTCTTTTATTAGAAAAGAGGCTGATTAGATAAAATTGTGATTTATGTCATTCTGAGCATGTGGGGAGCTGGCATCAAGGGCTGAGAAACCAGTATATTACAAAGGCCCAAGGAAAAAGGGAACCGGATTCTGAGGGACTGCTTATTCTCTCCTGATACAAAATGATCATTAGGAAAGACAAACCTATTAAAATTAGGTAGTAAATATAACTTTGGGCAGATTGCAGCCAACAGTGGTCAAAGCCTACTTCATGTCAGGGTGAATGGGAAATTTGGAGCCTAAATGTCACAGTTTCTCTGATGTTGCATAGTAGCAGCTCTGGGTAGGTCAAACTGTCAAAGTGCCAGGCTTCCTCCAGTACCCGTGTTCCTTTTCCAGATATTGCTGGCCTCTTCAGCTGGGAAAGGTTTTATATGTCCTTGTCAAAAGCTGCTCTGTGTGTTGCTGAAGTTCTGCTTCAAGGGTGGTTGGACAAAGGGAGCACAGCAGAGAGGAATGAAGGGTGTTAAACACATGGGCAGATACTGTACTGATCCAAAAGATGAGGAAGAATATAGTGCCCAGCCTTACAGGGGCTCCTGTTTCATGTGGCTCCTGCCTCAGTAAACCTCAGGGACACCATTTCTTATAATTCTGTATTTTGTATGATTCAATCAGGGGATGTGTAGTTCCTGCTAAAGAAAGAAAACTACTGTGTGGATTAACTCTTTCTAGGCAGGAAAAGCCTGTGCAGACCAAATAACAGTCCAAAATAATTCCACTGTTCCATTTTCTGTTTAAAAAAAAATTAAGGTTTTGGTTTACCACAGAGGACGTCAAGGAGGGTGCCTCTAGAGTTCCCAGAATCCCTTGTGAAATTTTCCCCGTCATATATAATCTTGCACCAAGAACCTTTAAAGTGAAGCTTCTGAAGCTGTGCCAGGAGGCCCTGGTCTGCAGTTTTGTGACCATTTCTTATTTTCGCAAGTGCTGAATTCAGAAATTGTACTGCAGCAATTGTAGGACATTGTGGCAGGGGGATGAAACTGAGAGTAAAGTTGTCACGATACAAAGGTAATTGGGTGGCTTGTTACGGAAACCTTTAAAAAAAAGATCAGAGACAAAAATGTGGCTAAAATTCTTACAGTGGGCAAAACTCTGTAAACTTATTGGGTAAGTTATCCATGCAGAATATACATTTGACTACTGAATGTTATGCGTTATGTGTATGTAGTTGGCTTGTTATGTATTGGAAACATATTTTAAATAAGGGATTTTAAAAATTTAAGCAAGATTTATTTCCTGTTTGTTTTTACTGACATTTATGTGTCTAAATCTCATGGTTACTGTCAGAAATATCAAATTTTACTACTGTCTTAAAGCCTTGGTTCATTAACTTGCTCAAATAAAAAACGTAGGTATGAGGGAAAATCTATAACTAAGATTTTTGAGAAGCTGGAGGTTGTTTTGCTTTGCTGCATGGCTGTGCAAATGGTTATATGCCTGTCAGTTAAACTGGTTTGGGGCTTTTTTTACCCATTCTGGGCACCCAGCCAGCCTAACTTACAAAACTGCAATTATCATGATTGTTAGGAATGGTTCCACTTCTTCCCTCGGATTTCTTCTGCCTTGCTTCTTTTCTTCTTCAAGGAAGTCTTAAATTTTCCTGTCAGTTCTGAGGAGACCCTGATTTTCCCCTTAGGGGTTCCCACAGAGACACAGAGGCTCTCCAGCTCCCTGATAAATGTAATCCTGTCAGAGGCAGCAACAAGCCAGAGTGTCACTCCACAGGACCAAATCCCCAACCTACAAAGCCAGGTCTTGCTGCTAGGAGACCCACAGTGCTCTGGGTTTTTAAATTTTATCATTCAAAACAGAGTTTCTAAATATATTTTGAATTCGAAGGCTGAGAGGCTTTGGCGTTTGCACCATTCCTTCATTTATGATCAAACTGTTTCTGTGGGAGTTGGTCAGTGAATACTTCCAGGGAGTTTTGATGCCCCTCCACAGAACGCGAAGCAAAGAGAAAGAGCTGGCAGCAGATGTTGGCCACCCAGCAGCGTTTGGGCTGCAAGCGCCGTGGTCTGAGGGCGCCGCGGGTAGGGCAGCATTTACTGCAATCTTGCCTCTGGCCCCATGGTCTCTAGAAGGAATAAGCCACTTCTTCTGTCAGGCTCCTGGACAACTCCTTTCCAAGTCTAGGGTGCAGGTGTGGATGGCTTTAGTTATCAGGGAGAGCACACTGGAAGGTGCAGTTTCATGTTGCTGGTGTGAGCTGGGACCAAGCCTGTGAGGTGTTGATAGTGCCTTGGTCCGGTGGGGAAACGGGGCAAGCCTGTAACCTGAGCAGTGCTGCACTCTGCTCTGTTATCATCAGTGATTTGCAGGGACAAGTGTGGCAGCAGTCCAGGCACGGGCCCTTCGCAGCTCCTCAAACAGAGCTCCTGCTGTGCACGACAGGAACAAGGGATGTAGAAGAGCCTTAATCACGGCTGTCATCCCTGCGGAGGAGCCGTGCCTCTTTCCTGCGTTACGTGTGGCTTCGGGGTGGGATGCTCTGATTCTCCTTCGTCCATGCCAGTGGTTTCAGTTCGAGGCGGGGCCTGAGCGGGAAAATCCAGCGCTTATCTCACTCGTGCCTTGTGCTGCCGGGCGGCTGCGCCTCAGCGATAACGCGCCTCTGGGCCCTCGCTGTCGGGGCTGCAGCTCTTCTCAGGTTACAGCTGCTCTTCTTCATCAGGATGAACTCACAGGGGCTCCAGGAACATCAGAGATGGGGAAATAATGATGGTGTGTCACGTTATTTTGTAGTGCTGGCCAGATACTGTCCAGGAGGGAACTTCCTGCGTTCAAACCAACTTCTTGGGATACAAAACTCTGCTGAGGATTTCTGAAGTCTCGCTTATTTTCAGCCAATCAATCCCTATCAAGAACTTCCGGACAATTTTTATATGACTCATTTGTTTAATTATTTTATATGCATTAGCACTACAGACTGCTGTATTGCTTAGAATCATAGAATCACAGAATATCCTGAGTTGGAAGGGACCCAAAGGATCACAAAGTCCAACTCCCGGCCCTGCACAGGGTCATCCAAGAGTGACCCCTGTGCCTGAGAGCATTGTCCAAACACTCCTTGAGCTCTGTCAGGCTTGGTGCTGTGACCACTTCCCTGGGGAGCCTGTTCCAGTGCTCAACCATCCCCTGGGGGAAGGACCTTTTTCTAATATCCAACCTAAACCTCCCCTGACACAGCTTCAGGCCATTCCCTCGGGTCCTGTCCCAGCTCAGTGGCAGAGCTGTAGTTTTAATGCCTGTGTGTTAAGAACTGTTGAAAAGGAGATGTACCACATCTCTTGTTCAGTGAGTTTTGCTCCCAAAGCATTAACTTACCATGTGAGCCTTGGGTGGACCTGTCCTGCTGTTAGGAAGTGCAGTGAATGGCATTTTAAATGTAGGCTAACCACAGATTTCCAGAAACTCCTCACTTATTTCTAGGCTTTGAGGTACCTCATTAATACCATTCTTGTGCACTTACTGCTTTTTCTTTTCCTCATTGAAAACTAATTTTTCAACCAATTATGTTTAAACTATTTAATGTCTGTGAAAAATCTGTTTGCTGAGCTACGACATCTAAACCTGTAGCAGAACGTAAAATTGAGTGAATGTGAAAAAGTGCATTTGCCTTCATCTGAATGGTTGGTGTGACCATGGGGGTATCCACTGTAGGGAAACCTGAACTGCATTAAATGCAGTAGCCTATCTTCTTGTACCAGGACCTTTCAGAATGATCAGGGATCTGAATTATTTTTTAAGAGTTTATTCTGAAAGTGGGTTGTGAGAGATTTCCAAATTTCCTGCTTTGCATCATTAGGATTAACAATTTGCAAAGATCTTCTGTTGAAGGCATTGGAACCAATTCTGCTGCCTCACGGACTAATATCAATTACTTCAGATGTTTACGATTCTAGGGCAAACTAAACCTGTTCTTATGAGCTGAAAGAGATTATCCAAAATGTCCAAAAGATTATGGAGTTGTTGCCCCTGGTTCCTCCATCAGACGGGCTGGTGTGATTTATTTTTCTTCAAGAAAATTGATGTCGAGACCTGACCTTTTCCTTTCTCTTCCCTCAGATGCATGGACTTGTTTCATCTCCATCCAGAACGCAATTTTCTGCCAACGTGCAATTCCTTCAGATACGTTAACAAACGGAAGTGTGACTTCAATTATTCTTAGATACAGCGTAATGCTGTCTTCCGAAATCGTTCTGTGGGTGTTACAGCCCAGGTCTTGCGATAACAAAGTTAAAATTGCAGAGTCTTATTTTTACATGATTGGTCCTGAGAAGCCTACCAAGAACTAAGCAGAAAAACTTCCAGTGGCCATGGTGACTTCCCTTTGTTTTCTTATTTTGATCCCCTTGATTCAAGGGGTCATTCAGTTTAAGAACTACCAGCTTTGCACTGTTTTAATTTTGTTAACTGTCATTTAGCATCCAAAATAATGCTTCCAGCATGTAAGTTCTGGGTTTATCAAGTTTCCAGCTTAAATCCCCACCAATCTTTCTGTGCATAAAGGCAGGAGAGGTGGGTGCGTGTGTACAGTGGAGAGAAGGAAAGAAATATGGGGACATTAAATCTTTTAACATTTGAACATGGAAAGAAAATTATATTATTTTGTCATTTTTACTTTACATAGTGCAAACATGACTTCTTTAGAAGTATTTGTTTTGGTTATTGCTGGCATAGCAGGTGCTTTTAGGTTTGTTTTGGTTTTTTTAGTGATACTGTTTGGTTAAAGACCTCAGCCCAACTTGACAAGCTCAGTGAATTCCAAAAAGTTTGTATTTGTAAGGAACAGCATCTTATTTCACAAAAGTTGCTACTGTCAGCAGCCGGTTTACTCAGCACGTGGCTTTGGGGGTGGCTTCAGCAAGTGCCTTTTCCTACTGAGACAAATGGTATAGTTTTGTCTGGCAGTCAGAATATTTTGCTGGAGAGGGTTATGAATATTGGAAAGCAGCATCGAGGAAATACCGGTTTATTAGAGCAGTATGAGTTGACTTCTCACCCTGCAGAGTTGCACAGTTGCTCTGCAGTGGGTGTTTAGTAAGTTATACCCAGATGACATGGTACAGATGTGTTACAGTGGCCCTAAAGGCTCACACTACCTTCTTCCTCTTGGGTGGTCCACGTGGTTCTGCTTCAGCATGACTGCCATGGCTGGGTAACCGTTCAGCTTCGTTGATTGAGGCAGAATTTGGAAGCAAATGCAACATTTCAAGGAGTTGCTAAGGCCAAAGCAATGTTTCAGGTGTAAGGCATGGATTTGTTTTGGTTAAGTATTGCAATCCTGTTTATCCTAGAAGAAATAAATTTCTTTTTCTTTGCATTAGTAAGCTTTCTTTATGCTTTTTCAAAGCAGAGTGTAAAAGATGACCCCTGTTTTACCTGAAGTGAGCTGAGCTTGCTCCCATGAGTAGAGCTGTACTCATGCCTGTTCTGGGTTATTTGGCATCATCCAGCAGAAGTTGGATTCTCAAAGACTAAAGCCTGCAGTGTTGCAGAGCTTGATGACCTTGATGACCCTGCAGTCCAAGCCAGAGAGGAAGTTTGTGGTGATGACTGGAGAGTTGGAAAATGAATGCAAGTTGGCATTTGGTTTTTTTCCACAGTGTGACAGAAGTTGGAAGGTACCTCTGGCAATCATCTGGCCCCATCCACCCCTGCTCAAGCTGGACCACCGTGAGCTGTCTACCCAGGACCATGTTCAGAAGTTCGAGTACCAGGATGGAGACTCCACAGCCCCTCTAGGCAACCTGTGCCAGTGCTCAATCAGCTTGACACTAAGAAAGTGTTCCCTGCTGTTCAGAGGGAGCTTCCTGTGTTTCAGTGTGTGCCCACTGCCCCAGTGCTGTCACAGGGCACCACTGGAAAGACGGCTCGCTCCATGCTCTTTGTACTGCCTGGCAGGTGTTTATTTACATTGATGAGAGCCTACCTGAGCCTTCCCTTCTCTGTGTTGTCCTTCCAGGAGAGGGAATCAGGGTGGTTGAAGTCCCCTATGAGGACCAGGGCCTGAGACTCAAAATCCGAGTTTAGACGCAGGTACTGATGATGTCCTTCAGACTGTGTGGAACAGGTATATGTCCACCTGGTGTTCTTGGTGATTCTAGCTCTTCCAGCATTGAGCACAATAAGAACGAGGACTTAAGGGAGAACAGCTGCCACTCCTTTGCTTCGTCCTGTAGTTCCTTTTACTTCCTACATGCTGTTTTTTTGGTGGTTTCTAGTTCTGCTTATTTGTTGTATTTTTCCCTGTGCAGAAGGGATGAGGAGGACAAGAATTTCATCACCATCTTCTGATTTGGCATTATACCTCAATATCTTCACCCATCAACCCGCTTTCCATCCTGTGAGTACCTCAAGAGATAATTATATTTGGGGTTTGTTTGTTAGGAAGCTTGGTGCATGACTTTGTCAGTCATATCCCCCCCTGGGAAGGGAAAGAAAATGGAGAGACCTGTGAGTGAAGTATTTTCTAGAGAAATCTGAGGGGCAGTACAAAGCAGGACCATGGTGATCTTGTACTATACAGGTGCTCTCCTTCTAGATTCTTCTTTCCTTGGAAAGGCAAATTCACCATTGTGCCATCTCCAGTAGAACTGAGCTCCCGTGCTGCATGACTGAAGGTTGCCAACTCCGACTCTGTTGCAAGCTCTGTAACAGTCTGTGTTGCCAGCTACTGGCAGTTCGTTAGGATGGAAAATCATGTGGCAAACTGTAATTGAGTTGAGGCATTTCCTCCCTCCTACTCTCTCCTCATACTCCCAGAAGCATACTTGTCATGTCCCAGATGAATGTGAAAGTGCTTTAACTTCCAGCAACAAACCTAGGTGTAGAGCATTGGCTCCATTTATGGAAGTAAGTTTGACCTGTCCATTTGACCAGAAATGTTTTGTTTGCTGCCTCATTCCCTAGCTGGTTGAAGTCCTATTTTTTCCACTGTTTGGGTAAATTATGAACTGTATCAGTGGAGAGTTAAGCAATTTATAGCTCAGTATTACAAATTTTTTTCTATTCTTTTCAAGTATCCCTGACTTTAAGAAATTAGTCCCACCTAAACAGGTACTTTAATTCCCCTGAACCTTTTTTCCAGAATGATAATGGTGCAGCTTCTGAAGTACAGAGAAGTGTCTTAGCAACGTTGTCAATCCAGTAGAGGACTTGGTCAGAGAAACTGTTTCAAATCCCAGACTCATGCAAATTAGGGAGTTTGAACAAGGAAAAAAATCTACTGGCAGGTTTAGATCTTCAGATTACCCTAAAATACTTCTTGTTGTGGTTTAGCTTATCCAGAGTTAAGACCTTGCTCTGCTTTCTATTTTTGCTCAAAGTAACGTATCAGCAGAAGGTGGGATTAAGTGCACACAGGTGCCTTTCAAACAGCTCCAAGTGCATTCAGCCCATGGGTCTCTGCTACTATTTCCTCATCAGGAGAAAAGCTCTCTTATTTACCTCCAAAAATAAACTAGAATGTGATACAACTTCTGTGGGGAAAGCCTTAATGTTTAGTGCAGTCCAGTGGCCAATGCTTGTCAGTTTGCTGGTTTGGGTAGTGCCTGGGCTGTTGCCTGTTTCAGAAAGAGAACTTGAATGTCCTGGAAGGACTCCTGCCCTGGATTATCAAGGCTTCTGTGCTACTTTTAAATTTCAGCACCAATACAGCCAGCTGCCTCACAGGTCCTCTCGATGCTCCCTAAGGAATTAAGAAAATGGTGTAGTAGTGATACAAATAGGATAATGGATAATCTTGACAGGAGACGCAGGGATCAGGAATGAGCAAGACTAAAACTGGCTGAATTTTATATTCCAATACCATTATTCCTAATTCTATTAGCTATTGACTAGACACTGGCACGCAAGCAGGACTTGCCTTCATGCCTGAAGAAGGAAAAGCTAGGAAACTTTTTGTTTAAAAAGAACCAACAACCCTATGGAAGTTCTCTCAAGTGTCATTTAGAAAGATACTGTTTCTATATTCTTGCATTGCACCTGGGTTTAACAATTTGTGCTGCTCCAAAATCCTCCAGATTCACTCTAGAATTAACACAGAAGAGCCATTTTGATGTACTGCTACTTCTGGGAGGCTGTGACCTCAAACGTGGAGCTTTACAAGTAATGTTGGCTGCACAGTTTGCCCATGCCTGGGAGAACCTTTGTGACTATGCTTGGATTCAGTCATCAGAGACTAAACCTGATGCTTCAGGTTAGGCAATCTATGCAGTACTGCAAATTCATGTAGAGCAGTACAAGCATCAGCAATGAGTCAGGCTCAACAAAAACCTGTCTCTTCTGTGAAGAAAAGCCTTGAAAACACTAACTTTAAAAATGCCTTAAGTCAGTTTTTATGATCTCTCAGGTTTTCTTGCTTGTTATTAGAGGTCTATAATGTTCCTGTCTTTGTTCTATTATGGCTTTGCAGAGACTGAACTAGACTTGACTGTAACCTTCACACATATCAAAAGATATTTACTGACCCATACTGAAAAGAAGGGGACAGTATTTTCCTGAAGGAACAGTATTCCTGTAGTCCAGTGTATGGACAAAAGGTGTGCAATATTTATGCATGAGAACACAATTTGTTAATAGTGCCGAGTTAGTTACTGACAGTGTATAGGAAGGAGCCTGAACAAAGGACTTTTTCCAGTCAGGCAGGAATTCACACAGTCACCAACTTACTCACATTTTATCATGCAAACTGGAGGCAGCGTAACAGCCCAACTGATAGCAACACAAAAAAATGAATGAAGTAGAATTATTTTTTCAGTTGAATTGCCTGTACCTTCAATTGATTTAATTCTAAATGTCTTCACTGCAACAGTTCTTTTGTGTTTAAAGAAAGCATAAGTAACCCCCCAGCTGATATATATATATATATATATATATATATATATATATATGAACACTATGCCCTTCAAGGTGCCAGAAAAGGGATCTTTATATAAATTGGAGTCAAACTCCACAAGGAGTGGAGTGTACAACATTACAGAACTTGAAGGTAAAAGTATCTTTTCTCCTCCTTTTCACTAAAATCAAATTCACCCAAGGAATCCTAACTTAACCCCCACTATTGTAAGGAGAACAGTCTATAAATCTAAGAGATTGCAAAGAAACATTTACTGAACACTCGTTTGGACTCCAACAAAATAATTAAAAGTAGAGTAACTCCCTCTCTTCTTTCCCCATCTACCTCCTGTAAGAGAAAACTTCTGTAAAATTTGCACCAATGAATTAATATTCAAGTTTTAATTTGAAGGAAATTAAGAGTTTTTTAAACAAAAGAAAACATAAATATTAAAGCCTCTAATTTACAAGATCTGTTTCAGCAAGTTTACTTTAAAATTAGAATGGAAATGTCTTTGAAAAAGACAACTCTCTGAGAGAACCACATTTAAAATGTGTTAAGAAATATTAGTTTTATTTAACCAGTTTTCACAGCTGAATATTTATTCTATAAAAACTTTACAGATTGTACAGTTTATATATAGTTCAAACTACTAGAACAAAGAAGTAGGTCCCACAGATGCAAAAATACTGTACCAATCCAAGGTAAAGGCAGATTTACACACTGTACAGCTCTCCACTGGGAAGGGGAGGTGGGTCAGTTCCAAGTAAAAAGTTCAAAACTGTACAAAAATAAGGTTTGATTTCTTTTTCATTCTTCATAATACATTCAATAAGATTGCAAGCACAGATACCCAAGTAATAATAGATATCTGCAGTCAGGAATCAATAACCACTCCTGAAAGGAATGCAAAATAGGTCTATTTACACAGGGCACTCTTTTACACCATACTGTATATAGTGTATATTTCAAATAATAAAAAAGCATAGACAAAGAACATTAAACATCTAATATAAGGTAGTTTTTTTTTTATAAGAGGTTTTTTTTTTTACTTAATAGTGTGCCAAAAGAGTTTTAACTTATTAAATAATATATTCTAAGTGAACCTAAAATTTATGAACATAAAATGCATTTTTGGTGTAATACATCAATTAAACCAGCAAATAGGAAAAAAGAACCAAAAACAAAACCCAAACTGTATATAAAGTAGTATTTTCACCCAGCAACAGAAGCATTTATGTAGTTATTTAAAAAAAAAAACAAAATAAACAAACAAACATAAAAACCAAACAAAAAAAGAACAACCCAGAGAGGATTTTAAAAAAACCCACTAAAACTAACTTATAACTTAGGATATTCATACATAAGATATTCAGTGATTCACTAATACTGCAAAACAAGCTTTTGTGTTGGTTTTGTTTTCCTTCCCCTTCCATTTCCCTCTGGCTCTCCCTCATTCCCTAAGAGACAGTGGTTTCTTCATGCTGTCTGGATAAGAATCAGACATATTCCTGCCCCTTCCTCCCACCCCTCTATACCTCCCCCCCAAAAAATAACAGAGTGTTTCCTTAGCATTAATCCTGAGCACACTCTCTTTTTGGGGATATGTGTGATTTAAGCATAGTAGGGTTTAGTTGCCCCAAAATTCTAGAATGTTCCATGACTTGAGGTATTTCAACCTTCTTCTGAGACAATGCCTTTTCTCTAAGCTGACTCGTTGGACAGAGAAAGCAAGGGCTGGCTAATACCCGTTTCAATTCTGTATTCTCATGAAAAAGAAAAGCATTATTCCAGACTTCCCTGCCACACAGAAAATAATGCAACACCATTCACTTTTTAATTCACTCTCTATTTGATACAGTACTAGCCAAAGATAACAAAAACTAGAGCTTTTAAAGAGATGTTTGGTAGTGCACTCTATTGTTTTTTAGCTTGTGTGTGTGTGTCTACATACACACTGTCACACATATTACATATATATATATATATATATATAAAAGACATATATAGATATATGCACACACATACACTTGTGTGTGTATATATCTGCATGTAACAATCAGGGAGAAAGGAGTTTTGTTCAAATTTAAGTGATACAGTACTTTTAAACCCCTTGACAATAAAAGGGGAGGAGGTGTGTGTCCACTCCTGTTCCCAAGCTGAGCAAGGGGTTAGTTTATATAAGGTTTTTTTTTAAATGGGCTTATTTTGCTTGCCCTGATGTCCAAGAAATACAATTCCAGTGTCAATGGGCATCTCATCAGAATTCATCAATTCTGTTCTGCAGATATTTTAACATTGAGTCCATCCCTTGTGCTGAGCCCCAGATTTTCTTCAAAACTTCACACTCCTTTTCATTTGCTTGTTCCAAGTCCACCTTCATGATGTTACGTACTAAAGCTTTGGATTCTTCAAGTACCTGGGCCAGAATTAAAAAAGGGGGAGTTAGGTTAGTGCTGCCTAAGAACTGAGCACCACATGTGCTTCTATGGGTAGATGACAGGTTTATATGGACAAATCCTGAAGCTGATTATCAACTTAAGCTTATCAATTCATGGATATACTACGACCATAAGAAATGTTTCTCATAGTCATCTTTCTTGTAGCATCACACAAAATTTCCTTTACCTTATACCAGTACAATTTAAAAGTGCATGAAAGTGTGAAAATAATGAAAATCATAAAATAACTATGAAAAAAAAATACGGTTTTACAACTACAGAAAAGTGCAAGTCCATATTGGTGAAGGCTAATCATAACACTATTATCCCAAACTGCTCTAATAACTGGGCTAATCTTGATTTCTTAAGCGCTAAAAATACACTGAAAAAAAAATCTCATTTGTTTTTTTGTTTAGAAAATGAATAATTTGCTTTTAAAATCCAAATTTTCTAATGCACAGAACAGTTAATTTGTGCTGCACCTTTTCTTGTAGGAAAGTTAAAATTACCACCATTTGATACTATCTTATGCAACTGCCAGTAGTGCACACAACCACTGCACATTACTCATAAAACTAAGTCCAGCATAATGTCAAAGACTGTACTTTTTTCCTTGGTAATTTAAATTACAACTCAAGCTAACTCGAGATTTCTGTGTTTCTCTGCAAGTGTTAGGGCAACTGTTTATATTGTCAATTAGACTAAGCTGGACTTCAGCCACTCTGTTAATACCAAATTATATTGTAAAAATCCAATGCTGCCTTATGTTCCTTATCATATGCCACAGTACACTGTAGTTAAGGAGAGTCAGATAGAAACTTTAAAAAGAATCCTAAAAAACCCCAAACCAGAAAGACATAAAAATTTGTCAAAAAACCACTGCTGTACTATAATGCTGTCCTTGTTTCATGAAAAGGCTCTTTTTTTTTTTAAGGACAAGAAGATGCAGTCTAATACTACGTAGATTAATTCTTATTCATCTAATCATAAAAATACAAGAAGATAAAGGAAACTTACAACTGAATTACATGTGACAAGTTCTTTAATTCGAACCATTACTTCCTGTGTGAATGTTCCCGGCCAGAACACTTGGGAGACGAGTCCTTTGGCACAAGCTTCCTGCGCCGTCAACTTCCTTCCACTGAACAACATTTCATTGGCCTGAAGGGATAAAAAGTTACTTCTGGTATGAAATGTAATGAGACAAAACTCATCAAAGGAAAAATGTTCAAAACAAATAAGAAAAATGCCTGCACTCTTTGAAATAGTTTTATTACAGCTCTTCCAAATTTTAATTAAAAAAATAAAAATACTGGCCTACAGCTGGTTGGTCCGTGTTGTTGACCAGTACCAGGGCAGTAGTTACTGAAATGTGGATGTCTGTGATTAAGGGTTAAGTGTGAAAATGTCTTTCGTCATTTCCTGGCCGTGAATGTTTGTCAGCTCTGGCTTTCTTGCAGTATTGCTGACTTGGCTATCTGTGTATGTGGGAATAGGTTATAATGCCTGGCAAATTTGTAAAACAGCACTGAATACATCAGCTTACCCTTTATAATGATGTATTCCAATTTCTGACCAAATTCATAGAAAATAAACATTCACATTTTCTTCAAGAGTCCAATACTGAACTGATAAATCCTTTCAGAATCTGATATAGCAGTCTCATTAAAAAAACTCAGTATTTAAAAGAATTTGCACAAGGTTCAAAGGTACAGAATCATGTACTACATTCTATGCAACAAGATGCTCTCTCTAGTTCTGTAAATGTTTTTGATTTGTAATTATCATGCACTTCACTATTTACCAATTTCCCCATTAAAGCTTCGTTCTACAACCACTTTAATTTTAGCTTTAGTGAAGTTTCTTATACAGTTAAATTTTGTTTTCAGTAACATTTGCATGAAAACAGCCAGTGGAAATTAAAAAGTCAGAGTAATAGCCAACCTCAAAAAAAAAAATCAGTGTTATTGATTCTTAATGACTTATTTCCACTGAAAAATACGACAAACCCATTATTGCCTCTTGAAATATAGGAAAGAAGGCTGTTCTAAAGCACAAACCTCACAGGAGTAACACTTTCGAGGGAAAATTCTGAGTTTTTTAATGTTTTCTAATACTGGAAATTTTGGTAATTATTTCAGCAACTTTGATTTAATGCCCTCAAATAATTAATCATTAATTTCAGCAACTTTGATTTAAGGATGTCAAATAATTAATTATTAACTTAATAAATAATTAATTATTTACTGTGGTACCACATTCCTGGTATTGCCATTTTACACATGAAGCAATTTGGAAACTGTGCAGTCTCTTATTCGTTCCTTTGTAATGAAATAAAAAGTCTGGGTTCTACTGGCAGTTTGCTTCCTGACTGCCAGTCTATTAGGAATGCAAGGAAAAACCCAACCAGTTTGCTAGCATATTTTACTTTGATTTTACCATCAGCACATCTCTCACAGTTACTATGGAAAGCTGTGATTCACATACATTAGTTTGTAAAAACCCAAATCTCTAGCACTATGACCAAATTCTACACCCTATAGTTCTACCTTCTGTGAACACAAAATCAAAAATACAAGGATCATTAACCATTCTTTCTCATTTTCCAGAATGTATGTGAATAGTAATAACCTGAAATACTAGCTAAAAATCAGAGATGTACACATGGTTGTCTAAAAAAGGAATCCTTTTTCCTATGCAGTTGGGGAAAAAGTATTCTTCCAAAATTATTTAAAAAACCAGTTAACATTTCTATGAAAGATCAACATGTGAAGTCAACCTAATTAGTAGTTAGGAAAGGCAAACATTTAAGCCAGGTGGTCGGGTCTACATGTTCTTCACATGTATCTTTGCAAGGATAAAAATGAATGCTAGAAAACCATCTTTTCCCCAAAAACTTAGTTGCAACCACTGAGTTCTCCTGAACATGAAACTCTGTAAGCAAGAAGGGTGCAGTTATCTTATTTCTGCCATCTGTAAGACAGCACTAGCATAAAGTCTCACAAGAAATGAGCATTCCCATTAATGTTCTCACTTGACAGGTTTTGAAGGGAAATGTCTTGCTCTGGCATCTCCACTTTTGATCTATACACAACATATGCCGGAGACCAACTGCTGAACAAGCTTTAATCATAATCATGCCTTGTACCTGCCATAAAAATTAACACACTCGGTGGTTACTTTCCAAGAAATATACTACAGCAATAGAAATGAGGATAATAAAAATATTTCACTAATACAGGATTCTCATTAGCAACCTTCATTTTCTACTTTGAGTAGAAAATGTCTCCTTCCATAGAGGAACTTCACTGGGACTCTTCCAGTGAGGGCTTTGAGGCTCACCAGGGTCCTGCTGTGCAAGCCCACAGGCACAAGGGGCCATGGAGCATTTCAGCTCTCTTGCACTACGATCAGGAGGCAGCTGGCCTCTGAACCACCCCAGATCCTGGCTGTGACGTGGACTACAGGCATTATGGAAACGTGTATCCGTCATGACTGACAGAAAAATGTAAGAAATACTGTCAAGTGTGCTGCGGACTGGCAGGGAAACCCAGTGTGTGATGTGTGATCACACAGCTCCTGTGCTTTGTACCTCAGACCAGACAACCAGAGCAAGAACTCCATGGCAAATACACAGTAACATCTCCCATACAGACATCACCTTAATGCCTATTACAGATTATTTTCAAAACTCAAAAGTCAAGTTTAAGAACACTTCTAAAATCCTTGGTATTTCTAAGACAGTTATCAGTTTTGAATCCTAAAGTTTGGGCTTCAAATTTCCTGTAATAAGCCCACAGTTGAAAATGTTTGTGAAAAAAGAAACCCATCGGTGACAGACAGACCTGCTCACCCACAGAAGGTGACTGACTCCACATGGAAGATATTTCCAGCCATCTTGCAATGGAAGATTTTTACACAGCTGCAGCTAACAACATTGCGTTGTAAGTCTGGCTTAACAACAGTTAGGGGTAGCTCTACTATTGCTGAATTGATACATTTGTAGAAAATGTTGTGATGCGTACAGAGGCCTTAATTCCTTGTTTTGTATATTTTTTTTCCCTGAATGTTTTGCATTTCACTCATAACATCTTCCTGCTGACTTCGCTCTCTCTCTCTCTTTCACAGACAAAAAGCATGCTTCTTTATCAAAGTCTTCAGTATGGATTCTGAACATATTTCATGAAATGTGCTGAGTAAAGTTCAGCTTTGTCCCATAGAGACACTGCTATGCTGCAGAGAGCCAAGGATAGTACAAAAACAGTGGATTTCTTTCCCTTTGTGCACTGATCATTACGGAGTTGTTACCACTGGAAGCTTTCAATTTAAATCTTTGTATTTAAGAATGAGAGCATTCACAAACACACATGAAAGAGTACACTAGGGAAGAGCTCGTGTTTTTTGTACAACTTCTAAAGAAATGAAAAGTAACAACCAGAAGTCTTTAAAGGACGAGGATGGATGGAATGGATGGATGAATGGATGGATGGCCAAATAAAAAGGGAAAGGAACAATCAGTAGTTTGAAACATGCTAAGATATTAAAGATACTCTTATAACTGTTAATCTATTTTAGTTACCTTTCTGTTCTCTTCTAGTAACTAAATCCAGATATGAGACAATTAGCTATTAGGTCTTCTAAAACTGGTGTTTTAATATATTGAAATGTGTATTTTTAAACCAATAAATAACTACAGGGAAAAACATGGCTTTTATAATAAACAGCAATTTTGGAAAAAAGGTGTAGCCACAAGCACTTGCTTCATACTGTCCAAACTGGAATGGGACGTAGGACTAAGTTTTTAAAGAACACAGCTTGAAAAACCACTAAGCAACATGAAAACAATGTAGGTAAGAGATTCTTAAATATTTTTTGTTAGGAGTGCATGGAAGCTGAAATACTTATTTGCATACTGGCATAAGACTGCTCCTGGCTGGTGCCACAGCGCCCTGCTGTGCAGTGACACCGAGTGTCACACTGGTGCTGTGCTGAATGCAAGACACCCATGGCTGGTCCTCACGAGGCACAGCAGGGGAGGTGTGCCTTGGTACACAGGACATCACCCTTCTGACACCATTAGGGCCAAAGGTGGGATTATGCCCCGTGCCTGCTTTCTGTTCCATGCACGCAGGTGCAGACTAAGTTGTAAGAGCATGGAGCAGAAAAGCTATAAAGGGTGGCTTCTCATGAAAGGTTTTCATGAGACAAAGAAAAAAATTAAGAAAAAGACAACACAGCAAGGCAAAGTCTTGAAATCACACTGGATAAATTATCACAACTGTGAAGCTGCCAGCCCCTACCCTGCAAGCTACTTACAGAAGCCAGGCCCATTATCCGAGGGAATGTAAGGGATGAACATCCATCTGGACTTTGTCCAAAAGTAGTGTATGGTGTCTGAAACCAAGCCTTCTCGTTGGCCCAAACCACGTCACACAGAGGCAATATAGATGCTCCAAGTCCAATGGCTGGGCCATTTACTGCTACTATGATAGGCTTCTTAAACTGAATAAAAGTATTCACAAAATTCCTGAAGAGAAACAGAAACATGCACTCACTACATATATCGAGAGTGTAAAATACACCAGCCCTTGAAAACTCCATAATAATTCATCTCCACAATAACATCACTTTCAAACCCAACCTGATAACCTTCCACAATGAGGTGGTCATTTGGTGGATGAGGGGAGAGGGGTGGATATCGTCTACACAGAGTTCAGAGTGAGGCTTTCAGCACTGTCTCTCAGAACAGTTTCATAGTCAAGCTGTTGATGTATGAGCTGGATGAGCAGACAGTGAGGTGGGCTGAAAAATGTCTGAATGGCTGGCCCAGAGGGTGGTGACTCACGGCACAGGCCAGTAATTTAAGTGTTGCACCCCTCAGGGTCCAGCACTGTCCAACAGCTTCACTGATGATTTGGTTGATGGGACCGAGCGTATCCTCAGCAAGTTTGCTCAGGATACAAAACCAGGCTGATACACCAGAGGATTGTGCTGCCATCCAGAGGGACCTCGGCAGGCTGGAGAAATGAGTTGACAGAAACCTCCCGAAGCTCAATAAAGAGAAGTGCAAAGCACTGTGCCTGGGGAGGAACAACCCCAGGCACCAATGTATGCTGGAAGCCAAGCTGGAAAGCAGCTTGGCAGAAATTGAGCTGGAGTTCCCAGTGGACACCAAGTTGAACGTGAGCCAGCAGTGTGCCTTTGTGGCAAAGCAGGCCAGTGGTATCCTGCGCTGCTCTAGGAGGAATGTTGTCTGGAGGTTGGAGGAGTTGATCCTGCCCCTCTGCTCAGCCCTAGTGTCCTTATGGGCTCCTCAGTGAAAGAGAGACTCCAGATGGTCTAGCAAAGGGCCATCAAGGTGACCCAGGGACTGAGTGAGCTGGGCCTGTTCAGCCTGGAGAAGAGGAGGCTCAGGGAAATGTCATCAATGTGTATAAGTACCTGAAAGGGGATGCAAAGAGGACAGAGCCAGGCTCTTTTCAGTGGTGCCCATTGAAGCAGTGGGCACACACTGAAACATAGGAGGTTCCCTCTAAACAGTAGGAAACACTTTCTTACTGTGAGGGTGACCAAACAGGCAGCCAGCAAGGTCGTGGACTCTCAGTCTTGGGAGATATTAAAAAAACCCAGGAAATGGTCCTGGCCAACCTGCTCTAGGTGACCTTGCTTGAGCAGGTTGAACAAGATGACCCGCAAATGTCCCTTCCAACCTCAACCATTTTCTGATTCTGTAAAAGCCTAGCACTGTTCCCAGCCCAACACATCACAGCAGTCGAGCAGGTGCAGAATTAACACCCCCCTAGAAGCATCAGCTGGTAAGGCACTTTTGGTACATTCATGTGCCTCACAGCTCTCCCAGATAAGGCTGCAGCCTTTCCTCACCTCTGGGCACCTCAACTGTGGCACAGCCCTGCTTGGTCCTCACTGTATTTACATATAGCATTGGTGTAAGGTATTTACCTGTGTTTTTAAGTGACAGCAATAAGGTATGAATGAAGAGGGGCAAAGCATTAGTGATTTTCCTTGAGGAGCTTTTCTTAACAAATAAATCTGCTGTTTAAAATTATGTATAAATATGTATAGTAGAGATCTATTATCACATATCACACATCTGTAAACTCCCCCTTCTCATCTCCCTTCTTTTGGTTGGTAATAATACTCTGGGTACTATGCTTTTAAGTGACATATGCATATTCTCATCCTCATTGTCCACAAAATCGACAATTCATTCCAGTACCCACAAAATATGGATGCTTTTCTGTTCTCAAACAGTAATGCCTCCAAGAGCTTCTTAGGAAAAAACAGTCATGTGTGTATGAATACATACACAGGTGATTTTAAAAGTTTGCTCCCTGTGTTACGTATTTTTGTATTTCTGCAAAACAGGACAATTTTACTATACTGCATTCAGCACTAAAGGTTATCACACTGCTTCTTACCTCATTCTAGTGAACTGAAATAGCTAAATGCAAAAAAACCCAAATCCAAACCTGGAACCTCATCTCTCATGCCAGTCATCATACAAACATACCATCCAGAGACTTAGGTTAATTTTAATCATGTCTGAATATCCCAGAGACGACCATCTCTAGCAGATATATGAAAAATACCTTATTTGAAAGGGAGGGTGTGTGTTCATAGGTCTTTTAAGTTACCTTTGCCCATTTTATTAACAATGAATATTAGGTGAAAAATCAGGTTTCTGGAAGGGCTCAAATTAAAATAGTGATAGAAGCTCAGCGCTAAGAGCTTCTGGCCACATCTGAAGTCATTGCATGAGCAATTTTTACATGAAATGACTGAAGAATTTCCTTTGATAAAAACAACTATAATCATCTTTACGAATCAACTGTGCCTCCAATGAAACAGGCTTTACATATCCATGGCCTTTTTTTAGAAACATGACCATTGATAACAACAACAGAAGACAGGGCTCTGAAAGAATATAGATACTCTGGAAGCATGCAAGAGACCAGGATCTCAAAACCAGTGCTCAAATGATACGTACTTGTTTGTACTGTTAAAACATGTCTCCACGATCGATACTTTCTTTCCATACATTTCCTTCAATTTAGTAGTAGTTCAGCTTACTTTGTTTAAGTGTTAGGTTTGGTACGTAGTGTTGGGATGATGATCACCAGTATTAATCTACTCCTCTAAAATATCCATCATTCCACTGCTCTGAACGTACTATATCAATTTACTCATTCAAGACACATCTCGAATTTTGGTGTATTACATTTGTTTTCCTGAAACTCTATGGCTATTGGAGTATTTTAATATTGACTTTAACTGGAGGAGTATTACAATACTTCCCGTATTCACAGTTAAATTTTAAAATGAAAAATGCATGAAATGACAACCCAAACAGAAAAGGACAGGGAGCATATAGAAGTGCTGCACGCTATAGTGTAACAGGTGAATGTCTGAGATCTTTTTGAGTAAGAGGTTTTTGAAATAAAGATAGAACAAGCCAGGCCACATGATGAAGAATACCCATCAGATGACTGAACATAATCAAACATACCTAATAGCTTCTGCCATCTTAGTGCTTTCCTTTTTTCTATCATCCGTTAAACGTCGTATAAAATAAATAAAATCGAGACCACAGCAGAAAATGCTACCAACTGCACTGAACAGCACAAGTTTACTGTCATCTGCAGCTGCTGTGTTCAGTGCACTTTGGACTTCCTTCATTACCTGAAAAATAAAAATTTCATAAGAATAATTCTAATCCATCATTACAAAGTAGCATGTTGTTCTCTTCCCTTCCTCCCCCCAAGAGACCCTTCAACATCTTTAATTTTTCCTTAGGATCTACTCAACCCTCATATTAGAAAAGTTAACTTTCTTCATTATCCAAAAAAAAGAAAGTTAACGTATTAGAAGCTTTGCATTTCAAAAATGTAATTAGACTAAGATAATTAAATCATTAAGGAAAGATCTATTAGATGTTATCTGTAACTAAAGCACTCATTCAGCATTTCTGTAATTTGGACAGCAGATGGCATATGCAACCAGTACAGAAAAAAAAAGAACCTTAATTGAGGCTAAATCTTTTTTCAAGTTGCACTTTATAAATCATTGCACATCTTATAAAAGACAATACACATCAACATGGTCAGGTAACAGAGTTTTTAAATGCAAATGAATTACATATAAAGTCAACTGTACATATTGCAAGTAAGAACCTGTATCATGTTTTGTGTACGTTTGTGCCTGAATAACAGGCAGAAATGAGGCAAGTGCTTCAAATCCCCTTCCCCTCCCAAAATTAGAATTGTTCTGACCTCTGGATTTAATGAATTGTTTTCAGATGATTTTGTTGATAGCAAAATGTGTGTGAATCCATCTTGTTTCCTGACAACAATGTCTCTGTACCGGTACGCGCTCTCCGTTTGTCTCACGCTGAAACGTAGCCTTTTGTCAAAGGGTTGATCTCTCCTGTCATCAATGAACCTTCGTTTGCTGGCTGTCACTCCTGTTACAGATGTCTGGATGTTGGTTGTACCATTGGCTGCTAATGCTTCCATAAAGGTGGGTGTACCTGGAAATAGTTTAAACAAGAACAATTACATTTGATTAGCTCCCCCATCTCAAAATCCCTATTAAACACATGAAAACATGCAACTCATATTAAGAACACACAGTAAATATGAAACTCAGTCCCCTGCAAGTTACTGAAATAGACACTGTGCACAGTGCAAAATTGAAGTGACAAAGCAATTCAAGAAATTCATTTTATGGTTTTGAGAATATACATTTAGAACAAGCCAAACAGACCAATTGTCATGTACTAATTTTTAGAAGGGGAGAAAGGTATATTTAATGTTCCTAATACCAACACGCTTCAGTAGGTTAACAGTCTGCTTTCTCCCTTTCCAACATTTTAAAGTCATTTAACAGCATCAACATTGCTAAGAGGAAGCAAAAGCCTTTTGTTTCAAACATCAGAAGTTATTGTAAAGAAGAAAAAGACACTTAGAATAAACCAAATAAAGAACTTGATTGAAAAGATCATAAAAAGTATAATAGTCTTTAAAGAAAAATGTAAATGAAGAAATACAGACTATACTTCTTTGAGAGGATCACAAGACCCATGCAGTGATGGATATTTTAATGGATTCATAGACAATGAGATCTTCCTCATGTTAAACATTTTTTGCCATTGGAATTGGCAAATAGACAATTAAGTTTTGTTGGTCTTGCTCCCAGTCCCTTACACAGAGTTTGAAGGCATGCAAGTAAACAGGTCATTCCTCATGTCACAGAAGGGGCAGGTTTTTCTGTAGTCCTCATTAGAAACATAATACCAAATAATTACCATTCATTAGAGAAAACAGGAAAACATACTGGATCTATAATGCATCTGTATGTTTAGGCCTCCATGCAAAATCTCCACAGAATTTGTCATACTAAAGTACTGGAGTGTGCATAGGACAGGAGGGTTAAAAATATTGGGAAGGTGTGTTAGAGTCCAAGACAGTAAAGTTTTGAAAGACTTTTCCTGAAAACTGAGGCCTGAGACTAAAATCTTCTGGAAAGCCACTGCCCTTATCTCACTAACAGGTACTTCAGAACGTCGTGCATACGATGTCTTAAGAAGTAGAGTTAAACCATGTATAACTAAGTTATCAATTAAATGTTATTGTAATTTGTCATTATCTTTCTGAAAAAGTTATATTTTAAAATTAAATTATTTAAAATTTTGTTTTAACTACAACACACTTCAAATACTTGTGGGCCCAATTAAGACTTTAAAGAGGCTCATTTAAGTAACAGGAATATCCAATACCTTGATATTTTCATTGTATTCAAATGCTGCTTACTTTGACTCATATGAAGTATGAGAGAGAAAATAAGAGAAGAGACTAAATTTAATTAAAATTTAGAACATTATACATTTTCCTATTTATATTGCAGAAACTGTCTCTGGATATAAATGAAGTTTTTATACCAAATATTTTAAAATAAATATTTTATTATAAATACTTTATGATTAATTAGGCAAGTTGTCTATTTAAGGACCTATACAATAAAAAGATTTTATTCTACTTTTTAAGGTCTTTCTTGTTGTATTAGTGATTTAGTCCTCTCACCATCTCACTTTTTGTGAAGAAGTTAAAGACAACTCAGGATTTTTTAGTTGTTTAAAGTGAAGAGTAAGAAACTGTATTCAGTTTGTGATCAGTTTTAGAGACAGAGATGAACAAAATGAAACGGAAAATTACTACTTTATACTGTCACAAAAATTTCACATTTATTCCCAAATTTTCTATGGCTTAGAAAATTCTTTTTTTCATTTCAGCAGAATAAATAAAAATTTGGTGTATACTAAATACGAAGTTGATGAGGAACGCTTTCAATTTTTTTCCCCTGTAAACCATATTATAGCAATTACATTCCTTTAAAAGAATTCTCTTGAAAGGGAATTTGCAGGAACACCAATGTTGCCTCAGATTTCATTAGGAACACAAGATGAAATGGTATCACTGGCTTGGTCTTCCATAGGAAATGTAAATTTAAACAACTGAAATCACCTCTGAATTTTAAACCCTGATCAAAGCTTTTTATGTCTTTTGTCCTAACCATAGTGAAAAATGTGGAGAATTGGGAGAGCAGGATAGACTAGACTAAGCCAAAACAAGGAGTCAGTAAACTTGTGCAAGACCTTTGAGCCTGTATTTTCCCACAATTCATACTTCCAAAGACATACGCAAATACCAGAAAATTACTTCAGAGATGCAAGAGACAATGATTACATACTTTGAGAGACAAAACTTCTGGCAAGAGAGATCAAGATGTAAACACCACAGGCCAATTTTCATGCTTATTGAACTAGCAAGAGACCTTCTGATTTTTTATATAAACCCTGTCTACACTTATCAATAGTTGGGAATTTCAAACCACAAGCAAGGGACAGCTGCAGATCAGAGGAAGAAGTCTCCTCTTTCCAATCATGTAAACACACTCCTAGGATACTTAGACAGGAATAAAAAATCTGTCAGCTTTAGAAACCATAACTCTGCACAGGGAGACTCGGCCAGCCAGCACAGATGAGAAAATGGCATGGAAAGAGTTAAAACATGTTAGTTAATGTTTGTCATTACCAGTGGAAGTTTTCGACCCTGTATACCTGACAGCACAGGGGGCTCTTTCTCTTGGCATTTGGTCCTTGGAAGCAAAGAGACAACTCAGAGACATAAAGCAGTATTTCATTTTGTAAGTACACAGGCAAAGGTGGTTTTGCTGCTCATTCTTGAACACATTGGAGCAAATAGGGACAAGAAAAAAAAGTGCAATTGAGAGTTAACTGTATTGCCATAGATTTCCTCACATGAAAACTTTGCATTAAGGTTATTTATCTTCAGGATAATTACAACTATACTTCAATATTTTAAAACAGCATTTTGTAACAAACCAGAAGCAGTTCTGCATTTTAAGACATTAATGGAGATGGTATATCACAGATAAAACACCACAGCCCTCTCCTTTCAAACTGAGCTTCCGAAAATAAGTAAGGACTTGGAAGAAAGGCAGTTTACCCTGAATATTGTCAACTAATGAAGAACTGTTTGTTTAAGGCATAAACAAACAGCTTATAGTTATATAAAAACCTTTCCACCGGCAAATTGTTAACAATGTGATCTCAGAGCTGAAGACAGTATGACTACTGGACAACGCCAAAGCTTCACTATACAGATGCAAAAGGAAGTTAAGAGGACTACTTTGTCTTGCAGCTGCTGACCAAAACCTGGTAACAGTCAGCAATTTCATGCAACTGCCCTTGGAAGGAAAAAAATTAAAGCTATGAGCAACAGATAAGAAAGGAACTGGTCTTATCCAAAGGGAGACAGACACAAAATACTGGTTTTGAAAAAGGGACATCACAAAGGTGTTTTTGTTAAAAACAAAACAAGTTACACTCAACTTCACAACAATCCAAAATTAAAATCCCAAGCACCTCTCTAAGATATTCATGCTTCACTATTACTGAGAAGTTCAGTATAGCTGACATAGCAAACCTTGAATACAAATACTCTCCTCCCTGCAACAATAGTGGGACACATCCAAAGAGATGCTTTAAAACCAGCCAAGCTTCTTTCGCATGCTTCTTTTTGGGTACACATGTGCTGGTGCTCTTAATTCAAAGGTTTGGCTGACAGAGTATGCTGTTTCTGAAAGGCTTAGCATAGATGCCTAAGGAACAAGCACAAGAACAGGGGAGGTGTGAACAATACTGTCTGAGTACTTTCTTTAACTCCAGCCACTAGAAGCTTAGCACTTACTAAAATTTGCATGCCCAGAATCATAGGCTGCACCAAACCCCATGTAATTAAATTCTTCTTCCCCATGGGATTGTCCAATTTACTTTTGAAACCACTATGGGTTTGTCTTCCAAAGTATCTCTTGGCAACAAGTTCTGGAACACACGTTGGCTTTCTTCATCCCTTTCATCACAGCCTTTTCTCCAGATTGACTAGCCCCAATCTTATTTCCCTTTTCTTCTTCCAGAAGCCAGTCCAAGCCTGCCATTCTTCTCCATGCTTCTTCCTCTTCTACTAACTCCTGGAACAGGGCCCAAAATGGGACACAATATTCAATATGGGGTTTGTTTTTTTTAAACTACCACTGAACAGATGCTTGCAGAAAACCACCCAAAACAAACCCAATGCCCTTTTCCTGAGCAGCAACACATGGCCAGGAAGCAGCCACTGTTTTATGCTTTGCTATAGGCACAGTTTGGTATGTAAGCCTGTTTCGTCCCCGTCCTCAATGCCTGGCATTCATCTGCACTGAAAGTCAGCTCTCATTTTAATCATGAAATCACTCAGTCTTTTCAAAGAAGCCTACAGAGTTCACAAGGAGCTTCAGGAACTCTCATGTCTTTCCTGCACCATCCTGCACCACTTATGTCCTTTCCTACAGTAAGTGATGAAGGGGTTAATGAGAAGCATCCCACTTAAATAAGCAAATGAACAAACACCACCAGCAGCAATGTCTTAAAGTGTTAACTGAAACAATAAAATTGCAACTGTAACTGATTACAACTCAAGTACCAGACAGGGAACAATACGATCTGGAAAACTGATTGAAAAAACAACTTGAATTTTCAATGAAAAAAAAAATTAAAAACTGGTGCTAGAAGTAAGTTACATTTGTTCCCTAAGTCCTTTCTATACTTTCACTTTTTCATTGTATCCTGTATATATAATCCACAAGAATTCAACATTAGTTGTCCAGTGCAGGTTGCCTCACATTTAATTTTTTGCCTACAAACAGAAGTGTTTTGTTACATGTTCATATGTATTAGCAATCTCTAACTGTAAACACTGTTAAGCTTTTCCAGTCTTAACTCTGCACTACATCAAATATTTCACATGAGACAGGAATTGCAGACATCGATACCACAATGCAAACATAATACAGAAGAGTTTCCAGTATTTTTTCCACTTCTTCTTCAGCAATTACACAAAAAATACTTTGGAATTGTAGTGTATTGGCACAGACTAGAGAAACTAAAAATGAGGGTTCTAAACCTCCTATGTATGTGCCTATGTTTTTGTCTGAGTATGCATATTAATAGCATATTTTCAAATCAAACAAAAGTTCCACTTTGTTTGAAACGTCACTATAAATACTTGCAAGAAAAAGAAGTCTCAATTTATTGCACATTTCACCTAAAATGCTGATTTGCTCTGTGTTCCTGAAAGAGCTTTCAGAATGTGCTGGTCACTTTTGTAAAAAAGATGTAACTTCAGTTAATTCCCTCCAGAATATGGTGTTACATTAATACAGAGCACAAACCAACAGAGCAACCACCAGTAAGTTGTGCATACCCCAGCATTAGAATGGGCATCCCCAAAGATGATGCCTTGAAGGAGAGGGGGTGGGCAAAGGACAATATTTATTCAAATTATAGGCTGATGATCGCTGCCATACCCTGCTGCAGATACCCTCCTCAAAACTTACTGTGGGGAGGGAGGGAGTGTTTGTGTGCTGTAACATTATGCTTTCTAAATAAAGTTAACCACTTTTGATTCTGTTTCAAGGAAATAGTTACACAGGGAACCATTAGATGTTCTTCAGCCACGTCCTGTTTTTGCAAATATATAACATTTCAATACAACAAGGACTGTAGGTTTTAAGAACAGATTAACTGGCAAATCATGATGTTAGAACTTGGTGGAACATCAGTAGTAGGAAACTAAACTCAGCAGCAAGCAGTCGTGCAGTGGCTGGCAGGTTTGATTGTCAATGTCTACCTTCAACTCCTAAAAAGTCCTCTTCTCATGCTGCTTAATTCCTACTCTTTTCCATATATTTTGTATAGGTGTTAATTGTAAATGTCACTTGGAAACACTGCTCCTATTAAACCTACATTTCTTACAGGACACTGTTTTTGGGAACAAAATTAACATGAGAAGAGAAACACACACATGTACACCAGTAATATTTCTCTACTCAATTTTTCAAGTTTTTCCACCTTAAACTAGCTTTTAATCTTGACTGCCATGTCACATTTAGAGTAATATGGTCTACAGCAGCCTTTTTTCTCCCCTTGTGTAGATAGTTTTCTCTGTTTCTTTGATTACTTAGAGCATCAAATATATTCATATGTTATTTTAATATTGTTAGGAGTAGGGCAGCATTACTGGTCGTATTGGACTTTAGTAGGTTATAGGCTATTTAATTATTTCTGCTTTTGAATGTCTTTCCTTCTCAGAGCATAAGCATCCACGTGAAGATAAACTCATAATGCCAACCAAAAATGCAACTCATCAGAACATAAAATTCTATTACTGGGAGTGGGCAACCAATACAAAAGAAAAATGGCATTTCTTCACCCTTGAGTTAAACAGGTTTAGCTTCTCCTGACGGTTTTATATCATGTAAGTAGAATTAAAAAAAAAATTTACATATGTTAAAAAATGGAAATAACAAAACACTAGACCTAAGATTTGTTAAGACCATGCTCATAAAACCAACAAGGATAACATTAATAATACATAAATTGTCAACATATCTTTTAAGGAGTATGATTAAGTTTTACTGTCTTTGAAGAGGAACTAATGTATTAAGTAAACTTTCCACAGTCTCACAGTGGAAAGTAAACGTCCTCCTCCTAAAAACTCCAAAAGGTTTTCCAAATACACCTCCTTTTCTTATTATTCCACCAAAAATAGAGAAACAAACACTCCTCGGGTAAGCAAACTCTCTTTCTCCTATATCACACATCAAGATAAATTAGAACTGTTCTCCTTCCCCCTTCCACTGCAGCTTTAGCCTCATTTTGGAGTGATTTGTCTTCCACTGAATCTACAGTCAAGATGCTACTAATAAATTGAAAACAGTGAACATGACTGTTCTCACCATTTTAGATGGCTGTAAGGAAAAAATATATATAAAAATTCCTCAATATTTAAAAAATTTAAAGCCTCCAGTATTATTCCAGTCAAGAAATCCCAGCCAGATTTCACAGTAGCATGCACCAAAGTATTTGATGTGGGTAGCAAAGAGTTAGTTTCATTTCTTTTTTTCACAAATAAGTACAAATAAGAAAAGCCTTTCCCAGGTTACAGACTTCTTTTTGAGGTCTTTTAATACTGGGAACATTTCATAAGGGAAAACTCTTCTATCTCGATATTTTTGGAGCTGCAGGTTACGATACCACGGCATTCATACAAAATGCTCTCAAATTTGAGAGTTAAGCAAGGACATCTCTCGGGGCTCATCTACAGAGGAAAGCTATTGCAAAATAGGCTAAGGTTTAAACTTGAAGTATACCCAGCTATTTCACACTAACTCCTGAGGTGAACACATTCTATATTAAGAGCACTTCGCCACAATTTAATCCAATCCCCAGAGCAATGTGAAAAATGGCTCTTTTTGTGGGATATCAGTGTCCTAATGTAAGGCTCATCTAGAACAGATACTGCCAAAAGACATCCCAGTAGTTTCACAAACATATACACACACCATGGTACACATTATATAATGCTTGTAAGGACATTAAAACATTCTAAAATATCTTAGATTATGAATGAAATTTAAATAGATGGGTATAACACTACACTACTATATTGGCAGAACACTTTCATTTACCTTCTTTTCGAAAACAAATGTGAATACTAACTGACAGGTTCATTCTCATCACACAGACAAGGCTTTCAACACCAGAGTTTGCAAGAGCTCCATTCACAACTGCCCCCCAAAACACTAGGCATTTCAATGCAGAAAAGTAGTAGACAGAGAAGGCTCGGGACTTTCAGAGGTTCAAGACACTGATGTGCATGTGTTAAACTTCTCAGGGAACCCTGAGATCAGAGTGCTGGAATGACCATCCCTGCTGGAAAAAAGCACCTCTATTTTTATGTATCTACCTCAGGAAGGTACACGTGTCTTTCCAGCCACTATCTGATGTCTGCTATTCATAGAAGCTGTCTCACCTCTGTGGGATATTCAACAAGAGGTTCATTAAGAGGTGGCAAATGAACCCGAAGCCATCTTCCACTACACAAGGGCACAGGGCTGCGTGCCCTAACACCACCAGCAGTACTTTATACTTGATAAACCTGCAGTATATGATGCTGCTGGCTGCTACTGACACAGGCAAACTGTTCTGCAGCAGCACCCTCTTTGCAGAAAATACTGACCTTGGAAGAAATCACTGGCTGGGGTGGGAAGGGGAAGAGCAAAAGAGGAGTCTGACTTTTCTAAGAGGTTCCCAAAAACATCAAGTGAAAAACTAAACATTGCAGTGCTGGGTATTTAGTCCTGAGCCTTGAACTTAAGCAAGAGAGCTGCCAACTCCTTGACCACTTCTGGTGCCTGAAGGAGTGTGGAGCAAAAATCAAAGGCTGGGCATTGGCACCAGTGGGAGAATATAGGGTGAAAAGAAGATTAGAGGTCTTGGGGAAGTGTAAATACAGATTTAGGGTACTCTGAGGAATGGAACATTCAGAAATACACATGCCAAGTAGGTTCTTACTTTTAATTCAGAAGTACTCAATGGAAAGTAGTCTCCACTGAAGAGTTAAGGAATGGAGCTAAAAAGATTTCCAAAAGATCCTACTTTTGGGCAAAACACAGAACTGATACTTACACCACATCTAAAGAGGCCTTCACAAATTGCTTCTAGAGCAATTTCTACAACAGTGTTCCCCATATTTTGGAAAAATAAGCCCACATTAAAAGCACAATGATGAAAAGTATCTTTGGGTATGCCATGCAACAAGTGCTGGATAGTCAGATGCTCTGAACTGAAAAAGTAATTCAGAGCAGTATTACCTTGCCAAATCTGCCGCTTTATACTGTTGCAGATGAATATATTCTAAATACAATCTACTGGCAACAGCTGAAAGGAGGCATGATGGAAAGGAGTAAGTCACAACCTGTGCTTTCAAACTGAATCTGGACTCTCCTGTCTGTTTTTTGGCTACACTAGCTAGGATCAGCACATATTTGAGGACTTGCCTCAACTGGAGAACTCGTGGAGCATATCCAAAATTACAATTATTATTATTATTATTATTAAACAAAATACTCCACCAAAACAACAAAACAAAAAAAAACCCTCAGAGAAAGTCCTAAAGTCAACAGCAGGAGACTACCAAGAGTAAGACTCAGATCAGATGCTTTGCTTGAGGAAAAAATATGACATCCTCCCTCAGCTAGGCTTTGTCCTGTATCACTGCAGGCAACTGCTAGAACACACAGGAGGCATTTATCTTCACAGCATTTTGCCCCACATCTTGACCCCAGTACAAATGGTATGGGTTCTCCACATGTGGGACTTGCAGAAGCAGCAAAGGTCTTGAACATGACCCCCAGCATAAGGACACAGATCTGCTAGAACAAGTCTGGAGGCCCTGGAACAGGTTTCTCAGAGAAGTTGTAGATGCCCTGCCCCTGGAAGTGTTCAAGGCAAGGCTGGATGGGGCTTTGAACAACCTGGTCTAGTGGAAGGTGTCCCTGCCCATGGCAGAGGGGATGGAACTGGATGATCTTTAAGGTGCCTTCCACCCCAAACCATTCTATGACGATGACCACAAGTCTAGGGAAAATGCCCATCATAAGAACAAGTTTTCATCAAATTTTCCAATAAAGTGGTAAATAAATAAATAAACCCTCTCCCCACCCCCTCACCCCAAAAACATGTCCATGATAAATCACAAGGAAATAACCACAGCTGAAGGCAGTGAACAGGGAAGGCACCTCAGCCAGCAGCTGGAAGGGCTGGAGGCAGTGAGCTGCCCTTACACAGCAGGATGGATCACATGCACGGGTTCTATCTGGGTGCGTGCTCTTCATAGCGCTGAGGAAAGCAATAAGTGTCTGTGTAAGACCTTAGGCTTTCTACTTCATTGACTCTTTGTCAAATTTATGAACAAATTATCAAAGGAAAAATCTCACAGACAAAAAAACTGAACTGATAAGTACATAAACCACTAATTAAGTAGTTAACACATGCTGCCATACATAGAAAATGGTTCAGAGCTGCCAAAGTGGCTTCCCTCAGGCTACAAAGCAAGGAATATAGAAGCCAGGATTATTAGTTACAAGTGGTCCCAATCCCCAAAAGCTACTTTTTCCTGTAAGAATCTGCTTTTGTGAAGTACTGGATTTTTTCTTTACAGAAATTGTAAGTATCTAGATTAAAATAAAAGTACCAACAGTGATACTATTGCTAGACAGAAGAAACAGCTAAAGAAGCAATAGAATTAGCATTGTGGTATTTAAGTGGGGCATATTGCTTCAGCAGCACCAATGTATAAACATGAAACCACAGCTTCTAAATTATTACAAAGACTAATACTAGGAGGCTAAAATTTTGAAAGGGGAAAAAACAAAATCAAGAAATTAGGAAGCTACATCTGTGGCAGAGAAAACAACCAACCAACAGAAAAGCATGTGGTTTAAGGCAAATTTCCAAACAAGTTTCATAAAAGCCAAACCAGTTAAGGTCTGTCTCAGAGAGCAGGACTCAGCAACTACTGTCAACCCTACCAAAACCAAGGCAGGTTTAGTTAGGTACCATAATGCCTGTTGCTACACAAGAGCCAAGAACAAAGTGTATCACGTCTGATACTTTAAATCAAAGTGTGCAGTGGCCTCAGAGAGAATTTTACAGTCTGTGTAGCTGGCAAGAGGAAAGTACTACTTATTTAACTATTTAGTGATGTAGGCAGGAGCACATCTTTTCACAGGAGTCATACTGATGTGTTCATTGCTCAAGAGCAAATTCATAGATTTTTAAACATATTATCACTGCAAATTCATGGAAGGACTTAGATCTACAACCTGTTAGAAGCAGGGAAAAAGGAAAAAAAGAAATCTCCATTTGAATTTTGGGCTTGCAGGTTGTTACAACTCCCACTGCTGCAATTCCAAAGTCCAGCACTGAAGCCTCACGTGTTCAGCAGGAAGTTCATAAAGCTGTGCTTGGACTTATATTTACTAAGATGTGGTTCATGGGTGACAGGGTCTGAACATTTTTAGGTACAGTAGATGCCTACAATGCTGAATCTTGCCTTAGGAAACGATCCATTAAGAACACACAGAGAAACCAAAAACATCAAGGGGAGTCACTATACAAAAGACAGAAGAATTACTACTGAGTAAAGCAAAGATTGTGTACACAAACATAATGGGACTAGTACATAAGCAGCCACAATTGTGAGCTCAATTTTAACTTGGAAACCATTTAAACATGTCATAGATAAGACAGGATGATAGATGGATTATATGACTGGTTGTTTCCTGAAACCTGCCAGGGACCCACCTGTTCATGTCAGATTCCAACCACTAAACAAACAGAATGGAATTGAAATTTAATTTCTCCTAAGATGAATGCTGTGCAATGTTAGATAGCTGTGTTACGTATAAAGATATTGCATTAAATACTTTTCAGACAAATAGCAAGATACCCCAGGCACAAGGAGAGGGTGTAAAAATGAAACTGAACTTATACAGTAATTGAATTATTTTCTTCAGGAGTGAGATGTAGCTTCAATTAACTCCACATGGTTAAACAGGTCAATAGAAACTGAGGGGAAAAAGAGAATATACTATACTTACAAGAAAATAGGAAGTAAAGAACACTGGGAAGAATACAGGGAGATGCTAAAACAGATAAAGAACGGGTATTAGAAATGCAAAGTAAAATTCTGAAGTTCTCATAGTTACAGATGCTAAACACAAATTATTTTTCTAGTGATAAAGAAAAAAAGAGAAAGGAGAATTAGACCAAAACCAAAAGTGAGATGTAGTGTAAGCTACAAAGTCAATTAAAATACTAGTGGTGAAACCAGCATGCCATAAGAAACCAGAAAAATATTTATAATGGGTATGAATATATTGTACATACAACAAATGACAGACTAAAAGGATTGACCATGACAAGACTGCTGACTGACAGTAAAAAAAAGGAGAAACAGACAAATGTGATAGTCTATATGGGAAATGCATCATACTAAGTGAAATACCTCTGAGACTTGCTTGCTTAAAGACCAGCAAATTTGGAAGGTACCTTGGGTAATAAAATTTGTAGTGATGTAGTTTCAGATATAGGTGGAAGAAACACTTTTTAAAAAAGGCAGCCTTAAACCTCTTCAGTTTATTTCTGTTTATAAACAAGACTGCTCTCAAGGTCATGTTTCAAAAGTGTCCTTCCAGCTAAAACCTACTGGAGATCCAAAGCAATACTCAGGAGAGCCATACTGGGTTATACAGAGAAATTTCGTCTTTTTACAAGCGGTCACTCGTTACTTGGAATATATTTTACCAGTATTTTGCAGTTTCATACCATTACAAAATATGAATCAGAAGCTTCCTGTCCTACATACTTACATGTAAATTTCAGGATTTAAAAAAAAACTCATCACAGCAGCAACCCTATTTTGCTCAGCATCCAAACTGTATACACAGAATTACTCTTAGTTCTGTCAAGTTGGAAATCTGTTTAAAAATTTTCCATCTAAAATTAATTTTACTTCCTAAAAATCCTAAAATGTACTGATGCTCAAAAGTGGAAATTTGTAGCAACAAAGATTTCAGGGTTATTGTATAAGGATGGTCTGTGGACATTCTCTGTCACTGGCAGTTTGATATACAGAGTTATAAGGAACTCTGCAACTCCATTTGATCTCAGAACACATCACCACATCACTAATGTGCTGCCCCAAGATTAACAGTTAACTGGAACAAAAGTTATTTCTTATTCCATTCTGTTCTTATCTATACATCAACATATTGGTGTTTTGCAATCATAAACACCTTGTCTTTTTTTAGTTACAATAGTTGATGACTTTTCCACTCCAGCTACAACACAAAAGATACCACACCATCATATATTTTCCCCTACAGCTCAGTTAAAATGCTATCAATCTCAAAGAAGTGTATTTTTCAAGCTGTTCTTTTGAATCACCACAATTAAGAAAAATGTTGCAATGGGATCATCCTTTTCATTGATTTTTAAACAAAATTATACACTTACTGAAATTTCTAAAAGAATTAATGGGCGTTTTGTTTTTCAAAGAGAGGTTACTCCCCTCTTGACCCCACCTCTCACTCCACAAAACCAGTAGCAGTTGTAGTAAGAGACTACAAGCAAGAAGCAGCACAGTCATATCCCGGCTCGTATCAGACCAACACTGCAAATAGAGTAACCAAGTTCATTCCTGCTACAAGGAGGAAGTCTGCTGCATGTATCCCCTTGGGCTTGATTGCTCTTGCCAGCAGACTGGCATTCTGTTTGGTTGGAAAATTCAGGAAGATCACTCCTTCCATAAGCCTCAGCATGCTCCTGTGACCTGGGCAAGCAGCACATACTGAATTACTTTGAGGTACTTGAGTATCAATCTAGTTTACATAACATCAAAAGTAAGATTTGTTTCCTTTCACTCCCTTGGTTTCTTTCTTGCATAGTCTGCCACATCAGAAACAAGTCACTCACAGCAGGTATTTCTGCCTAACCCAGACATCAGGCAGCTGGGGTTCCTTAATACCATCCCTCCATCCACTGATGCATCTGCTGGGCTATTCCAGAGTTCAACCAAATTCCAGTTTAAAACTATCACCTGTGTGTTTACCTCCTTTGTTTTTTTCTTTCCCAGTCTCGAGTAAGACAAATGGGATCCTAAACCAAGTTTACAAAAAAACATTAAATACAGTTCAACTATCACTGAGTATCTGGGCAAAAGTATTAGTGCTTTCCTACTCTAGGCTCATTATTTGGACAGAAATTTCAACTTCTGACTAAGTGTCAAGAAATGAGTAACAAACTGACATAAACAAATGAAGATATGCCAGAATCCCCACAAAAACTGACAAAACTAATGTAACAGCAGGAACAAGCCAAACATTTTTGCGAGGTGCACTGGGTTAATTTTCAGCCTGATCAGTTCCCATGTGCTGCTGCTGACCAGGAACTCATCGGGAAGAGGTAGGGGAAAGAGGACAGGATTAACAGAGTAACATGAAAAGCACCATGTCTAAAGATAACAGCAACACATTCTTCTCCAGTTTAATGACTAGCAAATAACAATTAGTGTTTAAAAACCTGCTTCCTGCCATGAATCTATCTTCTAGTATTTCAGTTCTGTGGCTACAAAATACACTGCAATTGGGAACTACTCCTGCAAACATAACGGGACTTGTACTTTAGGCCATATCTGTGCACTAGTTTATTTTTTACTGTAAGAAAACAGCCTGTAATGTAAACTCCTTAAACTGTCCCAAAAAATCATGAGAAAAACTGTTGCAGTTATCTGCAAGATAAATATAGTGCCATTTCATTGTTGCCATCAATTTGTAGTTTACCAATGCTTAGCTAGAGAAAAAACACAATGAGAAAAGTTGTTCCAGGAAAGAAAATGCGAACAGGATGTCCCACTGAGACACGAGCTACAGTGGGAGGTGGGAGGCAAAGCCACGCATCCGCTGAGGCTGCCACAGTCTGCAGTGGGATGAAGCATGAACAGGGACAGTCAGAGAAGTGTGACTATTCATCACCTCCTCTTCACAAGCAGGGACTTCCCTGCCTGCTAGGTCCAGGCAGCAAGAGTTTTGACTACAATAAATGCTAGAGTAGACTACAAGGGAGAGGAAAAGCGACTAAAGTTCAAGCTGAGGCTTCACAAATCTGTCTAACAAAAGCTCCAGTAAGCCCCCAGAAAATGTTGTTAGAGAGTGCCCTGACATCTCTGAGAATTATATTAGTGCAATATGTACTCAAAAAGCCGATTTGGGATTATTTAGTCGCCAACATTGTCAGTCTTCTGAAGGACACAGAAAACAGGGAAAAGGATACAGACTCTAAAGCCATTAGGAAAGGTTTTCATAAACTAATGGCCACGGTAAATAGTAGATTTCACTGCAAAACACATTCCTTTCACATGCCATAATGCATTGCCCATGCAGATGTGGTACTTAAAGACATGGCTTAATGGTGGACTTGGCAGTGCTGGGTTAAGATGAACTTAAAGGCCCTTTCCAACCTAAATGATTTTATGATTACCAGCTCACGAAACAGTTTTGTTTCCAGAGAAAGACTCACACTATTCCACCTTGGGTGTTCTCTCCCAACTGCTTCTCCCCAAGACAAGTCTTTCACTGTGCATACCAGCCAGGAAGCAAAGCCTTCCCCTTCCTTTTAGGATGGTTAAGGTTTAAAGCTCAAAATTTCCCCTTCTTTTTCATCCAGCTTATATATGTTCCCTGTAACATCTGAAAACCCAGTGTGATGACCATGAAGTAGCAATTAATCAAATGCAGAAGTGGGCAAATAATGGATTTTGGCTCAGAGGATAAACTGGAAACACAACAAACCTAAACAGGTGATTCTTTTGTTTTGAGATTTACTCCTTCTATGTAACAGTTCTCAAACTGTTCTGAAGTAAAAATACTGCCTCAAAACAAGGTCAGATGTATCTTTAATAAATTGTAATAATTTGTAAAGAGGACTCTATTCTTCCCTGTTCAAAGCTTTACTTCTGCTGCAATTTCTATTGTGGAATGTTGCCCATATCCATTCAGGAATAATATAATTTTAGCATTTACTACTGGAGTTAATGTAGTACTTCTAATTCTTTTGGTGTATGAACATGAATCCATAGTCTTCATGTTACTTGTAGCAAAAATAAATAAGAAACAATAAAATTCGCAAACACTAATACAGCAGTTAAATCAATAGATTCTCTTTGAGGAATGTTAAAACTGAAGCAGAACAAACCCAGCACTATATGCTACATTTAAAATTGATCATAACTTTAGTCCCACATATGCTTAGCTGAAAGACAGAAATTATTTAATTGAAAATATGTTTTCTTTATGTGGTAAAGGGAAATCAGTGGCTTGAATTCAGGCCTGTGCTGTTTCTAGATCACCCTTTGAAAGGGTCTATCAGCGATTTCACTCTATTTTGGTAACTTAAAAAACTACATGTCAGTGGTCACAAAGCAACTGGAAACAACAACTTATAACAATTATCTTCCTTCCAAAAACACCCCCTCTCCTGCTATGATGCCATTACAAAAGCCAAAGCATTTGTCCCTCACATGCTCTCTAGTGAGCTAGCACTGATGGCCCTATATAGTCATACTACACAATGAAGCAAATAACCAGGACTCATAAGCAAAGAAAGTGAAGTACACTCCATTAAAAATAACGTACATCCACCGCTGCATGTTGCAATCCACCCTGTTATATGCCCAAGAGCTGCCTTACAATGTTCTGATACAACCAAACACTTCAACAAGTAAACTCAAGCCAGATACAGAAAGCAAAAATTCTCCCCATTTTGTAGTTCTCACAGACAAAAAAAATGTTCTGCAGCAAACCAAGCATCTTCAGAGACATGCACATTATTTTCAATGAAAAATTTGCTCATAAAACTCTTTTCCACTACATCCTTGACCAGCTAGAGTTATCAACACTTCTGATGTCCCGAGGGCATCTACAAAAGCAGATGGCATTCTGACTCTATCACATCGCCTAAAACACCTTCTGTTCCACCAGATGACCCTCAGAGAAAATGTACCTCCATTTTGCATTTCCTTGCTTTTATTTCTGCACACTGACACAACAGTTACTAGCTGGCACATTCTTTAACCCCAGAGCTACAGGTGTTTCTCAGTGATCCTGATGGATTCCTTTGCATGTGAAAATACTTTGAATCAACAAGAGCATCTGCAGGGCAGTCTGGGGGGAAGGGGGATGGATTAGATGACAAAGGTCTTTTCCAACCCTGTTTCCTAGTATTCTGTGATGCATATGTGACCACACTGTGTAGCACTTTGGCCTTTTTTCCCCCCTGACCTAAAGGCAGTTACCTTTCAACAAGCTGGAATACAAGGTACCTGGATCCAAGGTATCAGGTGCAGATTAGCAAACTGTGGAAAGTGACAACTGGATTCTTAGCTAACTGCTACTTTCAGCCCTGGTGGGGAGAGCTCTGCTTCCTTGTGTCCTTGAATCAACCCTGGAGGGAAAGAATCCTCTTCTGTGGAGAGGCCTGAATATTTGGCTGGGAAGCCACAACCACAGCTCCAATATATGTATCTGTCCCTCTGCCATAAAGCTTAGGGTCTCACACTATGTAAGATCTTTGTAAGAACGTTCCTATGGATTGCAGTCTCCACTCTGAAATGATCATTTCTACAACGATCTCAGTGATGTAAAAATTACTCTTGTTTTACACATTATTTGTAAAATACTTCCAAATCAGAAGACTGGACCATGACTGGGTCCAAGAAATGATAGCCTTCTAACTGTTTCAAAATAATGATGAGAAAGATAGGCTGGGGTAAGAGGAAGCTTCCAGATGATTAGATTAAAAATGACTATTCCATTTTTCTTCAAGGGTAAGGAACAGGAACAGCCATTAATCAGGGGAAACTGCTAATCTCCTTAGTTTCAGCACAACCAAAATACTATCTAAATTGAATATGGGTGCTATTATTGGATAAACTTTGTGCAATACCTTTTGGACTGCCCAAGGGAGTCCAAATGGCTAACTCTAGGAATCATTCTCTGAGACGACCTTCTGTTATGCTTGGTGTTAAACTAGAATTTGGCAGGGTTACAGATAGAGAAGTAAAACCAGTCTGATTCCCCTAATATATTGGCATTTAAGTGTGGACCATAACAAAATCACTTTTCCCCTGACGTGGGGGAGTCTGGACTATCTGATAAAAGAATAACAAGAGTGGACATAAACAGTTCAAGAGGGCCATGCTTCCCTGACTTACTCCATTTATCAAGATGGGATGACAACAGTTAATTTTTGAGGGTATTTTTTCTCCTTTTTTGGACTTATAGTGGTTCTGCAACTGCCTGTTTTGTCCAGCATTGCCCAGTGTTACTAGCTACTCATGAATGCTGGAAGTTAACTGATACATAAAGCATATGGGAGAGGGAAGGCGGAAATTAGGTTTTCCGTGAGTCTCAGCCAAAGCAGAGCCAGTGCTCTCTTGAGTGGCTTTCAGATTCCTCCTTTCTCCCCCTCCCTAAATCAAGGAGTACTTTGTCAGAGAAACATCATCATGAGCCACAAGTGTGTTCAGTAGCTGAACAAGAGTTGCAGGAGGGTGTTCCAGGATGGTGGTGCTTCCGTCCTTCTGCCAGCTTGCAGCTGCTGTCACAGGCTGGCAGGCAGGAGGTGACGGGCTCCCAGCAGGACAGGCATGGACAGGACACAGCAAGGGCACAGAGAGAGACACCCCCGTACAGCAAAGCACAGGGAGAAAGATAAAAAGAAAGATAAAAAAGGGTGATGAAACTTAGCAAGGAGGAAGGAGGTGGAGGGGAAAGGAGCTGAAGCAGAAAGAGCACTTAGCTGTCTGCCAGCAGAGGCAGCCACAGCTGGCTGCAATTTGGTGAGCAGCCCCTTCCCCACCTGGTCTGCCCAGAGTGAGCCTCAGCTGCTCCAGGCCCAGCCATCCCACAGCATAAGGAGCTGGTTACAAAACTCAGTCACTTCAAGGCCAAAGAACACCCACAAAACAAACAAACAAACAAATGCATCTTTTTAAGGATGTCTATTTCTTTGCTGAGGAGATCTGTTCACTGAAAAGGAGATTGCTTCCTCTGCTGTTAGCATCATGTTAGCAGGAAACATCTGCAGGCATCGTTACATTCATTTCCAAGCCAGACTGTGTTTGGTGTAGGCGATCTTCAGGCAACGTAATGGATAAAAAACCAAGAGGTTTTGCTGAGTGTGCACACAGCCAAACATTTTTAGAAAGACTTAAAGGTGGCCAAGTCTGAACGGATTATAGCATGAGAGCAAAAGCACATCTCTGACACACAGGCCAAAGCTCTGTTAAATTGCAAATCATTGCACAAAGGCTTGTGTGAGGAGCAGATTATCAGCTGCACCACCTTTGACAGCAAAGATATTCAGAAAGCAAACTGCAGAGCAACAGATGACATTCTCAGGATATGGGAATTCCTGACATCCCATACATTTCTACCACATAATTTCCTCTGATGCAAGCCCAGTACTCACTGCAGAACTTTCTGCTATTTGCATTTTCCTTTCCTTTTGCTTTCCTTTATCCTCTAGTACTTTAAGTTTGGATAATAGGTAAAGAGCTTGAGGTTTTTGCCCCTCCTCTTTTCAAAAGGCTAAAATCTCAAGCCAATAAAGTTTCAGCACTTTCACAAAGTTTAAATACTGCAAGTAAGATGGCTAAAAACAATCCAGCCCCAACAAATGTGACATATAGCAATGACTCCATGTTACACTTTCAATGAAAAACTAACCATCAGACATTGCATTGAAAGTTAGCCTGTGTGAACATACTTACACACACACACACACACACACACACACACACACACACACACAGAGTTCTTCATAAACCTTCCTTTTTGTTTTAAAAATTTCTTCCTGGAAAAGATATTCCTTCATCTATCATAGTAAGAGATGTCAATTTGCACTGAAAAGTGTTCCTTCTCATTTGCTTACCAAAGCTGCATTTATGATTCAAAATAATCAATTATTGTCAAATTCCGTTTCTGTAGAGGGTTTTTTGCCAGTGTAATTGATTCTTTTACCATGTGGATTTTAGTATTGAACTTCATTAAGGTAATTTGACATTGTCTCATCTAATTTACATCTATAACCTATATTTGAAAAACAGCTGTTGTTATCTCTTAGTAAAGACTCATTTCTTGGTTAATTTAACGATATGACCACTTAAATATGTATGTTCTTTCACAAAATATGACAAAGAACATATTCATAAGTATTACTATAAAACAGAAAAAGTGGCATATAATCAAATGTAAACAATCAGAAGCACACAGACACTTTTCAGCATATATACATTCATCCCAAACTTGATATATTTTGAAAATTAGTCATTTAAATTGAGTATTCACATCCCTATTGAAAGTTCCAAGTGCTGAAGTTTCATAAATAAATAAAACAAATAAAACATTTAAGAATAGTCCATGAACCCATACATGAGATTTAGAGCAAAAAAGGCCAGTGCAACTTGAAACACACTTGCCAGACCACAACCTCATGAGAGGGTAACAAGAGCAACATTATGGCAGCACCAAGGTTAGGAAAGTCCTAACCACTACAGCAGTGGAGGATAGAATATTACTTCTGCTGCGCTGGTAAAACTGCAATAAAATGAATGTAACAGAATCCTGGGTATTTCAGACAAACCCATCTGGTAAAACAAAGTGTTTGTCTATGGAATTCCTTTGGTTTGTAACAATGTACAATGTTTTGAGAGAAAGATACACAGACAAAGGAAATAAATACCCTCTAAAATATTGTGTTTTAGCTGTTCATGTGTTTCACAATTTAAAATGTCTAACAATAGCTGCAAGAGCAAAAAAACAAATATGAACCAACCACAAATACTGACATCCTACAGAAATCTAAATATTTTAAAGTTGGAACCAAGACAAAACAAAGAACATCCTTCTGTAGGCCTTCACAATAAAACTGACCAGCAGAAGAAGGGGGCTGTGGAACAGCAGGCATCAGATGAAGCATAATGTCTTCTGCTCGGGAAACTCAGGCATGTTTGAGAGAATAACCTTTCAAAGTAGGAAACGTTTTACAGAAATCTGCACTCAGTGAAGCCTGTGGCACTCATATAGTACTCCTTGCTGTCTTACAGATTTTACTGCTTAAATACTATCAAGTAATCTGGAAATCAAAGAGTAACATTCTCTGCAGGTTTCATTTCTATCCCACTGACTTTTCACCTCACAGCAAGTGAAAAACTGTTACACAGTGAGGGCCAAAAACATGGACTAAACAAAAAAAACGAAGAAACCTATTAGTATCAAAACCCAAACTCATGCTATGGGGATTGTATTGAAAAGCTGAAACAGGAGGGCAAAGAAGTGAAGATAACATATAGAGAAATAAAAAGTATAAATCTGAACTTAGTTCTGAGGTATCACATAATTTTTTTGTTTGGGTAGCAACAAGCATGGAATAGTGTCATAGTATTTGCCTCTACTGAAAAAGAATAAACTCACTTTAAAGGAAAAAAGGTGTTCCAAAAGCCCCCTGAAACACATAAAAATTAAATTAAATTAAAACACATAAAATTAGATAGGTTATCTGATACTGAAAGAGTACTATGTCCTTGGCATTTGCTTATTTTAAGTCAGAAACCGAAATCTCAGGAACGCTACAATTAATTACCCATTACTGCAGGTTACCGGAAGAAGTTTATAAAATTGTGAACTTTATACTCTGTAAGGTAAACAAGATGGCTCTACCTCCCAGCCAGAGCCATCTATTTTATTTATATTATGTACTGAAACAAGGCCCAGAAAAGTAATTTCAGAAGTGTAATGGGAAAGCACTGTCGAGATGATCTCAAGAAATAGTGGGCAGAATAGCTTTTTCTCCTTTTTGAAACACTCTTAGTTTTGTAGGCCACAAATCACTCATTCAATGATTTGCTATCGAGCCTTTCTCCCACCAGACTGAATTTTTCAATAACCACCTGAGAAAAATCATGAGAAGACTAAAAGAAATAGAAGAGGCAGGAAATGCCCTTCGTGTCCATGAATGAAATTACTCTTCACAGCATATTCACTGTCTTCAAAAAACTTAGGGATTTAGATCAGCCTGATACTTTTGTAGCACTTACAACCAACATAAGAGCTTTCTTAATGACTTCATGCTGATCTTAGATCTCTGGCATGGCCAGACAGCAGAACAGCTGAGAAGCAGGGATTTCTATATACTTAAAAGACACAGTCTCAGGATATCTTATTATTCTGACCTTTAGTAACATGCCAAAAAAAAACCAAACCAAAAAAGTCCCAACCAAATAATAAAATACCTCACCAAATTTATCAAATTATGTAGAGTCTTAAATTTACAGTAGAGATATGGAGATAATAAGTCTTAGATTTAGTCATGTTATTAATTCAGAGCAGCAGACTCAGGCAATGAAACTTGAATTCCCCTTAAGTTAGGCAAAAAAATCCCAAACACTTGATTCTATAGTCTGTCCAGTACATTTTGTGGGCAAAAGCCTACTGTATTGACAATAAAAACCAAACAATGTTGCTTAAAGCGTATTTCATTTAACTGAGATATAATAACACACACACCCTTATTATTTATTGACAGAATCATTATGTTTGGAAGGAACCTCTGGAGATCATCGAGTCCAACACCCCTGCCAAGGCAGGGTCACCTTGAGCAGGTTACACAGGAACGCATCAGGTGGGTTTGGAATGTCTCCAGAGAAGGAGACTCCATGACCTCCCTGGGCAGCCTGTTCCAGTGCTCTGCCACCCTTAAAGTAAAGAAGTTCTTCCTCATGTTGAGGTGGAATTTCTTGTGTTTCAGTTGATGGCGACTACTGAAAAGAGTCTGGCACCATCCCATTGACACCCACCCACCCCTGAGATATTTATATGCATTATAGAGATCTCTCAGTCTTCCCTTCTCCAGACTAAGCAGGCCCAGTTCCTGCAGTCTCTCCTCATAAGAGATGCTCCAGACCTCAAATCATCTTTGTGGCCCTCCACTGGTCCCCCTCCAGCAGCTCCTTGTCTTTCCTGTACTGAGGAGCCCAGAAATGGACACAGCACTCCAGATGTGGCCTCACTAGGGCCAAGTAGAGGGGGAGGATCAATCATCTCCCTTTACCTGCTGGCCACACACTTCCTGATGCACCCCAGGATAACATTGGCCCTCCTGGCCACAAGGACACACTGCTGGCTCATGGTCACCTTGTCACCCACCAAGACTCCCACGTCCTTCTCCACAGAGCTGCTCTCTAGGGGGTCAGCCCCCAGCCTGTGCTGGCACTTGGGGTCACTTCTCCCCAGGTGCAGGACCCTGCACTAACCCTTGTTGAACCTCATTAGGTTTCTCTCTGCCCAACTCTCCAGCCTATCAAGGTCCTGCTGAAGGGCAGAACAGCCTTCAGGCACGTCAGCCACTCCCCTCAGTTTTGTCAGGAAAGTTACTGAGGGTACATTCCATCCCTTCATCCAGGTCATTCACAAACAAGTTGGGTAAGACTGCACCCAGTACTGCTCCCTGGGGAACACAACTGACTACAGGCCTCCTACTGGATTCTGCCCATATTATTACCTCTAGACCACAAAAGCTCCCTATTAGCTTGGATATGTATTATATCAGTAGCCATCCTGTACTGTGAATTTACAAGGCAGGAGTCTCTGAAGCAGTCATTCCAGAAGTGGGTATCAGTTTCTGGAATTTTATGGGGCAGGTAATACTAGACACATTGAATGTTAGACACAATTAAGTTCATTTTCCAAGTAATCTCAAATATATTTCTACTGGTATGTGTACACATCACCACAAATTGCACTATCAAATAAATATACAAATATTTCACCTTAGAAAATCCACATTTAAGAATTCTATGATGCCACTTCCCTCTCAGGTGCACTAGAAGGAAGCTGTCCCACTGCAGCCTTCACACAGCAGTAGTTAAGATCTGCCGTTGACAAAAGCAAAAGCAAACCTGCAATTGCATGCAATCACAAGAGGCCCTAAATTAAGTATTTCTGGTCAAAGACAATTTTCTCATTTGCACAGTGAGCCAGGATACCTTTTCTGTCACTGTCCAGTGTCAAAAGTATCACTCTACACTCCAAAGCTTCCGAACTACTATCTCTTAGGGAGTATATTGCTCTTAAGGGCATTTTGCCTCTTTCTTCGAGCAAACTGTTACCTCTTACAGAACTATAAAGATCCTTGTAAACATCCTGTGATAGCCCATAAACGGCATACTGTATTTAAATTTTAAGACATGCATTTTTATTTGTCAAACTCTTGGAGAACACTTGGTCTTTACTGGCATCTTGATGAAAAGAAAATATAAAGGACAGAAACTACCATTATTTTTATTAAGCACAGAGAATTTTCCTTTAACTATGAAGTATTCTAATCCATCTCAGTGGTGACCCCATGAAGTTGGTTCTTAAAAAGCCTGATGTCATATTTACCTTGCAAACAAGAAAAACCCAACACGGGCTAGATTTGTCAACTTTCTAGAACATGCTTAAAACCAGAGTGAGTCAAAGGTTTTCAGGAAAGTCTCAGGTAATGCTTTGCTGCTTATGGCACTAAATAGGTCCAAAAAAATCATTTTAACAGTCTTAAAGTGAAAAGCATGCATGGCACAAGGACAAGTGGGTTTTTAGAATACACATGCTGTTTCTTTAAGCCTGAGACAGGAAGCCAGAGCCCGGAAAAGAAAAGTTCTTAGCAGAATTCACTTAACTGAAGCTCTGCCAGTTTATAATTAATGACCTCACTCATTATGTTTTGTTTCTTCTTTTTCAATCTTAACCAGGCATTTGTTCGACCAAAAAAAATTTTCCATAATTCTGTACAACTAGCAAACAAAATGGAACTAGATTACTTTCTTGTATTATGTCAAGATAGGAGTGATAAAATAAATGTGTAAAGTCATTCTTTCAGTACATATTCTAGTATTATATAAAACTGTGTGATTTTCTGAGAATGTGTATTTCCCCCTACCCTGTGAATAGCAGCCTTAATATAAATGAGCTGAGGCCTGGTAACAAGGCTACTAGTCCACATATTTAGAGTACAAGTGACCTATAAATTATTTACCTTCACAGGGAAAAAGAGACTAAAATAACTATGGCAGCATTTTAAAAGATGAGGATCACTGGGAAATATGTGGAAAAAGAAAGAATTGTCACTGTGGTATGGAGAGGAACAAGAATAAAACTCAGATTATTCATAGTGCATAATTTTTGGGAAAGTCTGGAGATAAAAATGAAATAGAAAGTGCACTGATTCAGCAGTGTCGCCTACTGAAACTGCAGGTCACTGTGCAATAAGAGTCAGTGCACTACAACCACTGGGAATTGTATATGTGGAGAAAAAAAATTGTAAAAGTAAGAAAGAATCGAATTTGCTGCATGCTGCAAATATCTGCAAACAACATCACCTGACCAGACTGAGCAAGCAATGCATAGCAAAGACAGCCACAGATCTTGGGCTGCTAATCTTTAAAACCAGAGTGATCTTTAAAATCTGATAGGCAAAACATCTAGAATTTTCAACTGATCCAGTAACAGCACACACTTCAATTTAAACTTGATCAAAATTTACACATAAATTAAAGCAGTCCAAGGTTGCGCTTGATAGTGGGAGGGACAAACCTCATGTGGGGCAGTTCAGGGGGCTGCTATCACCCAGAGGTCATGCAGAGGGAGGGGGAGAGTGGGTCACAACTCCAAAGTACATCACAAGGCTTCTCCCTTCTACAGAGGAGGAAGGTAGGTCAGTGAGCACAGCCCAGTCCCGCATGGAGACAGCAAAATCCTGGGCCTTTCTGGTGCCAGTCAAAAAAACATAACCATAATCTAGGAAGCTCACTGAGGGAAAAGAAAGAAGGGTAGAAACAAAAAGAAAAAAGAAAAACATTTTCTTGCCATAGTGGAATATATGTTGGCGCAGTAGAAGCAAATAAGGTATTATGCTGCGCTGCCAACTGTGTGAGTTGTCTTCAGCACCTTTTTAGCTTTACATGGATAAAATTAGGAAATCTTCAGACTCTAGAAAGTCTCATAGGTGCTAATGTCACCCCTAAGTTTGAGAAACAACAAAACAAGGTTATGAAATCTCAGAAGGTCATAGCTGCTGGATTAGACAAGCCTCACCAAAAAGCTCTGCTGTGACAGATCAGGAGGGTCACTGGGCCACCGGTTATAGGAAATGATGGGGGGCAACACTGATGCAACACCGCCCCAATGGAAGTATTATATTTCCCCCTGTAAACACATTTGGACCACTGCTGTTACTTTTTCAATAAAATTTTGGCTCCTACTTTTGCCCACCCAATTTTGAATAGACACAACCTCCACCCCCCAAAAAAACCACAACACAAAATCACCACCAGCACAACCACCCCGCACAACCGCAACCAACCTCTACAGGTTGCTTGAAATCAAGTAAAAAACCTAATGATAAAGGGTAAAGAGGAAAGAAAAGAGAACAGATGTTTTTGAGACTGGTGGCAAAACAAGGAATTATTCTCTAAGGGTAACAACCAATGGAAGATGAGAGAAGGAAGGTATATGAATAATTGAAAAATACATGAAGAAATTCACACACTATCAAACTAAAATTACTTTTCAAGTCAGAGGTCTGCCTTGGGCCCAATTCTAGCCAGTACTTTTTAATCAAGATTTGGATAATAGAAGAGAAACTATACTAATGAAATGAACAGATTACATCAAATTGGAAGGACTGCAAATGTTTAGAAGGAGAATATCAGATTTCTAAATTATATCGCTGAATTTGTGTGGGAGTCCAAAGTGCAGGGAATATTTCTCTGCCTGTTTTGAAGAGTTCTACCCCCCTGGACAACCCTGTCTTTGACCTCCGTCCATGGAGAAAATTACCTAACCTCTGGGGAAGAAGCAGAATCTACACTGGTGTGAATTAGGTGATAGAACATTATATAAGATTGTCACAGGGTGAAAATTTAGAGGTGTTGGGTTTGTTAATACAGTAAATAGATAAAAAGTAAAAACCCCAAAATGGAGGATTGTTGTTGTTCTCTAGGCCTTCTTCCTCCTTTAACTACCCCATGTTCTGCGGCAAAAGTGGACTGAGATGATTGGGTGAAAAATTCCGCAGTTCCTTTCATGTGACAGAAAGGTTTATTGAACATTGGTAGAAAAGTAAAAATATCTTTCGTTTCGGGCTTTCATTGGGTAATTTACCTTTAAAAGAACGGTGTTATCTTGATAACTCGGCTTTTCCTTCGCATCTCCTAAGGGGAGTCACGCTTGTGGCTCTGCTCCTTTTGATAAGACTTAATAAACAACTATCTGAAAGCAAAAAGCGTGGAAAAGTCCCGTTCATCTGCAGAGCCCAGGCAAGGGCTTGGGGAATTCTCCCCTATCAGGGGAGGCATAATTAAGGCACGGTAAAGTGTCAAATTTGGAAGACAGCTTGAAAAGAGAATTTTTATTTGTATGGAAGAAAAATAAAACATGCATCAAAAATATGGAATAACAGACTATGGAGCAGAACACAGGAAAGTTCATTGGGTTGTGTAACCAATCATGAAGTCAATACCCATTAAAAATGTTAATATATAAAAGAAGGCAACACCCAATTCAGAGGCACATTGATAAAGAAGCTTTACATGTGCAAATGATGATACATTCTACCAATAATCTGCTGAAACAATCCAGTTTTGAGAAATGTACCTAAAAAGAGATACTTTGGACTGTTCATGGCTGATCAACAAAGTTAAGGGATTTAAAAAGAATACGTAAGAGGAAAGATTAACAGAATAGGGTCTTTTTAGTCCAGAAGAATTAAGTATGGAGAACTGACAGCTGTTCTACAGCATTTGCAAGTCAGATATTGCTTGTTGGAAGAATTACTACTGAACAGCATTGGCTGGACCTGCACCTATTAGAATATACTGGGGAAAGAAAAGAAGTGGACTTTTCAAATCAAAGCAGTATGAAAGGAGAGTTAGAGACAGTTTAATTCCCATTACAGATGTATTTTAGGAACATATCATGCGACCTCTGTCAGGGAAAACAAATGTTCAATTCTGTCTTAGTACAAGAACGGAGTAAGATGATCAGCATCTCCTTCAGTCCAAGCTGTAGCCCTAACAAAATCCCTGAAGTTTAAAAATAAATTCTGCTTTCCACATGCACAGTTTCAGTTTCAATGCTATCGTATTTTGAACGAAGGCCAATATTTATTGCTTCAGTGACATGTTGTTCTACACAGCTCTTAAACTTAAGATGTTTGGTATTTCTAACTGGAGAAAACGTGTTGGAGTAACAGGCTTCCTATAAACAGATACCATCTTGCTAGTTTGAAGCTACTGGTAGAAACCAGCACCACTAAAGACAGAGCCAATATGGGCATTAACTCCCTAAGAGATTTAAACCTGCTCTAGAACATACACCACAGAATTCCCACCTGGTAACAACATCTACTTGAAAAGTCCTAACTGATCTCTCAAATTCTTCAAATTTGTAACAAAGACTGGAAGGCTACATGTCCAAATAGTCAAATGATTCAAGCATGACTAATACTTAACAAGTATTATTATAATACAGTTTACAAGCTCAATTTGACTATTTACTGAGGTAGATGGGAGATTGTCAGAACTTTTCCCTCTGAAATCAGACTTCCCATCCTGAAAGTTAACAAGTAAAAACTATTCAGATTTTGGTTCCTGCAGTTTATGTAGGATGGCATGACATGCTAGAAAAAAGCACTTAACGAGAGCTGATCATGGTATATTTAATTACCTAACATACGGCACTGCAGAAGCACAACCAGATTATTCTTGGAGGTGCACATTAAGGTATGTGGGGCCATGGAAAGTTGTAACCAGTGAAATGCTGACATTATGTTTAAAAAAGAATTCACAATGAGGTAAGTCAAGCACTGGAAAAAGTGTTTACAAATGGCATGGGATTTCCATCCTTGCAAATATTTTAAACAAGCCCTGAGCAACCGTCATGAGGATATCAAAATGTATGATGAAAAGCAAAACAAAAAACCCCAGAACTTTAGGCACAAGATTGAATCACATAATTTTTTTCAATAACCAAATACAACCCAATATATCCTGTTCATTGGACTAACTGCTATCTTGGTAATTATTCTTATCAGAGAGGTGAGTAAAGAATAGAGACATGTTTACCTGTTAAATACTGCATTTTAAAATTTGTTTAGCCTCTATCTCTCTATGACCTGCTACCACATTATTCTAAATGAAGTCAAAAGGCAACCCCCTTCAAGAGTGCCAAAAAGTCATACAGACTAATAGCCCAGGCCATATTTTGCTGGGTCTGAATTACAAACTTCTCATCTGAGGCAAAGGTTTGAGTCAGGTACCTTTGTTCTTATCATCCACAGGGACACAGCTGCCAATGCAAAGAATGGAAATGGCTAAAGGATATCGTCATTAAAAAGGCTCTGCATTAGCTTAGTTGAGATATAAAGCAATCCTTCCACTGCTGTAAGAGTTCAGAGGTTTCTAAGTTCACATATTACTTATTGCCAGTATTTGAAGAGGCTGCTCAGTGACACTGATTGCATCTATGAGGGGGTATCAGGTTGGTCTATTGCATCAGGGTTATGGGCAACTCAGAGATTGTTAATTAGGGGGCTTCAGAGTCATCGCTGTATCTCTACTCATTGTAATAAGGGCTTTTGCTCAGTGAAGAAATCAGCTTTGGTAACTCTCCTCCTACCACTTTACCAGCCATTTTTAGGAGGAAAAAAAGAAAAAAGTAAACCTGTTCAAAATACACCTAGGGCATGCTTCAGTAAGCAGCAGTGCCAGTTTCAAGATCCTGCTTTGCCCAGCTGCCTGCTGGTTTCAGCCCATGCTCAGTCCCTTTAAATAGGCTGTCACAAATTAAAGGATATGGACAGGAACAAGCAGCCAAAATCATGGAGTGATAAGCGGGACAGATAGAAGGAAAAACGACATTGAGCGAGCAAGTGTAGGGAAGCACTTCTACTTAATGTTTAACCACAGTACTTAACAGGGGGGAAAGTATAGCTGGCTTGCCTAATAGAAATCTGTGGCTGCATTTCTCCTTCCCTTCAAGAAAGCAGTACAGAATGAAGATTTCAAAGAGGCTGCATACAACAGACTGAATGAAACTGAAGAAGACACTTAAAAATCTTCCTTACTTTTGCAGAACTTCACAGCCTAGACAATACAAGTAAAAAAAAATGCAGTGTGTTTGTGAGACCTTCTATCTTAAAATCTGTTTGTGCTGGATCTCCCTGCAGGTATCTTTCCAGACTACAGCTCAGCCTGACACATTTAAAATTAAAAAGTCTCTCTGGTGATATGCTAGTCTATAGACAATTGCAACAAAAACAAACCCCACAAAAAGATCACAACAAAACAGAAGAATCCCAACCCTTTTTTTGTTAAAGGGGAAAACAGCAATTTAAAAAATCCTCATACTTCTCTTGCATTCATCAAGCTCCTTATGCCAACTGAGCTTTCAGATGCAAGAGAAAGTCCAGTCTGGACTGCAGAGATCTACCAAGGAAACACATAAGCCCACCTCTATTTTCTTCCTCAGCTGAGATGGAGGCTAAAGGAAGAAATTACAAATGGCAAAAGCAAGCCCTTTATTAGGATGACCTCAGCTGAAATTTTAATAACCAGCCTACACAGTTTTTCATTGTCAGCACACTCAGGCATTCAGGGAGGCATAACAATCTGCACGGGTCTTGGTGGGAAGAGCAGAGGTTGCCAGAAGGAAGTGTTTGGAGGGCACATTACCAGAGCTAGGCTATGTGTACATGACTGAAACATAAGCTGCTTTTCTGCAAGCAAGCTCTTTTAATAGGAATCCAGTTTATTTATTTATTCAGAAGCAGATGGCATCCTCTCAAGATGTTATGCAGAACATGACACACAAAACAAGTATTTTCATCTGAGCATATTTTTTCTAATCAACTCCCTGCTATTCATCATTAAATGACAAACAAAAATTTAGTCTCCAGAGTCTGATAATACTCCAGGCTAACTGAAGCTAACTCACAATATAGCAGTAAGTGATGAAATGTAATGACTTGTAATGCACTGGAGCACAGACTAGATGACCTCAGTGTCTTTTGACTTAAAATGTTATATAAAAAAAGCATTCCAACTGTGAAAAAAAAATATTACAAATTGCAGCCTCTGTGCTGATGAGCACATTTGATAGACAAGCCCCATGACCTATGGTTACTCAGAAGTGCCTAACATGATATTTTGTATTCAAGCAAAAGAGAACAAAAGGCAAGAAATCTCGTCAGAAAGTGTTAGTAATACTGCTATGCAATCACTGTATTGTAGGATTCTGTGTGACATTGCTGATAGCTTTCATACAAAGTTTTTATGTAATTCCTGCTGAATCATGACCTCTAATCCCCATTCATTGCAAAGCCTAAGCAACCACCACAAAGACTTGTAGAAGGATATCTTGTTAGAGAAAATGTTATCACTTCATGCAGACAAAACACAATTTAGAAGGAAGTCAAGTACCATCAAATACTCCACTTTCTCCTGACCCTTTCTACTCCACACTTTAACTCTGAGACCACTGTGTGCCACCTTTGATAGATACTACACGGTTTCCATTTAATAGGGAAGTGGTTTATATCCAAGTGTATTGATGTAGTGAGGTTCATTTGCCACACAATAGTACAACACAGTACACCCAAAGTGAGTCATCCTCTCATTACAGCCTCATACAACACACAATTTAAATACAAGAGACTCCCACAAACTAAAGTAATTCTAGAATTTTCTGCATGAAGAATGTGCATGATCCTAATATTTTGTAATAATTTAAAAATTTACTGGTTTTATTTTTAAATAAGAGCACACTGAAAGAATACTAACACCAACTCAAGGAATTTGCAGGTTATGCACTTTACCAAGGTGGTTCAAATTCAGCAGACACTGAAATCACAATAAACTTCTAAGGCGTGTTTCCCTTCCTGCCAGTGTTTCCAGCTTCTTTTTAATGCCTCCTCTGCACCCCTACCTGAGATCATCAGCTTCCACTGTCTGTGAAAGGAGGTACTTCCCACTCCTCTCCCCTGTGCCATTCATTTCTTCCATTGGCAAGGCATGGTGATGCCTTAAGAGGCCTCCTAGAAACGGAGACTAGAAAGGAGTAAGGGAATAAAGGTAGGTATTTATTTGAAAGGTCTTCAAAGGTACACCCTGGGGAGCCAGAGGCTACTGCCAAGATGGACCCCAAGATGGACGACAGGTCACGAGTTCTTCACACTTTTATAGGTTTGGTTCATTTGCATATCAGGGTTAATTCTCCAATTAAAGCTTCAGTTAATGATGTAGTTTCCCCAAGCTTGCCCCTCCCTTTAGAGGCTTTGGTTTATACTTTTTGGGCCTAGGATGGTCTAGGTGTCCTTGAAAAGCAGGCCTGGAGAGGCTTTGTTATGTCTACCTAGCATGAGAGAGCAGAAATTAACAGGCTACAAGAAACTTCAGAGTTACACACTAAGCAGTACAGGATTTGAAAAATACAAAAGTTAAAACCTAAGGCATCAGGGGAAGGGAAGGACTTGAGGATTTGGACTGCACTTGGTCCCACCTCTTTGGGAAAGGGCTGAAGACTCCAAGAATGGATCCTCTGGGACCAACTCAGCCTATGACCTGATCATTGGGATGAACTACTACATGGAGTTAAAGATGATAAGAAAAAAAAAAGAAGTTGTATCTTTTCTCAAACTTACTGCATCACAAGGTAACTTGTACCCAAAGTTCTCATGATCAAGATTGATAAAATTTATAAAATCGTAGTTGTATTACAAAGAAATTTTGTCACCCTCTTTCTCTTTTCACATTTATAAGGGTAAACTGAGTAGGTAAATCTAAACTAGTTTCAGTGTGAACATTCCATTTCTTACCAATTACTTACTCTCACTTTACTTCGTTGTGCCTGAACACGGGTAAGAGAATAAAAGCTAGGTTTTATTTAAATGTGTGTAATTCTTATTTTTAAGGGTTTGGGCCATTATTATTTGGATGATTTTGCCCAGCTCAAGTGCCCTTGTGAAGATTAACCTGCATCATTACTTTTCCCCTCCGCTATGTCCAGAATGCTGAAGAGACTTAGCAGGTACCTAAATATCACTGGAGGTTGGAAAGGAACACTGAAAATCCAATTTTTCATATTTGTACAGTTTTTCTTCCACAGTTTTTCATACTGAAGACAATTTCCAAGCATTGCCAGCCAGTCTGATTTTGTGTTCTCTGTCCCCTTTTGGGAAAGAGACAACAGCTGAGATGACGACTGAGCTCCAACAGCTCCACAGGAAGGAGCTACCAAGCTTCAATTTCCCTCCATAGCCTGACTCTCCCACAACTAATCCCATGAAAATACAGCCAACTAGCAGCTCAACACTAGTGAAAACCTAGCAAACCAGCTGGTGAGGGCTATTCAAACCTGTCTGCACTTCTTAACTTCTTCCTAAAAAAACCCCAAAAAACCAAACAAATTCTGATTGTGCATCTCACGAGATACTAATATAAAAAGAAAATGAAGAGTTGGGGGTCTGGGCTGCCTGCCTTTAAATTAGTAGTAAAATCCACTTTCTGGGCCAGAGATTTCCTGTGTTTTCAGAGATTAACCTGGCTACTGTTTGTGAGTGTGAACAAAGATATAGTTGGAGAAACGAATGGTTACAGCAAATTATGTAATTTTTATATAAAAATGTAATGAATGAGAAAATAATTCCTTCAAGGAACTGGAATGATGCTGCTGTTCTTTCCAGTACTGTAATAGAAAAAGACAAACCCAACAATAACAAAAGGCATTTCCCCCCTCATCTACTATAACTGAGAAATACTGAACTCAAGGTAGTCACTTTTTGGCTTTAGTGTTTTATCTGATCCCTGATGAGAATAAAAACTAGTTGGGAACCCTGTGCTAACTAGGGATATTACGATTTACTGTGGTTGTAAAAATTCAGAAGTGAAGGAGGGCATTACAGCTTCCATGAAGGGAAGACTAGAGTACAATCCCATTTTCATCCCTTCCTCTTAGGGGCTTTAGCCTAACTAGATATAAGATATTGTTTTCATGAATGCAGATATTCTGTCAACAAAATTTCAACTGCATATTTTTCTTCATAAATCTTCAGCTTCCTAGACCAATTTTTAAATATACAAAATAATTTTAAACAAATCAACTAAATGCCTAAGTATTAGAAACTTCATCACTGAAACAGTACCACAGATTCACAGAATACCAGATTGGAAGGGACCTCAAGGATCTTCTGGTCCAACTTTTCTTGCAAAAGCATGGTCTAGCCAAGATGGCCCAGCATTCTGTCCAGCTGATTCTTGAAAGTGTCCAATGCTGGGGAATACATTACTTCCCTGGGGAGATTATTCCAGCAGCTGATTGTTCCATTAAGAAACATTTTCCTCTTGTGACCCATCTCCCCAGGAGCAACTTGTATCCACCCTCATCTTTTCCATATGGCTCCTTGTTAAAAGGGAGTCTCCGTCTTCTTTGTAGCCACCCTATAAATACTGGGACACGGTGATAAGGTCTTCTCTGAGCCTTCTTTTCTCAAGGCTGAACAAATAATTTGTCTCTCAGCCTTTCCTCACATGTCAGGCTGCCCAGGCCTTTGACCACCTTTGTGGCCCTTCTCTGGACCCTCCCCAGCCTGTCCACAGCTTTCTTTGCACAGCGGGGACCAAAACTGAACACAGTATTCCAGATGCAGCCTGAGAAGTGCTGATTAGAGAGGGACAATGACTTCTCCATCACTGCTGGTGATGCCCTTGCTGATGCAGCCCAGGATCCCACTGGCTTTCTTTGCTGCAGGAGCAGCACACAGGTCACTCAGATTGAGCTGTTTGTCCACCAGGACCAACTCCAGGTTCCTTTCCACAGAGCTGCTCCCCAGCCGAGTAGACCCCAATCTGTGATACAGTCCTGGATTATGTTTTCCTTACATGGGACACCAGGCCAGACTGTCACACATTAGTTTCTTTAGAAGGAGGCTGTAGGAGACCATTCTGGAAGCCCTGGAGAGATCCAGGTAGACAATGTCACCGCTCACCCGCCACACCCACTGAGCAGGTTACTTTGCTGTAGAAGGTGGTCAGGTTTGTAAAGCACTATTTGCCCTTGGTGAATCCATGCTGGCTCTTCCAAATTACATGCTTCATCTGAACTGTGATGGCTCCCAGCAGGACTCATTCCATCACTTTCCCAGGGACTGAAGTAAGACTGACGGGCCTATAATTTCCTGGATTCTCCTCTAAGCCTTTCTTGTAGATGGGGGCGATGTCAGCCTTCTTCCAGTTTTCTGGGACATCCCTGATCTCCACAACTTCTCGACACCTCTAAAATTATGGAGAGTGGCCTTGTGGTGATGTCAGCAGCCTCCTAACACCTCTGGTGAACAGTGACAGGGCCCATCAGTGTGTATGGGTCAAACTCCTGTGACAGGTCACACATCAACTCTTCCTTCACTGATGGAGGGTCTGTGTTTGCATCCACTTGGATTTTTGTTCCCAAGGCCATCGGCCCAGCAGGGCTGGTAAAGATGGTGGTGAAGAAAGTGTTGAGAACTTCTCCGCCTTTCCAGCACTGCTGGTGACTGTTCACTTCTCCTGTTTAACAGTGGGCCAGTATTTTCCTTCTCTTTCTGCTTGTTTTTTCGTACCTAAAGAACCCTTTCTTGTAGTTTTTGACATCTCTGGCCAATTTCAATTTGAGCTGAGCTTTTGCTTGTCAAACTGCATCTCTGCACACCCTGGCAATGTTCTTGTAGTTCTCACCGGGTGTCCGTCTGCTTTTCCATCTATGGTACACTTCTCCTGGCTTTGAGCAGACTCAAAAGTTCGCAGTTAAACCAAGGAGGTCTCTCCCGACTTCCCTCACCTTTAAAGGGCATGAATGGTTTTTGTGCTTCCAGGAGTGTTTTTAAAAAACTCCCAGCACTTGCTGTCTCCTTTATCCTCCATGGAAGCTTCCCACAGACTCCCTCCCAACCAAGCTCTGAGCAAGCTGAAGTTTCCTCTTCCAAAATTTAAAACAGTTGTCTTAATACTAACCTTCAGTGTGTTCAGAACTTTCCCAAAATACAATACTGTGACCAGTGCAGCCAAGGCTATCAATAGCAGAGATACTACAAAGCATTTAATTTGTTGATTTGTTCAAAACAGTAATTTCACAGTATCTAACATGTAAACGAGACTGATCTGAGGTACAAACACTGGGCAGACCAATTCTAGGATTTCACAGTAATTTCTGAAAAATCTAAATTAAAAGAAACTTAAATAATACTAAACCAATCTGCCTACCTAACTTCACCCTCTACAAAAACATTTTACTCCTAAAAGAAGTTACAGTACAATTAGTGCAGAATTACAAGAGTATCTGTGAAAACTGGACACATACCAAGGAAATTACTGACCTATAAAAAAGGTCTGTAAAAGCAAACAACGATCATATAACAGTTCATATCACCCTGAAACCAACAGAAATCCTCCTGAACTGCTGAGGGTTGCCAGGGATGCTGGAGTATCTCAGTTTTCATCCAAAGGTTTCAACAGCCTCCCCAAGGGCCTTCCCTAACCCTGACACAGTGCTGCCCAACTCACTTCTGTGCAGGAGAATCTAGAATTGCCTCAGAATACTGGATTTTTCTTTTTAGTCTTCAAAGAGTATGAGGCCTATCCAAAGAGTATATATAGTAGTTATAGGAGAAAGATAGGATAATATTTAAATATACTAAAAAACCCCCAACACATAAAAGACTGAAATGTTTGAAAATGCGATCACTGAATTTGACTAAGCTGTTAAAAGATCATAGTATAGCTAATGCTGACACTGGTTAAGTACTAAAATATTAGACAAAGTTACAAAAGGAGAAGTATAGAGAAGTTAATATCAGGTCACTGACTTTTATACAGGTTTATCCTGAAATAAATGTTATTTTATTATTATTCCCACCCTTTTAAACCTGAACATACGTGAGTATTTGTCCTATTTGTACTACAGTAACCTATTAGGGCTGTAATTTATAATACACAATAGTGTGGTGACAATTTCTTTATATTACACTTTAGCTGAAAAGACTCTAGAGTTTATTACTGCTTTTTAAAATTGTGTATTACTGACATGCCTAAAACATTTAACAGAGAACAGACTGTTCCTTAACGTGTCACGCACCAATCATAATCACTACTAATATACCTTATTAAACTATAAAATGACATTTCAAACTGGACTATGCCAAAAAACCAGGAGCAGGGAACCCTTAACTATTACAAGATATAAGAGGAACAATGATTCCTTGAAGATGACCATTGTGCCCAAGTAAAACTTAATACTAGAAAAAAGAAAGGACTTCAGAGCAAAATATTTTAACATATTGTAAGTCCATTGTCTTCCTCAATGCTTCACAGCAAGCTGAAAAATAAGGATCAGTGGGTAATACTGATTGTTTTGGCTTGTTTACTTTATCAGAAGACTTAGTGCTCAATCTTTAATGTTAGCTAGTTACATCTGTATTTGGAAATGCAAAAAGAAATCTGAATGCAAAGCGTCAGCACTTTTCCATGAGGTCAATAAACATAACAGGTACCTAAAGCCACCAATCTGAAGAATTAAAAAAAGCACAGCATTTATTTTTTATGTGTCTTAAAGGTACTCATACCTGAATAATTTTACTCATTGCTTTCAAAGCTGATTAAACATAATACACTTGTTATTTTTTACTTTTTCTTTAGAGCACCTAAAGGGTTGTTGAATCTAGCATTCCAGAAAGAGAAAGAAAATCCTTGAAATAAACATTTCCTCTGATTCTTAAGACCAGAAAATAAATCAAGTTCAGAAAACCCCAATTTCAGCGTATTTCTTTCAGAAGAGGTCCTAGCTCCTGACCAATGCTTTGGGCAAGCCCTCCACTTCCTACCATTACTATCTGGTACTCTACGATCATTTGAGAAAACCCATTCTCTCACTATAGAGTTATTATACAATACAAATATCTTATTAATGGTAAGATTTCTAACTGGTTTACTTTTTACTGTTTTTTAAATGGAAAACTTCCCTAAATTATTTTTTTCTCCCTGTTCCCTATTTAAAAAGGTTTTTTCCACTGCTCCATTGTCTGTCTCAGATCATTTGTAAAAACACCTCCCGAACCTGACTGACTATACAGGACCCAATAAAGCTAATGGAACAAAAAGCACTATCAATGAGCAAAGAAACAAGAAAACAAAATGCCCTACTAGCTTTCAATCATAGCAATCAAAGATGTAATTTGTGTTTTGTATAAACTTTTAAATATTTAAAACAGGTTTTCAAGCTAATTGCCTACCCATGCACTGAAGGTAAAAATAGATGATTCTCTGAAGAACGCAGAATAATCTGTCATCTTGTCTATTCAGAAATGGAAACAGAAAAATCACTAACCACATAGAAAGTTGTTTGAAACACCCATTATGACCATATTGAGTTTGCCTACTTGTACTAATATAAGAAAAAAACCCACTATCTTTGAATTTCTTGGTGAAAGGGTGTTACCCTGCACTGCCACAAATATATGTTCACACACTCACCAACTTTGAGAGAAGCCTTGGCAGGATATTCTTTCTGTTTGCTGAAAATTATTTTAAAATTAGCTCTGTCAATAAAGTATTATGTCTGGTAAAATAAGCATTAGCTTTGCATTTACTGTTGCTTTCAACTCATTCCTGTATTTCTCAAAAGTGCCCACTGAATTTGAAATCCATCCAGGAAACCCATGGATGAGGGGAGAATACAATGCAGTAACTCTGTTTACACTGGATGGGGTTTTGAGGTGACTATACCAAACCAAACGAGGATGAAGGACAATCAGTGCTCTTTACTTAAAGCATCTGAACTTTGAAGCATCTTTTTTCTAAAAGGATTGTTTTATACATTTCTATATGCAATTTTTGTAAAGGAAGGGTGCTTCACATAAGGACCTCAGCAGGAACCAGATCAGAGCACTACCTTCTCACTACCTATCCTGATGTCCTATCAGGGACAATGATTAGAATCTCTGAACATCTGCACAATAAAAAGGTAATTCTACAAACAATAGTTAAGAGAGTTAATCCATAACTAATACTGGCTAATGATGTAGAAAAACATATAAAAATGACTGAATTACAATTTTCAGATATGTCACAAAACATTTCCTTACTTCTGAGGAAAGAGAACTCACATTCTTTGTAAAACGATACCATTCCTATAAATACTATATATTCCCATTATCCTCATAAACGCCTAATTTTTTTTTAAATGGCCATTACCTCCCTCTTTTGGACTCAAACATGTTTTAGCAAAGAGTTCTCCGGACTTAATGGAAGCTATAACTAAAGCTTTACCTAAACATTTCTCTTTTGAATTTGACACCTTTGATTTCTCTAGATGTCCCCTTGTCTTATTCGTTCAATTCCAGAATAGAAATTTCCAATTACATCAGTCATAATTTCATCTTGTCTATAATTTGTTTCTTCTCCAAAATAATTACTGTATTCCCTTTAGATACATGATTTTTTAACAAATTACTTAATATCCTCTTTGTTCCCATTGTACCAGCCTTCATCAAGGCTTGGCCTAGATTCCCCAACTGTATATGCAGTGGAAGTACACTGGGACACCTCTCATCAGCCAGTTACTCCATTCCCTCTCACTCTTGCCCATCTTTCAAACAACACAGGAATCTAAGCTGAAATCCAAAGGACAGCAGTGCTAAGGCACGGAAGACACTGTGCCAGCCAGCGTGTTATCTACAGATTCATTACACACCAGGCGTGACTGAAGAGAAATAACAAATGTGTGTGATAAACAGAGAAACCTTCAGAGCTTCTTTAATCCAATATTAGGCCAAGTCTACTTGGAGTTGCCCTTAGCAGTGTTCAGGCATTCCTATCTGCGTCTCAGACTAAAAATTCTGCCTAGGAGCTAGCAAGAAAAATGTTCAGTTCAAGTTATCTTCCTGCTGTCCATCACTCCACTTAGCCTCCTGCTTTAGGTACGTCCCTCTGAAATTTCTGTGTTCTTGTAGCTTAAGTAATAAAGTGTTTCTCTGCAAGTTTTGTACTTTGCTGCTCACTGCAATACTTTTTTTTAAAAGAGATCACTAAATATAAATAAGCACAGATCCCACTGTCAAACTTGTGACACAGCTACAGTGAACCACTAAGCCTACTCTGTTTTCCACCTTTCCAGTCAAATTTGGAGCAGTCTTTTGAAGCACAACTTCTTACTTTCTTTAGTTGCCTCTTTCAAGGAATATTTTCAAAGAAAATAGATGACAGTCTGTATTTCTTTATCCATGTTTCAATGAGATGTTTAAAGAACTCTTACTACAACAGTACAATGCTGTCTTTCCTCCTCTTCTTCCACATTAAATTTTAGGACTTCCTAGTTTTCAGATGCATTTAAATTTAGAATATTATAGTTCAAAGTGCCAGTGTTTATGATTTGCCTTTGTTTCTTAAAGGAATCTAAAACATAATAAACTTTAAAGCATTTTAAATGACAAATACTTACTAAAAAATAAAAGCTTTTTTATTCATTGTAAGATTGTAAAATTAAGAAAACAGTTACTAAAAAAAGAATTAACTGTTCGATAATGTATTTCAGTGTGTGTTCTTAAGTTTACAAGATAAATGGTACGTAGAGCAGATAATTTATATATTTTTGTTTGGAAAAAAAGGCATACAGTGTTACAAACATACGGCTTCTGTATTTATTTTCTTTTAAATAACAGTACTTCGTTGTATTATTATCAGTAACTCACAGCAGCAGATCCAGATCATGGTTGTGCCACTTTGAGTACTGAAATTTCTCTGGCTGGGTAGGAAGTCGAGTTATTCCAGGGCAATATATTATTTACATGTACACATAAAAACAAAAGGTATTTCTATGAACACCTGTAACATTCAAGACTGTATCCAGCTATTATCCCAAAGGCTAGGCTTAAAAAACCTTGGTTTTGAATCTCAGTTTTGCATCTTCTTAAATCTAACTGTTTTCTTTCTTTCACAAGCACTGGTGTAAACAAATTATTTCAGAGTTTTGTCTTAATTTTATGGTATTTTATCCCACCTGTAACAGTCTCCCTGCAAGGATGTTTTGTTGACTTTATTTAATGTAGACAGTGTAATCTAGGCAAATCTTCCAAAAACCACATTGCAGTTGTTTTAGTCCAGTTTTTTAAAATGGATTTTTGCATCAAACTATCAAGATTAACCTTCTTTTCAAGAGAACACAGATTCATAATGACAGTTGTCTTAGCAAATATGCATTCCATCCACTCCACAGCTTTAACAGAGATGGGAGATGAAACTTTTTCAAAAATTGAAACAGCAAGAGACAAAAAAAGCAGCTGGTTACTCTGCCAGGCACAACTGCAAAAGGCACCTCATGAGTGCTTCTGATTGCGCTTCACATTTCAAAAGCTGCTCTGAAGTTGCACAATTTTGACAATGTTGGATGAAAAAAAAAAGTACCTAGCTCAACATTTTTGTTCTATCATTCAGTCTGATCTTCAACATACTTTCTCTGTGCAGACGTATGCAAAGTAGGTTGAAAGGGTGCCTTGTAAACGGAGGCTCTGCTTCATTGTGCTTCATCTTTCCTAAGTTTTGGCACAGCAGGCGTGACAAACCTGTCCTCAGAATTTACTTTTATCACACGTTGGCACATGTGCTGTAGGAGAACATAATGGCAGATCATTACTGACCCCATCTGAGCAGTCAGTCGAGAGAGATTGAGACTCCAGGTCCTCAGCTCGTGTAAACTGATGTTACATATCAGAGGAACTGCACAACTATGAGCTCTATGTTTACCAGTGGGCTACAGGTGTAATACAAATTCCAGTGAGAACAACACAGGAGTTTTTCTAGCAACTTAGGCTGAGGTTTTTATGTCCAAACTGAGAATTTATTGGGAAATTTCTTACCCTTTTCTTTAAAAAAAAACCAAACAAACTATGTCTGATCCAGAGTGTCCTTTAAAGGTTTTTCAGGGACAGAATTAAGAAAGGAAAAAAGTATGTGTCCGTCTCTCTGCCCAGGGACACATCCTCTCCCTCACTGTCACTTCCAGAAGGCTGATAAAAATAAGCCTGCCCTTGAAGGAGCAGTTGGTTAGGCCATACATATATGTTGAACCATATATATCTATATCTATCTCCCACACCTGGGACTGGGGAAAGGAATGGGACCACTCCTTTTAAAATAACTACATTTTACACTAGCTCAGCTGTATTAAAAGTCTACACCAATGTAGCATCCAACTGAGACATCTCCATTCTGAGTACTGGAGAATGGCAGAAGACAGAAAAAGAAAGAAACCAGTCACTTACGCCTCACGTTTCTCAGGAAAACAGCCTTAAAACTAAAGCAAACCCTGCACTTAGATCCTGTTTATTATTATGATAATCTGTTGACATAAACCAATACGGTTCTGAAGATAAGAGATTTTCACAGTAAGTTCTCAACCCTGGAGCTCCACATAAAGTAACAATCATGCGTACTATAAACTGCAGAAGCAATAGTGCAGAGGGGAGATAGAAAACCAGAACAGTAACAGATCAATGTTCCACATGACACAGACCATGCAGTCTACCATACTGCTTAAAACTTTTGCATTTATACCAAGCCAGAAAATACAGATAAACAAGAAATTGGCAACAATTCAGATTAGTTTTAGTTAAGAGTAAGGAAGCTGAAGAACTTAAACATGACTTTGTAAGACAGAAGGAAAAATTGATGTTAGGGTAAAATGTTGCAATACAGTGCATAAGGGATATAATAATGTGAATTCTTAAGAAATAAGATTGAAATGAAATTCAACTTCTGGAGAAAAAAAAACAAGCCAAGGGTGTCTTTGAGCTTGATTAAATGAAAACTGCTTTACTCTTTACTGATTTTCTAAATGGATATACAACCAAAGACAGAAAATTACACACTTCTGCATTCAAAAAGAAGTTTAACCAGTAATTTTACAAGTTAAGAGTGCTTTGCAAAGGACTTTAACCCATTTCATAGGCTTTTGTTTGCACTAATAAAATATTTGGTTGCTTTCCAGATCACCCAGCAGAGATCAAGCCACCATCCAAGTGCAACGTACAAACACACTGAAAAAGGAAGTTCTTCTCGTAGGGCTTTTTTTTTAATCACATTTTACTACTTAACCAAAAAAGTCCCCCAACAAACAAAAGGGGGGCTCAAAGCTGCCTCTGTCCTTTCAGGATGCTAAAAAGAAATCCAAAAAAACTAATACATTGTCCCAACTTGCCTTTTGTTGTACTGGCCACTCTAAATTCACAGCAACGAACTTCTTCAACCCTCCTCTTAACTGTGCTTTCTGAGAGGGTTTATATGCATGGCTTGTGGTCCATCTGGACAACTCTGTGGTTCACAGCTTTGTCAGCTGCAGTGCTCTTCCCATGGGACTTCTTGAGCTTGGCCAGTTATGCTGGTGACAGTGGACCATTCCTCATGCAGAGTCCAACACCCAGGTGCACACAGGCAGAGGTAAAAAAGTAACTGGGAGAATTTGGGAGGGAAGTGTGTGAGCCCCCCTCACCCTAATAAACAGGGAGGGACAGAACTCCTTTCTGCTGGGCTTGGTATTGCATTGAGAACAGATGTTTCTCCTCAGTTCCAGTGGCCTCCATAATCCCTTCCATGCTTGCTTGATTCCTTTTGAGACTAAAGCTATCAGACACTTAACCAAACAGACACTATTTGCCTTTGGTGTTCAAGTGGATTTTTGGTTTTTCAAATCCGTGGGTTTTAATCCCATATGCTGCTTTGGGTAAAGGAGAGAACAGGTAACAAACAGAACTTAAGTGGAATCTTTTTTTCTTGTTTTGGTTTTTTTTCTCCTGATGCCTGGCTTTTCTTTTGCTGACAATACCATTGTTTTGAGATAAAAACAGCACCATTATCCAACTAAAATATCAGCAGACACTCTTGTTCCTTGTAGGGTGATACACTGCAAGCCATCTTTGTATTGTCAGCCTGCTGCTCCTGCAAGTTATTTATCTGAACTAATACGTGCAAGGAGGGAGATGCTAATGCCACCGTGCACACTGGTGGTGCTTGTCTGACTAACAAGTGATGTAATTCACTGCATTTCTTGTATTTCTTCTCCTCCCGTACGCCAGCACCAGCCTGCCTTATTCGAATCGTAACAACATATGCAGCTAGATGTGCCTTTCTTGCCCATTTTATACTTTGAGCTTTGCGTGCCTTTCTGCCCAAAATTTCCCTTCTTGTGGCATTTATTCTCAATTACATCCACATGTTGGACATTGCTAGCTGAACAAAAACTGTGGCAACTATAGGGTTACCCAGAATAAAAAAACCTAGAATTTGCCAAGAAATGGTATTCCCCTGGCTTACGGCCCTTTTTAAAATTGCAAGACAACTCTCTAGCCCTGTGTGACTGACAGACCAGATTCCCTTTATAGCTTCTCTTCTTGTGCACTCTATTAAATAGAACTTCCCTGGATATTATGACTGTACTATGCTGAAACCATTTGCAGTAAGATTTCAAAGGTACTTTTTAATACCACTTTGATGAAGGAAACTTACAGGAACTTTTAAGGTATCAGAACCTATTGTTAGACACAAGGCCACTTTTTGTCTTGCCTAGTTTTGAGTAATATGGTTCACTTGTGGATGCCACTAACACTTTTTCCACAATATTTCATTTCTTTCGTGTTGTCTTTCTGTTTTGTTCATCCATTTCAGGATTCCTTTTACTATCTTTTAGTAACAGCTGATGATCACCACATATTTCAAAACACCAGAACCACAGCAATGTTCAATTCAGTGATCTGTTCTCACTTCATCCATACATCACCCTAACTCTTAACCTTGTATATATATTACTTCATTGACTCAGTTTTCAAGGCCAAGCCTTTAAAACACAAACATTCAACACCATGCTATTCTTTTTGATAGCAGCTTGATTTCAGTGTGCTGAGACCACCAGCTCCCAGAGTAAACATTACTGTTATTTTATTCCCCAGAACCCCTGTATATTTATACAGATATTTGCTGATTGCCTTTTCTGAGACTGTAAGATCTTTAGAACACGAACTGCATCACTGAAGTTTGTCTCAGAAAAAGCAGGATTAGATGCTACAATAACGCTAATATTTCCTAGTAATTTCTGTCATGGGATTTTCATACGCATACAAATTTCTGGGATTTTTGATGTGCACTTCTCTTATAAATTAAACTTAGAAAAAAAAAAGGTAAAAACAAGGCTGAGAAAAACAAACAAGCAGACTAAACACCGAGGAGTTTGACCACCCTGAGCTAAGACTTAAAAATCGACCTGAGTCACACTATTCAAAACAGTCATACCAATAATCTCAAAATCAGGAACACTGCTTTCATATTAAAATTTTGAATTATTTTTCCAACATTACTTTTAAAAAAAATGTAATTCAGTTTTAATTTTAAAAGTTGTATAATATTTTTTTAAATGTAATATGTGTTTTTCTAGAATCTTTCAAAATTATGCTTTACAACTAGTGATTTCTGTTTTGACTAACTCAGTTTACCAACAAAAATGTCTTGGTAAAAAATTCCTAAACCAGCTCAAGTAAGAAGTTATTTTTCAAAACATGCTTTTGTCTTCCTGACAGCATCCTCCAAGCAGTAGTAGGAATTCTTAAAATTAACAGAAGGTGTATGCGGAGGAGGTGGGAAGTTTGGAAAGAGTGCTCCAAATGCCAGATCTATCATCTGTATTATTAGTATGTCAGATGTGGTGCATATGAAGACGCATTTCTGTGCAACGAATATCCCTCGTGATATATGATTCCCGAGGTCGTGCGGAAAATGTGATGAGGTGTCCATTTAAGACTGAAGGAATGTCCTGAGTAAGGAGCAAAACAGGACCCTGAACTGCAACAGCAGGGGAGGGAAGCACCTATTTACTACATTTTTAATGAGTTGCAGTGTGAAGTTAAAAATAAAAGCAGCAAGGAGAAGAGTGCATCTTTAATGAAGAGACAACAAATGTGTCAGCTCAGGAAGCTCCAAGGCCAGGCAAGCTCTAGAAGACAGGGCTGTATCTCTTGGCTTCTCCCTAAATATGTCCACTCAGGCCATGCATAATGGCTGAGTTGGAGCCTGGGCTTCCACGAGGAAGATATGTCAAAGAAATCCTGAAAAGTTAGGAAGAGAGACTGATGTCAGATATAAGTGTAAAGTATTTCTCTTTTGCAAATTTTTTTCCAAGTTTTATAATCACAGAAATACTGCATGATTGGAAGGTTACCCCCAAAAGTGTTGAAGGTGAGCAAAATAAAACCCTAACAAATATGGATATTTAGCATCCATTTCCCAGCACATTGCACAGCTCAGTGATTGACAGTGGTGTATCAGGGCAGAGAGGGAAAGCCTCAGTTAATGCAAGGATATGCCTCCAGCAGCAGACAGAAGGTGGAACATATTGTGTATGTTTCATCAACTACGTATTGTGACTATCTCCTTGGCTCTCCTTTTTTGATCTACACCTTAGGATCTTGTGAACACGTAAGTGTGAGAAAACTCTCGTATTGCCATCCTCCCTAGAGCCAGTCAATAGCTTTCATTGCTAGTTGCCCAGACTAATGCCCAGGAAGGGCTGAAGGAGGTTGTGGCAGCTGAGGAAATTTTAACACTGCAGTGAAACAGAAATGTATCTCACCTGACACCTTCCCTGTCACTACCTTTCTTCTGCAGACCCTTCCACTTCCATCTGATGCCCTGTAACTGGGCCCTTGCCATACCACTATTACCAGAGTGAAAGGTTGGTGGGCACAATTTAATCTGATCTACCCAAAAAGGTCCTCCATGCCCAGGTATTTTTCCTGGATGCCATGAGGTAAAAAAACACGACGCCAAAGGCAGAACTTATCAATCACTTCATTAGGAACGCCACCATACTCCAAAATGCCTGTTAATTATCATAAAACCATCCCATGCTAAAACACGCTCCTCTACCTCACCTACTCAGAGAAGTCTCATCCTGGCATCTCTTGCAACTTCCCCTTCAGCTTTGTTTACATCCTCTGAGATTTACATTCCTTCTTTAGCCCATGCAAAGCAAGAGATATTCCTGGCATCCGTGTGTGCATTGCCATGGTTACCTAGTTCATCTGCAGCAAAATGGGTTGGTCCATGACCTGACACTGCAGCTCCAGGAACACACTCCTCCCTTGTCCACCACTTCTCAACCTCTCCGGGTGCAGCTGTTCTTTCGGAAAATCTCAACGCAAGCAACAGTGGTGTACCCAACACAAACTCTCCCAAAGCCTTTAGCGCATTTTTTTTCCTATACAGTGTCTCTAAGCGTGTTTTTTGGCAGGCCCAGTCCTCAAAAAATTCCAAACAGTTTTTCCAGCAAGCTGTCGTCAATAGCACACCTGCAGATTCAACCTGCTGCACAGTCTTGACTTGACAATTTGAACATAGAAATTTAGCCTCAAAAGCATGCTTACAAGAACACTCATGCCCACACAACTGCCTTAGTCTGTCAGGGAAGAACAAAGGTTTGAGGCATAACAATAAGGACCAAGAAGTCTTAAACAAGGGTCTCAGCTGGATGGGGGGGACAAACAGCTCCCTCCCAGAAAAGCAGTTTGGGTTACTTCGGTGTCACAAATTTTACAGTACAAATTGAATTAACTGTGATCTACTGAGATATTAGCAAGCCGGACATCACTCCTAAATAAGTGCTCAATATAAAATGAGGTACAAACAAGAAAATATTGATAAAATATAATTAAGACAAATTTCAATCCAGGCAGAAGGCATATGTATCTCCTCAACTGGCTCAAATGTTCACAGAAACAAAGCTGATTAACTTTGTTTTTTAAGCAACATCACTCTCACAGGTTTTTTCTCCAGGTGATATTTATAACAAAATAGATATGTAAACTGTTATGAAGAATCCCTGCTCACACCATTCATCTATTCCCATAATTAATGTTTCTAATATTCATACCACATTTGACCTATTTAAACAAACTTAAAGCAATGATGTAATATCTGGAAATGGTACACTAAATATGTGTACCACAGAGTGTCAAGGCAAACACAGATGTATCTTATGGTGAATCTGAAAACACAAATACCAATGAATCTCTGCGAGGAAACCAAAACTGGGTAAAATTCGAAATGGCTTTGTAGCCATAGAGTTACGTAAAATAAAGTGAAGTTCTCCAGACTTGATTTAGCCTGGCTGAAACAGAGTGGGTAATCTCAACAGCAAAAACACCCCCAGTCAAATGAAAAAATCAAGACAAAAACGACGACTCGTACACCTACCTTTTCCATTTATTGTTAATGCTGATGCAATTGTGGCTGTTACTGGCACTGGCAATTGTGGCACTAATGGATGTATCCTTGGTCGGCTCCCCATCCTAGCACGCTCTGCACCAGGTCCTAATAAAGCTCCCACAGGTTTTTCTGCTGCTACTTCTGGTGCTACAGAGTCATCCTGACCCTGCTCTATATGGTCCATTTTATCTGGGCTTTCATTCTGGAAGCCATCAACTGTTGTCCGGCTCTTAATTGGACTTTTGGGCACTAGGATTTTAATACTTGATTTTGCAAGGTCCATATTTTTACGTCCAGAAAGCGATGGTGAATTGTTTTTCCGGAATTTCTGTGTGGTAGAAAAAAGTTGATTATTTTTTGACTCATGTTCTTTACTCATGACTAAAGATTTAGAAGATGTCTTTGAAAAAGAACTATTGGTAGATCTAGAAATTTGTTTTCTGGCATTATTTGGAGAGGTCCTGTTTGTCCTGGTCAATGTGCTTTCTTTCTGCTTTTCATTGTGGTGTCTGTTAAATTCATGTATATATTCCTCACAATTAACAAGGTGCTGTTCTGGCTCCCAAGTGTCATCTTCGCTGTCGTATCCTTTCCATCGCACCAAATACTCTGTTTTTCCTTTCTTGTTTTTCCTCTTGTCAACAATTCTCTCTACCTGTTAAAAAGGAAAAATAAGCATTAGACATGGGCAGATATGCAACTCAAGAGAGCGACTTGCATGGAAATAACCAGTTAAGTGTAGACAGATTTTAAAGTATTCTTGTAGTTTCGTAATTCTGTACTGTAGCTCTGCAGTATGACAGTCTTTCTCTGCTGACTGGAAATCCCTCTTTAAACTTCAGATTGTTACTTTTATCTCAAAAACATGTTCTAGAATACCAAAACTGTCCTTCACTAAGTATTTTGCATGCACAAGAATCTGAATATGACATATTAAAATTGACAATCGGCACTGGCCTCAGCGAAGCTCTTGCACCAACTTCAATATGGACAGGATTTCCCTCTCCCAATATAGAGGCCATGTTTAAATATGCTGTATAAATACTGTGTGTTTACCTTACCAAACTTATCAGTTTGATATTGTTTGAATAATTTGCTTGCTTAGCATAAGGCACATGTGAGAATCTCTTATTTACAGTGAGCTAACCTTTAGCTACCAGGGACAATATGGAACAGCTTAGGAACTGCGGGAAATTCAGACAATTTTTTAGAGGCTTCTTGTGAAAACAGAAAATTTGTTTTTGCCAGCGCCTTTGATACACATACTTAAACAAATTACCATGCCTCACTTATCTTCAAATAGAGATGATATTTATGTCACAAGTATTAAGCATGCATATGCTACAACTGCATGTGGGACCCATAGGCTGGAGGAATTCAGGCACTGGGGTAAAGCAGACAGGGCAGACAGCAGCAGCTGCAGGGAGAGAGGCTCATGTCTCAGACCAAAACTTATGCCAATCATGCTAATCCTGTGGAAAGGGAATTCTTTTACAGGAAAAGAGATATAAGTGCAAGGCTAGTCTTAGGGTTTCCCCTTTTTATTTAATTTTTCCTACCCAGGCTTATTCTTCTGGTAAATCCTCCATCCCACTTCATTTCAGTTATGGGACTGATACAGCTGCCTAACTCATCTCTCTCTTCTTTTTGGTATTAAAAAGAAGAAAAAAAAAAAGAGGCAGGGGTTTGGGACTATTACTTATTAACGTAACTCCCAGCCCTTCACGAACAAAGACCATGCATAGAAGCCAAGAACACACCTACCTAGAAGAATCTCTGGAGAAAGAGTGACATTTACTGGCGTGGCAACCAAATGGAATGTCTACAGAACAGTTTAGAAGGATGAGAGGAAAATACAAGTACGTATGGTGCACATATAAATGGTGTACATATGTGCTATATGATTCATTACCAAATCACATGACTGCTGACAAGAGATTCTCTTAAGAGTGCATCTCAATTTAACACGTGGCATGCTATCATAATGTACTCCCTGGTTTTCAACAGTAGGGTTAAATGATTACTATTATTATAATCTCGACAGCAATATAAGGACATACCCTACAACTGCATGTGATACTCTGCAGGTGTTGTACTACACTGTTCTGTCACCTGTTGCTCAGGTCTGCATAGGTCTTAAAAAAAGTCAACCAAATCAACAACACAAAAATAAAAACCAAATACAAACAATCTCCACCTTTGCCTTGTTAATCAGTTCAATGCATTCTACACAGAGACATGCAATATAAACTGTCCAAATTTTATTTAAAATCCTAAAATACATTGAAATACATTAAAACTATTTTTATTCCAATTATTTAACTTCCTAGTAGTTACTGGGCTTAAAAAAACATGCAGCTAGAAAAATGAAACTCGTTTTTCCACGGAACTATTTAAAGCCATCTTAAAAGAAAATGCAACTCCAAGAGTTGAAGAAAGTCACTGTGGAGAAACATGCTTTCAATTTTTTTTTACTAGAGACTGAGTAAAAAGGCCTTCAAATACTAAGTCAGAAATGTTAAATTAAAAACTAGGCACAAACTCATGAATCAAACTTCCTATCTTGTCAAAAAAGCAGTTACTGCTAGTCTTGCTTATATTCTCTGACTCTCTTGACCTTCTAAAATAGATTTTAAAAGCACCATTCGGAGAAAGATCTCTACTACTAGCAAGCTATTTTTATTCTCTAGTAGGAAATCTCTGTAATGACCAGCATCAATTACTGGGCACAAAGTTCTACCACTCTCTTTCAATACTGAAAGGCCACCCATTAAGGACATGCCCTTTTCAAGTAGAAAGCCATCCCTCTCATCCAAAAAACCAGACACCTGGCAGAGATAAAAGATGAACTCTAGAACAGGAGACACAAAAATCCATTCTTAACCCGATGATTTATGGAGCAAGCAGAATTGCATAAAGAAAACAGTTATATCTATCTGTATTGTCCAAGCCTGCAACAAAACCCACTTTGACATCGCTCTCTTTGATTAAAAGGAATTTTTTCCTAACCCTTTAATTTTTCTTGAATACATTTTTTATTTACAACACAAACATTATAGCAATTAACCTGTGATACACAATTTATCATGCAGCTTCAGAGCTTTAGTGAGGGATTTCTTTTTTTGGATTGACTCAGTTTGGTTAGTCTGACTCCCCTAGAAGCACTTGAAAAACTGCTGAGGAATATTCTGCCTCAATACTTTTGCTGATGATAACAGCTACTCATCCAGAACTGGGAGCAAGACTACATCCTTTGCCAGAATCACACTAGAAATGCTGACTAGTACTTTGTGACAACTATCATTTCTACAGTATCCCATGCCCAGTGCCATGCGGTAGTACTTATTTTTAGAGATTAAAAGGTTCTGTACTGAAGGATTTGCCATTAATGGTTAGTTTTCAAGTGTTGTGGAAGAATCACAACAAAATAGAAAATAAGATTAAAAAAGATGTAACAGGTGTGAGGGAAAGTTATCAGGCAAACTACCTAGGTGGCAGAAAAATAACATCTCCCAGTTTATTTTAGCATGCTATGTTATCACTTTCCCCACCTGGGGGATACTGATCAATGACACTCAAAAACTCAGCCAGCAGAAGAACCAACAGAAAAACAATTAGTTGCTCAGAGGTATAATCCAACAATGAAATGCACAAATTATAAACCCAACCACCACAACTATACCTGAGATTTCCCATCTGTAAAATGGTAAATTTCCCTTCCTTCCATGAATGTGGTAAAATTGGTTCATGCTTGCTCTCCCTCTCTGAGGATTTTAATTGCTTTTATTAGCAAATTGTACACAACTTACACTCAAAAAAATCCCCAACAAACAAACAAATAAACAAACAAGAACAGTATACGGTTTCAGGCTGAAGTGCTGTCTGTGTACAGCTGCACCAGGTGAAAATGGCAACACTGCAACTCCTCCTCCCCGTCCTGTGCTCAGAGACAACAGCTCCTCCCCATCTGTCAGCACAACTTCTTCTGTAATTATTCCCTAATGTAGTTCTGTCAAAGTGACCTGGTTTAGATATTAAGAATACCTGAGTTAATGTAGGCATCCTGAAATAACTGGTTTGGAGAGCAGCCACGTATGCGGTATTTTCTGACACATCTAAGAGGACTGCAACTTACAGCAGAGGACAACAAACACCTATGGGCTGGACTGGTCCAGTAACCTCATTGTCAGGAAAAGGACATTTATTCTTAATCCCTGATGAAAGATCTTTAGTTCAGGTCAAAAGAAAGCATGAAATTCAAAAGAACATTCTCAATCTAAAGAATTATAATTTGGGCACATCTGTAAACTCAATATAAGACATACTCTCTGTCATTGTATAGGTATATATATTAAAAAGATCACACTTTATTTTAACAGAACATTTGAAGCAATTAAACTAAAGGTACAGCTGTCGGAGAGTGGGAAGGCAACAAAAAACAGAAGGACCAAAATAAACACATGTGGGCATGTATATATTCAATGACTATTGCCTTTTTTATAATAAATCCATTGTGCATTCCCATCATATTCCTTTCTGTCCTCACATTCATGTCAAGCTAAATTAATTTAAAGTTTACAGAATAGAATCTATTTGACTTCATACTCTATCTGTTGTCTGTAAAATATAGGAGAAGGCCTTGTTCTGTTAGCTGAAGGCTATGTTTACATTACTGTTTTGGTTCAGAGCAGTAGTACAATTTGGAAGCAAATCCTTCTCTCCTCTGCACTATTCCTGCTTACTGTGGAATGGTTTTGTTCACAAACCAGTTTTGGTACACAGCATGTGGATTCTTTATAGAGAAATATAAACTGGAAATGGAAATGTACCAGTGCAATGGTGTTATCTGTCACGCTTCAACCCCTAAGGGGGCACACAGATCCAAGCAAGTTACACCTCTGAACAGTTTCAATACATGTAGTGGCATTGATATTTGATCCTGAGAGGCTCTACTAAATCTAGTCCAAAATAAAAGTGCTGCACAGCAGAATATGTAGAGGTGGGACTCACAGCACCAACTGCTTCACTCTACTGATTTTCTCCACTTGAGCCAAATTACTACTGTAGATATTGCGCAAGTCAGAGACAGAAACCCAGAATAAATGCAAGTCACGCATCACACATGTATGCACTACAAGTGAACAGTCACCCTTCCTTAAATTGGAAACTCTTTCACACACAAATGGGACCTAAACGATCCCCCATAAGCAATCAGCAATGTTTACAAGTGATTGTATCTTCCATTTATTAAAATCTTGCAGAAGTCAACGCTAAACAGTATTCAAATACTTTTTATTGTAAATAAAATATGTGCATTCTACATTAAAAAATCAACTGATAAATAGCAGCATACAACACAAAAACCATTAAGTGCCATGTTTTGCTTAAAGTAGTTTTGGGAAAACAGTTATTCAAAAAGACATTAGATGAGGACGTCAAAACACACCTGAAGGTCTGTAAAATGTGCACCAAAATCTTAAATGTACACATTTTATAGAAAATACATAATTTCCCATAGGATGACTTAAGGCCAGGTCAGAGTATTGCTCACTGCAGTTAGCACCAGCAGGGAATTTTAAAAAGCAGCTTAACACATACACATAGAATATCAAAATCTGTATCAAAAAGAATATCAAAAACCAATACTGTATGGTTCGGGTTTAAATAGCATAATTAAAAAACTACACTAGGATATAATATAAATCCAAGAGTTCATCTTCACTGCACAAAGCTCCACGTTGCTCTGTTCATGCGAGCCTGGAAGTGCACACATCAGCCTGCCGCCACATGCTCCTGGAGCTGACTGATTTGATTAGCAGCACAGACTGATTGGATTAACAGTCGATGAATTGCTGTAAACTGAGCTGCTGCATCCTTATGGCATGACTGACCAGAGTGTCTGTACACTACAGGACTGGCCATGGTGAGGGCTGTATTACATGTACAATGTTCTGGAAGCCAGAGCTGTACAAAATAAATGTGGATCTGATGTGGGCAGATTATTGCCTTTCTGTCAAATTAGCTACAGCAGATGATACAGCTTTTGTGTTACTTTTGTGACAGCTCTGGGATGAAGGATGATACCTGATCTGGCCCAAGGCCTGGCAATACAGTCACCAACTTGACTGCCTTCAGGCAATTGGGACCAGCAGGATGAGTTCATATAGGATCATCACTTTGCCACCCACAGTCACTCTCAACCTCCTTTGTAGGAAGCAGTGTGTGCAGTGAGGTTGGAACACATTCGTGTCCATGAGCAGGAGTCTCACAAGGGGCTAATACACTTCCCGTGGTCCTTCATGCTAGCAGTACAGTAAAGAGAACTGCATAGCTCAACCCTCCTTTCAAAAATCAAACAGCCGTGCTAAAACAAATATTAAGATTTCTCTTTTTCCCAAGCTCTATTTCAATCAAAGGCTGTCCATTCCTTTAGGATTCCTGGACACAAGTCATGCAAGAGCTAGCTTTGTGGCTATCTGCATTCAATTAATATAGTGGCCTGCAGGTTATAATTCACATTTTAATTCACCCTCTATATAAATTTCTAATCAAGTTGCCTACAAAATCACAATTGTCCCAGTCAAGCTCACTATTCATCATCAACTTTTACATCCTTTCATGGTCTTAGCAAAGACAATAGACAAAGTAGTTTAATTACTGCATTCTCGTCAATGCCAGTGATTCCAGAGAATCACAGCTATGGTGCATGCCACGCCTGGTTGCACAGCCACCTCCTGAAAAAGCATTTCAGAAAGTTTTATACCTGGCACCTACATTAAACAAACTAATCACTGTATGTGCAACTCCTTTATGATGTATTAAAAAATGCAGATCACAATCAGAAAGCAGATCTTTGTAAGAAGCCTTTTTCATACAGGACATTAGGGAAATGGGTGTGGAGGGAGGATCTGTGACAAAGTGACTTTGCTTTGGAGAATTAACTCCCTGGATAAACAGTTTGCCTGAGATTTACTTCCTCACAAGTCACCACTGATGATTGATGCTAAACTGTCAGCATCACAGATCTTTCCAGATATAATTTACAGAGAAATAATTACAACAGTTGCGATGCAAGTTAGAGGCTACTGCAGAATTTATCAACTGCTTTACCCTAATTATAGTCACCTAGCTATTGCAAGAATAGTTAGAAAATCTTAATCTCATTTTATCAACTCACTGTTTGCAACAGTTCTAACCTTTTATTTATACTAAGGTAAGACAGACACACCTTTTCTATTTTGCACAAAAGCAGAATGAAAATCCATGCAAAGCTGATAATATCTGTACAAACTTAATATAAACACCTGCAACAATGGATTCTTACCAAACATGCACTGTTTTCCTCCTTTTGAAACAAAAACAAGCAGCATCAAATAGGCTTATCATCTTAAATGGAAAAGGTCCTAATCAGAAGAAACTGTTAAAACCCACTAGCACTGGATTTAGGAAGCACATTTTTGGCAGTCAAAGCTATTACATAAGTATTACTACGTTATTAAGTTATTAAAAATTTTATCATTAGTAGTAACTAGAAGATTTCAGCATCATCCACATATAGAATGCCAAAGGAAATTCTTCCCATCTTCAATTCATTTGTAAAAGCTACGTGTCAGGAGGCAAATCCTGGATATTTTTTTCCCAGAGGTAAATATTCTGTCTGCACTTGCCAAGTTCTCTTGCTTATATGTCTCCACTGCAGTCACAAAAAGTGAAGATCCAAAACTTGGTGCTACCGATGTTTTGCTAAATTAAAAAATATAGAAAACCGAAATGTATACTTATTATTGGCAACTCTGGCAATGTGAAAGGAAAAACTCCCTCAAAGATGCCCATATTTTGGGTGTGATAATTTGGGAAAATGTAGAAATAATCTAAAGCCACCTCACAGCTTCAACAGCTTGACAACTATTTACTTGAAGGATAAGGCCAACAGAAATATTGTCACTTTGTCCTTCAGCAAGAATAATACAGATTAGCAGATAAAGAATTTGTCAATATTAAGCGTCAGGACTACAGACTTGCTTTCAAAGCGGGAGAAACTGGACCTTCAACAGTGCTCAAGTACAAATGACTGATAAAGATTCAAAATATTTTATCTAAAAAGAGTGTCTTAAGGAGAGAGTAGGTCACAGCAAAACTGCATTCCAAGTGCTAGAGAACACTTTATTACAGCTAAGCAAACTTCAGAAATGGGAATTGTAACAAGAAAGAGGAGCAGAAAAAAGAAAATCATAGGACAGCTGAAGAGTGAACTTGGTATGCTGTAGTCATTTTATCAAATTTCACTTAATTCTATGACAATTTCATCTGCCGACACCAAACAAGGCTTTTCAGCAGCCTACTGCTTGCAGAAGCAGCAGTGACAAGTCTGCTACTGTAGATCAGATCTACTGTAGACCTGACCAAACCTCAGTAAGAAGAGACACAGACCTCAGCTCTTAGAAGCTTATTCAGTAGCAGTCTCTTTTTCCTTTTTCGTCTTAGAGGTTCTGGGATGCTACTTCTAAATATAGTAGCAAGAGCTTTCTCTGGAATGATCCCATCCAAGAATGCACAACACGTACTCAGAGCCTCCTACCTGGCTCCTCTCACCCTTGCATCGAAAGCTTATTTCAATAAGAAATAAAGCTCCTGGATACAAGACCATGACTGAATTTTTGTTTTCAAATACAAAGACACTAAACAATTCTAGATCATAGTTAAGAACAACATTATTTGCTGGCTCCTTCTGTACTCCTTACCTCAATGCCAACATGTCCTAGAGGAATGTGTGTCCCTGGTCACTGTGCCTGCAATATGACTTCTCTCAATACTAGATCTAGAAAAGCTGGTGATATGAAAACATCCCCTAATTAATCAACCTCAATGCTTGCATAGCTGCCTCTTAGTTCTGACATTCCGTTTCTGTAAGAGATTTATTAGTAGACGAACTATTTTTTCCAGATGGAAAAAGGTATTTCTCTGTTTTGGGTTTCAAGTCCCTCCATCTCTCCATCTTTAGTCTGAACCTAAACTCTTCTCTTATTTAATATCACTGCAGCTTCCATGGCTATACTCTCCTATTAACCAGGCTGTGGAGTACAAATAAAGCTGTGTGATTGCTGGTAACTCTGCTTGGCAAAGATTCTTTCAACTTTCAAGGTTTTAAAGTTTATTTGTAAAAAGAGGTTCTACAACGTTCGTCCAGTGTGCACCTTCCTAACAACAACAAAAAAAGGACTCAGAGTACATACAGTAAGTTCATAATCTTCACACACAACTAGCTTTTTACTAGGCCTGCACATTGCACACGAGTAGTACAAGTTTTGCAATAAGGTATGTATTCAAATTACTTCCTTGTTTCACCAGTATTTGTAACTTTCAGCTTTATCCTTCAAACATGTCAATCAGAAATAAAACTAGCCTACACTGAATCACTGGTTTTAACACACATATACCTCCTGCTGGTGTAATTCGCATGAAGATACATTCCCAATAATTACCATTTTCCTGAAATGCATCTAATGCTTACATACATTTTAACATCAGATCACTAATTACTCAACTTAACACATTACACTGATATTAAAACTCCTGAATCAAAGGGACTGATGACTAAGATTGGTTTTTGGTGTCTTTTGAAAATATGCACTGTCTTAAGCTCTGTTACTTACTGATCCTATCCACCATCAGTTCAAATATGCATACTAAAAGTAACAGACACTAGGTATTAATCTGATTACTCTGATGTTGGTTAATAAAACACCTCCCATTTCAAAATCCCTCATGCTTTGGCAAGGAGAACAAAGCAGAAAAAGCAAAGTGTTTTAGGCTTGGAAAATGGCAGCTTCATTAACAACAGCTTTTGTTGAGGTAATTAAACTCATCTTTCAATAATTCAGGTTTTTTTTAAAAAGCTGGGTAGCAGCAGCTTCTCTATCACATGGTTAACATGAATTTCTGAAGCAATATACATATAAAAACCTTATCCATAAGCATCTTCTATTTCCTGTAATATGGAATGAAGTAGGATAAGGAAAAACACATGAAGTTTCCAGAACTGGGTAATAAAATATTTTAAAAGGTTATTTTTTATTCAAACCACTTCTTCTTGAACATTATTTTTCTCCAGAAAGCATCACCTCAACAGTGGCTGTAGCATGAAGTAGCCACTGAACTCTTGATAAAACACTTAAAAATTGTGCTTTAAGGTCACAACACAGATATTAAAGCAACGTGAACTATTTGTTCAGGTTGTTAAAGAGCAGATTTTGCCACTGCTCTTTAAAGTCTGTGAATAGTCAGAGCTTTTTCCTAAAAAATGACAAATGAAATCTCCACTTAGGCAGAAATGACACAGCACTACAACTTGCTGAAGTTCTTCCTCAAGAGCAAAGGAACCAAGAGTTACCTTCTACAAGCAGAAATGTCCCTCTCTGTCTGCATTCCAGTCTTTCCCTCTGCACAGATGTCATATAAAATAATCTGCCAACTTTCTATTGTAACTACAAAAATACTGTAAATAAACTATCACATGCTTTTTGAAGAGGAAGAACATATTTTTCTGTATTTTCCACCAGATATGGCTATTATATTGGCTTTTGGTGTATCCTTACCCACCTCCTGAACTTACTTCTTTTGTTCTTCGGAAAACAATAAAATCATCGCTCATGCTATCTCCTTCACTTTCAGTTGCTTTTTATTCCTTTCCCTCTGTCCCTGTGTGAATCTGATGTTGCTATTTGCAGTGCTTTTCCTAATCACACATTACAGTTTGCTCTCAATATGCCTTGAGGATTATTTTCCTCATAACTTTATACCATAATAGTGTATTAAACACTTACTAATTTCTCTAGATTCAACACTGAAGTAATTTGTAAAATACTCTGCAAAATAACACTTTTTTATTTTTTAAAAAATTAAAAATCATTATGCTCACTTCAATCTATGCAGCTTTTTGTGGTACTGCAACTGTTCACAAACAGGTTTCATTATATAGAAAATATTTCAATTTAGACCCAAACTTTTCTTTTTGCCTTAGTTACTTCACTGATAAATCTCAAGTTATTTCTATAGTGTAGAGAATAAACGACTGTCTCATCACTTGGTCTATGAAATAGACAAATTCACTACTGCATGTGCATGGAAAATCAAGACTTAAGCATGTAATGCACTGGCATCTATCTTCCCCTCCACTATGTCTTTTCATATCTAAAGTCAGTTTAAATATGCACTGTAATCGGGAACACTTTTTTACTTAAGAGCTGGTTTTTATATAAAACGCCTTAGCCTTATTGCTCTTTCTCCATCGAAAAACCCCTGATACCCAAAGTAATGCCACAAAAAGAACATGAAATTTACATAACTTTATCCTCATATTGCAATATAAGCATTATTTACAGTTGCCTGCACTGAGAACAGTCATCACAGGCCAGTATCACCAACAGGGAGCTACCCTTCAGAAACAGCTACTGCCTCACAAAACCTCTTTCCTACAGAAGTAATGCCAGTTGGTATCTTTGCATAAAGAAGTCCTCCAATTCAGGGTATGCTCAGCCAAGCTCTAACATGTTGGCCTTCCAAGCTTCTAACCTTGGCAATCCCTGCCTCCATAAAATAGAAATAATTTATTTAGAAGCAAGTTTCCAAATTCTAAGAATATGACATCATAGTTATTTTATCATAACCCAGTTACAGTAACATTGAAATATAAAAGAATTTTTGCTTTCTTTAAAATTTGGCTGGAAGGACAGGTGAGAGTTCCTTTTTTTCTGTACATCTGTCTTTATGCTTAGCATTATTACTGCATAATTACAGTGTATCCAAAGAATTTGTGCTGCAAATTCCTTGTCAAGTGTCCATCTGTTTATAGAAATAGTCACACTTTAAAAACACTTGGAATTCAGAATCTTCATTAAAACAGATACTTTCCATTTTATCAGGTGCTGCTAATTAATCTAGTCATTTGTTGTCAATGCCCAGTACCATCTGTAAATTCAAAATAGCTAGAGATTAACTTGAATATATTTTAAAGCATAACTTAAAAAAATATGTTTGTATGTAAGAAGTCTTCTGTGATAACTTTGGATAGCATTTTTAATACTTTAGCACTACAGTATACTCAGTATGGGATTTCATCTTATCTCTACAGTTACTAAAATTTAAACTAAATTAATTCATATTGTTACCGTTACAGCAGTGCTACAGAGAACAGAATTTAATCTCTAAAACAAATGCACAAATTTAGATGCAATCCAAAGCACTAATGTATGTGTAAAGAGATTTCCTGTAAACTGTGTCCAGATTACTGTACTTTATCCTGTAGCTCATGAGCATCTTCCACACCTTGCTACTTGAGTAACCCAAAAATTCAGCTTTTTCCTTGCTATTTTTATAATTGCTAATCAGTCACCAAGATACAGATGTATGGACAGACCATTCAGTGGATAAAGAATAGGCAGGATGGCCGCATGCAAAGAGTTGCAGTCAATGGCTTGATGTCCACGTGGAGATCAGTGACAAGTGGTGTCCCTGAGGGGTCAGTCCTGGGGCCAATGCTGTTCAATATCTTTGTCAGTGACATGGACAGTGGGATCAAGGGCACCCTCAGCACACACTGATGACACTGAGCTGTGTGCTGCAGTTGACACTCTGGAGGGAAGGGATGGCATCCAGAGGGACTGGACAGGCTGGAGAGGTGGGACTGTGCAAACCTCATGAGGTTCAACAAAGCCAAATGCAAGGTCCTACACGTGGGTCAGGGCAATCCCAGGAACACCCACAGGCTGGGCACAGAAGTTTTGAGAACAGCCCTGAGGAGAAGGACTTGGTGACGGGTGGCTGACAAAAAACTCAACATGAGCCAGCAGTGTGCACTCACAGCCCAGAAAGCCAATGGAACCCCGGGCTGCATCCAAAGAGACTGGCTAAAAGTGATTCTCCCACTCTACTCTGCTCTCATTAGACTCGCCTGGAACACTGTACAGTTCTGGAGCCCTCAACAGAAGGAGATGGAACCGTTGGAGCAAGTTCAGAGGAAGGCCACAAAGTTGCTAAGAGGACTGAAGCACCTCTCCTATGAAGACGGGCTGAGAAGTTTATCATAGAATCATAGAATATCCTCAGCTGGAAGAGTCATCAATTCCAACTCCTGGCCCTGCACAGCACCAACCCCAAGACTCATGCCATGTGCCTGAGAGCATTGTTAGTGCACTTCTTGAACTCTTCCAGGCTTGGGGCTGTGACCACTTCCTTGGGGAGCCTGTTCCTGTTCAACCATCCTCCGGGTGAAAAAACCTTTTGTAATATACAACCTAAACCGCCCCTAAGAGAACTCCAGGCCATTCCCACAAGTCCTGTCACTGAGCACCACAGAGAAGAGATCAGTGTCTGCCCTTTCTCTTCCCCTCGTAAGGAAGCTACAGATGAGATCTCCCCTCAGTCTCCTCTTCTACAGGCTGAACAGACCAAGTGGCCTCAGCCACTCTTCATACGGCTTTCCCTCTAGATCCTTTAAAATCTTGACTGAGGAGAGTCCAGCCTGGAGAAGAGAAGCTTGCATGAAGATCTCGTAGCAACCTTCCACTATCTCCAGAGGCCCTACAGGGAAGCCCTAGAGGGACTCTTCATCAGGAACTGTAGTGATAGGACAAGGAGTAATGGGCACAAACTGAAAGAACAGAAATTTAGGTTAGATATACAGAAGAAATTCTTTACTGTGAGGGTGGTGAGGCAATGAAACAGGTTGCCCAGAGAAGTTGTGGATGCCTCATCCCTGAAAGTGTTCATGACCAGGCTGGATAGGGCTTTGAGAAGCCTGTTCTAGTGGAAAGAAGGAAGAAACCCCCACGACAGAGTGGTTGGAACTAGATGATCTTTAAGGTTCCTTCGAAAGAAAACCATTCTGTGATTCTACATATATCACTGATGAATTTAGATTTTCATTTTAAAGCTATGCTTTTCATAATATTGAGTGAGATTAGTCATGCCATCAATGGGAAATAGATTTTTTTAACCAAAATAAAACAGTTAAGTCTTAGCTAAAGTTAAATATCCTTTAATAACTTTCAACTTTTTTCTTTAAAAAAGTGGTTTTCACTTAATTTTTCTTTCTTTTAAGACATGGTAGTAACGTATGAACATAATTTCTGGGGGAATGTAAGATTTATTTAGGGTTTTTCCCTTGAACAGACAAGGTCTGAAAAAACCCCACCTTCCTAGTTTTCATGATTATAATCCATGACAACAAACATCTTTGTTCCATATTCTGTTGAATCTGGAACAACTTGGCTCTGTTACTGGGAAGAACATAGCTGATTCCTTCCTTTTCCAAAAAGTAGCAATGTTACAAATTGAACTGGTGAATGAATCTCCCAAAACTTAAACACATCCAAATTGTTTTGGCTTTCAGCTGGTTTATTGTGTAATCATCCCCTAATGTGATGCAAATGAGACCGAGCAGAGAAAAAGGAAGTGGAGATATGAAGTGGTAAGTTTTTCTGTAATAATAAAAACGTGGAATTATGGTGAAAACTGATGCAGTTCCATAGCAGCATGGTTTTTAAGGGTTTGTCATGAGCACAAAAGAAATTTAACCCCTGGTACCTTAACCTAAAAAAACCCCCAGAGGTGAAGAAATTACCTGAAGGAATGCATTCTTTTGGAGATCACTTTAAAGACTGAGTACTGAGTTTATATGTATGAAAATAAGTATCAAATATAATTAAAAGCATAATCAAGAATTCTTAAAGACTAATTAATTGCATTTTTAAAATACCGGGAAGTGTATGAATTAAAACCTTCCAATTTATTGCCTGCACATTTATCTTTTACTCCTTGTTTTTAAAATGTTTTCAATTACATGAGTATATCAGAGTTTTGAAAAGTCAAGTCACCTTCAAAAGCTTTTCTAGCCAAAGTCTTTCTTTGTTTTATGACATGAATCTTTTCACAATAATCAAGTGCAATGTGGTGTCAGAACAAAGGATTAGGACTTTATTTCTTCTTCTACGTATTCCTTACCTTGACTACTGCACGTTTAAAGAAGCCTTGCTTTCTAACAACTAAAGCAGAGAATAAGTAAAAATGAAACCAATCCAATCCAGAAAACAAATAAACAAAATTTGCAAGGAGCTTACATTAGTTTTTGCCATAAACACAATAAGGGTTAAGTAAAAGGTTTTATTTTTGGTCTATAGACACAATGTCATTTTAACTTGTCATCTCACATTTAAAAATAATTATTCAAGGGCCAAATTGGAATCTTCATTCAGAGTTCTGTTTCACAAAGAAAAACAATGCATGACTGCTTCCAAACTAGAAAAGCATTTAACATAAGCTTTTTTAAAATTTCAAATCTAGATATTAAGATGCCAATTTCTGAAAGACATTATTCTTCTGACAGTTCCATAAGTCTGTGACATCTCACAGAAGGGAGGAAAAAGGGAAGTGAAACAGACAACTCTTTAATTCTAAAGAATGAAGTTACTGATGGATGTGAAATTTCATTTCAGTTTCCACTATACATAAACACCCAGTGTCACTTTGAAAAGGAAATCTGGGGGAAAACGGTTTATTTCCTCTTAAGGATTCTGTATGCATTGGTGTGCACGTGCCTTAGAGACATCCTGCTACCAGCACCTGAACTTACAGTGGGCTGCTTTTTTTCCTATACACTAGTCTGTGACAGGATATGAAAGAGATACGCTGTCACAGACCAACGACTGCTAAAGCACATTTATTTTGCCTTTTGTTTTTTAGCTTAACATTGTGAGAGCAACAGCCCTTTTGCTGAGTAATGTGTGTATTAGAAGCAGTCTAAGCTTTCTTCTGCTGCCAGCCATAAAGTTACTGCTTCAATCTGCCTCGTTACACCCAAAATCACTGCTGCATAAGTTATGTTGGTTCTCTCTTGCACCTTTCACAGCTTTCCACATTAAAGTGCTGTGATTCTCTCTTTCAAAGAGTTTGGAGCTAGTTCTGAAGAATGAAAGTGGTAACATCCAGAATGAAAACGAAAACTTTCAAAACTTTGCTAAACTGACAGCTGAAATTAAGGTTCTGCTGATGGTATTTAAACCTTACATGTCTGTGGGATGGAAATGCCTGTTTTATATGGGTGGGACTGGACAGACAAGACAACTTTACAGTCTAACTTCCTAGAAGAGAGGGTACTCTGACGGGCTTCTTTTTGAAACTTCTGACACTTGTAAGAATTGGCAAGATGAGCTACACCACTCGATGTGTAAAACTGAATCCTCTGCCAAAACAAGCTTGAGATCTCAAAGCCCCTAAACAGATCTTTATGAGGACCAGTGGCCTTCTGAGTGTGCTTCTCTCTTGTGCTTGGTCCAAATTTATTTTAGTTTACCCCATATTCCCCTCAAAGAAACCTAAATCACTATCTTTTTTTGTACTACCCACCTGCCATGGGGTTCTTCTTGTTTAAACAACTCATCACAAATATTAAAATGTTGAACTCTGGGGATCAGATCTTATTCCAACCTGGAAAACGCCAAAACACAATTAATGGAATTTTTGACGCTTGCCTCAATTTCTCAAGAACTGCATATAAACTCAGATACCATCCACATCACATGTACAGTTTGTCTTTCCATCTTTTTTTTGAGAACAGATGATCTCGAGTACCAAGAACTATCAATTTTGAAAGAAGGAAAAACAAAACAGTCTGACTCTTCAGTTAAGAGGTGTATGATATGATGAATAAGCAAGTGAACAGGAAATATTTCCTATACTTCCCATAACAAAAAGCAGGAGATACTTAGTGGGGGAAAAAAGTATTAACAACAAAGCCAAGTTGCAGAATTTATTGCCTTATTGCATAGTGGAGCGACTAGACAAATTCAGGATCTACAGATCCACTATAGATTAGTAAATACTAAGTGCAAACCATAGCTCAGGAAGCTCTTAAATTACTGTTTCCCAGTGAGAAGAAGGGTATGACAAAGGAAGAGTCACTCTGTGCTGTCTTACTATTCTTTATCCGTTCATTACTACCTAGGTGGATTTTTGGGCTAGTCCAGTAGAGCATCTCTTATATCAAAAGCTACTTGGCATTTTTAAGAAGTATAAAGATAAGGATTAACACTTCACTGACAGCAGGGTAAAGAAGCTTTATGGAAAAGCTAAGGCCACCAGCAGATCAAACAAGTGCTTGAACTGGAGCAAGCAGCCCGTATTTTCTGTTTCATTCAGACCAGTGACACTTCAGAGTCTGGGTTACAGAGGCAGTTTGGAAAGTGTAGGCAACATAAAGACAACTACACATTAAATTTAACTGTTGTCAGGAACTTTTCTAGTGAAACATTTTCTTATCAGTGAGGCTGTTTTCATTAAATCGATGTTGTCATGGGGAATTTCAATTCTTCTGCAAATTTTATTTTCTCTGATTAATAAAATCATAAGACACTTTTTCATTCTTTGTGTGATACAAGTTGTAACATCTCAACATGATACTTAAAGCAACTTAATGCACTCTGCCTCAATGTAATTCAAAACCAATTTAACTTCCTTTTTCCTAGAAAAGTTGACATGATGACCTCTCTTTGGAGCTTCTAAAGCTCCCACTCTTCAGAGAACCCCAAGTCCTTCCTCAGAAAATGATGCATTTTCTCACATTATGAAGGCAAGCCTCCCACCTGCCCATTCAGGAAGCACAAAAGAGACAAAACTCTCTGCATATTTTGGGAGAAATAACTTGGCCAAAGTTCTCAGTTCTTTTGGGTAAATAATACACTAAGGTTCCTAAACAACAGCACTCTGAAGGTGCTAAGCCACAGAGGCAAAATGCAGGTTGAAGGATCAAAAGTCAGCTCAACGTCAACATTCCCCAAAAAGATGAGAATTTCTACTGTTAAGAAGTGAATTGCAAAGGACTTCCACCAAGAAAAATGCCCCCACTGACCTCTATGGTTCTTCCCAAACCCTTCAAACCAAAATGAATCATGTTTGTCAGAAATTCCATGCTGAAAATTCTAAGTTTTAGCTAGCTCTTCACAGAAACGTTTTCAGTGAGGACCCTGATGTTTGAAGGTTAATTAGCTTCCTAACAGGGAAAGCAGAAGGTCGTGAAAACACAACACCTTAAGGAGCAGAAAGCCACCACACAGATCCAGATTATCCCAGATCACAACAGTGAGGTGTCCCACCCAGTCTCAGCACTTAACACCCTCAATGGAATTCAATCATACCCTAATACAGGGTGTTATTCAGGCAATCACATACCTGGGATACCAATGCCAGAGACATTCGGTAAGGCAAAAGCCTTGCCTTCTAAATTAAAACACAACCCCCCCACTTAACACTTCCATAAAAATATGTTAAAAGTACCAGGATAACTGAGACAATGGTATCTAACACAACTTTCCTTCTGGTATGGGAGCTGGTTCTCTTTAGACCATGTCCCCAGCATTAGCATGGGGCTTTTTAGCTACACCATGAACTAGTTGGGGAAACAGATCCAGCTTTAAAATGTCACAATAAACAAAAAAATATTTTAAACTTAACTTTGTTTCCAGTATCATGTTGCATCACTATTGATCAAAATCTCTGCCATGCAGAGGGGCAGGAAGGAGCAGCCAGATGCAGGAAAAGTGCTTTCTGTGGCACCTGTGCTAACTTACACCAACAAAACATTAATTTTAGCTGTTCCACATAGGTCTGATGAAACAGAATGAAGGTCTAAAGATGCTTACAGGTAAGCTGTTATGTTGCAGGTAAATTATAAACAATAAATAAAACACTCCGTCATAATTTCACTATTACTTTTTCCCACCACTTATATCAATTATAAGGATATTACAGCTCCTGAAGAATAATTTTAATTACTATAATCAGTGGAAAGCTAGTCATTCCGGGGAATAACTGGGTTATTTTCCTTTAATTATTTTTTGTTTTCTGCCAGCTAACAGGCATCAGAAAGTTTTTTTGTATTACTTTGAAACAAAGAACTTTGACAGTACCTAGAAGATGAAACCAAAACAGAGAAAAAGGTCTTTAAAAAGGATAGCTGGGTGAAGCTCACAGACCTTGTTGTTGGGTTTGATGGCCTTTGCAGGCATCACAGATAGTTCCCACTGAAGACAACTCTTCCCTGGAATTGCAATTTCTCCCTTCTCCATGACGTCATTTCACAATTCTTATGACTCTTGAGAAACGACACCACTCAGTGATCAATTACAACTGTTCTTGTGCAAATACCTTTGGAACATTTTGTCCCACTGTACCAATATATCTTAAGAGTCTGGTTTTATCTTCCCTCTGCTCTTTTCCTCTCTTCTTCCCCACAATCAACTGCCCCCTAATAACTGAGCCCATAGAATATTAAATACATTTTTAAGTATTGCAATGTTCCTACCGATCCAGCAAATCAAGTCAAAGCTTTAAAGAAGGTAATTTCATCACATCACATCACATCACATCACATCACATCGCATCACTTCTCTGGCTCTCCTGTAAAGGAAGTTTCCTGACAACTAAAGTATTTCACAGTCCCACTGTTCCCCCCACCTCGAGGGTGTCCCAGATCCTTCCCTTAGGACGTGCACTGGAGTTCATCTGATCTCAGAGGGAGGACTTAGGAATTTTTTATCCCCCCATACTCGCAGCTGATAATAAAACTCACCAGCTCTCCGAAGTGCCTCATGACTTCACCAGCAGCTCTCATCCAGGGCAGGAAACTGGAGCTTGGGATGGGTCAGAAGGGAAACCTCAAAAAATCCCCATTCAGCTCAGACTAAAAGCTGCAATTGAAATGTACCTGGAAGCCACTCAGCTCCATCCTCTATTGTTTGGATACCCGGGTCCAGCCCCCTGTAATTGAGGACATTTTCAATCCAAAAGGCTCCTGACTCACGAGTCATCCTACACTTTGGTGAGTAGTTAACTCCACATTTGCTTTCTCAAATAAGTTTGAATTGAGTTTGGTGGGGTTTTTCTAGTGTTGGTTATCAGAAAAAAAACACCCCATAACCTAACAACTGCAGACAGAGAATAAGAAAACTAAACTACACCAAATAGAAAGCCAAATTTAAAGGAGAAAATAAAGTATAATTCAGGTACTGCAAATGGGCTAGAACAAAGTTCAGCTCGCTCTTGCTCAACCTGCTTTTTAAATTTAGTTTTCCCATTCTATCCTTCTCTTCATCTAGCCACTAATCAAATTTACTTTAACTCAATTTTGTTCCCACCTTCTTTCCTACTCCTTTTAAATCCTCAGGACACACACACACACAATGGGAATGAATCAAATCAATTTAGTGAGAGCTGCTTTCTCTGGTTCAGTTCAATAATCTTTTTACTCTTCTTCAACCATATCTGCAGCTTCCAAAGATTCAAGATCCAGTTTTGTTTCTCTTTCATTACATTTTGGGAACAGATCCTTTCTGATACAGTTTGTTCTGTTCTTCTTTACAGGTATACTCCTCCCTGCTGCACCAGATAGGTGCTTTAATAAGAATGAACAAACTCAGAGGCATGGGAGCAGCAGAGTGGATTCACTGGAATTAAAAAAAACAAACACAAACAACCAATCTAAGACCACCACAGATTTAATCCTGGTTTCAATCAATGTTTTCTGCTTGCTTGACTCTTACATTTCAATAGCAGCCGCATCCTACAGCCCACTTTTGCTGCTTGGTATTGTTTAATCAAAATGATAAATATCATCTTTTAAGCATAGTTGGCAGGTTTTCTGAACAGGACAACACATCACTCACATTTATTGGTGTGATGTTAAAGGTGTGAAAAGATTTAACTGCTTTTTTATTCAGCCAAGAAATGCATCATTCTTAATCCTAAAAGAATTAAGGAAACTCAGGGTTTATTTATATTATATTTTTAATAGGATGTAAACTAAAATTTAGCTACAATGAATGAAGCTAACATTTCTGATTGTTTATTTTAGTATTATTAAACTAAAAATAGGTTATGAACTTAAATACTTGATTTTTTCTTTACTTAGTATTTTATTATAAATCATTTTAAGAACACAATCAGTAGGAGGGAGCTAAACTTGCATCTATGCTTCAAGATTTTGGAAGTAAAATATCTGAACATACCTACACTTTTATTTAGACAGGAATATATAAGACATTGATTTCTGAATTCCAAAATATTTTCCTAGCTTTTAGTAAATTACTCTTTTGACTGAGACAGCTGAATAAGCTGGAATGAAGAAGGTGTGAATCTACAAAAGGTTTGCCATTACTGCTAAGACTGGATTAGGTACTTAAAACTCAAGCTTACCTGTCCGTGATTGATTCAGTGATATAGGTTCTGTGGCAGAAAAACACACAGTATTTTATACTTTTCTGCAGTTTCCTGTACCTTGGTAAGTTATAGAGTTCAGACTTTAATGGATGTATCATATTTTAAGTAAGTTTTTTCAATGAAGTTACATACTTATTTAAAATACACCTCACCATGTCATCACATATTCAGATTTTTATATTCATCTGCATCTTTTTTTGCTTATTTTGCAAAATATCGTTACTTTAATGCTCTGTCAAGAATAATTATTTTTAATTCCTCAGATTCAGTTTTCTTACAGCTACCCAAGAGTTACTGTATCTGTTATTACAAATGTTATTACTTCACTGCCTGAGCCTCTCTCTCCAGAGAAAGAGAAGTTATAGTAGTAAACACTGCGTAAATTAAACTCAGACCAAATTCTAAATTTAAAGAACAGTTTTAGCCAATTTTTTAGACTAGCAGTGAGGATCTGCTAATGCACAACAGCTGGGAACAGCTATTTAAACCTAGGAAATGAACAGGGAAGTATGTTAAGGAACATGAGGAGCTCTAAGCAGAGTATATGAGGATTTGTTCAGAGAACCATTTCCAGACCCATGAATCAACACATGCTTCTTTTACATATTATTATGAAGTGTATCCAATGCATGTACACCTCTGTAACTTCTTCTGGCCTAAACACTACATACATGTTTCAGACACAAGAAAACAAACATTTTTTTGAATATGTCTTAAAATTGTTCAGGAAAAAATAAATATTCAGTCTAAACAATGGTTGGTTTGCTTGAGTACGCATTTTCCACGTAGGTAGAAGTTGCAGGACTGGCTTTGTATTCTTTTAGAAAACAGAAATGGACATCCTACTACTTAGCAAGACACCAGCATTTACTTTATTCTGAATTGTTTCAATTTTAAACACCTGGTTTTACACTTAGTGTTGTGGTTCAATCACACCAATGCAGTTTGAGAGAGATTTTGCTGACTACCACCAACACCAATGCATCAAACTCAGAAGAACCAGATCGTACTGTGACACCAGAGGGAATCTGGAAAAATGCTCAGCTTGGCACCTGACAAACAACTTGAAATCCTGCTGGTAAGCACTTAGTTATAGCGTTGATCCAAAAAGATTGAAAATACAGTAAGAGAAGGAAAAGAGTAAAGAGGACAAGAGGGTCAACAGAAAGGAACAATAGTGTACACTCCGAAAAAGAGCATTAAAGACAACTCCAAATCCCCTGCTGTGTTCAATTCTCAAAGTCGAGGAATAGATGGTATGTTTTTTTAATAAGGGCTTAAGGAAATATTGTTTGAGAATAAGGATTAAAGCAGAAGAGAAGAGGGAATAGTGTCTGTGAAAGAAGCCAAGTAAAAAGAAGGTGAGGATTAGGATAGAACAAAGGGTATGAAGGTTGCACATAGAAAGGTTGTACTGTACAGCAGTAGTGTCATCAAAGAGACAAGCAGGTGACTTTTTAGCACAGCATGCAATAACAGATTTGTAAGTGACTTGGAGTAGAAGGTGGAAGTAAAATGGCCAAATGGAAAAGCTGGAAAAGCCTTGTGAATGAAGAAGTGGGCTACAGCACCGTGAGCATAGCAGTTGCCTGGCTGATGCTCCACGGTACAGTGGTTTGAGACACGAGTTCCTGGCTACACTCAGTCAGTACTCACAAAGGATCAAATATGTACTTAAGCTCCAGAGAAGATTGTGGTCTAGCAGATATGCTCAGACTACAAGTAACACTCAAATTTCACTGAAGTCTACATAAAACTCAAGTGCTCAAGACGTGTGTAAAAATAATTTAAGCAATTCTGAAAAAAATAAATTAGGAAAAGGGCCATCTTGAGAACCAGAAATGCACAACCACTTAGTTGTTCTCTCAGGCTAAACAAGAATTATTTCTACACAGTGAAACTGGACAGCATTGAAATTATCATCTTCTTTAAGTATTGCCTTCCAGAAAGGCATTGTTTTTTTTCAAGAAAAGCTTTCAGATATTTTGTGGTATCTTTATGGTTGTGCAATATATTCTGAACACCTCCTCCCCCCCAGCAGCCATTTTAAGGTCTGAATTTGAATTCTCAACATAAAACAATGGTTTTCATTATTTGTCTTGCAGTGCAATCCTTACTGTGATTCCCAGCTTAAGGATCTAGTGCGGATGTAAACAGGTAGATGGACAACTACATTTCAACAAACTTTCCCATAATCTGGCACTGACAGAGATTTGGGTACCCTCCATCAATCTTTCGCGCCTTCTTTATTTTATTATGAAGCTTTTTTGAGCAATGTTCCTTCACAGCACTGAGTGCATTTTGAGAACACAGTATTCTAGAGAGGGTTTCTCTGATTCCAAGACACTTTGGAAGCTTACAAACAAACAAATTCTTGAAGACAAAGCAATTACTTGCAGAAATGAAGTTTTCTTGGGAAGGAAATGGAGGAGTAAGGTTCAAAAGCCCTATAAATTGTCTGAGCTGCCAGGACAAAACAATTATTTATACCACTGGAAAACGGAGAGCCTTCCAGGCAATCTTTTGCCACCTCTCCATGTACATCTGCTACCACTGGGACACAGATAGTATTTCTTTGAGGGGATGTTTAAACTCAAGGGCAGAATTTAAGGAGGTACTAAGTGCTAGCAGTGAGAATGTAATCTAGTACTCTGATTTGCTCTTAGAGGAGGTCACTGACCTGCCTTGGAGAACAACACAATTACAAAGCATTTTGAGGCCAATTTATTCCTTTTGAAAGCAGATGAGGAAAGTGTGAGAGAGTTTCTTCATCACTTTGTTTTGTTTTCTACAAAAAAACTTTGAGAAATATGTGACAAGAGGACAACAAGGACCAGTTACAGGCAGATGCCCCAGCTGAGAGTTCATTCTACTGGGAATGAACAGAAGCCCTTTAATGGCAACTTGCCAAAAAGTGTTACCCATCGGGTGAACTGCTACCTGCTCTTCCTTGCTTCCCTCAAGAATTTGTTATTCTTTTTAAAGAAAAAAAAAAAAAGGACGCTGGCATAGTTGCTGAACAGACGTATATTGTACTCATTCATAGAACTAATTCTGCTGAGAAGTATATTACTTATATTTTAGTTGAATTTCTGGACTTGGTTAACATACATAACATAACATAACATACATAACATAAAAACAGATTAGCCAGCACAGTGGAAGCAACAAATGTTGTCTCCTCCCCCCATTCCCATTGCAGTATTGACTTAATACATATGAAAACTATGGCTTAGCAGTCAGGAGAAACACTAGTTTTACATCAAAGGAGTAGAGAAATATAAGGAGACTAAAGGCTGACACCAACCTGGCACCCATGCAAACCCCCAGAGAACCTGATCATCACCGTCCTCTGCATATTTCCAAAGAGTGAGCCAAAAGATCATCCAGCTTCTTTCCAGGGCTACCAGCTTGTCCCCCACATAGACAGCAATGAACATCCCGAGAAGACTGGACTCCCCACAATGAACTCCTGCTCCACATGGTTCCTTGTGCCTCTGGTTTAGAAATAAGCATGCTAAGCCTTAGCCAAGCAGGCTGTTGTGCTGGACATTGTCGCCAGAGATGCGGCCAGGCAAGCTCCAAATGCAGGATTAGGCTGTGCTGTAAGACTGTATCAGACAGGTGACCTGATGGGGGGCTGCCTTCAGCTTATCATTTCTAAGCATCAACCTGACCTTGCTCATGCTGGGCAGTCCAAACTAGTTCTTTTATGTTGCTTTGTTTCTCCTGCCAGGGAAGGGTTTAGACACGTTGGTTCACAACAAAGGATGAAAAAATCATGTGTCTGAAACATTAACCAGCATTCCTCTAGAAATGTATTCCTAAAAAATTGCTAGAGGCATTTTCAGAGCAGGCTTACAACAGGAAATAGCAACTTGCTGGACTGAGTCATACACATCACTTGTGTTTGTTTGAGAACCCCCTGCTGATAGCAGGCCTTGTCAAAGTATCGTTTATGTCAGCAAGGTACAGCCAAAAGGTACCAAGTCCAAAAGGCATGGAGTTCTTCTGGTGTATGGCATAACAACGATATTTCTGAGAAATATTTGTGCTGTGTGTTCTTGGGAATAAGAATGAGAAAATTTACACATAGATAGCCCTGAGTGGTAGGACTGATCATGCAAAATGTGGTTCTCTGAAAGGGGCAGAGGCCCTGAAGTGGAAGGCGATGTAAATGAAAAATTCCTCCCACAGTGACAACATCAGTTTTTAGTATTTTGCTGGGGATGTGTGGTGGTGTGCTTCTCTCAATGTACCAACATCTAAGCCTTTCCAACAGTGGAGTAAAGAGCTTTAAATTAGATTAAAATCCATCAAAGCAGAAAATTCTGGTTGTATTAGAAAGATCAATGTTTGTATGTAATTTCCAGAAATGAACAACTAAAAGGAATTGGTAAGAAAGTGAGAAAGGTTAGTCACTGGTGAAAATTTTCTGGTTTTATTTCCATATATGCATCTACATCCAGACATCCATTACCCATATATCCACATACTAACAAACACAACCCCCAAAAAGAAGACTTTGCCCTTAGAAAAGGTGTGGAGGATGAGCACTGCTGCAGCTGACAGTGACTACAGAGTTCTGAATGTATGTGCAGACTAGCACTATGTACCACTAGAAAAAAACTAGTCCACTGTCTAACATTACTGTCAGCGCTCTCAGAACTGTTATTACCAGGACAACAAAGAGACCTTTCTCTTTTCATACAGTTGGTTTTTCAATTGTTCAGCCCAATTATAAAATCCTGTGCTTTTACAAAGTAGGCACCAGAGGGAGATCTGCACTTTAGTTCAACTATGAAATAATACTGGCAGGAGTCATTCAAAAGTGGACAATCAAAGCCTCTTGGCCAATATGCTCTAGGTGGTTCTGGGTGAAATTGTGGCTAATGGGAGCACTCAGAGAGGAACTGGCACAGGCAGACTTCTCCTTTTTAATGGCCCAAAAAACTTCAAAGTGCTCCATGAAGAAAAGCCAGGTTCCCAAATTTCAGGCTGTAGATGAGTATACATCAGCCAGTCTGAGCATAGCTGGGAAGGACCTGCTCTTTGCTACCCACTGCCCTCAGCTTATCATCACATCCTGCTGACGGTTACCACTTCTCAAATCTTCTGGCTGAGCTGCATATATAAGAACTCCCTAAACATGTCAGTCAAAATAAGCTAGATCAGCTTAAGTAATTTAAATAACAAATCTTTCCTAACATGGCTCAATTTGACCGAATTGGATTAGGGAGAGCTCCCATGAGCAGCTCAGCCAACAGACCAGAGAGGGCACTAACCCCAGGTAGAGGGCAGTGATGAATGCTCTGGGGTGGACTTGCTCTTCCATTGACAAAGCTACTGCTGAAGAAGGAAGTAAATATATATATTGTAGGCAGGTTGCTGCTGTTTTGTAAGCCTGGTAAGAGACATCAAGAGAAGCTATATGGACAGGAAATATATTAGTCTCTTAAAAACAGGTACTCTTAAGTTCAAGTGGCAAAAGGCAAGGAGCAATGGCTTCTAGAAAGCAGGTAAGAGCCCACAAAATTGATCCCATGAGCATGAGGTTAAGCACAGCAACTGTAATCCATGTAGACAAAGAAAAATAAAAAACCTTATTATGAATTACAGGTTTGTTAGTATGGAAAAAACTCCCAACTCTTTACCAATACAGCTGGATCACAACACCTATTGTTTGAAACATAGCAATGCTACTTAGAAGTAGTCCCCCTACTCCATAATTTTTCTCACTATGCAAAGGAAAAAAACATCAACAAAGTCATCAGATTCTCATACGCTTTCCAAGTTAAGAAAATTATTGAAAAATAAAGAGTAAATAGCAAATCCTGTAAGAAAAGCAAACTTGGACCCTGCTCTCTTGTGATAAAACATCAGGTAGTCTTAAGCCAATAAATTTCTAGGAAGGTTTTTTTTTTAATTTCAATATTGAGAACTTGGGCTTTGCAATTTTGTTTTAAGTAGATACAACTCAAGTTTTTAATTAAAAAATTCACTCTAGATGCTTGCAACCAATAAAAAAATGTTGGTATTTCTACTAGGAAGTTATTATACCTTTAATGTAATTTTCATGCCACTTTAAAGATATTTCATTATAAAGGAGTTGGTGGTGAAATAATGGCAAATTTAAAGTTTCTTTACAACGGCAGTCTCGTACAGAAGTCATACCACCTCCGAAGTTGTCAGTAGCTTCTAAAACGCAGCAGATTAGTAGTCCAAAGATGCTTTTTCACAGCTGTTTAAAGCAATACTCATGGGGTTGCCAAAATTTAAACTGAACCTGTTCGTGGAAGAAAATCTGGCCTCAAACTAACTCTATTAAGAAAACAGGGAAAAAGAGAAAAAATAATTGGGAGTTATGAGGGAGACTTTTCAGCTGGATAAACTCCCTAAGCTGTCTCTGTATGGAATCCTGACTGTCCATGTTGGTAGAGGGAACACCCAACTGAGGAGATGAAGAGGGTAGGATATCAACATACGTTGCCTTGGAAATATGTGGGAATCTCTAGTTCTTGGGAATAAGGACAACCAGGAGAACTTAAACATGGCAGGTTTGTGTTCATGGCTTCTCTCCTGGGAGCACCAAAGGGGAAGAACCCCTTCCCACTAAATTAATCCAAAAGGGTAGATTAGATGTGCACCTTTTAGTTCCCTGTCAATTATGACTGTAAATGGTTTTCTTCCCTGACCACAAGACCTATGATCCAGTCTGTGCATAAATTAGATACAAAGAGAATAATGAACACATAGGCAACAATTAATCTGGCATTTCCTCAATCGAAAGTGTTTCAATCTGTGACATAAATAACAGTATTTTTACAATGTGGTACAAAATCTATAAAGAAAAAAAAAGATGCTTAGGCATAGTCCTTGAGTTTTTCAGATTTATCTAGTATATAGGAACAAGGGGCTAACCTAAATGTGGTTTGTTTATATTGTCTTTATCAGGCAAGCAGGAATAATCATCTCACAGTTTGGTGGAAGCTGAATTTGAAGTTTCTTGAAGTTTCTTTTTTTTGTTTGTTTGTTTGTTTGTGTGTCGGGTTTTTTTTGTGGTAACACTTATGCATTGCCAATTAACTGTATCACAGAGCAGACTCGGTATAATTTCACTTCTATTCTATCACTTTTTTTGGTCAGTCAAATGGTCTTTGTCAAAGTAGTTATTTAAAAATTATGGTGAACTATCAAAATGTGCCCTAACATAAGGAATGTCTGTGTGTGCAGTTACGCTTTCCAGTTCATTTCCATGAATAATACTCAAAGGTAGTCTGGTCTGTTCTCAGCCCAGCACCAAATCATCAAGTTATCACGAAATTTAGTACATCGTACCCGCCTTCTGTTGTCCCACAAACATTAGCACTGGAGCAGGGAAGTGGTGGAAAGAAGGAAAAGATTAGGCCTGACCCAATTGCACCATTTCAATAGATACAGTGAGTAAACTCACTAACTGCAAAAGTGAAAAGAAACAAAATTCATAGGGCTTTGCATTCTGTGCAATTCATAGCTGTTTCTCCTATTTGGGTCATGTTTTCCTACATGCTTTCCACATTGCAAGGAAAGATAATTAAAGAGATAAGATGTTTGTTTTCTTCCCAAAGGATGCAGTACACACTCATGTACATACACAGAGTGAGCATAAAATACACAGCATGTCCCAAACAAATCATATAGAATCTACACACAACACACAATCTCAAGAGTCATATCATAAAATAACATTCAGAGATTGCCACAAAGAACTACCTATATAGATACATAAGTCTGTCAATGATGCTCATTTTTGAAGTTAAAATATATTTTCCTTGATGTATCATTTGCCAGTCTAATGTCTTTGAAAAATGAGGTATCTTAAATCTACGATATGTGTAGGTCTTGAAAACAGCACTTCATTCCCACAAATATTTTTCAGTAAGATATTAATTATACTAAAAACATATCTTGTTATGTTAACTTGCAGACATAATTTAGGCAACAACTTTACTGTCGGAAAGCTTCTATCAGAATAAATTCAGAGACCTTTATCATAATAAAAAAAAATCAGCATTTAAACCAGAAAAACCTAGAATTCAGAAAATCAAATTAAAGATTTTCTGATAAAGATTTTAGATGCTTAAGTCAAGCATCCAAAAGAGTCCAGGCAAGCTCAAAAGTTACATATTGAATTTGAATTCTACTGTACAGCTGCCACAAAACAAAACTGAAATAAAACTTTTTAAACCACAGAAGTATTCAAGAACAAACTTCTGAAAAACTGTATCTGTGTCATTTGGAAGGAAGTAAGATTTTATACAGAGCCTTCACTTTTTCCCCCTTAGATCATAACAACCTTCATTTCACATGCAACTCCATCATTTGCCCACAGTTACTCCTGTGCAATAGTGCTTCTGGAGTTTAACAAAACAGAATGTGGCAGATAGTGACAACAAGTGAAAAAAAATCTACATCTGAACTGTTAAAACGAATGTAGAAATTGCACAAAATAAACAAAAACTGCAAAAAAAGGGGATTCTGACATATTCACCTCTACATTCATCAAAAAGAAAGACCTACTTAGTCTTTTTCACACTGTTTATGAACTAAATTGAAGACTAAACTCAAAAGCTGTGACATGGTTAAAAATAGCTGTACGGCTTTAGCACAGCAACTCATACTGCTCCACAGGAAGAATTATTCTCCTGGTCAAAATATTTGCCTTTTCAATGAGCTGAACTTTCAGGTCATCTGTTAACAATGTAGATTCTTTCCTGTCTAGAAGAACTTTATTGTCTCTCCTTTAACAAATAGCAGGCTATTGTTCCCAGCTGGTTGCTAATTCACACAATTAGCATGCAAAAATGTTTCAAAATGCTATATGGAAGATGTATGTGTTGCTTGGATGATCATATATTTTGATTTAATAAATCTCATACTTAGTTCCTCTGTATGTGTAAAATAAAATTTAAACTCGTCTTTATTATATCCTCTCATTACATCCCCAACCTTCCCTTTCCCCCTCTGTTTTCAGCCTTCCCATCAAAAACACAGGCGCACATTACAACATGGTGCCTTTGATGCTGAAAACACTTTTCAGATCAGATTTTGTAGATGACCTGTGTAAGTAATGATCACTTAGTCTGCCTTCCTGTATAACAGATAATTTCACTCCAGAATTCCTGCATCAGGTCATCATATTGTGCTAGAACTAAAGGCATCTTTTTGAAAAAATTCACCGCTTTTTTTTTTCTGACATATCCAGAACATCCTTAAATAAGCTGTTCTGATAGATAACTGACTTACAATTTTAAATTTATTATATTTCTAGAAGAAATACATCTGAGTTCAGCTTTGAGCTCCTGCCTTTTGTCATCCAAAGCCTACTGTACCTAAAGGACTACTTTGTCTGAAATCTTTGCCCCATATAAGTACTTACAGGCCATCAGTCACGTTTGTTAAATACCACATACACTGAGCTTCTCCAGGCTCCTGCTGTACACCAGAGCTTGTTGACTTATTTGTTTTTAAGGTTTGTAATTGTCCTTGACATGTTTTTATGCATCTTTGTAAGTTCATCTAGGTTTTGGGTTTTTTTTTCACTTTAAGCTCAAATAAGATGCCATTTTCTAAAATCTCACTAAAAGCTACATAGCAAGGTAGCAGCACCCCTAACTCCACTTGAGACCCCCAATATCCATACTAAGACTGCAATGTGCATTTTAGCTACTGTATCACCAAATCAGTCCTTTCCAAAGCACCACTCTCCATTCTGCATGTATGATCCTACTGTCTAGACAGATACCTTCAGCTACATTAATGTATGTTCAAATGATCCCCATTAACTGAGTACAGACCATCCCTCACACTTACGAATCCATCCATTTTTGCACACATGCATTTTACCAGAGATTACATTCTATTTTCCTCCATATCATTATCCAAATCCTCAAAGCAATGGGCTGTGAAAAACTTCTATAAAATCCAACATGAATGTCCTTAATCTATTACTGCTTTATGATCTGTCATTCAACCAGTTTGAAATGCATTTGATATGGATCACGTTGACTTAGCTAGGAGATAGTTTCAGAAAACAGAATACCATGCAGTACTGTATCAGATGCTTTACAGACACTTACTATACCTACATGAGTATCTTTGTCAATGAGAACTTTCAGTCTCAGAATAAAGAAGTAAGTGCAGATCAGTTCTAATTGTCATGAACTTGGGCAAGCAGTGACTCTGCTTTCTTTAATTTTCTGCTAAGCAGTTCTCATTTCAACCTTTTACAGTTCTTTTTGCAATCAACATCAACCTGTTCAGTCTAGTATTTATGCTACATCCTGGCCTATCCTATCTAATTTACACTTCTAAACAATTAAAATTAACACAAAACAAACCACAATACCTTAGGTATCTTCAGTTGGTTGGGGTTTTTGTTTGTTTGTTTTAAATCCTGTCTCCTGTAGACTAAATAACAACTTAAATTTGTTTGCTTCTATCAGAATAAAGAAATATTTATTTGCAAGTCACTGTTAATTGTGAACAAAACATCCAGACTTTGGCCAGAGAACAACCACAGTCTGACTCACAGCATGTTTTTTAAAGAATCATAGAATAATATTTTTTTCAGTATTTCTGTCTCTTCTCAACTATTAATGTTCCTATCTAGTAGACGCATGTCATTACTGGCATTTTTTTGCCCTCAATAGGTAAGAGAATTTTCATATTGTTCTTAACCCCATGGACAGAAGGTTTATGATTAATGTCTATATAATCTACTATGACCGGTCTTTTTGTTGTGACAGCTAATAGCCACCTCTGTGCATGGCATTTTCTCTTAACCTTCATACATTTGAATATTCACCTCTGCCTTATTACACTATGACAGTTTCATACCTATCCCTAATGACTTCTCACTGTAGGAATTACAAAACACGAGTAACTTTTATTTGAAAGTAATATAACTTTGAGACAAAACTGCATTCATTATATTTTCAGTAAAATATGTATTACATTATTTTTAGAAAATCATCCCTTTAGAAAGAGTGATTATGTATTATTGGCAAAGCCAGTATTGGTAGAACATTGAAATAAGCAATGATAACTATCAGTGCTGATTGTTTTCATGGAAGTGATCTTGTATATCATTTCACTTTTGTCAGAAGAGTAAAACTGAAGAGAACAGAATTGCTTTTTCTCAGAAAAATATGATGAATTACCTACACATATTAGTAATTCTAAGAAAATGTTAATAATCATCAGCTAATGTAATCACTCTGAAATAACAGTGCATGGTTTCTTTGTATCTAGACATTTAAAGAAAGATTACTCTGTCACATAAATCTAAGGAAAATGTGCCTTACTTCTAAAAAAAGAAAATGTAGACCTTACAGAACTTTCTGAGGCAACTTTCTATCCTGAAGTGTATACTTTATTTATTTACTTTTATCTTTTGAAAAATCAAAACCAGAATGTTTTATTCCTTGTCTTCTGTGTGTAAGGAACCCAGTGTCTAGGCCAGGCTGGCTGTTAAAACAATGTCAGAACTGAGGAAGAGTGGAAGGGGCAATAATAATGGACAATTTTATAATCTGATTCTGCTCTTACTAAAGTGTGGCACTCAATAAAAATTGGCACAGTGAAAGTGTATTTGACTTAGTAATTTTCACATAAGTAGTTCAAAGTGTTCGTTGATTGTTTTTGGGTTTCAACACTTTGTTGGCAAGTAAATAAATTTTAATATATTGGACGGAGTTTCTAGACAATGATCAACAGGGGGTTTTTTTGCTGACTGTAATCTTGTTTTCTACTTTTAAATTATTTATTTAATAATTTGTTGGTTTGGGTTTTTTTAACTAAATGAAGGACCAATGTCAATGGCTGGCAATACCATTAAATTGTACTGGTTTAGAAGCTAAGTATAGCTTTAAAACTTATTGCTACATGCACCTGTTAAAACAATGAGTCATCTGAACGTACATTCAGGCAATTTTAATTTTTGTGTGCAACACCCCTGGACAACTAATATTTTAAGCTATTTTATGTTTTCAAACTGCATACAAATGCAGATTTGTAATAAGTATATTAAATCTTTTAAATAAAATTGTCTTTAAAATGCTGAATACATAGTCTAGTATTTTACAATAATTTTTACCATACAGAAACAATAAATTTCTTAATTATTAGCTACACCTAAATAATTGACAGAATATTTTTACATAATATAAGCAAAATAAGGGGCTTACACACACACAAAGAACTGAGAACATTGGATTTGGGGAACTTAAAGCACTCAGTTGCTTTCTAAAGTCTCGCTCAATTTCTATCTCTATGTTCCCAAACACTTCCATAACACAGCACTAGCCTTACAGTCTTCAGTATTAATAGATATTTTTCTTTCCTAACCGTTTTTAATTTATATATTGGAAGGACTTAGAGAGCAACGCAGTTTACTTTCCTTATCAGTATTCCCACCTTCACATAAACACACTCAAAACGAAAATAGTTTACTCCTGCTCGTGAAACTGAAACCAAAAGTAATTAAAGCCTAAGTTTTTTTACCCAAAAGATATTGACAGCACTTACACTCTGAACTTTAATTCCATTGGAGAGGCTAAAAATAATCTTTATGAATATCAACATTTTAAATGAAATGCAGCTTAAAGCGAGCTCAACTACAAGGAGACATCCTGTCTCATCCCACTCCCTGCCCACTGCCCTCTCAGTGAATAACCAGAATACTTAGAAATAAATTATACTTTTTAACTACGCTTGTATGCCACCTGCATCTTCAAACTGGGTTTGCACACAAGCCTCAGAGCACGTTACAGTATAGCCAAGGTGGAGAAGGAAAACACAACCTTACTCTGCTGCAGAATTTTCATCACTTGCATGGCACACTAAAGGCAGTAAGTTTCAGCAAGCTTTGCAACTGCTACGGTGAAAGTAAAATTCAGAGAATTGTAAAAGTTTTGCAACACTGATTAGGAACTGGAATCCCAAATTCTTGCAAGCACGCGTTTGCCATTTTCACAAGAAATGGAGGTGTAACCAGCCACTAAAACATCCAGCACGGCGTCTTCTGCTGTGACCGCGCTCGCCCGCCAGCCGCTGCAGCCCCTTTCCCCCAGGAGCGCCGCATGGGCTGCGCGACCTCCAGGTGGAGTCTGGGGACGCAGGCTCTGAGTCAGCTCAAGCCAAGGGCAAGAAGCTGTGCAGCTGCACTGCAAGTCTGTCCAGCGAGTTGATCCAGCTGAAAATTAAGCTTGCAGTTTGACAGATTCTCTCCGGTTTTTTTTTTTTAAACAGAGCCAAGTCATTGCTGCAACCATCCCCCACATCTAACCCATTTTCTCATGTCTCTCTTCAAACATACCATATATTCCTGTTTCTTCCCTTGAAGTGGCACCTCTTGGATTTCAACCTTGACCAGTCAGAAAATTGCCAGAAAACTATTTCTATAAAAGCAGTGGGGAACCCTCAGCTAGGCAAGCTTCCTTAATGAACATTCACCTCACCTAGCGACAGAATTGGTGTGGGTAAAAAGGAAGGAGGAAGAATGAGTGGTTTCCTGGAGAAGACAGTGGTGGCAAGTAAGGCTTGTGGCACTTAAATTTGTTTAAGCTGTAGAAAAGAGAGCCCTAGTACTCACAGTTGAAAGTGGACAAGGAATAGACAGTCTCCTACATAATAAATATCATGCCATTCCAAGAAACATTAAGGGAAAAACCAACACAAACACTGTCAGGATACACAAAGTTTTCCCCCTGGTCTCAGGGCTTGCTCACTGAGGCTGTTTTTTTGTGGTCATCACTCAGAGGCTCAACAGCTCCAATAACCTTCCACACCTGCTTTGTCATCCTGGCAAATACATGTATGGCCACGCACAGAAACAGGATGAGGAACTGCTTCAACCAAACATTTCTGAGCCAGAGGTTTTTTGTTTGGTTGTTTTTAATTATGCCAGATCGATTTTCCAATCCTCTTAAAATATGGCCAAGCTACTGTTGTGGCTCAAACAGAAGGGACAGCTGAGTGACTGCTGAAGTCAATCATAAAGCACAGCCACCCAAACATCTTCTGAGATTTAATGTAAAAGGAAGTAAAATACAACAATTGTTTAAAACCATAATTTGATCAGTTATTGTCACTCAGATAACAAACCTTACCTTACCCCATAGCAGCTCAGTGCTGTGCCTAAACCCTTTATGCTTCAACAGTACAATCCCTTAGCAACATTCACCTACTAACACAGTTCACAGCCCCTAGGGAAGGCCTATAATGAATGAAAAGTTGGGTATTATCCTGCATTAGGATCAGAAGACTGTAGAAAAAGGAAACAAAACCTTACTGCTTAGGAGGCCACATCTAAGTATACTTAACTGACTAAATTAACCCAATTAGCCTTTCTATATTTTTTTGCAGAGGAAGGGGATGAAGTCTACGACCTTTTAGAGAAATGTTACTTAAATGGTCTAAAGGGTCTTCTGGCCTAAAGTCCTCACTGACTGCAAAGGATATCAAAGATAACACTGCATGCAAGTTGAGTATCTCTCTGCAGTTAGCCCCACGAAAACCAAACCAAACACCAACATAAAAGGGGACAGGTCTGTCTGTAGCTTGTACTTGCAGCATAGCTTCTCTTTATCAGACCCAATTAGCCTGCTCTACTTTATTCTAAGATGTTCTGACAATATTTACTTGGGGGAAAAAAAGAAAAACAAAAAAGAAAAAGGCTTTATTCTGCTTGTGCTTTGGCTCAGGGACTCAAACTTTGTCAGAGAGATGAGCAAATGATTAGCAATCATCTCTGAAATACCCAGTCTGAGTGATATGCTCAGTGCTAGACTGTGACAGAGAAAAGAGAGAACTACATTTTTTGAGGCAGCACTCAGGTGTCCTAATGATGAGAGCCTCCATTTTTACTCAACAACCCCTGCCTACCCATCTTTCTACAAAAGATAAAGCAGTTTTAACACATAGGCCTTTCTTCCACTACATAACCAAGTTCCAGATTCTTGCAGAAAAATAAAAAACATCCTTATTTTACAACTAATTCCACACTGAAAGTGTCCTTTCCTGAACAAGTTGGATGGAAAAAGAATTTTCTGGTGATTTGACTGAAAATGAGAGAGGCAGGTATTGAGAAGACATTGGGAAGATTGAACTCAAATATTGGACAAAAAGGACAAATGAATAGAAAGGGAGCATTCATTTAGTGAAAAGCACAAGATAAAATTCCACTGGTTCTACAGTCAAGCATTTCTTCCACTTCTCATAATTTACTGTCTCAGTGTACTTTAAGTCTTTATTTAGCATACAGAGATATAAAATCCCGTTATCCAAATTAATCACTTTTAGTCACACACTTTTAGTTCGAGCTTCATAAATATAAACAAGTGCACATAAAAAAAATAAAGAGCCAAATAAAGCATTATTTTACTAATAGAAATAATAAACCTATATATAGAGATATGTAAGCTAGAGTGATGACTCTCATTAATTCCCATTAGTTTTGCTTGACAGTAAAAACGCCATAATAAAGAAATTACTTTGTGTACATGCAAGGAATCGGTTTTGTTACATTTCTTAGCTTTGATTATATATCTGTGTGTGTGTATATATATATATATATGTGTGTGTGTTCAGGTGTAAAGGACTGAATTTTTCAGAAAATAGTTTTAAAACTAATTTGTAATTACCTGAGTAAGGACCTTAGCGTTGGATAATTCAATTAATACTGAATATATTCAAATAACACCAATAAAGAACTTCACATTTTACAGACCAATACCAGCATTATGTTTTAGTAAGATCTTCACTTGTACTGAAAAAATATAACTCACACTCTAAGTATAACTTAACTGATAGCTGTCCATCATTGCTTTCTTTTCATAAGTAACCAAAGGTATGAAGAACAGAGCATAGCAAGTGATTTTATCTGGATAAATGTAGGGAAATAATACGGGTATAGCTATAAATGAATAACAGTAAAGTTTCATCTGTCACTATGAGTGGCTCAAAACCTAATGTTCATGGGGACAGAAACCATACCACATTCCAGTGCTCATTCTATCTCCCCACTAAATCCATGTTTTGTGGCATGCGTAGATAACCTCCAAAACACTATCCTGTTCAATACACTTGTTCTGCATCACACCAGTTTCAGGGCAAAACTGAACTTAAAATCTAAATCAATCCTTGTAAAGAACTGGTTTTAAATATAAGGTGTTTTAATGATTTTCCTCACTAAGCATTTAAAATAAAAATCCAATAAAAGACAAGCAACCGTGTTATTGAATCTTTATTGATACGAAAGTAGAGAAGCATGGTCCAGTTTGCATACAACTGTGACATGTGCATCCTGGTGATGAAAAAATGAACAAGATCCCATCTTTGTATGGTTTTAAAGTTTTGTTAAGTAGTAATCCTTTATATCTATTTGGTTTCTGTAGCCATGGACATAAGCTGTCAAATCAACAACTGCTTGATGCACCAGCTTCCATGTAACAGTCCAACAATGTTACATCTCAAGGAAGCATCCTTAAATACAGTTATTTCCATCTTCTCATTCAGAACTTAATATTTTATTCTTGGGTGGTTTAAATAAATAAGCACAAACCTCAAGAGAGCTGATGAGTACAATGTGGGAGAGAGGAGAAACAAATCAATTAAGGAGCTGCCCTGATAGAAGAGACATGCCTCTAACATGAGTGAAACAGAATCTGAAACACTGATAGATCTTTTGAAACAGGAAGCTAACTTATTTGCCTTTGGCATCTGGAAAAAAATTCTTTGTTGTTATCGATCGTCATTCCTTGATGCCCTGGGTAAAAATATAGCTCATTCCAATGTTAATTCTCTGGAAGCCAATGCCTTCAAAAGTCATGATTATAAACTTGTCCTAGACTTCCATATTACAGTGTCTTATGGAAGTTTTTTTCAGATTAAAACCAAATAGAGATCAAGTGTCCTTTTTTCTCCCACTCAACACATACCCTTTTGTACAATCAAATCAAAACCCGAAGTACACAACACTAAGCACATGAACCAGACAAAGAAAAGAACAAATTTCAAAGCTGGGCTTTAACCTTCTCTACATATATATATTACAAAAAACCTGATGTGCACTGACAGTTTAAATTTTATCTTTGAAACTTCTGACTTTGCTGTATCACAAGTGAAAATTGATTGACTGCTCTAAAACTGCACTCCATTAAATCATCCGTTACACTTGGGAATGCTTGGACATCTAGTTAGTTACTCCTTCAGCTGCAAAGGAGGGTGGCAAGCTGGGGTCGAAGCATCATTTTCAGGAAACATTAGAAATTGTCTTGCTGGAAATGCTCACTCAACTGACAAGTTGCTTTGAATATATCTATTTAGAATAACTATATTTACAAACTAATTCCACAGAAAAATACATTAAGAACAAAAGCTCAAGATTTGCAGTCTGATGTAAACATCATTGCTTTGTTCTTAGAAAGCACTGCTAACCCAAGATCAAGTTTGATCCTTATCTGTGACCTAAACAAGTGAGAAAAAAGGTGCTAGTCTCGAAAACATGAGTGGCCACCTAAGAGTTACAGTATAAAGCAACTATATGGCAAAAAGCTTAGAGAGGAGAAAAAAGCACTGGTTTTTCCTGTTTTCAGAAAAGTTTTCCATCAATCTTCCTAATTTTATATATTATATTTCAGTACAATCTACTATGCTTTATACTTACAAAACAGTAGTAATATCAAATAATGAGATTAATTCCTAGAGTTATTATTACAAGTGCTATTATAATGTGTTTTATTTTGTGGGCACATTCCTCTCTCCAAATTTTCTAGGCAGAGTGTACTCACACAAAGCTGCCAGCTAGACCTTATTTTGGGATACAGTCCTTGAGCACGTCAAGTCTGCACTGAAGGCTCTGTAGGTATCTAGAGCACACACTGCTGATGGCTTGAGGTTTTACACAGAGTTAGTGTTTGTTTTGTTTGATCACATACACTAACAACCTCTTCTTGAAAAATCTGAGTTCAAGTTAATACAGAATTCAGCAGCACCAATGTATTTGTGGCCTGCAGCCACAACCCCCTGGCAGATGTGCACGGGTAATGAACATGGGCTCTGAACATCTGGGCAGCTCAGGTCATGCTGCTGGTAGTTTATAACCAAGGCTGAAATCTGCCTTGTCCCAACAAAGCCAGCCACGAAAGCTCTCAATGACTATTGCTGTGCCACATTTCCCATCTTTTCCGCTCTACAGTAAGACTTTATGGACCTGTGACAGGAATCAAGGTGCTGAACTGGATGGATCTTTTGTGTCAGTACATGGACTCTTACCTTCCCATTATTTCTTACACAATCCCAGGTCTGTTGGTTTTCACCTTGTAAGTGGCCTCGCCACTAAAGTAAAATGGAATTGTCACACTGTGCTAGCATGAGCTATGTTTTATACATACATAGAACTGGAGAAAATCAGGTGCTGAAATCAAAACACAACAAATGAGCATGATTTAGCAACCAGCCAAACTATACTCCAGCTAACTCTCACAAATTTACTTTGAATTGTTTTGTACCCTTCATATGTCTATTTATTGGTAACAAACATGTTATCAATATCCTTCCTGATGATGCTTCAGTGAAGAACTGCATTTAATGGAAAGAACTTCATAAATTACAGACTTCTGAACATCCATTGAATACAATAGTCAACACATCGTAGTCTTGAAGGTATTTTGGAGTTGATACAGATCCATTTCAACACACTTAAGAGTGTACCTCAATGGTACCCCTACATACCTATTTACAAAATGTACATCTAACATTTTTCTGTGATAAATACACCACAGTATACTCCCCACAACTTGCTTTAAACTGTGGCATCTCCAAAGTAAAGCCAATTTTTTTTCTCATTCCCTAAACCAAGCAAATTTCCCTAATCCGGTATTTTACAGGAAGTGTAGATGCTTAGAGAAGTATTTAAATGTCTCTGCAAAATGAAAATCACAAAGTCACTTAAACAAAAAAAACCAAACCAAAGAGAAAAGAAAAGAAAAGAAAAGAAAAGAAAAGAAAAGAAAAGAAAAGAAAAGAAAAGAAAAGAAAAGAAAAGAAAAGAAAAGAAAAGAAAAGAAAAGAAAAGAAAAGAAAAGAAAGAAAAGAAAGAAAGAAAGAAAGAAAGAAAGAAAGAAAGAAAGAAAGAAAGAAAGAAAGAAAGAAAGAAAGAAAGAAAGAAAGAAAGAAAGAAAGAAAGAAAGAAAGAAAGAAAGAAAGAAAGAAAGAAAGAAAGAAAGAAAGAAAGAAAGAAAGAAAGAATCTCCTTCCTTCCCTTCCAATCCAGGATATTAAAAAAAACAACTGAGTTTTGATTTTTCATGTGCTACTACGACAATCAGCAAAGAATAAGCATTAACACTTAATTTCCTTAAAAGGCGCATACTTTCAGAAACTGTGGGGGCAGAAGAGTTAGAGAGGCACAACTACAAATGTGGTTAGGCCACTTGAAATACATGCCTTATCTTTCCCCACAAAAGAAATGAAACAAACCCTCACACTTAACATGGCCAAGAAGAAAGATATGATCAGAGCTTTACTAATTTATTGTATGTAGTATGATTATAAAATGTGAAGCCTCACTGAAGAATCACAACAAAACTGAGTTACAGTAGTTTCATTATTCAATACAACTAATTTACAGTTAAAAGATACTTAGAAAATAGTTTCTTTATTTTGCAATTAATGCTACCAAAGTGGCTTTAAAGTAATTAAAAAATGTAAAGCTATGATTAAAAAATGTTTTTAAATCCATATCCATTCTATGTATTCATACATATTAATAGATGCCTTGAAAAATATCTGTCACAGGTCACCATTAAGGGACACATGTAAATCTTCTGAGGATGTTTATGAAAACAGTAAATATTTCTGCCTTTAGAGTGTACTGAGCCAGTAACATGCCAGTTTTCTTTTCCTCTAAGTAATATGGAGAGAAGTTCAAAGAAATAATTTCAAAGAGCACAAAATTTTAGTGTGTAAATATTAAAAGCTCATCAGAAATTAGAAAAATAAAAGCTCTTCTTAGAGAGATACTACAGTTCTGGAAAATACAATTGGTAACATAAAATACCAAACTTTTAAGATATTTTCTGGACTACTACTGTCAGAGAAACCACATGGTATGTTTAATATGTGAATGATAAGTATTTTATTCTAAGATTAAAAAATAATCAACCCCGTATTTATTGACCCATAAAGCTATCACATGGCATCCAGCCATTCAAAACCTCAAAGGCACAGATGAGAACCAGGAGAGACTTGTGTATCCCTTTTTATCCTGCAAATACAGTTTGTGGAGCTTGTGCTTCCAACAGATACACAAAAATAATACACTGCTCAGTAACAGCAGATTTGGAATTTATTACAGAAGAATAAGACTGGCATTATAGGGCTGCTTATCTGTTATATCCAACAGATCTGCACATCCAGTTATCACATATTCTGGTTGAATAAGATGAAAGCATAACTGTTAGTAAAGTGGTTTTTTCTACTGCTTTGGCACAGATCAGAAATGCTGCACCAGTCAGGAAGAAATGAAGCTGCACCTACTGAGAGGTCTAAAAGGGACACAGCATCACTGATGCTGTTCCAGCTACGCCAACCTTCCTGAAGAACAAGGGGCTGTGGCATGTCTCATTAAGTTCTTTGTGTCCGATAATTTATCCTCATTCAAGAGGTACTGAACATCAGCATACTGGAAGCAACCTTCTGTGATAGTACAGTCTTGCAAGTTGGAAGTAATTGTTCTGTAACTCTAAACGTGACTGGCACCACAGCAGTAAACCTCTGATTGACCAAAAAAACTCAAGAAATTAAATCACAGTAAAAGACAGACTGTGAAGGTTAAGAATTATCAGAGCCTCACATGCTTTATGGATGAGGCATCTCTCTCCATTTCCCACTTTCTCTCCCTTCCATCTTTTTTTGCTGTGATGGACATAAGCAACTCAAAATACAGAAAAAATAAAAATTTTTTTTTGCTATACTGAATTTGTACATGTGCATACAAAAGAGTTTTGTGCATAAAACCTGCTAAGACTTCTCCTTATCTGTGAACCATTTGCATTCTACACAGGACACAGACAGAGGCTCATTGCTTTGCTTGCATGTGTTTGAGCTCGCCCTGGGAGCAGCCCCGAGCCTTGCCAAGCCAGCGGCACTGCGGAGGGCAGGGCACGCTGGAGCAAACCACAGGGCCAGCTCAGGCACTTCCCCTGCAGCAGCACCAGAAGACGGGGCACTAGTCCTCAATTTTGTCCAGAGTTCTGGGGCGAACTCAAGCTGGTGAAAAGCAGCTTGGCAAGGGACATGGAAAAGTCAAGTTTCTTGCACTAAATGTGATGGCTCCGTTCCTGCAGTGCTCTTGTATTCATGCTCTGGTTTAAAGAAGCAAAAGTCACCCATGGAGGATGAACAGCTAATCCTTAACTCTATTTTAAGTCAGATGCGTAGTTCCTAAGGGGTGGAAGCAACACAAACACACCTGATATAAATTCCTAGTCTTAGTTGGGTAGGGTCAGTCAAGTAAATCTAAATCTTCTACCTCTCCAGAAACAAGAAGTAACATTTCCACCAGTTGTCAAAATAAAATCACAAAAAGTCAGGCATTACACCTCAATGACTACAAGACCCTCCTTATGAACAAGATCTTTAACCAAGGTCTTGGGATTCAGCACATCAGAAACAAGCAGCAGAAGACAGATCCCAAGACAATCTGGACTTCCTGCAAGACAGGTTGAATGAAAACAACCCATTTCAATGAGGAAAAAATTGGCTATTGCCTGAACAGCCAATTCTAATTTGTTGTTAATAGTAATTTTTCATCAAATAGCCACAAGAAATTACAACAAACTCCAAGCTGCCCACTGTAGATAATGGAATTACTCTTCCAGTTAACTTAAGCAAAACAAATGTTTGAACTTTCCAGTAAATGCACACAAAACATGATGAAGATTCGATCGCTGCAGTGTTACTAGGGCTGTGAGAGAAACTTTGGGTTTAAGTGGGTAATTCCTGTGCAGTATCAAATTCTCAACAAAATGACAGCATTCCTCCATCAGTTTTCTACACTCTATCATTTAAATACTAGCACAGTAGATGAAGAACAGCCCACAAGACCACTTTTTCTGAATTGTGGCCACTACTGTATATACAAAGTTTAAATTTTCTTGGAATACGTGTCTTTGGGCTTACTTACTAGGGTGATTAAACCTGACACATAGCTTAATGCAAGGCCATAGAACTTCAGCCAGTTGCTCCTGAAATTTGTTTCAGTTTGTAATTTTACTGTATCTCTATAATTTAATGTCAAAGGCTTTAGTTCCAAAAATAAAACCAAAAGTACTGAATCATCATTGGAAGTGAAGTATCACCTTGAGAGTACTAGACACTAGTATGAAAAAATGCATGTTTTTTGCAAGGCACTGGAAGAATTAAAAAAAAAAAAAAGGTATTTTCCATTCTATAAAACATACAAAACTGTATAATTTTGAAGTGCAGGACTTTTGATACATTAATCTATAATATTTTAATGGAAATTGGTTAAGACACCTTAAAACACTAGGTTTACGAGCAACGTCAAGTTGAAATAGAGAGTGAAGAAAAGGCATCAAGGCATGGGTGCACTAGCAAAGTTCACACAAACGGTTTTGCTTACTTATTAGTAAAACCCAGTAAAAATGTTTTGATATGAGTCGCAACCGTGGCCCAAGCCTAGCCAGAGTTACACAAACGGATCCGGCGGGCCATGCACACTGTCAGCGGTACCAGTACTTCCCTGAGGAGAGACAGAAACACTCAGTAGTTTGACTAGATACAATGTCCAACAGCAGAGAACTTCAGTACATTTCCAGCTCACCTAATACAAAAACAAGTCATTAAATGTTATGGGAAAGAGACTCTTCCACACTCATCACAGATTAGTAGCTGTCTACTGACCGCCACTTGGTACATCTGACCTGCTGGCTAGCACACAGTTGTCCCAGGGAGCACTTGTATGGAATCATTTCCACATTTCATCAAACAAACTTGTCATGCCAACCACAACTCAGGATGACTTCAATCCCAAACATCACTGCAAGAGTTTGCCAAAGGAGGTCAAGGGATTTGACTGCAGAGATAGCAAACACAGTCTGCTTCTGAAAGAACCTTGGAAATAAGGTGGATACCCTCCTTCTAATTACTCCCTTGAAGATGATGAGAACAAGTCACAATGTTTCACTTGGTGGGAAACAGGTCGGTAAACCAAAGGAAAGTTGTCACACTGAAACAGAAGGTATCCTTACCATTTGCCCAAAGGCTGTACAAAGGATTTTTCAAAAACCACACTAACAAATCACAGCAGGCACATACAAAGAGAGGTGCCATAAGATGCCAACGCCTATCGAAACAAACTTGGTGAAATAAAAACACGATGGCACCTTTTCCTATGATTTTCTTTACCTGTCTTGTTCACCAGTTTCTCCATGTCTGTCCGCCTCACTAACAAACACGTTGTCCCTTGAAGAATCAAACTTGCAAACAGAAAAACTACGTTATTCGCCTCATCCACAGAGGCTGGCAACATAACTGATTGTTTCATTTTCCATCTAGAAAAAAGAGTCTCTTCAACGTTTTTCAATGAAAGTTTCTACCACAGTTAAAAAAAAAAAAAAAGACAAAAAACGAGCAGGTAGTCATCACCACAACCTCTAAAATGCATGGGAACAAATGACATTGAGGATACACAGCCAGACCAACAGCCACACTGCCAGTCCATTAGTACATTTCAAGGTCTTGATCTTTGAACTCCAAATCCCTGGCCTACACAGAGATAGGCTCCCTCTCTGCAGGGATGACAACCATAATAAAAATAATCCCACAAACAAGTGAATTCATTAAGTTTTTTTTTTTTAAGAAAAACGAACTTACCTTCATTTCTTTATAAGATGATTTTTCATTTGTATTTTGGAAGAACCATGACACATATCAGCAGAAATAGTTGGCATTCATACTTAAGTAAACAATTGCAAATAGATTACACAACTTTTTTTTGATCAAGACACCAGATCAAGACCCAGAAGGAAAAATGGAAGTATAACAAACGGATTTCAAACACCAGATTCAAAGAATATTGTATTGCATGAGTTACAAAGAAGACAACCATGAAACAGAAGTAAACCCACAGTCAGTAACACGGGCAGTTCACATAACAGTTTAAATTACTTAACACTTAACATTTCAGGTCAACTTGCAGCTATGTCCTTCCCAAATTAGTGCTCACTATATTTAAATTATTTATGATTTTATGATTTTTCAGACATGGCTAGAAAATTCATTATCAGACAAAACACGTCAAAAATGAACAACAATTTAGAAAAAAGAGACAGCTTGACCACATGTGAGTCTAAAAGCATTAACAATCTTAACTACACTTTGCACTTGCATGACTAAAGTATGTGCCTGATTTTCAAAATTTAAAAGTATCTCTTCAGGTGTTTTTCAAAAGCAGCTTTTGCGCAATGGTCATCACGCGCCACCTGCCCGAAGGACGACCGTGCCCGACAGACTACTGAGCCAACAAGTCAACATTTTGCACACAATTTAAGACAGCCAAGAAGAGTCATGCACAATGGTCATTCTTAGCCTCAGGCCAATGCCCAGCAAACAGAATTCTCCTGGTCATTTCTTTGCACCCATCGAAGCGGATATCTCATTGTCCATCTTTGACCAAACACAGCAACACACGAAGAGCAAGTATTGGCCACAGCACAGTCCACAGGCTCAACTCCACAAACCCAACAGAACTTTTTCCAAAGTCAAAGCAAGTTTTTGGCAATCCCTTGAGATGCAGAGTGGTTCTTAAATTTCTCTCCTACTTCCAGGGATGATCCCTTCAAGATTGGCTTAAGCCACATTACGAGGATGGGGAAACTTGCCAAAGCCATTAGCCATGATTTATCTGTCTTGGGAATACAGGCCTTTAGTCTTCTTTCTAGTCTATCAGTTCAGCACCTCTGCTTGACAGTCAACTTGCTTAAAATATAAGCCCACCCGGGGCACCTTCCACTGACTTCTACAAGGTCTGTTCACCCATGGCATTACAGACTTAACTCCTTTAATGAGAGATACATGTGCAGTAAGACATCTTCTGTCATGTCTCCTGAAGGCTATCTGCTTCCCTTTAACCTTAAGAGTTCCAGCCCCTGGATATATATTTTTTTATAGATCACTGCCTGGATGCATATTAACTATGAGATAAGAGCATTTTTGGTTTTGGGAGGCCACTCCTCTACTCAAAAGGCAAGAACAGCTCCAAAACAACAACAGCTTTTCACTCCCAGGGATGACTTCTTGTAAAAATAAAAACAAGGAAGTTCAATCCAAGAGAACCATGATGCTTTTCAGTAAAGGGCAAGGATGTAAAATTGCCACACATAAGATAGGAAATTCAAAGTTCGGCTGTCACCTTGCTCCCTCTTCACCCCAAGACCTCCCTCTCCCGTCAGCACACGCTTTGACCACCTCCCGAGTGACGAGTGAAGGATGGCGTGTCAGAGCCCTAACTTTCAATCTTTTTGGCTTCCCTCGCAACCTCAACCCTATCGCTGGAGCACGAAGAGCCGAGGAGTTTAAATTTTAATATTTTGCATCGCCGCAGCTTGCTGCACGGCCAAGGCACACGATGGTGGCACAGGACTTTGGCATGGACACAAATCCAAGAGGAAAGCCCCTCTGCCCTCCCCCCCCCGCCCCCCCGGCCCGGACAGAGGCAATAACTCGGCTTTGCTCACATTTTTGCACAGCGCCGGGCTCGCACTTCGGCGTGCTCACTGCCGGGGCTGTCAGCGCTGCTCGCCCCATCCAGCACCCCCCTTCTCCTCCCGGAGTCAAAGTGTTGTGTGAACGTGGGGAAAGGACTGGGGGGGAGCGCAGGCCACGGTAACACTTTGCCGTCTCCTCCGTTCAGTCACATTTCCGTCCTCCTCCAGCAAAACTGGGGAGGGAAGGGGGGGCGGGGGGCCAGGCTGGGCACACACGCAGGCGCTGGGCCCAGCGGGAAGGGGCAGCAGCCGCAGCAAGTGTGGGTGACAAGCCCGGCGGCTCTCCCGGGGAGCAACAAAAACGCTCTCGGGTGCGGTGGGGTGGGGTGGGGTGGCCGGCGGGGCCGGGGGCAGGGCCGGCGGGGCTCGGGGGCTCTTACCTCGTAGAGTTCCTCGGAAGCCATGCTGGGGGAGCCTCACAAGGTGGAGTTGGGTGCTGGTTTGGAAATACTTTTGTTTCAGTTGGTGTCCGTTTGGCCTCCTCCTCCTCTTCTCCCTCCTCGTCTTCTTCTTCTTCTTCTTCTTCTTTTTCTTCTTCTCCTCCTCCTCTTCCCGTCCTCCTTCTTCTCTTCCCGTCCTCCTCCTCCTCCTCCTCCTCCTCCTCCTCTTCTTCTTCTTCCTCCTCCTCCCTGCGCGTCTCTCTCCAGCGCAACTAGCAGCTCCGCTCGTTAAATGCCAGTGAGGTGCTCCTGTTCCTGCCCCTGCTGCTGCTGCTGCTGCTGGCGCTGGCGGCGGCGGCGGCGGCGGGGGGGGTGCGCGCACGGCAGCTGCGCAACTCGCTCGCTCTCCCCGCTCGCCCTCGCACACCCCGGCGCGCACGCACCCGCGCGCGCGCGCGCCCGAGCGCGCACCCGCGGGAGCACGCAGCGCGCGCACCCGCGCGCACAGGACTCACCCGCGTGCTCGCCCCCCCGCACCCCTCCGGCCGCCGCCGGCTACACTCGCTCGCTCCCTCCCCAGGAACACTAATCGAGCGCAGAGAGGCAGCGCCACACGCGAACCACCGCTCTCCGCCCCGCCGGCTCCACCAGCCAGCCCCCCCCCCCCGCGCCCGGCACCATCCTCCTCCTTCTCCTCCTGCTCCTTCTCCTCCTTCTCCTCCTCCCCCCACCCCATCCCGGCTTTGATCTCCCATTGTCTGCTCAGCTGAGCCCGGCGGCGCGCGGGGGGGCGGCGGGGGCGCGCGCCCGGGGCCGCGCCCGGGAAACCGCGGGTGATGGGAGCGGGAGGCGGGGGGGGGGTGTGGGGGTGTGGGATGTGCCCGCGGGACGGATGCGGAGTTTGGAGCGGGGCGGTGGTGGGAGGACACGGGGCCCCACGCACGTGCAGGGCCCTCGTCACGCCCCCGAGCCGCCCCCCGCCCCCGTCCGCAGCCCCCCGCGCTCTCCCCTCCGCGACCCTCCGAGCTCCGCTGCCCCGCGGGCTCCACCATCGCCCAGTCCATCGCCCTGCGGTAGTGCCATATATAACGCGTCTGCACGCGCTTCTTCCCCGTCCAAACTTCCTTGGTTGGATGCCTTTGCCGTAAGAGAAACTAAGCAGCCCTCGACGGTGGCTGCCAACACCGGATATGTGCCTTCCATCTCCCGGCTGGCCGTGTTTGCCAAGACGGGAAGGCCCCGCCAAGGCCTCCCTGGTATGATGGGCCAACAGAAAGTAGCTGAGCTGTTGACTTGCTTATGAGTGCAGCGTTAGTTACACCCCGCAACCTGTTCTTGTCACCTCGTGTGTCATCTGGGGGTGCCTCACATGAGGTGCTGTGTGGCAAGCCATTAACTTGATGAATGGAAGGCTTCGTTATGCAAAGGTAGACGCAACAAGTTACTTCTTCAAGAGAAAATTCTTCAAGGCGTAGTTTCTGATCTCAAAAGGGCTGATGGGTGGGACAAAACCAGTGTCAAGACAGGAATGCTGAACCATGTGTTCTGTCATACCGCAGCATTTGTTCCAGCCAGTGTTTCCCATTCCATGCCACACCAGGGAGCCATGCTCTGCCACAGAACAGCGCAGGTTAAAGCAGAGTTCGTCACATTTGTGTGATCAACCAAGCCATTGAGTCAACTCATTTTTGATCAAAGTTTTTATTTTTTGTTTCAAAGTCTTTCAAAGGTTTTTCTAAAAAACCAAGAAATTCCTCAGTGTTCTACATTGATAGGCAAGTTTTGGACCATTGTCCAGCAGATACTCATTCAGGAAATGATCAGTTTGTTGGCTTTGGATGATTTATGTGCGAAGAGCTGGAGATTCTTTTCTCAGACTTGATTAATCTGCCCATTCTTTACAACAAATATGTCGATGTCTCCCAGGTCAACATCCTTCATCAGGATAACTGAAATTCTGTACTGGACTTTGAGATGGACATCATTTGTGCAGATAAAACTTCTAAGAACTTTCATACTTTTCATACTTTCCTAATCTTTAACTAGTCTACAAAAAGGTTTTTAATCCACTTCTTGACATCTTCAAGGGCTAGGCTTCATCTAAGGTGGTGAAAGAGGGGGTCGTACAGTGACGGTAGCAGGATCATTGGTAGAAGGATGGGCCTACATATGAAATTAAGATGGTTCTGTGACTGCCTTCTGAAGATGAGCATTTAGTCACCATTCCTAAGAGGTGGGCCAAATCCTTTTTGAGCTGTACACAGTGTAATGTCACTTTTGTAGCCACCCTTTCTTTGAAGGACAGTCTTTGAAGGTAATCGGTATTCACACGTTAGCAAAGAGATGGCAGCAGTGGTTGCTGAAGGTGTTATTTTGCTTTGCAAAGGCATAAAAATAGAACATCTTAATCTGTACTAAGGGTCTCACCATTGCAGTAAACCAGGTCTTGGACGTTTTGATTTTTTGGATGATTCAAACAAAAGACCGTTCATCAGTACTTCTCCATTTTTAGTATTTCAAGGAAAGAGCCAAAGCTCAGAGTTAACACTAGTTTTTAGTGTTCTGACCACACTCCACAATTCATCTTCAGTGAAAGAATTTCTTCTTTTACACATATTCATTGCTTGCATTGCCATTAATTCTTTTTTGCCTTCATTTCTAACCTTTTGTTCTTGTTGCTTGATAAGACTTTTCAGGAGAATCAATCATACTATTCAAAAATACCATGTGGTAGTGCTATGGTTCAAGCGTCTGAGAGGTACCAGGTTTTTGTGACTGGTTTTTGTGGTTGTATTTTGCTACACAAGGTTCCATGTTAGCTTGCTCTCATCTTGCTTTCTCTAGAAGAGAAATCAAGTTGTCCAAAGGTTGCACAGTGAATTGTTTAAATCATTGCTTCTTTTTTATTTCTTAAGGTGTTCCATGTGTTCCTCACTGGAGGCAGGGCGCATCAAATTTCAACAATATTTTATTTGTTGGAACCAACCTTACTGCCAGCTTCCTAAATGGCTTTCCTAACATTGCATATAAGTATTTCCAGTAGAGAAGCTGTATGGAATGCAGGAATAGAGCAGTTTAGGAAGCCTGGAAAGCCAGGCCAGTTGGAGTTCTGACAGTGGTAGCAAATGTTTTCAGGGGTGGTTGAACAGCCTCAGTTAATCCGGCTTGGGAAAGAACCAGACAATGTCAGCCAGGCAGGAAGTTTTACAATGTGCGGACAGAGCTTCCAGTTTGAAGTGGACAATTGCTTTAGTGGCACTCCTGGTAAAGTCAGGAGGTCAGTTGTTCTTCCATTTAGCAGAATAAAGAATGTTCTAATTTATGGGCAAAGTACAGATCATGGAATCAAGTTCATTTGAAAGGTCAACTCCATTTTGACCTCGTTGTGTGCCACTGTAATGTCTGTAAATGTCTTCATAGATGGTGGAACAGATGAATTTGAAATAGTTATGGTGGTAGGTCACAGCTAGCTGAAAGTTTACAGGATTGAAAACATCATGGAGATCTGTATTGGATGGGGATGGGTCTACATCTCTAGGATTTGCTCTAACCGAGGGATTACAGATGTATCTGATATGCAGAGATTTATCCACAAGATTGTAACTCTTGATAATAAAGTGACTATCAGTAACTTATGTTTGGTTATATTAAGGTGATTATCTGCCTTTTAGTACTTGGGAGTAAGGCTTAGAAATGAAGCATTTAGTCATTGAGATACAGCCAGTGATTAGCTAAAGGATTTCAAAAGGTGGGATTGATATGGCTAAATGGAATGGTCTGTGCTGCAGGCATTAGCATCTGAGCCAATCATCCTAGGCTACTTCTTCACAGGCAAAGGAAATATAGTCAGCATTGTTGGTGGAATTCCCAGCATGCTTCATCTCATCCTAAAGCAGATGCCTATGTATGGTCAGATGACTCAAAGTCTAAATTTACTTTATTTTGTTGACTTTTTTTTACTGATCGGAATTATGTCACCTATTCTGCAACCGCTTAGAGAAAGTTGAGATTAACCCTACTCATGTTTCCATAACCCAGGCTTTCTTGATCTAAGACAACTGGATGGTTTAAAACTCCATAATGGACAAATTATGTTGACGGTTTAGGTCTGAAATACATAATATCCCTTTGCACCTAGTCGTTTTTTGCTCCTATTTTGATCCTATCCTTATTTTATTGCCCTCAACTTCTGGAATGTGGCTCATCCTTGTAATCTGTTATTCTCTGTAAATTCTGTCCCTCTTAGTTTCCTCACCTCTTCCTCATCTCCATCTCAGTCTGTTGTCTTCTAAGCGGTCTGAGATGTTTAAGTTAAAATGGAGAAACAGAAATGCTAGAAAAAAGTATTTCTTGCAATCTGTACTTCCAACACAGAGCTGAGAGTTATGTTTCCCATTCTGTACTGGGTGCAGTTCCAAGAGAGGCCATTTCAAGCAGATAAAAGGGATTAGTTCTTCAACACATGGAGGAAAGTGTGATCACTTGAAGGAACAACTGTTGAACAAGATTCTTTACATGAAAGTCTAGGAGAGAGGACCTCCTATTTCTCTAAACTACTGAGACATTACTTCCATTGATCTGAAAAACATTGATCCTAGAGTAGATTAAGACAGTAACATAATCAAGTTTAAATAACTGAAGAAAGGAATGGCAATGTTTAGAGTAATAGATTCTTGGTAATTTTTTTGACTGACATTATGGTATTTAGATCTTTATTGATAAGGACAGTTTCTTTCTCTAAATTTTTGCTTTCAAAGTATGTGATCGATACACTACTGTTTCCTTGTGGACTTGAATGATAGACTCAATGTAGCGGGTTTTTTAAGAACCAATTATATTTCTTTGCAATATGCCCATTAAATAAGGGGGCCTTTGTTATCCATTCTCTACCCATGTAGAACTAAGACATGAAATTACAGCAAATATTGTCAGAGTTGTCCACTGATTTCTGCCGTTCAATTAAAGAGGCCTAGATTTAAAAACCTAAGAGAATATAGTACCTTTTATTTTTTAAGTAGCATTTTTATTGATATTTGTTACAGGTGTAAATACTAGATGTTCAGTACCTCTAGCTGAATACTCAATATCTTGAACTGGGTTTCCAAAGTTATATTTAGAACCACACTTGGCTATGTTTTAGTGGCTTGCTTGCTATCAAACAGAAGTTTTACAACAGAACTAGGACTAAATTACAGGGGACAGAATGCACGTTTTATCTACAGGACCTGCTTTTCTCTTTGTGCATTCTTCTGACAGTTTCATCACCCACCTTTCTAGTTCTGCAACACTTGAAACTGGAATCTTACATGCAATAACTTCCATCAGTAACAGACATAGCTAGCCCTGACTATGGGCGCTGTGAAGCCAGTGTGAACAGAGATGAGATCGGTATCTTTACGTCCGTGGTTAGTCTACATATGTTCTACACGTTCCTGATTTATTCCTAGCAGAGGATTTGTGCCTTGAATGAGGCAAAAGCTCCATGGAAAAGGCAATTTGAACAGCTGATTGGAGAATACACATAGAAAGTGAAGATGTACCAATATTACCTAACTTAAAATGAGTTTATGTTTAAAAGCCTCAAACTGGAAATCTAAAATAAAAATAATCTTGTGCAATCACATCGCTCGCCCTTTCAGCTCACCCTATTGGTCACCAGCAGAGTTTAGATGTTTACATCCACATCAGAGATAAAAAGTTTTAGCTACCTCCTTGAACTCCTTGGCTCTATTCGAAGTAGTACTGTCTTACCACTGGAATGTAGCTTCCCTTGCCTTGGTGAGGATGAGAACAGGTTTATAAAATGACTAAGAAAATCCTAGCTTAATAGTTGGGTTGGGATGGGAGCATGGAGTGAAGCCAAAGGACAATTTTATCCTTATAGAACACTTTAAATGTCTGATCAGCCATAACAATTTGCTCATTCTTATAGTCAATGTAATGATCATTATGAAGAGTGCATTACATGAAAATTAAATTAGAGACCGTCCTCTTCAGTTTTTGAAAGGAGGTGTCATAATCTAAGAAAGCAGTAGGTTGAGGACTGATGCAAATGTAGGTACCATATCTGAAAGACAGACATTCTTTGCTTTCCTCTTTGAATTTTTAATTTGTGTTCTCATGACTAAGTACACTTTTAGAATGAGTAAGTATGTGGAGAATAGGGACATCTGAAATTCTGTGTTTTTACGAGAATGTAGACAGCCTTACAGATTTTTAATGAAGTACATATTCTATTACAGCTCATACAGGATATATTTTCATAGAGAATTTTGGGGTTTTTTCTGGTTTTGAGTGTCGTATTTACAGGTTGACTTTTCGAGAGTGTAAATACCTCCAGCATTTATTTTTCTCAACATGGCCTATCAAGTCTTTTCCAAATCCTATAAACAGTGTCGTCCAGTGAAGAGAATGTTAGTTTGGGTGGTAAATTGTTAGCTGTTTTCCTTTAGGAAAATAAAGACATTTGTAAACATTGAGAAAGAACAGGATGTTTCTTCTGATAATTGGAGAAAGACTAAAAACCATCATTTTTTTTCCATTCAGATGAGAAAAATAAAAAAGCTTAACTATCTGTACTTCTTAAACAACTGAAAAAGGGAAAACTGAGCAATGTAGAGGAAAGTTATCTTCTAAAGCAATAGAAATGCATTTTTATTAATAAATAATACGAACTTAAGGTTTATGGGGTTTTTTCAGTTTGAGGATTCAACACCAATTTACTGGAAACAGCCATGAGATAGGAAAACAAACAATATAATCAACAATACTGATGACAGGGGGTACAAAAACTGAACGGTTCACATGGAAACCCCCTGACAACACCCAACAATACCCAACTGCTCTCTCCGCCATGCTATGCTGAGTCAGAAGGGAGCCATTCCCCATCCCTGGAAAATGGTGTGAGGTGATACAGAACAACCTCTGGGTCCTAGCCATGCCCCTCCTGGCTACTGCAAAAATTACCCCTGTCCTGGCCAGAACCAGGACAATTTAGTCTTCCTGTAATCGTCATAATGTGGATTTATTCAGTACACTGCAGTGCAGCCTAGTTCTACCAGTACTTCTTACCAGAAGTTTGAGTCATATAACATTATGCTAATGTTAGGCTTAGTGCTTGAAAAACTTTTCACAAAACTGTGCAAGCTGCCTTTCAGCATAGAGAAGGGAAAGTAAAATGTCTACTTGATTCATCATTAGCCTGCAGGTTTCACTGTGGATTCAATACAGCTTGAACAAAAATATATTATATTCTGTAAAGAAAGGGGTGCAAAAGGTAAGGAATCTTTAGTGGGTCTTCTTGGAGATGACTCACAAACAGTTCCCTTTTGGGGAAGCATGTTCATGTCAGTATATAGCTTAGTAAAACTGTGACAAAGTGGAAGAGGAAGTGGTCTGAATGCCTTTCGTTTTGTTTCCTTTCTGTGAAGTTGTCTAAAGGACTTACTGATTTGCCTGATGGTCCATAGATGAATTTATGACCTTTTGCAATAATTGTGGCAATATGAAAGATCAAAACTATGCTTGAGACTTACTTAGCACTGGCACTGGAAATTAATTTATTTGCTAGGGATAGATTATGACAGTATGACCCTTTAACATAGAAGCTTAAGTCGTCTACTCCTCTTGGGTCAGTTTACAGATGGACATTTTGCAGCTGAGAATTGATGGATCTGAAATTGCAGATTCATGCAATTTTAATCTTTTCAGGTAGCCCCCAGTAACAAAGGCTGGCACATGCAGTCAATAGCCTTGTTGTTTAGACTGGCGGCACTGGAACAAAAGGCCTTGTTCCAGAAGTTTGCCTGTATTAGGATAGGCTGAATTCTACTGGATTTGCTCTCTTGTATTTTAGCAGCTGCTCACTGGCGATCATTTGGTATCGTAATACAAGTTTTGCTATCAATAGACATGGGTAAATTCACTTGTAAATGCTTTACTAGGTTTTGCCATCAAGCCTCTGTGTCATCTTGGACGGTGTTCATTGTCCTCACACAAGGAGATCGTGTTTTAGAAGGACATGGATATATTTCTATCAGTCTTTCTATAGGAATGCAATAAGGAATGAGTTTTTCTCTAGAAAGTCAAACATTAACACAGACACAATGACTATCTTTTATTCTGGTATTAATTATTTTGTGCTGCAGCATAAAATTCATTATTCTTAAAAGCAACAAAATAAAGTTAGTTAATCAAAATTATCTCAACTCATGCCTAATCAAACAGAAAAATTAACTAAATGCTAATCATGTTACTGTATTTATGTCATCTTGGCTCACTGAAGTTACAAAAACACAGTTTGTAAGGAACAACTGCCATTAAAAGTTCCCTACATCTACCTTTTGTAATCTTACCCTAAGATCACTAGGCAGCAGAGAGGAAAAGAAGTGAGCAAAGAAGATGTGAGGACACTCCAGTGAGCGCTTTCTCAAGGAGTCAATCCACTATCAAGTTGTATTGTTGGCACATGCCAATTATGAGAAACTACAAAAGCTGTTCAAAGAATAGGGTTTTTTTTAACATTGTTCTGGGAAAAAAGAAAGAAAGAAACAAACAAAAAAACCCCAAACCCAACCACAAACTGAATCTTTTCAGGTGAAGTATTCTTTCAAAGAATTCATCCGGAGTCATATATTGAAAAGTTGCAATCCAAGAGGTTTAAACTCAGCCAAGATAGCAATGTAAAATGTCTTGTATTAGAATGCGCCAGGCAGCATTAACTGTAGGCATTACTATATGTATTGGCTATAATAAAACAGTGTAACGGTCCCCAAAGATACAATCTTAGATCATCACAGGCACGCATAAGCACTACATATTATACAGTTCTTGAAAATAAATATGGGATGATGACATTACTCACAAATAGTATAGTTACGAGTTAGTCATGCAGGTCAGCCCAAGTGAGTGCAGAAGATAGTATCTTTATATATAACATCACAGTGTTACATTTTTTCCATATAATACATATATCAGAGAGGAGCTATTTGAAAAGTATTTGAAAATTTGTAAACACAGTATTGCAATTGTCTGAATCTTTTGAACCTGTAAAGGCTGCTCGAATTAACTTGACTGCAATAGTTCAAGGTTCAGACAAGATGAAGGTTTGAAAGGAATATCTGCAAAAGACCTCAACTACTTGAAATTGTTTCTGTATATGGAAGCGATTCTGAAGTGCAATAAAGTATTTTCTACACCTACAAAGTCTGGAACACTGGGATTTCCCAAAGGAATAGACTTTTTACTAAAAGCTCTGCAGAATGGCAAGGGAAAAAAACCCTGTCAACCATCAAAAATGTATCACAAATCATTTATATTTCTTTAAAAACTATCAAAGTTCAGAGCAGAGAACAGTAACTGTTCATCTTCCTGGCTCTATTCAGAGAATCTGTTATGTGGAACATGTCAAGGAAACTGGAGATGGCGTCACAGAAGATATTTCCCTGCTTCTGCAGGAAACGGGAGAAGCCAAGGACTCAGGGCCTACTTCAAATTCTATTCTTTACATTAGTTGTTCTTGAGCATACTTGAAACATGCCAAAGAAAATCATCAGCAAGTGGCATATAGTAAGACGAAACAGGTTTTTATGCTTTGTGGACATACACTATTAGTCAGGTGATAATGCTCTCATCGACTTCAAAGGTCAAAGTTTTATAAAGCAACTTCTAGAGTCAGCAAATATAATTTTGCTGAAGATAAGTATTCATTCATAGGCAGAGAATGTATATGCATTCAAGGGGTAATAAACTCAAAAGGGTTGTGGGTTTTTGGTATTTTTGTGCAGAGAGTTGTAACTATAAGAGTAGACAGTGGAGTTGGTATCAGCCCTTCCCAGAATCCTAACATGTCATTTCCAATGTTACAGGAGTGACTTCACCTCTGGCTCCTCTCTGACTTGTCTGATCCTGGGTTTGTGTTTGTGTGCAATCTTGCTTTTCTTTTATTTTCAGTCAGGAGGCAAGCGCTATCCTGTATATACTAATGTCTATCATGCTGCAGATCTGGCTGGTTTCAGGCACCTGTTTTTCTTTTGATATTGACAAACAGCTCCTTGAAAGAAGACATCTTCATTTAGCAGTTGGAATAAAGCATGAGAGAAAATGAGATTTTAGAAACACGAAAGAGCCTAAGCACATATTTAGTTCAATTTTGGTTAAGGTCCAGCTGGAACCAATCCACTGCATAGGGATATGCAGAAATAACATAGCCATGCTGATAGTCATCAAATGGCTTCTCACAGCTCCTCCACCACCAAGGACAGGCAACATCTAACAACTGACACAATCAGCTCTGAAAAGGTGTCTTGGCTCGAATAACCTGATTTACAGAAGTGAATTTAAAAAACAGTGGGAATATTAATGATAGTACTGCTCCATTGCAGCAGTACTCTCATCCACAGAAGGTTAAGCCAGGTGTTCACATGTCTGTGTCTGTCACCTGGCTGGAAGTGAAAATTCACATCAAGATCTGAAAGTCATGTGTCCAGTGCCTTATGTATAGTACAGAAACCTCATATTAAAGACAGATCCAAATTCAGCATGAAAAATTATTCAAAGACACACCCGCACTTGTCACTGTCACATTCCTATTACATTGTGTAAGAAGAAAACAATATCTGATAAAAATAAAATAAACACAGACACATGTATGAAAGAACTGACTACAGTACTTTCACATTTATCTGATAATCTCAGGTCAGTTAAAATATGTGTTCAGTGTTATCATGGAAATGTCACGTAAGGAAACATAATCCTAGTTTTTGTACAGAAAGCTGAGGAGAAGAACAGCCGTAAGTGTGTTCTCAACAGAGATTAAACAACACAATAATTATTGAAGATAAATATATATATATTTTTGAAGTCCACTTTCCACCTTCTTATTTATTCTGGCCACAGAAGTTCTCGCCATCTTCCAAGATGGATACCTTCTCAGTAACATGAAACACAATTACATTGCTGCCGATGAAAAGGTAGCAGTGAACAAGATTCATTTTCTGTCCAACTGGTTGAGGAGAATTTTTGACCCTGTCAGCTAAATTGGAATATCAGGGTGTGGGGGGAATTTTTGACGCTGAAGATTAATAACCATACTCTATGCAATTCTTGACACACAGAAAAGTATTTATAACAGCGTTTGCATGGCTGTTAGGATACTTGGGTTTTGAAGAGCAGCCCAAGGTAAAAATTTGCTTTGCATTTTCGGATATAAAGAAAAGAATTTTTTTTCATCAGAATATAAACCTTAAAGCAAGACATCTATGCACATACACAGATTTTCCCCTTCACTATAAATAGTCTTCACCATGTACACTGATGTCCTGCTGATTCAAGCTTGCTGAAGAAATGCAATTTCTATTTAAATCTTGTTAGGGAATTATAAATATTTTTTTAGGAAGTAATTGACAAAAATTAAAAGTCTCCGCATGGATATTATTTCAGAAAACAATCATATGCCTGGAAAGAGGGAAAACAAATCTATTCCTTTGTGGAATTTCAAGTTCTGGCTGTTAAGAGTCTACTAAGGTAAAAGTTGATGAGAAATTTAAATTTTTGGATTATTGACAAATGATAATCAAGCATCAACGTAATGCAAGCATCAATTCAACACACAAAATCTGAAAGATTAGATTGTAATTTCTTGGGGTGTTTTGAGTTTTTTTATCACCTTGTCTTCTGTGGTAATAATCCTGAAACAAATCCTGTAATGCAGACCCATGCCAGCTTTGCTTAAATTTATTCTCATCTCTTCTCTCCTGCATGCAACAAAATCAAGTGAATGGATCCCTACAGTTTTTCTATTAGTGACAGTAGTAATTAGAGATATGGAATCATAGAATCATAGAACATCCTGAGTTGGAAGGGACCCAGAATAATCATTGAGACCAACTCCTGGCCCTGCACAGGACCATTCCCAAGAATCACACCATGTTCCTGAGAGCATTAGCCAAACTCTTCCTGTACTCTGTCAGACTTGGTGCTGTGACCACTTCCCTGGGGAGCCTGTTCCAGTGCCCCAACCACCCTCTGGATGAAGAACCTTTCTCTGATATCGAACCTAAACATCCCCTGACAACTCCAGGCCGTTCCCTCAGGTCCTGTCACTGGCCACTACAGAGATCAGTGTCTGGCCCTCTGCTTCCCCTCACAAGGAAGTTGAAACTGCAATGAGGTCTCCCCTCAGTCTCCTCTTCTCCAAGCTGAACAGACCAAGTGACCTCAGGCGCTCCTCGTACGGCTTCCCCTCAAGGACCTTCACCATCTTTGTAGCCCTCCTTTGGATGCTCTCTAACAGTTTAATGTCTTATTTATATTGTGGCACTCCAAACTGCCTCCAGCACTCGAGGTGAGGCCGCCCCAGTGCAGAGCAGAGCAGGACAATCCCCTCCCTTGCCCGGCTGGTGATGCTGTGCCTGATGCCCCCCAGGACACGGCTGCACCTCCTGGCTGCCACGGCACTGCTGACTCGTTTTCAACTTGCCATCAATCAGGAATCCCAGGTCCCTTTCCATGGGGCTGCTCTCCAGCCTCTCATTCCCCAGTCTGTCCGTATGTTCAGCGTTGCACTGTCCCAGGTGCAGAATCCGTCACCTTCCCTTGTTGAACCTCATACAGTTGGCAATTGCCCAGCTCCCTAATTTGTTGGGTTCTCTCTGCAGGGCCTTGCTGCCTTTGAGGGAGTCAACAGCTCCTCCCAATTCGGTGTTGTCGGGAAACTTACTTAATATTTCTTCGAGTCCTGTACTCAATTAATTTATGAAGATATTGAAGAGCACTAGGCCTAAAATGGAGCCCTAAGAGGAACCTTGGTCTAAAAGACTAACACTGGTCAGCTTTAACTTTCATTCAGAGGTGAACATTCTCAGTCAGATTTCACAGTGAATAGAGTTTTCAGGCACTTCTAAGTTTTGAGGAATTCATTGACTCTTTAAGAGTCCATTTTTGTTTCCTGGGTTTTGCAAGAGGCTGTTAGTCTCCTTTAAATAGCACGAAAGTAATTCTTTTCAAGATCTTTTCAAGATCTTTTCAAGATCCTTTCAATCTGAAGAGAAAAACATTATCATTTATAATAGTGATTACCATTATTGTTATACACAGAAAAAAAAGGGGTTTTTTTTCAGAATGTGATTTGAGGAACAAAGTTCCATATACTTTTTTCCTATTCTGTTCAGACTGTGGCATCTTAAAGAGTAGGTGATAGATCTTCTGATCTCAGGAACTTAGTCCATTGAGTTCTAGAGCAGTACATTTGCACCTCAGTATTCACTAACAATATTGCGGAAGCCAACACTGCCACCACATTATGTGATTTTGCTCAGAAAGCATATTTTAATTTAGTTTAATTTATATATGCACTTGAGTTAGAGTACATAAGTTTTTGTTCTTTTTGCAACCCTAACCAAATTACTGATTGTAAAAAAAAACCCTTTCAAATTCAGTCTGATATAGATTATTTTTCCTAAGACTCTTTTCACACTGGCTTTTTTATACTTTTGCTATGTATAGAGTGAATTGAGAAATACGTAATAGAGATTTCCATCACTGTCCATACTGCCAAGCTGCTATAACTTGTGGCAAATAGCTTTGACATTTCTGGTTTTCAAAGTGTGAATAATGTGAAATTTGCTCTTTAGAGATTTTCTGTTGATCTTTTCAGACATAATCTCCAAGTGCAGGTGGGCATGACGTACCTGGTGACACATTCGAACTATTTTACCAGATAATGCAATGCATTCATAGAAAATAATGACACATGGCAAAAAAGCCTGTACACTTTGTTCTGACACTTTCCCTGAAGCCTTTTCTAACTCATTCTGTGATACAGCAGCATCCACAGAATGTGCTTACAAGTTACAGCTCAACAAGCCTTTCAAATGTGTCAGTGTTGAGTTTTTTACTTCTAATTAAGTGGGCATTTACTCACTTGGAGCAACTACTTTAGTGGTGGAACCATTTTCTAAAACTTACTAATATTCACAGGAATTTCAGAGAGCCTGCAGTATTGCTGGCAACCCATGAAAATTGGTGTAAATATTTTCCTCCTCATCCACAGGTGAGTCTACCTTTTGCTCAACCAATTTACAACTTCCACAAAATCATTTTGTTTGTGTTTTTGTTGTACGTTTCTGTAATAATGATTTAGAGAAGGTTCTTTTGATCAATACACATTCAGTTGCAGTTATCCTCCAATGTGTCGCCTGCTGCAAGATAAGCATATTAAGTGTGTATCACATAAATCATATCTATAACGTATAACAGCTTCAAAACAGAGAAAAATGAGCATGTTCCACAATTAAATCACTAGCACAAGTCTCTGATGAAAAGAGCTGCTAACTCACAGTCTTGCTACGGCCTACAATACGTCTCTTCTGCTACGTGCCAGAGCTAGCAACAAAGACTGAAGTGAATTAATCCTATTGCTCTGTCTTAAAATAACTGAGGCCTAGAGCCTTCCACTTCCATTTCATCCACGCAGTTAATTTTTGGCTCTGAAATTTGAAACTAAACCTTGTTAGTTATCACTATAAATGACTTTTTTCCATCTACAATATCCTTTGAGAGCATGAATACAACTGTCCTTTATTTGGAGAAAAGTGGGACTAATAAATTGTACAAACAACACAAAAACTTTCCACCATGCATATGCTCAACCTCACAAGTGCAAATAGAAGTCATCCTACTCATCGATCTGCTTGGCTTTCGTGATATTAAGAGTAGCAAAGGGAGAGCCTCTTGTTTTCTGGTCCAGCCTAAAGAAAATCACTTCTGTAGAGACCAACTTATTTGTGCAACTGGCTAGTTCAGTATTCTGCTCTGAGGCAGGCTGTGACCAACTTGACAGTACGGCCATCATCTATCATCCCCTTGGTGGCAAGCCCGGTAATCCTCAGAAGTCCACTCTGCAAATGCAGCTCCAGCCTGCTCCAGTCAAACTCACTTTACGCAGGTACGCAATCTCCAAGTAGATACGCCCGTACAAAGGAAATGTTTCCTCCATTAGTTTGTTGATAATGAATTTAGTTACCAAACCAAAGTCCACTTCCTATAAAGGCATAGTGATTCTGTTCACTTAGGGCCATCTTTTGCAAACTTCACACATTTTCCCTAATCAACTATCAAAATTTTGTTAAAATTTATACAATTCAATCAAATTCTGAGCACAGCAACATGAATTCTGTAAATGGAATTTCAAGTAATTAATATAATAGTTATTTTAAAAAGCTGACTGGTACAGACTACTCCCCTTCTCCCTCAGAGTGAAAACGCAAGTACTTTTGCATTACTTATAGTGGTACAGAGACATTACAATTAATGCAATACAAAGAGTTCTTTTTGCTTTGCAGGTGCCAATAAGCAACCTCAAGGGAATATTCAAGAATCCTTGGTGTGTTTAGAGTTTTATTGCAGGAAAGCTGTATGATGTAAGTGCCTTTCATTTCACTCTCTTTCAGCTATGGTGCCTTTCATTGCTTGCTTATACCTATAAAACACACATGCCTCTTTCTCCTTTTTTCTCCGTCTTTCTAAAATACTTAATCAGAGATTCAAACAAGCTTGTATTCTACTACACATGCACAGGAAACCTTAAAAGAATATTATGAAAGTTGCAAAATCAAGAACGCTGGAGCTGCTTTAAGGGAGCTCTATTTTACAGCTGTTATGATGCCGACTTCAGTTATACAATTACATTTTGGTTTCCCACAATGCAACAATAATTCCTTTTCTCTGAATCCTTATTTTACAAGTTTCATAACCTGGTAGCACAGAAATTTTTTAAATTTTTTTTCTAGAAAATTAAAGAAGCAAACAAAACTCCAAGATCTTCTTGTATGGCATTATGCAGGTTGTAGTATTAACATTCATTAGCAGGGTTAAAATTTTTAGTTACAGAAAGGAGGTTCCTGCAAGTCAATTAGTGAGTAACAGTATCAATAAGTTATCCCCTCCATAAAGTCCATCAATGGCAGGGAAAGAGGGCATCATTTCAGGGTTGGTATAAGTGAACATAGGATGAGAGAGTCCAAAAAAAATTGAGAGTGGAGATATTCTCTGCACTCACATCTGTCTCTGCTGCCCCTTCTGCCATGTTAACTCTTGTCAACATGGGCACTTGAGTGGCAACACAGTAAATCAGGTCAGCTTGCTGATCTTATTGAAAGCTGTCTCTGCAAAATAGTATCCAGTGTCTGATTAGATCTGTGAGTTGCATCACCTCTTCTTGGGTGGGTCCATACGCCTTAATACTGAAGCAGGGAAAGGGCAGTCAGAGGCAAGCGAGAATGCATGTTCACTCTTTTCTGCGGGAGTGTGATCTCAAATCCACTGAAGACCACATACTGAGTTATTCAAACCGTAGTGACGTTCACAAGTGTTTGCTGACAGCAGAAGAATGTGAACAGTCAAGAAACCTGGGCTCAGGTCTAAGTGCTGCCAGGGTGTGATCTAGTAGGCAGAGGACTTTGTCCACCGTAGGTAGATTTTTACTCTCCCTATCCGTTCAAATCCGTCTTGCTGGTCCTTTTTTTATTTTTTTCTTTAGAATCTGAGTATAGTCTCTCTGTCATTCACTGACTGCCAAAGTGATATGACTGCAGTTGCAGGATTCTTCTTGCACCTCCAGACCCCCAACCCCCAATCTGTGTTTTTGGCTGTGGCTCACCACCAGTTTTGTGCTCTGGTCAGAGCGCTTTGCCAGTTGCCGGATTAGGAGCCCTGGCTCCTTGCTCCCTGTTCTGTATAATTCACTTCAAACTCAGACACACACACACAAACACACACAAGATCACAGCCTCTTCTCTCAGTCCTGCTACAGATTTCCACGAACATTGTTGTCTTTTCCACTCCCCACTTCTGTCTTTCATTCTTTCATTCCTTCAACTCTTGCTCCAGTTTCTTTATGTAGTCTCAGGATTACCTTCAACTTCCCGTTCTGTTTCAGCCTTCTCATCCACTAGCTATCTTAGTCCCAAATTCACTTTCCTGAAGCTGATACCCTTTTCTTAATTTACCAATAACAACAGTCAGTTGTCTTGTCCCCAAAGTCCATCCAAACTCCCCCAGTCCAAGCTTTTGCTACATTTTGGCATTTCAGACAGATTGACTTTGCTTTGTTTTTTTAATGTATTTCATTCAGGTTCTTTCTCTGGTACTGACTCATCAGTACAAGAATATCAAGACCACAGAGAAGAGTCTTCCTGTTTACAGCTCTGATGCTGGCTCCTGCAGTGCTCTACAGCAACCTGGAGCAGCAGCGACAGGGATTGTCCAGCTCAGCACCTCGGCACAGAAAGACTCTTAAGAGACTAGCTGTCAAATTGTGGTGAGGCGCTGCTGGGCATGAGCAAAGAGTGATTCTCATAAAAGGCTTATCATTGTGGCAGTTCATCGGGGAGATTACAAAAGGCTCATCCCTGACACAGAAGCTATTTTGCTGCCAAATTTTGAGTCCCTCACCCACATAAGAAATACATATGAGCATCTCATATAAATAATTTCAGTATTTTAAGCAGGTCACAACAATTTAAAATAAATGCATTGAAAAGACGGCATCACTTATCAACTGGTAATCTATTTATTCCTCAGAGAAAAGTCAAGAAAAGAATACATAATATATTGGTTTCCAGTGAGGTTTAGAAAAAAGCTGCTTAGTAATCATCTAACATTTTTCACTATAATGGTGAGATGGAGACATTCCATTAGTCACTAATGAATAGTTATTTTACGGTGGAAATATTGTATAAGTTTTTGTCACAACAGTTTTATTTCTATTTTAAAAGAGTTACACGCTAACTTATTTTATTTGCATTTGCGTAGCAGAGAATACACAGACTATCATCTACTGCATTTTGTCTGAGAGCTGATTTCTTAAGAAGCATTCTGGCTTTGTCCAGGTCTTTTCCACTGGAGTCTTGCTACTTGATTGAATCCTAACTGTTTGTCTACATGGAAGAAAATTGCTCTTATATGAATTATATAGCTGTGTGTTATAAGGCACTCTCTTATAAGGAAATTCCTCATTTTGGAAATGAAAGAGTATTTATATTTGGTAGCTTGACAAATTACAGCTTATGTGATATATTTTATTAGAGTCTCTCTAATGACCTATAAATCTGTTAAATAATTCCAAATGAAATTAACAGAAGGCGAAAGATCTCAGAGTTCCCTAAAACGTAGTGAAAATCAGCAGCAAGGTCGCTAATCCCATCGTGTTGCCTCTGGGGGAAAGACTGTGGTGTGGATGTTTAGGGACAAATGACTAAAGCCAATAGAAAAGCAGGCTTCCTGAGTACTCCCCCCACTCACTAAAGAATTTGTTTCTACATAGTTTAACCCCCATCTCAAGCTATGCAAATTAAGAAGTAATTTTTTGTTACAGGCAGCCTCAGTAGTCTCTCGACATGTTCAATTATGTGTTTCTTTTCACATTCCTGTTATTTTTTTGAAAACTTTAAAGCCATCTGGACTCAAATTTGGACTTATCCTTTTCCAGAAGGTTTGTTTCAGTTTGAGATTCTGGGGGAAGTTTCTTCTGAAACAAAATATAAAAGCTTTGTGGATTTTTCTCCCTCTGTGTTAGAATAAAACTAACTAACTAGATGTTACATTCCAGCAATTTTGTACAAAGAATTGAATTTGGCAAGGTTATGACTCTTTCTTGAAAAATTCGCTCAGTAATTATTAGGCCAAATGGCTTTCTTTGGAAAAGCCTAGAGAGATTTGCTAGCTAAGTACGGTAACAGTCTTCTGTTTCACATACTTCTGTTTTGTACGACTTCCTCTCCAAAGCATCTCAGCACATTCCTGCTCAAAGTTTTAGGAAAATCTCAATGTTAAATGAAGCTCCTGCTCCTTGCTGTGTGTGTATTATATATGTCTACACATAGAAACACTGATAGCAGGAAAACTGTCACTCCTTTGCTGTCAGTGTTTCCCTAGCATTGCTTCAATCCTGTATTTTTTGATCCCTTCAAATTTAAGGGCATTGTAAGTATTATAGATTTTCAGTGATTTTATGTATAAGTACAGCTGATATTTGGGAATGATGTAATTTAGGCTGAACTTTAGTAGGTAAGTTTTGTGGCAATCAGTTTCCCTTCTTTTCAGTAAAATGTTGCCAATGAGGATGCACACCTGGGACTTACATGTGGGATGCCACATGAAAACTTCATGAGAGACAGAGGATGGTTAGTTGAGTAAACTGACTGAGTGAACTTTTTGTATGTGATAACTTTTCCATCTGGGCAATTCCTGAAAAGTTGGCCTGATGACAATTGCTCCAGTGAAATCTGGATGTCACAACTGCTGTTATTTATCCTGTTATTTGTGCTCTTATTTATGCTGCTATACTGCTGTTATTGACATGCAGTTTTCCTACAGTTTAAAATGTATACCTGTTTTATCCCAATTTGCAAACAAAACTGTAGTAAGCATGGGGATGCGGGGTGAAGAAGAAGCCTACAGACACATCTCATTGAGGAAAGGTGAAATGTATCATTCTTGAGGTTCAGAAGATGTATGTGCCAGCACAGCATTACTTCAGAACATAAGTGCAGGTTCTACTACTCAGATCTCCAATCATAATTCAGTTCTGCTTTTTGCCAGAAACTCGGATTAGGGTAAAAACAACATTAATTTTTAACCTCAGATTATGTTGCTGGTCCATGTTATAACACAGCCTTACAGTCTTATTAGCACAACAAAACTGGGCAGTGAACTCCTATGAAAAATGCAGAAAGGAATGGCTCAGGGTGGGGTAGGATAAAAACTCTTCCAGCTGGTTTTGCCACCATGATAAAGGTTTGTATACTACAGTCCAAGATGGACTTGCAGCAAAGACCGTAAGTAGTAAACTGACAGGCCATGAGGCAAACATCTCCTGATCATTACAGTAAGAATAGTGGCTGTGTGGGGGAGACCTAGATCCTTTACTTGATTTTATAATATTTAAGAAAGAGATCTTAGCCCCTCTGGAGTAAATATGGAGTAGCCCATACATACCAGTAGGAGATGTATTGAGAAGAGTCAATAGAAATGAACAGAGATTTTCACATGAGTTCTTGCGGGTTAAAACAACCTGTCTACCTAATGTGTTCACCTACCTTTGTTCAAAGTCTGACAGTTTTCCAAACAACTGCACTGTCAACATGGAATTTAAAGCACTCTTGATAATAAAATCAGCTATTTCCTGAGGAGAGCTACATCTGAGGAATGCTTGGACTAAATGTCTCAAGATTTTCCTGCAAAAGAAAGTGATTCATTGTCTGGACATATCAGCATTCAGTTATTTATATAGACTTCAGAACACACTCAAAGTTTTAAGGTGTTGTACTGTGGACATTGCATATTGTAAGTGCCTTAGTCAAATGATATTAAGTTTCTGCCAGTAGTTCTGCTTCAGCCACTACTAATGCAATTTTCAAGACAATGCACTTATGTATGTAAATCAAGCATCTCGTTTATGAAAATTAGTCCTTTTGAGCAGAAAGGCAACTGAAGAAAATTACCTTAAACTTGCACTTTTAATTCTTCCCTAGGCATGTAAATTTTCAGAATAATCTGGATATGCACATTGGTTAGAAAGCATTTTTAAATATTGGCTCTTAAACCTGGATTATTGGTTTCAGGACAAATGTTCCTGAAAGAGCTCCTTCAGATTGCAAACTACACATATAAAAATTCTTAGCAATGGCAAGACTTGAATTCATGCTATCCGAGTGCTGTTTGGGTTTGATGACTTCAGCATGTTCCCATATGTCACCTATTTATTCTGTACTAGCCTGTCTTGCAAGCAGGCTTGTAACTGGACTCCTACTCCTGTTGTACAAATTATTTTATTTGTGTCATTACCTAGGCTTGACTCCCTTCTTGTCTCTTCTCAGAGTCTTTTAACATGCTGCTTCCCCTGTGGAATTTGACCAGATTTGAAACATAATTATTCTGAGAAGGATCAGCATTAAAATTTGGGCCAAAATGTCTGAGAATATTCAAATCTCTATGGCAGTTTGGTGTCACATGAGTGTTTTAGAGGAACTTTGTCTTTAGAGAGTCTTGTTCAGTCTCAGGTTTTTATCATAAACTTTAGCTGGATTCTTTGTAGGCTAGAACTGTAGTACGGCAACACGTAAGACGACAGATACGTAATCACCAACGTCCAGCTTTGTTAGGCTCATTGGATCCAACCACATTAGGTACTTATGTAATTTGTGATGTTACATTATATATGTGACATAAAACTTGATGTGACCTGAGAATAAGGGTAGGGAGAACCTTATTAGCTGTTGTGTGATAGGACAGATTCCACTGACATGCTCCTTCACACTCTTGCTGGGGAATAATGTAATGGTCTACACTGTTCGTGCTACAATAATGAGGTGCAAGCTCAGGTCTGTCAGTGCAGTGCTGTTTTATTCCAATATTCCTTTAATATTAAATATCTTTCAGTTGAGAAGAAAATTGTCTAATTTTGGGTGTGTTCTGGGTCTTAGCAGCCTTTAGCAGAATCACCTTCCTTCAGTTTCTCAGCCTATCCCTGATGCTGTTTTATGTCTGGAGAATATCCCCGAATATCAGCAGCACCTTTACCGTGTCTCACAACTCCCTGCAAAGGGCTTCCATTGCAGAAGTAGTGAAATGCTTCTGTTTCTAAATATACAGATAGCAGATTCTGCAAATCTTTGTCCCTTGGCTCCAGAACAACCGTGGATAAGATGGATGAAGAGCCACTGAGAAAAAAAATACTTTATAGGCTTGAGTTGCCCAGCAGACTATGAAGAAGTGTGCATCTGGAAAGGGGGCCTGCATAAGAGTGCACAAACTGGCTAGACCCTGCATATGACTCTTCAAGTGTGAGTTACATCCAACTGAGTGGGATGGATGGCTGTTTCTGCCTATTTATGTCTCTGACCAGATGAGCACAAACACCAGTGCTAATGATTAGCCTTTTGCCCTTGTCTAGCAATTTTCCCAGAGTAGCATCATAACACATGAAGCCTCCAGATCAGCCACATGATTTGTTTGGGATGATTAGATTTACATTCTCCCCTGAATAATGTGACTAAAGCCAAGCACAAAGATAGCTACATTGTCTATACCACACACAGTTTTGGCAAAGCAGTTATCTGTTTCTGAACCATATCATGCTTCTTTCCTGGTATTTCTTCAGTGCCATGACTTCTAACCCATGTTTACTTCTCCATCTCTATTGCTCAAAACTTAAGGGTTTTGAGCCTGACATGGAATGATCATTTTCGAAAAGAGCCTGACATGGAATGATCTGTGTTTGCAGTAAAGCAGGATTATTTTGAAATAATTTATAATTCATTTTGGAAAGCAGAGCTCTGCAAATTTCACAATGATGACACATCTGGGAGGACAAAGCAGAAGTTAAGGCATAAGCCTGGGATAGTAGCCAACATATGCATGAGTTTCAGGTGTGTTTCATAGATAGTTTCCATATTCACTGAGTCAGCTTCTATACCCTTTGATGTAGGTTCCTACATCTCTCAGGTAAGTCGTCCACAGATTCCAGGGCTACGGGTAGCATGCAACTTAACGGGAAACTTTCTTATTCCTATACTAAAAACTTTTAAGATTGGAACGTTGATAAAATTCATTGCATGTCACAGGGAGGCCTTGGAAACAAATAGGTAACATAACAAGCTCAAGTGTACTGGCTGTTCTAAGTGCAGTCACAGCTCTAGAGGCACTGAGGAAGTATGAAGGGTTCTTTATGTCATGGTCATGATGTCATTAAAAAAAAAAAAAAAGGGGTTGAAGCCAAGCCAGGACTGATGGCCTTGAGCCCTGTGTTCAAATTTGCTCTGACACACTTAAAAATCCACTACAGCAGAACTACACGTGTAACCTTTGGGTTATATTCTCTGACTACCTTTTCTTCCTGTCTCCTCCTATTTTGTAATCTCTTCTGTCTTTCTCACCTTTTGAATCACAAACAGAATCTGTTTGTCTTCCTCCCCAGTCTCTTCACTTCCTTTGCTGCCAATACATATCCTCCTCCCCAACCAATCCCAACTACTTTACTTCCTCTGCCCTATTTGTTTGCTATCCACACTTTTCTAATACTCTAATCTTAGAAAAATAATTGTTTAATTAACACATTCACTTTTCCTTTGCAAGTTAACCTAATGACTAACTTGTATATATATATGGTTTTTCCTACCTGTGAGTTACTTTAAAGTCTTAGTGGAGTTTCCGGTCAAAAAAACCCTTTTTCTGAAAGTGAATGAAGAAATGGCAATAAACACCTTTTGACTGCAATAGCAATTTCCTGATTTTATTTAGCAATGATGTATGAAATTTAAAATGGCAGTAGAAGACCTCTGACTTGTCAATATAAGTGACCCAATTATGTAGCTCCTTTGGCACCTAGTTCACCTGAGCAAAAAACATTTATTTTTCCTTCTTTCCCTTCTTCAGAAAAAAAAACAACAATCAGGAGTGGAAAGGGGGGATAAAGAACTGCACAAAAGTGAAGTGCTAACTCTGGGGGAGATCCTGCCTACTTCATTAGTCCACAGGGCTGTTGGACAGAGTTTAGGCAGTTCCTAACCTGTACAGTAGGGACTGAGTCTAGAAATTAATTAGGAGGATATTCTTGGTAGTGGTCAATATTCCATTCACTGCAGGGGGAAAAGGAAAGAAGCAGGGTGAGAACTTGGCAGTAAGTAGACATCATTGATCAAACAGAGCTTGTTTCCTATGATCTACTTCATCGGCAGCCCGCTCGAGGTCACAGAGCTTTAAAAATGATTGCTTTAAAGCTCTAATTCTGAAAGCTCATCTGGTGGGTCAATTCTTGACAACACATGAAGGCCCATTAACATCAACTGGATTTTGTGCAGGTGTAAGAATTTTCTCAAGAGAATCTGCCTAGTATTCATTGTTGAAACAAATTATTTTTTAGCAACCAAGTATGAAATTTTCCTACACATAATAACATTTTCTGCATCCTTTGGAGAATTCCCATCCATCCACTGGAACATGTTGATTCCTAATGCCAGTTATAAAAGCTAAACCACTGACATCACAAACAATTATAGAGATGAACTGAAATACAGTTGTAAAAAAAGCTAACGGGTCATGGGTGTGCCATTTCAGTAGTGCTGGGAGATAAAATGTGTTTGCACTATTTCAATCTTTAATTAGGGGGAATATGACTTTCCTGAGAGCCAGATTCATTGTGAGGATTGAATTCTATTCTCAGTCTTTCCACTTTCCAGATGGAAACTGTGCTTTGGAAAGTGGATAGGAGCCTCCTCCCCTCCCCCCTGGCTTAATCATTTTCTCTGACTTTGCAGAATTGTGACTTATGCAATGTCACAGAGAGCCAATGTCAGAGCTGCAAATAGTTCTTCCATCCCCCTGTCCTGACTATTAGATCACTGTTCTAACAGCGCACTGGATCAAAGGTAGGTGTGTTTTGAGGACCCTCCCTTATCACACCTTTAATTTCATGTTGCAACTAAATTGGCATGCTCCTGGAGTAAGACTCCTTTGAGAAAGCTCTAAACAAGCCAAGGGAAAGTGGCTTATTAAAAATGCGCTAAATGGTTCACAAGTGTTTCTCTTATAATTCCCTAACATCTTAGATAAAATATCTCTAGCTAAAGATAGCAGGATATATTTCAAAAAGTTTTTTCTTCTGAAAATAGGATTCAAGATTCATGCATGATGATTATACTCTATTTTCTGCCTCAAACAAATTAACTCAAGATATTCTATAGGTTGTGAAATTTTTTGAACGCTGTCTACAATCAGCATGGTGAAAGGATAAGTCTGTGAAGATTTCCCTAATATCCACATAGCTGTTGTAATTTGACTTTTTAAAATACTCCCACATACTACCAAAATCTTTTCATCCTCTTTATCTTTGGGCAAAGGCTGGTAGCCATTACAAGTTAGCAGTTACTACATGAGTAAAGATAAAATTTGTTCCAGCTTAATTTCTTGTCACTCTAGTCATCTAAAAGTTATTTATTCACTCTTAGCTAGTCAGATAGATCTTCTTTAATCAATGAATAGAGTTAGGAACTTCAAAAAGGACTCAGCTAATACCCCTTAGACATTTCTTCTACATTTGGTTAATCATCTTTGTGAAGTGCCAGTCTCTCTCTGTATTGACTATAGAGGGAGCCTTGACAACTCACTTAGATAGGAAGAGTCTAGATTCTATATGATTAATATTAATGAGCTGAATCCCACCCTTAGTGAGATCAGAAAAAAAGCAGTCTGATGCTTTTTCATGCTCTCTCTTCTAATCCTCTGATGAAAGTCACATGAGCATATTAGAACCATAGAATCACAGAATGTTGAGGGTTGGAAGGGACCTTAAGCATCATTTACTTCCAACCTCCCTCCCACAGGCAGAGTCACCTTCCACCAGGCCAGGTTGCTCAAGGCTTTGAACACTGCCAGGGTTGGGGCATCCACAGCCTCCCTGGGAAACCTGCTGCAGTATCTCATCACCCTCACAGTAAAGAAATTTTTCCTAATATCCAACCTGAATTTCCCCTCTTTCTGTTTGTAACCATTAGTCCTTGTCCTATCACTACAGTTCCTGATGAAGGATACCTCTCTGGCTTTCTGGTAGGTCCTCTTCAGATACTGGAAGGTTGCTGTGAGGTCTCCATGCAGCCTTCTCTTCTCCAGACTGAACAGCCCCAACATTCTCAGCCTGCCTTTATAGCGGAGGCGCTCCAGCCCTCTTATCAATTTTGTGGCACTCCTTGGGACTTGCTCCAACAGATCCATGTCCTTCTTATGCATTCCAAGTGTGTAACTTCAGAAATAAAAATAGCATAAAAACATACATAACCAGAAACCTTGATGCTTTAACAGATATGTTTTGTCAGACAAATAACCAAAATTCTTAGCCTACTTGGTTTAGTCCTCAGTATTCTCATCATCTCCAGTTAATTTTGAAGTCCTTAAAAAGAGCTTTTGTAAGGATTTCAAATGACACAGATAATTCCAGTTTTGCCTTCAAGAGTCGTGTTGGAAGAATATTAACTGTACATGTGAACAATATATAGAACAGACCACTTCAAATCTCTCTGAATGTTTACTGAAGTACCTATTTTTCTTCACCATTCTGTACTTCTGAAAACTGTCAAACACTGCTGATCCACTCATCTCCAAAAATGGTGACACAGAGATGCCTAACCTTTGGTTTATGAAGATGTGAAGGCTTTGATTTATGAACCCTATGAAGAGAGGCATTATTATTCAATATATTTTTATATAAAACATTGTAGAATAAGAATATATAAAAGGTCTACCATACCAATAAATTGTGCTTGGATCTAATGCGTTAAGAGTGAAACATTTGACTTTTATCACTGATGTCTCTGTAAAAGTATAAACGGAAAAAGAGGCAGGATTTGTCTGACCAGAAGTAGATGTCAACAGTGTCTATCTTTGAACTTTTTGTCTAGACTTCCCTTATAATCAATGACAAAGAAAATGACCCTCCTAGACATGATTTGCTTAAGTATAAGGTAGGTATCTAGAACAGGTCAAGTGAATCATTCCCTGTAAATTCTCTTTCTTTTTTGACTTGAATGAGCCCAATGTGAGCAGCTCAGATAGAAAGGCTTATAAGATAGAATTAGGTGAGATTGATCATAAGCCTTGGGTGGGAATCCAGAGTGCAGAGAATATTTCTCTGCCTGTTTTGAAGGGTTCTACCCCCCTGGACAACACTGTTTTTGACCTTCGTCCATGGAGAACATTGCCTACCCTCTGGGAAGAAGTAGAATCTACACTGGTGTGAACTAGGTGATAGAATATTATGTAAGGTTGTCACAGCGTGACAAATTTAGAGTTTTGGGTTTGTTAATATAGTAAATAGATAAAAAGCAAAAGACTTCAAAATGGAGGATTGTTGTTGTTCTCCAGACCTTCTTCTTCTATTACTCCATATTCTGCAGTAGAAGTAGTTTGGGGTGATTAGATAAAGAATTCCGCAGTTCCTGTCTACGTGACAAAGTGATTTATTGAACATTGGTGGAAAAGTGAAAATATCTTTCATTTTAAGTTTTCATTGGGTGATTTACCTTTAAAAAGACTGTGTAATCTTGATAATTTGGCTTTCTCTTGCATTCTCTGCTTTGTGCTGTGTCTGGGTCACATCAGCGACTCTATTTCTCTGATAAGACTTAATAAACAACTATCTGAAAGCAGAGAACGCTAAAGGTCCTGTTTGTCTCTTCAACTTCTGGCAAAGACTAAAAAATCTCCCCCATCCGGGGAGGTATAATTAAGGCATGGAAAAGTGTCACCTTGCTGAAGCATTATGGTTCCATTATTAAAGGTGGGATTTTGAGAGAAGCTGATCTGTGTTAAGGCAATGGAGAAACATTAAGTCCTGTTAGTCCCTGACAAGCAAAATCAATCACTCAGCACTGAAGTGGCAGCTCTCTGGAGCAGACAACTAATGTCAGAAGGTTTTGATGAGGTGCTGACATATAGAAAGGAAAGATTTCCGAGTGGTAAAACACCTACCAAATTGTTTGCTCTATTCAGCTTCTGAGCAGACATTTGTATTTTATGTGGCTTTCGTATTATCTATAGACTTCTCCATACACCTCGAAAGAACTGTTGGCTATGGACAAAGGAGGACCCTGTCACAGACTGGATGATAATAGTGCATCATGAAACACAGAATAGGATGTGAGTGAAGAGATTTTGTTGTGTTTACACACACACATGGAAGCATTGGTCAGCAGAAACAGATTCAACATTATTTTACTCTGTGTCATTTTATCTTAGACCTAATGCGCAGAAGAATTTGCAAAGAGGATGAATTTGGTTCATTTCATCTAGTTGAAGAGAAGTGATAGAGCAGCTTGATGGGCACCTGGCATCTGGCCAAGGTTAACCCACCACCAGAAGTTAATGAAGAATATATTTCTTTGAGACTCATCGAGAAAGACATCGCACTTTAACTTAGCTCCCAAGTGATCCAAAGATCAATCATATCCTTCTAACTTGTTAATTTCCAATCAGTTAAAAAAGAACATACCCTTTCCTACCTGAATGTATCTCATATTGACTTTAAACTCTAGATTTCTATTTACTCATTCAGCCTAGACTTTTATTTATAAAAAGAGAAGTTTGAACACCTTATTGCTGTTTACAGATACCTGACTGGGGGTTGTACAAAAGAGAAAGCTACACTCTTGGAGGGACACTGTAAAGGAGCAAGATACTATGCAAATGATTAGACACCCAAGCAGCTGTCCAGAGGGGACAAGGTGGTCCCTCCTACCAGCTTGGAGGGATGCAAGACCCATCTGGACACAGTCCTGGGAATCCTACTCCAGCTGGTTCTGCTTTGAGTATGGGGCTGGACTAGAGATTATTGGCAGTCTGTTCCAGCCCATGTGATGTTCAGTGACACTTACATACCTGGTTTTGATTTAGCAGGTTAAAAATTCATGTTGTACACATTAATCATTACTATTTCCACTGTGGAAGCACCAAGGACTCCTATACTTAGCACATCCACTAGGGCAGTAGGCGTGGTCATTTGCTGGGCTATGCTTTCAAACCTATGAAGCAGCAAAGGAAAACTCAAGAAAACTCCTATAGGTAATCAGTTACAGAAGAAAACTGGCGTACAAAGAATGAATGGAACAGCTTGAAAAGTGGGAATAAGCCTGGAAGGCATTCTTTAAAAAAACCCGAAAAACCCACCTAATTCCTTATGTGATAGCAAAAAAAGGAGCTAGATGAGAGAGTCAAAAAGGGAAGCCTAGAAAAAAGGTCTTTACAGCAGTAGTGTGACTATTGTTTCTGTTAAGAGCAGCAGGAAAAGGTTGTTGGGTTTGAAGGCAAAGATTATAAAAATTTGGTAAAACCTTAGAACTTCTTATCTCCAGAATCAAGATGCAAAATGGACACTTGATCTGGTTTTTCGACCTAAAAAGTTGTTTGCATCACCTGCCTGTCTGACAAGTCTGGTGATCACACTATTCACAGCAGTTGTAAAGGGAAGTTTTAAGGAGTGACTAGGAAAGAAAGGAGTATGTGACATGCTTTAGTCATACTGCATTTGAGCTGATAGCTATCCGAAGATGCTGACAGAGAGACAAGCCAAGATATTATGGATGAAACAGAGGTACAAATTTGTGTCTCTCTGTGGAAAAGGCAGTTGTGTTAGTGGATGAAACTACTGAGACACAGGCAGACACAAAGGAGGGAAAGGAGCCAAAATCAGAACTCCATACAATCATGTATGAACACAGAGGGTCCTTGAAAGTACAGACTAACAGAGTGATTGGCAAGAGAAATCTGAAAGGACAAAGCTGCTGAAGTCACTGGAGCCAGGGAAAGAAAACAATTCAAAAGAAGAGTTTCACTATTGTGATAAGGGCAAGAGACAAGTGAGGATGGTGAGGAAAGAGGACTGAGTTTGAGCCTCAAGCAGATGTGGATCAATATAGTAATACTGACTGTAGGTTCAACTGAATGAAAAGGTGAACAGAAAGGTTCTGAAATCTCAGATGAACTGAAATGAGGGTGGAATCAGGGCATGAGATACCTGACAGCAACTGCAGTGTGATCTTTGAGAGTGGAAATAGGGAGGAAAGACTGGATTTTTTTTTAATGAGAGAAAGTAAAACATAATCCTTATTGTGGATGAAAGGATGAAGAAGAAGGAAAAGTGATGAGAAAAGCAGGGAGATAATATAAATGGATAAGAATCCATCCTGATCTGCAAGGAGTCACTACTAGGATTGGAGGAGGTCATCTGCTGAGAAATCTGATAATGAAGAAGATACAACTGAAGCAGAGGAAGAACAGACTAGCCAAAATGACGGAAAGAGTACCCCATTGTTTGTAAATTTTCTCTTGGATTAAACCAGTGACTTCCTTCTCAGAGAAACAAGGAAAAACATCTGAAGAAAGGCTTATGAAGCAAGCTATAGGTAAAAAGACATCTAGAATATGGGAGTGGAAGTCTGTTGAACTGGACAAGTAGAGTTGTTCCAGTTGAAGACAGCATAACTGAAAGGGGGAAAATACATTTTTGCTACAGGAAGTTGAACTGTTCACAGACCTTTTCACTGAAGATACCATACAACATGAACAGAGGAAGCAGAGAAAGTCTGGCCAAGGACCTGGCATGCTGTGGCAGCTCATATCTTCTGTGACACTTCCAGAAAGATTTCATATTTTCTTCAGATCTTTATGAAAAATAGTGGCCATTATGGGACTCAGTGTAGCTCCTTGATGAATATACAAGTTATCCCCACATTAGGGTGGTAACTCGCCATTTACTCTTACCACAGGTTGTAAGAGACCTTAAAAATCATCCATGTTTTTAATCTTACTTACTGTAAGGTTCTTTGATTTTTTTGTTTTGAGCACAAATTGCTTCAATGAGAGTGCTATGCATGACTAAGTTAAATTCCCTGCAGAAATCTCAACATATGATATTATCAGTGTACCATTGTCAGCAAAGTCTGTAGTCCCTAAAAAAAGTTACTTTTTAAAACAAGATGTACATTCTACAAGTCATGTTCACTTTGTATTAATAAATGTAGTGGCTTCTAAAATTGTTAGAACAGACTCTTCTGACAGTCTTGTTTCCTCTGACTTGCCTATTGACCACAGGATTTTGAAGTACTTTCTGAAGACTGATAGGTCAAACACTTGATCTCCTTTGGAGTGTGGGTGTGAAACTGCAGATACCTGTATGTGATACTCCTTCTGGCTTTGTAGGAATGTGAAGAGACTGGGTTTCTAATATGGGGTTTTTTCCTGCCTTTTTGTCAATCCACTGTTACCTCCTACTTTAGGAACAGAATAGCACAGCAGGAGGAAACATTATGTGGAATGTGCCTGCCATTTTTCTGGGAAACTGGGCATTACCTAGCCACTCTGAAGGCAAAACCAATAGTTTACATATATATTAAAATAAGTAATCAGATCCAATTTATTTTTTTTTAGGACAACAGGTTGACTGTGTCTTAATTACAGGTGCAGTGATGAGGGAGGCAGATAACAATTTTCTCCTGTTAGCTCTCTTTTCCATTTTTATATACATAAGCAGGCAATCATGTTTACAACACTCCTTCAACTGTAAGTGCTGAATGTTAGCCAATAGCAAGTCAAGGAAGGATGTCTAACACGTTAATTGACACCCATGAACATTTTTTTTATGGCTGGAGAAACCACAGTGTCTGATTCTGCTCATTCAAAACCCTATTTTAAGATTTGATTCTTCCATCAATGCCTCAGGAATTGAGTCAATATACTTTTTAAGAACCCACAGCTGTTAATTGAGATATCAAGTTCTCTAAATGCTTGAACAGAGTAACCACTGGCATTATGATTATAAATCTTGAACTGCATCCTCTTTGTTCCACTTTTTACATTTCCTTGATGTAGCTGGAATTTAACATATACAAGTACAGCAGACTACTGTTTGTAAGTGGCCATGAGACTGGCGTAAGGTCTGGTCACAACAAAATGTAAACAAGGGTAGTTTCACTGGATGCTATTCATGTTGCCTTCTTATCACAGTACTACATGCTGTGTCATCAGCCAGATTTTGAAACCTTCCTGCAAAATTAGAAATCAGTAAATATTCACAAAATGGCCATCAAGTGTTCATTGCTGATCTTTGTATGTACTCAGTGTTGTTAAGTCCCATAAATTTTCCATCACTGAGTAATATTTGCAGGAGTTTTTAATTTAGACTCCTGTGGTTGTTCCTCCATCTTCTCAGCTACAAGGTTATGGCATATCCTTTGGCCTCATTCTTAACCTATGTTCTAAATATTTCTGTTTTCCTTTCTGGATAACTTTGAAAAGATGGGTCTGCCAAACTTTCTGAGGAATGTGGGCACATAATACCCAGCATTCTATTCAGGCATTTGATTTTGAAGAGGCTTAGATGTTTGCTTTTACCCCTTTTGGCTTTCTAGCTTTCATGTACATGTATTGTGGTAGAATAAATTTTCAACTGGAAACTGTTAGGTAACCCCTTAAACTCCAGGTTCTTGATAACCAAATCTTGTTTAAGCTTGTAAATATAGATTATAACATTTCAAAACATCCTTTTGGATGTTCTCTTGTCTTGCATGGATATATTAGCTCAATGCTTCATAAGAGTAAAGAAAGTAAATCTGATATTATGAATTGTTAGGGAAACACCAGAGAATACAACGGAAAAGTTTGTGTGCCTCCATGATGCACTTGTTTCTAGGATACTGCATGAAGACCTGCTGAGCCCTTTGGCCAAAACCCTTCCCCCAAAAAAGTGGAGAGTAAAATTGGAAAAGGTTTAGAGAAAGGCTAACAGAACATGGGAATAGCTTTTACAGAAGCAGCAAATAGGTAGATGAGTGCTCTTCAACCTGGAAAAGATGTTTGAAGAGGAAATGTGAGAGTCTGATAAAATCCTGACTGGTATGGACAAGATAGGAAATTATTAATTTTTCTGTGTGTCTTCAGATGTAAAAATTAGAAGGCAACAAAAGAAGCTGGCAGATTCAGTCTAAGGAAGAAGTGATTCTTCACTAAGCATGTCGTTAACCTGCAGAGTTGTGAAACAGTGAGAACTACTGTTTACATTGAAACTGCCTCAGGCTCAGGGTGTCCCTAAGCTGCAAATTGGAAATACAGAAATATCACACAGGTTGGGAGTGACTCCTTCTAGTCCAACACCCTGCAGGCCCAGATGGAGGAGGTTGTCCAGGACTGTATCCAGATGGGCCTCACATGTCTCCAAGGTGGAGATTCCACAGCTGCTCTGGGCACCTGCTTCAGCATCTGACCACCCTCATAGTAACCTGAGTGAGAATTTCCCAGGTTTCGTGCTGTCTCTTTCTGTGCATGTTCAAGAAAAATGTCTCTGCCTGAGCTATCTTGAAGGTGAGCTCATTTCCAGCTGTTAATCAGTTGGCTCCCTGTAGTGCTGCATGGGGTTATTCCATTCTTGGTGCACCACGTTGCCTTTGCCTTCATTGAACTTCATGAGGTTCTTCGCAGCCCACTTTTCTAGCTTGTGTACCTATAAGATTACACAGGAGGCAGGCATCTTTTTCACTCTTCCTAATTATCTACCATCTGCAAAATTGTTGAGAGTACACTCTAGACCATCATCCAGCTTGTTGATAAAGGTGTTGAATGTTCTTGCTACTGGAATTTGCCTCTGAGGGATAATCACCAGTAACTTACAGTCTGTTGAGGTTTCTTACTGCTGATCACTGGGCTTCAAGTCCCATGGTCCAGCTAAAGTTTTACCCACCTTATCCAGTCCATATTTTACTTGTCTAAAGGTTGTTATAAAACACTCTGTCAAAGATCTGCTAAAGTCAAGGTGTAGGACATTTCCTGCTGTACCATTATGCACACAACCTGCCATCTCACTGCAGCAAATGAGTTAGTCAGACATGAATTGCCCTTGGTAAATTCATCCTGGCTGGTCCAGTCATCATTCTCCTTCTTGTGGCTGGAAATAGTTCCCAAGAGAAATTGCTCCTTTACCTTGCCAGGGACTGAGGTGAGGCTGACCAGTCTATACTTTCCTGTACTTTCTGCCCTTCTTAAAGATGGGTATGATGTTGGCTTTTCTCAATATCCTTACATGCAGCTGATCTGGTCCCATAGACTTGTATGTGCCCGATTAGCTTAAGAGCTCCCTAATCGTGCCTCCCTCTATACTCCCACTCTCTCAGTTATTAGGCAGTGGGAACTGGGCTGTCAGAGGGAAGATCTAACCAGTGAAAACAAGAGCAAAGGAACATTGAATATCTCAATAGCCTGTTCTATGTCCTTTTTCACTAAATCTCCTCTCTCATTAAGCACCAGGCTTCCATTTTCTTTGGCCTTGCTTTTTCTGCCAGCATGGTTGTGGAGGTTCTTATTCCTTGCCTTTCATATCCCTTGCTACTTTCAACTCCAGTTGAGCTTTGCTTTTCCTAATTCTTTTCTTTCCACTCCAGAAATGTCTCTAACCTTTCTGGGTAGCTTTCTTTCTTTGTCCTGTCTTGTTTGCATTTGAGCTTAGTTGGGAGTTCTCCAATCACCCAAGCTACCTTCTGTCATACTTGTTCAACTTTCTGCTCATTGCAGCTGACCTTTTTTGCATTTGAGGAAGTTCTGCTAAAAGATGGACAGTTGACTTGGGTCCCTTTGCCCTCTAAGGTAGTCTCCTATGGTATTCTACTGAGCAGATCCCGGACTAACCCAAAACTTGCTCTTCTGAAATCCAGGGTTGTGAAACTTCTATTTATCTATCTCCTCTCTGGATTTTTAGCTCCATGATCTAATAGTCATGGCAGCTGAGTCAGCTCATCTTTACCTAAGTGGCTTGCCCATGAATATAAGGTCCAGGAGAACACCTTCTCTAAGCAGGTCCATTATAACCTGTATCAAAAAATTGTCATTGATGAGTTCCAGAAACCTCCTGGGTTGCTTGCCGCAGCCTTATTGTCCTTCCATCCGGCATTGCAGTGGCTGAGTACCTAGATGTGCAATCATGAGGTTTCTGGTTGCCTAAAGAAAGTTTAATTTATTTCCTCTTCTTGATCAGGCAATCTCTAGCATGTTTACCACAGCATCAGCTGTGTTGGTCTGTCTTCTTGTTCTTGGTCATAAGGTCTCAGCTGGTTCTTCACCTAGTCCAAGGCAAAACTCCATGCACTTTAGCCACTTCTTTGCATAGAGTATAAACCCTCCTCCTTGCTGTCTCAGCCTGTCTTTCCTGAAAAGCCTGTATCCATTTACTGCAGCATTCCCAACCTGTGAGCTATGCCACCATGTCTCTGTAATCCCAATGAGGTCACAGGTCTACAACTGCATGAACTGCTAACTCTTCTTGTTTGTTCCCAGGCTGTGTGCATTTATGTACAGGCACTGAGATGGGCCCCTAGTCATGCTGCTTTCCCAGAGGGAGTGTGCTAGCCTCCCCACTCGTGTTGTCTCCCACATGCTTCCTCAAATTGCTGGCTGCTGGGAGAGTATTTGGAAAAGTATCATCATATGTTTGTTCCATTTTTGTACTCTTCCCCAGACATCTGCTTTTGATCACTGACCTTGGTGCGTACCTAAAGAACTGCCACCAGTAGGAGGGATTGTGTCTGTTAAATTTGGATGTCAAGAGTAGGACATGAACCCAAGCCTCCACAAGAAAGCCAGAAAATATGCAGCAGAAAACTACCTTTGAGCCTCAGACCTCCGCCTGCTCTTGGCAGCCGTCTGAAAGTGGATACTGGGCTACACAGACCCAGTACTACCATGCACATACTCTTGGGTTGCTGCCCAGAGCAGATACGAAAACTGAATTACTTCTTTTGTTCCTTTGCCTTTTAAGATAATACTTGATTTGGAACTGCTAAAATTATTTCTAGGTGTTTTTCATAATTGTTTTATAATTCAATATTTTTGATGCTGAGTAGTCCTCCTATCTTTGCATGCATGTTAATTGAGCTGTCCTCTAGAAAAGCTATGTTGCCAGCAATATCCGAGTCTCCTAACGCACTGTTGTTGAGCTAGGCAATGTATGTGTTGCAGCAAATCCTGTCTTTTTTCCATAATGAATGGATGACAAAAACCAACAGAAAATGTGAAACAACATTTTCCTATTTGGCAGAGTCTATGTTAAACCTATTAACACGTGCTGATCTTGATTCTACCTTAGGCTGAACCTATAATGATTTTTTTTTTGCATACAGAGGATTTTTTTTTTTTAATCTCCATGCTCAACTTCATGACTGCTTTTAGACTGAAAAAGTCTGGTTACACATGACTTTCTGAATCAAGCCTTGACTGATCATCCTTTTGCTTTGTTTCTTCCATTCAGGATGATATTGTGGGAGATTTGATATAAACATAATACCCATCAAATGCTGCAAAGGCATAGGTAATTTTTTTGGTATTATTTTGATTGTGATGTTGTTTTCTTATTGTTCTGCAAACAAAAGAAGATTGATGGGGCAAACCAAAAACAAGTGTCAAAACCTCTCCAAACAAGTGTTGATTAAGAAATTACATTATGAAAGTGCTGACAGTATGTCATAAAGCACAGACTTGTAAATGTTTACTAGGGCTAGTGAAAAATAACAGACAACATCAAATGTATTTTTAAATACATTTGCAGTTTAAAATTTATGGACTCTGGTTGTCAAAGTAATGACTTCTGGAGACAGTCCAAATGTCTGCATTATTAATAGAAGATGTCCTCAGGTCTGTCTCACTAGATCTTAGTCTTTCTTGTATTATTTTGAGCGTGCAAACTGGACTTCAAACACATCCAGTTCATCAGTTTTTGATCCTCCCAAAACTTCTGCTCAGAGTTTCAAAACAAAGAGTAGTTTTTTCCTAAATCTCACACTGTTGAACTTATTCTAAGCACTCTACAGAAAGGGTGGTGGAAGCACCTCATCTGATAATGAAGAAGCTGCCCTCAGCATCTCTTGTACAGCATGCCTGGGCAGGCCTTTCTCAGAGGTGTACTTCATAAACAATGAGTGGAGTGAAGAAGAGTGCAGAAATGGGTACAGAAATACCAGAGCTGTGTTTGCCCTGCGTATACCATGATCTATAAGCCCTGAAACCTGTACAATGTGGTTACTGGCTTTTCAGCTCCAACTCTTCCACTCTACATGTCCACGCTACTCGCTCATGTAGACATAGCATCAGTAGTCCCCCTTTTACAGGTACCTTTCTCATCTCCCACCTCTTTAAACCGGCAGCTCCATCAAATCTTCTGTACTCTGTACACAGAAAACATTCACTGTACTTGAACAGATCTTCTCTCATCTTCACTTGATCTGACACTGACTTAAAACCTAAGCTCTGTATTTAGAATCATTTAAAGACAGTTAAAACCATCTGGGTCTTACATAAATAGGATACATTTGGGGAAGGGAGAAAAAAGCCAGGGCATTAAAAGATAGAATAATATTAAACCAAAATAGTTTTAATTAATAGAGACAATTCAAGTTACCATCGTGAAAATTCAGATGTCACTTGTTTTTGGAAGATACCTAAATCAACACAAATGAGCAAAATAAAATGGTCATAGAGCCAGTGGATAATTTGTGCACAAAGTAGATGAGGAATACCTTGACTTAATAATTTTGCATCTCAATAGCAGGCTGAGCCTCCTCCGGTGTGTCTTCCTCTGCTGCAGACTGTTTGTGCAACAGAAACAATGTCTAAGAGGAGTTATTTCAGTTTTCAGTTCTTTTTCCACAGTTTCCAGATTCTTGACAAATATAAATTGCACATGTTTTCCGTGACAGGGAGAATATTGTATAAAGTACCACAACCTGATTTTTTATCTACTATTTATTTAACTTTTAATATTTTCATCTCCGAGAATCATTGGTATTCCTCAGAGTCTGGGAAATGGATTTTTAATTAGATACCCAGAAAATGATTGCAGATGGTGGATGTGAAGGTGATTTTAGTATTCTATGTGATTCCTGGCCAATGATTTTTGCACTGTATTTTAAGCCAGGGTTTAAACTCAGGTACAGTCCTCTGGACAGTCACTGCTCTGTCTAATCTGACTTTGGTCACAGCAGATAAGACAAGGAAGAGTGAGGTGAGTGGGAATAGTATTTTCCATGGGAGCTTGCTTGGGAAGCTCTATTTCTTCTTTCTGGAAGGCCAGCAGGACAGTAACAACAACTAGGTGTTTCTACCCAACTAGCACTGAGAAATGTCTTCCACAACAGAGAGAGATGGAGGACTCTAGAGTTAAATGACGTTTTCCTTTATTCAGTTCCTATTACCAGGATGTCACTGAGAAGAAGCATGGTGATAGAGAGAATTGTATTGGGTCTTAAGAGTTGTTTCTCCCCACCTTGCCTGGGGGGGCAGGGCCCTGGAATCAGCAGACAATTTTGCCTCTCAGCTGGTAGAAGAAGCTGGTATGGATGCAAGAGGTGTTCCTTTGGTTGCAATGACATTTTACTTCCATCCATTCCCAAAAGACACATACTTACCACACGGAAGCCTGAACCCTAACTTGTGTCAAAGAACTGAGCTTTACAGGTTGGCAGGTTTGGGGGAGTGATATAGGGGACAGTCAAGCTTAGATTCAACAATGTGAATGTAAATTCAGCTACATTTGGGTTAGAGAACTGAATCAAAAGTAAAATGTAATGAAAATATGAAAAAATTAATTTCTACTGAAGCTAAATGAAGAGGTTCCTCTTAATTCTGTTCAGATGAGTCTGCACAAGTGTTGCTTACAGCCTGAGTTAACCAGCTACAGAGGTTGCATGTTGAGCAGCTGTGGTTACTGCAGTTCTGTGCTTGATGTAAAATGCTCTGCTGAAAATCAGGATATAGCAAAGTGGGCTTTGCACCAGGCTTAAAATGCTACATAGTATCTCCAGCATAAAGGATAGGCATATGAGGCACATACATCTGAAAAATGCTGTGTGGGTATATCATTAGTTGAACATCCTTAGGGAGGTCAAAAGCAGCAACATGCAGGAGTTCAAACAGATTAGAACCTGAGTAACACAAGCCCCAGAAAGCCAAGACATATGAAATCTGTATTTACAAAAATAAAGCCAAGGACTATTGCCTCTCTTAGGTCATGTAACATCCACGGTGCTGTTTTGAAGGAAAAATACATAGTGCTAAAGTGCAAATGATGATGTGGAAGATGACCTAAATATAGGAAAGGGCAAATAAATATTACAAATTAGCCATGAGGGAAGGACTAAGGAAGAGGAAAGGAATCAGAAACATTTATTCCTTCATGCGGTTATATGAGAGGACACTTTAGTGAAGAAGTGACAGTAAATTAGTAAAAAGGTTGCAAAATACAGTCTTGTGAGAAAGTTGCAGGTGAGAAGAAACAATGATATGAACTTAAAGTCTTTCTATTACTGCATGTTAACTGCCAGGGTGCACACTTGCATTATTTAGTAAATGTGGGGTAGTCTAATCCTTCACGTGTTTCAGTGAAGGATGTAAATTACATTGCTTTATGCTGCACAATGGATAAATGCAATAATGATACATGAATCTGCCATTTTCACTGTCTTGAAGTAAGTTGTCCCTCTTGCTTACCTCGTGGTAACTTATTGTCGTAACAAAACTCTGAAAAACATTGAAGTAAACTATTGGAATTTGGGTTGTAATTATTGAGATGCTACTAAAATGGGATATTAGTGGTTTTCCTCTAAAATTTTGTGAGGTTCTAGTCTTGTTGCCAGTTACCCTTAAAGCACTTCATTTTGTGCTTTTCATTGTCAGAAAGGTGAAGACAAACAGAATCCTTACCTGTTGCTAATTTTAATGATTATATGGGGATTTTTTCCTTACTTTTTTAATCCTATCACCTGGAAAGGCAAGGATCTTGATACCATTACCACCATTACCACCTGTCAGACTGTACAGAGAGGAAAAAGAAATAAATGTGTTCATGACTGGTCAATTTTGTATATATATACAAGCAAACTGATCCACCTGATTTCAGTGGTATTATTTCTGTATGACACCAGCAAAAGCAAGATGAAATTTTATGACAGCCCATCCCTGTACCCCTAAAAATGACCTAAATCCCCTTTCTGGATAAAACCTGTATGTTAAAGTCTTAAAGGGATACCTGTCTTTACAGTTGACATTAGAGTGTCTTTTCTTTTCAGTCTGAGTTGTCTATTCCGCCACAAGCTAGCTAGAAATATTTCTTTTCCAGAGAAGCATATGGTCTGGCTTTGAGATTGATAAACCTCATGGGGTAGCTCCTTTCTGGTTAAAAGGTTTTTAGAATATTAATTCTGAGAATCTGCATGTAAGGGAGACATATGGGAACTATAAACTGAACTCTCATTCAGTTTTTGAAGTTTCTATGTTCTGCCAGCTTGAGGGAGCCATGTTTTCAGAAAGCAGGAGGCATTGGCCATTTGAAAATTGAAATTGTTTTAAGGCATCACAAGCATGATAATAAAGTTTACTGCTCATTAAAATGATCCAAACAAACTGTATCCAGGTATGCTTAAAAATATTCCTGAACCTCAGATACATTTCAACTAACATGTTGTCCTTATTTTTAAAAACTGAATTTAATGCTGCACATTTTACTCCAGTACTAGTGAAGTACAAACAAATAGTTTTCAAACAGTAACATATTATGTCAGTTTATGTCTTTTTAGAGGTAGGAAGGACAGAAGAGGTGCTAAATAATTTTTTGAAACTTGTCCTACTTATTACATCTTTCTATGTAAGGATTATGAATGTTTGTTCTAAGAGATTCTAGCTCATTCTACCAACACAAATGTACAATTTTCCTCTGAATTGTGTGTCTAGTCCTTCATTCAAAATACCTTACAAAACACCTTATACTGTCACAAAACTGTGGTAAAATATCTGTTCCCTGTCCTCTGGCAAGAGAAAATAATTGGGGGCAGAACACTGTGGGTTTGGTTTTCTAGCTTGCAGTTTTGTACACGTTGCCCACTTTGATCTGAAGTGCCCTTCATGTCTAACTGTGCTACAGTGAGCACAGTTGCATTTAGGGCTTATTCCAGTTAAAATTAAATCAATGCTAAAACTCAGAAAATTCTCTAAGCATAGGATAAAACTTTTAGACAGGCATGGTTTGAATTTGTGACTTATCTAAATCAAAGGAGTGTAAAATAACTGGCATTGGTTTAAGTAACTTAAGTATTTAAAAATACACTTAAAATCATCTGTGGATGATCTGTCCTTTTAAAGGACAACATAGTGTTGACTAGAACACATACACAGACGTATCTTTGAATTTACATAAGAAATTCAGGCACAGTCCTATATGTTATGACTGTGAAAATAAAAAGTATTTGCAATGCTGGCAAAGAAAAACCAACCCCACATAGGACAGACTATTGTGCTGCTTACTTTGATTCCTGCCTCAAACATTTATCCACTTGTTTTGTTAGTCTTCATTCAAAGCTTTATCTCGAGGCCCTTGCTTAGTTTTTTCCCCATAACCCCAAATGCAAAAATGCACACCTTCTGTTGCAGGGCCGCATTTTCTTCTCTGTGCCACCTGAGAGGTACAAGGACATAATCTCCTCCTTTCTGCAAAATCAACTATATTAGCAGAGTCTTATCTGGCTATTGAAGGGCAACATCCACTGGAAAAAGTCTTGGGATTTTCAATAGGAGTAATAATAACAACGATATTAATAACAGCAATAATACACAATTAGGAACTTCTTTCTTATTTGGCATCACTTGCAGATCAATGCTATTGCTATCAAAGCAATCCATAGAGTCAGTGCTGCCATAATATTAACGTTGCCACTGAAAAAAAGCAGAAGCATCGTTTCTTGTTACCCCTAAGTTCTATCCTGAACTCTGGTTCACTTTGCTGAACTCTGCTCACTTTGTAAGATCTGATGAGATCTCATACCTAAGTGGTGTGGCCACAGGCAAATGAAAGAAAACACAAATATAAATCTGGGAGATTTCTCTTTGCAACTGTAATGCTTTAAGCAGAAGCACTAAGCTGCACTTATCCCATTTGAATTTTTCTTTTCCAGTCTCTCCTAATAAGGATCACTCATAGGAGCTAAGTATTTCCCTCAGTAACCATCCTTGCATTATTAATAACCAACTCAATTTTGCTTGCTAGAACAAGAGCCCTCCTTTAATATGTAAGGTTAGGTTCAAGTAACAGTCCTTCATGAATGCATATATTATCAGTCTTTTCCACTAATTGGTCTCAAAGTATGTCATCAATCTTATCACCAAATCAACACGGTTTGGAGGCTGTTCTCCTACTCACATGCTAAAATTTAGCTAAAGGCCTGGACAGACAAGCAGGAGAAAAAGCTGAGACAACAGAATTTCCTGTTAGCCATGGTACACATCCCAAAAGTAAGAATGAGGAGACACAAAGCAGTCTAATTCTCTTAGAAGATAAACACACTACAGAGAATCACAGAATTGTTAAGGTTGGAACAGGCCTCTAAGATCACCAAGTCGCACCATTAACCCAGCAACACTGTATTCACCTGCATGTAAAAGAACATCAGAAGCTGAAATCAGTGATGGAGGCCCATAACTCTGGACATAATCCTTCAGCTCTTAACCCATTTTGGTGCAAACAGTCTATCACCAGAGCTAATCTCTGAAGGATATGTGTTTACTTTACACGTTTCTGCTAATTTTTAGATTATCAAAAATTAGACATGTGGGGTACAGAAATAGATATTTCTGATTGTAAGAGGATCATTTTGGTAGCTAGCACTATAGTAAGCTTACTTTTTCCTCATTTAATATACCTCGATAAATAGTCACTATCTCTACAGAGAAACTCTATATAGTCAATGATAGAAAGAACAGGTCACTGGAAGTCTGTGCTTACTTCAGACTGGTTTGTTTACATCAGCTCTGAATCATTCTTACCTTTATTATCTCTTTGGAAGATGTGACTCTAGCTAAAGTATTTTTTCCTGCACAACAATTGATTTTTTTATGATATCAAAGTTGATCTCAGTTCTGATGAACAGTGTAACTGGAGCCATGTGTCTGCCAAACTATGGTCACCTACTTGTGCCAGAGAAATTTCCTTCTCATGAAATTCATTTCCCTCACAGCACAGAGCTAATTTTTCCTGTGTCACGGAGAGGTGGTGTATTGACACACCCTTGGGACAGAGTTTTCTTTCAATAGCACAAATGTTCTGTCAGAGGCTTTGGCAGATGTAATGCGTGTATTTTCTACAGGTAACACACTTACTGGCTACCATCTACTCATCAACAAGAGAAAGGTCTTCTAGGGCTTTAACACAAGAACAAGCAATATTTAACACCTACATCGAGCACTGCTTCCTGCTCCTTGGACACCACTGACACTTTGGATATCCTCTGGCGTGCCCAGAGTGAGAGGCAACAGTTAGATCTCCTCCTGCAGAGCTGAATCAGGCTACTGACTTGTGAGCTGTGCACCCCCAGATCCTTCAGGGACCAGATCTCAACCTCTTTGGCAGAGAGCTGGGCCCTACAGGACAGATCCAGGTGCCCCGGTGCTTAGGTGTGCTGACTCTTCCAGGCAGTCGAACATGACGTAACACACTTGCAGCTGAAGGATGCAGGGCTGAAAGCCTTGGGTCAGAGCGATCCTCCACCTCCCAGCCATGAGGAGGACTATCTGCTTGCCCAGCCACTTGTGACCCCAGCCTCCCATGGCTGGGGAGGCACACAGGGTGCCTGCAGGGTGCATGAGAGTGGGACTGTGGGGCACAGCCCTGGAGGGGGTGGCCAAGGACCACTTCCCTCACGAAGCCTCTGGCAGCTGGGACCGCAGATGCTTGGGCTGCACAAGCAGAAACATGTGAGGGTGCAGCCTGGAGAGCTTCATTTTCAGCTGACTAACCTCTTTCCTTGGCAAGAGGCAACATTTCTTCGTATTTTTTTTAAAAAAGAGAGTGAGAGAGAGTGCATGAGAGAACAAACTATTTTCCTCCTCAGCATCTATTCTAAAGCCTGTAGAAGGCTCTAAAACCTGTCTGCATGTGTAATAGCCTGTTAGGATGAGAATATTTTCTTTTGTGGTGGAAACAAAGAGTTTGAGGCTTTTGATCAGGCATTTAAGCAGTGGGGTTTCACCTTTTCTGGAGGAAATGCATAGCAAGAATGCCCACTCTACTTCTTCCTCCCTGCTCCTCCCAGCTCAGCTTTGGTCTCTGGGAAACACTTGAACCAGCAGTGCCAGCAACTCCCCCGCTGTCTTTGCCTATCTGGGATGATCAGTGACAGCTTTTGTTTAAAATTTCAGGATTTAAGATCCTTTTTTTTTTCTTCAGCAAATGAGAGGCATTTTGTAACTTGTATCCTAACAAATCCTCAATCCTCCAAGTCTTTTCTCCCAGTGTGAGAAGGATTTTCCTGGTTTTCCGCTCTCTCTCTTAACCAAGTGCATAGAACAAGTTTAACACTGCTTCTCAGAGAGTTAAATCGGATTTGTCCAGATGGACACTGTTACAGGCCTCCTTTATAGGTAGGATTAATTTTATTAAAATATAATCCTCCCATGCTCACATTATCCCCTTCAGACATTCTCTTTTAATCTTTTGCAAAGTAGCATTAAAACAGTTTCTGGGATTCATTAAGAATTATATTAAAATACAGACACACCTTTTTAGGCTACAACTGCTGAGAAAAAGCAAAACTGGGATTTCCTTTACTTAGAGACCCTCTCTGAGTCAATTAGATGGGAACAGGCAAGATGCATTTGTCCCAGTCCCATCAACATGACAATTAGAGGAGCACAAAGTACTTCTGTGACCACTCAGCTTCTTTCCTTCTGGGATGGGGATGCAGGTTATTCTCTGCTTCTCAGGCCTGGAAATCAACATGTGTTTCTCCACTGCCTTGCTTTGAAGGAAGGTCTACAGAGGCTCCTGTGATTTTCCATTTCACCCCCATGCAGCACAAGGCCTGTGCACCACTTAAATCCTCATCAAAATAGGGCTTAGGTAATACCCTTGGCAGAAGGGCAAGTTCCACCCACATTCCTCTGTGCTCATCTGGGCTGGAGAATCAGAACTGGAAAGCTGCGTGTGTGTAGTTTTTTTACCACTTGGAACGAAATACTTACTGTGCACCTATTTCAGCTTTGCTCCTGGCTCTGGTCTTTCTGTAAAGCCAAAAACTACACCAGTGAAATCTGTTTATGTTATAAATTTAGAATTCCAAGTTTGATTTGAAAGAATAAAAATGAGAAATCCTTGCCATTCATTAATCTTTAACTGAGAGTAAGCAGAGAGACTTCTCAATTACATTATTCACCCCAAAAGAGGTTCTCAGGTTTCCCAAACCCTGTCAGTGTGTGTTATGAAACACACACATGTTGCAAAAAGGTAAGTAAATCTCTTTTGACTGGCTTCCTGATTTTTGGTAAAGTCCTGCAATATATGTACTTTAGTATTAATGGTAGTCTATTGAAGTCCACTTTGTAAGTGAGAAATAAAGGAGAATTAAATGTATACAGTAAAGTAAAAGGCAAAGGCCTACTTAAAACTCAAAATAGAGAAGAATGTAAGTGCAAAGAGAAAAGCAGTGTATTTGGAATTATTTCATCTTTTAACTAAAATGTAAAACCTTGGTGATAATATTGTACATTTCAGCATGCATTAAGCCCTGAAGAAAATAAGATACTTGATGTGGTTTTGCAAAAGTCACATTGCCTAATGTTGTAGTACCTCTGATACTGATACACCTCACATGATTTGTGGAAAACTTAACGTTTTTAGTACAAAAAGAAAGGTACCCACAGGTATCTAGGAGACCTGAGGAAAATCTGAAAAAACAGACACTGGAAAGAGGAAATGTTAAATAAGAGAGGGTGTAGCAGCCATGTCTAAACACAGAGATAGAAGAGTTCATGGCATGGGTTCCCTATTCTCTTTTGTATCTTCTGCCACTGATAAAGGCAGATTTTCAAAACGCTTGTAATGTTGCATTATCAATGCAATTAAATCATAGTAAAATCTCACTTAGTGAAATTACTTTATACTTTGTAGTGGTTGCTTAAGAGATCAGTTCTAAAACTGGAAAGCTCTTCAGTTACTTTCTTCAATCTGTCATTTTGATGGGAGTGAATTCATAAAGGTCTCTGAAATCATCCTATCTACCAGTATTTGCTTACCTAAGTTTTCAGCTATTCCATGTGAGCTCAGATTCAGGCCTTAACATGCTATAAGCAGTGTGTTAGCAGTTCTGGTCTTTGACAGGTCCATGCTAATGCTGGAAATCAAAATCTGCTCCATCTTCCTCCCATAATAAATACCACATTTATAAAATAAGAGTAGGAATCTTTATGACAATCTGCTTGATTGAAACATAAACCTACTCCACTATCAGCTGTGGATCTGAAGAAATCTGTCTAGCCCCCTGCTCATTATTCTTCACCGAGGAGACATCCAGACTGAAACTACTGCTGCATTGGAACAGCCCATCCCGCCCTCCCTTGCATCATGTAACACAGTTGCAGTCATGTAGCTATGCAGACTCCTTCAGATAAGGACCACAGCAATCTGGTAGGTGCCTTACATGACGTTATCTTGGCAGGATGGAGCTGAAATTCCCTAGTATGCCCAGCTCCTGGCATCTTTAGCCAGGAGTATCTTGGGTTGCCACAGCTACGCTCTTACCAGAATCTCAGCTAACTAATTTAAAATCAGTTGAAGAGATTCTCGGCTCTTGCTTTGCCACTTCACATTCTAGAAATAATTGCATATCTGTAATACAGCATAAAAGATATTTTAGCTGCCTTCAGAATGTTCTCTCTGCTGGTTGGGTTATATTTACGTTGTTACCCTGAATTCCCTGTGCGCTGTTATCATTAAAGCGCATTGTCACCATGTGACTGTACCTGGACATGCTTCTATGGCCCTGTATTATGCCCTGGAGACGTAGTCACAACTCCACACCACTGGTCTGGCTACTGAAGGGCAAGTATTTCCAGGTCAGATAGTATGGCAAAGTTCTTGCAGGTAGGCTTTGTCAAATCTTCCAGCAGAGTTTGAAAAGTTATGGTTTTTATTTGTCTACTCCCATCTTTCTCTTTAATGTTACTACACCTGTGCAAGCAGAAACAGAACGGGACAGTACAGACCAACTGCATTTCAGAATTCTGGCACAAATTTAACTTGGTATTCCTTTGTATACTTATGTTCTGCCTTGTTTTTGATTAATCAAGAATGCTAAACAAATTTCTTATAATGCATGCTAGTCCATATCATCAAAGGCTGCTACAGAGGCTGCCTTTGTTTTTTTCCAGCAGCTGCTACTGCTAAAAAACTGTTTCATCCTGAGATCAAAAAGTCTACCTTATCTTATTGTCTATTGCAAAGATTTACCAGCTGGCTTTGTCACCTGCTTGCACTAGGAAATTACTGTCATTATTTGGAAAATGCATTTCCATTGTGATGCAAATGTATTACAGGCACACTTTTTCTCCCAGTTGTGAGATATATGTGTATATGTAAGTATATAAGTCTGTGTTAATATCTTTACTACAAAATATGTATCTAAATAATCCAATAACCTACAAGAAAATTCTCCTGTATCTTTCTTTACGCTCTCATTGCAAAACCACTACCTCCCACAACAGCCAGCAGTAACAACAACATCCCTGTCTTGCACAGCTCCCTACACATAACACTTCAAGGAGAACCAACCCATCAGCTTGGCAAGGGGATGAACACACTGTGGTGAGCTCTAAGCTGTGCACATGCAGACTGTCAAAAATGATTGACTTTGGACAAGTTCTAAAGTTAGTGGAGGGAGAAAGGGAAGAAGAAAGCAAGCATTGATAGATGGTGTAATTGCATACAGTTAGAAAATCTTAGAAAACAAGGCTAAATACAAGGCATGGGGAATGAAATATAAGCCATTCAATGAAAGCTGAAGGAGAGAGCTGAGAGAAGCTCCAACAGGCAGAGACATCAAGGTAAATGATAAGATGTTAAACATTATCATAAATGGAGAACTTGCACTGCAGGTTAATCTGCTGCTGTTTAACTCTCAGCTATTAAGAGGATAAGGGATGAACAGATAAGGCTTTAGAAATAAAAATTGTATTTTCACATCTCTGCTGGTGAGGACATCAGTGATATTTCTGGGCTGCTGTTCTGCTTTTAAAGGTAATCAAGTCATGGTATTAAAGACAGTGATTTCTAGCAATCCAATTAATCAGAATAACTAAAATAAGCTGGAAAATAGGAACTCCCCAGAAGCAATGCCATTCACATTGCAATTCAAAAGAAGCTAGAGAAAAAAAGCATATTAAATAATTAGATCTAAATACTGAATCTTATAAAACACTGTTGAACAAAAATGAACTTTAAAACAAAATTTGCATTTCAAATAATATATTTTTCTTCTTTTTAATGATTCCCTCAGCCAGCTTTAGGTATCATTATTATTGACACTAAGCAAGAGCTGCACTGCATCTGCAGGAACAGAATGGTCCCAAATTATCTGGAAATGCTTCTTTGCATCTGAATCTGTGTTTCCTGGTGTAGGATGATGATGATGCTAGGCCCACCCTACGGACTTGAAAGGCACTCTGGAGGCATACCCCAAGAACATGTCATTGACCTTTGTCTCCTCTCCTCTCCTCTCCGAACCTCTCCTCTCCGAACCTCTCCTCCTATTGCTCCAGTGTATTGTTGGTGGATGGGTGGCTGTTTCACTCCATACTTCCCAGTCCCTTGATATGATGGTAATGTGGATTCACCATGGTGATAGTACCAGCCTCCAGGAATAGAGATGTGTTTCCTGTGGGAGCAGAGACTGACTGGATAGAGGCAGCTAAAGGGATTGGCTCTTAACAGCTGCGAGACAAAAATGCCTTTCTCAGAGCTTCCCTATTGAGTTGGAGGACCAGGCAGCAATCCTGATGGGACACATCAGGAAATACATGACTTTTCAGTGGGCTCAACTAAGAGTGTAGAAAACTGTCTAAGAGTAGGGGAGTGACAGGATATTTTGCTGGAAGCTTAGGCGTAGGATTTGAAGAAAATATTTGCACTGGGGCATCTGTTTTACTAGAGGCTGAGGTGCAAACAATCTTTAAGAACAGGGAGTGGGTAGCATAGTGAAATCTTTCAAGATTTGACTGCAACGAAAGACAGTCCTGGTCTGAAAAGATTGAGAGCTTCTGTTTTGAAGAGCCATTTTCTCGGTGGTTTTAAGTATTTTGGTTCTACTTACTCTTGGAGAGGTGGCTATTGAACTACCATAAAGCAATATCATCTCATTTTGTTAATAAAGAAACAGGTTCAGGGGAAGGCAAAAGTGGTTTGGTTGATTCATCCTTGACATCAGAATCTGACTGCAGAAAAGGAAAGAATAGTTTCTGAGGTAAGGGACTAGCCTACAATGAGAATGATTTGGATTCAATTGTTCAACCTTCATTCATTGGTTTCAGCCATTCCCCCTGTTGTCTCACAGCCTGTTGGTAACTTAAAGTGTTCAATTTCTCTGTCTTCATTACTGATGGAACATAACAATGAGATTCAACATAATTTCTCTAGATCTTCATTCCTAATGCAAAGTAATGAGGCTATTATAAAAATAACTGCTTCACCCATGTTGTGAAGTGATGAGAGAAACCAATAAAACATGCAATGTAAGTTCCAAGGGAAAAGATGACTGATTAACATGAAACCACATAATCCTCTAAACAGCTTCATTTATGACTGGCCTGGTGCTGACTGTACACTAGCTCACAAAAATATATTTACAAAAAATAATGCAATAGTTTTACCGTGATTTCTAAATTCAGTTACTATTACATTGTGTCACAACTTGGAAGCACTCAGTCAGATAATGTATTGAGTGATTACTTCACTGTTATCAGATAAAGATGTACTTGAAGTGTCTCTCAAGTCAAAATATCTTGCTTGTATTCCTGCTGAAGTATAAAGAATTGGGCTCCTATCTTGACATTGCTGGATTCTTTCCTCTAACCCTGGAGCCTTCTCTTCTCCAGGCTGAACAACCTCAATTCTCTCAGTCCATCTTCACAGGAGGGGTGCTCCAGCCCCGTGACCATCTTGGTGGCCCTGCTTTGGACTTGCTCCAACAGATACACAGGTCTTTCCTGTGCTGGGGCCCCAGAGCTGGATGCAGCACACCAGTTAGGGTCTCACCAGAGCAGAGGGGAAGAATCACCTCCCTCGCCCTGCTGGCCACACTACTTTGGATGCAGTCTAGCATAGTATTGGCTTTCTGGGCTGCAAGTGCACATTGCCAAGTCATGTGGAGCTTCTCATCAACCAACATCCCCAAAAATAATCTCCAACAGCCAGAGAGTACTTGTAAAATAACAAAATAAAGCCAATAAGGAAAATTAGAGGTATTGCTACTAAAATAATGTCTCTCCAGAGATACAACTATTTGTTTCTTTAGTATCAGAGATCTTCTATACCGCATCTCTTGTTTAAAAGCTAGAAAACACCTCTTTTGCAGTTCATTAGCTTTCCGTTTTTGAGGTGGGCAAATTTAGACAAACTACTTTGTCCTTCTAATTTAAATGCTAGAAAATACTCAGTATCTGTGTACATTAACAAGCTTGACACCTTAGATCAAGTCAGTTTAAAACTAATTTGAGTGTAAACTACTACAGAGACACTTTATTTCAATCAGGTATATGCCAGTTCCAAGTGGTTTAAAATAAGCTGAATGAACAGGAGATTAAGCTAGCATTTACACAAATGTTGCATTACCTTAATTTAAATTGGAGTCACTTTCTTGGCAAGTTCTCCCTAAAACACTGCTTTTCTTCTCAGGGTAAGCCTGACTATATTAAGTAATAGAACTATGTAATGTAATGAACTGCCACCCTTCAAGTGGAGGTTACTGCCCGTTTAGTTGAAATGTGATAATTGGAGTGAAAACCCTACCACAAACATGACATAGAGAAGATTAAATGAAAACACATCATTGATGGGGACATGGCTTCTACCTGAAGGCTTCCATCTAGTCCTACTATATAAGAGTAAGGGAACGAGCAACAGAAAGAAGAAGGAATTGATTTTCAGTTTGAAGCTATTGACAGTGCATGGGCAATTACTGACAATAAGCTATTCCATAAGCAGAGGAGCTAACAAAGCCAGCTTTCTTACGCAATTGTGTCCTATGTGCCCTTTAATAATTAAGGACAGAAATCCCAGCTGCCTTACTGGGTTTTGACTCTCCTAAGTTCTCCCCCTACATCCCACAGTATTCCTAGCTTCCTCCTGTATGAGAAGAAGCAGCATATGCAATGGCTGAGATGCAGCTCTGTATGTGTAGGTAGGTCAGATGTGATGTACACAACAGCTGCAGGATCAGGAGGACAAGCAGAACTTGTAACTGTTGGGATCACACTGTACCATATCCCTGAAGAGGCAGTGAGGAGAGAGTGGGAGTGCCCATTTGACCCTCTTTCTGCTTATTCGACGATTTTCAGGAAATTCTGGTAACTTAAAAACTGCAAGTTTTCGTAGGCTCCTTGTAATTTAGTTTAAAGCTGCTAATTGACTAAAAAATAATGGTGAAATGAAAGACATCTCAGCCATAGGCAAAGGAATACTTTGCACAAGTTCACATACACGTTTAGGTGTTCCAGTAATTTTCATATATATATGGGTATCATGATGTTTTGCAGGTGGGCACATTGAGGAATGGACACATTATGATTCTTGCCAAAGAGAGCTTAGCTAAGACAGACCTGCAAGGATAAAATGTAGTTTCACTTCCAGTCTTGTACCCTAACCACTGGATAATGTCGGTCTTTGGCACTCTCTTCCATGGAGAGATCAATGAGCTCACTGCACTGCGAAGATGGAAAGACTGGTCATAGTAGCTTGTTTGTATTTTTATTTTAGAAAGCAACTTAACATGACAAATGGGTTTCCAATTTCCATTTGTCTTAGCTGCAGCAACAATGGAAGCACTGACCCAAAGATAAAATGTCAACAAAACTCATGGTTACAGAACAAGGCCCTTCTGGGAGACCAAACTTTATATCAATATTTGAATTTATTAGAAGCTGAGAACCTGTTTTTATCAAAAATATCAAAACATTTCTGTTCTTGATTTAGAAATATTTGAAATGGAGTTATTTAGCAGTTTTCTAAGCATTTTAAATTAAAAATCATGGAAAGACTTATCCAAAGTTTTCAAGTTTTTTAAACTCAAATGAATTAATGTTTCCAAAATGGTTTGGGAGCTAAATTTAAAAATATCTTTGTGCGAAAATTATTTGTTTACCAGTACCAATAAGCAGTGTTTGCAAAGGCAAAATTTTTGACAAAACTTTCCATTATTCCATTAAAGGCTCTAATGAGCACTTGTTGTAATGGAAACCACACAAGGAATTTCCTACTGTTGGCATTAATTTCATCAGAATTGTCAGTGAGCAATACCCAAGATCTTTGCTGCTTTCAATACCATTGATGAGGGAGGAGGTTTTGCAGACCTGGCTGTCATCCGCAAAACCTCACCGGGATGAAGGGTTATACTTTGAGATGGTTTTGATCATTCCTGGCGGAACGTCAGCTACTCCTTTGACTCATGACCTTTCACCATTCCTATTCAAGAGCACTCCAGCAAAACTTCTGGGAAAGAATGTGCAATGCCCTGAGCTACAATGTGAGCAATACGCTGACAGCACCCAGCTCTGCACCTCAAGGCTGGCTCGCTCCCAGCTGTTCTACTGTCTGTAGGAAATTAGAAGCCTGCTGAATGAAAGGCAGATGGTGTGATGGACAACCTCTGATCCCTATCGGCAAGTTACACAATGTAGACTGGTAGATCTTTTCAGTACATGATAAAATGAATTGTGGTTTCGCTGTCACCAAATTAATTATTGGTCTTAGTGCTTGCAGACCTTTGGAACTGAAGATGGTTTGCTAGTCCTATCTGAAAAACTGGAAAATAGTCATCCTGTCAGACTGTTTTGACACCCTCTTGCTTTGTTTTTGCATGAAAAAATTGTCAGCCAAAGGAAAAAAGTCTCTGATAAGTATGGTGAAAAATATGCAGGCAGTTATTTTCATGGTCTAACATTAGGTTAAAGATATATATACAAAAATAGCAAAGAAAAATGAAAAGTAACTTTGAAAATAAAGCCAAAATAAATTTCCTGAAAGTAAGAACACAGGAGTTTATTCATCAGTAAACTAAATAAAAATAAATAGCTTCCGAAATAAAAGAAACCCAGAACCACTGTCCATGAAATGAGTAGAACTGTAGGCTAAGACACTAGTTATTCTTAATAGTGCCATTGAAATCTATTCCTATATACATAGCCATTTATCTTCTCTTTATAATACTAGTCTTGGTGAAGAGAGGAACCCTTAGCGTCAAAACCACTGACTTATATTCATTGCCTGGAAAAGTACAGTTTCATCTTTAATCTGTACTTTAGTATAGTCTCTAGATGAGCCCAAGACTTTGCTTTTATTACCTGAAAAGGTCTTTGCCTAATATTTCCTCTGTAAGAATTTCTAGAAGATCCATCCTCGCAGTTTGCACATTTTGAGAATAAATGAAGTGCTGGATGATCAGACCTCATTCTTGACAATAAACTTGAGTAAACTCAGGTATTTTTAATAGGGAGTTGGGAGACAACAAATTTCTTCTCTTCCGCCTGAACTACCTAATGGAATGCCTCTTGCCTCATGTTCAATTACCAGTGTCAGAGTTTCATACAACCTCGATGTTTGACCCACCACAAATGGTGTGCATTTGTACAGACACGTGCTTGTAGTGAGCCAAGGTTGTAGCTACCAGGCTTGGCCGGTGCTGTACGGGGAGTGTGCGGAGAGAGACTGTGTTTGTCATCAGCAGGGAGAGTTTATGACGTTTTTCAGAGCTGCAGAGGATGTGATGGCAATTGTTTACCTCATTGTTCCCTATGTCAGATAGAGTGTGGCAGGTGAGAACCAGGACACAAGTGGGAAGAATGTCTTTCAAACTTTTACTCAGGGTCTAGTGCTGGGAGTCTCTGGTTTCCGAATGGGGTGAGTCTTCAGCTGCTGTTTCTCTTGTCGCCGGGAGGGTCAGAGAAGATAAATGAAACAGAAGAGCATTCCAAGCCCTCGTTCAGGCTATTGTTGCTAGGTGGCTTTGGTTCCCAAACTGGGTATCTCCCTTGTTTCTGTGGCTCCCAGAAGGGACAATCAAGATGAATGACACGGCAAACTGCTTTATGGCTTTCATTCAGGCTTTGATGTTGTCCCCATTCTGGTGCAACATTCCTCAAATCTGAGGAAAATAAGGAAAGTGGATAGAGTGTCAAACTGTGTATTAAAGAAGATACGAGGGTAAGATTTCCTATAAATGTTGGGGGTTTTCCCTATGGAGAGACAGGTTTGGATGTTATCAGCCTTCAAGGCTTGGTCCCAAAATGCTGTTATTTAGATTAATGGTTTAAGGACCTATCATCACTTTATTTCCTGGACTAAAGAAGAAAGGAATTAGCTTAGAAAGGAGTGCTTTAGGGGTGAAGAACATTCAGCTCTGCTACAGCCAGCTGAGGAGGGGATCAGGGGAGGGAGGCTGTGATATGAGGAAGAAATCCTACTGAGAGATGCCAGTGGGAGCAGCATGTTCTTTTTCTTGTTCCTGGTATAAGATATTCAAGGTCACTGGAAACTGTAGAACTGGTTGTGAAGCTTCCTCGTATTTGAAGACCTTCAAAGAAATCAGTAGAGAACAGCTCATGGCTAAGAATCCCATGCTTCTGCCTGCTGCCTTGCACTGCACACTCACTTGTGTTAATACCACTTTTGATGGAGTAACATGATGCCACTTGGCAAAAACGAACAAACAAAAGCATTGGAGAAGAAGAATGCTGTTTTAAATCAGAATAAACTTCAAGTCTGCCTTGCAAATCACCTTGTAGCTGCAGGAACAGTTATAGCAGCACAGTTGAGAAGCCAACAAGGACTGCTCAGGAGGGCTCCAATGGCCTAAAGAAACACATTGCTGTGCTGAAGTAGATAAGTACACTCAAACTGTTTGACTTTGGCATCTTAGTTTACAAGGATTTATATGTCAATGATGGGCCCAAAAGAAGATGAATGAATAGCCAGGAAGGAGGAATCCCTGTTTTGGCAGTGGTAGTCACTGTACTAGTTCAAGATGTACTGTGAAATTCGGCCCTCAGTGTTAAAGAGTTGGTAAAAGCAATTTTTCTGCCAGGACAGGGATTATCTTTTTAATGTGTTTGTAAAATACCTGACACAGGAAGGGTGGGGTCTTCCTCTGATAGAAATGGCGAAAAGAATAGAGCACTTCAGGAAGTCTTGCACTCAGCAAGAGGAGCTTAATCTCATTAAAGGGACATGAGGATGATACACTGTGTAAGCTGACTAACATTTATGCAGAGAACGCTACTACTTGTATGAGATTTTGAAAAAGGATGCCTATTTATAGTGTGAGGAAACTGAAAAAAATAGCTTCCATTAAAAAACAGCCCAACAAACCAAACACAAACCAGACAATAAAAGGTGTAAGAAAAACCATATTTACATGGTTGCAGAAGAGTTCTACAGTAATGCAAAATAGACCTCCCTCTTTGCCTTCACATACTGAATTTTTTTTTTCTGGGTATTTTTTATAGATTGAGTGGTTTAATAGAATAGAAAACAAAAAGATAAACAGTCAAATTACTTCAGACATATTTAATTGAAACTTAATTTAATGCTTCTGAAAGGCACTGGATTAGCAACATCGGAAATTGAATTATTCATCCACAGAACAAGAACTTTCTGTGCAGTACTGATGACAGCTTTTCATCTAATCCTATGAACAGGCCTCCACAAGGAAAGGCAGAAAATGTTTAGATGAGAAACAGAGTTTTTTACTTCTTTGATATAACAGCAGCTGGCACTTTTTATTTGGGGCTGGTAATAGTTGCTCACTAGGATCTGAACTGAAATGACTGGCTTATTTCTTGTTTGGTTCTAGAACATCCTTAGATCAACTGAAGTTCCTAAGGGCTCCTGTTACTGAGTCATGGTGGGTTTCAGCTGGTGACCTACAGTGCAAAGGACCTAGTTCCCATTACTGACTCCCTCAGCAGTTTGCAAACTATTGTTTTGCCAAATCAGCATTTGCTTCTGATATAGAAAACTATCCACAGTTAAGATATCCCTGTAATTTTAGGGATGAGATCAGATATAATCTCACACAAATGTGTAATAGTATAAAGAACCTGGCTTCGTTTTTAAAGGTATCTTCAAAGACTTTTTAACGGCCAGCACTTCTTCTTAGGTTAGTTTTGCACTTCAAAAAAGGGGAATTAGGGCATGGTCAGACAAGCTCTGGCAAATCTTACTTTTGCTTTTGCAGTTTGAGAAATTACTGCCCCCAGCTCTCTGTTCAGGCTCTCTCCTCAAAGTTGCCATCCCTACACTAGGTTTTGCCTGAGACATGAAAATCTGTTTCCTTTTGCTGACTTAGTAATGTGCGTAATAACCTCCAGGAGAGACCTGGTGCAGCTTCAGCCAAATCTGCCATTGTGGAAACAGAGAAATGTGAGGCTTATGTGCCTCAGCTTGGTCACTGTGTACAGGGGAGGATCTGGAGAAAGCCAAATCAATTACGACACAGCAAAAGCCAGGGAGACTCTTGCCAGCACGAGCAGAGGTCATGTCTCTATTGGCTTCTGTATGACCATCCTTTTTGCCATGAAGATCTATGCCTATAGTCTGTATTTTTTTTTTCTATGCAATTCTCCCATATAAAATAGCCTGTATTTCCCATCCTTTGGCTATTTCCACCAAGTGGAGGAGGTCCCTGTTGCTCTCACCCACACTCTTTCTAACTCTGATTGGTAAATGCAATTCATCTCTGGCAGCATCCTACTTTGACTAAACCAAATGGCCAGAGTTGGTGCTACATTTATGATTGTGCTTCAAGGTCCTCATGAAAACATCCAAGCAAGAAGGATCCTAATTTATGGACAGGGATAATTTTGCACATAGATGACTAGGCTTTTGTTCATAACAATTTTTAAGCATAGCACAAAATTTAGGCAAGGTGGTTAGGTAAAACAGTCTGAGTGAGAACTGTCACTTAGACTACTGAAGCACACAAACAGTGTAGACAGGTAATTAAATTGTTCACCTTAATCAGGAAAAGCCTTGTGAGGCTTTGAGAATGTCCTATTTTGTAGTCAAGACATAAAATGTTTTCTAATGGGAGTGAAGTTTATGAGGGGAAAAATATTTCCTCTGTGAAAGGATATTTGTGAGAGGAATTTCAATTGAGAGCAATACATTAACAAGAAGTTCTCTAAGCATCCCTTTCTGTAGTGGTTCACCATGTGTGATGGTCGTTCTGAAAGAAATGTCTGAAAAATTAATAGGAATATATGATCAATTCACTGAAATATGTAAGTGAAACCTGAAACATGCTTAGTGCTCATGCTTCAAGCTTGCCTGCTTTCAAATGTTCCATAGGGTCAAATTAACTACTGTATTTTGCTCTCAATGACTGGCAGCAGGCATATTGCTCAGTAGATCCAAATATGACATTTCAAATTGCTATTTAATCCATACAGAAAGGAGTGATTGTCACATCTTGATATATCTAGTATGGGGAGATTGATAAAAGTTCACTCTTCTGCTTTTAGAAATAATAGAATGTTATTGAATCAAGTGAGGGTCATGCAGGGTGTGCTATTGCTGCTGTAAATTAGAATTACAACCCATATGGTGACAGGTCCATGGTGGAATTGTCTCTCTAATCTCACGTCTTTACAAAACTGCCTTCCAGGAAAGGTACGCACATTATGAAATATTTCTGTTCCTTGCACTTAATGTATGAGTAAAGTACGTACTAGTGCTCTCTGGGAGGCTCTAGAATCCATAAAGATGTAAAATATATGTTGGATTGTAGTTTTATTAGACTGCCCAACACAGGTTGAATAACAATTTATAAAATGGTAATTTTTTTTTCTTTTCAATGTTGACACTTTAGTCTTTTTTTAAAATTCCAAATTAAAAAAAAAAAAAGGAAAATTAATGTCATGACACTTTTCCCCCCTTTTTTTTGTAAGAATATGCGCTCTATGCTATTGCACTTTCTATCTCAGCCTGTACAAGTGCTTCTTGTCCTAGAATAATTTAGACCCCGTTGACCAATTCCACTGAAGTTTTCTTTTTTGCAAGGGGTGGGCATTTTACAGGTTTTAAGTTGCTACAAAGTTTATAAAAAGATTTGACCAAGTAGAACAGACAGATCATCGTGACAGAGAACTTATAAATCCCTCCATAGCAGGAAAGGTGCAATGTGAGCTCACCCTTGGCAGACCAGACAGGACTCACATGCAAGATCAATCTTGAGATTCAAATGCAAAGTAAATCCCATTCGTATCTGCTATTCACAGAGCTACCTGTTGGCTGATCAGCCTTTGCTCTCCCTCTTACCGCTAAATGTCTCCCTTTCAGTGGTGCCTCAAATCAAATAGACCAATAATACGTCTGGGCAAACCTAATGATTCACTGCGAGGGAAAGGGGAAGTGCTACTCCTTCCTTGCCCCTCCCCTGCCACGCCCGTGCTCCTGTCATCCTGTCATGTTCCCTCCCGTGTGCTGCGGGTTCAGCTCACCGATCCTAGGAAAAAATAATTTGCTTCTCTGGAGTTTTTTTCTGGGTTACTGAGTGGAATTAGTTCAGTATGTGTCTTGTGAGTGCCAGGACTCTCACAAGGGAGTGGTGAGTGTGTTTTAACAGCAGCAGGGTAGCAGCAGTGAGCTGCTAGATTGATTCCATTTGATTGTTGAATTTTGTTTGAAGGCTACTCTGCTTCTTCCAGAGATTATCTACAGATGAGGTTTTGAATTGATATTGTATCTTCAGTTAATTTGACTTGGTTTTCCTAGGAGTGTCTGTTTCAACACGAGACCTTGCAGCTGATAAAAAAGCAGGCCACAGACAAGGTGTAGAAAACACAGACTTTGTCTAGAAAAGAGAGAATGCTGGAAATTCACGAGGTGAAAAATCATGCCACAACCATTTACTATGTGCTTTGATGGAGAGGGTGATCTGGTGCATGTAGCTACACCAGAGGCAGCCAATGTCCCAAACAGCCACATCACTGGCCTGCTGGAAATCCTCGCACCCAAAGATGTCAGAGGGGGAAGGCGGTACAGCTGCCCTTTGTTACTCACGGTCATGACTCTGGCAGGCAATTACCTCTGGGCCTGTTCTGAGACAGTATTATTACCCTGGAGATGTGTCCATTTAGATTCTCAAAATGATCCTATTGTGGACAAAAAGCTGGGAATACTATTATTGGAAAGACATTTCTTAGAGAAAAGAAAAGAAAAGAAAAGAAAAAAGAAAAGAAAAGAAAAGAAAAGAAAAGAAAAGAAAAGAAAAGAAAAGAAAAGAAAAGAAAAGAAAAGAAAAGAAAAGAAAAGAAAAGAAAAGAAAAGAAAAGAAAAGAAAAGAAAAGAAAAGGAGAAAAGAAAAGAGAAAAGAGGACTTCCCAAAATTAAATGTAAAGCAATCACAATTGTAAAGGCATAATTAAAAAGCCACAGAGTTCTAGCTAATATTTAAACTGATTACAACAGCTGAAAATGATAATGATTCTTCTACAGGAAAACTAAATATTTCCAGTATTGGTAAAAATATTTCTAGGTGAAACACTTCAGGCATTGACATATTAGACACTCAGGGATTATGCTGTATATTTAGTTAATGCTTGGCTTTGATGTGTGTAAAATAATGATGGCAATCCTTTGCAGTCTTGAGCAAACTGGACTTTAAGGAGTGGAGAGTTCATTACTGTTTTTTAGCCTTTCTTGATGAGAGAGGTTCCCAGATCCCACATGTGTGCATGTATATGTGTCCATCTCTTGCTCTCAATTATGTTAATTGATTTCAACCAAAGACATCAGAAGGGTGATCGCACAGAAATTAAGACCTTTTCCTGAAAGCAGGCAAGTATAAAAAGCACTTGCTAAGTGCAAGTATAGAAAATTAGTTCAGCTGTTACTACATCCCTATTCGGAATCCACATATCCAAGAGATGCAGGCTTACTTTTCCTTGGGTAATTAGAGGTCACCCCTTTTTAGACACCAGGAAGTCCAACCATGACGCACACATCTGTAGGAACCGAGGCTTCTGCTTTTCACATAATCAGTTGCTATATCACCATAAAGACATAAAACCAGATATTTTGCTTTCTATGCAGCACCTGCTGCAATATTTGCATATTTCTGTGTGTTGGGGGTTAACCCCAGTACGCAGCTGAGCCAGAGCCAGTGCAGTCTACCAAGAATACTTTGTTTTCAATTTGGTAATGAAAATTCCTGTCATAGCCATTTCTGTAGCTGAAGACTATGACTAAGTGAAGCAGCATCCAAGTCAGCCACACCACACAGCAGAGGAACACATGAATGTGAGTGCCCCATAAAAACATAATTTATACAGAACAAAGGAACCTTTACAGGCTACAAAGCATGATATGAAAATTGCAGCTGCATCAGCTGCCTTTGGATTCCAGCTCTGCAAATTGTCTAAACTACACTTTGTAATTAAGCACCATTACCAAGCCACTGTTAAAGAAGATACATTGAAGGTCAGAAGCAAACATAGCAGCATGAAGCTCCTGAAAGCTAAATTTCCTGGCTAAAGAGCAGTGTGAATTGACCTGTATTGCTATGACCAAAATTATTACCATATTCAAACTTGCCAATTTAACTTTATTTTGGGTATCTCTGTGCTACATCATTATTTGTCACATAAACACTCTTGACTGAGTCCTTGTAAATAATGGGGTGGTACAGCCTATTTCAGATATCAATTCAGTATCTTAACCTTCCTGGAGATACTGTAGATTAGAAAGGCTGGAACAGAAAACCAGTAGAGACTTCTGATCTCCAGAAAATCAAGAACTGGTTGTGGTGCTCTGGACAAAAGAGATGATTACATTCTTTTTAATCTGTAAGGAACCTCTTTTCACTGAGGTGAAGTTTTCCTACAGGAAGCTTATAAAAATTTCACATTGTGTAGAACCACTGATTTCTTTTTTACATTTAGGAAAAGTAGAATCAGATAAAAAAGGGCGTCTTTTTATTTGTTGTTCACAACTAGTTTCAGTTTAATGCATTTAAAACTTACAAAATGCAGACTTACCAACATACATATATTGATGTCTACTATAAAGAGCATGTATTCAATTTAATATTACTTCAATTAAGTATTTGCATTTCCTCCATAACTTTTCATTTATAGTGCATTTATTGATGGAAGTATTTCACTGTGGATAATCAAAGCAATTTAAAGCATTTTGTTGTGGTGAAACCAATACAAAATGTATTTAGCAGCAGTCAGGATTTACAGAACAGGACAGTATAACAGAGACAGGTTTATAAATATAACAAGTTTCATGTTGTGGAAACATTTCCTAGTACCTAAGGCTTGCCTGAAGCCCCAGCCCCTCCTGACATCTGACAGAGGGCTCACATCTCATTTCTGCCCTAGTGGCTAGTCCTCCTAGTCAAGTGTCGAGTTAAGTTCCAAATTTGGATCAGTTTAGCTAATTCTAACAAATCTTTATTGACACAGAAGAAAGAATATCCCAGTGGTTAGCATGGTAGCCACAGGCTACTTCTGTGATCTTGAGCAGTCACTTAGAGGCAGAATTGTTAAAAAATGTAGTCAGTAGTCAGTAGAATTTCCAGGGCCTGTTTGTCATAGAGAACAATAGAAATTAGGCACCTGGTGCTTTCAAAAATCTTGTCTACATGTCTTTGGCCAAGTCTAAACTGCAGTGCAGTTGCACTCCAGGGTTCTACGTCTTGTGTGCACAGGTTTTCTTCCTGTGGAAACCAAGGCATAGGGTGGGGGAGAGGGGGATGCTCCACTCAGAGATTGCACTTGGTTACTGCTGACACACTGGGATGCACTCTTGCAGCATTTGATGCAACTTCAAATATCTGCACAGTTTTAAGCTTCTAAATAAAGTGTCAAAGTATGTTAAAAATCAAGCTCCTTTATTACTCTGGGACTTGTTTCCCCATCAGTAGGACAGAGAGAATAATTCTTTTCTCACATGGCCATTATAAAGAAAAATACATAAACAACTTTGCAGAACTCAGAAGCAGTACAAACTCCAGCCAAGAAACATGTGACTCAGTCTGTGCAGGGACTGTATTACCAACAGGGGAAGAGAAGGTACTATTAGTCCTCCTAATAATGCAGCTTTGTGCAGCATGTAAGTCCCCATCCACGGGGCAGTAATACTCCTCCCTGGGATCTGAGCAATAGGTAGAATCTTCCTGTTCTGGTGTCACTGACAGGCTGTCTCTGACATCTTTTCCATCCCCAATGGCTGTATAAATTTTCACCAACAACTGCACAAAAACGTTTGATCTACCTTGGATTTCCATTTCTCCAAAATAACATCCAACTTACGCCCTGTAAGTACTATGGCTAAACTCCACTTTTTCACTGACCTGTGGGAGTTATTTAGAGTGATACATGAGGAGGACTTTTGAGAATACAGTCTCTATAGAAACTGGTGGTGGACTAGTCCAAAGAGGTTACTTAGAGGAAATTCCCTGCTCTTCTGTCTTCGTAGATGGTGCCAGAAAGAGCTTGAACTCCTTGTTGGCTGGGAGGGCAGGATGCATTTGGCATATTTGGTATTATTAACTTCTCTTCCATGAGTCAAAATGTAAACATTCACAATTTACAGTATTTACTTACATTAAAAATATTTTTTCAATTGTATTTCAGCTGGTTCCATGTGTTCACATTTCTTGCATTCCAAAAACACAAGGGAAGTTCCTGCGCACACACACAAAATTGCACTAAGATGGTGTTAAGGTTGCTGACTCTCATGCCTAAATAACACAAAAACTAAAAGTACAGGAAATCCTGAGTTAAGGCTCTTTTACAAACTTTAGACATAATTTCCTTTTTCATACATAATACTTCCTTCAGTGCTGGTGGAATCAATTTGTGGCTGGCTGTTCTGGCATTGGGACAATGATGTGGCAGCGGAATACAGCAAATCTGTGCAGACCCATTTCATTTCCACTTATGTATGTGGTATTACCATAAGACCAAAGCTTTTAAAAGCAAGTAGGGATTTTGAGTACTTAAAGCTGAGATGTCTGAAGTGCTTTCACTTTTGGAGATTGCTGCCGGAAGAAAAACTGAAAATCCTTTTAAAAAATTGGAAAATCCTGTATGGAGTAGGAATCCTGATAAGAGATGCACTCTCAGGTATTGCCAGTCATGGTCAAATTGCTTGCTGTATAGAGATTTTAACAACTTTCCAATCCCTAGTAATTCACTTTTCTCAAGGCACCTCACGAAATCCAAGTCTTATAATAAATATCAGCCTTTCCCAGAAGGGAACTCCTGCTGTGAAAGATAATAGTAAATTATTAGCACATTTCCTGTAGCCAAAAGGGTCTGCACTACGGGTGCAATCATTAAAAGTCCCTCACCTACTGAGGTGCTATCAGTTTGGGAGGCAGGTTCCATACTTTGAGACCTGCCAGTGAATTGAGCTTGCTGCTGGGAGAGGAAGCAATAAATGTTTAGATGCTGATAGCAACATTCCTCACTATTTTAGAACAGGAAGTTAACAAGCAACTTGTAGCTAGAACAGCAAGGAGTGTCCCAGTAGTCATTCTGGATTTGGTTACTGCTTGGAACTTGCCCAGCATAGCAAGGACAGTGCTGCAACACGTGAGAACCACCATCTTGTGTTTTTTCACTCTCACTTGCCAACACCCCCTCCCAAACCCAGCCTCCTTTGGCACTGCTCTGGCACTAAATAACCTGATAGCAGAGCTATAAAAGACCCCCATTTCTCTGGCATCCTGAGATGTTTTAAAACATATTTAACTGTATCTTCTAGTCTCAAATAGCACAAAGTTTTCAAGGCTTTCCTTAACAATAAAACCTCATTTATAGAATGGCTAAACCAAACCTGATTAACTAGATAACAATAAAACTTATATATACACTGAAAGCATTCTGTTCACAGAGTAATAACTTCCTTGATGAATGGACCATAGTGAAGTTGTTTCCATTTCATATTGCAGCTAAGATGATGCAGCACTGCAGCTGAAGGAGCAGAACAAGTTGTGTACCCCAGTAAGTCAGTGGCATGTACTCACTCTGGTTCCTGGATATCATACCTAACAAAAACATAGCTGCAAGGTGAGTCAGTTCAACTGGCTGATCCAGTGGAAAACTAGCTCTGAAAAAAAGGAAATAGCTCCTCACTGGGTCAGAATGCTGCGTCAGATCCCCCCGATGCTGCATGACTTAGATCTGGTAACAATGGCTGAGGGAGAAAGGGGCAAAGCAGGGCCATGTTTCCCACCAGCTGCCATCAATAGAATCCCCTAGCTATAGCATGAAAACTCACCCTCAGACTAACTGGAGAGGATGGTGCAGTTTGGTGTAGGGACAGCTGGCATCCTCCTCTCTATGCACAAGGGAAAGCAGTGGACCACAAGGCAAACAGAACAGAGTGCCCCTGTGCCCTTACCTGTCACGCTGAGACAGGCAGACTGCTGAGAAGAGCTGGTCTCAGGCTGGCAGGCCTTAATTAAGTCAGCAGCAGGAAACAGCTACGACAAGGCCTAAACACCTCAGGGATTTAAGAATAGGCACTGTCACTTCACATTGTCACAAGAAGCACATTTCTAACTAGGATGGAATTTAGAAAAGCAGTGTCACGAGCCATCTTGCCCCATCCTGTTCAGGAGCTGAGCAACTACGTTTTGCAGAAGTGCTGAAATGCCTGTCGTGTGAATTTCCATTCATCATAGACCTTTTCAGCGGTTTGGCTTATATGTGAAAAAGAAACCTGTACTGATGTACTTGACAAAAAAATGAGGAAGCCATTTCACCTATGTCATCACAGTTTGGCTACTTGTCCTAGACAGTCGTTACAGGCCACACCAAGAAAAGCCTTGTGTCATTCTTTTTCCTTACTTTGCACATCTGTGTTAGATGAAATGGATTGTGCTCCACAAGACACTTACTTCTTCCTTTTGACAGTAAAGGGAGCTTAGGGTGATTAGCTCAGGTGCAGGTGTCAGTTTCTGACAGCAGAAGTTAAGTGAGATGCATCTCATCTGAGGAGCTGTCACCTTCTGTCCAGCTGTAGATGATGACACAATATGGTACTATGATCCAAATATTCAGGAGTAAATGTAGTGTGACTCAGAATTACTTGGTTATGCTACTTCTGTCACCCTATTCCCTTAGAGGCTTTCCCTACCCAGTTAACCTCATATCAATCTCAATGTGTCAAGACAAAGCTACAGAAAATTCATATCTGCTTTAATTCAGCACTGTAAAGGAAGAGATGGACCACACTTTCTGTATTTCAGTAACAAAACTTTGGTAATAAAGGATCAGAGCATTTAATTTTAGTAACCTTTCTGCAACTGTCTTGCATGTTGCTTTGTTCAATTCAGTTCTAGAAGTTTAACGAAGTTGAATGTCTACTGTTTTTGTAGGCATCTTTGTGAATCTCATCATTAGGGAAATGTTATTTTAACATTTACATGGAATGGCCTCTCAGTTTAAATCTGCACATTCCTCTTATAGCTTCCTTTACAGCAGTAAATAATCTTCCCCTCTCTTAGTACTTAGATACTCCAAAGATTTTATGCCATCACTATATGACGCTTGGTACTCGGTAATTTATGTGTATCTGTGTGGGTCTCTTTGCAAGAAAAGCCAACATTCCACAGAAGTACTACTTTGAAAAATCCTCCCTAAAACAAATTATCTTATATTAATTCAGTTTAAAAAATAAATCTGTTTTTAATTTGAAATCATAGATGCTTTGACCTATGTGAAATTTATCAATAACTCCTGGAGCTTTTACAGTCAGTCTGGGTTGAGAATTCTGTCTTCATACCAGCCACTGGTATATGAGGACAACTCAGGTGCTGCTTCAGATTTGCCTTATGCTGAGCCTTCAACACTCTTCCTCGATTTTCAGGTATATACAATACGCACTCTAACTGTCTTAAATTTTTTTAAGGCAGTACGAAAAAATACAGAAATCAAACCCAACTGATAAGTCAATGGAAACAAAAAAAAGGGCTCAAATACACAAGAGACTTGCTTCATCTTGACAAGCAGAATCTGTGCATCAGCTGAGCACTCTGAGTAACCAGAGTCTTAGACCATAATAAATGCAATGGAAAAGGCAGTGGCATGGGGCTCTGAGTCTGAGGTCTTGACAACTGACAGTATATTTGGTATTTGTCTTAAAATCTCTGCTGCTGGTTTAAATTCGGAATGTGGTTTAGATAACACGTAAGTGAAGTGAATTTACTTTATAGTTACAGAAAAGGACTTGAAAATGTTGCAAAATATCTCCAAAGCTCAGAAACTGGAAGAAAAATCACCACTTTCCCCAGCTGTCTTTCCATCTCACAAATTTTGTTTCTTTCTTGATTTTTTGAGATCAGTTTGAGATCTCCGAATGGCTGGAGTTATCCACATGGCAATAATTGATCCTATTTTATAATAAATAAAATAATGTCCTTTTTAATGAAAACAACACTTTCAAAGTAGCTTCATTGCACCCTCTTACAACAGCTCTGGTATGAAACTTGTCACTGCAATGACAGCAAACCCATGAGTTTTTCTCTGATGACTATAAAAAGAATTTTTTCTCCAAATTTTAATGGACATTATAATATAGACAGGCCTGGATGCACACGTCTAGCAAGGTTGTCCAACATTTCCCATTATGAGACGCTGTTTTCAGTTATTCGTAACTTTGCCAAAATTTAATTATTTGCACTGAAATTTTCTACACTGAGCATCTACACAAGGCTGAATTTGGGGTATTTTGGAGACAAATAACTCAGTCATTTCTGAGATCAAGACTAAGGGAAGATATGTTTTGGATTTTTTTGTAAAAAACACAACAACATTCTGGTGAACCTTTTTGGGACTATTACCACTTGTAGAGCGGCTTAAAATTGGGTGAAGGTTTGCCTTTGTGTCAAGGATGTATTTCTCTCCATCCCTTAATAGAATTTGTTAAATTTGGCCAAGTCCTAATCCTTTGGGAAAAAAGAAAAAGAAAAAAAGGCAGCTCACACATGCTCAGTACAGAAGTCTCAGGTGTCAGCAGTTGCATTTCTCAAAGATTCTGTAATTATAGAACATGTTCCAGACTGAGGCTGAGCAGGATTTTCCTTGCAACCACAGCTCTATGTCATGCTGGGCTGCAGTCCAAATCGGAGCGCAGAAGCTCTATTTCTTCCACCTACTCCAAACAGGAAGTGAGAAGGAGGAAGCTGCACTATTTAAAAGCAGAGCTTGCAAAAAGCTGATGAGCCTGGAGATGAGGAGCAGACAGGAACCAGCATACCAGAACACAGAGACAGAGTGAAAGAGGACAGAACTGAGATATTTATGGTGATAGAGACAGTAAACTGCACATGGAAATGAAGAGATTCAGAGCCGACAAGAATGAAAAATGTTAAGAAGAGGAAAAAAGTTGCTAAAACATTGGCAGCTGTGAGAACTGAAGGATCCACTGGGTGAAGGATTGGTGCTGGACAACCTACAGAAAAATTTATAGTTGAGAAGGAAAAGGGGCCAGGAGAGACAGAATAGATTAAAACTTAGAAAGGAAAGGACTAGTGGAAGGAACCAAAATGTTCTGAGAAATGGAAATGGAGCTTAAATGAGGACTGAGGTTAACAAGAAAATAAGACTGAGGCGGTGACTGGTAAAGGCAGAAGTGGTTATGCTTTGAAGGAATAAATTCAAGCATTTATGTTCTGTGGATGAGTGTTCAATCTGGACCTTGTAGTGGAGCCCAAGAACCTTGACTTCAACAATTCAGTCATTGTTCAAAATGAGGTTAGAAACTGTCCCTTAAAATGTGTTGGGTTTTTTTGTTTGGTTGGTTTTTGTTTGTTTGTTTTGTTTTTGTTTGGGTTTTTTGTTTGGTTGGTTTTTTTCGCACCCAGATAGGACAGAAAATATTCTGTTTAAATGTCAGGAGACTATGCAGGGCATCTACATTTTCCTAACCTAATGATAAAACCTGCACATTTAGACATGACAGCTGGAAAATGTGGGAGAATTTTTTTTCTGGCATGAAAAAAAAAAGAGAAACTTATCTATACATGGAAAAGCAACATTTTTAAGAGTCCAAACCAAGGGTTTACAATTTAGGAAATGGAAAAACTAAAGCTGTACAGCCGTGGAGACTGTATGTTTGCTCTTTTGTGTTTAGGTGGACACAATTGCACAATCACTTATCTGTTTTATTTGTTTTACCATGGCACTATATACCATCTTCCTCAAAATCCCTGTGTAGTTCTTAGCAAGCCATCTCCCCCATAAGCTTTTCACAGGTGGTGCCTCTTTTTCTGGGTGCTTCACTCACGTGGGTTACAATGATCTGACTTACAGAAGTGTTGCGCACTTGAGGAGTCAACAGGAATTACAACTTGAATAAATAAAGTGCTATGTTATGGCTCAAGATCACACACCTTGAAGAGAACACCCTAAACTACAGAACAGTTTTAAGCTCACCTCTGCAGAAATCAGGAGGAGCAATATCACTTTAACTCCTAGAAGCGTACCACAAAATTAGATGTATTCTTATTTGTGAGGCACTCAGAGAGTACAGTGACGAGAACTACTGGAAAGATCAGGAGGAGATTAATCATTGTGTCGTTATGTAAGATTTTAATACTGTGAAATAAACAAGGCAAAGAATCTCATACAGAACAAGGACAAGAAAATAAAAAAAGACCCCCAGATACATTTTTAAAAGTACCTGCTCCCCAAGTGCTGACTGACACTTGGATCTTGAAAGCAAAAGCCCTATATGAATATGTAACTAAAGGGAGATGAGGAAAGTTTGCATACAACCTGACTTTTGGCATTTCCTACATTTTGATAACTTGACTTGGCAGCTTTAATATCATTCTGAAAGTCTGTAATTCAATGAGTCTTATACAAACATACATATCCTTAGGAATCCTGCGTATTATAATCGCCAGTATCGCCAAAACCCCAAGATGGCATTACAGTTTTGTTTTACAAAGCTGTTTGAAAACAAACATACTTTTTTCTTTAATGCTGTATGTAGTTAAAATGCTTCAAAACCTTTCTCTTCCCTCCTTTCTATTTGCACCTCTCTCCTTCATTTTTTACAAGTGCCTTCTTTCTTCAAAAACTGCAGGACTAGCTCTGGCTCAAACAGCTGCAGAAACAGCTTGGCTTCAGACATCTACCACAGCAGATTTGCTTAATCAAACAACCATCAGAGCAGCTTTGTTTCAAGCAGTTGCCAAAAGCCTGTCATGCTTCAACTTCAAAAAGCTGCTCCAGCAGCTTTGCTGCTCACCAGAGATGCTCATCATGCGTGGAGGTGACATCATATATTTCTAAGTAGGAAATCCAGTGGTATTAATGTTCAGTATATTGGTACAGTTTTATCCATCTAAATAAGGTATTTGTAGTAATGCATGCATTACTTTAGAGTCCTTGGCCAGTTTATCTAGTTTATATCTTTGACAAAAAAGGTGTTACTTTGTCCTAGATGCTTTCCATGATTGGCCTCTGTCCAAACATGAGTTATTTTAGAGTTTGAAGAATTCTCTTCCAGCAACTTTAAACACAAACCCATCAGAATCAAAGACTAGGAAGCCTGCTGTATGGTTATTAGATTCCAGTCATTACCAAAAACTGCTGCATTTTTGCGGTTTTGATACATTTTTTTGTTTCACCTGTATTAAAGCCTTCAGTGAGAGCAACTCTATGATTTCCTGAAGCAAACCTACCCTGGAGGGTCAGTACCCCTACCTTCAGCAAGTTTGTCTTGCCTCCATGGACTGGTAGACTTCTCTCTAAAACACTTCTCTCTAGAAGTCTTCTCTGCTTTAGGAGACACAACAACAGTTCTTTCAGTCTAGGCTCACTGAATGTGTTGGTTTTTGCCTTGCAGTTATTGTCACTGCTGTTCTCTGCATTGCCTTGAGTGGCCCACTTCTTTCTTGAAGAGCAGTTCCCAGAGCTGGACATTGCAGTCCATCTGAGACCTTGACAGCTGTGAGAAGAGTGGAAGGATTACCCTCTGTGATTGGTAGTCTGTGGTCTTGTTAAAAAGACTGCACAAAGTTAGAGCCAGAGAGGACAAGTACTGTATCCTAAATGTCACAGATGCCTATATCTCACTTGGGAATACTCAGTAAGTATGCAGAAATATATTAAGTGAGCTAATAGGATTGAATTTTGAACATGTGAAAAGCTCTGGTAAGTACAAATATTTGTAGCTTTAAACAAATATACACAGCAATTTCTCTTAGTGGCATAACTATCTGAGAAATGAAGCACTGATCTGTTCTTGTGAACCTACGTATTTTGGAATTTTAGAAATAATGGCCAAACCAATAGCAGCTAAATCTTCAGGTTTAATTCAAAGAAATCTGTGTTAACTTTGTTAAAACTCTCATTATTTCTCAATTTTCTTTCACGTTTTTTGCAAATTAGATGCCTTGTCTTTCACGGCAGGTGTCATGTTTGGGCATATCTGTCACACTGGGCATTTTCTGTCCTCTAGACTGTCTTTATTGGATATTCTTAGCTGTTTCTACTCATGCTTTGAGGATAGGATAGAATACAGTATTACTCTTTAGTTATTATATCCATGGGGAGATGCAATTTTATGTTTATAAGATTGGTAAACTATCCCTTGAAAGCTGTGGAGCTTTCTCTAATGGCCATTCACCTAGAGCAAGTCACCAAATCTCTTTTGCTAGTGCCACTTCTTGAGTGCAAAATACCATCCAGAAATGGATAGCACTTCTGTTCATTTCAAACCTTCCTTCTGCTTGCTCCTTCCTTTCATTATTGCTCGTTCCCTTCATTGTTTGAAATACAGTCTTGGCAGAAAATTCTTTTCAAGCCTCTGTTTTTCATTTAACATATGGATGACCACATTTCTAGGTGTTTTGTGTTCCACTTGGGAACTTTAATCACTTTGGAATGAGAGATGATAGAACCATAGAATCATCAAGGTTGGAAGAGACTTTAAAGATCATTCAGTCCAGCCATCCATCCAGCACTGCCACTGTAACCCTTAAACCACTAAACCACCTCACCCAGCTCCACATCCAGATACCACTTAAACACCTCCAGCGATGGTGACTCCACCACCTCCCTGGGCAACATAGCTTGACCACCCTAAGAGTGAAAAATTTTTTTCTAATATCTAATCTGAATCTCCCCTGTCTCAGTTTAAGGCCATTTCCTCTGGTCCTCTCACCGCAGGCACAGCAGAAGAGACTGGTCCCCACTTCATTAGAACCTCCTTTCAGGCAGTTGTAGAGAGCGATGAGGTCCCCCCTGTGCCTCCTCTTCTCCAGGCTAAACACCCCCAGCTCGCTCAGCTGCTCCTCATAAGACATTTTTTCTAGACCCTTCATGACCCTTGTTGCTCTTCTCCAGGCAATGTGAGGTATTGGTACAGTATTATTATTGTTAAGTGCTGCATATTAGAACTGAAATGCAAGTCTATTCCTCACTTATTGCTGAGTATTTGTAGCACTGTAAAACTGTAGCATGTGATTTTCTCTGCTCTCTAATTACGGTGCTCTTCATACAAGTAGCATAAGAATAAACAGTAAGATTTAAGTAAGATTTTACAGTGAATCATGTTGATGGTGGAAAATATTAAAACTACATCATATTATTGTAATTTATGTACTCCAGTAGATCCTCTTGTGCAAGAATGGTGCAAACACACAGTAAAAGGCAAACCTTATTCTGAAGAATAACAGCATAGCTGGATACACTCTTTTTTCTTCTTTCTATCATTTCCATTTTAACAGAGGAGGAAGTCACAGCATGAGAGCAAGTTACTTGCAGATTAGAGAAATGTGCAAAAGACAGATTTTGAATCCTGAACCACCAAGTCAAGTCCAGTTCTTTAACTGCAATTCACCTGAACAATGTACAGCATCAGCAAAACAAAATTTAAAAACCTCAAACCTTCCATTTTAATAATTCTGTAACTGACCTGTCAAAGACCATCCCTAAACTAAAGTGAAGAGTAAAGAGCAAGGACAGAGTAAGAGTACAATAGAATATATTTCAATTATACTAAAGTCCTACCAGTCCATCCTGGCCTGGGAAAAGTCTTATCTCAGAACAGTGAGTTATAAACCAAGATTTAGACCAATGGATAAATTAATCTTTCTATGGGATTAAATCTGCAGGAATCACCATGACTGTGGGTGTCTGGTAACCTTCGTATTATCTGTGCTGATTAATTTGAACAGAAATAAATCAAATGGAGTTTAACTGAGAAATAATTATGGAAATTGGATTGTATGGCAACAGACTAGGATCTGAAACTTGATAAGGCATATTGAAGTACAGCTACTACGGAACAGTTAGTGGCTAGGATTCTGCTCAATCTGCAGTTCATGGTTCATAGGCTCTAGCCCATGTTGTTAGCCAAAGTCAGTGTTTTGATCTTCTGCAGTTTTTCCACACAAACTGATTCCCAGAAGATGTATTCCTTGCCAAAATATCTCATCTGTGGAGTTCAGCTAGTTATGGAAGAACTGTGTCAAGTTGACATCGGAGAATACTGGAAAATGATGGTTATCCTCCAGGTAAAGTGCCTTGTTTTGACAAGCTGTCTTCTTCCTGTCTTTTGGTCCCTGAGAATTTGAAAATTACTGTTTACACTCAGATAAAAATGTTTTCAGGTTTTTTCCTCAGAAAAACTTAAGTCTGGCGCCTTTTCCCACAGCATGGTTCTTCCCTTTAAGGAGATAGCGTCTGATTTCAAAATCCCAGCAATCCATCTCTCCCAAAGGAACAGGTAATCCAATGATCTGTCCCTTTCTTTGAGTCCACTCACGTAGTCTCTAGCCCTCTGAGCCAGCCACCACCTGTTGTGGTTGGAAAGGACCAGCAGCAGGGTCTCTGACTGGCATGCTAATTGCACAGCAGAGCCGCACTACCTTAGAGCAATTCAGGATGTCTGTGAGCTGGAGGCAGGTCTCAAAGGACCATCAGCTGGGGACTGCAGGAGATCATTAAGCACTGGACAGGGGTGAAGACTGTGGGGGTGTGTCTGCCTTACAAGCAAATGTCTCTCATGACAAAATTACTGTCTTACTGAGAAGATTCTGTGGATTTTCAGGCACTAAGGGACAGAAGCAAGAAAATTAACCTAAGTAAATGGCCCAAAGTTCTGTTCCCTCTCAGTTTTACTTTTCCCATTTAACACTGCCTACTACAGATGCATATGACCCTATTATATCCTCTATGGTTTTCTAAGGAGTGTGTATACTCTGAGCTAGATCCCTGAGGAATAGGCATCCTCACATTGCACGTTTTAGAATCTGACTTTCAAATGTCATATACCAGCCCTGAGTTAGATGCCTACAATACTCAAGGACCCAGAGCACTCTGAGCAGAAAGCCAACAAGGTCAACAAAAAATGTAAGAGTATAGAGACCAATGTCTCTGAATGATTTAAATACTTAATCTCAGGCTATAGCAAGAAACTTCCTTCTCTTGGTGTTTACTAACTACCTTGAATTCACAGTTGAGCTCACACTTTACAAAGAGGGGCCTAGCCAGGATCTCAGTTTTATCCAATAGCTCAGTGGTTAGTTTGATGACAGATAAAGAGCCATAATTCCTCTTGTTGAAGCTGCTTTACTTCACTGAGAATAATTAAATATTCATTAGGCAAAAGAGAGAGCAATACTTTATTGCCTAACATTTGAGGCACTCAGCTACAAGAAAAGAGGCCTCAGTGCCTGTGTCGATGAAATTTTAAGTATCCCATATTAAGTAATCATGAGGGCAGAGACTGAGATTCAGTTCTCTCTTTACTTAGGTGAGAGAGCTAACCACTGAGCAGTATTATAACACTAGCTTTTACATTCCTTTGGTTTCTTCCTTGCACTTTCTCTATTCTAGCAAATATTTTGCTACACTGTGCACATTGGAAAAGTATAGAAAGAATGGATGTTGAATGCCTCTGCTCTGGAAAGCAGACTACACCTAAAGTTAAAATGATCTTGGAAAGTGGGAAATACCTATTAAAAAGACAGAGGTATGAACAAAAGAGATAGCGTCTTCCATGTCTCAGTTCAACTCTTTAGCTGATAAGTAAAAAGACAGGAAGAGTGATGAGAGATCCCTGGCTATGTTTACTTTTTGCCTCAATCCAATATGTCTGCACTCAGAGTGTTTTCTGGATTGGATTTTGGATGCAAGCTAAGGGGTGGCGTTTCTTCTTGAGAAATACAATGCTCAGACATCAGCCCTTCCACTTTCATTAATTTAGCTGCTTAGTAAATATCATCTATTAAAATCCATGGACTTAGAGATTTTATATGCCTCCAGGCAAAGAAGCATCCAAGTGAGAACTTTGACTGCCTATATTTGGGATTCAAACATCTAAATATTCCTGGGGATTCACTATATACACAATATTTGGTCATAATTGTCTAGTAGGTACACTTTTGCTTGCTTGACTTCAGTATACTTTATTTTTTAAAGCTATCTATTTTTTTTCAGATCGTTTCTGGGAGCCAAAGACCAAATAGCTGTTTTTAATTTAGTGACTAGGTAAAAAAATAGCTTGAGAAAAATGATGCATTGTCCTGCTTAGTACTTGGAGTGTTGACTTAGTAATATGATTTCACTTCTTATTATTTTGACGTTCCTTGCTCAGCTTCAGTAGCATGTGTATATCACCTTCTGTAATAGTGTCCCAGCCTAAAAAATTTTGAGTTGCTGTGATACTGTATTTCATAAAAGAAGAGACATGTTCAACTTGAATAGGGTGATTGTACAAGGTTGGAAGCACTGTAGAAAATCAGTGTATTTCTAATTTCAGCTGAGCTATTTTCATTGGGCTTTGAAAAAATGGATGCTTTATTTTAAGGATGAGCTAGCACACATCCAGTGAGTCCATACCCTAACTCTGTTTTGATTAGAAATAGATTTGGACAGTGCAGTGGACTATCATTCAACTGTCCTTGGATTTGCACCACTCAGCTCAGCTCTTGTAAAAAGAACCCATCATCTAAGTGAGAAAATAGGGCATCAGGGAAATTCACAGATACAAAATAAGCTGAAATAACCGATTTTATGTGAATATAAGGATCTGCCTACATGGTTAAGTGGAACCAAAATAACAAAATGGCTCACATATTATACTCACAGTTATGGTAGTTCAGATCTTCACGAGTGCTATAATTTTAAAACAACAGTGCTCAATAGTGAAACACCATAGATTTTAAAAGTGCAGTTTTTAGAAAGACGGCAATCTTTTTTCTCAATAAAAGCACTCACAGACAGTCAAAGTCCTGCATTTAAACAAGGCCAAATTAGTTTCTCATATATTTGGCATTAGCTGTTTATAGGAAGTTAAACAGACACATTGAGTACAGTAATCAAAAAAGGCTGCTCCTGAAAGCTCTCCTGCAGACCTCTGCCTTTGGACTGGCAGTGTCTATACTCTAAGGTCTAAAGTGTTCCTCTAACTGGAATGTTTGAAAAGTGAAATGGACCTAAGAAGAAAGTTCAGATAACACCAAAATATCACTCATGGTAAAGTGGGAAGATGGAAGTAGGTCTTTAATAGCAGGATATGATCTGATTCATGGGTAAGCCAAAAACCCCAAAATATTTGAGCTATTTTTCATTTTGTGTTGAAATAGAAGCTTTACAAATACCTGTATTTTAAAACCACTTTATTTCTGCTTGCTGTGTACTTAGAGATTTCAAATAAATCTTTTTTGGTTTTGAAAAATTTCTTGGGTGGCTGAGATGAAATGGGTGTGGACTTTGGCGATTAATCATAGGGTTCAATTTTTCATCAGAGCATCTTTTCATACAAATATTTGAGCTGAATAAGCATGTGAGGCAAAAGGAATTCGAAGCTGACTAAAATTATTTCCTCTTTCAATTAAGTACATTTCTCTTGCCCGGTTGCTCATACTACAAATGAATCACCTTTTTTTTTAGGGCAATTGAGATCAGACTTTCTCCTTTAAATATACAAAAAAAAATTTGTCCCAAATATTCTCCTGTAAAATGCCTCTTTTTTGGGGAGAAGGAAACCCTCATCCTGTATGGGTTACAGAGCAGCAATGGAGAGATACAACCTAGGTTCACTGACCTCAGTAAACACTGTCTTGCCTGAGCTTGCACCTGCAAGCCGTATCAAGTTACTCTCAGGGAAATACCGTCTTAACTTTAGGAATGTGCATATTTTACACTGTCTGCTGCAGAACTTGAGTATATGTTAATGAGCTTCTTTGTGCAGAGATGATTTCCTGAAATGGGACCAAAGTCTGTTATCAGGTGTTACAAGTTCCACAAGTTCCAGCTCCACGCAACCTTGAAAATGTTGCAAGAGGCACTTGTGACAATCCCCAGGCTGCACCTTCTTTAATTAATCAAATAGATCCTATAGCCCAGGAAAGTGAGGAAACTCTACAGTTGGAGGAGCTACCTTCTGGGGGCAGGAGGGGAAGAGGCTGAATGCTTCAAATAATTCAAGGTATGACAGCAACTGTTGTAAAAATGGTGTGTGTGGTTAACCCAATGCTTTATGTCAAATTCCAGCATAGTCAAGTACAAGCATTACTGCATAGTCAAGGCTCAACCAGTAATTTGCAACGTGTCCTTGGGCTTAGATGTATTTGTGTCATCCTCTATAGTAAGTGGGGACAGTCCTACTTAGAGCAATGAATGTTTTTAATGATTGAGAACCAAGTGTTTTGTAGCAACCTGTGTTAGGGATATCTCCAAGGAAACAATGGGTTTGGTTCCTATTTGCACAGCATAACTTAGAGCTGAGTCTGTTTGGTGACTGATAATGGTTATCACAACTATCAGCTGTAGAGAGGGATTGGGACATACTTCGTGCTCCATTTAACAGCTCAAGAGAATCACAATGTTCCTAGGCTGTGCTGCCAGCCATAGGGAGAACCATGGACAGGGGTTCACTTCTTTGTAAGGAACTTTATTCACATACCTGCTGAAAGTCCTGCTTGCTGAAAAGTCACAGTGACCATATGATGTTTAGTGTAATGAATAAATGAAGACTCTCTGCAACAATCTTCAGGCTCTGCCTGGAAACATGGAGACGAGGAAAACCTTGGTACTACTCTCCTATCAAATGGTGCAACAGCTCTATAGAGGCACCTCTATGGGCTGTGCAAGCAAAGGTACAACTTGCTGATGTATGAGGGAGCTGTGTTACCAAGTTAGGACTTCATCTGACAAAGTATTTTGTCACAGACGAAACCCCTACACAGACCCTGGTATATATGGGAGCACGTAGAAATATCACTGAACTTACATGGATGCTTCCATGTCAAGCATATGCTTTTTGAATTGTGTTTATTTTCACCTATGAATATTTACCTTGGTGCATTTTAGAACTATACATAGACAAGCTTTAAACACAACACCAATATACATTAATAAGCTAAGTTTGTTTTGGGGGTTTTTGGAAGCTGTTGGTATTTGCTAGCTTAAAATTTTCTCTTCTTTTAGTAGATGTCGAGGTAATTCTTTATACTGCCATGCTAATTTCCGTTTCGAGGAACTGAAAGTTGTGGTTCACAGTAATGTTTTGAAACTTTCAATTAGATTTTCAGATATAACTAGGCCTAGGGGTAAACTTGGGAAGAGGCATGTTTAAAAGTCCTTCTCACCCCAGGATTACAATACTTTGTGATAATTCAGGTTTTTAAAAACTGAAATAAACCCAAAAAAATTAGACTTAAATGTCTATACTAGAGAACTAAGTAGCATTAAGTGCCGCCAGCTGAGAGACTCAAGTATAAAAATTATTTGAGACTGCAGGCCCCAAGCCAGTGGAAGCTGAAAAGCTTTGCAGATGTGATGTGGTCATTCTCTGTTGACGTTGGTGGTCATGCTGTTATCACAGCACTGCTCCCACAGCTGTCATTGGAGTGATGTTGGCAAAGCCTTTGCAGGGAGACATCTGCCTCGCTCTTCTAACTGAAGTGCTATGATGACAGCTGCACAGAAAGTGAAGAAAAAGGGAAGACAATAGAAATCCAAAAGAAATATTGAAGATATAAATGGAAGCAACTATGCTAACTACTGTCAAGATTCAGACCAGAATTTCAGAGGAGTTAGAAAATGCAGCTACAGAGATGCCATTTTTTATTTCAGTAATAGTGCTGTAAACCTGGGATTAGGTTATGTGACTCTGTATTTGCACCAATGCAGTCAGAATCTGCCTTGGATCCCTAAAGCAAATTCAGTTCACCTTCCTGGTCTATTTATGCTGCCATTGCTCTTCACAGCAGCCTGCCATGATCGCACAACATACACATGACATTTTATGTCGAGGCTATAGAAGAAGTTGACCGTTGAACATAGCAGCAACTTCTATGAATGTCAAGAGAAGAGAGGTTGCTTTCAGTGTACTTTGATCTCAGTGTACCATTTTTCATTGAAAGTATAGCAATGATGGATCATTTTCTATCTCTAAAACACATCCACTTTTCTGGCAGTTAAAAAAAAACCATTACAAGATACAAAAAGTGGTATTTTTTTTGAGAACATCAGGTCTATTTTTTTTCCATTGCTCCATATGTTAAGCCTTACTTACATGTAACTTAGTCCCCGTGGAAAAGATGTTGTGACTGGTATGTATTTGTTATAAAGACTTGGAACACGGCAAATACTTTAAGAGCACATACATAAGCTAGATGAACTCAGAGAAATACCAACCATTCTTCTAGACTGCCAAAATCATTAACAGACTGAGGCGTTGCTCAAATATGACAACTGACAACACCTCACATGCCAAATTGAACAACCACCTTCCACACACACACTTTTCAGGTGCAAGAGATGAAGTTGCAGCCCAAAGCTCAGCTCTCTGCTGCAAGTGAATCAAGGCCTAATGCAACAAAAGCCCACCTCTCTCCACTGCCCCTAGAGCTCAGCTGTTACAGAATCTGTACACAAGGGCATCCTTGCCTCTATGCTTGCTACAGACTGGATGGTGCTGGAAAAGTGGACTTTTGAGGGACACATACCTTGAATTTGCATGACTTAGAACAGATGGAGGATAAGAACAGCCTGCTGTGCATGCGACATTACCTTACCTAACAGTATGTGGCAAAATGCCAAATGTGTGGGTGTCCTGGCCCTCAAATATAGGAGGAGAATGATTACCACCTTTACAGGCACAATACCTTGCTGTATTTTCATGTAAGGAAAGCATTTGGTTTACTTCCTTTTCTGGGGCTGGGGCTTGGACATATACAGGATGGTACATGTGCCATGACAAAAAACAGTAGCACTCCTTCACAAAAAACTATTTTTCTAGGATGCCATAGTAGCTGTGGCTGAATACTTGGCACGAAACAAACTATTTCATCACAAAGTAGATGTATGTGAAAATATGCAAAAACACAGGGGAGACAATAAGAGAGTTTGCACAGACTTCCCAGTGTTAATTTAGAGTTTCTTGCAACAAACTAATAATTAATAAACACAATCATGAAAGAAAGTAGTAGAATTGTCATAATCATAATCGCAGTACCAAATTATGCAATAGTCAGTTCTTATGGTTATCCCATTTTGTAGGCAAACATCTGTTAATGTTTTGGGGGCTTTTTCTGTTTCTGAGCATTCAAATCTTCCTACTGAGATCTGGCTTGGATTATTTCCAGAAACTCCTTTACAGTTTCTGTTCCCAAAACACAGTGGTTTTGTTGTGGTGTTATTCCTTGGTTTCTTGAGGGTACAGAGGGCCATGCTTGTGTTTTCTAGCCCAGTTTCTCTCCTCACATCCAGGAGTTCACTCTGAAGAGCTGTGATAACCAAACTCAGGCGACAGAAGAACAGGATCCTGTTCCCTAGACATGAAAGTTCTTGCTGTTCTCTGGCTGCCCTTAACAGTGGGTCCTAACTGTGTCAAAAAATGTAACAGTGAAGATGCTGTTATTTTCTCAGGATGATGCTTTGGTGCCTTAAATGTAGATTATTGTTTGTGAACAGCTTCCCACAATAACTCCATGTTCACCTATGTGCTTCCAGAGGCAGAGCCCCTGGGCTTCAGGTCAAGCCTTCATGAACAAGCTCGTGTTCACCTTCAGTTTGTTTATCACCGGGGAACAGCAGCAACAACAGCAGTATCAAGCAAGAAGAAAAGCCGAAGTCCTCAGCAAAGGTGACAAGCCTTGACAGTATTAACTGAGAAATGGAAAACTGAGTAAGAAACACTACATATACTATAGCAATGACTAAACATCAGAGAATAATTCAAGACTCTTGAACACCATACCAGAGGTGTTATTGAACTGCTCAGATGCAAGGTCAGTCTTACATAGAAAAGAAGAAACGAAGGAGTTAACTTGAGAACAAAATGCTTGTGAGCAATGAGACCTTTTCTTTTTGAAAGGAAAATTCCGTGCTTTCCCTTCTGGTTGGCCTACCGTAGCAGATATGCTTTTGCAGTACAGCATGTACAGTGCATAAGCAACTATTGCCATGCATGGTTGGCTTCCAAATCAGCAGTGCTTAAAAACATGAAGCGCAAATTTGGCTCTCTCTTCCATCTTGGGTTTTGTTATTGCTGTTTTTTGTTGTTGTTGCTCTGAAAGAGTATTTGCTCACTTTTTTTAAAAAAGGAAAGATCTAATTTTAACTAAGTGGATGTATTTCTCCTTTGTTCAATCAAGATGCTCTTCCTTTCCTTCTGATGCCCGTGGCAGACAGTAGGCAGTTTCCTGAAAAGAAACAGCACTGTAGGTGACTGTCTTTTCTCCTCAACACATTAAATATCATCTCAGACCACTCCTGGAGCAATATCAGAAGAAACAGCTCCACTAGGACAAATACAGTAACTACTCAGCCCAGGCTCTGTGTGAAACCTGCTCTAGAAAATGTAATTAAACTGAGTGACAAGCAAGGATCAGCCTGAGAACTTCACATTTATCATGAGCAATCATCAATCCTAATTAGTAAAAAATATTTCATTATCCACACTCTCTTCCCAAAACAGAGTAGCTTGTTGGAATTAAAAGACATGGCTATAGATATTGTTTATATTATTTCTGTATCTACATGTGCTGGTGGCAGAGCAAGACACTCAAGAGGGATAGCAGTAAAAACTTTCAGTGTGAATGAAGATGATCATTACTCAGAGCCAAACTGCAGGTCAGTATGCCCTTGGACATGGATAACGTTAACAATGTGGAAATATTCAAGAATGGTCAGAACAGCTGTGAAAGTGTGAGGAAATTGCTCTCAGAAAACACAGGGACAGGATGACAGCAGGGAAGCTCAAGGGAGGGACTTCTTCACATTCAAATCCAGCCTCTCTCTGTAGCCGTAATCTCCTGTGCCAACAGATTCACACATACTGTGGCCGCAGTTTAGGTGAGTCACACATACCAAACAAGGAGGACAGACCAAGGTTTTTCAATCTTTATGCCTATGTATAATTATAAATGTGTGTCTATACAGCAACATCGTGGATTGTTTTAGTTATTCAGTATTCATGAAGAAGTATAGGAGAATTGAAGCAGGTATAAAAACCCAAAGCAATCTGTCAGAAGAAAATGTGTGTGCCAAACTCACTTCATGGGCACATAAAAGCCCATACAGTCTCTGATTAGCAACAAAGACAGGAAGTTCACAGCCTCAGCTGTTTCTTCAGACTTAACTTCACTCATTCTTGCAGGCATGACCACTTGCTAATAAAAATGATCACACCATGGAAACTAAACCTCTCCTAGTATCTTACCCTATGTAATTAAGAAGGGCGGACAACCAGTGTTCTCTGCTTTGTCAAAAGGCTTTAGAAGAAAAGAGAAAACTTGTAGGACACATCAGTACAGATCACTGACGAAAACCTAGTTCATACCAGCCCGGCCTTCACTAGGATGAGACCAGTGGAGACTTGTCAATGAAAGCCCTCTTGGCATCTTAGGTTTCAGAAAGTGCACTGCAATAGGTAACATATCAACTAACACAACGCTAAATACAGTTTTGCTCATATTGCAGGAAAAACCAGTTATGTTTAAAACTGTCTCTGCTGGTCAGAATTACTCTGTGAACTGGTTTAAGAGATACATGGTTAAAAGTACTGTTCCCCTTTCTGTTCCTACTTGAAACTTGACTATAGCATGGCTGAAAACACATACGTTCTTTCTCACAGTGAGGAAAATGCCTCATGTCTAAAATGTTCAGACAACAATCTCTCATCTGTTCCGTACTTATTAGTTGCTTGACTTTAATAAGGTTGTTATTAAAACAACTCAGTTTAATGTCTTTCATGTTGTATTGACTTCATGTCAAATAATGTTTATATAAATAATCTTTGAGGCATGGGAAACTTGCAGGATGTTTTCACGAAGTCCTTGTAGTGTTTGTCTCAGGAATTGTGAAGACACATGATGACTACAAGAAATTCTAAATAAAATACAAATTCATGAAAAAGAAAGTTTGGGGTTCTTTTCTTCAGAAATGTTTTGCACTTCATTTGTAACAGGATTTAAACACACTTCATCCATTCCCACCTTTCACCAGAAATACTGTGCTCTTGGATATCGGGGTTTCTTCAGTTTTCATTATTAACAATTCTACCCACCAGAGATTTTCCTATTTTCTTCAGAATTTCTCCTTCTTCTTACTTTCCAAAGTTCTTACTGAAAGTCTTCAACAAATCAAATACTTGTCAGCAACTTCTTTTATCTTCATTTTAAAAACCTGTCACCTCTGTTTCTGTAGAATGATATTTTAAACTAGTCTAGAAGAGTGATTTATAAGCTTAGACACTGCTTTATTTGACCTCCTTCACCTTGAAAGGACATGTAAAAGGAAACAGAGATTCATCTTCTGCCATTTCATGAGCTCCCAAGCTCCTTTTCATTGAGAAAAGGACATGATCATTTATCCTGAGTAAATTATTGCAGGTTGCACATGCTCTACTACCTCTATAATATATTGTGTTTTAACTTACATTTTTCTCAAAATATATTAATGTTAGATGCAGTATCTGGTAAAAACCTTCATTTTTTCCTTCTTTGGTGACTTTCCAAAGCATCAGTACTTGCTTCTGCCTTCATGATATTTTACTTTGTCACTCACATAGCCAAATAAGCTAAAATAAAGGAACCTAGTTTTTCCTTTCAACCTGATAATCTAGATGGAAATTATGCAATGGTGGAAAGGCAGTTCAGAAGTTTTGAACAAATATATCTCTAATAAAGTGTGGCATCAGTAGCAGCAACAGTCAGATGTAATGAGTCATGTTGTGTTAGTTTCAATGGAATAAGTGAGACTTCAGTCATAGGTGTTAATGTGTTCTCCTCAATGCAAAGTGCTAAAACATTTAATATGGTCAGTGGTTTTAAGTACAGAAAGTTTAGCCTGCTCAGTCGCATGGCAGCTGCACTAAAAATTCATGCCAGATCTGGGAATTATATTGATTAGTACGTACAAAAACAAAACACAAAGCATTTCGAAATTGAAATCAAGTGGTTAACAAGACCAACTTAATCAAAATCTGTCAGAGTACCTTTCCTAGACACAGGTTATTAATTTAGAATCCATTATGCTATCCAGAAGTCCTTCTTAGCACACCAAGAAATTTTCTTATTCATTTCTCGGATCACGACCATAGGAGTAAAGATTGATTTGATGCTTTTGATAATAAATATCGACAGGAAAAGCATAAAGGATAGGAGAGTGGAAAGCAAGGGAACCGTAGCTGTTGCTGAGCTTTTAAGGCTATGAAACAACTGTGTAGTCTTGGAAAACAGTTTGGAGTAGCCAGTCACCGTGGTAACTGCTGGCCAGGAGCACAATTCCCGCCTGCATGGGATATCCCCTGCCTGGCCAAGTCAGGTCTCCTTCCTTCCACTCATCACCCTGCACTGGTAGAGCAGCACAGGCCAACTCAAAGCGCAGTTAAAAGCTGAGTGGCAAAACATGAGATCAAAAAATAAAACTAAGGGGAAGAAAGAGACTTCAAGATCATGGAAAGTCAAGGCAGGACATCCTTTTTTTTCAGCCAGTTTGCTGGGAAGAGCCAACAGTCTTGTTTGATGGCCTGAGTCTGGTAGAAGTTGCCCAGTGGGGGAAAAAATTAACCAGTGTCCTTTCCTCAGGAAGTTCTTCAGAAACCTCTTCCACCATAATGGTTCCTCCTATTTTGCTTTTAGAAGGTTCAACAAGTGATGTGAGATCGAACCGGCCATCCTTTCTGTTCTTCATCCACCTGTTTGCATCCACTAATTTGTCACTTCACCATTTTCTTACCTGCCGCATCATCATACCACCCTTGATCAATAGAAGACCTCTCTGAATGAGTGATTGTTTTCCAATTTCTTAACCCCTCTGCTGCTTTTGACTCTTAGAGCTAATTGCAGCACTTTGTGAACTCCTACTGATTTCTCAGAGATGATTTCACAATTACAATAGGCATGCAGTCTCCAATTATGACACAGGTAGGGAGAAGTCAACAAGTAAGTAACAACTTGTGTTTCATTTCAGCCAGGGTTGGTTACTGGAATGTGATGTTCCACCAGAGAAATTAAATCCCCTAATAAGACAGGGAGGAAACAAAGGATTTTGTTCTAGCTGTCATGGCTAAATGTGGTCTGCATTTCAAGAACAGACTTTAAATTTTCACCAAACACTATAAAGTTCAAAACAATCCAGCCAGCCTTTTAGGCTGGTGAGTCTTTCTCCATGGTAAATGTGTCCAATTTTTCATAACACATTCTCTCAGAGATGGCAGTTAGCCACCTGGAAGTCAGTCTTATGGAAGGTTTTCTTCCCTTTAATTATAAAAATACCCACACAAATTCATCCCTTGCCTATCAAGCTGCTTCCACAATCCAGTTCAAACTGATTTATGAAGGAGTAAATGAACACATTCTTACTATTGTCAGTATAGCTATAGTTGACTGTGCGGTATCAAGTGCTGCATTTTTGCAGTTTAGGTACCAGAATCATTAATTCGATCTGATTTACACTGATGACATTCAGGGCCGTCATTCCTATGATATAGAAACTTGTCATTGCCAGCTATTTAATTTTGTAAAGACATTACCTGAAATTTATTAGTAATGGGTCTTAAATGGCAATTCAGTCTTAAATTATGGGGGCAGCAAACACCCTTGAAACCAGCTTACATTTATGTCTTGGATCATGCAATTGAGCAGACTAGGAACACTCACAAGGAGAGCTGTAGCTGTTCAGCTGAGCTTTGCAGCTGCTTCCTTCAACTACAACCAGCAGACAGAAATATTCAAATTTCCATAAGGTAAAAAAATGAAAAGGACTGGATCTAGAAATAAGGCTGGGTTTTCCTCTTGCTTTAATGCATGGGTTTACATAGACACAGATGAGTTCTTGCTGTTGCCTGCACAAGTTTTGCTATTGACTTCAGTAGCTGTATGGCTGGTCTTCTCAACACTAGGGGGTGATTGACTAGTTATTTAATTAACTAGTTTAAGCAGCATTAACAATAATCTCAGCAGTACCCAATGGATTTTCTGCTTTAAATATACTGTGCACTTCTCTATTTATAGTAAACACCAGCAGTGGGATTCATCTGTCCAAATATAGATTCTGCATTGTAGGTGTCTGTCTCTGAGTTAACTGTCTAGGCTCCCTTTATAGTCGAGGGAACAGGCCTTCTGAGGGCAGAGCTCCTCTCATCCCATTTCCGACGTCTAAAATAGATTAAATGAATCACCTCCATTTAGGAGATAGAGTAGGAAGGCCTATTTCTGTTCATTCACTATGGAGGGAATCTTGACAACTGGCGATGGTATAGACGCCTATCCTGTAGAGGCTACAACACAGAAGGGTACTTCCTGTCCTAAAGCGATACCAAGAAGACTGTGGCCATCAAGCAGCCCCTATGTTCCCTCAGATGAATAATTTATCACCTTGCTGCCTTTCCATAACGTTAGCCTCTATCTCCTACATGATTCATTGGGAAGCAGGGTATGTTTGAGAATGGTATTTCAGACCCACCCTTCTTGCTGGCTTTCACTCTTCTTCCCATAGTTTCAATTCCATGGACTCATTTTACTGACAAGGAGGTAATGAGCTATTGAAATGAAACAGTGCTGCTGTGTAGCTGGTTGAGGAGATCATTGTTGAGCAATGTAACATGCTCTTATCCTTTGTCCCAGAGGACTGAGCAAACGTTTTGTGAGGCAATCCCATTTACTGCTGATGCCAATGCCAGGAAATGAACAATCTGTGTTAGCTTTTGACTTTTAAAAACAATGGGCTGGATGCAATGCCCTCTGAAGTTACCAGGAGTCTTGTTCTTCCTTTGTTTTCAAAGGGCATGGGGTCAGGCTCAACACTAGGAGTTTATTTTGCTTTGTTTTTACACTTAATGAGAAATAAAAGTTAAAAGCAGGTGTAGTTGTGATTATGAGCAGTTGGTCTGTACAATGAAAGGAGAACGTGATTTTTAAACAAACGACAATCAACTTTCCTATTTTAAATGTTTTTGTACTAATTGCATATGGAATTTTTTATCACACATGCCCTAGTTTAAGGTTTATATAGATTATTGGCCTCTGCATTATAAAATTTAGACACACAACAGTTTTGTTATGAAGTTCTTGTTATGCTTTTAAAGAGGAATTTCCAAAATACACGTGTATTGCTGATCATTCATTTGTGTAGCAGTACTTTACAATCTTCCTCCATTTTCCTTCTCCCCATGCAAAACCTCCCTCTGAGGACCATGCATAACCCACAGTATATTTATGTATGGGGTATAATGCACAGGCTTCTGCTCTCACTCAGAGTCTGAAAAAACTACTGCTACCCAAATCCAATCACTGATATTTCTAAAACATTAGTTACCCTCAAAAGATGTTTATGTAGTACAAAAATGTTTCTTTAGTTTAGAGGCAAGAAATTAAATTGTAAAAGAACATAATTGACTTATTCATTATTGTATGGACCCAAGAACTGTCTTTCCTGAGGTTACATCCCATTCTCTTAGGCAGAGAACTATATACCCTCTACACTCTGCATATGTATATCAATTAATGGTTATGTTCATTGAGGACACTCTCTACCTGTGACATGGCTGACTTGTGGGAAAGACTGGTTTGCAGGGACTCTAATCCATAGGGACAAGAACCACTTCATTCATTTAGATGATCATGGCAGCATAGAGGCTGAGCACAGAGCTGCAGCTGTGCACCTTTTGTGCAGATGGCACAACTGCCTGCTAGGGCTTGGACTGTGCCTGCCACACGACTCACGCATTTGTTCACCAAACATAATGTCCTGAGGTTACAGGAAGTGGATGGGTCTAACTGGCAGTAAGCTCTTCTTCCAGAGGCTTTCTTATGTATGAAAACACAGACAACATTTTAATAATCTAACATCATTCTTAGTATCTTTCAACACCTTTATTGTATGACAGAGGGATGATGGAGTAAACTCTCATCGAGTTTGCAGATGACACTGAACAGGGGGAACCAGTTGACACACTTCAGGGCAGGGCTGACAACCAGACTGACCTAGATAGTCTGGAGGAACAGGCCAACCACAACCGTATGAAATTTAGCAAGGGGAAAAGGAAAGTCCTGCACCTGAGAAGGAATAACCCTGGCAATGATACAGGCTGGGTACTGACTAGCTGCAGAGCAGCTAGTTAAGAAGGACCTGAGAATCATGGGGGGCAGTCAGGATTAGCCAGCAATCTGCCTGGCAGCAGGGAAGGCCAACAGCATCCTGGGCTGGTTCAGCAGAAGCACAGCCAGGAAAGTGATAATCTCCCTTTACTCAGTACTTGTTAGACAACACCTAAAGTGCTCTGTACAGATTTGGATTCCCTGATACAAGAAATCCACTAACACATTGGAGCACATTCAGTAAAGGGCTACCCAGATGTTCTAGGCTTTGGAGCACTTGTCTGGGAGAGAGAGGCTGGGGAAATGGTGCTTGGTCAGCCTGGAGAAGAAACACCTTTTGATACATCTAACTAGCAGCCTGCCAGTATGTACAAGGAGGTGGCTCCAGGCTCTTCACTGCAGCCCATGGCGGGAGGATGACAGACAATGGGCATAAACTGAGACAAGATATATTCAGGGTGGATATAAGTAAAAACATTTCCCTATGTCAGACAGAAAAACACGCTAGCAGAGAGGCAGTGCAGACCCCATCCTTGGAGCTTTTCAAGACCTAACTGGATAAATTCCAGAGTAACCTTGGTTTTAACTTACAGGTAGCCTGCCCGAGAATGAGGTAGGACCAGAGATATGAGGCTACTTCCAACTTGAATTATCCTACAGTTTTATGGAACAGAGTTGTCAGCAAAGATTTTGTCTGTGAAAAACCAAATATTTCCAAGTCTCAAACCTCAGAAAGGAGCATAAATGCATACTAAAATCTTAGAGCAGGCACATTATGCATCCTGTGCAGAGCAGTCACTTCCTTTATGTAACAGTCTTTGCATTGTTCCTATTTTTAATTCCTTTATTATCACCAGTCACCACTAACACAAGGAGTGAGGACAGAAGGAGTATGGACTGCCATACTGCTTATAACAGCTTTTGGATGCACTGCAGAACACACAAAATTACTTCTGCTTATGGAGAGACATTCTGGCCTCTGCCTCACTACAAAAACATGTGCTTCGCTTATGCAAAGTCCTCACATGTCTAAAGTAATTAAAGTTGCTGTATTTCTAACTAGTATTTCACAGTCAGAAGTGTGTGAGCGTGCACAATGTGACACACCACAGTGAGTCTGACACACTGAGAGGTATCTGAGATGCAACTGAGTTATTGTGCAAGCACGTACCAGCTGTGCAATAAAAGGGAAGGCCTGCATATGGCTATTTCTCCCTGTTCTACTAACCAGGCCAGAGGCCTGGAAGTCTTGGCCAAATTGCCATGTTTATCTTTTTCCATTTGGACAATAAAATAGAAAAATCGACACAAAGAAAAAGAGGATGGAGCAATGCAGATGTAGGGTATCCCTAGAACAAACGTGCGAGGTCATCTCTTTCTGTGATAGCCCTTACAATTTTAAGACACACCACTTCTGCTTCCCATGCTGAAGGAGTGTAACCACTGTCTTATCCAAGGATAAAAGTAAGTCACAGAACTGCAGCTTTCATTTTCTGTTCTTTTCAGTCCTGGAATGGAACAACAGTGGGAATGAATTGAACCCGTGTTGGTGGGATGTGCCAATTTGAAACAAAGTCTCAGTACTATTTCCTGCCCTGGCTTTCCTGCATCAGCTTCTGCTGCCTGCTGCCAGGTGTCTTCTTCTGTTTGAGGGTAGCTGTTGTTCTTCAGGGCTGGTGGGAAGCATCACTGCAGAGCAGATTGATTTCCAGGTCCCAGAGCAGACCCAAAGAAAGTGAAAAGGGCAGTGATAAAGCTGATGAGTGGTTCGAAGCTTGTTTTCTTTATTCAGGTCTTGTTTACACTCTGACTCCCAGAAGCCTTTATGACAGTTGTGAACCAGTAGCCTCATCCCACCAGAAGAACCAATGAAATAAAACAGGAGGAAAATACGAAAGCAAGGAAGTTCTCATCGAGTTCTCTAAAATGCTTTGGGCTTGTCTATGCATGGGGTTTTGTGCTGATCTAACAAAACTGCACTGGGGTTGCACCAATTTAATTAAATCACTGCAAAAGCTGTGCAATCTAATCCCTTGTTTTGGTTAACACCTATGCAACTCAAACATCTGAGCAATAGCTACATAAAGAGCTCAAAGACATAAAAAAAGACTCGAGCTCCAGTGCACTAATCTCAGTTTCAATTAAAGCCTAAGAAAGTACGAACTTCATGACCTATACTTCCTTGTAAAGCAAAGAGAAACAGAGAAAGTAGTAGATGTTCTTAAATTAAAGAAACTATAGCCTGCTAGGGAAAGGCTAAACCAAATCAAGTAACTTTCAGGTCTTCTTCCTTTGTAAAGTAGCACTAAATGGCAAAAGTTTTATATATGTGTACATATATATATATATAAACGTACTGCAAGCCACCTTTAAGAACAGAAGGAAAGAGTCTCCTTGACAATATTGTATGAGTCCCTTGAGGCTTTTCCAGCACTTCATTTTAGTCATCTGGAATAATTTATTGATACATAGTCGTCCCTTTCAGAAATTTCCAGAGAAATTAACCCACTATTACTCACATTGTACATCCCTAGGGAGCAGTTCGGTTGATGCTTTTCTATATAGTGACTCCTGCCATGCTCAACAGTGCCAGTCTTGTGTAGACCATCAAAGCTTTCTGAATAATCAGCAAAAAGGGGTTGTTTTCTGATTTTGCCAGTTGGCAGCTGACAGTGGCTCTAATGGTAAGTTGGCCACTCCTCCCCGTTTCATTTTCCTGTGAGGATACTGAAAAGGAAAGCTCAAAGAACCCATGAGCACTAAATTAGCTGAGGTGGAGGTTATCTGTTGATTTCTGATTGCAGCAAAAACAGACTGAAAATCAGCATGGTTAACTCACTAAAAATCAACAAACGATGGCTTCTGTTGATCTGCTGCGTAAATGAGGAGGGGGATCAGGAGCCTTTCTCTCTTACTCTCTAAATACAGACTAACCAGAAACCTTCTCTGTGCTCCCCTAAGAATAAAAGTGGAATTGGGAGTCAGAGTATCTGGGACTGGCTCCAGCAAGAATATGTATTGCCCTCCTTCACTGTTCTGTAGCTGTTGCTTTGTCTGCATAAGCCCCAGCTGGGTTCCCTGGAAGCACGCTGACCATCTCATCTCATTGACAGCTGATTATGGCTGTGGGTGGGGGCATCCTGCCTTAGCTTGCCACTGCCTTCTGCTGCTGCAGCCCACCTTGGAGGAATTCAGCAGCCTGAAGAGATAGCTTTGCTCCATACTCACTAAACACACAGTTGGTCACCTACCTGGGCAGTGGATGAATAATTCCCTCCTGGCCCAGGTGTGCTCCCACTGCAAGCAGCAGGACCAGCTACAGTAGTAATGGACTCCTCTACAACATGCAGTGCTTTCTCTGTTATCTGCAAGATAACATGGAATCCTTCAAAGCCTTATTCAATAATCTTTATCCCCATCAATTCCATTGCTTCCAAGTTCACACAATATTTTTTGACTCTTTCCTTATGTGCAAAATTTTTGCTTGGTCACATCTGTGATACCGTTTTGGGTATGATGGAGTTATTGAGGAATAAGTGTAGTCAGAACTGGCCCGTTCGCATTATTTTATTCTGACACACATCCATTAACCAAGTTTTGTGCAGTTTCCTGACCCACATCTCTTCTTCTGGCCCTGTTTTCATTATTGTTGTGAGACATGATGTATGTATCAAAGTACCCTTGTCTCCACTGGAACCTTTATATTTTTTCTTTTGCCAAATAAGCATTTCTTCAGTTGCTTCAGCAACTTTAATTACTTGCACATTACAAGCACAAGCACTTTTTGTTCTCTGGTGAACACATCCACTCCCCTCAAAGCCTTTGCACATATGTGCAAGCAAGCACACATGCAGACCTACAGTGCTCTTCCAGTGGAAAGAAATTATCTCTGTTCAGAGAAATTTTCTCTGTTTACTGAACAGACATCTTTAGGCTCAGTTATTACAATGCTCCACTATTTCTTTTGTTGCAGAATGGTAGGGCTGGCAGAGACTTAGGTAAGCCTCATTAAGCAACTCTTGCAGTATGCATAATCATTGTGATGGAAGTTATAGAAGTATTTATGATATTCTTATATGAATCAATTAAATATGTGACTTAAAATGACTCACCATGGTTCTGCAGCATTCACTTCCCATCTGTCTGACCTTTGTTCCCTGCACAGGCATACCGGGTCTCCTTCCCACAAAATTCTGAATCTGGTATATAACTGACAAGAATTCCATATGACTTAGATCCATCACAAAGGGAGAGCGTGCCTTAGGCTGCAAGGTGTGTTACTGTGCTTTCAAAAACACACTCACAAGTCATCTCTCCAAACCGTACAGAATATCATCCCTGGAAGTACTAGCATTAGTTATTCATCAAAACAGCTACCACCGAAAGGTTATGTGTCTTCACAGCTCACTGGTTTTATCTAGTCATAGAGAAATACCTCATACAAAGCTCCACTGCCATCCAGCCCATCAGCGTATGGACCATTGCACACAATAACGTACGCAAACATTCCTCACTCTATGGAGTCGTCACCTTTGTCTCTGGATGAGCAATGTCATGTTCTTAGTCACAACCAGAGATGGTAGGAGGAGTGGTGCTGCCGTTCATTATGAATCTCTTCCCCCCGTGACCATCAAGGAAACCATGACTCATGGCCTATGCAAGCAGTGTGGCACAATGTTTTCATGACAGGAGCGTTAATTCATCCCCTTTTCCTTCACTATCCAGAATGGGAAGAGTGGTGATCCACTGTAGAGACAAATAAAGCCAGAATCAGCTGAGCTAGGTCAAATCAAGTTATTTGGGCTATGACTAAGGGCTTGAAGAACAAGTAGAAATGTGTTGCTGTCTGCACTTGCACAACACAGCAGGACCATGGCAGGAAGCTCTAAAGAGAATCTGTGTGCTGCCAGTATAATAATTAATTCCTTAAACTGCACTGTAATTCTGAGACAGTTGAGTAAGCATCTTAATATTTCCTATTGAAAGGAGAACAAATTTCCCAAGAACTTCTATGAGAAGTTTTCCCATTTTCAGCACTTTTAAGGTACACAAAAATAAATATCACCACAGTATGGTAGAAAAACAAAACAAAACACATAGGAACATTTTATACCTCCATAGCACTGGTAATAATTATTACTTCATTGATAATACGCAGTCCTACATTCAATAACACCACTTGCCTTATAAATTAGGTAAAAATTCATAGGGAATAACCTAGAACCATTATAAAAACCTCTACTTTTAAATAAAAGGGACTGCTAACTTAAGTAATGACTATGAGTACTCCATAATTATAATTGTTTTGAGAGCGCATGAGCTTAGCATTTTTAATATCATCCCTTCACATTCTGATGCTCGCGCTCTCTATATGCCTCACCGTAGTAATGGTGAGGATGTTACAGTCCTACCTCCCACTTTAGGAGAAATAGAAGATACTCAGATACTGCTAGCCAAGTGCCACATTTGAAAACAATATTGGCTAGAAATAAATTTTAAAAAAACTCACAAGAAACAAAAATACTTTTTCAGTTGCATGAGTGAGTTCATCTGTTTTTTAGCACGGATCCCGTATGCAGTTTTTCCAGCATAAATGAGGGATTAGCCAGGGGATAGAAAAGATGCCAGTGACAGAGATACCAGGAGTTGTTTATACAAGCACTGCTGCTGGGAAAATGTATGTGCAACTACAGATAAATTCAGATTGTATTATTTATATATGAAATGCAGTTCTTGAAGTGGCTACAGAACACGTTGCCCATCTCTTCTCTCACCAGTACAACACCAATGCTTATTTCACAGACAGCTATTCCACTTTAAGACAGGCAGCACCTTGGGCATTGCTCACAAAACAAAGGAGAAAACAAGTTGACTTGAAGGTCATACACTTTCATCTGCACCAAACCTTGCATGAGAAAGTCAGTAGTAACACAACGTATCTCCTACAGGCTGAACATTTCCTGGGCCCCCGAGAAAGAAGCACTCTGAAATCATGGATAGTATTTTCACTGCTGGTACGTGCTGTAGCAAACAACCAAGGAAGAAACTGCCTGCATGCTGTGTTATCAGTGTGTGTCTGTATAGCTGTGCTGCTTCCTTATTGCTGCTCCTGCAGATTTCATCATTGCTTTCAAGTGCATGATTAAAAATGCATTATATTGGGGCTGCAAATTAATCATTAAGTTTGAACAGCAGTCAGACAACCCCTCCTAGTTTACAGTTGCCTAACAGTTCATTCTGCCAGGTATTTATTTCTTATATCGTTGAAGATGTCTTTCAATGTCATCTAGGAACGCCTTCAGAAAAAAAAAAAAGAGATAAATATGCAGGGCTGCTTGGAATTGTAGTGCTATGAAGACATTATGAATGACTGTTTTGGCAGACATGAATCCAAGACTACTTTTCCCAAAGGAAGCAAACATTGAAAACATGCACTTTGCCTGGCCCCCCTATGTATAAGTCAACAACTTCCTATGATGATTCACTAAGACTTACATCTGATGATTCACTAAGACTGACATCATCATCACTGCTGTTATTTACACTGAGAACTCTTCAGAAGAAGAATTACCTCTTGCTGTACATGTGCACAGCATCTGCTGGCTGCTCCATTAGAACAAGAAATTGCATTAATTCTTAGTTAATATGCCTTTCCTATGGCACATTTCTGTGCTTATAGGGGAAAAACAAAGGATGAGAGAGCAGGTACATGAATTCCATCGACAGCTCTCGAGAAACACATGAAAATATTTTGAATGTTTCTTCAGTGCACTATAATTTCCACACATACTCGCACATCAGCAGGTCAGTAGTTGCCTAATGCTGAAGTAGTCTCCAGCTGAGCACCTTCATTGGGACCAGCCAATGTCTGTTGGGAATCTGCCACTGATTAGTGCTTTCATCTTGGAGATCTGGTTTTATAACAAAAATGTCTCCTTCCTATTCCCAGAAAAAACATTCTCCACGTAACTTATGGCTTGAAAACATGCCTGCCTGACCAGTCAGTGCTTTGAACCAGGCCAAAAAGCCACAGATGTCACCATCCGCATACTGAGTGGGCTATTTCTGAGCTGAGCTCACATGGGTCTGAGTGAATGCTTCCAGAATGGCCTACATTAGTTTGATGTTCCAGCTGACAGCACAGAAACTCCAGCAGACACCACTTTTTGTTCCTCGCCATGCACAGAGTAAAAGCTGAGCATTTTCCCTGGCCTCCATTTCAAGAAAAGGAGTTGGCAATGGTGATGAAAATTTTCCTAGCAACTCAGCAGGAAATAATCTTTCCTCTCAGAGTTCCACAAGGCTCTGAAGGACTCTTCAAAATTTTCTATAGCTTCAGAGATAAGTGCCCAGGGAGGAAAATTCTGCAGTTCTGCACAGCATAAGGGCAGGCTGGGAACAGCAGTGAAGTGAGACAGTCAGAATGGACATAGTGCATCATTAGCACTCACGCATGTGCTTTCCTGATCAGCCAGTTCCACAGAGTACACAGATCAAGTGAACCATTAATTCTTCACAGTAGAGTTAGAGGTCACCTGCATTTTAAAGCACCATTTTAGTGAGAGATATCTAACAACACAAGAGCAAAATAAATACTATATTATTAGTGGTTGCAGTCTCCATTAGATTCAGCAATTTAGTAATCTACTGAAGTATTTTCTCCCATTCTTTTGTACTCTGCATAGGAAAGAGTTGCAAACATAAATACTGGGGCAGAGAGATATTGTACATAAAATATAACTTACTGGTACTGTACTTAGAGAATAATATCATACAATAAATATAGCTTAATGTACATTATCACTGGCAGCAGGAATTTGCAACTGTGGAAAATGTCTTGATTCCACAAATTTATGACACCTGTGTACCATAAAGTTGACTACACCACACTCTACCATTTTATAGGTTTTCTTTTTTTTTCTATTAAGAAAGTCTTATCTTATACAGCTTTCCTTCTACAGCAAGTCGCGTAAATCAGGTTTCCACTCTACTAGTGAGTTCACAGCAAAGACACCTCCATGGTACCAAACAACTGGCTTATTCATCTTAATGGTGTGTTAACTTGCCAAAGTTTGTCCATTGTAATGTTTAATTTGCTGTCCTTTTTGCTATAGTAAGACAAAACAGCATGGATGCATAAAGAAAACAGACATAAGATACAGTATTCTGCTAGCTGCAAAATAACATGAAATACATGTGAAAATCACAAGTAAGAAAGCCAGAGTCAAGCAGAGAAAACATGCAATCCTCACAGCAAGCCAAGATCCCCTTTTCATTTAGTTTAGACATTTACACATATTAACACTTTTTTTGTGCTGAGATTCCAAGTGCCTTAAGACAGGACGAAGTTTAATAATTCATTTATTTCTATGAAGAAAAATAAGCTTTCTTCTGCTATTTATAACTATTATAGTCAATCCCACTTGGTGGTGGATAAGGCTGTATGAGGTGTTCACTGCTCAACTCTCATCTGCAATCAGACTCTCACACTGGATCAAATTCACCTCAGACCAATGGCCACCCTTGATTTTTGGATAGTTTCCTCTCAACTTTGAAAGAGGAAAAGATAATACAAAACTTGGAAAGAAGGGATCATAGAGTCATAGAATCATAGAATGGTTTGGGTTGGAAGGGGTCTTAAGCACCCTACACCTAACCCATGGAGGACTGGAGCAGGTGGATGTGTCCTGAAGGAAGCTGTGTGGATAGCCCACATACGAGCAGGGTCCTGGCATGACTTGCAGCCTGTGGAGAGCGGGTCTATCCTGAAGGACTGCAGCACGTGGAGATCCCACACTGGAGCAGGCAACCAAGTGTGAGGAGGAAGGAGCATCAGAGAGGATCTCTTATGGACTGACTGCAGCCCGCCATTCCCCATCTCCCTGCACTGCCCAGGGGGCAGGAGGCAGAGGAGCTGGGACTGCGGGAGTGATGTTGAACTTGGGAAGAAGAGGCGTGAGAGTAGAGTATTTTTGTTTTTATCTTTGTTCCTCACCATTTTACTCTAATGTAACTATCATCAAATTAAATCAATCTCCTCTAAGTTGAGTTTCTTTTGTCTGGTGGTAATGGATAAGTGATCTCCCTGTCTTTATCTTGACCCATGAGCTTTTCCATCTTATTTCCTCCCCCTGTCCCATTCAGGAGAGGATACAACAAACAGCTGGATAGGCAACTGGTGCTGGTTCAGGTAAACTCAGCACAATGCATAAGAACTTTACAGTCCTGGAAGATACAATATAGATAAAGTTAAAAAAAGACGTGGGAAACAGTGTAAGTACATTAAACTCTGTGTTAAGTAATAAAGAGATGACCTTCTTTCTGTCCATAATTTATGAGGAGCTTGTCTCTTCACAACAGACTTGTCCTTATTCTGTACAGTAGAAATCCACTAACAAAGCATCTACTGAACATTTCCAACAGTAAATTTCTGCCAGCTTTACTTCTGCTGAGCATTCCCACTACTGGTCATAAAGTTGGGGGAATTTGGCCTTATTCTAAAAGCCACTACTTCTTGGGGATATCCATTAAGATTAGTAAATAATTGAATATTTTCCAGTGAAGCTTCTTGTATTAAATTCAAAAAGTCAAAATACTACACAGCAAAACAATATGTGCAATTGTTCTGCAGAATACTCCTGATAGAACATGCAGCATTGGAGCTCTCAGTGTCACTTGATTTGATCTTGGCTGAAGAGCCAGCCTGCAGCATGAAGTTGAGGAACGTGAATACAAGTGAAGTTCAGGTGTATGGTAGAACACACTTATTATGATTGAAGATGGCATGTAATTCTTACCAAAATTCAACTTCTGGTGCAACTGTCACAGCCTACATGTTGATTAGGCATAGCCAAAGACTTAGGATTAATAATAATTCTGACCTGTAATACCTCAAGGACTATCAAAAAATGACAGATCATTGTTGCAAAAAGCAAAGCAAACATTATTTTATTTTTAAATTTTAAGTCAATGTATTTATGCTCATGCTCATTTAGTCTCATGACCTTTCGCTGGCATAAATGTTCGCAAGAAACCAGACTGAAAACGTAGAGTCCAATGTGATCCTGGGATTAGAATTTTAAACTCAGGCACAGTATTACTGCTCATATACTTCCATATTTGCAAATCAGAAGAATGGAAACAATGGTATGGGACTTTTAAAATCAGTTTATACTCAGATATTAAAAATATCCCTGGAAGACTGTTTGCATTCCAGCCTCAGAGTCAAAGACATCTGCACTAATATTCATCAAACTGAATAATGGGAACAAGCAGTGAAATCACAGCCTATTCACTGTCAGCCACCAAGCAGAAAGAAACACTAAATTTCTTGTCGTTGTTGGTGAGTGCCAGCAAAACACATTTGGATAGCAGAGAAAAATGTCCCATGATGCAATTGATCATAAGCATTAAAACAAAAAAGACCTAGTTAGAGGTTTGAGGATTAATGGCAGCTGTCACAGCCCCAACTTCGGCACTACAGCTTGCAACATGTCAGCATGACATTTATAGTAATGACTGAGAGTAAGTGTAGCATGACCTTTACTCATCGGCCAAGAGTAGAATAATGAACACTGTTAAGGATAGCAGAGTTATAAATCAATTATGTCTAGATCAAAAGTAAGATAGTCGTAATATAAAAGGTCATTTTTTTCAAAGGAAGAGTTCTGAATTTCTCTATTTCTGTTGTTTTGCATCCTTAACCTGTATTTTGAAATTATCATTACATGACAAAAGCATTAAATTTCTACTGCATAAAAAAGGAAGGCAATTCAGCCAGAAATAATTTTCTGTTATGCACTGGCCCTTTCTATTAATTGTCTATGGTTGATTTTATTATCAATGTGAGGATTACAAAAATAGTGAGGAAATGTAAGGCCATGTCAAAAATTCCCATCCAGTCTTAAGGGATCTGTCATTGTTACTCTTATAATCTCTATTTCTGTTACTTCTTTCTGTGGGTATCTTGTGTGTGTATTCCAACGCATCTGCAAACATTGGAAGTTGGTGTCATTGGAAAAATAAAATACTCAACACTCCTGTGATTTTGGTAAAGGTGCAATAGTGTAAAACTGGGAGCAAAAAATGATGAATAAGCATTTCCACTTTATTTAGGAGAACTGTAAACAGCTATTCTAAATCCCTGCTTCTATCACTAAAGTAGAGTTCAGGGGATGCAGGAGACAAGTGGGCAGTCAAATTATGACAGAGGTCCACTGTTATTGCATTAATACTATAGTAATTACGGATGTTTCCTTCCAAGCTCACATACATATGCAGCCCACAGGCCTTTATTCCTCATCTCCAGAAATGACAATATGACTGAAGTGCCAAACACAACCTTTTCCCTGCTCATAGTTTCCGACTTATTCTTTCACTCCCAGCATTACCTCCAGTGCTTGCCTTAGGTTAATAAGTGTGCCGGGTAACTGTACTAAAGGATTCTAAAGGAACTAGCAGGAGACAACTGTCACCATGGTATCAAACTGCACCTTCTTTTTCTTGAAGAAAAACATTAATAAGATTGTACAGAATAGGTGGGAGGGGTAGAGTTAGCAACAGGAGTAATACATTGTCTGACATCCTGAACTTAAATGAAGGAAAATTTTTGAGAACCCAAGACTTAAAGAAGCACCTAACAACCCATTCCCACTTGTGTTCACATATTGTCCGCAAAGTTTTAAACACGTCTACTGGAAAGAAAACAACTGAAGGGTTCGTATAAGCTATTCAGCTGTGACCTGCAGTAAAAAACTAAGGAACAAATACACTTAATTCATGCAGTCATATATTTTCCCAGTTCTATTATCAGTCTCCATGCTCTCTCTTGGAACTTAAATGAGTTTGTCCTGCTGCATGCTAGACCTAAAAATGTATACTTTTATTTCAGACAAGATACTCATTTGGCCAGGAAATCAAACTCCTGCATTCAACCTCTTGCTGAACAAAGGGCTCTGAACGAGGGAACTTCTAAGTCTGATGTAGAAACACTTGATAACTTTCTCAGAACAAATACCCAGACTCTGAGGGAAACATCCAATTAACTTTCTTTATTAACAGGTATTGACTAAAATCAAGCCTCTAACAGCAAATATTCTTTACCTGTAAGAGATTTAAAACCTGAAATTACGTCTGGATTCATATACTCAATTTTTTTCTGTCTTTAACATGTACAGAATATCATTGTTTATGAGAGTGGTGAATATCATATGAATATACAAATAGCTTTTTAAGGTTTTCTCATGGTGTCTATCACTGTGGTTTGTCTCCTGTCTAGAGAGTAAGGCAGGGACTTCTGCAGAATTGAGTACATAAGTGAAGTGGAAAAATTACAAAAATAGACAAAAGTGGATAATTCTGTAAATATTATCTCCTCAGCATATTCAGCTGTGCAAAACTTGCAGCACAGCTGCAGATATACTGCAAGTTGTAACAATCCAGTAGTTTTTACTCTATAAACGCATGAACTGGGAGCACTTTGGTATCTGATATTTGGAACTGACTTTGTTCTGTGACTTCTCACACAACATTTTTTATGTGGATTGATAGGAAAAACATTGGCTTTATAATTAGTTAGGAATAACTGAGGCTTTCATATGTTAACATGGCAAAGTAGTGAGATAAATGGAGAAATGAACACTTCTCAGAATGGGGCAACAAAAAACATTGTCTTGAAAGTATTTATAATAGAAATTGACTTCACCCTCTTTGATGTTGAAGATGTAAACATTCATGGGGAAAACTAATAATTTCAAAAAGGCAAAGAAGTTCAAGCATTCAAAGTTTTTGATTTTATTTTCAATGATACTTAGGACAATTTATCAGAAAGTGCAAGAGGAAATTCCAGAGCAGTTCTGAGTGACCAGAGATGATACTTTCAGTTCAGTCAATGCTGACTTTTCCTGACCCCAACTATGGTTGGTAGAAGGCAATAGGTACCAAACCATCTCAAACTCTTATACTGTACCTAGTATACAACCCTAGTATACATCTTCAGGTTGTGCTTTGAAGATGCTGAAGGGAGTTTAAATGAGTAATTCAGACTAAATTCCTAGCTTCTTAGCTCCTAAAATTGAAGAAAACAGATCTCATGCTAAGAATGTTTCAGCAGTTCTGCTGCTGAACATCTTTTCCCAATCAGCACTCAGAGAATATCCAAGCTCTAGGAGACAACCCTTGTGCTTAAAATAAAAAAGTTGCTCTGGTCATCTGATCACAGTGATTTAAAGATGTGATGTGCGATATCATGATTGTTTTTTAGGTCCTTCCCATCTCATTAATGTATTTTTAAACAAACTAATTTGGTAAGAGCAAGTATAAATACATAAAGCGAAAACCAAGCTAAGTGTTCTTAAAAGGCAATGTCTCTTCTTGGCCATTCAATCTTTCTAGAATTATTCCTATTCTTAATTTTTAGATCAGATTTTGATAAATTACGTCAGACTGTTTAATAAAACCATTTGTTTTATTTTTTTATCCCCAGAGTATTTTCTTTTGCTTCAGTACTCTGGAAGTGCTGCTGGTGCTCTAAAGATCTTTGTATGTCTTCTTTCCACAAATGGTTGTTCTTAATCATAGTTGTTTTTTAATAATGAATTAAAATTATTTTCTCTTGTGCAAAAAGGACAATTTTGAAAACAGCCTCAGTTCTTACCACTGCCATTGTTGTAACATTTACCATTTGAATTGCCTGACTCTCTCTGCAACTTAACAGCTGCCTTCATAGGCCTCTTATTTCAATGGTCCTTTACATCATGGAAAGATGGTAAAGCTCCCACATTTCCCAAATAGCATTTCAAGTGGAATGTGCGTCATTTCAAGGTGAAGTACTGGGTCATCTACAGAATTTGGTTTTAGCACAAGGAACTTTAGTGTTTTCCTTTGAATTTAGGGCAAATTTGGCCTATATTAAAAGTCCTGTTGGACTTTTCACTTAGTGGACAACAGAGATGTCATAGAATATCAGGATTTGACATTAGTCCACAGCCACTGGGAATACAGTGCAAAGGGAAGACCTCTCCCTGTCTGTCCACAGTTTACAATTTAGCTTCCTGGTCAGATCACCCAGACAACTGCATAGAAGAATAATGGATCCAGCTGGTGTACAGAAAGTTTTACCAAACAACCTGTTAGAAGATTCTTTAACAGGACCACCCACATGACAGGGATGCTATGAACAAGCATCTGGAATGCATTGTATTTTTAAAATATTCGTGAGGAAAGAATGTGTCTCCAATCCAAACAATTACACAGATAAAATATTGTCAGTACCAGTAAAAGGCAGTGGTTCAGCAAGTTTTCCTGAAAGTAAATCTCAGGGATTTAATGTCTCCAGTATTGCTGCATTTCTCAGACTTCCTCTCATTGCTTGAGAAGCAGGTGCATAGCACTTCTGCAGGCTTCCTGACTATACAGTGCTTGAACTGGCTTCCCAGATCTCTGGAAAACCTATGGATTCTGTGTGAGGAGATGGAATGGAGCATTCTGATTCTGAAAGAAGAGCTATTTGCTCGTTCTTGGATAAAGGATCTTTGGGGAAGGAGTTCTTCATGATCATTTGACAAATGGCTGCTTTATGAGATGACAGATGTCCATTTACTCCCAAATTCTGACTTTGGCTCTAAGTAGTGCAGCTCACTCCAAACACCCTGTTTTTATCCTATGTGGAATTCTGTCAATCTCTGTGCAGCTTTTGTGGCTGAAGCACATGCTCTGTGAACCTCATCCTTGGTAATCAACACTCAGCAAGGTCTTTGGGTGTGTGTAGAAGACACTGGTTTATTAGATTACCCCTCCTCCATTTCAACATTTTAGGCATTTTCCTTTCTCTAGATACAACGATTTCATCTTCAAGGCATTCATTGGGAATCCAAGGCAACTATAGCAATCTTCTAAGAAAGCCGAGAATCCCTTACCAATTCAAGTATGTCTGCCAATTATATGACATCATCTACACAAGCTAGGATGCTTAGCTCTCTATCTCAGGACCTCAAACAAAAGAAAGTTTGTGGACTGGATTGAGCCTGTCAGAACAATTTTAATCTAGCAGGTCGTTGCCTGCTATCCACTTATCACAGGCCCTTCAGACACAATTTGGGAGAAGAATAGAGGCTGGGTGTCCTGAGTTTGTTACTCTCTAATCTCTTCTCTCAAATTGTTTCAAGACTGAAGTGACTGGATTGTCCTTGCCACAAGGCAACAATGTAAGATTTTTTGCATCACGTAATTTCCATAACCTGTGACAAAAGCACACATGAATGTCAGGGAAAAGAACAGGGACTACTTTTATGAACAGCCATGCAGCTGGAGACTGCTAGGAATCAGGTCCACAGCGATGTCTCTGTTTTGGTCATATCACAGACCTGCCTGCAGATGAAGGGCAGAGGAAGTATTGAGGTGTGCAGCCCTCATAAAATGGAATAGAGTTTTTTTCAGCTGAATGATTGAGGAACACTGGTTCCACCTGCACACTGGACTTCATCATGGCTAGATAAAGAGAGTGACAAAGAGAAACAGCAGCTCTATGGACCTTTCTGTTCTATTAGCCTTCGGAATGAGTCTGTTGCTCATTTGCCCATCAGTTCTTATGAGACTGCAAAAGTTATTATACACACCTTTCAGCATTGTTGTTACCTTATCTAGGGCCCCAATTAGTCTGATTTAATTACTTTTCATAGTGCTCCCTTTTGAGCTGTACCTAATGTCATTATAAATTTTACGTGAAAAAGAACTGGACTTTTTTCTAAATAAGGCTTTAACCTCTATTCTTACCTTTTTTCCAGGTCTCTGTTGAAACACAAATATTCAATCAATACGGTTTTAGCCAGGCCATACTGCACTGTTTTTCATCTCCTCTTTCTTTTAAAAGTGGCCATAATCTGTTCACAAATACTTTTAAAACTATCTTTCTAATACTGTATATAATTTTTATTTCTATAATTATTTGGATTGGCAAAATGTTCTTTCCTCTGAATGCCTTCTAAATATTTTGAATTCCAGATGCTTCTGCTGCCTTACTCATGTGTTCCAGCAGCTTTTACACTTTTATTTGCCTCGGTCTTGGCTCTGTTTTTTCTATGGATGAAGGAAGATTCAATGCTGAGATACTTTTCTGTGCTGAGAGCAATACCATCTTGCCTTGCAAGCTGTCTTCTCTCTACTACATGCCCAGAATGCATGTGTCATCAGCTACAGGGAATACATGTTTTCAAAACAATCCCTCTACCTGTCCCTCTTCATGACTTGTCAGGTTGCTGTGAGCCATCCTAGCATAAGAAGTATTGGCTCAGCTGCTTCTCCCGTTTAATTCAACCACCATGCAGAATGCTTTTCTAGATAGTCTGAGGTATTTTCCGGTTGCTGAGCTTCTCTCTCCTAAATCTTTGGTTGTGCTGTCTTTGTGATCTCTTCACTACTTTGATCATGCTCTTGCCTTGCCAGCAGACTTGGTCTGTTTATGCTTTTCTTGTAACATTGTATTTTGTTGCTTTTCCAGCTTATCTTTGTTTATGACTTCCAATAACTTCCTCTGAAGTATTTAGTATCACTTTCTCAGATATTTCCCATACAAGCTATAGTGAGATTTCTTCATCATCCCAAAGTAATAGCCTGAAATGCACTCTCAGCTTCACCTTGCACGACTCCTTTGCCAAGCAATCTTAGCACTTACAAAGGATCAGAGAGATGGCAACACCCAATCATCTTTCTGGGCTGTATCTTACTCTTTCCCAGAACAGAAGAGAACAGAACAGTTCATGCTCACAACGCCACTGTACTTGTACAGATTGTAGCATTCCACCATGACAGTCCGTATCTTTGACTAAAAATAATGTGCTTAATGTGGTTTTTGGTCTGACAGCTTCATGCATACGTATGTGAGAGAGCCAAAGTGATACTGTGTGTGACATTCATAAGCTGGCCATTCATGGACTTTCTATTTTTTAATTCGGCCCTTTAATTTATACCATCAGCTAACAGATTCTGGAAGCTTGTCTAGACTGTGGCTTCATCCACCCTTCTTCTCTGAGTCTTCTGCTGCGTTGGTTGGTGTCTGCACCAGAATATCATACCTGTGCAGAGTTCAGTTTACCAGCTGGAAACACGCCGTTCCAATTTGCCTAAGTAACAGTTTCCAGTGGCTCACTGAGGAAATTGTAATGCTCCCTACTTCTGTATCAATGCTGTTGACACGCTTTTCTTGCCTACTTGTCTATCTGAAGTTGTAAAAGTGTAATTTCTTATTGTCACCTATGTTCTGTTCAGATAATTCCTGAATTCTCTAAATCTTGTTGCATGTTGGCATGTTATTGTAATATGAAGCAATGTTGCACAACTGATTGTAAATGTTTCCAGCTTTAACTTTAAGCCAAATACTTTGACCCTCTTAAGTGTAAGATTTTTTTTTGTTCTAAATTTCATTTTGCAAAGACTGTTCTGTTTCCACTCTGAGTCACACCAGAGCAAATCAGGAAATGTCAGAATCTCCCAAAAGAAATAAAAGGCAGGGTTTTGACCAGTCAAAAGTCACTTTTGACTGGTCACTACTAAGTCACTGACACAGACAAAAGTATCCTTGCAGTTCACAAATTTACTTGCAAGCTATACCTTTATGGGTAGTGAAACTGAGATAGTGGTGCTGTCTCACTGTGATTCTAATGTTAATGGTCAAGAAGCCAGTGATGTAGCAACTTCCTGCAATGTCAGTCTGATCACAGCAGGCTCAGTACTGCCAGATTTACTATACAAAATCCCATGAACTTCTATGGGCTCTCTCTCAAGTGAGTGTCTGAGGAATAATGAAGATAGGCAGAAACTTTGCCTTTGAGGAGATGCCATGAGGTCCCCCTGACAAGATAATTCTGCTTACTCCAGTTTTCCTTCCTCTTCTAGAGGAGACAAGGGGGATATCATACTCTTGCACCCAATGAAGTGCAAACTGAACCTTACAACTTTTTCAGCAGAAACACTGCCTTTCTGCACTAGGGAAATAAAGACACTTGCCTATATGTAGACTAAGCATCAGAAGCGTGACAGAGCATGGGCTGGAGTCCTCATGGTCTCATTTTCCACAATGGAGACTTGGCTGGGTTGGAATGCTCCATTCTGGCCTATTACAGTCACATTCCCTTCCAACTGCTATTGGGAAGGATGGTGTCTAGATCAATAGGTTACATACATTTTAAAATAAGGCCAGGATGCAGCCAACACATGTACCTGGACTTGAGATTTGTGACTCAGATGTTAAAAAAAAAGAAAGTGTCTGAAGCATTTTTGTCATTCTGAAAATGTGGAAAGACTCCTATTTCTATTGATCTCTTCAGCATTCCCTGGAGGGCAGTGGGAAGACTGAGCTGTTTGTGCGAGATACTGTCAACCATGAGAGTCTCTTTGGGGAATGAGGTATCCAGCAGTCTGACGGCAGAATCAACCTGACAGCAAGGGGCATTTGAAGAGCTGTCACTTACTTCAGTATCAGAGAGAAGAGAGTTATATATGAACCAGCAGAAGTTTGTATTCATTCTAAGGGTTTGATTCTCCTCTCACCTCAGTGAAAGTGTAGAGAAACCGCTAAGAAGCCAATGGTGTATAGAGAGTATAAAGATGAAAAACAGAGCAGGAGGTATTCTGTAGTTTGTGGGCCCTGATTATCAAATCCGCAGTATTACAGCATGACAATTTCATTCAATTCAACAGATCTGCGTGAACAAAACAACAGAGAACCAGATCTAATAATGAGGAGACAGTGACCCTAAAAATATTCAGGCCAAACTGTGTTCACACTGACAGTAGTGAAGAGCCAAGCAGAATGCCATGGATTTCAGAACATGGCTGTAAGTCCCAGAACCAAGAGACAGTGAATCATTCACACATGCCAGGTGCCATTCACTGTGTACAGAAACAGCACATATGCTGGAGCTGTTCTTGCTGAAAAAGGACACGGTGGCTCCAGGTGCTGAGATACAACAGCAGTGTCTGCATCTGACACATGCAGCAGTATTAATATGAAGAGGAGCTGCAGGTATTTTCTTCCAGGAATGGTCAAACTGTTTATATTTAAACCCAGGCAAAATGGCTAAAAAGTATGTTTTTTTAAAAATCAGAGTGAGTTTAGTCACTGACACTTTTCAAAACTGAAGGTGTTTCATGTCATTTGCATCCCAGATTTGAATTCTGCAGGTTTTTTTCATACTGGGCCAATGAAGCTGGAGGGAAATCACTTTGAATAAACTTGCCAGAATCCAAGGCAACGCACCCTGGCCAGGGCTTTGAGGATTCTACTGCTGATGGGTTTGCTGCTAAAAAATTGGTGGGCAGAAACATTGCTGAGAAACATGTTCACACTCTGTCTGAAAGGAAGTTCAAAGAGTAAAACAGTCTGTCCCAAAACATTGCTGCTGGAGAGTTTGACAGTAGTTTCAACCCAGAGAATCCTTTATTTTTCAAGTCTGTTATAGCAGTTCAGTACTATGTACAGCTTATCTTCAAGGTGGACCTGAAATAAATTTTTTGGTGAAGCATAGGCCTGGCAATCCAAATCATTCAGCATTAATTACTTAGATTGGAAAATAATACTACTTAGGAACTTACTTCTGGTTATCAATGTCTCTGTATCGCATATTAAAACCAGACAATCCTCCAGCAGACAGATGTAACAACTGACACTCCAAAACGTAGTCTACTCTCTACATGAGGGGGAAACACATCTTACAAACAAGCACATGAATGGCGTTATGACAGCAGGTCTTGCTGTCAGAGAGGTAATATTATGCAGCCTTGTTGTAATGGCATCTCCATGACAGGGAAAAAACAGGCCAGGTATGAATCATGCTTCTTGAGAGTAACATCAGCTCTGCTTCTGCACTTAGCTGGCGTGTCTCCCATCATGAGTGTTTCCACTTAGGAAGAGTGAGATCAAGCTGTAACCTTGTTTTGTTTGTAAGACATACTTTGGATGACCACAGGGGTGAGAAAACTGGAAGAAGTGTAGTGCAAGACCACTCCATCGGGTAACAGGTTCTTGCTCACTGAGAATAAGCTGGAAAGCAAGAAGCAATGCTGAGGGAGAAAGTACAGGACATGGTCTGCACCATCCTCAAAGAGGAATCTCAGTAACTGGTGTTTCTGAAGAGAAGGTCCTAGGTTGTGCATTGAATTGCGTCTGTAACTTGAACCAAGCCATTTCATTATTTATTAATTTTACACTTCTGTTTCAGTATGTTGGGAACCCATCTTCCATCCCATATTTTACAACTGCCACTTGAAGCCTCCCTCGGTTCCCTTTTCCTCAGTGATAAACAACAGTTTGTCTTTAGATCCAGGATAATGGTATTATATAATAGAGCTACACAAGGAAAAAAATAGCTTCCACTCATTTTTCTGGCATCCCTCCTGTGATGTCTGTATGAACCACAGATTGAAAACAGGCTCTGAATTCAGGCAATTCTCTCTAAGTACCACATGTAGGTGAAATTATAACAACTTAATTGATTTACTATGATAGCTAAGGGACTGGAAAAGAATAATACTATTTTGTGGCCCTGCTGTCTGAAAAGGTATGTAATAAAGAATCTGAGAACACTGGTTTTGCTTTATTCAGAAGCATTGACCAGAGTAGCCTCAGATAATATGCTCACAATAGAAACTTCCTTTATCAGGATGACACATTTGTGCAAAGTGAATTTGGAAAAAAATCTTGCCTGATACTTTTCCCAAAATCAACTCACTCTAGTTTTATAACTATTGACAATGATACTTTTAATAAATGAAAGGCATCCTCTGAGATTATGTTCCACCATAAATAATTATCCAGAACTTTTCCTGCCTTCCATGACCTTGGCAATGAATACAATGACAGAGAGAATTCCTCCATGACAGTTTTATATCTTAGGATTCATAAGGCAGATTTTTGTAGTTAAATCACCTGAAAAGCAATGGATTGCACAGACTATAAATCCAAACTATTTGTCAAAAGTCAAAACAAGGAGTTTAGTTTATTTCTGCATTGGCTAGCAATGAAAACACCGTGATCTGGGGAAGGAAAGGGTGAGAAGATCTTAATTTTCTCTAATTTTTTTTCCCTCTAATTTGGTAATTAAGATCTCTACTATCATCTCAACAAAATGCATGACCCTTGCACCTAAAGATAACTCCTGTTTCAAGGGAAGGCAATGCTCTTGACAACTGTAAGAAGACTGTCAGCTGGCTCTAGATGGATCTAGATGCAAACTTTCCTCTCTTTTGTTTTTTTTTTCTGAGTACGAAACTACATTTTTCTTACAATAAGTCTTTGTGAAGTAACTATGGACCAAAAACTAATTCTGATTTTGACTGATTTACTCAACAGGTCTAATTTCTATAACAGAAAAAATGAATATTCCTACTGGGCTGTAACAACAAATGAATAAATTCAGAAAAGATGCATCATTCTTCTAAATGGATCAGTAAGAGCAATTTACTTGATCTCACATTTATATTTCCAGATTCCAAAACTTAAGTAGCAGGAACATTTCAGCATCAAGAGACTTGTAACTCAGTAGCAGCTCCAATCTTTATTTTCCAGGTATCTGCAAAGTTAATTTTCAACAATGCCATGACATATATATTATAGATACTAAATACATATATTCTTATATATGTATATTCTCATATACATAGGGGAGTTTTGTCACCAAGTCTGTGGGAAATGATGCTGGACATCACCATGGCTAAGCAAAAAATACTCAGCTAAAACTTGGGAACTCAGACTTGACCCTTGGCTAAAATAGTCATTTTTTACATGTCATAGGCTCTGCTAGGCTCTTGAATTAATGAATATCATCTACTAATGCTTATATAAATTGGCATTTTTAAGCATATTTGTGATATATGGAGCACTGAAGACTCGTGTCAATTTTGCATTGATATAAAATCCTGTTCCCTCTTATTGAAATCAGCTGGAATTACACAGCTGTAAATTCTTACAGAATTTTTGCTGCTGAGTACATCATATCTAATTATCCTGCCTTATCCTAATTATCCTTAATCTGTCCTGTTTGGAGCAGCAGTTAAGAGGCCCTACAAGTGGATTCCAAAGGCGTTAAGTAAGAATTTACACTGATACTTACATGGCTTAAGGCCCAATTAGAGTTTTTGCTCAAGAATTTACACGGCATTACTAGTAATGTTCAGTAACAATGTTCTACCCCACACTTTTTAAAAATTCCAGTAAGTAAAACTGTTTCCTTGGACTAGGCCCACCCTGATTGGGACAGGCTTGCACACCAGAAATAAAGCCATCATGAAGCAAGAAGGAAAGGGGGCTTAGCAGACAGGCTTGCCTGTGGAAGAGAGGAAGGGAGAGTGTGTAGCTAGGTACAGATATGCACACTGACCCTGGCTGGGAGGGCACCAGGGCCCCTTTGGGGGCAGGAGGAATGTTTGGTTTCCTTCTTCCTCTGCCTGTCAGATCCCCAGTGGTTGCACTGGGTGCTCCCCCTCTGGCAGTGCCACTGGCTGAGGTCAGGTCGTTGCTGCAGAGCATCCTGAAATTGCTCAACCTGTGCGTGTCACTGGCTCCTTCCCTTCCTGTTCTGTCTCCTGTTCACCAGTAGCTGCTTGCCTGGCACCGGGGGAGGAAACACTCAGGCTGCAGGAGGGAAGGGTTTCCAGCAGGTACAAAAACTGAGCCTGCAGAGGTGGTGAATGGTAGCAAAAAGCAATGTACTTATTTCTTCTCTCTTCCTGGGGAAAAGTAATGGGAAGAGCATGAAGCCTGGCTGCTTGAAGAGCTGGCTGGTATAGTGGAGGTGTCAGAAATAGGTGTTTGCTGACTATTATAGAAAGATTTACACACCTTTTACCCCCCAAAAGCATTGAATTTCAGTGTTAAGAGGCTTATTCAGTTTTCCCTCTAAAGCATTAAACGATCCATTATTAAAGGAAAAGTATATGGGGCACAAGTCCAGTTCACCTAAAAAATTGGTGCAAGGGAATAATCAACAACAGACGCCAGCTCAAGCCAAAGGAACAGAGGCAGCAAAATAAGCCAGCAGAAAGAGAGACAACAATCCAGTAGACTTCTCATGGAGAGAGGTACAGAAAGAAGACTGAAACATGCCTGGAGACAAGGACGTTATGGATGATGAAAATAATATTAATTTCATCTCCCACTGCTGTAGCTGACAGAGAGAAAAGGAAGAAAAAAGAATATAAGTAGTAGTTCACACCCCAAGTAGGAATATCCAGACTTGCTATGAAACAGAGACTTTATGTAGCACACGTTTAAGGCCCGTTTTTGTACTGCAAATGGCATGTACTGGGTTGCTTTGCTTGCAAGGTGAGATTAGTGCCCTCTCTGACAGTAGCAGAGTTGTGGGGGCAGCTGGAGCATGCTGTAATGCCATGCATAAGCTGTCCCTTCAACCTGTAGCCACTTTGCTGGGTGTTGGTGATGTGATATAGGCACAAAGAAAAGTCTCCCTGCAGCCTTCTCTTCTCCAGGCTGAACCACCCCAACTCTCTCAGCCTGTCTTCATAAGAGAGGTGCTCCAGCCCTCTGACTGTCTTCCTATCCCTCCTATGAAACTGCTCCAGCATATTCACGTCATTTGTGTGCTGGGAACCCTAGAGCTGGATGCAGTACTCCAGGTAGGGTCTCATGAAAGCAGAATAAAGGGGGAGAATCACTTCCCTCACCCTGCTGGTCATTCTTTTTTTGGATGCAGCAAGCAATTCTGAAGAACAGAAAAACGTAGCAAAAAAATAGCTATTGAAAGCAAAAAGAAAATATAAAGGACACACCGTTTCTGAAGATTGATAGCCCTGAAAAGCTCTCAGGTCTCCAAGGAAACCTCAGGTCACATTATGCCAAAATAATGCCCAAATAAATTGCTAATTTAACAGGGCTCTGCAATGGAAAGGGGAAGAGTGCTCGGGAGCAGCCACTGTCATCTAATTGTGGAAATCTAAGAAAAAGAAGATTATTAGGATATAAGTAAAGTATATAGTAAAGAGTGAGCTTCCCCTTATGGCAATCCCCTGACTTCTGACTATAAACCATTTAGGAGCTTTCTGTGCCAAATCTGCATTCAGATAACATGTTCCTTGCCCTGTGAATGTGTCTGATCCTTTTCTTAATCCAGTTCCACATTTTCAGTGGTTATGCTCTTTGGAGTGACATGATTTTATCAGTTTACCTTATGATGCTGACGTGTAATGCAATCACAATCAATTAGAAAGCATCAGGAACTGATTTCAGCTACAGCTCAAGATACTGAAACTACAGGATGGTGATGTGAGGCTGTTGTACCATGTTGTCTGTGGCTGGAGATGATGGCAGCCAGCAATTCACTCATTCAAGATGAATGAAAGTCCATAATCAAAAATAGCATCAAGTTTTCCTCAGGAAGTTTTTGGTTTGGTTTTGTTGCGATTGTTCTGTTTTGCTTTAGTTTTTCTGTAAGCAACAGCAAATGTGCCCTGTATAGAAAATCATGACATGTATCAGATGATATGAGCAGGAGATATTTTTCAGAGTAGGACAACAGTGGTTCGACGTAGTCTACACAGTAGGCTTCATCCCCAAACCACAGCATGTTCATATTTGCAACAGCAAGCTCCAGCCAGTTCAGTGAAACACTGCCAAAGGTGGGGTATCATATGGCAGAAAATTGCTTCAGAATCTTTTGCAAGAAACAAATGATGGAGAAGGCCTCCTGCTAACAGAGAGAACACTGTATTTCAGGTTGAGGTTTTGTTTAAAGGAAACCAAGCCTTGATTCTGCTTAATCAAAGGAGTATACCTACAGAATAGACTACTCTTAAAGACAGATTTAGAAGGGTATTTAGCTGGTTAATAATACAAACAGGCATCTAGTGTATTGTGCAGAAGAGCTTAAGCACTTAAAGACCGCTGGCTTTAAGTATTTCTGGGAGGAGTCTGGTCCAAAAGAATTATTTACATCACTCTACAGGCAAACAGAAATCCTCTGCAGCAAATACCAGTAAGTTGGTTGCTCAGGCATAGTAAATGTCTGGCTACAATACGAAATGTATTACAAAGAGGAAGTAGAACTTCAGTTGACCACAGGTAACCCAAGAGGAAGCCTTACTCCTGTATACATGGTTATAAGCGCAGTATATACTGAATGTCTAACTTTCAAATTATGACTGTTCATGAGTAACATTTTTTTAACTTTTGGCTTCTAATGCAGTACCATTTTTAACCTTGGTTGTTACTTCAAGAAGAGCTTTCTGGATGGTGCCATCTGGCTGTCATCAGCTACTGCTCAGTCGTATGCAGTTGTGAGAATATATCCTAGGACAGCAGAATATTCTATTCCATCTAGTTTTAAGTTCATGCTTCATAATACTGTAATATCTGATAGTTTCTTCCTGTTTTCTCTGGTAGCTTATAGTTATTTTGATTAACTGTTTGATTTAAAACTACTCTTGTAATTCTTTACCTGTAAATTATGTCTTTTTGCCCATGTTTTATCTTTTCATCTGCTACAAACAACAATATGATACATTTTATGTGACTGACTGCATTTAGAGTTTTGGTTGTCATGAGTGGTACAGACTGAAAAGATACTGAATAATAGTATACATAAATCCCTTTAATATGCCAACAGTCTGTTTCTAGCATTATCCACGGATGAATATCAGTAGCTCATAAACCCCAAGTAGCTTTTTTTCTCCGCTCAGAAGTGAACGTGCATCATGGTACAAAGATAACAATTTAAGAAGATTACGTGGTTTTGCCTGTGTATTGCTTTTTGTCTAGATGAACCCCAGTTAATACAAATTTATCAGCACTATAATTTGTGAAAATCCTGCAGTCAGATTTGTTAGCCTGGTCTCCATGCAATGTACAGCACCCCATTAATTTAAATGGCATGGCTGTACAGGCACTTCGCATATGTACTTTCAGACTCATTACACAATATTATAGTGTTTGTTTAAACTACAATTACCCATAGATTTGGTCTGAACTGAATCACATTTTTCACTGAGGGAGATCACAAAAATACACAGGAGAGCTTAGCAGAGGGAATGAATTAATGAATTTTTACAGAAGCACCTAGGCCTGGACCACTATTTCAGCACACCCAGATTTTTGCTGCCTTGGACTTCGATCTACATTTGGCAGTTCAGGCTGATCAATAAAATGAGAGCTTTTCCCTACATAAATGTTGCACCACCTGAACCACAATCAATGGTTTAATTTAGTGACAGTGGTACAAATTCCTTTGTGCACATGGCCGAAAACCTCAAACCCTGCAAGGAACTGACTTAATTCTGATTAACCTGCGTTAGATTAAAACCTAATCACGAATACCCACATGGGATATTTGTAAGAATTTAATTAAGTTTTAAAGCATATATCTAGATAAACAGATGCAACTTTGTGAATAAGTGGGCCTAATACTACAAAATTATACTGAAGTAATTCTTCAAGTCTTTCAGCCTGTTTTCAAGAACTGCAATTTTATCCTTAAATTTACTATAATTCTGATGAAATAGTTTTTGCTGCATGCTGATCAGCTCTTTGCATCAGACAGAGTAAGAGGAAGAAGCATGAATAAGATTTATAACAATTTCGGCTCTATTAGCCATTATGCTTTCAGTTTTTCAGAAGTTTTAATAATTAATGTCCTGAGAATAGCAGATGGCCTCAATTCTTTTTAAAATACTGTAGTAAAAATATGTATTTTTTTGTCTTCCAATACGACACCAAATGTAAGTGCTCCTGGCTCCAGCGCTCTCCTGCTTTTTGACTTACATTCTCTGGTTTATTGCTATGCCTCTGTTTTAGCTGAGAGACAAGTTGAAAGCAATTTTCACTCCAGATAGAAGCACAGATATGAAATTTCTGTTTAGTTTTAAACATGCAGACAAAAGGACTATTGAGTTCATTTGAACCCATATATATCCCATACTTTGGAAATCACACTGACTCAAATTCCAGTGAGGAAGACTTACCAGCATGTTGTTTCTTGCCAGTATATCAGTTCCTCTAGTTTTTCTCTCTATGTAACCATCCTTGTGCCCAAATCAGAATATCACCCATGAACAGGTATTTCAGGGTCATAGAGTCACCTACAACTATAGTAGCCATAGAGTACATGTATATTTTATAAAACTCCAGAGCAATAGCACTCTGTAAATACAACGCACCACAGACACTTCTCAAAACCTTCTGACAAATGTAAGACGTGGGGTAATTCACAGCTACAGTGTACTGCAGGAAAAAAAATCAACATATTCATCACTGTGCTATGATCCTGCAATAGCAGAGAAGTTCCTAAACAAAACTTCTAGAGTGTCTTGGAATGCAGGGAATGGCCCTCACGAAAGACAATGGCAAGAAACACAAGTTAATGGTCCCCGCCAATCTCTCCTACATGAAATATTCTTCTTTCACTCTAAATCTGTCTAGTTTATTGCTGAGTACATGATAACAACACACAACTTTCTGATCTCTACAGGCAACCAGGGGAAGCCAAAAGGTGAAATTTTTACTGTCTAGGGATTGAGTAGACAAACAGTGGGACAGACTCTCTCAAATCAGTGATTTTTGGAGATACAAATATGTTGGGTACTCACACCCAGAAATTTACTCTTCCCATCATACAGTCTTTATAAACTGATGTTTATAAAGTTCAGTTTTTAAAACATCATTGGCTTCTCACCCTCACTGCTCTTGTTTGCAAGGTCACTTAATGTTATGCTCTAGAAACATGTTAGGACTTTTTTCCTCATTTTAACCTGAAGTTCTTTGATTTTATGACAAGGTTATTATTCAGTTTTTCTCCTTTCTTATTATGTTCTACTATCTTTTAATAGTCTTTTGGTCTTCCTTCCTCTGCAACTATTCCATTTTAATCTCTTCTTGAACACATGAAAACTTGAATGCAATACTGCAAAAATGGTCTTCTTGGTGCTTCATACAAAGCAACTCCTGCATTTCTAGCTCTACTAGAAATACATGAGTCAATGTGTCCTAATACTGCATTTCAAAAGTTCTTCAAAATGGTCGTCAACAGCCACCCTCCAATAACCAATACACTGAGACCTTTTTCTTCCACTTTATTCCCTGTGATGGATGGTATTTTTAAGCAGTGTGTGCTGCTCTGTTATATTCCTTTGAGAAAGAAAGAACTGAGTCACACGGGCCTTGTGGAGAGGAGGAGACTGTTCTTAGCTTCAAGCAAATACCTGGGGGAGAGAGACTTCCATGAAGGTAGGGTGTGGTGGGCAGAAGAAAAGGCAAAAAAAGTCCTGCAGAGCAGCAGAGGGATGGAGAGACTGCTTTCTAAGGATCAGGGAGCAGAGCCAAGGCTAGAGCTCTATTCCTTTTTCTTATGCTCCAAGAGAGGACCACACAGAGGTCTGGCAACCCAGAAAGATGCTCAGTGGACTGAAATCACAACTAGAAGAAAGGGTCCAGACAACAAAGTTTCTGTGGGCAGGAGGCAAGTTGTTTATAAATTCTTTCTTACTTCTGTGCCAGCTCACCTAGCCACTGAACTGTCTTCGTGTAAAACACAAACTGTTCTAGTGTACGTGCAAGTTAAACCTGGTCTTTTGAGAATGAAAGTCTCTTTTTTTTCTCCTTTGGAGAGTTCATTATAAGAAGGATGTTCAGGCACACCCACTGCAAAGTTCTGGCTGGGTTAAAAGCCCATGTGTGCATGACTTTGTGCTGCTCAGCCCCTACCATTTCTGCCTCTTGTCCTTAAGCCAAAAATTATTAAGGAGTGTAGAACAAGTCTCAAGACTGTTCTGTGAGGAAGTGTCAACAGATTGCCATCTTTGTCTTGAGAACTTCTCTTTTCATACATTGAAGTCTCATGCTAGTCCACACCTTATCGACCTAATCGGCTCTTGCGGCGATCCTCATAATTTCCACTTCAGTAATAATTTGCCTTGGCACTACAACAAGTGCTGCTCTAATGTGAAAATTCGGGCTATCACATTGTCCCTGTGTAAAAGGCCAATTATCTTACACTAAAAAATTACAGTCTGACACCATCTTTATTTGATAAAGCCAGGATTATCTCACTTTGCATTTGCCTTCAAGGCTTTAATTATTTTTTCTTTTAAATATTTCCTAACACTTTATACAATGTTGCATTCAAACTAAAAGACTCAGAGTTATTCATGTGATTCCTCTTTTCCCATTTTTGTAGAATGTAAAAATGAAGGGAGATAGAGAGTATATTGACATGAATACATTTATTCTGTCGATAAGGCCTGAATTTGTATTCAGTTGAGAAGAGTAATCTTTTATCAAATTTTTGGCTTCTTTTATAAGGATAATACGCTGTGATTCAGGCTTCCAAGCTTGCCAAATCTTCACCTTTGCAAGAGCTGCCCACCTATATGCCAGGTTCATAACAAATAGAAAAGATTTCACAAAGAACTTCATTTCAGCAAAGCCTCATTTTTCAACAGAACACTGTGTCAAAAATATTAATCAGACCCTGCCACAGATTTCTTTTACTATATAGTCTTTTCCATCATCTCTGTCGTCTTTATGACAAGCTTAACTGGCTGAATTTATGTTGTTTGGGTTCTCATACTGTGACCATAACCTTGTCATCTAAACTATTGCTTAATCTTTTTAAGTTTTGGGTAAACATAGGTTAATGTCACTGGTGCACTATGTAAGATGCTTTTATGGGGTAGTATTTCATTAGAAGACAAATATTTAAGAATCTTCCTGTGTATGAATTATCTTCATTTCAGTAATGTTCACAGTGATTGATGAGTAATTTAAGATGTATTGTCATAATTTTATGAACATGTTTTCAAAGCACTTTTCAATATGCTCAAGTTCAAAGAGAATTAATGGGGAGGGCAGAAAAGTGGCTAGAGGCCTCTCTCTTTTTATTTCAATGAATATTTGGTGATGTATTTATCACGCTATTCAAAATGTTTATCACATTGTGAGTAGATCCATCTACAAACAACGTAACTTCACAGATTTTAAACACAGGAGGGAATACTGTAAGACACAATATTGCACTACTGATTCCCTGTGCCACAAAAGGCTATAAGTCTTATAATTAATTCTTACTTCAAATCCAAGAGCATACTTGCTTTGAAAATTTTCAGTGACACATCTCTTACAATTCTTGCTTAGATGTTCTGGTACTGATTTTTCGTATCCCAAGACATTTTCATTTTATTTCTAGCTGTGACTTTCAACATCAGATCATCTTACATTTTGCTTATCAGGTGTAAGAGCTGCCTTCTAGTGTGGGTTTTTCACAGACAGCAATCAAATCTTTCATGTACCTCTCATCAGTGAGCTTTTTCTCCTTCTCTCACTCTAAGTCATGCTTCTCTTTCTTTAATCATCTGCATCTCTTCCAAAGTGACTATTTAACATTTTTCTCAAGAGCAAATTTTGGATAGAAAGCACTTTGGTAGACAGTGTATCAGTGATTACACCAGTGCTAACTCCATTAGCTACTGCATCATACTACAGAGATTTTTTCAGTTTAGTATTACTTCCAAAACGTAAGGTTTTCAGTCATTGCTTTCCATACTATGGTTCCACCTTCTGTAAGGGTGGCGTATATCCTTTAAGATGTCTGTGCTGAAACACATTTCGTTTGCTGGAAGCTGGTTACCAAATAATTCATGTCACTCTCTTGATGTTCTCTCTTTATTATAATTCAGCACTCCCCCACAACTTCTGAAATGTGCAGATTTTATCAGTAACCACTTGATGATGATTTGCCTTTTATAGTAAATATTTTTAAATCAGTTTATAACCTATCATATAGATTCTTTCTTGGGTTACATCTGCAGTTGATGAGCAATAAAAGTCCATACAATGAATCACCAAGACTGGTCAAGAGAGCAGCCTGTATCAGAATGTGTTTCAAGTGAATTTGTACTTTGTGTAACAAAATTTGGCAGGCTGTGACCAAATCCTTTAGTGCACTGCTTCTGCTCAGTGATTCAAGGCTGAATTTTAAAATTTGAGATTAAAATTATGCTTTAAAAATGTATCTATATTCTCAGAGAAAGCAATCACTTCACTAAAAAAAGATGAGGTCATTTTGAGATTGTGAACATTTCTGCACATAGCAATAACTGTCCAAATAATCTTACTTTCCCAGTAATAAAAAATAGTGACTCAAAGGACCAAAATCCAGTGTTTTTGAAAATATTTTAGCAGATAACATCTCTGTATGTTTCAGAGGTGCAGAGAGCCTGGAATGGGTGTGGTGCAGCTGAGAGCACTAGCCACAGGAACCAGTAGAACCAGTTCTTCTCTGTATAGCCTGGGAAATCCTGCCTTCAAAGACATGAGTTGACTGCTTTTACTAAAATATCCAGCTCACTTTCAGGTAAAATTCAGACATAAATCACTGTCTACTGGGGCCTACCTGGATGTAGGCCATTTTCATAAGAGCACACCTATTCCTACCATATGACAACAGAATTTGACTAGCATGTTTTGGATATTTCTCCAAGTACGAAGCCAAAGTGGGCCATGGCAAACCTTTTTTTTTTCTTCTTTTTATACTGTAGGGTTGTTGTTTTAACTGGGAATCACTCCTGCCAACATGTGTCTCATCCCAATCACAATTCCATTGTAAATTCACTGCTTATAATGCACTGTCCAGGTCTTCTACTAACTGCTGATGTTGGAACCTCTGTCATTTATCCCACTATTTAGGTTCTCTCCATCTATCTTTCAGAGGGAGAATCATTTCAGGATGTGTATGCGTTTTATACACAACAGAAGAAATACTCTTTTTCAAAAATTACATCTAGTTAAATGTGGCTGAAAAACAGTAGAGAGGAGAACCTCATTTGAAAGCTGTAGCATTTAAACACATAGAATGCTAAATAAAACCAAATATGTGCTCTTCTCATTTGACTGGACTGTGCAAGCTACAGTTAGGTTCCTGTATTCATTGCTAATGAAGGAAATACGAAAAGAAATTATATCCAGCTTTACAATCTGAATTTTAGTAACAAGTCTGTCTTGGGGTGACTCTATCATGTGTATCCCCTATCATGCTCTATGCCCAAAAAGTAATATTGTGCCTTTTCTGTGCCTTTAAACTGAGCTGGAGAAAAGAAAAAAAACCAAATGAACGTTTCAAAACAGTTTCCCAAGGACACAGAGATTTCACTCCTCTGTGTTCTCTGGCTGCAGGAGCAGGAGGGAGCACCCTGCTTGCTTGCTTCAGCCAGCGGTTTCGGTTTTTTTTTTCCTTCTCTTCCCGGCGTGAGATGGAAAGCTGAACTTTGTTTCCTGGGACTTTAGTTTTTCCCTTCTTCTCTTCTGGACTGTTCAACAACATCAGAACACATCGGGAGAATTTTTCCCCGAGGCTCGGGGGGTGGGCCCTCGCCGACCCAGCTCCGAGGAGGAGAGAGACCACACCTACAGAAGGACTCTGAAATCTTCCCAGGTTTCTCTCTATAGCGAGAGATTTCATTTCATTATTTAGCATTATTATCCTTTTCCTGTGTGTTTGTTAAATAAAATAGTTCTTATCTCATTCACTTTCCTTCGAGGAAAATATCTTTTTTTCCCCGAACCCTGTGGGGGGAAGGGTGGTTGTAACCTGGTTTTCTCTCAGAGGATATATTGCTAGATTTTGGCCAAACCGGCACAAATTCTTATTGGCGTAGTCGGCAGGATTCGAAGGAAAGTGAAAAAACCTGTACTAATTACATTCTTGGTTTGAATTTAACTACTTTGTGTTGGGGTAAAGTACTTACCATGTTGGCTGAGTTCATAATGTCTCTCTGGCTGGATATACTCACATCTTTTTGGTCCCTAGGCTTGCTTGAGGTACTGGTAGTTTTTTGGTCCCTCTTTGCCTATCCACAACTTGGTCTGATCCTGTGGCTGATAAGACACTTTTACAGAGCAGGGGCACGAATCCGGATTTCTATTTTGCTTTGCTCAGTGATAATGATTTATAAGAAGTCAACAGAGGTACAGGCAGTTGTTCAAAGCGTGTATGATACGTCGTTTCTCCGTCCTAACCCCAGTCCTAGTTTCAGTAGCCCGTTTTGGGAGTTTACTGGTAATTGCACTCAGTTTGTTAGAAGAGGAGGAGATGGGGTTTCCCAGACTTTCATCTCCCTCCCCTTTAAATTTGATACATCATCTTTTGAGAAGGTTCAGTTTCCCCTGGATGTTAAAGAGACCATCTTCCTGGTAGTTTATCTAGTAAGCTTCCTTTATTTAGCTTGCAGCTTGTCTAGAATGAGGGCTCAGATTTCCAGGGGGACTGATGAGAGACCTGACCCAGAGGTGGAAAGGCCTGAGTGGGGTGGAGAATGGGAGGATATGGGCCAAACCCTGAAGGAATTCTCTGACCCAATAGCTTGGAATTTCCCCCCTGAACAAATTCAGAACCCAGCTGAGGTGGGGAAATATCTGAGAGAGAAATTCAATGACAATCCTAAGGAGGAAAAGGTCTTTGCAATATGCTGGGCCTTGGCATATGCCTATCGCACACTGCTGGGTACTGTAGAGCAGCAGATAAAGGCAGAGGGGCAGGAAGATAAATCAGCAGACACCCCAGTCACTCAGGCTGCAGCCAAACCAGAGGGAGAAACGAAGCCATTGACAGTTGCTCCTGTCACGAGGAAAAAGCACACCACCAAAACCGATCGCCCAGTGAAAGATGATGATGATGCAGGGGAAGGAGCCTCAAAACCACCAAGTGACTCAGGCACAGAAACCATTACTGAGTCCCTGTCCATAAAGGACCTTCACAGCCTAAGAAAGGACTACACCCGACAGTCTAATGAATCCATAATAATTTGGATGGTCCGTATTTGGGATGCTGCAGGTGATGATGTAATTCTAGACGGTGCTGAAGCGAGGCATTTGGGATCCCTGTCACGTGATCCAGCTATTGACCAAAGGATGATAAGGGAGGCTGACTCTGCTAGTGTTTGGAGACGGCTCTTGAGTGGTGTAAGGGATAGATATCTGTGTGCAGATGATCTCTATATGCAGCAAACCCAGTGGAAGACCATTGAACAAGGGATTCAATGCCTGAGAGAACTAGGGGTGGTAGAGGTTGTCTTCACAGATGACCCAAGATTGAGAAGCCCAGACCGGGCCAGAGTTGGTCCTTTCATGTGGCGAAAGCTCATACAGCTTGGGCCATCAGAATATAAGTCTGCTTTAGCACTGATGAAACCAGATTACGGTGCAAATGAGACCGTGCAGGATATGGCAACGAAGCTCCGAGCATATGCAGACTCCGTGCATGGCCCAACACATGCGAAGATCGCAGCTGTGGAAACACGTATGCAGAATTTGGAAGACAGTATGGAGACGAATTTCCAGGAACTCAAGAAGAGAGATGAAAGAGGGCTTTCTCCAAACCTCAGCAGTACAGATCCGAGATTCTGATACCTAACGAGGACGTTCCCTAGAGAGAAGGTACATCCCACAAAGTGAGCTATGGAAATTCCTGTGTGACAGTGGGGAAGACATGAGGAAGTGGGGTCCACAGCCCACTTCTGCTCTGGCAGCACGACTGCATGAATTAAAGGAGCACAAGTCTCAGAAAGGAAATTTTACCAAAAAGAAAGTAGCTCCAGTTGCCTGTAGCCAATCTGCCGGAAATTATAGAAAGAAGGATAACCAGAATTAGAGGGGCCCTGCCTCTAACCAGGTAGAGGCTAGGGAAAACCGTATTTTTTGGACTGTGTGGATTCGTTGGCCTGGTACATCAGAACCACAAAAATGTGATGCTTTGGTTGACACTGGTGCGCAGTGCACAATAATCCCATCGCAACATGTGGGGGTAGAATCTGTTTCTATTACTGGTGTAACAGGTGGGTCACAAAATTTGACCCTAGTGGAAGCTGAGGTGAGCCTAACTGGAAATGAGTGGAAGAAACATTTCATTGTGACTGGCCCAGAGGCCCCATGCATTTTGGGCATAGACTTCCTCCAAGGAGGGCATTTCAGAGACCCAAAGGGACTCAAGTGGGCTTTTGGAATAGCTGCTGTAGAGACAGAGGGCATCAGGCAATTGAATACCTTGCCTGGACTATCAGAGAACCCATCTGCAGTAGGCCTTCTGAAGGAGGAAGAACAAAGAGTACCAATTGCTACCTCAACAGTGCATCGCCGACAGTACCGGACAACTCGAGATGCTGTGATTCCCATCCACAAGATGATCTGTGAGTTGGAGAGCCAAGGGGTGATTAGCAAAACCCACTCACCCTTCAACAGCCCCATTTGGCCTGTGCGCAAATCTGAAGGAGAATGGAGATTGACTGTGGACTATCGTGCCTTGAATGAAGTGACTCCACCGCTGAGCGCTGCCGTGCCGGACATGTTGGAGCTCCAGTATGAGCTGGAGTCCAAAGCAGCGAAGTGGTACGCCACTATTGACATTGCCAACGCCTTCTTCTCCATTCCTCTGGCAGCAGAGTGCAGGCCTCAATTTGCCTTCACTTGGAGGGGCGTGCAGTACACCTGGAATCGATTGCCCCAGGGGTGGAAGCACAGTCCCACCATCTGCCATGGACTAATCCAGACTGCACTGGAAAAGGGTGAGGCTCCAGAACATCTGCAGTACATTGATGACATCATTGTGTGGGGGAACACTGCAGCAGAAGTGTTTGAGAAAGGAGAGAAAATCATCCAGATTCTCCTAGAAGCTGGTTTTGCCATCAAGAAGAGCAAAGTCAAGGGACCTGCTCGAGAGATCCAATTCCTGGGAGTGAAATGGCAAGATGGACGGCGTCAGATTCCCACTGAGGTCGTCAATAAGATCACAGCAATGTCTCCACCAACTAACAAGAAGGAAACACAAGCTTTCCTAGGCGTCATAGGCTTTTGGAGAATGCATATTCCTGAATATAGCCAGATTGTGAGTCCTCTCTACGTGGTTACCCGCAAGAAGAACAATTTCCACTGGGGCCCTGAACAGCAACAAGCCTTTGCCCAGATCAAGCAGGAAATTGCTCATGCGGTAGCCCTTGGCCCAGTCAGGATAGGACCCGAGGTGAAGAATGTGCTCTACTCTGCAGCCGGGAGCCATGGTCTGTCCTGGAGCCTTTGGCAGAAGGTGTCTGATGAGACTCGAGGCCGACCACTGGGATTCTGGAGTCGAAGCTACAGAGGGTCTGAAGCCAACTACACCCCAACAGAGAAAGAAATCTTGGCAGCCTATGAAGGAATCCAAGCTGCCTCAGAGGTAATTGGCACCGAAGCACAACTCCTCCTGGCACCCCAGCTACCGGTGCTGGGGTGGATGTTCAAAGCAGAGGTTCCCTCTACCCACCATGCCACCAATGCCACATGGAGCAAGTGGATTGCTCTCATCACACAGCGCGCCCGTATTGGAAAACTGAATCGCCCTGGGATTTTGGAAATAATTACAAATTGGCCCGAAGGTGAAAACTTTGGTCTCAGTGACGAGGATGAACAAGAACAAGTGACACGTGCTGAAGAAGCTCCACCGTACAACCAACTGCCAGCAGAAGACACATGCTACGCTCTTTTCACCGATGGTTCTTGTCGCATTGTAGGGATGAAACGAAAGTGGAAAGCAGCCGTATGGAGTCCCACACGACAGGTTGCAGAAGCTATTGAAGGAGAAGGTGGATCAAGCCAACTTGCTGAACTCAAAGCTGTTCAGCTAGCCCTGGACATTGCTGAAAGAGAGGAGTGGCCAAAGCTCTACCTCTATACTGATTCGTGGATGGTAGCCAATGCTCTGTGGGGATGGCTGGAAAAGTGGGAAAAGACTAATTGGCAGCATAGGGGAAAACTCATCTGGGCTGCTAAAGAGTGGAAAGACATTGCTGCCCAGGTGAAAAAGCTGCTTGTAAAAGTCCGCCATGTAGATGCTCATGTCCCCAAGAGTAGGGCTAATGAGGAACATCGAAACAACGAACAGGTAGATCAGGCTGCAAAGATAGAGGTGTCACAGATAGACTTAGATTGGAAACACAAGGGAGAGTTGTTCCTAGCTCGATGGGCCCACGATGCCTCAGGTCATCAAGGCAGAGATGCCACCTATAAGTGGGCACGAGACCGAGGGGTGGATATAACCATGGATAGTATCTCCCAGGTGATCCATGACTGTGAGACATGCGCTGCGATCAAGCAAGCCAAGCGAGTGAAACCCCTATGGTACGGTGGGCGATGGTCCAAATACAAGTATGGGGAGGCCTGGCAGATTGATTACATCACACTGCCTCAAACACGCCAAGGCAAGCGCTATGTGCTCACAATGGTAGAAGCCACCACTGGATGGCTGGAGACCTACCCTGTGCCTCATGCTACTGCCCGGAATACCATCCTGGGCCTTGAAAAACAAGTCCTTTGGAGACATGGTACCCCTGAGAGAATCGAATCTGACAATGGGACTCACTTCAAGAACAGCCTTATAAACACCTGGGCTAGGGAACACGGCACTGAGTGGGTGTACCATATCCCTTACCATGCACCAGCAGCTGGGAAACTGGAACGGTGCAATGGATTGTTGAAAACCACCTTGAAGGCACTGGGTGGGGGAACTTTCAAAAATTGGGAACAGCATCTAGCAAAGGCCACTTGGTTAGTCAACACTCGGGGTTCCACCAATAGGGCTGGTCCAGCCCAATCTGAATCCCTGCACACAGTAGATGGAGATAAGGTTCCAGTAGTGCATGCCAGGGGACTGTTGGGAAAGACTGTTTGGGTTAATTCTGCCTCGAGTACAGACAAACCCATCCGTGGGGTTGTCTTTGCTCAGGGACCTGGTTGCACATGGTGGGTAATGCAGAGAGACGGAACAACACGTTGTGTACCGCAGGGAGATCTGATTGTCGGGTGAAAACCACATGTAATGTGAAATGCCTGTACACCACTGCTCTGCTGAGTGTCACTGTCACTGTTTGTACATAGCTGTATATAAGTATTAATGTGTGTATGTGTAGAGTTAGAATATATTAATTTGGGCATTGAGCCGATGATATGTGATAAGGGGTGGAATGTCTTGGGGTGACTCTATCATGTGTATCCCCTATCATGCTCTATGCCCAAAAAGTAATATTGTGCCTTTTCTGTGCCTTTAAACTGAGCTGGAGAAAAGAAAAAAAACCAAACGAACGTTTCAAAACAGTTTCCCAAGGACACAGAGATTACACTCCTCTGTGTTCTCTGGCTGCAGGAGCAGGAGGGAGCACCCTGCTTGCTTGCTTCAGCCAGCGGTTTCGGTTTTTTTTTTCCTTCTCTTCCCGGCGTGAGATGGAAAGCTGAACTTTGTTTCCTGGGACTTTGGTTTTTCCCTTCTTCTCTTCTGGACTGTTCAACAACATCAGAACACATCGGGAGAATTTTTCCCCGAGGCTCGGGGGGTGGGCCCTCGCCGACCCAGCTCCGAGGAGGAGAGAGACCACACCTACAGAAGGACTCTGAAATCTTCCCAGGTTTCTCTCTATAGCGAGAGATTTCATTTCATTATTTAGCATTATTATCCTTTTCCTGTGTGTTTGTTAAATAAAATAGTTCTTATCTCATTCACTTTCCTTTGAGGAAAATATCTTTTTTTCCCCGAACCCTGTGGGGGGAAGGGTGGTTGTAACCTGGTTTTCTCTCAGAGGATATATTGCTAGATTTTGGCCAAACCAGCACAAAGTCTTTTCTTTATGTCAATCTAAATATATAGATCAATTTGATATTGATAACATAGTCAACATGTCCTTTATTTAATGTTTTATTTGGTTTACTATCTCTTCTCCGTGTAACTCATAAAAATAATTGCTGTGTTTAAAGAAGGTGCTTGAAAGACAAAGAAACAGAGCCATTAAACCCAGTGATGATGTATAAAAGGAAAAGTCCATAAGTCATTACATATGATACTCAGGTCAGGATAGACTGACCTGAACAGCTAACCACTTATTAATTATGTATTCATTTCCAGCAATCTTTGGATTGTTCATGGATTCTCTCTTCACGCCTAAGTTTGTATGGTTACATCTTGCATTCATCCATGCTGATGACAGTCATTCAAGAATAAGATAAGGGGATCTATCCTACACAAATGTCCTCCATGGGGCTTCTTTAGATTGCTGTGATATTTAAAAAGGCATGTTTTGTTTTAAATGACAGAGACGGTTTTTTGGGGAAATCCTTAAAGATTAGCTCTTAAGATAACTCACAAAGCAACCAAATTAATCAGTCAGATCCTGCATTGTAAGAGGGAAAAAATTACTATAAAGGTAAATCTCAGATGTAGGAAAAATTTGTTGCATTATTTAAGACCTCAAAAAAAAATTACTGAAAGAAAATATTCTCCACCTGAGATTGAAAAAGTAGAAATAGGTCGCTATAGACTGTAGGTTTGAAAGAGATGAGCTACAAAAGAAATTTAGGACAAGAGGCTATTGCATCAGACATTTAGAGGAAAGAAAGGGCAGTTGATCAGCAGAGACTGCAGTAGGGCAGCAGAAATATTAAGGACCACAAAAAATCCTTTGCTCTTTTTACATCAATTTGCTTCACACTTAAGTCGTCTTCTACTGAATGGCTGGGAATGCATAAGAGTGAGCTTACTTTCCTCTAAATTGCCAACAGACAAGAGACCTAAAGGATGAATCTGAGTCCACCTTTAAGGCACCTGAAAAAAGACCCATTATAGCTTGATTCATATGGAACAACTCACTAGGCTGACACCCACTCATTTCCTGTCAATCACAATGCAGGGGAGTTTCCTGTTTAATCGCTTCTCAGATGGTCATAATTTTGGTAGGTTCATCCTTTCATCTTCCTGATCACCATGAATTCAACATTAGAAAACATCTACCAATTAGGAGTTGCTGCATGGTGTGTACAGCAAAAAATGCAGCTGGATCAATAAGGCGGAAATTATAAACACATAGTGAGAGAATATGGGGTAACTGCTCAGGTAAAACCAAAAAAAAATCCCATTTTTACTGAATTAATGGATACAGAGGTAACATATACACTGTAAGACATTCACACACGAAATCTAAAGACAGAAGAAGATTTAGGGTAAAGAAACCCAACACAATTAACATCCGCTGTTGCTGATGAAATGAAGATATATAGCCAACTGGGAATCCTAAAAAACCACCCAAAACTGTGGAAAATAACCAAAATTAGGTGATAGAGTAACTCTTTGCCTTACTAGTCCTTTCTGGTTCCATGTAAGAATATGGACATTTATTCATAAACAAAAGAGGTAGAAAACAAATGTAAATTTAGAGGCTTGTTCAAAATGGTTGGTGCCAATTATCACAAAATCACGGATGTGTCTTAACACAGGTGGCAACATGTAGGATGACAGTTTTATCCATAATAAGGCACATCCTGTACAAGGCTCCTCACAGTACAAAATCATTTTTCCAGAGACAGCTTTCTATTCTACATAGAAAATATTTTCCATGAGTCATTTTTATAAAATGTGAAAGAGAATTAACTTTGATTGTTCTCGTGTCTTTTTATGTTTGCTGTCTAAGAATATTTAGGTGATACAATGTCTGCAGAAAGTAAATTTTAAAAGCAGTCTCCCCGTGCTCTGTTCTTTGCTGTACATAAAACTCTCCAGTATCCTCCATGCCCACCTAGTTATTGTGTTGAAGACTAACATGATGCTCAGAAAGTGCATAGTAATTGATAGAAAGCAGACAGTAACTGCAGAGCTCAAGGCCTGCCTTCTCTGTGTCCTAAAATCCATACAAATCCCTACAGCTGAATCGTATGCTATTCGTCTTTCACCCATCAAATGCTTTTCTGCAGCACTAGCCTTTCCCATTAAGAGTACTAAGGATGTTCCTTATTTGTCCGATCCAGCACAAAAAAGAGAGGCTGTTATTCAGACCCTTGTGATCGAGATAGCTGAACAAGGAGCATGTGACCCTCTCTTATTACTTCATGACAAAAATGACTTTGACAAAATATCTGAAGATGTCACTGAGGCAAAAAAAGTGTTAAATAAAGTGAGCATGCATGGTTGGTCATTGAGAACAAGGGAGGCTGAAAATAGAACCTCCTTGTGAAAAGAAGCATCACAGACTTCAGAAACAGCACCAGAAAGAGTACAATTGAGACAAAATGAAACTGGGGGAAGATCAGGGAGAAACAGCTTGAGAATTGTGATCTTTCAGAGGGAATGCATAAAAACAAGCACTGTGGTGTTAGCTGGTGATTAGGGAGAGCACGGTAACAACAGTAGTGAACCTTTAACATGTAGCCTGACATGTAGCCTGGCATACTCTAGGAGAAGGAGGTAGTGAGGGAGGGCAAGAGATCTTTTTGCCTTTTGTCAGGTTTTTCATTAGCTAATGCCACTGGCAACTAGCTTCAATCAAAATATTTCAAGGGTTTTACATTTCATCCAAGCCTATTAAAGGACCAGTTGCTCACATGAAGAGTCTTGAACGAGTTTTATCCACTAGCAATGTTTACTGTCTCTTTCCACCAGAATTTGGCATGAAAGTTGCACAATATTTCTAGAGCAGATCTATTGGTTCCTTTCATGACACTGCCCCATCACTGGAGCTGAATCTGGCTGTTTTCTGACCTTGTGCTCAGCTCATCCACCTCATTAAAATGGGATAAAATGAAGCTAGCAAAACCCAAAACAAAATTCTTGATTGTTTAGAGCGATGAATTGGCTCAGTGTCCATCTGGAGGAATGCCAGAGCCAGAGAAAAGGAGGGAATGAGACATGCAATAAAGAGGGTATTGGAGAGAAAGGGGCGAGTGGGACTGATCCATTTTGTGACAGCTGTACTGGGAAAATTCACCTTTAGAAAATAGGACAGTCACGGTTCCTATGCACTAAATACCTTGATTTGGTTTTAAATTTTTATACAGAGAGAATTTCATCCTTAAAAAAACCTGGAAGATTTAGTTACCGTATATAAGAACGAGTGGTGGTATTTTTCCATGATGTGCTTTAAGAACATAATAGAAAAGAGGATAAAATTCAACACATGAAAATCATCACTAAAGTCAGAAACTGGTTTACACTATTTTTGTTCTGGAAACTTTTAAACCTAAAAAGGACAACAGGATGTTTTGTTTTATGAAAAGGTTTGAAAGAATTCCAGTATAACTACAACAGACAACCCCTCCCTGCAAAGACAATGAAAACAAGATGACGTGAAGTATTTTAAAAGATGGGTTACTAAAATTCAATTCTCAGTTCGCTGTCAAAATGTAAAGGGTAAGCCCACCATTTTGTCTTCCTTTAAAACTCTCATTTTCCTTTCTTTAGGTCGCCTTTACTTTACCAGCAGAGGGAGCAGGTGGAAGAACAAATGGAAAAGGAGCTGACTTCGATTAAACTTTGATCTTTGCTCTTTGTTCCAGACAGAGAAAACAAGGACCAGTTTCACCAGCAGCTGCTAGCGGGCCAGAGTATCCATAGCACGAATACACTTGCTTTGCCTATGTTCTCCCTTCTTCCTCTTACAGTTCCTGGTAGTAAAATGGTACTGGAAAGCCTAACTGTTCCACCAGTCCTGTCTAATTTTCATCCCTGTGGACTGGCAATATTTAGCAGAAAATTGAGGCAGAATTCCAACTGATGACATTTTAAATTCAGCTGCACACTACTCGCAGCCTGTCCTATAGCTTGTTGCAATTTCACTGCATCTTAACCACTTTTCTGGAACTGGGCTCTACTGTAAATCTGGAAACATCCAGACTATTTGTGTAAAATGAAAACTCATAAGGAAATTTATGTCTGAATAATGCAGTGCTAGTTTTGATCTATTGGAGAAGGTTTTCAGTTCACCCGCTTCTCACAAGGGGATTTCATAAGCTAAAGTCTTGTTCAAAACAATATTTTTAAGCCATTAAATGTTTTATCTGAGAATGTTCATATCCTCTTAAAAACACCTCGTTTTCTCCCCACCTTTCATTTCTACCTATTCACAGTTAGCTTCCTCTGCGTCATTTCTGAATACAAATTGGACTTTATACCTAACAATGAAATTAAGCCAAGTACAATCTCTTACTCTGCATCAAAGATCCTGCAATTTTTTTTCTTTTTCAGAAAAACTCAGCATGTAGAAAGAGGGCGACCAACACTCTTTCTTTTTGAGAGATGTTTTGGCAACATGAGCTTTTTTTTCTTTAAAATAAAAGTAAGTGTATAAGACATGCAAAAGATGGTTTAGAAGGATCAGGCACTGTTCCGCCCTCAATAAGGAGGAAGAGGAGGTCCAGTGAGATCAGGTCAGAGATTTAGGGAAAAGCTTTATACCACATTTGTCAGAGAGACATTCCCAATTAAATCTTACAGGAGCAGTTTAGCACTATCAAGAAGTATATAGGCTTCTCTCAGTCCAACTTGAGATTGCTGCTTTTTTTTTTTTTTTACACTCAGTCCCATGAGACTGAGTTGCAAGAAATAATTATTCCATAGAGAGTAAAGGTGAGAACCAAATAGGTCTGAAAATAATGCTGTTTTCATTTGATTAAGTTATTACTATAAAAAGGTAACCACTGATCAGTTTCTGAAATTTTGACTAGCACTTTACAAAAATGATTCACCACATGACATAGAGGAAATGGGTGGCTTTGTAACAACTCCCATAGAAGAGCTATAGGTGTGGTTTATCTATCCTTCTCAACCAGAGGAGATAAACAAGGCTTTGAAGACAAAGAGCAGTGTCAAAGCCCTTACCTCTGTTGCTGTACCTTGAGAAGCCCACAAAATCATCAAGAAAACTCTCAGTTTTGAGCTGGTAAGCAGTTATTTAGAGAAGGTACAGAGACATTACAAACAGCTGGAAGAAGAGCCTTTAAATCTGCCCTTGAAGTGGAAAAAGCTGTGCAGAACTACAGCAGACATTTGCCTGCATTCCTCATATAAAACTATTTCAGGCTATATTTGATAAGATGTTTGATGATGTCATGAGTGATGGAGCTTAGGCTAGTCAGGTTAGATTTATTTTCTAAAAAGTTCAGAGAGCCATCACTGATTAATATTAACATCCCATCTATGCTACAGAGTCCCTGTGAAGCCATTTTTCTCTAAACAGAAGGTTTTGATTGACTGACCTAGCTGTACATTGAAAATATTACTTAGTCCAGTAGTTGACAAGTTCTGTCCAGTTTTTGACTCATCAACATTTTCTCATGGAAGTGAAGATCCCTGAAGAGTGAATTCAAACTGACTGACAACAACAAGACTTGCGATATTTAGTTGCATTTGTTGGACCACTCAGGAGTACCTGACCATGGGATGAAAAATCTCTAAAATATACACGGTCATACATGTCCACATGTGAAATAGTTACAAGTATAATCCCCTTCTACCTTTTTTTACCCTCTTTCAAGGAACGATTCAGGACTGTCTCTTTTCCCTCAGTCTGTCAGGACTATATTCTTGAGGCACAACTGGACTCAAGACAAGAGCTCAGAAGATAAAACTCCTTTTGCATGCAAATAGTATCCTCCTACTTGGTACAATCCCAAATCGGTCTAATCTTCACTTTATTCTCTGTTTATTAAATAAATTAGAATAAACTGAAACGACTGATCATCTCATTAAGTTGGAAGCACTCTCTCTACAGGGCCATTCAGAGGGGAACAAAGGAACTTCAAAGTATCGGCAGTCAGTTTCCAAAGGAAATTCATGGTCTAGGTTAAACTAGACCTGTTACTTATGCAGTTAGTAAGTGTCTTAAATAGGTGCTGAGTGCTACCTCTTTCATATGAGGAAAAGTACATATAATTTAAATGAATGCTGGCCCTGGTATTTTGTTTATTTTCAACTCTCTCCCTGTCCATATTCCTGATATTTATTTTAATAAAACTAACACATTGAGATTTTCCTGGTGGGACGCTGGTAACCAGAAATGCTCTACAAGCCCTGTAGAGGGCTCTGAGTGGATGGTTGCCAAGAGGCCACAGATAAAGCTGGGATTACTGGTGTCTCCTCTAAATCACTGTTTAAGATCCATGTAATTAGTTCATATGTTAATGCTGCATACATTAATACTCAATAATGTATCTTGATGAGTAGATTAGATTTTTTGAGCATGCAAGAGCTCAAAAATGGATACTTCTGCAGGCCAATTCCTCAAATATCTTGGTCCTTACACCCAGGCCAGGCTGCAAAAACCAGGTGGCATCTATGCCAGAGAGGTAATTACCATGCAGGGATATTGCTTGTTGTTTGTTACAAAGCATGAGGATATCTCATCCTTCAATGGATCTTGTCAACAATATTCATCTTTCTCATTGCAGAGATTGAGGTTTTTCACTATGATTGCGGCGTATATGATCTTCTCTTGGTAGCCAACAGTGAAAACTAAGGAAAAAGGTAAAATGTGATACTGTCCTGCAGCTGACTTCTACCTACCAACCTGGCACAGCTCACTGGTTCTCCAGTGAAATGGCAATCTAGTTAAATCTAGCTTATTTTTTCAACTACTGCTCAAAAGTCTTCATGAATGGTACTCAGCAAACCTTAAACTCAAAGAACTACTTCTAAGCTATGAAATAGCGTCAGCTCTTTTAAATATATACATCAATGATCTCCCTGACACTTGAGCTTGTAAATAGTCTGGGTATTAATTCTTAGGACTTTTCTGACCTTGAGCATAACTTGAAACATGATTCAGCAGTAACACTCATAACTGGCAGTTGCAGTTGAATGCTTTGCTACTGTAATTTCTCCTGTAATTCAAGTTTAGTTTCTCAATGGAATACAGTCCATATCTTGTCTGTCTCATACTTTCTCTTAGTAGGTCTCTGACTTTCCCTGTCTGTCTGATAACACTTGCTGTCAATGTCAAGACCTGCCCCAACCTATTAACAAATTGTTGTGACCATCATGCACAATCTTCAAAAATTTGCTGCCACTTTACTACTCAGAAGGGAGTGTAGTTTTCCAATTTTGGCCTCCTCACCTCATGTGACATTAGCCAATTTCCAGATAATCACACCCAGCATTTTACTCACATTGACTACTAATGTCTTACCACATTTTTATTCTGAAAAGTCTGGAGAAAGGGTCATGGATATCAAAATCTTGCCCGACCTTCTGTTGTATTTGAAACTCTCCCTTTAGCTCTCTGTTTAGTTCAACTCGCCTAATATTCTGACATGTTATATGGTCAGCCCTGTTACTCTGGCATTTTGACAGCAGAAAACACAGACCCTATTGGCAGCAAACTGATGAAAATCCTACTATTTGACAGCCACATTTTATGCTGGGATCTTCCTAAAATATTTCCAGATTGTTTGAAGCTAGAATGTTCCAACCAGATTATGTTATGGCATAAGGAGAATTTGAACTGCAGGTGCAGGCTATGATTCACAACATACAACATAAATTTCCTAATCAGATGAGGTCTAAGTGCACCAGATTCTGTCTCTGAAAATGCTGACGTTTCATATGACAAGATTTGCATATACTAGTATCTCTAGAATATTATTTACATGACCACTCTATCACTAAGCACGTTAAACAACTAAAAGAAGTCAGGGGAACAGATGCTTTCAAGGAGGCCTAGCATATGTATTAATGTTAGGAAATGATTATGGTTCAAAGATTAAAATTACTGTCCAGTTGGTCAACATCTCAGTTTCATTTGACACTGGCATTCAGATCATGCACCCTGATCTCTGACCAACAGGCAGGGCATTCTGTTGGGTGGTCACATTGTCTCATTCTGTATTTTTTGGTAAATTTTCAAATCACAGATATTGAGCATATCTACCTCTTCAAAGAGCCACTGGAGTCCTATCTATACAAGGATGTTGCTGTAAAATACAGCTGAAACTTCCATTTACAATGTGCTAACTACTTCATATTGTGTCCCCCATCAAGGCTCATTCAAAATTACACAGGCATCAATTGCAGAGGTGGAAAGTGAAAGAAAGAGGCTTCTGTGCTGGTATTTAATAGTGTGGTGCACTAAAACAAGAAACACACAAATCTTGTGTACAAATAATTTGCTTTCACATTACTATAATACTATTTACAGTACAAGAGGAAAAATAACTACAAGTTGTAAATTATCCTCAAAGAGCTACAATGGAGCTATAGATGTGCTCAAAATTGCACACATATTTAACCTCAGCTGGATTGAGGCCAGCAGTGCCATAAGGAAATAAGATAATGAATAAAGGCTTATCTCTACATTGCTAGACTCGTCTGATCACATCAGGTATTTGTATTGATGCATATGTGTACTTGCAATATTCCAGAGGGAGTGTTCACTACAGAACCAGAAACTAAATGTCTTCATATTTCTGCTGTTCATAACCTTTAATCATGTTACTTATATTTAGGAAGAATTTCTCTGGAGTAGTGTTCAGCTGATAACTTCTATCACATGAATCATGATAATGTCTGCTGCTATTTGCATAGCACTGGAAATTATCAAGAGGAATAGGAATGACCATTTTACTCATCAGGATGTAGTTTGTTCTGTTATTTCTTCTGCAGGTAATTGGTACTCATTGGTAATTGCTGAAGCTTCCAAAGGAAGCAGAAGTCTGAGGAATAGAGGTATTTCTTGAAGTAGGGAGATTTGATTAGTTCTTCACATTATTAAAAAAGACACTATAAAAAATAAAGTGCAAACAAATCCCAGCACCACTTATCAAAGCAACTATCAGTAAGTGGTGAACAATTTTATTAACTAGTTTTTTTCAGATGGGGGTTCAAAGGTTGTTTTACCGTAACATGTATTTTGGATTCGAAAAAAACCAATTTTCATAGAGGGACATTTTTTCTTATTCACATCTGCCAGAACATAATTTATTTATGCATAAACTTGGTTTTTACTACACAGATCTTTTATACCTGAGATTTTCTGGGGACTGCCAACTATGATTACAAATTTTAAATACTTTGGACAAGATGCTTGGGCTCCTATTATGTTTAAATAGCACCTTGTTCCTAAAGTGACTCCACTGGAGTGAGATACAGTATAGTTCATCAAGATCTGGCAGTGAGTGGTTTACTTCATTATTAACATCAATATATTTCAGTTCTGCCACCAGATGCTAAGCAGTTACAGAGTTTTTTTAAAACCAATTACAATAAAATCAAAGCCGAACCCACCGATATGGTTTTGTTTACAAAAGCTGAAGTCTGATATCGTTATTCATGTGACAACTGGTTCATATTCAATTTACAAGCCTTTCTACACATAATCTATCTCACAAGCCCTGAAACAGACCTGAAGACATACTAACAGGGCTCTCTTTTTCTCTGTTATCTGAATATTCATTTAAGAAAAGGCTATAGATGGCTTATTATGTGACATTAATTGCTAAGCTGGGAGTCGTGTGTGCAGTTTCTCTAAGTCCACAGTGAATGATTTGTGGCAGGGCAAGTCTTTATGTGAGGATATGGAGAAGGAGAAAACCAAATATTCTTGACTGTAATTGACTATTAAAATGATTGAAAGTCAGTCAGCTTCTAGCCTGTAGGCGGGCATTCTTTATTTCATTCTTCCCCTTTCCTAAAGACAGCAAGAAACAGAAGATGTGATAATAGTGAAGAGACTACAGCTCTCTGGAAAGCTTAGGAATGCATTATGTGTGGAATGATTTCAGTGAGCTCAGAATGTCAGCTCACATGCAATAGTAGATTAAATGAGAGTGCCTGAAGTACTTACAGCTCCCAGCTGCCAGCCTGCTCTTTGCTGGAGGCTGCTGCTTCACATGCAAGGAGAGCTGCAAAGGCTGTGTAACATCTCCCCCATCCTCATATTTACAATGGTTTATAGGTGAAGGTTAGGGTAAACTGAAACCAGAGCTGCTGTGCTGCAAGATCATCAGGCTCAGACGTTCTTTTGCTGCCTATTCTCTGCACCTATTCCTGCTGTGTCTCCCTCAACAGGACCTGCTGAAGAAGGGCTGGTACAGACAAATGTGACCTAATTGCTGCCTGCCAGTAGCTGAAGAGAGCCTACAAGAAAGATGGGGAGAGAATTTTTGCAAGGGCATGTAGTGACTGGACAAGGGGAATGGCTTCAAACTGAGAGAGGAGGTTTAGATTAGATATCAGGAAGGAATTCTTTACTGTGAGGGTGGTGAGGCACTGGAACAGGTTGCCCAGAGAAGTTGTGGATGCCCCATCTCTGGAAGTGTTCAAGGCTAGGCTGGATGGGGCTCTGAGAAACCTGGTCTAGTGGAAGGTGTCCCTGCCTGTGGCAGTGAGGGCGTTGGAACTAGATGACCTTTAATGTCCCTTCTAACCCAAACCATTCTATGATTCCATGACTCATAGGGAGGTGGCAACAGCTTCTGATATTTCAGCTTAGTTTAATGCCACTGGTGAATCAACATGAGTAGTGGACAAGCATACCTATTGACAATTCCCCACTGCTGGCGTTAGTGAATTAGTGACTGAACAGCCTGTTCAGTCTAGATTTGGCTAACTGCTGAAGGACCTGAGAGCTTTGTGAAATTTCCATGGCCCAAGGAAGCAGAAGAAAACAACAACCTTGGGACAGTGAAGGAACTGCCATCTGATGTTCCTTGTCTAAAACACTGGAGCAAAGGTGCCTTACAATGCAACCAGCACAGCATTTTATACATCTATGTTTGCACACACACACACACACACACACACACACACACACACACATTTGCATTATTTCTCTGTAAGTAAGTCTGTGTTAGTGTTTGAATGTGTTTGAAAGGATCTATTAAACTCTCAGCAAGTAAGAATTTCCTTTTCCCTGTCATAGAAGATTGCTTTTTTCCCCCTTTGCCATTTAAATATTTATATTGCATTTTGGAACGGATAAAAACAGCTGGAAGAAGGAAAATACTGCCCCAGAAATGAAGATCATAAGAAACTAGTAATGGAAACAAGGTTAAGGAGAGTTAAGGCAGCACAGCAAAATATTCATTTAGAACTGTTAAATGAAAGGGTTTTTACCTCAAGATCACAGTGAATCAAAAACAATGACCATACTCTACAGAGGACAAAAGCCACCTATTTCTAAATTATCTGATTCAGATGAGCACGACTGCAGAGTCAAAAGGCCACTTAGTTCAATAGCTGTGACAGTAGCCAGCAGCAGATACTTCAGAAAGAATAAAAGAAACAGAGCGAAAAAAGAATATTTTTGTTGATATTTCCCCCAGCTGCTATATACTGGCAATGTGATATTGCAAGATTCTTCCAGAAGCATCTTGATATGACACCCCTCTATAAAAGACCTATTAGTTACCTGTGTATCCTATAACATAAAATCCATGAATTTCCATGTTATGGAGGTCAGAAGTACATGTCCTTGAATCACAGTGGGAGTCTTTCCTTCTCAGTGAAAGTAGGTTTAAACAAAAGAACTACAGAGAAGCCAGAAACTATACTGTGTAAATAGCTTTAAGTCCTCTTAAGTACTTTAGGACAGTCAGGCAATAGTATCCACCATTAGAAAACTTTGGCACTGACAGGCAGATTGAGAATGTGTCGTATCAGAAATTATTGAGAGTTTAATGAAGTCACATTTTTTCAGTGGAAAGCTTTTTTGAAGAGAAAATTTTTTCAGTAACTACAACCCTTCCAGGAATCCTACTGTGGCTCAGGGATGGTATCTCTTTTCCCTACCCCATCCCTACCTGGCCATTGCCCTCCTTAGGCCCTTGCTGGCCTTCTCCCTCACCCAGAGGGAAGGGCTTTTTCAAAGAGCAGAGAGGCCAAGTGAAGAGCTCACCCTTCTTTCAGGAAATTGAACATCCAAGGCCAGCATTTATTCTCAACAGGGACTATTTTAAAGATCCAAAAGCATCACTGACAAAAAGCTTTCCTAACATGCAGCCTAAATTTTCTTTTTTTAGTATGAGTCAGTCACTTCTGGTTATACAATCATCTGCTCTGCAGTCCTGTGAAATTTCTTTTTGTATCCCCAAAATACATTGATGGTGTCCTTTAATTCCCTTTTATGATGTATTTGAAAAAGCATTATCTACATAGAGATGACATTTCAAGTCATGCTATCATTTGATTTTGTTCTATAAGCACTTTAAGAGAGTAAGAAATCAGAGATAAAGTCAGATGACAGGTCTTCACACTGGTAAGATTCAGGGGAATTCCGAGGGGAGTGTGTTAGATACTAGTGCAGGTGTCCTTTTGTATTTTTATTTTTATCTCTCTAGTAGCCCAGAGATGCCTAAAGGCCTGAGAAACTACTGCATGAGGTCCAACCCAAGCCTTACAGAGGCAGTCTTTTTCTAAAGGTCTTAGTCAATAGTTTAGACAATACTTATTACATGATTACGTAGGTGAACAGTGCCATGAGAGGTCAAAGTCTGGTAAAAAGTGATGGCTTAATTTAATAGTCACTATGACAGCAGCGACACACATTCTAATCCTCAGGTCAGAAGCCTTGGTGGATGCTTCAGAACAACCCTAAAGGTGCATATGCATGCACACGCACCTGTGCACAAACATATTTCCGAGTTTCTTCTTAACTCCCTCATGCTAATAGCTGCCTTTTAACCTTTCCTCCTTCTTTTCAGTCATGTGTTATGATGTTCATAGTATAAAGTTAGTTAGCTTGATCCAGTGAGGTGTGAAAATCCAGACCCAAAACTCTAACATTTTTCCCTATCACCATGCAAAGCAAGACTAATATTTCTTTTCCATAATTTTGAGAATATATAGACCCTGTATAGCTTTGACTTTTGCTCCTGGTGTACTTTGCTGAGAAATAGTACATGGGGGTTTTGTCCATTATCACACTCTTTTCTTTTGGTGCCAGTGCTTCTTCCCCCCTCTCCTTTTCTTTCTCTGACATACACGAAGTCCCTTTCATTCACATTGGTGGCTTATTTTTCTCTGTATCTATTCAGCTCTTCAAGCAACTCCTTTCTTTTGCTAGCTCTATTTCCTTTCTTTGCTCTTTTTACCCCCCAGGCTGGTTAAAGGCTTTTCCTTTTTTTTTTTTAAGACTTCTGGAGAGCAGACAGGCATTCTTAGATAGGCTGTATGCATTCAACCCAACAGCATGTTATTTCATTAAAATGACTGGTTCTGATGATAGGATGTTTGTATGGTACTTCCTCCTTGTCCTTGCTTGCTGGAGTTCACGGCTTAATTATGTGATTTGAGGGACAAATAGAGGGGGCTGGGAAGACAAAATAACTGTCCCCTGTAAATATTAGGGAGGTTGAAAATGGCAAAGAGAGCTAGAAACAACCTACCCTGAAACAGAAGTACTTTGATTTACAGATTAATGTGATTCTACTATTTTTGTGACTGCCAGAGTGTGTGACCATAACCATAAACAAAGAAAATGGAAATTAGGCTTAAAATGGAAAGCTATGTAGAAGGTTCTTGTTATGTCACTCCCTCTGGCAGAAAAAGCAGGAAGACTGTGCTCAGATTTCCCAAGATATTAGACATGTGGTGGTTGTCTCAAATGTTGCTAATACAGCTATGAAAATGCTTTCTGAAGAGTAAATACTCTGTCTTTTTTTCTTCTGTGAATTGACAGTACAGCTTCTTTCTTTCTTTTGCATTTTTCCACCCAAAATATATTTAGTTTGAAGACGTTTTCCAGGCTCACCTTTTAAAATAATTTATTCAGAGTAGTCCGAGTGTCAGCTCAGCTAAATGTATAGAGGAACTGGACACAGTTACTTATGTAAACCTCCTTGTAAGACTAAATATTTCCTGGATCAGGTCCTGTATTTGTTACATTTCATTCGATAAAATAAATAAAGAACACTAGAACTTACCATGAAAACTGAAAAATGTTTCACTTCACAAAAAAACCATTTTAACCTCTGATCATACTGTGGAAAGCAGATGCCATGTAAAATCCAGAACACTGACAGTGGTTTACAAGAAGATCATTAAAAGGTCACACTGATCTCAGTGATAGAACATGGTACTGCTACTACGACTCTTAATTTTTCTTCAATAACTATTCTCTTCCTGTTTGCTTTCCAAGTTTGCATCTTCCAAACTAAAATTTCTAAAACCAGTCTTCCAGATCTGATGACTGTAGCTACAACTCTGTCTTCAAAAAACTGATGCCAGACCTTCTCTCTCTGTTTAATCCTGCAGGATGTAAGGGCTGTTTCAAAATTGAGTTGATTTTGAAAAAGTAGCAAAGAAAATGCAGAAAAAAAAGCAAGAAAGTGTGTAAATACATGTACTTCTTTGGCTCCCAAATAGCTATGAGCACTCCCATAGCATTCCATACATCTGTTCCAGCTCTGTTTTCTCATATCATAGGATTATCTGTTCTATCTCAGAATTGTGACTCTTGGATCTACAATGCAACAATTGACATCAGTTTGGCTCATGGGATGTTATCTTTCTCATTATAAACTAATTAATCTTTTGAAAAATTAGTGTCCTACTTTTAAATAAAATTGTTCTAGAAAAAAAATTTACATTTCCAAACATGATATACATACCCTTTTGTCTGCTTTCGCAAAAAATTAAATCTCTCTTATCCTGGAATAATTTTAGGCAGTCATCATATCACACTGAATTGCCTGCTTCAAGAGCTATATTAAGGACAGGCAAACTTATTTGAATAATGCAAGAACAGGTCTAACCCTTAACATTAACCTCAAAATACCACCAGACTGAAGTTCAAAGAAATTCATCCAGAGCCAGCCCTTGCATGTTTCCCTCACCCACAAATATTTTCACCTACCTCAATACATCTTCATTTTAGATAAAACTGGGAAGCAATGTAAGCAATAATTCCTTTCTTTCAACTGAAATCAACAGCAGAATGATTCCCATATTTTTCATCCCAGTCACTGGAAGAGGTGAAGAGACAATGTCTATGAAATGTCAAAAACTACAGATAAATTTCAAAAAACAAACAGCAAAATTCAAACTTCACCAGGCTCACCATCAGTATATGATAGATGAGAAGACATTACCTTTTAAAAAATTTCAGAGGAACAAGAACAAAAGGGAAAACAATTCAGCCAGCAGACAGAAAATGAAAGATTTATGACTTTTCCTGACTGTATTAGAGACTATTATGTGAAAGACCTTATGCAAATACTTACTGGAACTTTATGTATAATATTATCCTCTGGCAGAATTTTTTTTGCCTTTCTGTGTGTAGCAGTCAAATAGAGCTTATTTTACATGCCCATCTAGCAGAAATGGGAAATAAAAGGAGTTTCCTGGCACGTTTCTTTTTATAACTGGAAATATATTTGCTTTTTTTCAAGTTTTATAAGCACTATATTATATTTTAGCATTGAAGACAGTGGGAGTCTTGCCGACATTCTCTGTCAGGACTGGGCCTATTGACATTTCTGACTGGAAAAGAAAGAGTCCTACACAAAAGGCTGCAAACAGAGAACTTACATTGAGCCATAAAACCACAAGACTGACTTTGCATTTTGCCTATGTCTATGAGAAAAGCATAAGATGAAACTTAGCAGGTTGTTCCATGGGAGGGCTCTTGATAACTGCAAGCATCTGCCATTAACTAGGGGTCCAAATCCCATCTGATGATCTCAGGCCTGATGGCTACTCATTCTCACAGGGCATTTGTTATGAGAAAAGACAGGATTATGCTTATTATCCCTAATTTGATTGTGTACATTTCTTTTTCACCCAACAGTTCAAGTTTCAGTCCAATGGAGTTAGTAGGAGTACTTCTATATACTTTAAGCACTCTGGATATGTTTAATATCTGTTGGACAGGCAGTAAAGAAAGCATATATGGAGATTCACACAAGCAGCGTCGTTTAGCTGCATACTAGAGAGTAAGACTGATTAAATTTAGTTGCACTAATTGTTCTCTTGGGTTTGTTTTTTCTCTTCTAGATGACTGTTTCTAGTAAGAAAACACACATAATTGTAGGCAGGTCTCATGCTCTTAACTGTTGGGATCAGTTTTCCCTGAATCCTTTACTTTCTTCATAATTTTTGATGTTTGAGGTGAGTCAGTGCTGCTCAGCCACATGGGTGTCTCTTAGAACTCACACTCCATGAATCAAGTTCAAGATTTAAACAAAAAATGAGTGATTATCCAAAAGTGACCAATGTTGTTTACATGGAAGGTTGTTTTTGATGCTTTTGTTTTGAAGCTGCTTGATTGCAAGGGGAGTGCTGCCTCTTTTGCTGAGCTCCTGTATCTAAGGGAATAACCTTGAAGAAAGGCCTTAACCCTTGGTCGTGTGGCTGAATCCTGAGCTCAGGCGCTTTGCAGCGTTTCATATGCACTGATAAGTGCACAAGTGTTACTGTTATCTTCAGTTGTCCAGAGGCATGTACCTGACTGTGGTGAAATGGAGCTTGGGGGGTGGGCACAGCTAATGAATGTGTCTGGAGATGGGAACAACTGGAACATGGCAGGTTCCGGTGTGATGGGTGAGACGTAAGAATTTCTTATTTGCTCAGATTCTGACTTTGCTCCTACCTCTCACCTGCCAGTGCAACTGTTTTGGAGACTCTGGGTTTGATTTTCCTCTGTACTTCAGTGTTAGTACACAAGCCAGAACACTGCAGCTCTTAAGAGTGCTTTACAGCACAATGGCATATTTTAAAGATGACAGCATTGTGAACTGTTCCAGAGGATCTATTTGGCTTTTAGGATGACTGCTCTAGAAAGAATTCTCGGGCTCAACAGCGCCAGGAAAAGGGGCAAGAGAAATACAGATGCTGCAATCTGGTTACGGAAATGACAAGCTCCTGTGCTGTAGTACTTAAGCACAGTCTCCAGCCGACACCATTTATGAGCTGTTACATACGGCTGCAATCACACAGAGGCTCAGCGAGGCTTTCCATAGGGCTCACATTTGTTTTCACATTCACTTTGTAAATGAGCTTGTAATGTGGTGCAAATGGTAGCAAATGGACGTTAAATGAGGCTTGTATGTAGACTGATCCTTTGTAAATATATAGGCTATTTTAAAAGCAAATAATAAGAAGGCAAGCTAAACAGCAGCGGTCTCTGCAACAGAAACCAGTGAAAAAGGAGGGGTTTTACATATGCAGCATTTTGAAATGTGAATTTCCTGTTTAAACTGTCTTCAATCCAGCCTCAACTTCTCTCTCCATACTAAAGCTGCAACATATTTTATATTGCCATGGATACTTTGGACGGAAGACAGTGTGCACTAGCAATCAAATTTTCCACAGGAAACTATTCCAAGAACCTGTCCCACACTGCAGCGCTCATACAGAGTTTTTGCTCAACCGTATACAATCTTTTTCTAAAGGCTATGGCTAGCTGGGACCTCGGCTGCCTGTCTGCAAGTTTGGAACAGGCCCAAGGCATTACCACTCTCCAGGATAATTACTGCTAACTGCATTTTGCTATCACTTGCCATTGCTAGCTGTTTATAGCCCCCTAAGAAGGGTCTGATAGACTGCAGGAGGACACTCTCTTTAGGGTGCGAGGTAGAAATACAAGTTGACATTTTAAAAAGTCATTGGGAGACTAAAATACAAGCAAATCTTAATGGTGGCCAAACAGAAGTGAGCGCACAGGAATTACATGGAGTTGAAAGTATTAGAGGCTTAAAAGGGGAATAGTAAGGAGAAATTCATATGATGTAAGCACCTTACGTAGGAAAAAAGCCCAAAAGTATATTGTTGTGGGGTTTTTTGCTGATTTTTTTTTTAATAGTCCAAAAAAATGGCTAGGTTAGGCACATTGAATAATGAACTTTTACCTGCCTCAGAGGTCAGGATCTGTTACTTCTCTTCGTCTGTTCCTCTTCTTTTCTTCTCCCATAGCAATTCAACCTGACATCTTTTGTCCCATCCAGTAGTGAACTCCCCTCAGAGCAGCATGCATTTATGGACTGCAAGGTTGAGTCCTTCCTAATACTTCTCCCAGTTAACAGTATCATAGTAATGTAAAGATTTTTGAATGAGAGGTCAGTGGGGTTCTAGAGGTGGTTAGAAGGGGTCTTCTCTCAGTAGTAGCTTTCACGCCTAGGTAGTTCAAGCTCAGTTGGGGGCTGAACCTGCAGCAGCTGGGGCACAGAAGAGTCCTTACGCCGGAACAGCCTTTTCACTCTACCTTTCCCTTCTGGCATCCAGTGGCTATGTGCATGCAAGCTCTGCTTTGTGATGATGCTTTCCCAGGAGAATCCGTAGAGCCACAAGGAGAGTGGCCCAGCCAGTCTGCTTCCCCACTGTTGGAGCAGACAGGTCACACAAGGAGAGTATCCCAGCCCTCAGGAGGACAACAGGTGGATGGCCACAGCAAATCCAGGGCTGTGCAAGGCCTGCCAATAACAGGTCACAAAATTAGAGTTACAGATACCATGGTACTGAAGCGGTATTACATATTTAATAACTGTTTATCATTGTCATCAATTCAAATACCTCCAGCTCAACAAAACTTAACACACCAGATTCTTCTTCCTGAATGTGAACAGTCTGCATTTGTGCTTCACCTCAATTACATCTACTTCCTTTGAGGGCAAAACTTCTCCTCTAAAGTTACAGAGTTCTTGCCTGAAGCAGAAAATTTTCACCTACTTGCCATGAAAATTTTTTAAATATATCTTTCATTCGGTATTGATACCCAATTGATATCCAACTGATATTCTAATTTTCATTGAACTTCCCTTCTAGTTGAACATGCATTCTTTGGGTGTGCAGAGAAATGTTCGGTTTATGCCACGCGATACAGCTGTTTGAGACATTCGTTTTGCTGTACACAGTTCGTCTATCTAAAACAATCCTCACAACTAAGGTTGCAAACACTTTGTATTGTGTAGTCACTTGTAGAATACTCATTTCTCAATCTGCTAATATTTTGGCAAAAAAATCTATAAAACAAATAGTTGCCATACGCTCTCTTCCCTTTGCATGCTACATTTCTCCCGGCTTCCCTTCTAAGAGAAGCAGCATCTCCTCCTGGCCTCATCACATGAAATGCCCATTAATATAGGAGTGAAAACTCTACTTAAAGCTTTTGTAAATCTCAGCCTTTAAACCCTCATTGACTACTTCCTCACTTATCTTAGATATTTTTAAGGCATCCATTCCTTTCTCTCCAAAAGAGGTGTTTATTCAATATTGTTCATCTTGGATTCTGGGTGAAAGCTTTATGGACAGCAATGCCTCTTAATTCTTTTTCTTGCCAGCACACATTCCATTTTTTTAATGTGACTTTTACCATTGGCTTCTAAATGTTTCTTGTTCTTGTACTTTTAATTGGTCACATAAAGGAACCACCTTTGCCTCTATGAATATCATCTTGGTTGAATCCAAAAAGCTTCCCAGATCAGATCTATCAGGAAATGTTCAGACCATCGGAAATCACTGCTATAAATTTAGTGGTAAGTTGATATAGCAAGACACTGAAGTGTATGTATTATCCTTCAAGATATTATAAGATATATGTAGTATGAGGTATGAAAGAGTAAATGGAGTTTCTAAAATCGTGATTCATCACCCTCCAAATATTATTCTGATCCAGTGCTCTTAACAAATTTGTAGCCTTTCTAAATATCCTGCTCTGGACAGCACTCATCTATCCTGAGGTCTTGTCAGCTGAACCCAGGACTTCATTAAAATTCCCCCAGAAAGTTTACTTCCTCTTTCCTGCCTGCTATAAGAAAACGAAAGGGCTTTACAAAGAAATTAAAAAGAAAGAGGAAATATTTAAGACAGGATTTAAAAAAATTTTTCTCTTTAGGTAACATTTGATCAGAAGCATCTACATCCTTCATCTAACAACTTGATTTTTAAGACAAGCAATATATTGAGCCAGTAAAATTGCCACAGCCCTCTTCCACAAAAGAAAGAACAAAGGCTCAGTCTCCATGGTTTTAAATGTTTTAGTTTTTTTTTTTTCTTGTAATGGCAAAATGGCAGGAAACTACTACTGGACTTTTTGTAAAGTTCTTTTTCATCCAGATCTTTGAAAAATTATAAAAGTAATTTTCCTTGGTTCTATCATTCTACCACTATTATTTTATTCTTTTTCTATTATTATTTTCAAGGTATGATTCTTTTTCTCTCAACTTAAGGGTTACAAATATTTATAAAACATTGAATATTCTACAGTAAGGATTTTATTTTAATATTAATTTCATTCTTTGAAAGAACCACCGAAGATCTGGCTTTCCTCTAGGTCTTGACAATGTATTGTGATTCCACTTTTTTGGTTTCAAAGCATTTTCTAGTGTATATTAGAGCCATAAAATTGCTGATGGAAGTCACAATTCACCTAAATTTAATTCCCTGTCAACATTTCCTGACTATTTAAGCCATTCCTCTTGTCACCTTCCCAGGAATGCAAATATTCCTTACTGCAGAAAAAAGAACAAAACCTCAATTTGTCTAGGCCTCTTCAAGAGAGGGGTTGCTAGCCCTTTCTCAAGGGACCAGTGCAAGGTTCTTGACTGAGAACATGGGTGAAGCTGTGGTCCTGTGACATATTTGTTGAAGACTGGCATCTTGGCTCACTTCTCTTCTATGATTGCACCAGTGTTTTCCTTTCACCCTCAGAAAATTCCTTTTCCCACATGCATTTCTGGGAGTTTTGTTTCGTCTCTAGTATTTCCTGGGATGTTTCCTCTTTCACTTCAAATTCTCTCCTTTATATAGTTCTTCCATCTTAATCAGATCCATTTGTGACTTTTTTTTTAAAAAATTGTGGTCTTTTTATCCCTGTACTTAAATTTCATCTTTATGTCACCTAAAAGTTTGCTGTGCAGTACCATGGTGCTGTCATTTGATGTCTACATCAGATTCAGATTGTATTTCTAGACTGTTTTCCAACCCCATTCAGTTCTTCAGAGACTTAATCTGTTCCTTTTTCTTTTTTTATGATGTGGCCTTGACATAAAATAAGGTATTTGAAAGGAAAATGCTATATTTTATATTTGCTGTTCTAACACGGTTCATAATATTGCTCACTTCCTCCTGCTCCCTTAAAGCAGCCAGAGATGGGCCCTGAAACATTTCTGGTTTATGTCCTCTCTGCAAAATGGCTACAGACTTCTTCAGAATCTTATCCTTCTGTTTAGAAGAGCACAGTCTTCGTATTATTAATTTCTTGGCAGGGGTACAGAGAGCTTTTGGGCTCAGCCTACAATGATTGCTGGATTTGTTTCCAGTTGCACAAAAAAGTGAAGATCTCGCCTGAAGTATTTGATAGGAACTCACTTCTTTACACCTCCTGTGAACTTCCTCTTCTCAGTCTTATATTAGTTTTTCTTCTATGATTTTTCTCTACAAACGCCTTCTGGTTTTACTCTTGATCTAATCTTGATTTATTTTGCAGCTTTTTTCCTTGCTGAAAGATTTTCCACTCCTCCTACCTTTTTAGACCAGTGACCCTTTCCACTAAATCCTTCCATCAGATTTAACCACACAAATCCTCACCTCTTTGGGGGGATTTTCAGAGATCTGATTTTCTGATATCTGCCTGCTGTTAACTCCTCAAAGACTCTCTGGTAACTGGGCTTGGTTTTGTAATTTTCCTTTTCTAGTCCCTATACTCTTTTCCCCTACAGCAACCATCTCTTGTAATTTGGGCATTGTGTGCTCTTCTGTGCTAAGGACTTCCAGGAATTATTTTTTTTGTCATGGGGTGAAAGAATAGGAGGAGAGATAGTACAGTTTTTCCTAGTGGTCCCCTAAACAGAAGAAGATAGGGAGCAGTGATATTTCCAAATCACACCATCATCTCCTTAAAGCTCCAGTTTGAGCAGCCATCTGCTCCTGCATGCCCTGGTGGTCCCCTAACAAAGCATTTGTAATGCATTCATGAGGTCAAAATTACTTCAGCTGAAGTCAGTGACATGGTTTAGCTATCCAGGGAATGTAAAAACGTATAATTCAGGCATTTTTTGTGGGACTATGCAAACGGCAGTTGCAGAAGTGCACACAGAGGCAGTGACAAGCTAAGTTTGAGTTCTGCATAGAACAATTTATATCACATTCCTTTCTTGTTCACAGCTATTTCACACCCCTAAACAGCTATAATTCCTCTGAAGCAAAGGGGCACTTAAGTGACAAGTCCCTGTGTGAAGGACACACAACAGGGACGAAGAGTAGCTTTTTTCTCTCTTCATATTCCAGGCAGGATACGGAGTCTGCACAGCTCAAACCTATTCTGAAGAATTATGCAGTAATCTGTCTCTCTCCTCATGTCCTACATCCAGTTTTAGTAACACCTTTTATTAAAAGCAAAGAACTGTTCATTAACAAATCTTGGTGGGCATCTTCCGACTTAAGTTTTTAGTTTTAAAAGAGTATCTGAAATCACTTTCACTGTCCCCACTGTGACAACGGAGACTGTGTTCCTATTTTGGACAGGATGACATTTCTGATACAAAAGAGAAGCCCTGATTCATTTGCTCTAGGATAGCATATGGTCCAGTGATTGGACTGCCGGCATGGGATGAGAGAGATAAAAGTTGGGATTTGCTGCCACAGCTCATTTACATCAGGACAATACCTATCAAGAGTATACTGCTTAACTGTCTGTGCCATATGATGCTGCTAAATGCTGCCTGCAACATGGTGAGTATCGTAGGGACACGCCATAAAAGGCCCTGAGGACTGCAGAAAAGCAACAGAATGAGGAAATCAGAGGTCAGGCTTCCTTGATGAGACTCCTTTCACTTTGTACAAGTCATTAAAAATCCAATATGGCAGTAGAGATTCTTTAGGCTTTTACTTAAAAGTTTTCAAAAGCTTTTGGCTTTTATGGAATGGGGAATATTTTGAAATCTCAGATAATTAAAACTGGATTTTTTTTCTGTTCATTTTTTTTCTTGAATACAAAGTGAAGGTAAACTTCTTGGCCAGCATTCAGAATGCCTGGATTCAATTCCTGCTTCTCCTGGGGCTTCCTATGTAAATTCTGTTGTCTTGCTTTCTTCTAGTTGAAAAAATGGGAATATTTCCTTTATACTACTAGATACCCAATTTGCATCTTTGCCTGCTCACTTCTTTCTGTGTTTCTGTTATGGAGTCTTTCTTAAAGGGTTCTGGATTTGAACAAATCCTTTATCCTTTCTTAAAAGTATGAAGAAACCTTAGGGAATTTTAGATAGTAGTAAGAAGAAATATGCCATGCTCAGGCCACATTTCAAACTTCATATTGGAACAGAAGCATTGCACAGTGTCATAAACACAGGAGATCTCCTGAGCTAGCCCTATTTGGAAGGATCCAGATCTTTCCAATGAACTCAATTATTTTGCATTTTAGAAACTAGGAAACTTGGAGTTTTAAAAATTTATCCACTTCTCAAAGCCATTCTGACTCATTACGGATGCATCAGAGAAACCAGATAAACCATACTTCTGGAACAGTAACTAATCCTGCTACTGCAGGATTTGACTGTAAACCCTCATTTAAGAAAACATTTAGACCTGTGCTTCAGTCCACTTTTGGGACACAGAACATGATAACAAGCCCCCTCATGTGAAAATGTTCTCTGGAGTTGAAGCAGCGTGTAGCAGCCTGATGTGGAAATGTGCTGAAGAGAGTATAAAATTGACCTCAAGCTTGAGTATAATACGCCTTTATCTGATGTCATGTAATGATACGTACTGATTGCGGTATAGCTGCAAGCTAGGTCTGAACTTGATTCCTCCCTAACTGGCAGGTCTGGTATTTTATCTGGGACCACTTCAAACAGCCCTCCTGGCCTGGCTGTGGGTTGCCAACCCTACATTTACCCTGGTCCCTGTAGTCACACAGCTGCAAGTGGAGTTGGCTTGGTTTGCTGCTCTGAGTAATATTCATCCTTCACAAAATAGAGGGGAAAAAAAAAAAAGAGAAAGAAAGATAAAGATTTATCTTCCCTCAGATCAGAAAGCTGAAGCATTTTGCCCTATGGCCACACAATCACTACACTGAGAGGAAGGAAGAGTGTGGGAAGCTACAGCTGCGGGTAATGGATGGGGACTGCTCATATTCTCAGCAGCCTGCAGTCACAGTGTATTAGGTGTAATGTGAAACTGCACCCTTGGTTGCTAAGAGAGAGCTCTGCTCGCTTGCTTTGAAATAGCATGGTAGCTAAACTGCTCAACAATACCAATGTACATCACACACGGGTGCTATTACAGGCGATCTCTGCCGTTCAGACTTCACTAAGCTGAGGAACTTGGTTAGCAAAATGTTAACTGCTGCTTCCTCTGCTGCTTCTCTCTGCTTTGCCATCATGATCTTTTGTGTGCTTAGTTCATACCACTTGCAGTAATCTCTTCTCTACCTTATGGAAAAACACTAAGGCTTCAGCTAACTCCCTGGAGAATACATCTGAAAGAAATCTACTTAAACTAGCAATGACCACATTACAGTCTCAGGAATTTTCACTAAATCTGAGTGATGAATGGTCTCAAAAACCTTCCAGTTGGTATGGTTTCCCTATCACTATTACAGAAGTCATAGACATATGTTGAAAGACACACATTGGAATTAAGATGTGAGAGCACATGATAACTACAAGTGATACCTTGACGGTTTCTCAAGCTTTTTTTTCCAGAATGATGAAAGCCATATCAGTTCTGACATGAATGATCTCAGAGTGTGAATACTTTTCATAGACAAATAGTGCCTCAATCATTTTGGGTTTATTTGGTTAATCTATTTCAAAGTCAACATTTATGCATTTTCTTCACAGATGCTCATTTGTTCTTGTATGTTCTTCAAATCAAATTGGCAAGAGATTAGTCTTTATTAAAGGATAAGACTTTGCAGATGCAAAAGGGAATTTAAAACTTGCTGCAGTGCATCCATTTTGTGATATCAAGATCATCATGAAGACAAAATGCAAAGTTATTTCTTCTACTTAATCTGACGCTTAAGCCAGTTTTTGTGAAGTGTCCAAGTGAATAAGCATTTTAACCCACTTTGCTAAGTTAATTATAGCTGGTAACATCAGTGACCACAGTGGTTCAGATTGCAAGATAGTTTCCATGTTATAACACTACCTTAACTTGTTCACAGCTTTCTGGAAACACTCACTTCTTGAAATGAAACTTCTTATTCTTAGTTTCTGTCTGATGGTGGTCTGTCTTTATAGAGAAGAGTTATGAGGGAGTGTTCAAATGTATGGAAAAAGGAAGCTATAACAAAACATATTCGTATTTGTATTTAGTCGCTCACTTCTGACACTTTCAGAACCTACAGCCTAATCCAAAGCCCATAGGAATTAATGGAAACAGCCACAATAACTGCCGGGAGCTTTAGACCCGGTGCACTGTATTTAACAGAGTTATCCTTGTTTGTTTTAAAAATAATGCTGGGGTTTGGATCAGAGACATGCTGGCCTGACAGAAAAAACTATGGCGGGCCTGTTGTTTACTACACCTGGATATGTTGTTTGCAAAAAACTTGTCTAGACATGGAGTATTGTTATTTACAGCAGTAAATGTCAAATCAGTCTATTTATATCAGAAAAAGAAAATGCACAAAAAATGTCTTTCCCAAACCCACATCATTTTAAACTAATAGTCATGTTGGTACAAAAATTACAATCTCAACTCAGAAGCAGGGAACAGCTGAAAATCCTTATTTACAATGAATTAATGTTTCTCTCATTCAAGTTACTGGGCACTCCTTATCAGTGAGAGAAGGGCAAGACTAATAACTAATTCTTTAGCAAAAAACCTTTTCCTTAGTCCACATTTGTACCAGAAGTACAGCACTTATTAGCTGAATAGCTATTAAACTTTCAAATTCTCTGTAAAAGAGAAAGAACCAGACAAGCAAGTTCTTCAAGCTGAAGAACTTTCAGATAAATCATTACCCAAATATCCAACATTAAGGAAAAAACCCCCAAATCTACGTGGACTTCTCCCCCACACACATGTCTAGTCTATTATTAAATCCTCAATGAAATTTGCATAGTTACAACCACAGGCAGTCTCAGGAAATGCTAAATGTCAGTGACACGAACATCACTTAAGGTGGCCATCCTTAAGATAGATCAGAACACACAAAGGGAAGAACAGGAATTTCTAACAGAAAAGGTCAAGCACCACAGAATTTTCTCTGCAATCTTAAATTTGTGATTTCCCAAGGGTTCTCCTCAACTCCTTGAAAATTCCTGTATCTAGTATACAGAAGTCAACTAGGTGCTTCTTTAAAGTCAGGAGAGACTAGCACCTCCATAACATTTATTCCTGCCTGTCACAGGATGAATGCCTAAGCTACTGAAGCATGGCACAAGTCCAGATGACAAGTCCACAGAGACAGATAATTTTCAGATGGAAGAGGATTTCTCCTTCTTCCCCTTCTAAAGACTCCCTGTTTCTTGTTTTTTCAACAGTAAGATTATCCTCGACTACAAGAATAATAGCATGTCCCTACTACATAGGATTGATTCCACAGAATCATACAGGTAAAGGTGGAAATTTAAAAAACAGGTAATTACCTAGAGAAGACAGACAAACCCCACAGCTGTAGCCTGATAGAGAAAGGCATCTCTCTGTATGTCATTATATATGTCCATTTAAGAGAGCAGGAAGAACTGGTTATGTAGTCAAGCATAACTGGCTGCAGGATTAGGTCATGTCACCAGCTCTTTTCCCTCTCTGTCTTTCAGGTTAAATGTTTTGCTCACAACTGCTGTTAATCTATTCCCTATAAAATATGGCTACTGTATAATGAATGTTGTATATGCTGATATTAAGGGAAACACTCATTTTCAGACTTGCCAACTAAATTATTTCAGCCTGAATGATGTATTAACACTGGTCTTTCCATTTAATACTACTATGTATCTACAACACACAGTTCAAACCAAAGACGTTTTAAAGCGCATATTCAGTACTTGGCAAATAGATCTTCTGAAACACGTGGAGACAAGTCTTTTAATGGAAATCATTAGATTATTTCTATGAGCAGATATTCAAGACAACATACTTTGTTCAACATTTTTATTCCTGAAAATAGTTGCCTTGCCTCTTCAATATCTAGGAAGCAGGTACAGATATTTTTAAAAGTTTCTGTGTAAATTAGGGTGAAGAACAACACCTTGGGACATTAATGATATATTAACCTGCCTCCAAAACAGTATTATATAAATCTGGTTTTTTTCAATGTATTATCAAATCTGTTGGTCCTTTCAAATTTTCATGCAGTGTTTTGTAGCTTTGAAAGTATGCCTGATTTTTTTGGCTATGTTTCACAGAAGTCAGCACATGCACCTGTTTAAAACACAGCAGGAATGTGACTGAAAGTAATCAAAAAGAAATATTGGAGGCACGAAGAGAAATGACTGAGGATATCCCAGTTTCTCCAATCTTCACATTTACAAAAAGCATTTGTATTCAAGACTCCAAGCGAAATTCTTAAACTAGAGATCTTTAAATTAGTGGCTTAGCTGCAATTAGCAGCTAAATAAAAAAGGCCAGATTTTCAGACATGAAATCAATAGAAACTCCAGATACTTAATTTCATAGGTCCGTAAATCAGTCCTGGGTGTTTAGATGGCTGAAGATAATGACCTATTTTCAGAAGAGCTAAATGGTGTCAATTAGAAACAAACATAGTTACCATCTCTGAGAAGCACATCCTGTCACAAAAAGGTATTAACCTACTCCTTTATATTTGCCATCTTTTTTCTTTAGGATAAAAAGTAACATTATTCCTGCAGCAGAACAGATCCATCCAGCACATACAGAGCATTTCTAGCCAGAGCTGAATTGTGCCCTTTTGCACATTGATACAAAGCAGGAATATATTTGCTGAAGTTAATGGAATGACTTTCATACTTCTTCAGGGAAAAAAACTCCAATTTCATAGATTTTAAATTTTATTTAATTTTCAATTCAAATATAAGCATGCATTTCTGGAATAGGATTGCTGTAACATTTCTGAAACACAAAGAGAGACTGCAGCAGGGAAGGCTTCAGCTGCAACAAGAAGTTTGCAGCTTCTGCTGCAACATCTTCATAAATAATTCTCATAATAAAGCCAACTTGATTTTACAGGCACTGAGCTCTTTCATGCTGTTACCAAGGCGTTCATACATGAAGCAAGGCTAAAGAAATTTCAGCCTATTAAAAAGTGTATCAGCTGGAAAGGAAGTTCCACCTAATTGATTATTAAATTAAGAAGAACGAAACACTCCATTGATTCTGACTATCAGAGAAAGATTTAGCACTGGTTTTTAAAAAACACCACTCTTCATGCAACATACTTGACTTTCCCCAATTTTACTGTGAAGCAGAAATGCGACGCCTTTTGTCGATAAGTGGAGTGGTGCTAATGTGTTCAGGACACCACAAATTTTGCTTCTAACAGAAAAAGGTTCCATGGAAACCACTGAACACTGATGAATATTTGACAATCATCTATTTTTACTCCTAACAAGTCTAAACACCCCAAAGATAATTTTACTTTGGTTTTTTCAGAATTTTTTTTCTTTACCATTTGAAATAAAATGTGGTGTTTCTAATTTATCAAATGGATTTTCTCTGCCAGTGTTAAAAATGTAAAAAACCAAGTTCTCAAAAATATTAGGAATAAAGATTTGACATGGAGACCTGGAATTTCTTTCAGTTCTGCACAACACTGGGCTACTGTCAAAATTGCATAAATAAGTAATTGTAAACCATGCAATTAAAATTTGAAAACACATGTTCAGAAACAAGAGGATATTTTATTCTCCAAACATTTCCAAAGGATTTTAATTCATCAAGCAAGCTGTATCAGTGAAATTAATCGTTCACTCCCAACCAATTTTAATGGTTAATCTCTTCCAATGTGAAGAATGTAGCATGTCCCTATTTCTCACTCCCTTGTATGGGACCACATAAAAGTTGTCTCCCTTATTTTTTATTGAGCATTAAATCTCTGTACAGAGTAGAATAGCAGCATGTTAGCTATGTTGCTATGCCATGGCCAGCATAAAAGTCCTTCTGAGTTTTATAGTGGATCTATGTAAAATAATAAACTGTTCTGGAATGTTAATAGATCAAACAGATAGTAGCAGAGAACAGAAAGGGACATCTTAGTTTCTCATACCCATTTTTAAAAAGCATATCTGATGCACAGAGATTTAAAATATTTCAGTAGCTGATAATGGAAATCTAATTAATATAATGAAAAGTTTATTTTTCTCCCAGTCCTTAGAGTTTCTTAAAATCCTAACCCTGCCACCAGTGAAGACAACGAGAACCTTTCCATTCACTTGAAAGTGTTCTGGATTCAACCCCAACATCAAGCATGCCTGCTCACTTCAAGCTGGAATTTTTCTGGGAATTTTGAACTTTGTATAATGCTCAGACTGGTTTCCCTTTTTATTTCCAAGCTAAAACATTGTGTCTCCAGAAGTCTTCAGTCTCAGATTAGTTTTCACAGTTATCTATGTTTCACATAGGGCACTATGACCACTGGATGTAGGAGAGATTCACCCTCTTTAATATTGCCTACACTAACAATTTCCAAGAGTTCCATACTTATCAAACTAAAACAGTTGTGGTTTGATCCCAGCCAGCAGCCAAGCCCCAGGCAGCCACTCACTCAGTCACACACCAGTGGGATCGGGGAGAGAATCAGAAGATTAAAAGCCAGAAAACTCATGGATTGAGATAAAGACAGTTTCACAGGGACACCAAAAGCCATACACACAAGCAAAGCAGAACAAGAAACAAATTCACCTCTTCCCATGGCCAGGCAGGTGTTCAGCCATCTCCAGGAGAGAAGGGCTCCGTCACATGTAATAGTTGGGAAGACTTGGGAAGACAAACACCATCATTCCAAACATCCCCCCCCTTCCTCCTTCTTCTTCCTCCCACTTCATATATTGAGCATGATGCCACATGGTCTGGAATATTCCTTTGGTCCGTTGGGGTCACCTGTCCTGGCTGCATCGCCTCCCAACCTCCTGTGCATCCCCAGACCCCCTGCCAGTGTGGCAGTACGAGAAGCAGAAAAAGCCTTGTCTCTGTGCAAGCCTTGCTCAGCAATAACGAAAACATCTCTATATTATCAACCCTCTGTTCAGCACAAATCCAAAATGCAGTCCCACACTGGCCACTGTGAAGAAAGTTAACTCTACCCCAGCCAAAACCAGCGCACCAGTTCTTTAATAAAAGAACTATAAATAGAGCCATTACCACTGTATTTATTTTGTGCATATTTCATCTATGTGCATAAAATTGACTCTGTGGTGCTTCTCCCAGGTTATTACTTCATGCAACCTGACCTTCTCCTTGGAGTTCTGCACCAGTTTGGACATGTTTGTGCTGTTCCAAGGAGCAATGGTTTTGGAGTCCTTGTGGATGAGGAACTGGAGCTTTTGGTTTTGGTTTGTTGGTTGGTTGTTGTTGTTGTTGTTGTTTGCCTTTTTGGTTTAATTAAAGCATCTTTAAAACGCTGCATAGGGTTGATGCATTTGTATGGTTTTTTCTCTGTTGTCTTGGTCTAACACCATCTTCATGTTCTTTTTTTCTTTTTGTTTTTATACTATTAAGTTTGGCTTCCCAGTTCATAAATTTTTCAGGACACACGTGTTTTTTTTCCCAGAGAAATGCACTCCTGTATATATATGCATGCCCTAGCCCAGCACATAATAGTAGTGCTTCTCTAATGCAGAAGGGTTAGCAAGACCTGATCAGTCCAATCAGTAAAAAACGCGTATCTGCGCACCTTGCGCTACAGACTACTTAGAAGACATACAAATGTCATGTTGTTTGAGAGATTTTTACAATAGATTTGTTCATCATCACTTGCATAGATTTTTGAGTAACCATTACATTTTTCATGCAAATTTAGAAACCTCTGCAAAGAAATCCAATTGAAGATAATATCTAGCCTTAGCTGTCCCTTCTCTTTCTGTTCAGTTAATTGATATTGTGATAAACAAGGGATCACCCTAACACAAGGCGATATTTTTCCAATAGAATAGAAAAGGTGACAGTGGAGATACTTCACTGTTTTGCATCCAGTAGCATGTATTATTAAAGCATCAACTCATATCTGTCACATGAAGTCATATTTCTTTTTAATAAATTAAATAACTTCAAGTAGTGTTATTGTGCCATGACTTTCAGAAGATTTGTCAAGAAAGAGGCATCTTTGACTATTCACTTAGCAAAGGAGTCACACAGTGATATTCCTGACAGTTTTGGGACAGGGGAATAAAACAAACTTCCCTCTTTTAAATCATATCCCAAATAAAGCCCAAACCCTCTTTGGGCAGCCCCAGGGCTCAAAAAACACAGCTTTGAAAGAGCAATCTGTGCATTGAAATGTAAATATTCACTACAGTGTACTGTACACAGGAATTCTGAAGGAAAGCAGGATGCTGAGCATATTTATTCATCCTTCATTACCCAGAGTTCTCAGTCGGCTGTTTTAGAGAAATGCTTTTCAGTTTGCTTGAGTTCTGGAAGAAACAAGGCTTGGGCATTGCTTTGGAACAGGCAAAGTTCTTTTCTTGGCTCCTGTAGAGCACTAAAACTCATTTGAAGGCTTGATTCAAGAACAGATGAGTCAGTACCTTCATTAACAGATTTTAGACCTTCATACAAAAGTTGCAGGTTTGGTTTTATTGGGAGAAGTAACAGAGCTGTAGGCCCATTCCCTCCTCCCTTCCATTAGCACATTCTCACATGCTACAGCTGTGGTTGTGCAAAGGATTTAAATCAGTTCCATTTGTATGATCAGACAATGCATTTGAAGATGAAAGATGGGTAAGTGAGTGCCAAGCATTGAATGCTGCTCATATCTGGGAGGAAAAAAATCACTGATCTATACAAGACAGTCACTTTCAGTTTTAAAGAGTCCATTTTAGATGATATTGGCAAAATAGAGCAGAATTTTGCGATAGCTTATTTCCTTATGTCACTGGTCTTTTTGGAAAAGAAAAACAAACAAACAAATCTATACAAATTTAATTGTATGTTAGCACAAAAGGACTTCTAAAACAGTGTTTCATTCTGTCAAAAAAGAGCATGCCTTTTAGGCAAATAAAATTTTGTATCAACATTAGGCATTTTTTTAAAAAAAAGAATGAAACTTCAAAAAATGTAGTAAAATTCCAAGAGAAAAATTATAATATCATGTTTTAAGGATGTTGAAAAAGACATTGCCTTATTTTCAATTAACAGTTTGGCAAATTTGTGAAACATGTTGGTGTTACTCCTACTGTCTTCTCGGAAGGAAATCTTAGCTACAGTAATGCACCCAGTTCTCTTGAAGAGTCTTTGAAGCAATGCAGTTTACAATCTTGTAATTTTTTTCTGCCAAAGGGAGACAAATGTAAATACAATAATATTCTGAATACCATGTGCAATTGTAAAAATGAGCCATTCTTTTTTCTTTACAAAATGTTTAAGAAACATAAACACCTGTGAAATAAATAATAAAATAAAAAGATATCTTAATAAATTCTGAAAATCTTAACAGAACACTTGAAGTGAGAAAATTATGGTCACATTACCTACTGTTATAAATCATGACAAAGCCAAACCAGACTCTTTCAATATAACTGAAGTAGGTTATATTACTGTTTCTGAACTTGACTTGTTGATTCCTTTCTTTCAAAATTATGGCAAATTATCTTTCTTAGTAAACTCTATATAAATACTGTCTTTTTTCCAACAGATTTTCTGCCTCCTTGTGTTCAGAATCCATTTAATGACTTTAATGGCAAAACAGTTTTCACTGCTACTAATAGTTAAAATTCTGCAGTAGATTTTTCCTTCTTGTGAACAATCAACACGATTTTTTACAGCAGTCAAGAGATGGAAGAGGTCAGAAGTAAGAAGCAATAGCATTTGACCTTCACAAGGGGTACCACTAAAAGCCATCTGTATATTTTAAAGAAAAGGCAGTTTACCTCCTGGTGCTGTTCTTTGAGGTAGAATCTGTACCTCTGCAAGTCAAGAGCAAAGAGGCAATGGGAAAATAACTAAACCCAATGGAAAAATAAATTATCTCTGCTGCAGCTATGTATCTTTACACTTCTTGGTCCAGTGACCAGAATTCAGTTGAATGAACTATGAAAGCGAAGAGTATGTTCTTGCAGAGCACACAAGAAAATAAAATTTTGAAGAGTGGTGGCAGAGTGGGTTTGAAAAACAATTATATGGGGAAAATCTTTTAAAGAAGAGAACTTTTTTAAAAAGTAATTTTTAAAACTTTGTAACTATGATAATCAAGTAATTACTGAAATTAAGCTGGAGCAAAACTTGTGATGGTCAGTTTTACTACAGGGCTGAATTGCCAAGAATTTCAACAGGGAAGGCACTGAAACACATGCAGTATAACAAGTTTTAAGAGAGTCGGAATATAAAATACCTGTTCCTGCTCTAACGGGATGATTATATGCTGAGTTTGACATGGGATGAAAAGCTAGTACTCCATCTAAGAACAAATCCAGAAATTAATCCGGTGTCTGGAGATTTCAGAGAAGCCAATGGTAGAACAGGAAAATTTTATGGTGATGGAGGAAGTACATGCACGTTACATGGATGTTGGAAAGAAAAATCTACAAAAAGCCAGCTAAGAGACAAAAAGAACCACTAAACTTGTGAATAGAAAAAAAATCCCTTACTTCTCTGAATATAATATACAGTCACTTATGAGGAGGAGTTTAACCCAGCTGTAAACTTTAATGCTCAGGAGAATTAAATCCTCAGCTTTGAATAACATTCGCAGTAAATTAAAGCAGCAGTTATGCAATGTCTGGAGTACATCTTAACCACCCCATGATTACCATAGCCAGCCAAACCCTGTCCCCAAGCAGGCAAAACTTCTAAGTGGGATCAAGGTTTTTATCCAGTGTTTAGTCTCCTTCGACCTAATTCATTTCACCACCCTTACTTTGGAAGTAAGGGGAAAGTTTTGTTGCTGTGAAAGCCAGTGCAGATATCTGGGACAAAATTAAGCCTGATGTAACTCAGATGATGTCACATCAGGGATGGATTTGGCCAAGAGAGTCTGGAGAAGTTAATGCTCTTCCTGAACTGGAGACCAGTGTTAATTCATCTCAATTCTTTAGCTTTACTGCAGCTACAACTGCAGGTCAGGCCAAGGACCTACATGACCTGCTGCAGTAAAGAGGGGACAAGTTTGCTGCTGCTGGGCCGGTACCCCTTTTCTACCTTTACAATAGTGACAACCTGTTAATTTCTTTCCAAAGGTACATTTCTTTACAAATGTGACAAAAGCTCTCCTACCAGCCACTTTCTTTTTCAGTCCCTTCTGCTCCAGGCACTGCTGATAAAACCTTTTGGTTGGTAGCATTTCAAGTCAGCAGGAGCTGCTGCAGCTCACAAACTGCACTTCAACATTCCCTTAGCAATGGTTGCTGCCATATCTCCTGCACTAATCACCTTTGCATAAACAGGGTGATAATGTGCTATTTTAAGGGCTGGATTCTGCCCTCTTACCCCAGGTGATGAGATGGAAATGTCGTGGCAGCATTATAGCTAGTATGAAAAATGCCGTCTGTCCAGGAGTGCTTGCCTCCTGCATTTCAAGTTCCTTGTCTGAGCACATATCCCCATTGAAAGCTCCATGCATATACAGATGAGTAATAATGACTTCTTATTTAATGGCCTTTCCACCCAAGACAGTTATTAATGGTGAAAAGAATTTACTGCAAGTTTGGCACGTAAATTACAGGAGAGCTACAGAAAGAATCTCTATGTCCTGGTGACAATGCCACCACACCTTGCAAGGAAGCTCAGGCAGCAGCGTTACGTGTCTCAATTGTAAGGCAGACAGGAGAAGCTGCTGAGTGCAGGGAATGCTCATCTCCGCAGTCCTTGCTAAGGAAAATAAGAGGGCATTGACAAAGCTGCTGGAGGAAACCTCTGGTCCTTCTCTGACACAACCGCATCCTCCCCCAAACCAGAAATCAGGAGAGCAGAAGACGAAAACGAAGTTGGCTTTACATTGCCTTTCTGCTTCCATTGCCATAGGCTGGCTGAGCGGCTGCTTTATTCCGAGGCAAAGATAAAGCACGGTCTGCCCTGCACCTGCCATCTCTGGAGCACAGCGTGGCGCCCTGTGCACAGGGCAGCACAGTTTGTCAGGTACCTCCAAGTGTGGTCCCCTACGGCTGGGGCACTTCCAAGGGGGCTAGAAGAGAGGTAATGACGTGACCTACACAACAGCCGAGGAAGTCCTGCTTCTTGATCCCTGTCTGACAGCAAAGTCAATCATCTGTACAGCCATGAATGAGTCTCATGTTACTTTTAACCCAAGAAATAGCTGGAAGAAAGCCCCACTATTAAATTGCACTTGGATAGAGACACCAGATTAACTCACAAATCCCAACAGTATTGATAAATTCAAATCATCAGAATCCTATCCAGCATTTAAATCTTATCTTAATAGTATGGTTAATAAGTTAAGCTTCCAGTCAGCTGTAAAGTATGCAAGCTTTTAGTTTGCCACTGGAAAATGTCCCAATTCTTGTTCACAGTGTCAGATAAACCATTAATACACCTGCGCTTGCTTTTGCATTACACAGCCTTGTGATCTATTCAATCTCTGTCCAATCTCACCACATTAAATGCTGTGACCTAGACTAGTTGCTTTTCCTTCCAATTGAAACAAAGAACCCACAGCTCTTCTGCTCCTCTTTTCCCTACTGAACACAAGTCTGCGTTTTCTTCCTATTCCCAGCTTTCAAGTGAAATTCATGGGCTGCAATGCCATTAATTCCACCTGCTTTTCCCATGTGTGTCTTTCTTGATTTGCAATATTCCTCACTACATGATGCCCTTCCAAATCCTGATATAAGGAGGGGGTTTGCTTACTTCAGCCAGCAGTGAAAGGGCTAAAGCCATGAAAAGCAAACTGATGTTTTCTTCCTATGTTGGTTTGTCTTTGGGAAGTAGAGATCATAAGAAGCCTTCTTCCTCTTTCCTCTGAGAATATTTCTTAGAAAATGTCACGTGAATCCCAGCACTGGTCAGAAGGATAAACAGAAAGTTGACAATTACCAGACAGGGTGTAAAGAATGTAGTAGAAAGCAGGTTTATGCTGCTATATGAATCCATGGTGCACTCACAGCCTAAACAGTGAATTTATTTCTGATCATTCTAACCCATAAATATTATAGTAGAATTAGACATGGAATAGTAGACAAAAGAAAAGATGATAAAAACATTGAAAGGCTTTGCTCAGGCAGTGACTGAGGCTCTTCAGTCCAGAAAAAAGTACAATCCAGGGAGATTAGTAGATAACTACAGTATCTTGGGTGATAAGCAGAAGAATCCACTGTTTCTCAGAAAAAGAAGAAAGCAAGAGGCTCCCAGTGAAAATTGCTAAGCCTCAGGATTCAAAAATCACAAAGGGAAGTGTTTTCCATGGACTGCAGAATGAAGCAGTGGGACTCATTGACACAGGATGTAATGAAGGTCAAAAGGAAAATGGTTAAAAAGGACTAGTTCACTTCATAGAGAGGTCTACTGAGTCCTGTTAAATGTGACAGGATGAATGTAAGACACAAATCTAAAAATCCCTCATCACCTATTGTTAGAAGATGGAAAGGTATACCATAGGAAGAGCGTATTTACCTTGTTTATTATGCTTCCCTAAACATCCATTACCAGACCCTCTAATAGGCAGAAAGGTCACCTTTCAGCCTCATCTGATAGGCCCATTTTTGTGGGTTTTTTCTTTCTTTCTTTCTCCCACTAAAACTAGGATGTATGGTAGAAGCTTCCCACCTCCTTTACTGCTTCCCAGAAGAAGGCATGCTGGTGGGACACTTTGGAGCAGAGCCCTTGCCCTGAGATGCTAGTGAACATTCTGGCTCGTGACATGAAAATGATGAATCCCAGAATGTATAGGTCTCTGTCTCAGCTCTGCCCATCGCCTGCTGCCTGCCTCACTTGGTGATTATCCCAAAGCTTAGTATATTCTGTGTAACAGAGATTTACAGAAGAAAAAACACATCTATGTAACCAAGAAAATAAGGATTTCCTATCATGGGTGTCGGTACCTTGGGAGATTCTCAAGTAGAAGAGTAATCCAGAGACTTAGGGTGATAACCTAGACACAGATGTTTTTGTTACTTTGGATTCACCCATTTCTGTGCCTTGGTTTTCAACCTAGAAGATGACAATTTTGGGGTGGGTATTTTTTGTTGTCCTTTCCCCTTCCCTTCCCTTCCCTTCCCTTCCCTTCCCTTCCCTTCCCTTCCCTTCCCTTCCCTTCCCTTCCCTTCCCTTCCCTTCCCTTCCCTTCCCTTCCCTTCCCTTCCCTTCCCTTCCCTTCCCTTCCCTTCCCTTCCCTTCCCTTCCCTTCCCTTCCCTTCCCTTCCCTTCCCTTCCCTTCCCTTCCCTTTTTAATCCTGCAAAGGTTTTACGTGGCTAAATATGTCAGATGTTTTCATAACAAGTGAGACAGAAACCATAAAAATACTTGAACTTATACTACATGCCTACAAATGGAGCTGGTGTCCAGCTCTGACATTTCCAAATGGCTTTTGATCTCCCCCAATTTAATGCACATAGCCATTTTAAAAATAAAAGTGAAATCTAGCATGGTTCACTAAGAGTACTTCTTTAGAAGCTAGAGGGTGGATTTGCCCCACTTCATATCAAACCGTTCGTACCAGATGGTTGCAATGTCAATGTAAGGACAAAGTCAATGCAGATTTTAGAAAATAGCAATGTTGTGGAAAAAGTGCTCCCTCTGGTTATTTTGCTGGGGAATTATTTGCTTACAGCAGAAGAGAAGTAGGGCAGAGGGCAGTTGGGTTTACCTGCATTGTTTTCACCATTACAGTCAGGACGAGGGTTGTTTGTCAAACAGGGTTTTGTTCCCCCCCACGCCCCAAGGGCACACGTTCCTGACACGCTGTGTTAGTTTTCTGAGGAGGTGAGGGCTCTTTCTAAGAGGCCGTGCATTTTCTGGATGCGGTAGGGAGGGGAAGAACATGGTTTCGTTCCCAGTGTGGGTTTCAGTCAATCTTTTTACCTGCTACGCCGTCCATGTTGTTTAGGAGCAGAGACCCAAAATGACCGACGTGACTGAGGCAGCTGCTGGAGCCAGCACAGCCTCCTTCAAACCCCCCTGATCCGACACAACAACAGTGCAGCGTGCTGGCAGCCCTGGAGGATTACACCATCACCGCTGGCTTGCTGTTAACCCTTTGCAGCTCACAGCCAGCCGAACTATGGCATGAGCCGGCAGGTGACAAATATCGACGGCACCCAGCACCGGGAGGCAAAGCGTCTCTCCAGAGACGGGACCTGAAACAGCATCACATTTGTACAGTACCTGTTGCTGGTGTGGCACAGTCAGCTCTACCTGCCTTAAAACAGTAGCAAAAGAGAAAACTGTCTTCCAAAATTTTGCAAATGGAAAGTAAAAACACAAACGGGTCATGTCAAGACATTGTGTGGAGATAACAGCAGTAACTTCAAGAGTTATCACTTCAGGAAGAGAGTTAACATAAAACATTTGTGCATCAACACAGGGAAGTAGCGTGGATATGTTCTGGGCGATGTCATTTAGACCAAGTGAGCAGATACAAAATATTCAAGTGTAATGTGCATGATTGCTGAGGAGACTTCACAAACTAGTGGTTGCCATGTTGGAAAAAAAAGTAGTGTCCAAGAGAAGTGCTGAACTGAAACCCCCAGAGATTAAGACTCCTGCACCACAACCATGTCATGATTCCAGGTTGCCTTCCCAAGCTAGTGGATACTAATGGGTATCATTGTGATACCTCCTAGTTAATGGCAATCATAACTCTGACTGCAATATTTTTGTAGTTCAGAGCAAACACAGATTGGCAGTGCTATGTCTACATTTTGCAGGGGTTAACACACCTCCCTGTAATGACAGCTTCTTACAGGAATACTCTACTGGCAGCCTGAGCAAGGACCAAGAAGATGGACTTTTGCCTATAGCAAACCTGAGCTGCTTTTGACCTTGACAGAATAGGCTGTTTTTCTCTTAATACGTGTTAATCATTGTGTCCCATATGCTAGGCAGTGCAATAGAAAAATCGTGGACTTTTGTTACAGGCTGCACCTGTAACAATCTGCAATTCATGATCAGGAAAAAATGGCTGTTTTCTGTGACAGCCCATAAAGAGTTTACAGATAACTAACACGAAAAGTCGAGACTATCCTACTGTCAGTCCTAGAACCTGTTTGGTTTCAGAACGTGACATGTTCTTATTTAACTGATACCTTTATTATTGTTTATTTGATCTTCATCCTCTTTCTTCCTCCTTCAACACCTAAATGTCTACATATCACATGGTCCTTTTAAGTCTGTATTCAACATCTTACCCCTTCTTTCCCTTCTTTGAGAAATTGTCTCCTCTTTCCTTTTTATAGGGATGAGAACACAGTTCATTCCCCATGTCAGCTTTTTTTTTCTTTTTTTCCTTTTTTTTTCTTTTTTTTTTTTGTTTGCCTCTCATCTGAAACTACTAGCAAAGATGACACAAATGATGTTGGGTAATGCTGGTTGAACAATGCTACGCTTCTAATCAGTCACAGTCCATCTGACATCCAAAACTCTTCTATTCTTCTGTTTTTCTTGCATTTTTATTTGAAAAAGAAGACCTTTTTTCCCAGACTTCCAAATGCACTAATCCATGAAGCATTCCAACAATAAGGAAATGAATATTTAATTACTTTAATTCTACTATCTTATTGAAAGCACAGTTTCAAGCAAGTTCATTTTACGTGTGGTGATATTGAGGCAGTCAGTTTCAGTCCCCAGGTCTTGTCACAAGTGCTGAAGCCAAGAATAGATCTGGGTGTAAGTTGCATTGTTTCAGTACATTGAAATTCTGACTGTGTCTAGTTAGCATTGTTCCTAACAAGTGAAAACCAAAGCTCATCCTGTCCCTCCTTTAATAAAAAAAAAAAGAAAGAAAAGGCTTTGCACATTTTTGCTGCAAATAAATGTATTGCAGTACAAGCAGAGCACAGCTATTGATTCTATATTTTGTCCAACCAAAATAGGTCAGTTAGGAAGCACTCCAAAGTTGCACAGAAGTTGGCATTTCTGATTATTCGGGCTGAACGATTCCAACGGGCCAGTTGTCAAGCACAATTTGCAAAGGCTCCTGGCACTCTGGCCATGGGGGGAGTTCCCCAATTTATGTTATAACACAAACAACAGCAGTAACATTTTAATCAGATGGTCGACCCTGCTGGGAAGCTGTTACAATCCATTGTTATCCCCAACAGGACTGCAGCTAGGTATGGCTGGGGAGTCTACAGTGGGCGGTGGTTCCTTAGTCCAGCCACTGTGGATGTCAATGCAATATTAAAGAAAAGATATTTCCCCTCTCCCTTGACACACACTACAGTAAGTGACTGTAGTAAATTATTCCTTTTGCACACTACTCTAAGCTATTTTAAGAGCTATCTGCTCTGCAATTAGATCAGGGAATACCTTTTATGTTAACAGGGGAAGTCGCAATCAGGAAGCAGAGACAGGGGTCTTTATCTGGAGGACTAACAAGACATGGGTGAAAGACGGATCCCGAGAGCTCACTTTGGGCAATTTAATGTGTGTTAAGCATGAGTTCTTCATCTATACCAAACTTCTAAGATATGTTAGTCAACACATTTTTGCAACCAAGGCTTTAAAACCAAAAGTAAGGTTTTCAATGGGCTTTAATGTCAAAACCATTCTGTCTTTTAAAGATACTAAGGAATGGAAGGGCAACAATATCAGCCTTCATCTCATGGTCCACTTGAAAAGGCCTCAGTATAAAGCCAAAAATACTTCAAGGATAAGAGAGGAGGAGCAAGGAGAAAGAACCATAGGACTATGGATTTGGCAGAAAAAGAAGTAGTGCATTTAAGAAAAAAACAACAAAACACTGTTCAAATGGAATTAAAAATATATAACCTTGAAAATTATATACTATAAGTACAATAGTTCCTAAGTTCATGTTTTAATTACATGAACTAGTATCTTTCTTGAAGCAATTATAGTATCCCTAATTAAATTGTGGTCTTTTACAGTAATATCAATTAGCTCTTTAAAAACCACATTATTAATTTATCAAGAAGACAACTTGATAACATAGCAAATGCAATGAAATAGATCGGTCTGTAACACCCACTGCTAGAGGGAACAGACTTCATTCGAAAGTAAATGGACAGTGAATCTCCACTAACTTCTGAGGAGCTGCACAGATCCACCCCTCTCAGGATGGGATCTGCATTCTTAACCTCAAAACTTTCTTCTTTATCTGTTTTTTTTGCCTGTTTTCTATGCACACAACCATGAAGAAAATCATACTGTCGTAGAGTACGACATGTAATGAGGCTCTATTACAGTGGGTTTTTCTTTGCTGTAAAATGCATCTTAGTGTGTCTGGGCAGAAGAAAAGGGCATAAAATAAGTTCAGAGGGTGAATGAGAACTGAAATTAAAACAAACAAACCGAAACAAAATAAGAACTTCATTGAAAGGTACTTTAGATACTGACAATGAAGTTTCCAGATGATCCAGAAAATAAAGGAATATGGGAAATACCTCTGGAAAGTATTTCTGAGCAGCAAACAGATGGTTGGGATGGGTTGTGTGTGTTTGACAGCAGCTACTCTGTGGAGTAATAAAGGCATACGAGACAACTGTTTGATCTGCTGGTGGGTTTGGATGGCAGAGATCTGTCTGCACTCAATGTGGCACTACTTTATGGGAAGGAAAATACACAAATCCTCTGAAGAAGAGGAATACAAACAAACAGTGCAGAGGGAGAAGTATGACAATCTTCCCCTGGTGCCATAGAATTATGCAGCTCCTCATTTACCAACTTATTACAATGGCAACTGTGTTGAGATAAAGATATAGGTATAGATAGAGATATAGATATAAATGTTAGTATTTTTCTCAGTTCTGTTTGTTACATCTCACCAGTTTCATTACTCCTTTCTGTTTCTTCTTTCAACCAAATTTCTAACATCATTTCCTCTAAGCATTCTTCTAGAGACAATTTCTTCATCAGGGCCCCACAAATATCTTCCTGATTTGCGAAAGTGTCATCTGTATTTACATACATGTTTGTGGGTCAAAAACCAATCACTTCAGCATGTGCCTGCAATGACTTGCTGATGTCGACATACACCCGCTTTGGGCCACGCACAGAAAGTGTAACGTAGAGCTCCATCTGCTGCTGCAGGGGCCTCTGGCTTGGATCATCACCGCACAGATTCCTGCAAATGCATTTAGGGAGGACACAAAGATTGTGCCACTGAACGGTCTTTGGAAGTTCTACACATCTGCCATTCATGTAGGCTTCCATATGAGCCTTTCTGCTTTGCTCTTATGCCCAGGACACTTGGGCAAGATTAAAAATACTGTATATGAACTCAGTCTCTATGAAATGAAATCTTTGGAGTCACAGAACTGGTATTTTCTGCTGGGAAACAACTGCACCACTGGAAAATTTCTCACTCATTTTAACCAAAAATTCAGGGTGTTTTTCTGACAAAAGTCACCTGAATCTTCTGTAATGTGATGTAGGAAAATGGTTCCCACTCTTCTAAATATCTTTGAAAGAAAGAGGGGTATGCAGGCAAAAGTAAAAGTGGTAACTAGATATTAGAGACCCACAAAATATTACTGCAGAAGCATGAATAATACAGCAGGACAAACCTATACAGAAATTTAAAATATAATTTTGCTTTGTTAAAATTTTATCCAGGAAAATTCTCTTTCTTTACGAGGAGTCATCTACCTCGCAAGACTATTGCCATTCTATTACAGATACCTGAAGAGAAATGAAAATAAAGCTATGAAAGTTGAAAGTACATATTTGGGAACAAGGTTTTTGTACTCTAACTGGTCAAAGCAATAATATTTTGGAAACTAGATAAAAATTTTCAAGCAGAACTGGCTTTTTGCAAGACTTATCAAGAACTATGCTTTCTAAATGATAGTAATAATAAAGAAATACACCATGCCTAGGTAGAAAATTGTTTTCCTACTTTAAATTTGAAAATAATAGCAATATGGAACAATGACTTCAACATAGCTCGAACAATCTGTCGTTGTCCATGACAGCATTCCAGATAATCAAATGAAACTTCAAACAGTTCCCGGTTTGGATGAAAACTAACATTTCTGGCTGGTTTGACCCGATATAGAATGTATAAAACTCTGCATCTTCTGCCCATATATTGAAAATTGTGCATTTAAGCTATCTCATTTTGCAGTTAAGTCCCCAAACATGACTTCTCACGCAACAGGATCAGGAGGCTGTAAGACTGTGAAAGACCTCTCGGGTAGCACACAGCCAGCCGCTATCATAGCGCAGGGGACTGCAACAGAGACTTGTGCAATACACCAAGAAGGGTGATAAAAAGAGGAGAAAGACCTACTAAGCTGAAATAAATGGGATAAGTACATAAATCAAATGCTCGTTGCCAAACCGTTTTGACAAAGTCCAGGAAAGATGGAAACAATTTTGCAAATGGCAAACCTCCAAAACAGTGATACCTTACATATGGTTCAGAGAATGTTTCCTTTGAAGTTAAAAGGCAGCCAAGTGTGAAATCTGTGATCAATATAGGAAGCAGAAGGAAAAAGCTAACCAGACACAAACAAAAATTCCTGATGGCATTTTAATTCCACATGCATTAGACAGGTCCCAGGGAAAAGATCAATAACTGTATATACTTTAAATAAACTGCAGGCAAAATATGCAATGTTCATCCTTAATAACATACCTGCTTCCCTTATCAGTTAGGAACTCCTTTATTTCAATTTTCTTTTTATGCTCTGAAGTTTTGAAAGGATGAGATTTTATAAAATGAAATAAATGTACTCTTCTTTGCTAAGGAGTATTGCTGATATTTTTAAAGAACATTCAGGAGCTTCATGTAGCTACAAATATTTGCTCTTGAAGCATTTAGCAACTTTAGGAAGTATCATCAGCAATTAGAAGAAGAATGTATTAAATCTGGAATTAGGTGAGATAAAACTTTATACTATTCCCACTGAAAGTTCTCATGGTGAAATATTGGCTGCATGATTTCAAGAAGGCCTAGCTCCCACTAATACAAATAATCCAGTTAGGGAAAGCTTGGTGGATTGTCTGAAACTACCTAAAACTAATTTTTTTCCCTCTTTTATGTCTTTCAGAAATGAAGTATTCCCAGCCTTGACTAGAGACAGATCTAAGGAACAAAGCTGGGCTCCAAAGATCAATTTTCCTAAAAATATGGCAAACATTTCAGTTTGTTTCTCTGATTCGTTTTCTGAAAATGAGATACAAAATTTTTGAATATGGTATCTTCTAGCTAATATCTGTTGTGTTGCCATTTAAAATGGGAGTGCTTCAGCACCTCAACTGAACACATATTTAATATCCTGTCCATTTTTAAGCAGGTGAACGATGTTATTGATTTCAATAGTATCTCATGTGTCTTTTAACAAGACAGAGAACAGAAGAATGGCTGACCTCCCAGGGAAAACTCAAAACATAGACAGCAGTCCTTTCCAATGTGCACTAAGCTGAGCAGGCATGGCAGGAGGCTGTTTTGGCAAATGTCACTCCCCTTTGATGAAGAAAGATTTGGGAAGCTACAGCATGGTTGGTCTTGTCTCAGTTCCTGAGAATAAAATGCAGGAAATCTTCCTGAACATCATTTTTGGACAAATGAAGGAGACAAATGAAGGAGATGAGATGGCTGGTTCAGTAAATAAGGGTTGTCATGTAAAGTGGATGTCATTTACTTTGCCTTTAGTAAGGCTCTTGATACAGTCTCCCAGAGAATCTTTTCATCCTATCTGGAAAGGTACGGCTCATGTGCATGGAAAACAAGTTGGACTGCCAGCCTCAAAGAGCTCAAAATCAAAGGGCTGTCAGTTACTAGCAATGCTTCTAAGTGTTGATCTTGGTACAGGTATTGCTTAACATCTGCCTTAAGAAACAGGGCACAACCAATCACTGTCTGCTACTAACACCCTGCTGGCAGTAGGAATAGTCTTGGCCACAGAGCCTCAAGGCTCCATGGAGATGGACGCCATCCTAGTATAACGCTGTTGACTGGTGCCACTAGAAGGCATATGCAATAATTGCATACAGAAACATAACAGCACACATCCGATATGTAAAACTTACTTCATACTGACCTCAATTTATTTGCTCTTCATCTGCCTAGACATGTCAGGGAGCAAATCTACTTTTTAAGTTTTTTGAAAACCAGCAGCAAGTGTCTGCTGTGACTGGGATCTCAGGGAAGTAGCAGGTGGAGCACATTAAAGTACTTACAGCCACATATTAGGAACCCTTTCTGATTTTCATAAAATGGCCTCCTTGATTTAAGATTAGAAATCCAGGATGGGATTTTTTATGGCTAGGCAGACTCATCAAAAATGTTTCAGATCTCTCAAATTTGTAATATGCCATTTAATTTTCATGGATTTAATGCACTGTTTTGACGTGTTTCTTTTGCAGAAGTAAATCCTGAATAAGATAGATTAAAATCATCACTTTTCCTTAGTCTTCCTCTGTTCTAGTCTTTTGGGTAACTACAGGTGTTCTGAACATTTTCTAAAGAGCTGGCACTGTGCTATGCAAGTCAGGGCATCATATTTAGTTTTTGTAACTTCTCTATTCCCAAGTGACCAAGCACATTTGTCTAAGAATGTCTACTGTACATATGAAAATATGAAGGATTTATTGCCATTTTTCCATTTCTTTAAATATATGAATAGTATCCTAGGATATCCTATCAAATGTTAATGGAAGTGTTGGGAAGGAAATGTCTTTAGCAAAGTCCTTTTTTTAAAAACTAGAAAACAATTGGTCTGGGAATACTCTTCATTACTCTTAGGGAAGAATAAAGCATTTCTAAAAAACCAAACAACCCCAAAAGAGACTTCATGCCTCCAGCTAGTGTCTGCCATGACTGAATAGAAGTTGTATGAGACATTCCTGCATGACAGATGGTGTTGGGCATCCTTCTTGACACATACCTCTTCAGCCTCTGACTACTGTAAGAAACCTACTAGGGCTTGTAGCCTATTAATTTGTGTAGGTCTGTTTGGTGGTGCAGGAACACTGCAGGTTTTGCTTGTTCTCTTTGTATCTGCTCTAAGCCTCCATGAAAAACACATTGTGGGCATTGGATTAGCAGCTCCTCTGTCGCTGTTTTCCCCACGGATGAGTAGAGAAATGACACGAAGTCCAGGCTCAGGGATAAATGGATGAATGGTTTAATGAATTCTCAGAAGACTTTTATATGTTAGTTCGCAAAATGTATTGAGTCGCATAAGGTAATTGGTTTTTGCTATCCACCCCTTAAGGGGGTTGGTCAAGTTCTAAGACACACAGAGTTCTGAGTGTTTTTCTAGTTAGAACCATAACAATTCTACCAAAACAATCTGCACCTGCAAGAAGTTTACAAAACGGTAACATTGTTTTGTCTTACTTGCATGGGAAAGACAGAACTCTCACGAAAATGCTGCAGAGAGCTGAAGGAATTCTCTGCTTTTTTCAGCATCCATACTCCTCTATGCTACAAGTATCCAGACAGGCTTGAGATATACACAACTCATCCTAAAGATCTCATTCATGCCAAATACAGTCATCTACAATAACACAACAAATAGCTTTCGAGACTGATGGGAGACTGCTGTGGAGGGCACTGTGGATGAGAAGTATGGTATTCATCTCCAGTTTTAGGTGTGCTTGCTGACTTTGTATAACAGGTATGCACTAATGCCCTTATTGATAAGAAAAACCTTGGACACAAACCATAAAGCACCTGCTGCTGGATTCTATTAGAATGGAACTCCCTTAAACTATAAAATAACAACCCTCCTAATTTTTCTATCTTGTTTTAATTTGAATTCATTCTTTCAGGAAGGAATTGAGTCTGATCATTGTTAATGCAAATGAAATACTCCTGCAACTTACCACTAACAGCAAAACCAAAGCAAGAGTAAACTGCCCAGAAAAAGCAATTATACCACCCTTGTGGCGCACTGAGTAATACACATACTGTAAACTACAGATTACCAAGATTGTGCAACGAATTTACAGATCCCTCTTAAGGACTGTAAAAAGCAGTTGCTAATACCCCTAACATCCATTGACTTCAGAAGAAGTGTAATCAGGACAAAAAGAAGCACACCTAAGCAAGTATATATTGTCTTTTAAGAGCATGACTACATCAAGACAAGAAACAATGCACTGAACTTCTAATCCAAAGAAAAGAAAGTATAATTTGTTCCTGTTTTGTTCTTTTCTAAGTACATATGAAGTAGAAATACAAAGGGTTAAACAACAATATATACAACAACATATACTAACATAACAGTTTTTGAGAATTCCCCTTAAAATATAACTATACTTTTTTATCCATGTAAACAATATCTTATGACAAAACTTATTATTTTAAGTGAGGTTCCTTCAAAAAGAACACCTAGATTTCAGCTGGCAGAGAAAACTTTCCAATAAAACTGAGGAGTATCAAATTTTGTGTCCTGTACAAGGCTGTGGATTTAACTTTACAAAAGACTCGAAGGGCTGACTGAAGTCACCTCCTTATTAATGAACATCAGGCTTTGCAATTATAAGTGGGAGATTTCTTTCAGCCTCTGAAGTTTGCTCTCGGAACAATGTCCTCTCAAATTAGTCCTGCAGTTTACAAATATTAGTACACTTGACTTTTAGTTGCTGAAGTTCACGATGCTTTTCTTAAAGTCTTTCACTGCCAACTAGTGATTGGAGAGACAAAATAACATGTATTTGAAGTGTACCATACTTTAAACATTTAAAGCAGTTGACTTAAGGGAAGGCACAAATACCTAAACATCTGCAATACTCCATTTCTTGCTTTCTCAAAAAGGATGCAAGGGCACAAATTGGTTTATGATTTGTTCATAACACTATTCATATAAAATACAGTTATTAGAGGTTTCAATAGCTGAGCTGAGTACAAGCTGTTCTTCTTTAGTTGCATTTATATAATCCTTCTGGAGGGCAAGTCAAAGAACTGGGGAAGCCAAAGAATTCGGCCTTAAATTTATCAAAAATATTAATACTCCTGGAAAGCTAACCAATAATCTGATTGCAACCATGTGACAATCTACAATCGTCTTCTGCCTCTCAAGGTCTTGGCCCTGATTACACTTCTACCAGCAGCAATGATGTGTAATTCAACTGGAGGCAGAGTAATATGAGTAGGTGAGACCACGATCATGCCTTTTGAGTTGAGTATCAACCTCTTCACACTTTTATTTGAAAAAAAGTTTTTTTCCTCTTGATTCATATTACACTTTTCTTCCTAGATACCCTGGCAGAAAACCAGTCTCTCTCTTTCTCTCTCTTTTACTTTTTTTTTCTCAGAGGTACATGGAAATTACACAGCACATACAGAAGCTGCCAAGGACAGCTCTAAATGTCATAACAAGCATCATATTCCACATATTTCTTAACCAGCCTTGATGTAATGCAGGAATGATCAAATGATCTTTAGCATGTGCAAGTGAAGGACACACCAATCTACCATGTCAAAGCAACAGCAGGAGGAAGCTGGTGTGAATGCAAGGAGTTTACTTTCCAGGAAATATTTCAGCCTTGAAACTCTCTCAGAAAGAGTTTCAAATCTTAGAAAACAAGACAGGGAGCTGCATACTTACATCTTTTGCTCCTCCTGAATCTCTCTGTGGGTGGTGTCCCTTCCAACCTTAACCATTCAGTGATTCTGTGGGATTTACTTCCAAACTTGCACTGACTGGGTTACTACACATCAGACTGACTGCTCGTTTCTGCCTCCTGTCTTCTCATGTACAGGCTGTAGAGCAGACCAAGAGCCTCCAGGAGTCAGCAGGCCTGCAAAGAGGAAAAGAGTGTATTAGAGGCCAGGCTGCCTCAGAAAGCTGGACTGGATCCCTTATCCCATTGCTTCCTTTGTGCCTGTCAGACACAGCTCCATCATCAAACTGTACCTGATGTAAAAGTGGATGAATCCCACATTTAAGAACAGCATCAGTTTGCACTGGTGTGTTTAGGAGACTTCCTTGTCATTCCAGGAAGTAGAAATTACTACTCTCGTGAGAACAACCTCAACAGTTTTACAGAAAATTTCAAAGGAGAGTGAATAAATTACAAAAGGACACTTTTAACTTTGGTCTGTAAAAATCTGAGCCAAAACCCACCAAAGACAGCAGGAAAACCTGGTGCAGAACCTCTGCTGGTGCAGCTACACAGCTAATATCTGTACTCTAGATGCAGCCTGCAGATAAGAGGGGCTCAAGGGACTAATTTGGAGATTGCTTTGTTGTTATCTGTGATATCAGCAAGCTACAGATAGATGGATTTTGAAACAGCGTTTTTCTACCACAGTGGTAGTCAGTTGACAACAGCAGTTTTTTCCAGGAAAATTTATGAGAATTCAGGAGAAAATAGGACTGTCCTTACATTGATCTATTTGCAACACATGTCCCACAGCTTTTTTAGCATCTCCTCCCACTATGGATCTTACTTATTCATGTATCCAGCCTCATTTTACTGCATCTCAGACTCCTATAAAGGCTTTTGCATCTTCTTAACTTTCATAATTCTAAAAACAGCTTTCAGGAAAAATAAGGTTTTGGTCTGCTTACAAGGACCTTCCTACATGAAGTAAGATTTTTAAAGTACTAAAAGCCCTGCAAATTTTATTTAAATAAAATGTTGAGCCACCCACAATGAGTTCAGAGGTAGCCAGTTTCTGCTGTGATTTACTTCTTTGCGCAATGGTTGAGATAGATTAAGACAGGAAGGGCAAGTTCTTACTGCACCAGCTAGAGCAGCAGAGAGGCTTCAGGGCACATACGAAGAGAGGGAGGGAAGGAAAGAAATTAAGAGGGAGGAGCACTGTTTTTCCAAGATGGGAGAGGGATAAAGAACTCTCACCTCCTTTAGCAGAAAAACACAGGACCAGATGGAATATCATAAGTTAATGTGTTCAAGTGCCCTGCTAAGACATTCCTGCTAACCTCAAGGTTATTCTATTGATGGCCAATTTATGCTTATTTGTTCATGGGGCAAGACTGGGAGGATGCATTGCCTCTCCCTTATTTAAAACTCAGTGATTGCTTGTTGATAATAAAGGCAGATAGAAAAAGATGACTGTTTCATTCTTATTTAAGCAACCCTTTTATCTAATTAAATCCAGTTCATATGCTTTCCTTCCTCCCTCCTCCCAAATCTTTCGACAAAACCAACATAGTCAAGGCCTTCTTTTCACTTTCACTTTGTTAAAAATGTTGATTAAAAAAAATAGAATTTCCTTCAAATGTCACCGAAAGTTAAAAATAGGAAGGTATCAGAAAAGCCTTTTATAGTGCAATCATAACAGTACCACATCACTGCTGAGCACCACAATTAAAATGATCCGTTATGACAGTGATGTGATACATCTCTGCATTTGGTCTTTCAGGAAGTAGAAAAAAAAACAGTGCAATTTTTGTCCTGTCTGTCAACCAATTTTTCAAATGGGGTACTTGTATACTTTGAGATGCTAAAGTATTCTTTCCTTTAGATGTTGTGATATGGGTATTTTTTAAACACATTTTTGAGGTGTTAAAATAACATTATTATATAGCCACCAAATCTGCTAAGACAAAAAAAGTAAGACTAAGACTCTAGGGTACATAATACTTGTAACCGGATCCAAGAGCCACAGTTTGTTTGGAACAGTCTGGCCAGGATAGTTATGTTGCCTTTTGCGAATTAGGTAAGAGTTGCAGGTGTGTAATTACTTTTGATATTTAGATAATTAAATTAATTTAGGAGACAAATTTGTGCTGACATTTATAAATGTGGATGCTGCCACAGTTCAGACTGAAAATGAAACATGAAAACCCTTCAAAGCTGAAGCATCTAAAGAGGCATTTCTGAATTATATGAATACTGTATTTTCTTTACAGGGAAGGGCCATCAGAAGAGGACTGTTTTCTTAAAAAATAGTCCTGTTACGTAATGCATAAATGGTTACAAGGGTCCAAAGTACACTAAAATTTAAGTAAGTTAATCTTAATTTATAATCAGTTTTAATAAGATATTTGTGAATACTTTGTTCCTCTATTCTATGTGAATTAAGATCAAGGAAAATTGCAAAATTAAAGGAATTTTTAGATGCATTTCTTAAGTAGATAAAAGGAAAAAAATTTAACATTGCACCAAATCTTGAATTTGTAATGAATTACACTAATGAATACAAACCTAAGTTTAAGGTATTTGAAGTACCATGTTAAAAACTGAGGAGACCCTGGTGGCCAGCCTGTAAGACCCATGCTCTTGAAGCTCCCCTCCAAACTGACTTGGACACGGAATCATCTCTTTGTGAAATGAATGTTACATATTCTAAAATATTTGGTCAGTACTTCTTTGCAGAGAGGGCTTTGGGAAACTGCAGCTTCTTTTCTAATAGTTCTTTCTGCCAATACAGAAGACACAAACTTGCATCCAACAAGATCAAGGTGTCTACCTCAGTACGACACCAATGGAAAAACTGGTGTAGGGAAAGATTAACCTCAGGGGGTAAGAGTTTAATTACTGCTTAAGCAATACAGCAGTTTGCAGAAGAGCATGCTACCAATGTGTTGCAAGAATCAACACTGAGTGGAACCAGAGTATGTAATAATGACATTTAACTCAGAAAGAAGGCAACAGAGGTAAAAAAAACCAACAAAAACCCCATAGCTATCTATAGTAAGTGAGACAGGGAGTGAGGAGGGATCACTTGTTTGCCAGGGCAGAGTAGGCTATTTCATATCATTACATCTGAAATGGAAGATTTAGAGAAAAAAAATAAATTCCCGATGTTAATTGTAGAAGTAGGAATAACTGGAATACGGGACAGGATAAAGGCCTTTTGCAGAAGGTGTACTACTGAAAACACCCAAAAATTGACTGAAGAATTAACTGAAACCATTAGAATTTTCAGTTTTTCTACCACCTAGACTGTAACACCATGACCTGGACAGAAGAGCGCTGTGCAAGACTTTGTCATCCTGCTGAAGTCAAAGCTGACAACATCCATTGCTTCCTCCTCACCCATAGATCTAGTCACTTCATTATAACATGAATCGGGTAAGGTCAAGCATATCACCCTTGGCAAATGCACACTGTCTGTTCTCAGTGACCTTCTTCTCCTTCATGTGGTGAGGATTGGCTTACAAGGGGACTTGAGCCATAATTTCCAAAGGATGTAAGCAAGGTTCGCCCATCTAGGCCCATGTATTTTTATGGATTCAGATTTCTCAAGTGAACCCTCACTTGACCATCCAACACTATCTCTCCTGTTTGAACAGGTCTCTGGGCACAAGGCTTGCGAAATGCTGATAAAGACAGAGGCATTTTTTAATCTTCTGCTACTAATTTACGCAACACATGCAGCCATGGGCCTACATTTTCATCATTTGTTCTTTTTGCTGCTAAAGTAGCAGTAAGCATGCCCTTGATGTTTATTGTCTGTTTCAGCTCTAGCTGAACTTTTGCTTTCCTACTGCCACCCATGCCATTGTGGGAAGCCTTTATATTCTTTCTTTGCAGTCTGCTTCTGCCTCTTATGTATGTCCTCATTGCATTGGAACTGAGCCACATGTTCCCTATTTTGCCAAGACACGATACATATACTCATTTTCCTGAGTCCTGGCATGGACAACATTTTGCTCCTTATGAATAATAACCTGAGCTCCTTTGCTCTTCCGTGATGCCTTTTACAGGATCTCACCTACCAGCTCCCCATGAATAAGCCAAAGTCTTCTCTTCTGAAGTTGAGTTTCTCCCTTGTTCTTTGCCTACCTCACCCCACTCAGGATCTTGAACATTCCTGCTCTATGGTCACTGGGACAAAGCTACCACTGACCACATCAAGAAACTACATCATCTCAGATCATAGTATTCAAAGGGCTGAGATACTCAGTCCTACAACACAGGTTGTAAAGATCACTCCTGTAAGGCTGGAGTCCCAGGGCTCAGAATACTTGCAGAGGAAGGTTCACTGTACAGCAAAAAATGTGTTCATTTTCTTTTGCTTCCTAAAAAATGGAAGAAAAAGCAAAGGCTGTACAGCATGTGTGTATGGGTTTCATTATTTAGGGGAATTTATATCAGCTTTTGCAAGATAGAGTTATCAATTCTGGCACGTCACATAAATATATTTATTCTTTATAGAATAGGGCACTGGAGGATTTTGAAGCCATGCTCTTATCCACTTCCCTTTAAATACCCAGCAATGACAACTGTACCAGTCTCCTATGAATTCACTGGCAGCTGATTATTCCTTTATGCCTCACTGTCTTTCTCCACCCTGTTGTCTCTTAAATTGTAAGCTCTTTGTGGCAGAAAAGCTCTTTGTTCATTGTTTTGTGGTGGGTTTTTCTGGACAGCACCCAGAACAACAAGGAATGAGGCTCCTAAGCTTTACCATAATACTAAGCAACACATGTTTATAATTTTTCTATTTTTATATCTTTATAGGTGACATTTTAGACCTTTTTTACCCAGCTCAGCTAGACTCCAGAAGCTGCTCCATTCACATCTTCATAAAGATAGTGGTTTCAGCTGCAGTGAGCAGAAGATGGATCAAATAATCTTCAAATATGTGTAATGTAAATACTGCCCAATATGTCATCTACAGACATAATCAGCTTTCTGAAGAGAGACAGAGGCACAGAAAGAGGACCATGTTACGGGCTGCTTTTGCCAGAGAAAGAAAGAAAACTGATCTTTGTTATAGTGAGTTGTTTTGTTCAAAAATAACAGAAAAACAAATCAGAAAGGACATGATGTTGTTCTTCATGATAGAGGAAGACAGTTCTTACTAACTTCCACTGAAGAATCGACATATTTGTACTTCAGTTTTTACAGTACACGCTTGGACCCAGAGAAAGGTTACTTCTCATTTTTGAAAGCTTTGGAACACCAGAACACCAGTGTTTCATCATGCCTTCAGTGACACACAGTCATGTAGAGTAAACCTCACCTTTAAAAAAATTGCACACTCTCCACAAGCGTAGGTGCGCAATTTCGTGGATGGTGAAGAAAGTAAAATCAGTTTGTCTCTAAAGGTCTCAGTTCTTCTTTTCACAGGTTTTCACAAAGCGTTTTTTCTACAATTATTTGGTAAGTTGAGTTCCTTCCAAAGCTTAGCAAGTGCTACCTAAGATGCCACTAAATTTACTGGCATTTTAGAAGAGAAGCAACAAAATAACTCTTGCCTCTGGAGATGACACTACTTAGGTCACCAGAGAGGTGGTTCAACAGTACTGACAGTCACTCTCATCCCAAATGCTTCAGTGCTTAAGAAAATGGTCTACAGCTATGTAGTCTATTCAAGCATAATCAAAATAGCCCAGGATTACAAGAACACTGATGAACGATTCTATGCTCTCATCTGTGTCTATATGTCAGAGCCGTTTCGTTGTGGGGGTACTTTGAATGGAACATCTTTTTGTTCCAGTAGTGACTATTCGGAGCAAGATTTGAATAAATTAGTCTCTCCTTCCACCTATGTGAATAAATTTGCCAACACTTTTAAGCATCTGCAAATAAATAATAAAAAAATGACCTTTCATGAAGTCTGGCTTGCATAACATTTTGTACTTTGCATGTATTTTTCTTGAGAATCTCTTATGCTCTGAAACCTGGATGTATGCCACATGGCTCTGTCAAAATTTAAACAATTTAGTCCTCTATTAAATATGTCTGTAATAAACTCCTGAAGCAAATTCACCACATTCACCTTACACCATGACATTCTATCAAAGATCTAAGAATTAAGAAACAAGTATTATATCTGAAAAGCAGCAATAAAGCTCTTGTAGCTTGCACATGCAAAACATTTAAGGTGTGCCTCTCAGAATTTATTTTCATAATTTAATATTTTGTTCCCAAGTCTGCAAGTTTTTCTAAAATGCTCATAGAAAACACTTTACTTTAAGACATGACTTCTTTTTAATGCATGTGAAAAAGAAATAGCTAGATAATTTGAGTTCATTTTTAGGGGATTCTGCAAACAGCAAAGGATTCTTGTGCATCATCTGACAAGGCTGGCTTTTCATGCTTGTTTTGCACTGAGAACAGAGTCTCTCACATCTCTACTACCTTGTAGTACTCTAGCTATTTCAGCTGAGGTCTCACAAGGGGAAAGAGACTAATGGACCAACAATTTTCTTCCTCGCCCCATCAGTCGTGGCTGTACCAGGACACCATGTGAGACAGAAGATTATGCTGCCTTTTCACAGCCAAGATCAAGTCCCTTAGAGTGATAAAAATCACCAGTGGTGACAAGTCTATTTATAGGGGTGATCACAGGCTTATGGTGTACAGAGTGGCTTTTCCATATGAGCAGCTTTTCTGAGATGGTCACCAAAACCAGTAAAGTCAGTGTTTTTCCTGCACCTACTGGTACTGCAATTATTTCCATAACACTAACAAGTAATTGATGTTGTTTACAATAATAGTGAATGCAGGTTTGAAGGGCAAGTGCCAAAGGTATGGAAATAGAAACAAAGGAAGACCTAGTGTATGCCACGCTAAATGAGAACATGTAACATAAAATTCACACAGCTTCAGAAGATCCAGGTGTCCACCTAGTGTTCCTCCAAAGCATTAATTTATGGGACACTCTCCCAAGAGCTCACAGAACTTTAATCACATTGCAAATTCACATGTTGCCTGAACATCTGAACTAGACTTAAATAAAACAGATTCAATAAAGTGCGGCACCCCTGTTCTCAGCGAAATGATGTTCAAATATTACAGTGCCAAAAGAGCAAGGCAGCTACAATTTCCACTAAGAATAAATTTCTAGGAAGTGACAAATTTCATGTGAAACAACAACACAGAGACAGAATGTTTCTTTTGTCAGACAAGAAACAAAAGCTTCAAGGCACAAAGGAATCATGAAGGATTAATTACTTCACTGATACTGTCTTCCCGAAGAGAGCACTTCTGCAAATCAGCAGTACTTATGATGACATCTACCAAGAAAATCGTAATACCACCCTTCAAAAGTATTCATTTTCACAGACCACATTTACTGAAACATTCTTTGTTTACTCATGAGATTGTGGAAGGAAACTTAATATTTTTGGATGTTTCTTCTCGCTATAATGCCCATCATGACCATATGAATAGAGGCATCTAATAAAAAGAACTGGATGCTACAAGTGTAATTACTGAGAGGGCCAGACATGCAGAACTATCCAGGATGTCTGTTTGTCTACAATGTGCATACAATAACTTTGTCAGCTAGCCATCGAATAGCCTACATGCATCAAAATAAAAGATTTTGGTTCAGATTGTATTTGAAAGCCCTTTTGAAAGTACTCTCTGAGTCCAGATGGTAAATAATGTTTCTCAGACTTTAGGGGTTTTAAAAGGATTTAGTTTTATAAGAGGATAAGCATCACAGAATTGCTGACACCAGAGTACTTGTATATAGACATTTGGGTAAACACAATGCAATTGAATAATTATTCTGAACTCTTGCAGGTGACAGAGGCTTAGGATTCAAAGAGATCAAGAGGATGTTGGGATCTTGTTCAAAACACTCATGAATAACTAGATGGATCCAGCAAGCAGTGATCAGGCAGTTGTCAGCCTGTGAAACTAGTTGTGCCATGTTTTATTGGGAGCAATGAGAAGACAGCTTCCAGATCTGCCTAGAAAGAACATAGAAATGTAGTAAAACACCAATTAAAACTTTACAAGGGTTTGGACTTTATCTGAAAGAAAAGGGTGCAGGACTGTCAGGAAATAATGTTATCATCAAACAAGACAGATTTGTTTGGACCATGATAAGTGTTGCTCTAATGTCCTTTTTATTGCTTCAAGAACTGCTCTCCTCCTCCCATAGTAGGTTCAATTTCTACAGAGTGTGATTAAAGACCCAGAATGAAGCAGCCGCAGGAAAAGGAGCAGCAGAGAATGCGAGTTGTGCTAAAACCAGCCCCTGGCCAGACTGGTGTTATTGCTGGCCTAAGTTTGAGCCAAAGAACAAATACTGTTAATAGTGAATCGCAGAGTTTGTGGAGAGGTCATTAGCAAATCAAAACAGTGCAAAAACCTAGAATTGATGTGGTAATCCATACATGCTGGGGCACAGCAATAAAATGTGCTGACAGGTACAACAGAGACTTACAAAAGTGTTTGTTTTAAGAACGCATCTGCAGATCACAATATGATAGATGAATACATTTTTGCAGAGCTTCATCAATAAACTGCATTTCATGAAATGCTTGACCCAAAAGGACAATTAAAAAGATATTACAAGCATAAGCATGACAAAGGTATGTAACACTTCTATAATACTTAAAGCAGTTCCTATGCTTTATGATAGCCAAAGAACACTGTGAGGAAGCCTAACTCCTCAAATTATCTGTGGAGGAGAGATGTATGCCTGTTAATTCAGTCTCAGTAGGTATAAAAAATCAGTCACTTCTGAAGACATTCCATCAAGAGGAGTATAGGAATGAAATCCTGTATAGGACGCCAGAAAAAGACAGAGTGAGGGGAAAACTAAACCAAAGTTTAATAAGAAAATGTGATCACTTGTAATCAATACCTGCAAAGCAGCGACCAGCCTCTGCAGGATTCCTGTTTACAAATTGCATCAGCAGTGCGAGGGAAAAATGAAAGCACTGTAGTCTTGGCAAGCAGGTGAATTTTTCATCAGACCTCTTCTGGGCTTAAGCAAGTCTGGAGTTTCCCCAGCTCTGTCTCAGCATTTGCACGAATTCCCATGGCATCTATATTGTTGGGGCATAGAATAGTTTAGGTTGGAAGAGGTCTTGCAAATCATCGAGTTCCGATCCCCCTACCATGGGCAGAGACAGCTTCCACTAGGTCAGGTTGCTCAGAGCCCCTCCAACCTGGCCTTGAACACTTCCAGGGATGAGGCATCCACAACATCTGAGCAACATGTTCCAGTGCCTTACCACCCTCACAGTAAAGAATCTCTTCCTAATGTGTAATCTCAATGCAGCCTTTTTCAGTTTGAACCCATTTCACTACAAGTGCAACAACTGATATTAGTGAAAGCCATTAGCAATTCTTCTGCTCCAGAAATTTTCCAGTTCACTCCAGACAGCTCTTGCTCTGCAAAAGCCACCTATATCGGCTTGTACCCTATGCAAAAGTAAAGCTGGACTTGGATAATTTCTGCAGTATTGGCCCATGGTAACAGTCTCAGACAACTGGCTGGGTTGCAGTAAATTACCTAGAACATAGAGCTGTATTAGCTATAAACTTACACTGTTCAAATAAACAGTGACGTAAAGGATGCTAAAGATCATTTTAAGGTGGACTGGTGGAAAGAAAATTAGTAGGTTGTCTCAAGTTTACATTTAATTCCTCATAATTAACTTAGACATCTAGTGGCTGTTCTCCAAGAAGACAGATACTGTGTTTATTTATAAAACAATGGGTATGTGTTATATTTCTTAATTGTGTTAAGAATCTTTAGTTAATAAAGAAGCATGGCTTAAGCATTACAGCTTGTGTTTGCCAGCAGGGCGGAGGGGATTGATATTAGAAATACGCATCAATGTTGCTGTGTTCCAGGTTACCAAAGACTACTAAACCCTGGATGTAGAGTTAAGCTTCATTAGAATTTATGCTTCAGATGTGACCGATTGCTAACATTTCTGATCTTACTTCATTTACTTACTGGCATTGCACTGCACCTTGCAATCTGAAAACTATTCTATAGGAAAGCAAGCATCTACAACACTCTATCTGTACTCAGTTTAATTATTTGACAGACCATGAATCATTTGATTAGGTTTGCTTCGTTTGGGTTTTATATTGTATTAGATTATCTGTGCTGCTCCAGTACAAAGGAGTCTTCCTTGTCCTCGTTTTCCAGTGCTTTACCACGAGGAGGAGCTGTAGGGAGCCTTGTAACGAGATAGAAAATTTATCTTTGAACACACCCACAGCAAGCATTTGCTCCAGACTCGGCCACTACTGGTACAAGTATTTCAGACAACTGCTTACAGCTCTTATGATCAGGATAAAGGCTGCACTAGACTCTTGTCCTCTGAAATTATCCAATGTGATTTCTATTCTTTAAAAAAAACCTCAACAATTTTAGGTCACTAATAAATAGATTAAGCTGTTTTTCTTAGCTTTTACTCTTTCTCCCAAATGCAGGATGAGTGGAACTAACTTTTAGTGCTGAGATTCATGCATAGTCACATGTGTGTGCATGCAAATGTCCCTTCTTGTAGGAAAGTCTACCAGAAGCTGAAATCTCTATTTCAACTGGCTGAGTTCTCTCCAGAGAAGAAGGAAAAAATGAATTAGCATATATTACACTCTAGTGTCTTCTAAAAATTTAGTGTACTCATTATTTATAAATCCCAGGGGAGAAATTAGTAAAGAATTTCGTTTGAAGCCTATAGAGTTTTATGCTATTTCCTCCTCAGTTTTACAGCAGCTTTACTATTTAGTTATAGAGATGTAAAACACCAACAGCATACTGTGAACATGGTCTTCAAAGCAATAGTCATGACAAATATTTTACAAGCCAATCATGCTCTGAAATGTTTCAGCTTTTATTCCTAACCCAGATTAATGGGAAATTTCTTTATGAAGCAGAAAAGGATGAGAAAATGACAATTTTTTCACCTGTTAACAGGAAATATAAATATATATATAAATTAAATAATGCAACTATATCCTTCTTCTTTTCATTCTATTTCTGTTTCACCATTTAGCCCTCTCTATCATAGAATGAGACACTTGAGTAATTTCCTGATATTTCTCCTCTCCCTACCTTTTGTATCATTCTCTTTTTTCCAATACATAAGCAGTAGAAATCATCTCACTCTTCATGTCTGTTCATCCTTTTGCTTCTCTGCTGCATGCTGCTCTCTACCAGCACGACAGCTGGTGCCAGTGACTGGTATGATCTGGACACCTACTTGCTAGGAATTAGAAACAAGCTTGGTACAATTCCAGTGCATGCCTCTTTAGGATTGCAAAAGAAATCCCTATTTCCAAACTTAACATGTTCAAATACATCATCCCAGAATATTCAGTCAAAAATAAAGTTTTATTTTAATTGCAAGAACTTTACAATTTTGCTTTCAGTGATATAATAAACGGGATAATTCGGAGCACTGAGATGTTCCACTAACAGCTTTTATCACTGAAAGCAATGAATCACTGTCATTGCTGAGGGTCTCTAGGCCATCATAGGAATGGGAGCCATACATAAAAGAGCTGCTGTCATGACCATAACTACATACATCAGGTACTCTCTCCATAAACTAAGGCTATATTTTCCTTGTGTACTGCCAAAACAGATCCAAAATCAACAACAGACACATTTAGAGTCTTCAAAGACAGACCAGTTCAAATCTTCTAAGAGGCAAACTATGACTCCACACCTTCCAAGTAATTAATATTTTAATGTTAAGGGAAATATCTGCAAAGAACTCTCCACACATGACTAAAAGCACTGGGCACAGGTATTCATGACATACTGGAGAAAGAGAACCATTATCCTTTCCTCCACCAAGCATTTCCACCATGACAGAGAGATTAAATTCTATTGACTTACTGCAACAACACAAAATTCTTTGTCAGGCACAGTTTGCCCCTTTAAGCATGAGGCAACACGTGTGGCTCACGGTGCTTATAGCACAGTTGGGATGCACAGATTAAGTGCATCTGTGCAGGAAGGAGGCATCATGTTTTTCAACAAACTTTACCTTGTTGTTCAAGAAACAATTTTGCTTATCGGTACAAAATGGGTGCCGTTAGACTGAAGGATGATAATAACTTCTACTCTTGGCTATGCCAAATCGGTTTTAAGGAGCTTGGGTTTCTTTTTTGAGCAGAAACAATCTTGACTTTCATTTCAGCTACAATTCAAGGCCATTTACTTGTTACGCTCAGGTTCTTTCCATAGGAAGTATAGGGCCTCAGGACTGCCCCAATTCATTCTGTAATCAAGCCAGAGCCCAAGTTCTCACTTCATTCAAAGTCATAAGATTCCTGATTTCCTTAGTGGTGACTCCATGGAATGGAAAGGTAAGTAACAATGGAGAGACAGATCATTATCAAATGGATAAAGACAAGTAAATGCTGTGGTCTCCATTACAGTGACATGATTTAAAGGTTTTCTCTGTGATCTAAACAGCTATGGATTTGCACGAAAACCAAAACATTCTAAAACCTAGTTGGGAAAAGGCATTTCTATAAACACTCTCCTCTAAGAGAAGCATCTCAACTATGTGGATTAACCTTAGATAAATATTGAATGAAATTATTTAAAACAACTAGTAACACAAGAGCATGTCTGAGGCTGGGTTGCTGGAGAGTGGGGAAGAGGCAGGAGAATATAGACTGAGAGGGTAATTTGAGAACAGGAAATAAGAGCTATAGAAGAAAAACCTACAGGAAGAAAAGAGATAACTTACTTAAGAAAAAACAAAGGACACTAGATTTTAAGTATCAGGATTTCAAAATTTTGACCAAGTATAATAAATAAATTGACTTAAATTGAGTCTCAAGTTACAGGACTCCTTAAGAGGTGAGGGGGGGCCTGTGTGTCTGTGTGTGATTTCCCTTAGGAAAGTACTCCCATTATTCTAATGATTAATAGATTCATTTATATGACCTGCTTATCAACCCAATTTAAAACAGAAATTATAACTTCAAAACAAATTAAATAAATCAGTTAGGCTTTACACCATTTCAAAGTAATATACCTCTAGTATCAAAGCATCTAGGTAGCAGGTTTACTTCCTTATCCTCATAAGATTCATGTGATATAGAGGCATTTCAATCCAATTCAACAGATGTGGACAAAGATGCAGAGTCAGCTCTGTTTTAATTGCTATTGAGCACAAAACTGATGTTATCAGAGAACTAACTATTGTAACTCAATACTTTAGCATATCTCTTCTAAATGGAATGAATACCATATAAAATTTTCTAGACTGAATTCATCTTTTTGCCATCCAGTCACTCAATATCATGATGTCCTTATGAACATCTTTTCCATTGGCATGTATCATTCCTGCTGTGTTCCTACTGTTCCTACTCCATCAAGAGTTGTTAGGCCAGTGGATGGGGAAGGAGCAGTGCATGAAATATGTTGTCCTGGTTTCAAGTGGGATAGAGTTGATTTTCTTCCTTGGAGCTGGCATGGTGCTGTGGTTTGGATTGAGGTTGAGAAAAATTTTGATAACACACAGATGTTTGTTGCTAAGTAGTGCTTTCCCTAAGTTAAGAAGTTCTCAGTTTCCCATGCTCTGCTAGCGAGGAGGTGCACAAGCTAGGAGGAAGCATGGACAGCTGACCTGAGGTGGCCAAAGGGATATTCCATACCACAGACATCATGCTGAGTATATAAACTGGGGGGAATTGTCCAGGAGAGGCCGATCACTGCTTGGGGCTGGGTATTGGTCAGTGGGTGGTGAGCAAATGTGTTCTGCACTGGTTCTTGGGTTTTACTTTCCTTTTTGTTTTCTCCCTTATCATCATCATCATCATCATTATTATTAGCTTCAGTTATTAAGCTGTTCTTACCTCAACCTGAGAGTTTTACCTTTTTTCCCACTCTCCTTGCCATCCCATCAGTTTCTGTGTATGTGTGCTGAGTGAGAGGCTATGTGTTACCTAGTTGCCAGCTGGGGTTAAATCAAGACATACATTCTGACTAAAATTGACCACAATTTCAAAATTAAACTTGCCTTAAAGCAGAGACAATGCAAATAAAAATTACAAAGGAAAAATGTTATGTGTTAGGGTAGCTTCCAAGAACATCATCAACATCCCAGAAAATCACTAGCTTAAATTTAAAGAGGAATCACCAGCCTCTGATACCTGAGTTGTGCAAGCAGTTGAAGCAAAGCTCCTGACATGGACCTACACCATATCCTTGTCAATAAATTTATGGTGCCCTGGAGCCTGCTAGGTCATCCAAGCCCTGGGCTGTGGGACAAAATGAATTAGCAGGACCCAGTCTCCAAATTACACTGGGTACAAGCACAATGCCCTGCTGTACTTAACATCAACATAACTGTGATTTACTGCTAAAACTCCTTTGCTGACTCTGGTCACGATGTGGAAACGTGAAGTAGTGAAGGAACTAAGTCTTACTAAACATAGGGATGCAGTCCAAATGTAAATGTTTCAGCAATCATGCCATCTCAAAGAGTCACTATGCTCTGAGCTGTGTCAGCTCCACTATTTTTGTGGAGAGAGTAAATCAAAATGGGAAACTGGTCCAGCTAATGGGTTTTCTTGTGTGGGTTATATTTTAACTGGCTCAGTTCTCTGATCTGGTTCACTGAATGCCCACACAAATACCGGTGTCAGCGCTGCACAATGGGCTGTGCAAGGGTGAGCACAAACAAGCAGAAGTAGAGAATGATGCTGCTTACAACCCATCAAGGCCCAGAGAATCTCACACATGAGAAAAATGTTTACTACAACAATTGTTTGATAGAGGATGAAGCTTGTGATGCAGTCTTTTGCTTACTGGAACCATTAATACTTTCCTCTGTCAACAAAAAAATGTGTAGGGATTTAATATCTACCCCTAGCTCTCTGTCAAGTTTCATTTTAACATGCTAATTGATGCAGAGTACTGTCGCTTTATCATATGCTTCCTAAAGGAGCCAGGTAACAGCCCAATTTATAACTATGTATAAGTATACTGTCTTCTGCAAAATAAAACATTTTAGCAATATAAACAGCCCAAGACAGAAAGCAGATCAGATCCCTCAAGACTATGACAGAAACTGAAATAAATCCCCCAGAGGCAGTGCATGAATGCTTTAATGTCGTAAGCTGACGTAACTGCTGCTGAAAGAAGCAATCCCACTGCCTGTCAGGCCCCCTCACATCTCCCTCCTTGGCACCAGCATGAGCATGCATTCATCTGTGTGATGAAAAGGATAAGGTGTTTGATCTGGGTCACGATTAACCTTTATTCATTTACTTACTTGGGTTTTGCCTGGTTAATTGTAACTCAGATCAATTCCCTGAACCGGGTCAATGCATGGCCATGAAAACAGCCCTGTCAGCAGGAAACAAGGCACGGGAGTGAACTGGGAGGGACTGAGGAAAACAGAAAAACTGCTCCTTTAAGTAGCAGTGTTTGCTTATTCTGGCTTAAAGTTTAAACTGTGAAATGATGGCCCAAAATAGTTTGGTTTTTTTTTTTTTTTCAAATGAAAGCACAAAAACAGGAGTGCCAGTTCTTTGGCAAAAGGGTCTGATGAGCCCACAACCAACACCTGCATCATTTAAGGGTTCAGGAAACTAAAAGGGACTTCAGCTTAAGAAGATTTCAATTCCTTTAATTAATAACAATTCTGCCATTTGTTGATTCATATGTAAAATAAGACTCCTGTAACTATATCTCCTGATTGAATTCCAGGCAATAATGTTTCTTTACCAGGTGCTTTTAGTGTGAAAAACCAGTGGAACCCAACACATCACTTTAGACACATTCAAACTGGATTTTCTCATTTCCTGCATTTGCAGATTATTTTTAATGGATATCTTGCCAAAGTACTGACAAATGAGATACGATATGTAACCTTTCACAAATAGTTGTTCCTTCAGAACAGGAGGATGAGAATGTACACATTCCACAGATTGTGAATAGGGGTTGCAAATCTACAACATACTTGAAAACATACAGGTCTTTCAAAAGCTAAATACATAGATTTGCTTGTTACCATGTAAAGCTCCACAAAATATCTTTGAGATTGCTTTTCACGTTATTTCCTAAAAAAAAAAAAATATTATTTTCAATTGCACTTTTGTTTCTGTTCTGGTTAAACATCTTCAGAATAATATTCCTATGCCGTTTAAGTGCTCATTCAATAAACCAAGCAAGCTGATGAGGAAAGCGTAGCAACTTCTGAACACCAATACACTGGTTACAGAGAGAGGCCTCAAACAAGATTGCCAAGTAGTTTGTTTAAACCTGCAACTGTGGCTTGCAAGAGCAGCTAAGTGCTGGTGTTAAGAAGCACAAAAGTTACTATGATGGTGATGACTACAGAGTAAACAGCCTTCTCCAGTGTCTGAATACTGTAAGTAAATAATGGACGACCAAACTAAATAGGAATCTGCCCACGTTCTACCTACAGAAAATTGTACTAGACCCTGTACAACACAGGCACGTCTTGCAACTGTATTGTAAAGGGAACAGAAAGACTGTACAGTGAAATTCTGGAAGAAAATATTGAGAGACATTACAGCACACAGAGAGAAGAACTAAGCAATAAAAATACAATGTGACAGCTAACTTTATGGCACACTTGAGGTAAGTCCTTCAAAAGCAGTACAGTGACTAAATAATTACAGTAGTTTCCAGACAGGAGGCTTAGCCCCCCAGATACTCCTTTGTGAAAATATTTCAGTGAGGTAGGCCTAAACTTCTAGTCCAGTACATAGGATCGTAATAAAAATTATATGTATTGTCCAACCGTACTTAATGCTGAGAGTTTTGGAAAGATTCATTATTCAAGATAGAAGAGATTATATTTTTATTAGATGAGGATAATCTGCAGCTAGATGGGATACATTAATTTACATTCATGGTAAAAGAACCACAATGGTTGGGAGTAACAGGGATGTTTTGGGATGGAACATTAGGGCAAAGTGTGAGAAGACAGAGACAGCTCAAGGCATGTCCCAGGTGGTCAGTGGAGGTGACTACTGAGAGCTGTGGACCAAAACTTGGTATTTTAGATCCAAAGTAAGCACAATGCTGCAAAAAGGCCATTACTCCAGAATTAATGATTTCATGAGAATGAACCAGCAATCCAGCCAAGAAAAGTGGAGTATAATTTGTTAGCTCCTGATAAAGTCTCATGTTTATATTTCTCTGTTGGTAAAAAAGTCTGCTTAAGTAAATAGGCACAAGTCTAATTCCTTCTTGAGTGTCAAGAACTGAGCATACCTTTGATGCTGAAGAAAAACAGGGCCCACGTAAACAGGAGGTTCCAAAGCCAGGCTTAAAAAAACATCAGTGATGAATGTACTTTGGTAATATTGTAGTTTTGTACACTGCAGCAGCAAAACTATGAAAATCCCTCTCCCATAGGTCTGAAACAGGTTGTCATCATCAGTGCAAAAATCATGCTAATATCACCACAAAGTAAGTCCTGCAGGATTTATTGGGCTGGTTTTCAACAGGAAAACCATTTGTTATGAAAATCAAGTTCTGAATAATAAAGTACACAATGCATCCGCTTTCTGGATAAACACTTCCATCAAAGAGAGAACAGCTGCCTTGTCACGGTAAAGAATTGCAAGTATTCAACTCCTTAATACTGAGTTCAGCTCAGTAACATTACAAAAAGCATATTTTGGAAAACCTACAGGAAAAACAATCAAACACCCAACACAAAGACTACAGAAATTATTGCAAAGATGAAAGAATTGTCATCACAGACAAAAAAAAAAAAGATGATTGTGCTGGTCAGACTGTAGAATATTGCACAAATGAAGAAGAAGAAACTGGTGATGTAAATCATAGAGTGATCACCTCAGTGTATCAAAATCAGCTTTGATTGTGTCAGCACCGTTCCTCCCTTCCACCACAAAGTCACGCAAAACACTTTTTTTTCAGGCTTGTATCAACACATCAGAGAACCTGCAATTAGGCTGAAACACAGCACATAAGTATAGATTGCAACAGGCGATCATTCTGCAAACAAAACACCAGGATCTGGTGGTCTGAAAACTTAGTCCATGATTTGGTGTTTGATAATAAGGACCCAATATTTCCTCTAGCACACCTGTACCTCATATTTATTATGACAGGACAGAACTGGTAAAATGCACCTGTGCCCATGTATAAAGGGATAGAACAAAAGTGCATAACACTGAGCCACACTGAAAGCTGTAAGGTTTGTGACCTTCCTCCCCCAAGATCACGCTTCCAGGAATAAGAATACATCACAAAGAAGAAACAGTTAAAAACATGCTAAGAAAACAAACCATATTTCATATGTAAGGAAAAGATAACACCACCTATAGGGTAGGAAGAGATTTAATGAGCTATTCACAAAATGGGGGGGGGGGGGTGGTTATGTATTATCTCACCTGAGCAGTCAGATGAATGCTAGGAAGTTGAGAGAAAGACACAAGAAGAAAAAAGAGAAAAGAAAAAAGGAAGGAGAACACCTGGAGATACAGGTTTCTAGAGACAGACACATACAGCAAATTGCACTCTTGTAGACACAAGACATGGATTGTGATCTGTATCTTAGAGAGGCGATGAGAAAAAGAAGTCGCTGAGGTTACGATTTCTCTACGGCCCTCTCTGTAAGCACTGAATACTGCTGGTGCCTGTATTTTATCCTATGCTATACAATCCATCTTTGACTGCAAAGATGCCTTTTTGCAGTCTTGAGGCAAAACTGAAAAATGTTCATGTACTTTCAGAAGTTCCAATGGGACTTTATTAAAAAGGCTGGCTTATTTAAACTGACATACATTCAGCATAAAGAAATTAAGCAAAATTAAGCTTCTAGACAGTAGCACAAAATGTGAAGATGAACTAAAAAAGGAAAATAATATGAGACTTCTACCCAAGGATAAAAGTGCAGCCAGGAAAAAGTCTTCATCTTACCATTAATAATAAAATGCTAGAGAGGACATTGCCATGAGGGACTTGTTTGTCAAACAATAAATCTGAAGCAACTTACTAAATGAGTCCTCTAGGGAGCCCTCTCTAGATTCATTATTTTAGTGCTACCAATACTGCTACAGTAAACTTTCAATTGATATTCATTACATTACATTTTTGTAGTGATTTTTCTGGCCTTTACAAATAACAAGACTAAAATTGTTGTGTTCATAAGGGTTCGGTTAAAAAAAAAGCTGTTCCTATAACTTGACAAAAAAATGCTAGCATTTTAGAGCCAAATTATCCTCTTATTCACAGAATAAGCCTTGTTCCTATATCTCAGAGCAAAATTTAGTCCACAGTTTGTCTTTATATGTTCAAAATACTGTCTCTAACAAGTTACATACTTGTAAGCCATGAGTTTTCTTGATTAGGGGAAAATAATGATATAGATCAACAAGAGCGTTCACTACAACACCTTCAGGAGGGTGCTTTTAAAGTCTTCTACAAATGTGAAATGATTTCACCTCACAGCCCTGTGTAACAGAGATGGAAATTGCTACTGAGAGGCTAAACCACAAATAAATACCTGCTTTAAGTAGGTCTGCTACAGCTGTAAACCAGTAAAGATTGTGTCTGAAATGGAGAAGTGCTAGGATCTGTAATCATGAGTAAAAGTCAAGGTGTATCAACTTCAAAGAAGAACACCCGTACTTGAAACCCAAGGCAATGTTAGGAAAAGTCAGCTACGGGTGATTTGACCCAGGTCACACATCATGACCTTCACAGTAAGAGGGGGAAAAAAACGTGTCACCCTGATTGTTAGTCTCTAACAGCTGCATACTATTTGGAAAACCGCAATCAAACATTTAAGCAAGGGGAACCTCGCAGGTCATTAGCAGCTTCAAAACATTTATCCTTGAGGAGAGTCTTAAATGCATTTACTTTTGGGGAGGAGGGGGTGGTGGCAATCCCCAGGACTAAAAGGTAATTTTATTGGGTGTCTTTTGAAAGGACACTAACAGAGCTGAGAATCTGAATTGTGAGGATCTTCAGAGCACCTAAGCAAACACAGAAACATCTTTCACAGAGCAGATAACACTGTCAAGGGAAAATTAAATATACCTTCAGGAGCTGAAGATGAAAGAGCAAAAGCTGAGCAATAAATAGTGATATCTTTTAAGTTAGATGGGGCAGACACTAGTGTTTATTCTGCCCTTACACAGTGCCAGTGCCACTGAGGTACAGACATCAAGCCAAACAGCAGCCTGCCAGGTGATTTGTGGGCACAAACAACAATACAAACATTTTAGGAGCTACCTAAAAAGGAAGTTAGTACAATAAGTGGCTCTAATTAATGATGCAATGCCCACTACAAGCTGCTTTTGGGGGGACTGAGACAAGCGCATGACTTTTGCCCATGAAAGGGTTCTGGTTTCATATCAATTCATTTTCCACTGACCGCAATGGTGACCTTGACCGCCCACCAGGTTTGTGCCACAGCTGGTTCCATTTCTGACCCTGCCCAATTTGCAGCATGTGGAACTGCCTGGTCTTCTTGTTCCCCTTGCTGTGAGTGAGTTTAGGGTCCTGAGCGCTCCTAAAGCATCTTTAGACACAAGTTTAAGGGACTAGATGGGATTTATCCAAGGGTACTGAGGGAGCTGGCTCGCTAAGCTGCTCTCCATCATTTATTATCAGTGCTGAGGGAGTTGGAGGTGTTTAGCCTGGAGGAGGCTCAAGGGTGACCTTATCACTCTCTACAACTGCCTGAAAGGAGGTTGAAGCCAGGTGGGATTGGCCTCTTCTCCCAGGCAACCAGAGACGGAATGAGATGACGTAGCCTCAAGCTGCACCAGGCGAGGTTCAGGTTGGATATTATGAAGAATTTCTTCACGGAAAAAGTTGTCAAACATTGGAATGGGCTGTCCACGGAGGTGGTGGCGTCACCATCCCTGGAGGCGTTCAAAAAAACAATTACACGAAGTTCACTTAGTTCACTCAGTGCCATGGTCTATTTGACAAGGTGGTGTTGGGTCGTAGGTTGGACTCGGTGATCTGAGAGGTCTTTTCCGACCTAAATGATTCTGTGATTCCCGAGCATAGCTTCGAAGCCCCGCCACACACCGCAGCGCGCCACCGCTTTCACCAACAGGGCAGTGCCTGCGCTCCCACCCCGCGCAGCCCCGCCCTCAGGCCGCCCTCCCCGCGGCCATGGAGGCGGTGATCCATCCCCGGGGCGGGAACGGGCGGCCGCCCTGGCGGAGTGGGGTTTGCTGTCTCCTCCCCCGTCCCGCCTTCTTTTTCCCCTGGTTATGGCGGCCGCGGCTCTGACCTTCGTCCGGAGGCTGTGCTGGCGGTCGCCCTGCGGCACAAGGTGAGTGCTGATCGCTCCGGGGCTGCCCGGCGGGGCCCCTCACGGGCCGGCAGCCGCGGGGCCGGGGGCGTCTGTGCCGGGGGCTGGGCAGCCCCGGCTCCCTCCCGCCGGGGCTCGGCGTGCAGCGCAGGTGCTGCCCTGCCTGTGCCGCTGGATGAGCCGGGCTGGCGTTCCCTGGATGGCCCCGGCGTTAGTGCACCGGCCCGGGCACCGCTCTCGTCCTGAAATCGGCGGAGGTCTTTCTGCTAAAGTTGGGGACGCCTCCGGCCGTACCAGCCACCTTTAAGTGTTTGAACACGGCGTGGGAGTGGGAAACCTGTGTTTGATGCCTTCCTGGGGCGAATGTTTAACCACCAGAGAAACTGTTGGTTAGGCTGGGGGTGAGGTATCCAAAACCGTGCTGAAATGTAGAGAAGACTGTGTTTCGGCCTTTTCTTGTTTTCTGCGTTTTATTTTACTTTACCAGGCCCATAGATCATATAATCATAGAATGGTTTGGGTTGGAAGGGACCTTCATCTAGTTCCAACCCTCCTGCCAGGAGCAGGGACAGTTTCCACTAGACCAGGTTGCTCAGAGCCCCATCCAGCCTGGCCTTGACAAAATCAAGCTTAATTGTGTGTCCAGCTAATTAGGGCTTCTTGCTGAGACTGTTTTGGCTTTCCAAATAACCATGCAGTATCTTCTACACCTTTATTTATTGTATACTGTCTTTAAGCTGTTTCCAAGTAAAGTGTAATGTGCAGGAGTGTGCACTGCAGCAGCTGTGCACCTTCAGGGTTAGCTGGGCAGTGGAAAGCAAAAGGGATGGCTTGAGTTGCGATTACACTTGGAATTGCGTGATTAACATTTTTATTGAAAATGGCTGAGTTGGAAATTCCCCTATAAAATTGCTTGTATGTGAATAAGAATAACAAAGTGTGCTAATTCATTGGATTTCCTCTTCCGATCAAAAATAGCTTAATCCTAAAGAAAAAGCAAGTATTTGGTGTGTTAAGTATACTTGGTAAACAAGCTCGTAAATAGAATAGTGAAGCAGACATCATCATACCAATAGATTTAAAGATGTGTGATACTCTGATTGTTAAAACCATTCATATTTGACTGTTATAGTGCGCGCTTTCGTAAGTGAAATACTTTTACTCAAGTGTCCAAGTCAGTTAGGCATGAGTGCATCTTGACCAGAAGACTGTAAGACATGCATTAAATTGTAGTATTTTTCACCCAAAGCTTTGTAAGAAATTATTTTAAGTACGTGAACATCATAAGATAGAGGGAGAAACAAAGAGAATTGTGTGACTTCTGCCCTCATTTCAAAAAAAGAACTCTCTAGGCAAGCTTTCTCAGCTAAATAATATTAATTTAATGTAGCTAAATTGTTACAGTGAGAGTGAGGGAAAGCAGTTCTAAATTGGGAAAACACGTAAAAGACCGGCCTGCTGGTCATCATTAGGCTGGTGGAGTCAGATGTATTTGAAATGGCAAGATTCTCTATGAGATAGCAGTTCATAAATCAGTATTAATAATGGGTTCATGCTTTTAGTATTTTTATCAGATATAAGAAAGGAAAATAGTACAATTTTTCCAATGCCAGAGCGCCAGACAGATGAGCTTTGTTTTCTGTATTAGCAGTATGCAAGCAGAATTATATCAAAGACACTGGCAGCATTGCTGTGCCAGTGAATTTAGGAAGCATTTTTTGCAGTCTAAGCTTGGAAGAAAGAGTTGTATCCTTGGAACATGGAAAGAGAAAGACTTGTACAAATGTAAAGGCAAAATGCAAGGATTCCTCTTACTTTGTTTTGGTTTGTTTGTTTTCCTAAGCAAGACATTCATAATCCTTTCAGAAATGGAATTGTGAGTTCCCCAGGCTCTTCTTTTCCTGCTGTGTTGCAATATGTAATATTTCAAGTTTAAATTCGTTTGAGGAGGGGGAAAACTGACACAAATGCACATTCAGAAGAGTCTTACTGGGGCCGTACGCATTTGACAGTCTTTGCGTTCAGATCTTTGAGGTTGGAGGCCCCACAACACCACTGCTGTGAAGCCCTATCTGGTCAGGTCAGACCACTGGGCCCTGAATGCTTGCTGCTGGGAAACCTGCATCTGTGCTATCCTTGTTTTTGGGGTTTCCTTTGGGCTAGTTGTAGTGCGATCCCAGCACTAAATGCCTGTCTGTGGCTGGAGGACATCTCCCAGTTTTATGTAGTCTAGAAGGGGTCTGACTTGTATGTGCCAAGACAGCTCTGCAGCACAGCCCAGGGGAGTGGACTTGGCAGCAGCTCAGAGACTTTCTCCAAGAGCACTCTCCTGGTCAAACTGAGTCAGTAACATCATCACACTCGAACTTCCTAGTGTGGTCCTTGGTTCAGCTATTTCAGCAACTTTAAAGGAGGTTGGATCTTGTCAAAGACCAATTTTCCATGAGCTACTCTTTAATTTGTCAGAAAAGCCTTTTTCATAGGAGCACTATTAAATACTGGTCTTTACTTAAAGTGAAGTGGAAACCAGTTCATTTTCTCTTGCTTCTTTAGCCTTGTTGGTCTCTCTCTGTTCCTGATTCCTGCTTACAGTAAATCTCTCTTTACTACAGTATCTGGTTTTCAGCTTGGGAGGCAACAGCCTTAAGAGTTCAAGTTCACTTCCATCTGTCTCTTGAACAGCATTCCAAATCTCTTCTTGGCATCCCCTCATCATCCCATGACAAAACATCTGGATGCTTACAGTCCACCCAGATAGCAGGAGCTCTGGTGTTATTGAGTTCCAGGACAATACACAACAGTCCTTATTCAGCCCTCTTGTACTTCTGCCTGGGAGTTAAATGATCCTGCTCCCTGAATTACTTACCCTTTACTTGGTAGTGCAGTTGCATTTGTTGATCATTGTATCAAGGGCCCTTTGATACATTTATGGCAAAGCAGGACATAACCCTTCCATCTCCTCCTTTACCTGTCTCTAACTGCAGCCCTGTAGACCCAAAGAAAAGAGCTACGGCTCTTTTCTGCCTTGCCTCCCACTAAGCCAGTCAGATGTAAAGTCCTGGGTCTTTAGGGCCCAGAGGCTTTGTCTTTGCCCCGAAACTGTTCTTTTATGAGGAAGCTGCTCCACGGAGGGTGGAGGAAGAACTGGTCTCTTGCAGCTGAGATTATTTCTTGCTTCATCAAATGCCTGTGCTCAGGGGCCTACTTCGGTGAGAAGCAGCTGAGTATTCCAGGTCATTTCCTGAAAAGGCTTCTTGATTGCTGTTAATGGTGTATCACCTGCATCACAGGTTTTTGTTTGCCTCTTTTCAATATGTGAGGAGAGAGAATATGGGGGAGAACCATGGATGCCAGCACACCCAGAGGACATGTAAGCCTTGCCTTGTGGAAAACATCTTTGAGGCTACTGTCATCCTGCAGGTGACTAGTAAGTCTGGTGGTGTCCCCTTTTCTGTTGTTTCTTTTTTCCAGGTTTGGCCATGAGGACCTAATTGGCCTCAGAGAGAGTCTGCCTTGTATCCCTGTGGTGGGAAATGTCTAGTCCTTTCTGTCAGTCTTATTCAGATAGTTGTGGTTGGGTATGGATGTACAAATTTAAGTAGCTTTGTTCTGATGTTCTCATGCTGGCTGAGCAAAAAGGACACTATTTGCCTCTTCACCCACTTTCCCCCTACCAGGCCCTATTTCTGTATTGCAGCAGCTGCTTTCCTTTTCTTTCCTACTGTCTGCTGTCATCCCTAATCCAATTCCCTTTTGCAAGGAAGAAGACTGGATTTTTTTAGCGTTGTTCTCAAGTAATATATCAGACTATATTCTTAAAAACCCTGTTTGCAAACACTCCTGAGTCTCCTGGGAGTCTGTACCAAAACCTCTGGTGCTGGTAGTAGAAGTTGCTTTTATGCCTGAAGCTTTTCCCCAGATGTAGGTGAGCTGGGTCTCGTTGCCCTCCTGATCTCAGTGTGGCATAGGCAGCAGATGTCCTGCAGCCTCCCAAACATCTGCCTGCCAACTTCCCCACCCGCTAGCGGTTGAGTGGGAATGCATCCTGGCTCACTGGCATGGGAAATGTGTCCACATACAAAGGCTGTGTCTTATCCACAGTACAAAACACATACCCTGATCCTACACCGCGGAAGCCTTGTGGAGTATGTTTTTTACTCCCTGTTGCTGTCTTACACAGGCTGTTGTGTTTTGGTTTCTGTCTCTAACACTTGTGCTTCTTGGTGCTGCATTTCAGGCTGTACCAGTGCACCTTGCTCAGCTCTTTGCTATTGCTATCAACCAACATCTTTTTCTGTGACAGATTTCCATTTATCAGCTCTCTTGTGCTGGATTCTGTAGTGCTCAGGTGCTCTGCTCTGCTCCTCCTGCTCGAGATAACCATGCTTATCTTTGCAAACTTTCCTTTAGTAGGTCAGATCTGTAGTTCTAGTTGATGTTTGTGATTCAAGTTATGTGGGTCACAGACCCTTGCCTGGGCACCAGAAAAGCAAGCAGAGCATGTATCTGCCTTGATTTTAAATCTATTTTTCCCCAGGCTTAGTCTTTTCTGTCTTGGTGCAAGTCTATAGGAAGTTTAAAGAGCTCACCATACTTTCCTTACCTTTTAAGTAGTAATATTTTTTTTTGTTTTATGTATTAAAGAAACCACTTTCTTTCCTTTCTTGAAACCTTGTGCCATTTGACTTTTGCAGTAAGCTTTTGCAAAATACTGATAAAATCAGCTTCTCGTTGCATTTTTAAAGTAACTTTCAGAGTCTTTCAGAAAGACACTGAAATGGCTCTTGAATTTCTCTTTTTCCTTAAGGGCCAGGATTCTGAAACATAGCCATTGGAATAAACTAATCCACTGTGTTTTGAATATTGGGCTTAACTAGTCAAAGGAAAATGGACAAATAAATCTCTTAATGGGAGGCTTTCTCTGGAAATACTCATGTTAATTGCAGGGTTTTTTTGTTTGCACGTGCTTGTTTACCAATACAAGACAAAAGGTAGTGGTGAGTTGATTGGGTAGTTTTCCAGAAAAGTATCTTGGTAAACTTCCATCCTTATTTAAGCACACTCTTAAACTGTTTTGAGTGGAAATACACACGGCGGTTAAAACCAACAAAATGTAATCCGGAGCAGCAAGCTGTATGTAATTGAGCTGAATTTCACAGTTCATAGCGAAGGTGTCTGGAAGTCTTGAGGATGGATTGTCTTGGAACACAGCTTTCTGAACAATCCCAGTTCTCTAGGACTCTCTTCAGTGTGAAATGCTCCATCTTCATGGTTCTTTTCTGGTCTCTCCCCAGTATGACCATGTCTCTTGTACTGTGGAACTCAGGGCTGGATGCAGTAATCCAGACGTGGCCTCACCGGTGTTGAATAGAAGAGATTCCATTCTTAATTGGGAATAAAAATGATTTATTGAGGATTAGAAATATTGTGTTGTATGGATCTTTGCTGTTTCTTTGGCCCTCCAAGAGAGTGGCTACTGTTTTTCTGGTAAGGTGATCTGATAATATTTATTCTGGTATAAGGTCCGGTGTAAGAGGTATATAGCTTATAGAATGGTCAATAATTCTTTAATCATTTGATCCTTACAAGCTAACCATTAAACAGGGTAAATTTTTAATTTCAAATACGCTGTCATTTCATACCGTGATACGCATGCTTTTAAAATGCTGACTGCTTCAAACATGTCGGTATAGTCAGCCTGTTTCTGAAACAAAAGAATCTTTGTTTGGTTTTGTGTCGTTTTACTTAATTGCCAGTAAGATGCCAGATAAACGACACTTTTATTCAGAGGAAGAACTTCCAAGTTATATGGGTTGTCTGCCTCTTTCCCAGACTAACAGTTCCTCATGATCTCTACAGTGATAGAAGCCAGTTTGACTCTGCCCATGTTGCATCCCCACTTATAACTGGCACAATTCAACATGATCCTCTGACCTCTGTCTGGGGAGCTGCTGCTTTAGATGCAGCCTTCTAAATGCTATAATTTAAGCTTTTTACAACATCTTAGTAAGACATGACATGAAGTCCTTTTTAATGTGTATAATTCCCATTTCAGTTCATCAGATTTTTGTCGAGTAAATTGCCCCTGGTCTTTAAAGACAGCCTGTCGGTTTGTTTGATTGTGGATGCTGGAAACACTGACAAAACCAAGAGCAGTGTGCTACTTTGTGTTTAGACCTTAAGTGTTTAATTCTAAGCTGTCTGAAAGAGCTCTGGATTTGTACAGGATAAGCCATGGGCAAGTACTACTTTGTTACTGTTTTGTTCAGTATTCTTTATGTCCACCCCCATTGTATCTAGGTGTCATGGATTCAGGACAGAAAGTAAGCCTCAGAGAAGATTTTTGTTTCTTTTCACTGATTCAGGTGCACTATGAGGAGTGTCAGTGGGTGTTCTGATGTGGGTGGGAGCTCCAGCAGCTGGTTGTATCCATGACAAGAAACCTACCTGTGTTGGCCATAACCCGTTAACATTAAACTACATGTTTTCTTGCTCTTCATGCAGCCAACACGATTTGTCCCTGCAAGCCAGATCAAAATGCCTTTTTACTTTCTCCATTAGCAGCAAAATTATTTTGAGTATTTTTTCTTAATTTTTTGTCAAGTCACCTTGGATAAGGATGTGTAAGGAACCTGTTTGAGTTTGCTGCTCTCCAAATGCTGCAATAAACTCTCAGTGGTTCTCAGCAAATGTCACATGTATGAGTATTGTAGCTGTATGTTTTTTATGCTAGTGTTCTTATTTGTAACTTTCAAATGTGTTTCAGAGGATATCTATCTGTAAATCTTCCTGCTTGTAGAGATGTCTTACATGTACTGAGGATATACAGGAGGTTTTCTAATGCTTTAGTCATTCACCACGTCCAGTCAACTTAAGTCTGCTAGAAAGCGAGAGTTCTTGTGGAGATTTCAGGAGATGATTCTTGTTTCCCTTCCAGCAGCTGTGATGAGAGAATAAATAAAATAAAACTGTGCCTGTACAGAGCTTAAAGATCAGACCATTTCATATCTCAGTGAATGGTAATCTAGACCCTTCGTTCTTAGCTATTCTTTAATATTGAAAAAGAAACTATCAAGCACAGCTGAGCCACTTGCACTAAACAACAGTGATTCAGCACTTCAATTTGCCAACAGACACATAATTATCCTCCAGTTTTTATATGTCAAAACAGTGTAGGAGTGTAAAATAATAAAAGCTGATAAGGATTTATACACAAAACTTGTGTTTAGAGCAACTCTTGAAACATTCTAATGTAAAGGAGAAAATAATTTGACTTTCATTTCTTTGTTTGTTAAAGTAGCAGTGAGCAAATTGTTTATAGAGTATTTGAACTGATGTTTTCTACTAGTTAGGAACATTGGAAATATGAAAACACTAGAAACATTCTTATTGTCTGGTAGCAATAAATTTTAGTTACTCCACACTGCAGTATAGTGGGGTACACCCAGGGACTACGCTGGTGGAACAGGAAGGGATAGTTGTTTCCTTACGACTTGGGAATTTTTTTAGGAAGGCTGGAGTTCTGTCTACTCAGTCATCAACTCCTTCATGGTATCACCATGGTTAATAAGACTTGATATTTCCCCAAATGAACCAAATGCATTGATTTCTAGAGAATAACTTCGATGCTGGTAAGACCCCACGGATGGAACAGGGACTGTGAGCACGTGTGCGGGAGCTCTGGGCAAATGGAACAGCATTGTAACCGGCAACTATTAAACTAATAAATGCTTTTAACAAATTTGTTCTAACGTGCTCTGGTCAGATCTGTTGTTATCTCAACCCTTCGTGCCCCACACTGGGCATCAAAAAGGCCTGTTGTGGCTTAACCTCAGCTGGAGTACCATGCAGCCACTTGCTCACCACCTCCCTTCTCCTAGCGGTTACTCCGTATAAGAGAGGAAACTTGAAAGGATAGACGTAGAAATAAAAACCTGAAGTAATTTGCCTTTATTAGTGTAAAAATTGTCAAGCTGAGGTTTCTTTTAGTATTATAGTGTCACTGCCTACTACACAACTCCTATTTGTGAGAAAATCTGTCTATACAACTTAGAGGAAGAGTGCTTTGCAGCCGGAAGTCTAACAGCAGCAACAAGCATCATTGATTTGATAGGCACAGATGAAAAAATATTTCAGTAGCAAGAAAAGAAAAAAAAAACCAACTGAAAAAAGTATATGGTGAGAAGTAGTGTGTATATTTAAATGATCGGAATTTCTTCGGGAGCAGCCTGTAATACGATGGCATAAAGAAAGAAAGGGTTGCTTTTCTTCTACAGCCGGAAGAAACTACACAGAATTTATCTGTAACTTTACAATCTACGCTCTCCATAGCTCTCCTTTTTTTTCTAACAGCAAAGGAGCATGAGTGTTCCAGACATGCCACAGGATGCTCAGTTTGCTTTAGCGTTTTCAGGTGCCTCTTCTTTTTCCCAGCTGAGGTCTAGATAGCTTGTATGGGGAGAATAACTGGAGAGATATGGTAGAAATGAGCCCTCTCCACTTTAATCTGTATGGGGAAAGCTCTTATATTGCTATGTAAGTGCTTGGGCTTAGTAAAAAAAAACTATGAGTCCTTAATGTAGCGTTATTATCTGTTTGGATTCAGTAGAATGTAACCAATGGCATGATGAATGATAACTTGGGGAATCTGCAGATTAGAATTTTGTAATCATTTTTATGTTAACAGCATAGACAATAGCTTCCTCTTGTCAGCAAAATGAAGTACAACTTTTAAATTTACTGCATGAAGAAAATACTGCAAGTGAATATGGAAAATGATAAATATTATTTTCCTGGTTACCAAGGAAGCGTGGTACTGCTAATGCTTTGCTCATTGCCATTTTTTGTCAAACTTTCTTTTTTTTCATCTTGTTAGAGATTCTGATATGAAGGCTTGGGAGGAGGGGAATGAGAGAAGTTGGTGTGTCAGCTTAAATTTCTTTTTTCAGATGGTCCACTCATTTTCTCATGGTTACAGTTTAAATACAGGTTTCTATTCCCCCCACACGCCTCATTTCCTAACAGTTGCTGCAATTGCCAGTGGTGACAAGCTTTCCCACCAGCTCTGCTCCTGTGCTGTAGCTGAACTAGTGATCCAAAGTTGCTATTCCTTCTCCAGATCCCTTTTCCCCTCCGGGGAGAAAATCAGGATAATTTAAAGAGAGGATCAAAATGAGAGAAGTGCTACTGAAAGAGGGGGACTGAAGCCTGAAACTGGTTGGAGTGGTACTGTCTGGGCACCAGCAGCCAAGGACTGCCCCAGTCACCTTGGCAGGGAGGACGCACGTTTCCTTGCTGTGGATGGATATGTCCCCACAGCGGGAGGACAGGGAGCAAGGAGGTCTCGTTTATTTAGTTGCTGTCCTGTGTGACTTCAGAGCACCCCTAAGAGCAGTTGCTGGTGCTGGAGGAAGGGAAGCTCTTGGGACAGGTTTTAGGCTCCTGAGCCTTGTAGAACAGTTGAAGATGGAAAGAACATGAGCAGAAATAGCAGCACTTTATGATGCTGTAATACCCTTTGTATGTGGGAAATGGCAAGGGGTGGTTACCTTGCCCTTCACTGTTCTGCTTGAGGAAGATGTGGAAAGAGCAATGGAAAAAATGACAGCGCCTTGAGATAGTGATCATGGCAAAGAAGGGGTGTTGCACATAATGGACAAAAGATGTTTCAGGATTCATCCAAGTGACAGTTTTATGTGCTTCTTGCTTCTGTCTAACAACACTTCCTGTTCTTTTTCTTGCTTGTCTCCCTAAAGTTACTTAAAATAATGTAAAATGACCATTTCCCATTTCTGTCAGGAATTTTAAACCCACGTGTATCTAGCACCACTTGCTGCTTCTAATCCTAATAGGATTTATAACTGCTTTTCTATGTGCTTTATTTCCCCAGGATCTACTAATGTTTAAAAGAAAACTCTTACTAAGTAAATGGAAGATGGATTTCAGGTATTTGCTGAGTGTATCTGATGTTTCCTGTGCAAAGAGATCTTTTGACTTCTGTTTAATCCTAATGAGGAAACTGCAATGTTGCTTTTAAAGTTAGAAAGTGAGCAGTCAGTATTTTACAAAATGTTGGCATTTTTAACTCTTTTAAAGTCCTTATGCAAGTGACAGAACTACACAGAAGTGAGAGGCCTGCCTTTAACAGGCTTTGCAGTGTTTTTGTGACTCATATAAACAGTGAGAAATTACTTTCAGTGTAATTGAAATCTTAAATTGAAGAGACTTACATTTGAATGTTTATTGGGATAAGAGACATTTAAGTGAACAGATAGAGTGAATAGGATGAATGGTGAGCCTCCAAGATATCCTGAACGACTGAATGGCAACAAAGAGGTGCCTGAAGCAATGGAATAAATATGAAATGATTGTCAGCCTGGATGTTTCAGGTTCAGGCAGTGATGCCCAGGATTTATTTCTTTTTTCAGAGTGTACACCTTGCGAAGTCCCCAGTGACTGGTCTTGCAGGAATACGCAGGCATTTGTCACGGACTCTGACTGCTCTGCCAAGTTGTGACTCCTCTTGCTTCTGTCTCTCTGGTGGGGGCTGGCTTTTTACCCAGCTGGGGGAGATTTCCGAGCCCTCACCGCTCTTCTGTGGGTGCCGCTACAGCAAAGGTAATTCGTAGCAGTGGGGCAGTGGCAGCTAATTGGCCACAGGGTGCAGGGCAATGAACAGAAAGCTTTGTGAAGGAATCATTTTGCTTTGTTGCAGTGAGTAGATGAGAAAGGGGAGTACAGAGGGGGTTTTTGATTGTCTTTCCTAGGTATCTTTTTCTGCTTGGATTAAAAGCTTGTATGTCGGGGTCCAGGCTTTCTGCCTGCCTTGTGTGTTTTCTGCAAAGTGTGGCCGCTAAAGTGGGGTGTGGATTTGCTCAGTGAGTGAGTAAGAAGGACTCAGTGTCACAGCAAGTGAGCAGCAGATGGAGGGAGCAAGTTGTCCCACAGTGTACTGCAGCAGCTTCTCCTGCTTCTCCGTCCTTGTGCTGCAGCAGCCTCTCCAGGTCCTCTGTCCTTGGGACTGTGGCACAGCACCACTGTGCAGTGCCAGAGGTGGCAACACTGTTGTGTGTGCTGAGAAGTGTCCAGTCATCTCCTCACTCTGTGTGATTTACTTGGGATCGAGGAGCCCTCTTACTGCTGTTTGTATGTGCCTCTGAAGAATGAAGTCCTGCCCAAGATGAATTAATTGTGAAATAACTTAATTTTTCCTTTGTGTTTTCATCCTTTGATGTAATTTTAATAGAGAAATCATAGTAATCAGCTTAGCCTTAGCATGTCGAGAATTGATGAGCATCTCTGATGTGTAGGAAATGTCTGTGGAGATCAGAAGGCAGAAGGAATGGAGTGAATCATCAATGTCCTGCAGAGAATTGAGCTACAAGCAGCAAGGAAGAATGAAAGATAAAAGGCCTTTTCTTATAAACAGACTGTAATAGGTTGCACAATCTCCTATAACAAATCAGTAGGTAAGGAGGAAAAGAAGAATGAAAGATGAAGTATTTTAAGTCGATAGTTTTACCCAAACATTTTTTAACTTAGAAGCAAAAGTGAATATAACCAAACAGCAAAGTTCCTCTGAGCCTGGACTGACTGAAAGATCATTCCACTTTTCCCCAGCCAAATTTTTTTTATTCACCGAATTGTTTTCCTCTTCTAACTTGTCTACTTTGCATCTGTAATAAGGAAGAGAACCATGACCTGCTAAATGCAAAAAAAAAACCAAACAACCAAACCAACCTTAACCGCAAATATATGCGTGTACATACCTTCAGACTGGCTTTTATAGCATTCTCCTCTCCCCAGCTGCTCATCCTCAACTTTTGTTAGTTTATGATCATTATCAAATTGTATATAAAAGAGATTCTTAAAGCCTTTTTTATGATATTGACCACAGCCAAGCTGGAGTGAAATCCAGATTGTCAAACACGGTGGAAACCCAAATCTCAATTTTTAAACATGGGATCTACCTCAGTCACTGCCTGGACTGACAGGAAAATTTGTAGCACATACATGGATCATCTTGGTGGCAGTAGCATTCCAGTAATTCCAAAGATGGCTAGCAAAATCAGAGGAAAAAAAAAAGCCAAACCAAAACAAACAACTACTCTTCCTGCACTCTCATTTCTTCTTCCTGTAAATGTGGTTTCAGAAATGTGTTTGGGAATAGGATCTGAAAGGGTCATGTTCTGGGACTCTGGAACAGACTAATGAAAGGGATGCAGTATTAAAAAACTTGTGTCTGTATCAATTTAGATGTACTTTTTCCTGTTGAAAGTATTTTTTTGATGCTGGAAACGAAGTCCACAAGTTGGCTAAATAACCCCCAGCTGTTTAAGGGATGAACTCATTAAACTCTGACAGAGGCTTCTGAGCACACCAGCTTGAATATTGGTTGCAGTGAGAGTTGTTTACCCTATGTTTGTTTGGGTGTGCTGCTATCTCAGTAAAGGCTTACAGCTCATGAACTCAGTTAAAAGGACTTTCTGTCCCTGCAGCCTTTTCTGATAGCCTATTCCATTTCGTATTGTTCAGATAGGTTTCTTGCTACTGGCATAAGATTTTGAAGCAAATTTTGAAATTCTTTCACTGTGAAGAAAATTCTGTGTATAACAAAAAATATTCTTTCCATGTCTGTCATTCAAACTTGGTATCTCCAAAATGTCAGAACTTAGATTTTATTAACAAAGAAGGGCTGTAACAGGACAGAAAACCAATAGATCTTACAAACATTTTTACGAGACACCTAAACCTTCTAGCTGCATAAAATGAAAGAGGAATAAAATTAATGGGGGACAGTTCACATTCTTCACACTTTCTGCCTGCAACATTTTGGCTTGCAGCAGAAAATGAATTTTCTTTAAGAAATAAGAGCAATGAGGATATTTTTGAGGTAGGCAGTAGAACATCTTTAAAATTCTCATTAGGCTGTATAAAAAGGCAGAATTTCTGTGATTTTTAAATGATTGTCCTGTAACTAAAATATTAACATTAAATTGATTAAGCATTCTGTCAGTCTCCATTTGAGATACTCATTAATTTTTCAAATGAGACTGATTATGAAATCTATCATATATGATGTTCTAACAAGACAGGTGTGTCTGTAAGTTAGAGTAGGGAAAGTTAGGCTGTTTTTCTTTTTACTAGAGTAGAGAAGGAAGGTTCATACATAAACTGCAAACATTTTAAAAATAGTAAAATGCTTAACATATATTGCAATTTAACAAAAAAAAAAGCTGTGACAACATGCTTTTGCCCTCTTGAAATAAGTCAAAAGTATTAGACTTCTTTGCTTTTGATACGAAACTTTACTGAAGTAAAAATGTTTTTACAAAGCATTATAGAGTTGGGTTAGGTTTGGTATTTTTGTGGGAGGTTTTGATGGAATTGCCTTTTTCTGGTGGGAAGTTGTTCTCCCAGAATATTTTGACTGCCTTTTTTTTTCTCAAGTGCCTACAAGCTGGTTTACAGCCAGTCCTTTTCCAAAGAACATTTTGAAATTAGTCTTCACTTGTGCTGCCCTGATTGGAGAACCAGACTTTCAAATTGAAATGTTTCTAGCTAGAAGCACACACGCTTGAAAAGATCACAAAGAGCAGACAGGCTGCATCCTCGTCTTAGTTCGTGGACATATAAAGCTGCTGATCATAGAATCGTTTAGGTTGGAAAGGGCCTTTGAGATCATCAAGTCCAGCCATTAACCCAGTACTGCTAAATCTGCCGCTAAACCGTGTCCTCAGATGCCACACAGACACATCTTTTGAATACCTCCAGGCACGGTGACTCACTCCACTGCTTCCTTGGGCAGCCTCTTCCAGTGCCTGGCCACCTGTCTGGGTATTAGGAAGATTTTCTTTGCCAATCTAGACTTCTGCTGGTGCAACTTGAAGGTGTTCCCTCTCACCCTCACAGTTGTTACCTGGGAGAAGAGACCACCTCCCACCTGGCTACACCCTCCTTTCAGGCAGCTGTAGAGAGTGATAAAGTCCCTCTGAGCCTCCTTTTCTCCAGGCTAAGCAGCCCCAGCTCCCTCAGCCACTCCTCACAGGGCTTGTGCTCCAGACCCTTCACCAGCTTTGTTCCCTTGGCTGGACCCATTCTAGCAGCAAAATGTCTATCTTGTAGTGAGGGGCCCAGATCTGAATGCATTATTGAAGGTGCTGAGTACAAGGGGATGAGATTTAAATATTTAATAGAATTTAATAATTTCCAAAGGTTAATTATATCACAGCAAAAGCAAACTTCTAAAGCAACTTTCTTGTGACTTTTAGTATCTTTCTTGTTGTTGTTTTGATTAGTGTTGTATGTAATGTTCACATTTAGTTTAAATGTCTTAAAAAGCAGCATATTTGTTTCTCCTCTAGTCTTTCACAAAAGTCAAGTAATGGGACTTTTTTCCCCCGCTTACTCCCAGGCCAACACAAGCTGTTTGCATTCCAGCGATTCACCTGCACATGACTGCAGCCACGATGCAGGTCAGCCAGAAGGACTTCCAAAAGGCTCAAGAACAGCTGAAGCTTTTGAAAAAGGATCCTGGGAATGAAACTAAGTTGAAACTCTATGCTCTGTTTAAACAGGTAGGCTTGACTTGACTTATTTTGTTTGGTAAGGAGCATTTATAACCTGAGGGGATGGACCCGTAAAATTTATTTAAAATACAGGCTGTTCAAATGTATTGTGTGTTAACAGGCTCTTGATTTTATGTGCTCAAATTTTGTTCTTGAAATGTCAGCCCCTTAAAATACCTAGATTCTGAGGGAAGCCAAACCTGTTTTTTCATGCTTTGAGTAGAAAGCTTTATTCAAAGAACCTTTATTCAAAGAAATAGAGCAAAATTGCATCCATTGTGGGATGCCTTCCATATAATAACATTGATTCAGCTTTGGAAAATGGCTTATGCCTAGGAAAAAAGAGTAGGCTGCATGCTTCCTCTTAAATTTCTTGTATCTACAGTCATCTGGGCCTATATTATAATGGTGTTGACATTTGAAAGTTGATTTCTGTGGTATTTTCCTCTCTTTTTTTTAGTATGGTCGTTGTAGGTTTTGTTTGAGGTTTTTTGTTTGCCTATTTTGAATTCAAGGAGCTGTTCATCCACAGTTTGAGTGAAGGTTATTCTTTACCACAGCATGAAAGGGGACCTTTCTAGAAATAGCTTTATGTCCATAGCAGGGCTTGTATTGGTATTTGGGAAGTACTGGTGGATCAGGATTGACTGCAGGGTCAGTACCGGCTGTGGCTTGTTATGTCGAGGAAGGCAATCAGTAACATTTAAAAAAACCTTAAAGACAGCTGATGGTTCCAGGTAGCTTTACTAATTAATAATAGTGAGCTGGTAAATGTACTCTTTCTTTCTTTCCTGCCTCCCACTTGAAATTTTACTTTCCAGTAGTTTATTTTTCTTCAGGAAAACTGATCATAGAATACTTTAATCAAAGGTTTAAATAAGTTTGTTTCACTCTCTTTTCAGGCTACTGAAGGTCACTGCAACACTCCAAAACCAGGTATGCTGGACTTTGTCAAGAAAGCCAAGTGGGATGCATGGAACTCTCTTGGCAATTTGTCTCAGGTGACAAAACCCATAATTTCACTTAGATACTGTGTAGATTACTCTACCTTGAAGTGCCTGGTTTTTAAGTGAGTGGCTGATGACAAGAAATATTACGTACTAGTTGAGCAACTCTGCTTCAGCCATCAAAATGTTTCCTACTGTATTCCTCAATCACTTTGCTGCTTCAGTGTTTGGAGATTTTTTTTTTTTAGTGTGTAAGCCTAGTTCTACACTATTGCTGCCAGCTTGTATCTGTGTAAGAGATCTTATGTGGTGATTTCCAGTAACAGTAGTGTTCTTTTGTGTTATGGTCTGTTCTGCTCTTGTCTTTGAGAAAGATGGATTGAGCTTCTCAGTTCTTACAACAAAACCCAGATCTCTGAATTCAGCATATTCATAACTTTGTCATTTTAAAATGTCAGTCTCTTACGCTGTTGACTAAAAGACTAGGAAAAACTGGTGTATTGAGAGCCTCTCTTCATTCTTTCTTTCTCAATACATCTTGACATTTTTAGTGTCTTTAATAACCTTTAGAGAAGTCAAGTGAAGCTAGCAGGAAGAATAAAGATGCAGAGATACATAAGCATTCCTTTTTCATGCAGGCTTTAGTAAGTCTGACTGCATATAGCTACCATGGTTTCCTCAGTTGCTATTAAATGAAGGAAACAAGCTTTTCAAATCAGCTGTGTCAGTGCTGCATTAGGCCTGCTGCTCAGTAGTAGTTGCTGAGCTCAGTCAAAAAGATTCTTTAATATAGAGGGTTTTTTCTGTATTTTTCCTTTTTTTTTTAAAGAAAACACGGCTGCATAATTTCATGAATATAACATACTGTTCTGCTTTGGGTTTTTTGGGGTGCATTTTGATATTTTGTTTAGTTTGGGGTTTTGGATTTATTTTTGAGATGGCCCTGCAGCTTTTAGGAGTAGTCAAGAAATACTTAAGGAGAAGAATTGGCTCCTCAAGTTGGAGTGGAGAGTGGATAGACAATTTCATGTGCTACTCATTATGGATTATAGAATTGCTCAAAGTATATTATCCTTCTGAGCCAATAGGTTGCAACAATCAAGTACTTAAAATTCTTTTAAATCACTGCTTACTTTAGAAATAGGGAGACAGGATTCTTTAGGCTTCTGAGTGTCATGTTAGTGCTAAATGAAAACTGTTGTCTTCAAGCAATTTTAAAATGCCATAAGATCCATTTCAGTGCTCTTGTTTTTGGCAACGCTGTTCTAAAATAAAAACTTTTGTTAGAGAAATGTCCAACTGGAAAGCAGAAACAAAGGATCCACAGAAATGTGTAAATGCTGGGAATACGACAAAGGTCTCTTTGGCAATCTTAGGCATGGATGGGGGCACTCTTCCAGCAAAATAAATGTCATCATCCAAGCATCTATGCACTTCTGTTTTGTGAATCCATTGCTGCTGCTTTTAACGTGACTTGAAGCATGTTCTGCAGTGTTCAAATAATACATGTTCCCGTCCTCACCCCCTTGATTGGAATATAGTGTAATAGAGATTTTTGTTTTCTTTTGTCCTGAAGCAGTCACCTTCCGCTCCCCCTCCACCCAGGTACCCATTTTATTAATACTGTAACTGATTTCAATTTTAGCTTTTCATAATCTTGTGTGTGTTATTTTCATCTTACCTTTTTTTTTTTAGTATTTTTTTCCTTTTTTTCCCCTTTTTTTTCCTTCCCTATTTTTTAATTTCTTTTCTTTTATTGCAGGATAATGCCAGACAGAAATATGCTGAACTTGTCTCAAGTCTGGTCTCTGCAGAATCTGCTAGCCAGCAGAAAGAGGCTGCTCCAGAAGAGGGCAGACACGATGGCTATGAAACATTAATAGTTACTACCAAAAACAATATCACGAAGATAATGTTTAACCGACCTGATAGGAAAAATGCCATCAACCATCAGGTAAAGAAATGAACTTGGGAGGATTAATGATTTATTTCTTTCTGGGTAAGCTACTTAAACCTTCAAAGAGTCCTTACTACAGGTTTAGCAGAACTGACTGGAGCATGGTGGTCTGAATTTTATGAGGGATTACTATTCTGACTCCAACAACAACCTAAGGAGTAAACATCTAGTACAAAATGAAATCATTCAGCCAAAATTTTACAAATTAGGCTTTTTTGTGTGTTTTGATTTCTTTCAAACTTAATATAGGATTATGGTCTGCACTAAATTAAAATGGCAAACTGCAGGAAGACTGGCCTGTGTTTTGCATGCAAGATTTGACTGCAGCCTTGAGTGTAACAAAGCATTTGTGCAGCCTTTGGCTCAGCACTGCTGCATGTATGTGTAGGTGATCCTCTGTTTCCCATAGTTACCTTCATGAGTAAGTCCCTCCTGTTGGAAGCATCATGATCATCCTGGTTCACAGCTGCAGAGATACCAGAGCAGGTCTTCTCCCCACTGCTGCTGATTCTTTACTGTATTATTTTGTCCACTTAAGATGCTGTATTGAAATTAGCTGTTTCAAGTCAGTGTTTGTTTCTCCAAAAGACCTTGTTTTGTCCTTTAGGTTTGCACTGAAAGTTTTGAGTATTGCGAGTGTGTGTCTTTATGGTCAGAAGTACTTCACATGTAATATCAAACTTTTTGTGCATGACAAATTTTTCAGTACTTAAAAGGATCATAGCTAATCTGTCTCTTGAGTTCCTTGTTGTCAGTGTCAATCTCATTTTTATGTTCTTCTGCAGCATCACATTTGTACTTGTTGATTTTTCTTTTATGCAGATGTACAGAGAAATTATCAAAGCACTTGAAGAAGCTGGAAAAAATGATTCTACCATAGCAGTTATTACTGGTATGTTTTATATTATACCAAAGTACAGTACTGACATGAAATACCTACCTGTGTTTAGATTAAGATAATTAAGAGAGGAAATTCTTTCCTATGTTATAGACCAAAGATTTTCTGAAGTGTTTTGGCGGATTTTCTTCAAGCTGATGTTTCAAATTCTTAAGTAAGCTTGCCATTACATCAAAACATCTTTCTCAGCTGAGAAGATGGACATGGAATACTCCTAAGGGCTTTATTACTTTTGAATAGCTGCCTGTCTGGTCCATCCTCATTGCAGAGAAGTGTCTTTTTAGGAATTTAGCCAAAACTTGAGTTTTGGCTGGCAACTAAGTAGTGTTAATTCAAGGTGAATTTGGGCTTAAACCTGTTTACTCTGAGGTAACTGCATGCAAATTCTTCTCCACTGTCTGTTTTACCAGCACCTGGTTCCCATTCCCAGGATGCTGAATTTCCTTTCAGTAGCAATGACTGGGCACTACAGCTGTTGCAAGATAAGAAGGGTGATTCACACAACTGGAGCTGGAAAGTCTAACCCATGTATAGCTGTGAGCAAAAACCTCTGCACAAACCTTTGTGTTCCTTTGCACACAGTGAGTAAGAGCACTGCCGTGTAAAGTAGGTCCCATCCTGTGAATGTCCTCATGGAACATAGGGTGATTTAGGCAATTAAGTCATGCAGCTTAGCTTTTAAATGCTGCTTGCTTTTTTGGTGGTGCCTCAAACTGGCTTATACATGGAATACCAGCTTATCTGTTTCTTACTGAAGAATCCATCTTCCAGTACAGTGCTGTCAATGCAGTGCTGTCAGTCTTATCCTTAGACTGCTGTGCCTTTTTCTAAATAGTTCATTAAAAATGTGAAACTCTGCCATGTATTAAATACGTTATTCTGTCTACTTTCGATTTCTTCATCAGTTTGAGGGCGGGTGAAGGGAGATGCATCAACTTACATTTCTATTGTCCTGTTTAAAAAAAATGTTTCTCACATCTAATTGTTTGAATGCTTGCGAATTGACAGAAAAAAAAAAACCTGAGGAAGTATGCAGGGAAAGAAATAAAATATTTTTTCCATCTGACACTGTTACAGAAAAAAAAGAAAATTGATTTTCCCCATCAAATATTTCACAGTTAATGTTCTTTGGCTTTTTACTGATTGTTTTTTTCAACAAATTGATAGTCAGAAACTTACTTTTAAACCACAGATGTCCTTTAAGATATTGCGTGTACTTTGAGAAAATCCTTCTAATTACTTAACAATGTTAGACACTTGGGATGAAATTCTTTTGTAAATGTAATAAATGAAAGCTTCTCTTCTCTTTCCTACTCAGAAACCATTGGTGCATTTACTCCTATGTGTTCTCTGCAGGAAATGGAGACAACTATAGTAGTGGAAATGATCTGAATAATTTCACTAATGTCCAGCCTGGTGAAATGGAGAAGATGGCAAAAGATGGAGCAGTATTACTCAAGTAGAACATCTTTGTTTCATATATGCATAAGTTACTGTAATGGGTAAAATATAATTTGCAGGCATGGTTAGAAAACACAACAGCAGGGACCCAGTTATGCTACGATTCATCTGTTTAGGTAACTGTGTCTAAGGGCACACCCTGTGCATAAACACAGAGGTGGTGTGGGAGGAAGTGGTATTAATTGTATGAAATAAATAGATTAATATTAGAAGTCTTTTTAAATACAGTGATGCTGAAGACTTGATTTCATTGTTTAATCCCCACAGTTCATGCAGATATAATGAAAAAAACATTGTTTTAACCATACATGAAAAAATTGTGAGGTTTTTGATATCCAGCAGTGTCTACACTAGCAGGAAATGCCAAAACACCTTCACCGTCAGACTTCTTTGAATAGACACAGGTGTAATGAACTTGTTCAAAATTGCCCAGTAATTCTGAGATCTTGATTCTGCCTTTAAATTTGAATTTACCTGTTAAATGAATTTATTTTCTAAGGCCAAGAAGATCAGGGATATCATCTGACACAAGGGGCTGTTCCTTTTTTTCCCCTACTTAAGCACATTTTGTCGTCTTTTTTACTTCTGTATGTGATAATTGTATCTGAGAGATGCTTGCAAGTTGGATTGTTTCCTCAGGCACTTGCAATTGGTGGAAAAGCTAAAATACACAGAAAAGCAGTGGTTTTGATTTATGTTTTAAAGATGAACTGCAAGTCCTCAGTTTTGCAGCTTTTACTTAGGTGAGCTGTCTCTGTGGATCACAGTTGCCCCTCAAAGTGGTAATGATGCAGTGTGAGCCTGTTGTGAAGATGTTACTCAGGTATCTGGCAAGTGTTCCAGCCTGCAGTGTTTTGTAGGATGTTCAGCACAATGCAGTCTTGTGTGCTTTGTGGTCTTTAACCTTGCTCTTGTGAGAAGCCTGTGTTTGCTGGGCTGTTACTGTTACACAGGCACAGTGTCCCACTACAACCAATGCACAGAGATGCCAGAGAAATGCCAGAGTGCTTACAACACTGTTCACTTTTGGAAAATGTTTTATTTTGAGAATGCATTTTGCACCTCTTGGATAGAGAAGCAGCTGTCAGATGAAGAAAAATGCTGTTTCTTGAACCTGTGCAGAAGAGCACTAGGGAGTTCTGTGTTGTGGTAACATCACAGTGTTGGTGCCTGTTGGAGCTTCATGGCAGAGCAGAGTCTGTGAAGGGAATGGCCATCCCATGGGTGGAGCTGGGATGGCTGTACAGGCAGAGGACTCTTGTCAGTGAGCTGCATTCAGCAACTGTAGCTGAAGAGGAAAACACTTCCATAGCTTGATCGCAAGAACTGGAAAAGCTCTGTTAACATGTACGTGTTGATTCTTAGTTGCTGAGGAAATGCAGCTGTTTCAAATAGGTCTTATTTTGTTAGAATTCATTTCTGAAAGGCTGAAAAACCGAAGACTCCATAGTTTCTATCTAGCTCTTGGGTTTTGTTATGCAGTGTCTAATCATGTGTTTTGAAATTTGTATGTATTGGATGAAAAACCCTAGGGATGTGTCTCTTACATCTTACACCTTCTGTTTTCCCTTCCCTCTAGGGAGTTTGTGGGTCATTTTATTGATTTTCCTAAACCACTGATTGCAGTGGTAAATGGCCCAGCTATTGGAATCTGTGTTACAGTCCTTGGTATGTGTGACCTTGTCTATGCTTCTGACAGGGTAAGTACATTACATGGCCTATCCCAAGACAGTCTTTAAACCTCTGTCTGTATTAAATATTATTTGATTTGGGGTAATCTGAAATAAAAGAACACTTCAGAAAAGTCTAAAGGTTTTGTATATCACATCAAGGAACACCTACCTGTATTAATTACCAGCACAGGGGTACATCAGCCAGTGGTTAACATGCATGGAATTTCCCGTGCTGTAGTTATGCTTATCAAGTTACCGACTCCAGCTTACGGGCTCTTTAAGAGCCCCTCTTCTAAGCTGATGTGAAATGATGTTTGTAAGACCCCTTTTAGGTGTGAAGGGAGAGCAAAAGTTTGTTCTGGAATGGAAGTTCAGTAACTGGCTGAAGTAATTCATTACAGATCACTTATGACCATGTCACTCCTGTCATGTGCTTGTCTAATGTGCATGATTTATTCAGTCAATTATGGTCCATAGATCTCTTTTTGTACTAGAAAAGTGTTGGATTCTCCCTCTTTTGCCCCTCTCATCTGATCTTTTTTTGCTACAGGGTGAACCTGTTGTTTCTTGTTCCTCAGTTTAAAGAACAGTCTGTATTCATCCTCCCTTAGAAAAACCTTAGCCATCAGTGTGCTTAGCCTATTAGATATATCTCAGGTTTGCGTTCTCTTCTCAGTCTTTTCCTTTTTTTGAGCTAAACAGCTGCCATTTGTTCAGCTTTTCCTCATGTGGCCTGCAGGCACATTCCTCTGGACTCCTTCCATTTGCTCTGTGTCTCTTTAAGCATAGTGGTACAAGCTGGACACATCACTCCAGCTCATGTCTTACTGATGTGAAATGGAGCAGAAGAACTTCTCCACATTCTGCAGGCTGTATTTCTGATTTGACATCCCACTGTGTTGGATGTCAAAAATCAAATCACTATGTTGGTTTACATACTTGTGGGCTGACCTAACACCTGGATCCCTTGCTGTGAAGTTGCCAGTAGAACAGTTTTCCCTATCGTGTGTCATATGCTACATACCAAGTTGTTCCTGACAAGCTTTAACTTGTCCATATTCAATAATATCTTCTTACTCATACATCTCAATTTTATTTAGACTATTTGGAAGTCTTAATCACTTCCCTTCAGCATATCATCTCCTTACAGCTATGGGTTAGTATAGATTTAGTTGAAGTTTAATCCAAATAGGCATGAAATAATTTGTCCTGTTAATATTATCCTTCTTTCTTGAATGGCTTGAAATTCGTACTTGAACTTCCTTTACTGGTTGTATATATATCACTGATAAATGCATTATATTTTTGCCTTGCCTTTCTATTGTTTGTTTTAACTTATTTTAAAAGAAGCTGATTGTTCTCTGTTCTAACTGTTCAGTTCTAACTTGCAATTATGGTATTATTTTGTATAACCCCTTGCTGCATTTCTGGCACAGGCTCTTTTTAGATTTGCTTAAAATTTGGGGAAAGAAGATTCAATGACTTGAATTTTTTGGGAGAAGAATACTCTTGGTGTGCCTTCAGAAAGGCCAAAATGCTGTTTGCCTCTTAAGTTATTTGGAATATGTATTTAATAACTTTTAAGGCAGATGTACATGAACATCCTTTCTGTAAAGATTTTGCACATTAGTTTCTCTAAGTGCTGTATTGAAATAATATAGCTTCATCAATAGGGTTGTTGGATAAGGGAATGGAATTATACAAAGTCAGCTCTGGGGTGCATTGAAAGGATGAAGCAATGATTCCAGATGGCATTTGAAGCCTATTATGGTAACAGTTCAGTTGTGTTTGGTGAACTCCATCTCAGTAGAAGATTTAAAATGAAAAATAAGTGCTAGTACTTTAATTCCATGCTCTGATGTAAGGTTTCCTTTATTTTGTTCCTTTTTTTTTCCAGGCTACATTTCACTGCCCATTTAGTCAACTTGGGCAGAGCCCAGAGGGATGTTCCTCTTACCTGTTTCCAAAAATCATGGGCTTAGCCAAGGTAAGAATGACTGCACTGCCTGTGGGATCATCTGACCTTTGCGTGTTGGTATCCTCTGACCATGAGAGCAAGTGTGATCTGTCCATACTCTTATTTTCTCTGTCTGCTCCAGAAAGAAGGAAACTACATAATAGTAACTTAAAAAAAAAAAAAAAAGGGAAAAGAAAAATGAAGAAGCAGAATCCAAATTTTCTTTTCTCAGAACAGCATCAATCTTTTCTCCTTCTTTTGATATACCACAGAAAGCTTCTGGGTAGTTTAAAATACTTATCTGATATTTCATGCATTAATACAATGTATTTTTTGAGCAGGGTTTAAATCTGTAGAGCAGAGCAAGTGCTTCACAGACATCCCAGTATCAAGAGCAGTCTGTTCAGTGAGACACAGCCTGCCAGTACATGTTCTAGAAATCTTGGAGTCACTGCAAAAGTGAACGAACACATTTATGATGAGGTAATCTCAGATTGCAACCTTGGAGCTCTGCACAAAAAGACATGTACAGTCCTAGTGAACAGTAGGAACCGTAGGCCAGTCCCTAGTGGCAAAGCCCAGGCGTAGACACTGGGTGTGACACTTGCTTAACTGCTTCATTATGGCCTGAATGATGGGACTGAGTACCCTGCTCGAGCAGGGGCTTTGAGGCAGACAGTATCTGGCAGTTCCTTAATAATAACAATCATAATCATAATAATAATCTATTCTCTGCTCTTTTCAGAGGACAGATATCAACAAGCAAGAGAGTAAAATGAATGTGATGTGGAAGCATGCAGCTTCCCTGTCAGATTAATCAAGTCTTGTGTCTTGTTGAATCACACTTTCTTTTTTTTTTTTACATAGGCGAGTGAGATGTTGCTTTTCAATAAAAAGCTGACTGCAGCAGAAGCCTGTGCCCAAGGACTTGTGACTGAGGTCTTCCCTGACAGCAGTTTCCAGAAGGAAGTTTGGGCAAGATTAGAAGCTTATGCAAGCCTCCCCAAAAATGTCAGTACTTTTCATTTTTCTCCACCTTGTAAGCCTGTAGCATTCCCAGTTCTTCTGCCAAACCTATCCTGTCAATTCGTTTCACTTCATCTTTAACTGAAATAATGAGGATCAATATATTCTCCCTTAAGCACAGATCTCTCCCTCTGCTGCTGGGAAACAGATCCCTCTCTTCTTCTCTGCCTACATCTAAGATAGTGCACTGTCCGCAGAAATGCAGTGGCTGAAAAGCCTTACAAATTAACTGATTACTCCACCTGTGCAGTGTCTCTCTGAGTGCCTTGAGTGGCTTTTCTTAGGTTTTTATTTTGGCAATAGTTTATATTTAAGAACCTTACCACTGGTTCTGCAATATTAATTGTACTGTGTGCACTCTGGGTGCTCAAGATGATGCTGGGTGGCTTTAATTTTTGCTGAATTCAGTGATCCTGCTCCCTAGTTTAGGGTTGGCTAGACTACTGAAGTCACAGTGGTCTTGTGTTACCTTGACCAGGAGGAGGCAGCTGTGCCAGCTGCTGATAATTTGGGTTGCATTTGACACTGCAGACAGTTGAATGGGTTTTGTTTCTTTTGACCATCTTCTCTGATAACAAGCACTTAGTGGACTGCTGGTTTGCTTCCCATGAGCCTTCTCCACCTTATTAGCAGTCTGGGGAATTAAATGGAATAAATTCTCCTGGTGAAAATGTTGACTAAAAGCTGAGAGATGTGATGTTAATGCAATTGGGTTAGGATTCCAGTGAGGGTTTTGTATTATTTCCTGAAGCATTAAAGTATAGAAAACTTACCTTCCTAATGTTCCTCTCTTTATTCTCCAGTCCTTGGCAGTGTCCAAGCAGCTGTTACGAAGTATGGAAAAGGAGAAGCTCCATGCAGTCAACAGTAGAGAGTGTGAAGTGCTGACGGAGAGGTGGTTGTCTGATGAATGTGTAAATGCTATTGTCAGCTTCTTCCAGAAGAAATCAAAACTCTGATCTTCACCAGTAGAATAATTCACCATCTGGCAGTAGCCTAATCTGCTGTCATCGTTAATAAACTTTCTCTTCAAATAATAATTCTTATACCTTTTCATGTGGTATATCTCTGTTCTGAGTACTGGGTTAAACCTGGTTCACAAAATTAATACACTCTTATGTGCCTTGGATCTATTATGGATACTTAGGTTGGGGAAAAAAGGTTCATTATTCTGTAGGCATCAGTGATGTTTCTGAATAATACTAAAGCAGATTATCTTCCAAAAGAAGCAAGAGATTCTATAGCACCCTATTTTGATAGCTCTTCAATAAATATCTTATGAGTGATTCTTTTTATTTGTCTGTGGGGAAGGAAATGCTGTATTAATGAAACAATAAATGGAAATATTTAATTACTGTTGTGGTGATTCTTATTCTTTCTGTGAAACATCCTCAATGAGAGGGCAAGTAGTTCCTGGGAGCCCTATTAATATAAGAGTCCTACAAAAAAGCATTCTCTTGACTTCACATTCAACTCAAAAGATGTTTGTTTTGAGCTTTGTGGGTCTAATCTCCAATGCATTTTTCCACTAATTGCATCATATGACCCCTTTTCTGTGGAAAAGTGTGATGTGTTTGCTTTCCTCAAGCAAAAATGCAGCCCTTGATAACCTGTTGATGGAGGAAATAGCAGAAACAGGGATTCCTTGATCAGTAGATGCCAGCATACCTCTTACAGCAATGGGAGATAAACCACTGCTTGCTGTGAGTAATGAGAATAAATCAACATTCCCTCTAGGGAATGGAACTCCTGAGTGGTTTTGGTTCACTTTTGGAAAAGTTAAATCATTGTCTCAGATCACTTAGAAAGTTCATAACTTCTATGTTCACAAAATGTTTCAAATTAGCATCTCTAGTAATTTATACACGTTTTATAGGTGTCTGGTATTAAGAACAACAAAGTCTGATGAGTCTCTTAAGACAATTTCTATTTAGTCCATACAACAAAGCAGCAGCTTGGGATAATTTCTTCTGAAATACAGTCACTTATTAATTATATCTGTTATAATTATGTTGTGAGAATTACATCAGTGTTCCTGAACGTTCCCTTCCAAGGTATCACTGTTGGGTGGTGCCCATTTTCCTAATGGGGGTGCAATGTACAATAGGATTCAGATTCTGCTTGGCACAGTCACACACACACCTACTCTCTGCCTCTGTGCTTGTATAGAATCACAGGTAAATAATCAAATAGATCACACAAATACCAAGGACAAGATACCTGCACCTCCTTTCAGAAAATGAAGTGTTCTAAGCTTACACTGACTAGACCTGCAACATTCATTGATTGTATTCATTATAGTTACTGCCAATACAACACCTGTCTGACTAAAACCGCATTTGAGACCAACAATCAGAAATCCAAAGTCTGTCAGAACCCACAAAACTCTGCATATAAGTGATGTACTTGGTATTTTCAGGCTGTATCATGAAGCCAGCTTTTGTGTTTCTAACACTGAATTTATAGTAAATATCCTATAACAACTCTGCTGTGTTGAAGTGCCTCTCCCTTGTTCCAGCTGGATGTGAACACTTCCATGAATGGAATAGATCTCTGATCTGAACAAGGACATAGAAAGTTTTCAAACAGGTTAGAATTTATGATGAAAAACTAAACTATGATCATTGTTAAAAGGTTTCCTGCATCTAGAAACATTCCTGGGTACTTACAGGTAATTATGCATGTTATATAATTATGTAGAAATCAAGAAAAATGTTTCCATTTGCAAGATTTTCTTTGAAGATTATTTTTCCTTGATTTGCAAATGAGCAAACATTAAAATGCACTCTGTATTGATCTTACATATATATGTAATATCAACATCAATCAGTATCAATACATTTTAGCCATGAGTAGGTCTAGAATGCAACATGTAAAACCTAGAGGGGAAAAAGCAAGCCCAAAACCTTTGTCTCTACCTAAAATCCCCATCTTGTTCATGCAGACCCAACACCTGAGGTACCTTAAAAGCCAAGTTCAGCTCACTGAAACTAAGTTACATGCTTGTGCAGGTTAAAATTTTCTAGTAAGAGATGAAAAAGGCAAGTTGATAATTTCTGAGAAGTGTTTTCACATGCACTACATCTCTAATTGGTTTTCTTTTCTTTGCAGGGCTCTTGTGGACCTTCTGCTAAATTTGAGGTAATCTGAACATCAGTGTGGCATAACAGAGGTGAACTTTGTTGGCCAAATAAGTTAGGTATCCTGCTTTATTTCATATTCCTTGTGCTTATTCTGAAATGAATTTCTTATATTTGAACAAAATTTTCCTTACTTTAGCTAACTCAAAATATCAACAAAGAATGAATGTTCTATGCCTGGAAGAAGACAAATGAAGGTGAAATTACTCTGAGCAGGTAAAATAATGTTTTAATAATTATATCAAGTTCAATTGAGTAGTTCATGTCATAAGCACCCATCCAGGCCAAACAGGGGAGAGCAATGCATGCAAAGACATGCTAGCACTCTGGAATTAAATATCAGCACGTAATTATGAGTTTATGTACTTTTAAATTGTAGCACTCAACAGGTTTTTATTAATTGATGTCAATTTTTTGTCATTAAAGTTAAGGAAGGGCATTTGGGAGGTAAAAACCAGTATGTTCCAGCAAAAGCTGTGAGACTCCTATCGAGCATGTTAGTCTGTTGCACCCTGAAGATGCCTGTAGACATCTAAGTATACAATTAATTAACCCCGTAATTAATATAAATTCTTCAGTAAATACTCGGCATTCTCTGTCTGTTTGTTGGTTTTAGTTATTGATGAAGTAGGATACAGCAGAAAGGGAGGGTGTTGCCTGGCTGTTTGTTTTTTTATTGGTACTGGGCTTTCTCCTCCAATTTAGTTAAGATGCTAGAACTGCAAGAACCACGTCAGTTTTCAATTTCAAACAACATTTCTTGTGCACCACGTATTCTAATCCATAGGAAATTTTTATTCAGAATGAGAACTTCAACCTGACATGGGGCACTATATGACGCTTTACCGTGCCTTAATTATGTCTCCCCTGATGGAGGAGCTTCCAGAGCCCTTGCCTGGGCTCTGCAGATGAACGGGACTTTTCCACGCTTTTGGTGTCAGATAGTTGTTTATTAAGTCTTATCAGAGGAGCTCAGCCAGAGAGACATGACTCCCCTTAGGAAGCGTGAAGGAGAAGCTGAGTTATCAAGATAACACTGTTCTTTTAAAGGTAAATTACCCAATGAAAGCCCGAAACAAAAGATATTTTTACTTTTCTACCAATGTTCAATAAATCGTTCTGTCACATGAGAGGAACTGCGGCATTTTTCACCCAATCATCTCAATCCACTTTTGCCGCAGAATATGGAGTAAAGACAGAAGAAAGAAGAAGGCCTAAAACAACAACAATCCTCCATTTTGAAGGTTTTGCTTCTTATCTATTTTGCTATATTAACAAACCCAACACCTCTAAATTTTCACCCTGTGACAATCTTATATAATGTTCTATCACCTAGTTCACACCAGTGTAGATTCTGCTTCTTCCCAGAGGTTAGGTAATTTTCTCCATGGACAAAGGGCAAAGACAGGGTTGTCCAGAGGGGTAAAACTCTTCAAAACAGGCAGAGAAATATTCCCTGCACTTTGGACTCCAACAAACCTGAACTTTGAATAATCACTTACTTACCTTGTTTTCCCTGAATGTGTACACAAATAATGATATCTCCGGTTTGTATCCCTCATGATAATGAGGGATACGAAATGTGTTCACCTTAATTAAAATTTAGTGATGTGTAGAGTTTCATGTTTTCCAGCCACTAAAATACCTATTGTAAATGTATTTTTTACCAGGTATTTTAGATAAAAGTAGTAAAAGTAATTCACAGATATGAAATAAGGAATTCTTTACCTATTGATATGAATGTTAATTTAAAAATCTGTAAAAGATTTGCATAGTTTAAAAAAAAAAGGAATTAAAGTACTTACAGAAATTCCATGGAGTTTGTAACAACATACCTAAAAGAAGATAACAAAACAATTTCTAAGCTGCTACAATTTGCATTGAAGGGATATTTTTGCTGCCTCACGGCCCTGCTGAATGTTGTTTTATTTCTTTTTGACATTTAAAGTGATGAGTGTTGAACATTTTAAAACCTTTTTTTTTAAAAGCATCTGAGCAACAAAAGCCAACTTCTGACCAGATTTTTCCATTAGTCCTGATCTTTTAAAAATGTGTGACTTTACAGTTCTTTTGTGATACAAGTACAGAATGCCAGGTTTTTTTGTCAAGGTCTGCCATTGTAAAAGAAATACAAGAAGGTACAGGTAAGTACACAAAATTAGTGGAGAGAATTTCTTGGAAATCTCCTCCCTATTCTGCAGTAATAGAACAAAACATTTTGTCAACGACAAACAGTATCAAACCGATATAATTTCCCTCAGCAGTGTGACCTGCTTGGTGTGTAAGTGGACAGCAGAGAATGTCATTTAAGTTTAGTAAGGGTTTTGTGCTGTTCTGCCATGCAGCTGCAATAAACAATTCCAGGAAATGGGATCTAAATTAAATCACAGTTGTAGGGTTGTAGAATTGGCTGAAACACTCAACTAAGCAGCAGTCATCAGGTTATCAAAGTGAGAGGGCATAGACTGGGATCTGCAGGAATTACAGAACAGTTTGGGCTGGAAGGGACCTTTAAAGATCATCTAGCTCTGCAATGAGCGGGGACACCTTTGACTAGAGCAGGTTGCTCAGAGCCCCATCTAACATCACCTTGAATTTTCCAGGCATGGGGCACCCTCCACATCTCTGGGCAATCTGTTCCAGTGTTTCACCACCCTCATTGTAAGCCTTTGTTCTTAGTATCCAATCTAAACCTGCTCTCCCCTTCAGTTTAAAACCATTACCCACTGCATATCACAACATGCCCTGCTAAAAAATCCAAGTGTGGTAATGGTGTGTATCTTCACGTGCACTTTTTACTGGAAAAGCACACAGAAAGAATTTTCTGCTGCTGCTTTTGCTGATTGTGTTTGTAAATGAGTTGGATGTCAAAAGAAAATATTATTTTATAAAACACATGGCTAACACCAAGTTTTAACAATCATGAGCTGGAATGTTCATAATCAAAAGGATGAATTTCAATGAAGAGAAGCACCTTTCCACTCATGCTACTACTGCTGTATTTTCTTGGATGATTCTACTAATGATTAAATTATTGTCTAGCAATGCTGAAATTGGATAGCCCAAGAACTGACATAATTGCTCTAAAATTGTTACCTCAGAACCATTTCAATAATGATTAACTTTTTAGCAAACCTTAAATAGGTTTGTTTCAAATTCAGTTCTTGCTAATCTAGCCATCAAGGACAAACAAATTCTGCAATATGAAGTAAGAACCCAAAAAACCATTCTATTAAACACTTCCCTTTCCCACACCCTGCCCTTCCCCCACAGTTACTTCATCTCTGAGAATGTGCTCTCCCTTTGCTCTTGCTGGAAAACATAGAGAAAGGTGATACTAATGGGGTGGAGAGGGGAATTGTCCCAAGTTTTGCTGCTATGTGCTGTAGCTAGCAGAGAGCACGTGGCCAAGTTTTGGAAGGTTTTTTCTTTTAAATATGCTTTTGCAAGTTTTTTGTAAATTCTGTATTTCAAAAGATTTAGGAAGAAATCTTTGTGATATTACATCTCCTGTTACAGGACATTCTTGTAACAGCTGTGCCTTCTCCTTCTATCAGGAAAGCAATGGAAGTATGTGTAGTTGTCTCTGCTCAGTCAAGTAGAAACTGGGAGAACCATGAACCAGTGGCTTCTGCCACTCTCTCCTTCCTTACTCCATAAAACCCTGTGGAAGTCCAGTGGCTTAAGAAGTGCTCAGCAAAGGCAGATAGTATTTGACCTCTGTGATGGATACAAAACCAAGAAACCACTAAAATTTTTTAAACTCTTGCCCTTTACATTCAAAACCAGCTTAAACCAAACCACAGTTTCCCCTGTGCCTTTCAAGCTTCATTTCCTTTTATCATTCCCATTGCAGACGAACATCCTGATAAAAGTTTATTTCCTTCGGGACAGTGTCTTATCACAGGGTGTTCATCACAGGGCACTGGGCTGCTCATGGTTATGGGAAAAATTAGGTTGGAGCTAGAACACTTTTTAGACCAAAACCAGACTGCGGTTTGTGATTTTTGGTTTATTTATTTATTTTGCCTGGCATCTAGCTGTGTTACGGAAGCTGGGATAGCTTTTAATTCATAACATTGCAGCACATACTCTGAACAAGACTGTGCTTTCCAACAGTCAAAGTTCTGTCCCTGAGGGTCAGCTGGGAAACAGGAAGGAAGCCAAGATGTTGCCAGTAGTTTGTTACTTGTGTTTTGATGTCTTGGTTTATGTGTTTGCTCTGTTCTGTGATCAGAGTACTAGAAAATCAAAAACACATTGTGAATCCAGTAGGAACAGTACAGAAAAGGTCCTCAGCCTCCCCCTGGCCCTAGGAGCATGAGAAGCAAAAGTGGGTGTGCACCTTCTTGTGGGAGTCTGGAACAAATTTGGAAGTCAGTTACACAGGATTAGTTGCAGTCTTTGGAGCAGATCATCTGTGAGGTACCCTAAATTGCTCTCAATTTCATATATTTAACTACTGTGTAATTTACTACAGGAAATGAGGATTTCTGGATTATTTTAAAAGAGAAAAACCTCAAGAAAAAAAGGATTTCGATCTAGGCATTATTTGGGATTTTCATGTAAGCATAGCTCAGGTTTTTTATTAAGGCCTTATACACATAGATTGCAAATTACTTGCAAATAAGAATGTATGTGGTATATTGGCTTTAATGAGCTACAGAGCAATTTGGGTCAACTTGTGAAACCACCCATTTCCTACCCTGGCAGAGTGTGCTGGATGTTCTCTGTAACAGAGGAAGGGACCTCCATGCCTGCATTTGCTCTGCCAGATTTATTTAAGCCTCCTAGGGGGAGGAAATGGATAGGCATTCTGTGCATTTTAATCTAAAAACTCACAGAAAGAGTGACCAAATTGTCATTTTCCTGTGTGAAGGCAGACTTATTTGCAGGCAGTCCTCACGTTCAGCCATGATGCAGCATCTTCATTCAAGAGGCGGAAAGGAACACACCAGTTTAACTCAGCTGGCCTAATCTGTCTGGGTATTAAATCCAAACTGGATTTTATGAAATTATTTACAGAATTCTGTGTGTTGCTTTCCTAGTTGCCTAATAGATACACAAGTAACAATGGTATGGAGGTCAGCTTGGCTTTAGTTGAGCAAAACTTTGTTCCTTCCAATGGAAAAGCTGCAGCTCAAATGTCAGATTGTTTTACAGAGTACCTCATCTGGTAACATTTTTAGGATGAGCTTTGTTTTAACATAGGAGAAAGATTTGTAGAATGTCTGAGCTGTCCCCTTTACGCAAGGAGTTTTGCCATTGGTAGTTAAGAGTTGCTTGAAAAGTGAATATGCAGAATGTCAAACCCAGACTATTAAATACCCTTTTTCCTGCTAAGACAGAAGATTACGGAAGGTGGTTACCAATGAAGAAATTCACCTGCATCCTCTAAAAAACCATACTTCTGCCTGATACTGTGTCAGACTCCATGATAGATCTGCCTCTCCAAAGGGAAAGGTCCAGTGTAGCTGCAGGGTTAAATTGGCTTTCAAAGACCTGAAGAACACCTCAGTTTCGCTAAGAGTCTGTGAAAAGGTCCATTTCCTGTAACAATAGAGAATTAGGGTTTTAACGTGTTACTGGCAATCAAGAGTGCTTTCTTCTCTGCCTTCTTGTGCCCAGTAACCTTTGTTATCAGCTCCTTTCTTTTTAAAGCTGTACAGCTTCTTTGCTTATTACTCTTGGTAGCTACTATCAGTCCCATTCTTTAGACTGGGGGTACTTGACTTATCCTCAGTGACCCCCCTCCTAGTTTCCTTCCACAAGAACACAAAGCCACCTTCGTTGCACTCTCACTTAAAAAGTCACTTCTGAGACTGAACCATCAACAGTTTCTCTATCAGTTATGGCCTATTTGTTTATACCTGCCCATAAGAAGCTTTAAATTATTTCTCATTAACTTAAACCAAACACTGAATCTTTGTAAATATTCATGTGTTTTCACTATTTTATAAATAATTAGCACATACCTACTTTATAGAAATATCTGGGCCACAATCATCAAAATCAATGTTTATGAGGAAATAATTAAGACAGTGAAGAATTCAGTAGGTGTATGATGGAAGGAAGGCCAAGGCTTTACATTTAGAGTAAGTATTGTCACAAGTTAAAATTAATTTTTAATTATCTATGTACTTAGATGAACAAAACTAAGACATGGAAGTGTAGAACACTCATGTGGTAGTCTCACTTCTGTACCCATACACAAACATACTTAATCATGTGATACATAATTTACCAGTTAATAAATAAAAACACACATTGCCTCCCACTTCACCATGTTGCTACTCCCAATCTATTTTTTTCCCTTATAAAGATTAATCTCTAAGTACATACAACTTCCCTCTGCTGCAATACAATGCAGTTCTTTCACCCCGACTCAATACAGGTTAATACCTTGCTATAAAAGATAAAAAAAGGCACAGTGAAAAGTAAAGTGGAGTCACATGAAATACTTGGTGCTGAGGGGGCTTCCAAAACCATGGGAGAGGCAACTTAACAAAAGCTCCATTTTACATATTCAGGAAGACTTTTCCCAGAGATTCTCTAATGCCTCTGACACCTAAGGATACAACCCCATTCAAAGAACTATACGTAATTTCTAGTGCTTTTAAAAATTGTTCATACATTTCACAGCTTTGCAGTAGGACATGCAGGCACAACAGAAGACAGGATGCAGGCAAGTTTTAAGCATAGTTTATTAATTTCAAGCAATTGCCACTTCTCAACATCCTCCACCCACGTTACAATTTTACACATGCTGTAGAAGATCCCTTTATCTCCAGCAGTATCAGTCTGGTCTGCCTTCTGTGTGGGGGTCAATACACAGATAAAGGTTCTTCAGAGGTTTAATGCCACTTACCCTATGTATGGAGATAAAGTATTATTAAAAAGGTTTTAAAGGAATCATTATCTTCTATTAAAAACTCTTGAACCGTAATTAATTTTTAAACTAAGTAGTAGACACCAAGGTAATAAAAACACATTCTAAATCCACAGGGCTGGAATCTTGTTTTTTCTGAAGGCTTGGAAAACTGAGTATGTTAAGCGTGAAGCTCCTTGTCACCATGAGGGAGATGGAAACAGAAATCAGCACAGTAAATTTAGCCAAACTTTCTGTATGTAGGACCTCTAGCAAAGACATAAATTAAAAATTTGTGCTCAGGAGGAAAATACAAGTTATCCTCTCTCTTAGATGAGCTGAGAAATTGTTCACTCTGTTGCACAGCTGTTCTGTTTGCACCCGGCCACAACCATGAGAATTCAGCTGACTGTAGTGGCAGCCACAGCCACTCTCCTCGCCTCAGAGACCTCAGGCTACAGGGACAGGCATTGCCCAAAACTGGAGAGGGTCCTTAACAGCATCAAAAAATCCTCAAGTCCAGAGGTTTTTGAAGCAAGAACTAAAGATTTTTCTTTTGTTGCCCACAAGAAGTATCAGCTGGATGGGGGACTGAAATCCACTTGTTTTAAATAACCCCTGCCAGTTATTCTCTGTGTCGATAATTAACAGAATTGAAATAAATAATGAACCTACTGAAGTTAAAGAAAAAAGTGCATCATCTGCTTAAATGTTTACTGGTTAACACATTTATTTTAACCAAATATAATGGCCAGATTTTCTGCCTAAATGTCATATATTTTGTACTGCTCAGTCTATCATTTTAAGAAAACTACATTTAAAGAGTAAGGCTTATTTACCTACGTTTAATTACAATAAAAAATTCTCTTCAACCAGAAACAAAACAATCTATGTAACAAATTCTAATACAGCAAGTATGTTTCAGGAATTATCAGTAATGCAGCAGTGTTAATCAATTCTAAATTGAAATGCTGGAAACTAAAAGATTAAGACAGAACTAGATGAAGAGTATTTTTCGTATCTTTTATAGGACAGAAACCTTTGTTCATGTCTTCTGGTAGCCTTCATCTTCTTTTGAGCTGCACCTACAACACAAAGAACAAGTAAACGAGCAACTTTATGCTTCTCCAGAACAGCTTAAAACAATTCTGTAGGTATTAAGGGGCATCTTTTCTACTGCTTTGTTTCTGTATCACCAACTCATTTCATTGTTTCATATTCCTATTTTAAGAATAAAGTACAAAGCAACAGAAAGAATAAGCTATTACTACATCTGTGTAAAAGTGCCCTCAGAAGTGCTGCCTATGTTGTAAAAGTGCAAGTAACGCTTTCTGTATTTAACTAGCAAGCCACTACTGTTTCACTAAACATGAAAGCTTTCTTTCATTTCCTGTATAAAAAGATACCTTAAATATGTGGAAATAGGGAGAGACTGGTTTTTATTAGTAATTTTACAATATAAATTGAGAAGAGACAGGTTGAAGGTTCCAAATAGGCATACAAAACCACCCATCTCCTGCTCGTTTTCGTAGTTAGTTCATTACACCTCCTGGGTGGGGTATTCCCCACCAGCAGAATGACCTGCTTTGTGGCATTTTTCCTCATTCTTGAGTGCACTAAGAGTGCATGATTGTTGCCATTATGTACCTAGATGGATACAAAAATCCTTCTTAGTTCAAAGTATTATAAAGTACGTGAAACCAGTGGGGTTTTCACAGCCTGTCAGGATATATTAATAAAAAATAAAAAGATGAACTTCTTAACATCGTCAAAGAGAACATTAAAACAGCAGTATGGACCTGAAAAAGTTGTTTCTGTTTTCCTCACCCTGTATAACCAACTCAACTGTCTCAAGCTCTTTTAACTTGTTGCTAAATGTTTATCTACACATGCTGTCAGAAATAACCTTGTTAGGAAGGTGAAGTTGGTGTCTCAGCAAATCAGACCCATGGAGTAGGCGTTGAGTGGCCTGTGACTCGCTTTCCTTTTTTCTCTTTCAGCACCATCAAAAGGAAAAGTGAGAAAAACAGCACAAACATTAGTTAAAGCCTGAATTTAATCCCATGTCCTACAGGAATAATTTCATTACAATGAAAGCAGACAGACAGTATCTGTAGGGCTTTTTGCTTTGTTTTTAAGCAGTGATAATTATTTATCCAATTAACATAGCCTATATCTCTCCCAAAGATCATAACATTTAATAATCCCTTTAATTAAATGATTAATAGGAAATGCAGGGGCGGGTCTTACAAATTACCTGATTTACCATCACTGAAGACAGATTCTTTTAAAAATGGCTACAAATGCCTTGTTCACAAAAGACTTTATTATCTAATGATGCATACTGAAAACATACAGAAATCTGCATGGTCCACTTTACATGCAGCAGAACAATCTTCACTTTACAATAAGTAAGTGTCAACTGTTTTATGCAAGAGACAACACTTTAAAGTCACATTTCTTAAAGAAAAGCTTCATTTACAAAAGAAATAAAAGGTAAAGAAGCAATTACCGCTTTTAAAAAGCAGCTGCTTTGTTCAAGAGTGGAAGGTTTATGCCTGTATTGAAAGACAACATGATCACAAATAATGAAAACAATGAACAAATGAAACACTTTTAGCATAAAGCAGTACACTTTCAAAATGACATACAAATAGTTAAAAATTTCTTTATGTTGTCTATCTATCCTTTAGATATAAGGTCTTTCGAATGAGATCCCAACATATGTAATTACTAAATGAAAACTCTTCTGTAAGTATTGGTTCTATGTCATAGTGAACTGTATTTAACAAAATGTATACAAAGTCTATAGCAAGTTGATTAAAAAAATTAAAGTAATAAGAAACAGTACACTGAAGGCGCTCTATCCATCAAGTGCGCTCTCTCCCAGTTTTAAATGTGATGAACAGAACAGAAGTTGTAACTATGCCACGGTTGCAATGCCAGAAAATAAAACAAGATCATTTCTCAAACATGCAGGGAATTCTGCCACAATGCTATTGTCTCTCATTTGTCAGTTGTTCCAGTAAAATAACAGCTTAAACACCGGTGATGTTGATGGGTTAGCTTACCTTCAGTGTACTGAAAGTTGTACACAACCTGCTTTAAAAGAGGAGACCATCCCTGCGGGCAGGCTCAAGAAGGAACAGACCCCCTTCGGCACTGACTACACCAAGGGCATGCTGCTGTGGCCTGCACACACACACCTAGGAAAATGTGAATATAAACAGCATTTATGCTGGCCATTTTGTAAAGACAAAAATGAAGCCAAGTCTGCTAAAAACAAATCAACCACCCAGTATTACTGCTCTCTTTTTTTTTTCTTTCTTTTTTTTTTTTATAACAGATGCTTTTTTCTTTTTATAATATATACGAACTGCAACCATATACATTAGCATTGTACTTTTGTGCAGTCTTGGCAATTAAAACAGTTCTACAGTGAAAATTTTCACATAAGACACAAAACAGAATTACTCTAACATTTCTAAAAGAAATATCAGCCTTGATGTTAATTCAAATGTATCATTTCTTCCTCAACTTTGCAGGGGAAATATTTATGTTTATATACATTAATAACTGCTGTGAAATTTCTTCAGTCTTTGTATCTTAATTAATCAAACCCTTTGAACTTCTTCATCTGGTTTAAATTTTCTCCTGGATGAAGGCGTGCTGTAGAGCCTGGTTGATGCTAATCCGTTTAGCTGGGTCTAGCATTAGAATCTGGTCCAACAAGTCCTTTAGCTGGTGCACTTTTTTTCGCTGGTCTTCAGGGAGTCGTTGGCACCCAATCAAGTCTGCTAATAGGTCCTTGGTTGGATTAATGGTGCTCATAACAGTAACTTTCTCCTACAAACACAAAAATGGCAGCCTTGTAGAACAGTAGTAATGCACAAACTCCCTATCCATCCCTTTTAGAGAGCTGCAGCAGCAGCTTTTCTGCAGGCTTGTCTCGTATCAGAGCAGCAACACCCTTCCCCCACATGGCCTCATAAAATCATCACAGGGCAGAGAAGAGTGGAAAAAAAACTGTTGGGGGAAGGCCACCAACACAGGTTCACATGAACCTAACATTCCAGTTAACTCAGAACGTGGAAGTCCACATGGAAAGTCCCATATCTGACCACTATCTCATGATTCTTCTTACACATGATATGTCAAAATTATAGCAAAATTAATAGTGACCTCAGTATGATGTGGTTATATTGTATGAAGTTGAACATCCTTCTACAAAATGAAGGCAGAATTTCTTATACTAGTAAGCTAAGGATAGATTATATGGAGGTACCCTGTATATCTACCAGATGAAATTCAGATTTCTTTTAATCATGTTCCTACATCCCAGGAAAAAAAATCTTTTGCCATTTTATAACTCTGTAATCTGTCCATACTGCTGCAAAAGGACTTTCTAATAGCTTATAAAATCTTGTTTTTAATTAAGAAGCCAAGGTACATTTGAAAGACCATAATAGTAGGAAATCTTGGAAAAAGTGATGGGTTAGTCAACGCACTGGGGACTTACCCTTTCCGTCACTTTATCTACTTCTATATACATAAAGTTGAGATTTTGATCAAAGTGCTGATCTTTGAACACGCCTTTTCGAATCATCTGGAAAATGAGGAAGAGGCAAGAGTTTCAGGCAACTTCTCTGTCTCTTACAAATTTCACAATTAACAGCAATGTCTACTAATTTATTGCAACATGAGTAATTTAATACTAATAAAAAATGTAGCAGAAGGAGAGGAAGAAATGTTGAGATTGAATACAAAGATACAGTTCAAACCCCTTGAAAAAGGACACAGTATCTTTTATTGACTTACGCATTTTTTTTCAGATCACTGCTTAGAAGGTTTCTGCTTTCACTTTATACTTAGTCTATGAAAAAGAAGCTGTATACTTTCACTTCATAAGATTTTAAATCAGTATAAATTACACAGTCAGAGCAAAGTCTAGTACTTACTGTTAAGAAAAGATGTATATGATAAGAAACAGAATTCCAGAAGAACAAAGAATGTATCTTCTACTGTTCATTATAGCAGTTTCAGACGCTAAGTACTTATTTTTCTTACCTTGTTTGGCATCTTTCCTTTGAGATCCATGGCAAGTTTCAACATATGATTATTGGTTTTGCCAGGAAACAGTATTTTTCCTGTGTAAAGCTCATATAATGTGCAGCCTACAGACCACATATCTATACCATAGTCATAGATTTTTCCTATAACTGAAACAGAGCAATTCCAGTTAATTCCATAAAGGCAGACTTTGATATAATATCACAAAAGCAGACAGATGAAAAAATTCTGATTTGTAAACTATACTGGTGCTGCTCCTCTCAGGAATAAAAATTTACCATAAAAGAAGGATGTAAACCTTTTAGCTTTTAAAGTACCCCGATTTCAGAAAGAGAGGTTTTTACCTAACACCTAAATTGATCAGCTTCAAATTAGCAAAAACCAAGAAGTCAGAACAATACCTCTAAATTGAAACATAACTATAACCCATCAGAGTGACTTCTCACTGAGCTGATCACCAACATACATGAAGAGTCACACGAACATGCCTTCAAAGCCTCTATTTTTGACAGCCATCATCTAGAGTCATATTTTGCTAAGACTACAGAATAAATCCAAGTCAAATTTTCATCTGCTAATACTGGCATTTCCTGGTATGTGACAGATGTAGCTAATCCAAAATGTACTTACTGATTTCTGGAGCTCGATAAAATCTACTAACTAGATAGGGTGTGATGTCATTATCCGCGACATGCGAAGCTGAGCCGAAATCACAAAGCTTTAGTATTGTTTTAGACTCGTTCACCTGAAAGTTAAACATAAATATCCATTAGCACTACTTGTGGACAGAATTGACCATAGTACTGTAGAAGTAACAACACATTTAAGTCAGAGATAGGAAGAACATTCAGCCTTTAAACTGGAAGTTCCTTCCTCTCTGTATTCTAAGGAAATTGTAAAACTTGCTCAAAATGAAAGTGATAGTTAATGTCTTCAGATCCTAAAAAATACAAAAAGTCAGTTTCATGTACTTTTCCCGCAACAAAATATCCTTGGTGGACCCAGATTTCATTCCAGATACTGAAATTTTATGAATTTAGACTTGCAACTGCAGTATCCAGAGTACCATTTATAAAACAGCATATTAGTCACATCTCATGCTTACATAGGAAATTTTACTGCTGAGATAGTAATAAGAGAACATTTTAGATAAATTAAAAATCTGGATTTGTCACAGGGATGATGTCCAAAAAAACCAAAGGAAACCACTGGATTCCTCTGATGTAGCTCTCATGCCCTACAAGAAAAGACACATTAAGGACCTTTCCCCATCATCTCACTCACATAAACAAAATCTCCATCCAGACTCAAACAACCTACTTCCATTTTGCAGAAAGCAAGAACATCTTTCAAATGTTGATGGGAAAACTCCAAATATTTCTCCCATAAGACACTGTCTTATTTTGGAAGATCTGCTTTCTATGACGACAGAAGTGGATGCATGTTTGTTTGGAAAAGATTTTATTTAGATGCTTTATTATATTTCTTACTTGCTATTTATTCCACAATATCATTTTATATCAAAGCGTGAACCCATAACATTTACCGTAAATTTGACTTCACCTAAATTAACAGAATGATATGAATTTCAAATACTTCATTTTACACTAGAGACCATGCAAAAAAAGTTTTAATTATTTGTTACTTACCAAAATATTATCTGGTTTAATATCTGCATGTAGGATATTGCATCTTTTAAGAAGTTTTAAAGCCAGGAACAATTGCTGACTGTAGGAACGCACAGCTTTAATATGGAGCCCAACATCTTTCCCATACTTCTTCAAAACCTCTCGTAAATTCATACTGTTAAGGGAAAGGGGGAAAGAAAGAATTGGAAAGAGCTTAACAAAAAAAACCATAGTGGCCTCCTAAATGCTGAGACAAACTTGAACAAACCAGTTAGCTTTAAGTATTTTTTGAGAAAAGCAGCAATTCAACTTAACATACCGCTCTGTGAGCTACAGAATTGAAATAAAAAGGCTGGTCAATCAGATCTGTCCTATATTGTATAATTACTTACTAGACTGGACTTTACTTACTTCAAAGCATATTTTTAATCAATATTGATTTGAGAGGATTTATTTTGCACATGAACAGCATTTTCTTAACAACCGTAAAGCCTTTGTACTCATTTTCTTCAGAAATAAATGAAAAAGGAAGCATGCAAAAGATAAAAAGTTTAGGAGATTTTTTTGGTGACTTAAGCAGCAGATGGAAAGACCATCATTCCAGGACAAAAAAAATAATTGGACATAAATAAGGTACAAGTGTGTTATCAAGAGATAGTGCAGCACAAGACAATAATTTGTTCTACAGTTAATTAATGAAATATGATAGTAATCTCACAAACTTTGCATTGTTTCAGTATATAACTTGTGCTCACCCCAAATATGGCAAAAATTGAAATATGACATACAGAGAAAACTCAGGATATGAACGACTGATGTCTCTAAGTAGGAATGGGGACTAAGGCAATTAATATATCTGGATCTACCATAAAACAGTATTTACAATCAACCTGTCACAAGAGCTCAATTACTTGAACAGAAAGTGAGCATGCAAAGAGCCACTGTAACAATTTTCTTCCTTAGACTGTTAGTATATATGTACTCTTCACAGAATAAACAGCAATTCCTGAATCTCTCTGGGAATGCATTCTTAATAGAAACCCTTAAAATGATGAATTCTGAAAACTAATAAAAATACTGACATACACAAAAAATCATTAAGAGTAGTACTAGCGAGATGAACCATCTTTAATGCATTATCTTGTTTCCCCAGGCAGAAAACTCACAACAATGCTAAAAGTAAATCAGAAATAGTTCAGTAGTCTGTGATTTGTGCCTGCAGACAATTTTTTTTTTGTTTCAAAGTTCCTTGCATTCTTGAATCTTGGCACGAGAACAAGGTATCAAAACAACAGCCAAACCCAGCAAGGCAAAGAACACTCAGTAGTACTTTACCTTTTACAGAGAACCCCAAACATTTGCCATCTTACCTGAGTGGTTCAAATACCAGACAGAGATGTTGTTTGTGGTAGAAATGCCTGAACAACCGTAGACAATGAAACTTGTCATCAGGATCAGCATCATTGAGCTTCTTTAAAAATTCCAGTTCTTTTAGGCCAGTTTTTTGCCTGAAAACAGAGAAATGTGATTATAAAACAAAATCAGTTAAATTCTAATATTTTTTTAAATCTAGATATTCACTTGTTGGTTATAATTATCCAGGAATGAGAAGTGTCTTGTCATTACCTAACATACCACGGATAACAAAAACAAAACCACAAAAGTGGTTTGCTGTCAGTGACTACACACTAGGTAAGTTTATTTAATTCTTGGATCTTCACTGTACCTTTGTAACCTACTTATCCTTTCCTCCTCACTCTCAGTTGCATGTAAGGCTAAAACTGGATTTTGTCCTGTAATATGACAAATTTTAAACAGCACTTACTTGAGAAGCTTACTTTTTTAAAAAAGTACTTTGCCACATACAACAGTATTAAAAGAAGAATTTAAACTGAACTGACTATAGATTCAATTACACACCCAAGCTTATTACCTGTACAACACACCAAACTAAAACAGCTTATCACCCTCCCTTTTGCCTTTAAAACTTTTCTAGATACTTATTCACATAACTAAAACCAATCCAGTTATACACATAGCAAGACAACTTTTAAAACTTCCAAGGTAAAAGACATGGAAAAGATTTTCATTTAGGTTGTCTTTAACAGAAGAGGACATAATGACTGTATAAATACTGCAGCAGATGGTAAAAATGAGTATTGTAGACAAGTCCTCAAATGACATAGTTTAAGAGATCTTACTTGTTAACGTTGACTCATTCTGAAAGACCTCTTTTCTTTTTTTGTATTTCAACAGTGAGAGTCCAATCCCTTTTTATCTATCTTATATACATGCAAACATTTAGAGAATATACAAAAATAATTAAATGTATGGAAGTCTTTCTGTAGGTTGCAGATGACTGACTGGGATCCAACCCATAACCTGCCAAATAGATTTGGTCCATCCAAACAGAATTTTTACAGTCCACAACGCCCATCTCAACAAACGTAGGGCTCATAATTAGCTGTAACCTTGTTTCTTGCTATCACTGTTCCCTGCAGTTTTGCAAATGAGAAAGTGCCTGATGAAAATGCAAGTACCCTTCTTCCTGTGATAGCTGTAAAGAAGTGTGGATACATAGTCCTCAAGTGCTTCCCATTATCTGGCTCATATTAGCAGAAAAGGCAGGAATCACAGCTGTAATCTGTTACTTCACTTGAAACAAAGGGAGATTCAAATCACATCATGAAAAACTTCCCACTGTTCCACATGCTTTATTACCACCAAACAAAACCATTACTTACATAAGTTCATTGTTCCTGATGATTTTCACGGCTACTTCTTGGTTTGCTCTGGCCATGTCCCTGGCTCGCACCACGTTGCTGAAGACTCCCTGACCAGTGTAACCATAGACATTGTAACGTTTATCTAGAACTTCACCTATATTAACACCTGAGGGAGAAAACCAAGCAAGTTCAAGTTACAAGGGATAAACGTAATGGAACTTTTCAAGAAAAATAAACCATTCCCTACCATTACAAAATATGAGGGCAAATAGTAAAATCCTTTAATTTCATGATGTGCAATGTTTTGTAGCACCCAGCTTTGTGGAAATTATGGAGAACAAAGCATGATTCTCCAAGTCTGGAGTCCTTTCAAAACTGAGCTTAAAACCTGCATGCTCATTTCATCCATTACATTACAAACTCAGAGAGGGCTCTGGGATACATCTACATCAGAACAACATTTCACTAGTTTTATACATGAGGATCTTCACTCAGCACCCTCACTCTATCTGTCCTTGCTGATAAACAAACACAACTCACGGTAATAGCCTTCTGCATCTGTCCAGTTATCCCTGAGATTGGGGTTTTCTTTGAAGTCTTTTCCAAAACCAGCAGCCCTTAGACGAGCACTCTGAAATAAAAAGAAAAGTAACAGCTTTGCTTGTGTGCTCTGTATTTTCCCTCACCAAAGCCCTTTTTCCCCACTGAAACACTGTTTCTCTCCACAATACAAACACACCTTACAGGAGAGAGAAACAACTTATTATTATTTACATGCCAGTATCTAAAGACTGATGCAAGGAAAGAGGATGAGATCAACCAACAGAACTATTATTAAACATAAATGGGCAAAGTTTCAATTAATACCCACACGGAATTTATACCAGTCATGTTAGTACGCACATTTTGGACCATCTAAGTAAGACTTCTTATTTACAGTAAGTTTATACTAAAAACGTTTAGCAATTTGCAAGGAAAACACAACTGTTTAAGCCTTGAATTTCTGTTCATTACATGTCACTTGTTTCATACTGTTATACATACAACCATAACACTTCTACAATTGCTGTCAACATCTCTTAACAGACTGGGCAATATTTTATCACAAATTCAAAACTATGAGTAGTAAAGTGTATCTTCAATTGAACAACAGTTTCTGGAAGGGGGAGCTGCTCACTTACAAGCCATATAAGTGCCCACTTGTAACTTCTGAACTTTTAAAAATGCACCCTCACACACACACTACCCCTTTAAGTACTCATCATTTTCCAGGTCAGAGGGATGCCAGTGTTACTAGAGTAAAACCATGGTGGCCTATGTTACATTTGCCATAAAAATTCTCCAGTTAATTTTGGTTTAGGTTAAGAAGAAAGTTCTTGTCTTTACTTATTTCTCAGTGTTGTGCACCAGCAACAATGCAGAGGATTTATAGCGAATGGCACGTAAAGTCTCAAAAGTAGTCACTGGACTGCCAATATCTGAAGGTCACTGCAGGACATTTAGAGAAAAGCTAATGAAACAGTGTTAAAGTAAAACCAGGAAATGTATCTTTTCACCCCAAAAAATCTCCAAACAAACCACCAGATTACTCCAACATAGCATCATTAGCCAATTACAGTATCTGACACATTTTTTAATTAACCACATGTGAACCCCTGGAAAAAGTTCGTATTTAGATCATTGCAACATGGTAACATCAATAAAAAGCTGAACTTATAAATAGATTCATGTTTTTACCATGTGCCATTGTATTCAAACAGCAGGTGAATTGTCCAATTGCTTCCTCTGGTAAAACTGCCACTAATTTCAGCAGGTTTTATTTCACTGAAATACTAATTAAGAACCACTTTGCCTGCCTTGGCTGACCAAAAGATTAAGAACATACAAGTCATTTAGGTGCACACGCTTTTACAAATCAAAGTTCTCACAACCCTCAAGTGACAGTGACTCTAACAAAAATCAAGCAGAAAAAGTCATACATTTCATCTCCAAGAATTACCTACATCAAAGTATGCAGCGAACATATCATCTGATTCTGTGAACATGTCGGGAGCTAGCAGCTTCTTCTGAGATGAACCTTAAAATGAAATTTAGATTACTCAACATGAAAAAGATGTCAAACGATAACTGTTGCCAGTATAATTTGGCACTTGGTATCTTTACAACATAGTCTAAGATCAGTATATTGGCGAACAGGTAGCTCTACCAACGTTTCTAGCAAATATCATTTCACATATTTGACATTCTAGAGTATAAAACTCAGACTAGCTAAGTTCTTCAAAGCACTCAAAAATTTATACCTCCTTGAAAAACTACATATAGTAGCTTTCAAGTAAGCATAGCAGAAACAAAAGAACTGCATACTTACATGCTCCCTACAAATAATGCCAATACATATGTACGTATAAAAAGAAGTATAAAATGACTATGTGTATACATAAAAAAATACAGTCATGTTTTCAATACACAAGTTCAGGCTTTTCTGTTAATCACAAGATATTTTATGAAAACCCGAAGTTGTAAAGCCCAGGAATTGTTCCTTTGGAAAATGTTTTCTCCAACCCTGCCAAAAAGGACCTGGTGTGTAGCTTTTTGTCAAACACAATGTTTACTACTGTGTTAAAGAGAAACATTTTTGTTATGGGCAAGATTATCCCTTTCTCACCTTTTAATCATCTTTAAATCCCAAAGACATTTTACTTGGTTGATAAGACAAAAGTGAAGAAATATAAATTAAGTACACATTAGCAAAAGCAAGCAAACTTCAAACTGTTTCATTCATGCACACATTATGGCAGCCCTTTATGAACATGGTAAATTGGAGACCCTCCTTTCACTATGCAATGGAGAAAAATAAATGGCTAATTCATCTCAGAGGCTTCAGGTCTTGTGATGCACACAACCAACCACTTCCACACCAAATAACTAGACTGAAATCTGACAGCATAAAAAAATCATCCAGCATGCTGGTATCACTATTTCAAGGTATAGACCTGTCACCTGGCACTTGTGGGGAAGCTGTTTACACCACTGTTTTGAGCTACAAACCCTTCCAGAAACCTCCTCAAATTTTCCTTTTAGTTCCAGTTACCTGCACTGGGCTACAATGAATTATTGACTAGTTTCTTAGCAACTTATTACTCTGGCTATGTAAAAGGTCAAGATAGAAATAAAAAATTACTCTTGCAGAGAAAGATAACCCACTACTTTCAGCTGTTGTTACAGCCACCTCCAACCCAGGATCCTACCACCCAGATGTGAGTGTAACTGATCTGGTTTTAAAAACCTTTTTCACATGTCTACGTGGAAAATGCCTATGTAGTTAAGACTTACATTTCATATGCTTTAGTAGACAAAACTAGAGAGTAGTACATGCTTTGACAAAAAAGGAAAAACACATTGTCTGTTAGCCATAGTAAGTCTAAACTTGGGGTATGCAAAGAAAGCACTAGAACAGTTCTTTTTACCGTTCTTATTTTGCAGGAGGACAATCTGAAAACACAACTCACGGGAACACCAGGATACACTACAGAGCAGTACAGCAGTCCCAAAGAGATGCAGCTTTATTACTTTGAAGAGAAGCATCCACTAGAGACAGCGTATTCAGCCCCCAAGGATATATGTGGTGCAGGACATGAAATACAAGCTAACTGCAACTCTCCCTCGGAGGGGGCTGGGCAGGCTCCACAGCCCTTGTTAAACAGTGCTATAGCAATTAAACTGTAGAGCGACACCAAAGCAGCTTGAACTAGCTCAAGTATGACCACACAGCAACTACACACACCTTTGACTACTTGGAAGATGGACAGTAATGCACTTTCAAAAGAAAAAAACCAGTAGACTTTCAATACTACAAGGTGCGCTGAGAGATGTTCCGCATTCCTTTTGCTGCAGCTGGCACAAGGCAGGTTTTATATCAAAATTTATTTCATTTCAACATTGGTGTACAATAGAGTACATGCAGGGGGGAAGAGAAAGAAAATACCTATTTCAGCAATTAGCTATGCTGCTAAAATGGACTTACTAGCAATGACCCTCAAAAGCTTTAATCATTCTAAATTACTACAGACCCACCTCTGTTCTTCTGTCACAGTGGCTTTGACCAAAAAAAGGTATAAAAGGAGCATGGTTTCCAACCTACACAAAATAAAGTCTAGGACTATACTAAGCTTCTAAGAAAACATCATGCCTAAGTGAAAAGAAAAATTTGGAAGGGTAATTCTTAACCATAAAGACAGACATCTTTATTTGCTCTTCCAAATGTAAAGCACAAATTGTATTAAGAGTTATTAGAAACACAGAGAACATGTTCCACTCATCCTTCCTAAAGAGGAAGATTTATTTTAATGTTATGTTTTAAGCACCATAATATTTGTGAAAATGTTCACAAATTCCATCCAAAAATTCAATCTACCTCCAAGTCTGGAAGTATGTAAGTACACTAAGCCAAGTATCTGAGCTTTCATAAACTGCATTAGAGAGATTTCATAACCTTACCATTGTTCTGTTCAACTGTCATGAGGTTGTGCTTGGCTTTCACTGATGCCTCAAATGTGTCCACATTTTCCCGTTCATACTCCTTAACATCAGCAGCGACTCTTTCTAGGATGTCGTCAGGAGAATTTGAGCGACTGCGTGTACTACTTTGAGGGCTGCTTGGTTCAGAGGGTACAGATATGTTACTGTCTTCTGTCTGGCCTTTGTATTTCTAAAAAGAAATTTAATTTTTAATCTCACCGTCACACCTTATCACAATTTAAACATTTTCACATCCACCCTTTCAATGGTCTGGGCTTTCAGCTGAAATCTTAATCTTTGCTTTCATAATCACATACGTCTCTAAAGACAACAGTTTATTTGCAGAATGGGACACAACTTCTGAAAATTCATTTTGTCACAATGCACCACAGCCTAGACCATAAGACTGAAACATTCATGTGTGTTCTTTAGGTCTTTATATTTCTGTAAAAAGTGATTATTACTGAATATTAGTTGTTTCGTTATGCACAACAAAATGTCAGCAGCAACAGATTTATTACTAAACTGTCCTAGCACACAAACACTGAAACGCCGTCTTTGAGGAAAAATTATTTTATATCCTACATTCTAGAATATTTCTCAGTTTTATTAGTGTTATGGCACAGAAAAGCAGCTTTTAGATTCAGTTTTTTAATGTGAGCTGGAAATCCTATTTATTCATTCATTGGTGTTGAAAAAATTCAGAAGAATTAAAAAACTTCAAACATCTTTGCAATTTTTGTTACCCTTAAGTACTATGAAATTACACAGATCTCACTTCCTATCCCAAAAGTTAAAAACCAAGATGAAGAAATGCTGCTACCCCTCAGTTATCAAGGCTGAACTATTCAATAATAAAAGCAGAGGTTTTCTGTTTAGGGAATTCAGCTCTGCAATTTTCTTCCTGCCTGCACCAACATCAGGTGTAACCAGTCTTTAAACAGAATTTATATAGTTTGGCTCAGTCATAGTTCTGAAGGATTTTATAATGGGCTTTGCATAAAACTCAAATAATGAGCAGTATTTTTAGTGCTATTTAAAATAAGCAGTACACTAAAGCCAGTGACTTTACCTGATGCTAAATATATATGCTACAGCATTTTGCTTGCTATGTTCTAATTGTGTGCCAAATCCCACCTTTGAAAAGAGATACCTGACTTGTACTGTACAATTACACCCCCTTTGGCCCCAGCTCCTTTCAGGGGTCTCGATCACACATACACGTGTGATTAGTTACCTTGTTACTTGGAATAAGAAGTTCATGGGAACTCACATGTGCATGAATACATTATCTGCTTTTTAGGGAGGAACCCATGACAGTGGCTTTACAAAATTTTGGAAACTGACAAAGACAACTTCTACTTGAAACAAACTGACCAGTTAGGTTAACTGATATATAGTTATATATATCTGTTACACTGACATTATTATATCAATGATACAGCTAGGGAGAAAACCTACAGATGAAGATAACTGAAGAACATTTTTTACGTGTCTAAAGACCGTCAGAGAATGTTTAACTGTAGCAAAAAGTGACTCACAGAAGCGTCACTTCAGTTTTAAAAGCAATGCTGTGACAATAGAAGTGTAGAGTTTAAGAGAGACTAACATTTACAATGAACTAACTGGAAAAATATAGCAATATGAATTACTATCATAACACAGCAATAGGCAAAAAGACTTCCTTTACCCTGACACTTTACACTAAAAACACAGAATTAGTTTCTGTGACCATGTACCTGAACAATTGCTTGCCGCTGTAACCTCCTTTGTCTTATCTCTGCTTCTTCATCCTCTTCTTCCAAATCAAAGTCTTCAAGACTACAAAAATACGATTTTTTTATATAACTTCATAAACATTTAATTATCTATTGAATTTTACCAAGTGCAGTTCCTTGGCATATAAAGCACAGAACATATTAAACAATAGCTGTTCAAGTGACTCAGAAAGCAATGGTGTATTAAATCCCACTGCATATATTTACATTTCCTTACAAAGAAAATTTATCTCTTGGTATCTCTTTGGGACTTTCTGTATTCCATTTTTAATTGCAAACAATTAACAGCCATCTTTCAAAAGACAACAAACAAAAAAACCTTGTTCCTTTTCACTGAAGTATCATTTTTCCTTAATAATTTGATTAAGAATGCATACTCTCACACAATTGAATAAGCAGATGTTGAGGAAATATAAATACAAATTGCAGACAGCAGTTAATCCTTTCAGCTATTAAAGCTTTTCCCCAAGCACTAAGCTTTAGTAATCAGACCAAAAGTTTTCACAAGATACTGATCAAGTTCAATTAAAACACCTAATGATATATCCTCCCCTCAGGTCTGCCCACTAGCCAACAGGTCTTGGTATTTTTTGCATATTCCAAAGTTTTTCAGATCCTCCCAACAGTAATCTGACAAGATCACAAGTACTAAGACGTGATTATGGTTTTAGGTGAAAACTCAAAAACTACACCATGAAGATAAATGTTAGCTCATTCTTGGTATCAGTGGAACTGTAGGTTTTAAATAATCAGTGCAAGTTAGAAATATATTCTTACTTTTCATCTGATGATGACTCCTGTTCAGCTTTCATGCCCTCAGAAAGACTACCTTTAAATTTGTCTTCTTTAACTTTGCTTCTGCTCCTACGTCTATGGCCACCACGTGACCTGGACCTCCTTCGAAGGCGAGATCTACTTCTCCGACCTCTATCCCTGTTTGGTAAGAACAAGAGATTTGGATTTTGGGGGGTTTGTTTTGGTTTTTTTTAAGAAGAGAAGGAAAATCTTTTCAGAAAACATAAATATACGCAATGATTCCAACTAATAAAACAATTTAACTCATGGAGAACAAAATGAATTTAACTGTGCTTGCACATATTAATGTGTGGACAATGTAACATAGCAATCCTTGTTCGTCCTGTAATCTTAGAAAACACACTTAAAAACACAGGGTGTCTTTACCTCCTCCGAGGAGATCTACTCCGCCTTCTGGGAGATCGGCTACGTCGAAGGGGTGTTCGAGATCTCCTTCTGATGGGGGACCGAGACCTTCTTCTGGATGGGGACCATCTGCTGGGTGGGCTGACATCCTTTGATCTTTCACGTCTAGACAAAATGTCATCCCTGGTCCGTGTTCTTAAAACAGAGGAAGAGAGCGGTAGTAAAAATCAGGATCAAGTTGAAAACAAAAAAATCCGTTCTCTCTAAAAACTCACTTGAAAAATCTTACTGCAGGTGAGGGACCACCAGATGGGCTTCTGAGGGAGGGATGGATAAGTAGGCTGTAGATCTGGCTGCCCTTCCTGCATGTCTCTCCCCACCCTGGGAAGTGTGTGCCCATACATAGATCTAGTTCAGGACAAGTCTGGAAACAGCTTGTTAATTACTACCACGAAGCTAAGAGAGGTTTTAAAACAATGCTTGTGTTTAGGTCTCACATAAATAGTGGCCTGTTTTCATGTTTACTAGAAACAGTATTGAAACAATACATAAACCCCAAAATCTTATTCTTGAGAATTAATTCACCACCTTCCCACCATGGTATTGAAATTTAGGCTTCGATTCATGCTACTTCACAGTAGTGACAACAATGTCTGTTTCAATTTGGGCACTACAACTGCATGGCTTCAACATTTCACACATTCTAAAACAGCAGATGAAAACTAGAATTCTTAATTAAAACGCAAACTAACCCTTCTCAAATTAAAAAAAAGAATTCAAGTCTAATGCTATATACACTACTCAAAATTTGTTTATTCTTGTCTATACAGATCCACAATTATTCAAGAAAAAAATCCTCGATGGGACTGCTACATTAAAAAGCTTAACTGCATGAGAGCAAGAATTCAATCAAAAATTGGAAAGAATATGAATTAAAAATTTAAAAACTATTCTAATGAGGCTGCATTAGAAATTGGAAAAGTTTCACACTATTTCAAAGGAAATGTTGCTACTCTATTTTTTTCCTGCTCCTTATTTTTGATTTTTTTTTAATCATGTTGGAAAAACTTATTACAGGTGTTATAGCTCATCAGTGAACAAAGTATCTTGGGTCTGAAAGACTAATTCCACCCATTCTGTGATTTTTTTCATTTGCTACATCAGTTTCAATTACCTTAACTACAGACAAAGATCAGACATACAGAACTGATGCAAAATAGTAAACAGTGGAGCAATAGGAAAATTTATGCATGTGCAGAGTACTGGCAGTTTCTACAAGAAATTACTCTACTCAAATGCTGGAGTAGGCCAATACCTTTAGCCCAATTAATTTATATAATGTTCTTGTGAACAATATTACATAAAGAGTCACAGGATGAAGAGAGTTACAGGCTTCCTGACTAACAAAGTGGTTGTACTGCCAGAACTCAATCAAAGTATCTGTTACAAAAAATAGATTAGTTCAGAGATCACAGGGACGAGAGAAAAAGTAGAAGCTGATTAAGCTCATTACACATAATGAGTAACTCCAGTCAAAGACCTGAGAAGTGTCTTACAAGATTAGAATACTGGAAACAAACTTGAAAAATTAAATTACTGGGATTTTTTTTTTGTTGTTAAAACTGTTCATTAAAGCTCTTGAAATTCTCTGGCAGTTTGAGTAATTACAAGTAGTTAAAACTTGAACAGCAGTTTGAGTTAGTTAAGGTGTCTTACAAAGAAAGATTATTTCTGCTGATCTGCAAACACCTCCAGCAAAAAATATTTTAGTAGTCCCCCACTCACATGCTGCTCACCACGCAGTTACAGAAGTACGAATTTGACAGCAAAATTCCAGACACATGCATCACTTGAAATAAGTGTCTAGACAACCAATTCAAACTGGCTGCAAAGCAAGCTGTCAAGAAAAATGAAAACTGAAAGACGCAAAATGCTACAGAGGAAAAGTCAACTACTATGCGAGAAAAACTCAGTGGTCGGGCCGACACATTCCTGATTTACCAGAAAGCAGCCAGATAACTGGCAGCATTTACAATACTTGCTTGATCAAGTTAACATCACTGGGGCCATACTCCAAAGTACCCAAAGATACCCCATACCTGAAACCAGAGTAACCTTCAGTGATTCAGGCTGAAACTTTCACATTTTTAGGTGCCTATTTACCAAACTTGATCTTTGTGGTTCCAATTCCAGTTTTAAATTCGTACTTCTTTCTTCTTAGTTCTCAGACTGGGTGAAGCTAAACCCCCGATACAAAGTTTTAAATTATTTATTATCAAATGCTGAACTCTTCTGCCTCTTAAACTTCTTAAAGCTAATGAATTAACTTTCAAAAACGCATACACTTACATTGTTCTCTTCTTGGAAACTTGCCATCCAGGCATTATTAGCTTTCAAATTTCAAGGTAACTGCTTTCATAGGCTAAATTTATCTTTTAAAAAAATGCCAAGACTACACCAATATATTAAATAGATTTCCATCCTTCTCCTTTAAGTGTATGCAAAATATGGTAATTATATACAGCAGCCCAATAACAAAGCAACACTACCATCCTGCTGGCAAATGAAAAATACACAATATTTTAAAGAAAAAAAGAGACTCTGAGAAGGCCATCTTGATATAAAAATTTGCTTACATTCACACATACTGACTCTATCCATCATCAGGGCTTTTTTTGAGGGGAAATAGGGGCTAACTACCCACTTTCAGCCAACACTAATACATAACACTGGAGAGGACTCTCACTCCACAGAAATTTTGGAAAGCAACAGAACTACTGACAAAGAAGCAAAATAGAAGCCAAATTCTGAATCCAACCAGCGATAAAAAGGAGAACACAGTTACAAAACTTGTTCCCAGTAATGGTGTGAGCAGCAAATAACTTAGCACTTTAGCAACCACAAGATGAATTTGCATATCTGACAGCTGGGAGGAATAGTTTTTTAAAAAACTGAATACATACAAAGTAAGCTTATGATACAATGTACAATCTGATTACCTTTTTTAATACCTATTTTCTGAATAAAACAAGGAAATAAACACCAAACTAGAAGACAGTTCATCCCATAATGTATTTTTGTGATGGCTCGTGACATCTTTAAGTTACCTGGGAGAAGAAAGACGCCTCCTTTCTGACTCTCTTCTTTTCCTTTCTGCAGATCTACTCCTCACTCTTCTAACCGGAGACCGGGTTCGAGAGGGTGATCTACTCTGTTTCGATCTACGATCGTTAAAGAGAGGGGATCTGCTTCTTCTTGACTTTTCACGCTGTTTGGGAGATAAGCTTCTTCCTTTTGGGCTACGGCCAGGTCGTCTGGGGGACCTGTTTTCTTTCCCTGAAGAAGCATCTTTAGAAGGAGATTTAATTGGCTTTTTTTCTTTGTCAGTCTCTGATCTCCTAGGTTTTCTATCTTTGGACCGTGATCTTCTATCTTTGGATTTGCTTCTTAGTTCTGCTGGAGATTTAGATTTTCTACCACGATCTCTGCTTTTGTTTTCATTTACAACAGGAGATTTTCTGCGGTCTCTTGATTTACTTTTATCATCAGCCTTATTTCTATCCTCTGGAGGAGACTTAGACTTTCTGTTTTTCTCCTGAGATCTCCTCTTAAGTATTGGAGACCTAGACTTTCTTGTCTGATCTTGAGACTTACTTCTCTTATAAGGGCTTTTGGATTTCCTCCTTTCTTTTGACTTGCTTCTAGTAGTCTTCTCTTTGACTCCATCAACTCCTGCCTTGGATTTCTTTTTGTCAGATCTGTGCCTAGTCCTTTCTTTTGATTCACTCTTGCTTGCTTTTTTGGAACTAGTTTTATTGTCCACAGGTTCCAATTTCCCCTTAGTATTTGACTTTGTGGTAGGTCTTGTTCCATTTCGTGCTTTTTCATTAATCTCCCCCTCTTCTTCAGATCCTGACTCATAACCTTGTAATATTAATCCCATCCCAGACTGGACTTTTCCTTCCATTAATTCGTTTTCAAGTTCAGCTTTCAGCAATGCTCTTTGTTTCTCTAAGTCTTCCAGAGGAGCCAAAAAATCAATTTTAGTTCTTTTAGCTGGTCCATCTTCTTTGTCAGAGGCATCAGCCACCTCTTTCCATTTATGTTTCTTATGTTTGTGTCTGTGTTTATGTTTTTTGTCCTTATCATCTTCTGAAGAATGTTTATGTTTCTTGTGTTTACTTCGGTGTTTGTGTTTCTTTTTTTTGTGTCGGCTATGCTTGTTCTGAGGTTGGTCTGCCTCTGATACTTCCCCATTTTCTTCATTCACACTTTTCTCGGATGCCTCAGCATCCTCAACCCTGCAAAAAACAAAGAGATCAGTACTATAAACTCACTGTAGTCCTTTACCTCAAGTTAAGTAGACAGCCTTTTATGATAGAAACTAACTGGCACTTAGTCACCTACCTTTGGGAGAATTAAAAATGTACCACTAATTTAAGTAAGTTATAACAGCAGATACAATTCCTCAGGAACAGACAGCTACGGCTGCAGAAAGAAATACTACGGAAGGAACAGACAGCAAATGCACTGACAAAACCAAATGTGTGGATGGAATCAATGCTTACGCCTTTACGCTCAATTCTGACCTACCTGTTAACAGCATACAACAGTGCTGAACATTTATTTGTCAATCCATCATCATCTGTCACTTTCTGCTCCACTCCAATGCCTAACCCAAGTTTCAAAAGTATTTTCAAGTGGCAGAAAACAGTTGTGCTCCAAAGGTCAAAATTTATTTGAAGGTATGGTGCTGACCATCTAATGAAACCTTCTTGCAAAATCTCATGCAGAGCTGACTGACTCTCTTAGCTGCAATTTTTTTCTAACAAGTGTACACACCTGTTAGAAAATCAAGAAATATTTTGACACGTTTATATTATTTATGCAATACGGGGAACACTATTGGAACAGGATTAATTAAGGAAGTCTAACTTCAAAGCAGCTTTCTGATAGTATACAGCAGGCTAGCAGCTTCAAAAAGATGTGGTAATCTTGACACCTGTAAAATGCCATTGACCAAAACAGCTGAAAATAAGTCTACAGCAGGTTATTAAAATAATAATAGTTTCTTCTAAAAAGAATGTTTTCAATTAACTATAATTTCTTCAAATAGTAACTTCAAAAAATATAAAATTCGGTCCTGACATTACACATTCCCTTCATATTATCTTCCATAGACACTGAAACTGGCTTAACAACAGGCGTTTTTACAGTGTTTAGCAAATACCTCCAGACCTCCTTCAGAACATCAATCAAGTTACTGTCTGTGGTAATACAGACATTTGCCTTCTGAAATCTGTGGCCAAATATTACAGGTGCCAGAGCTCACCTTTCTACAAACACACCCCATCTAAACTACAGTTTTGGAATTTACTCGTTAATACTTTAATAACTTAAGCATAGCTCTTTGCTGTATCCCCAGCCTCATTAGGAGAAAAGAAATCCCCCAAACATGACAGTCAGGAGCAGCGGGTGAACATACACAGAAATGCGGAAATTATCTTCTGAACTCTACTAGTTTCACACGACAGCTATTTCTGAAGAGTATGATCAATAATCTGAAACAATAACTGTATCAGAGATATTCTAAGCCAGACTTAAAGGACAGCATCTCACTATGAATTTGATTAGTGTCTTCCTAATTAAGGACAGGATCTTCAAGCAGCACACATCTACTCCCTCCTGCTTGAGTTAATGCAAATTCTCGTACTAGTAAATACAGCTGGCCTTTCTGCAAAGTACACTAAAATTATTTGCTAAAATCATTAACAGCTTAGTGCTCTGAAATAAGGAACTTCCAAAGGGAACAAACTGTTTGAGTTAAAAATATGAAATATTCACAGGCTTAACTCAAAATACTGCTTGTCTTTTCTTTTACATTTTTATTACTACTTCCGCTTATTCAAGGCATACAGCAAGGTGTTTTTCTTAATTTCTACCTCCTGACACTCCACACCATTATGATAAGAGAATATCAGAACAAAAGAGGAAAAAATGGCTTAAAAAGACTTTATTTCATGTTGCACTTGGCATAAAAAAGTCTTAAACGCAGAACTTCTTCAACTTGGATTTGCAGTCCTGAGCAAGTCTATCTGTGACATAAGTGGAGAAATGCCACAAGGAGAATTTTAAGGGAACTATGTGCCTTTCAAAATTTCTTTTAGCTGGATACAGGATGCTGTGTAAATACCCAATTAACACAATAAGGATACTTCAAGATATCATAGAAGTATTAAGACCAAAAAAAATCACATCCATTCAAGCTGTTCCAAATAAGTCTTCCTTCTCTTAACAGCAGAAAGTGACACCAAAATCTTTAAGGAAGTTATTTTGTTATAGCATGTATTTTAAAGTTATGCAATAACCTCATCCTAAATTCGAGAAAAGCCAGCTGGCAGCAAAGGTGCCACACGAGACGCATCACCCCAGCACTATCTCAGCCCACTACAGACTGCCAATACAACTGTCAGCTGTCTTTGTAACTCAACAACAAAATTAAGTTCATTAATACGCAAGAAATAGTTCAAATTTTCTTCATGTACAGGGATAATTTATTTCAAGTAATTTCACTGAACTGTGGATAAAATTTTACTTCAGTTAAATGCTTCAGAGGTATAGTGACGTGGATGAAAGAACCTTTTAAGAATATTTCAGAAGGTGATGAGGCAGTCTACATGTTTAGGTGCTAATTGCTTTAAATAGAGAGGAACTGTGACATGATCTTGATATAGCCCTACTTTTTCATATTTTTGAATTCAAGGAGAAGAATTACAGGAAGTTCACAAGGATGTGCAAAGTGATTTCACCCATATTTTCCTTCATACAGGGCTCCTATCATCAGCTTCTATCTTACTACTTAACTTTCTATCTACAGTACTAAACGCTCTTCTTCATGTGCACGTGTTGTACATGGCTCACTGCTTTTCCTCACCTGTTTTCTACTCCCAGGATTAACAATAAAATCAAGCTTCAAATCAAAACTTTTCAAGGCAGAAAAAAATACAGAAAGCAGTTTATATGGCTAAAAATATTAATGTAGCAAACAGGAGCGACAGAATAAGCATTAGATCGTTAACTCAAAGAAGAATTTCCAGAAGACTGTGTTCACGAGCTCCTGAGTGTGGACAAACCCAAACCCCACGGCACTAACCGGGGTGCCTGGAAAACGCACGCCCGGGAGCCCCGTTCCTGCGGGGAGGCGACAGCTCGATCTTCGCTTCCCAACGGGAGCCGGGAGTTGCCAGTCATTTCGAGGGCTGGAAGGAGGGGCTGGCGGCAACAAATCACTTTCTGCTTCCACCAGCACGGGCGCTTTCCATACCGCGAGAGCGGCCGGGGCCCGGGGGAAGGAGGGAGGGAGGGAGGAGGGCTCGCCGCAGGGCGGGCAGCGGCTCGGCGGCCCCGGGGCAGCCCCGCGGCACCCGCTGGCCCGGAGCCGCCCGGCCCCGCTCGGACAGGGTGTGTGGGTGTGCGAGCGTACGTCTGAGTGGCGGGGGGGATCCTGGGGAGCGCCGGCCCGGATCCGCCTCAGGGATGCCCGAGCCCTGCGCGCCCGGGCGGGCAGCGGCCTCGCAGCCACGCGGAGGAGGCGCATCCCTCCCCCGCGTCCCTCCGTCCCGCGTCCCCCGCGCCAGCGGCAATCCCGGTTCGCCGGCGGCAATCCCGGTTCCCCGCGGCCGGAGCGCCACCAGGGCGGGAAGGCGCACGCGGGACTCCCGGGGACACGCGCCCGCCGCCGCTTCCCTTCTCTTCCCCCCTCCCCCCGCGCGGCCCTCCCGAATCCACGGGCGGATCCAGCGCTCCAGGCCCCGGCGCGCCGCCTCGCCGCGGGGCCAGCGGCGACTACAGCAACCCCTCTCCCCCGGAGCGGCCGCCTTCCCCCATCCTGCTCTCCTTAACCCCCTCCTCCTCCCTCGCCACTTCCACCCGGGCCGCTTGTCGTCGTCCCCGTCCCGTGTATGTGTCCCCCCTCCCCAATCCCCTCGCCCGCGCTTCTCCCTCCAGCTCCCTTCTCCTCCTCCCCAAGGCTCCAGGGCGAGGAGCCTCCCCCCCTCCAGCCGGTCCTTACTCGGGCGGTCGCTGCTCGGGCTCGGCCGCGGCGGCCATTTTGAACTTCCGAACTCCTTCGCTGCCGCCGCCGCCGCTGGGAGGGGGCGGGGGGGGACGCGGGGCCGGAAGTGAACCCCGCGCGCGGGGCCGGGAGCGCGCTGGAGGCCCCGCCCCCCTCCTCTGGGGGTGGCCGAGGGGGGGCGGCGGCGGCGGCGGCGGGAATGGATCCGGCGGCGGGAATGGATCCGGCGGCGAGACGGCGGGTTTGCATGAGGTACTGGGAGGGAGCTCTTCGCCCTGAGGCACTGGCACAGGTTGCCCAGAGAAGCTGTGGATGCCGCATCCTTGGGAGTGTTCAGGGCTGGCTTTCCTGGAGCTCTGAGCTGCCTGGTCCAGTGGAAAGGTGTCCCTGCAGGATGTTGGAACTGGGTGATCTTCAAGGTCCCTTCCAACCCAAGGCGTTCTGTGATTGTGTGATCCTGTTGTAAGGGGTTGCTCCGCTTAATTTGCCTTTCCAGGCCCGGCCTGGCTGTGCCGAGCTGCAGGGAAAGGGTCGGCGGGGTCTGGGCGCGGGGCAGTGTCTGGGTGCGCTGTGGTGGCTCCTGGGCTGCAGGGTGCAGGTTTCTCACCAGCGTTCTCGTCTTCTAAAAGTAGTGTTGGATTTAAGATCGTTACCGCCTGTCTCCTAACAGGAGCTGTTATAAACTTAACACAGAAATGCCGTAATCCTGCTAACCTGTAGTTCATTTTTAGTTTCGACAGGTGATTTGAGCAGTCATTTATGGCATCATTTTTCTCATGCAGGACCCTCACTTCTTTCAGATAGTCGTAAAATCTGCACACGTCCCTAGGACTGGAATCTGAATCTGGATGTCGTTGCTCCCCAGACTTTGGATAAGACACTTGAAATCATGAAGTGGATTTTAACTCTTTTGTTTATTGTCTTTTCACAGATTCATAGAATATTGGGAGTTGGAAGGGATCCACAAGGATCCTCGAGTCCAACTCTTACGTAAATGGCCTGTACAGGAATTGCACCCACCACCTTGGTGTTACCAGAACCATGTTCTAAACAGCTGCAACTACAGAAAATTAACAAATTTAACTACAAATACCAGTGTGCTCTGTCAACGAACCGCATATCACCTTTGGGACATCACAACATCCCAGCTGTGTGCTGCTCTGCTTGAGGATTTTGAAGCCCAGATTGTCCAGTCTGGTGGAAATATTTCTGGTGGAGATATACAGGGGCAAGCTCTGCCATTTCACAAGCAGGATCAAAAGTAAGATCAGGATACACCTGCTCAAATGTGTGAAACAGATATGGCATGTCAAATTTCAGGCTGTCCTAGAATAGACCAAGGTAAAAATGAGTTATATAGCATTGGAGATGAAAATAATGAAAACAAAGAAAATCTTGCAAAAAATTACTGTCTTGTTTCCTGTGTTTCAGATGTCTCAAAATAAAGAGTCCTTGCTGTTGTGACATGAGCCCAAGCGTAATCCTCATGCCTCTCACTCCTGTGAAAGGAACACCTTGTTTGGAGAAGTAGCAGCTTATTTGCTACTTGAGGAACCCTGCAGTGCTGACTTCTCTTCCATATTCCAAGGGAAAGGACAGATGAGTCCAGATGCCTCTTAGCATCTGTCACGTTTCCAGTGTTAGAACCCAGACATTTGCTGGGGAGATAACCACTGAGGCTCAATCAAGGTGTAAACATCACAGGAAAATCAGTTGAAAGCTGGTTCTAAAGGCTCAGCTCACCCTGTGGAAGATGCTTGTGCCTTAAATCTGGGTTCTGAGAGAAGGCAGCCTTTCTGCAATGTGTGCAGTGTAGCACTAGAGTCAAAAGATGCTGAGAAAATACATTTAAAGGGTCATGATGTGGATCGTGGCTCTAAATGTGTTTATTGTCACATGACTGAGTAGATCTTAATGGAAAATCATTGGAAATCACACATGCGGATAAAAGAAACCTACCAGTGCCTCATCTGTGGAAGTGCTTTTATATCACTTTATAGAGTGCCTGGAAAGTGCACAGAAACAGCCATCAGAGGAAACCTCACCTCAGTGCACATCATCTGGAACTGAGCAGATAAGAAATCTTCGTGTAGCTTGCTTGGCCTTATCAGGATATGGTTACATGCCCACACAGTGATTTTTACCAGTAAGTCAGATTTTATTTTTCACTCTCATCCAGTTGCCTCCTCAGCTTAAATTTATCGCTGCAAATAACTTTATTTGGTCAGTGCAAAATTTATTGTAGCTTTTCAGTATGAACTGTAAATGCTGTCATCAAAAGCTGCTGTAAAACATCATGCTGGTTTGAGCAAAGAAAATGCAAGAACTGTAAAAATTCTAAAAATGTATTGTAAATGTTCACATTTTGATAATGTTCATTGTGCAAAATCCTGTCTCATTTCATATTTTGGATTCCAAATATTTCTATGGGTAGTTGACCATCACATTCCAATAATTTCAATATTAGTAGCTTTTTAATGACTCTTAACACTACTGTGAAAGTACTTCTATCAAGGTGAATGCCTTTTATCTCTACATTTTGTGACACTTCTAATGGCTAAATATTATCTCCATTTATAAATGGAAGACCTTGACTAACATAGTCTGTCTCTTAAAGTACAAAAGTACATTATTCCAGTATTCTAGTTCTGTTCTCCTTTGCATTAACTACAAATGTCACTTTTGTACCAATTATACTTTTTCCTCATTGCTTAAATAATGTTTCTGTTAGTAATTTCAAGTGCTTTGCCCTCAATAAAGCTATGCATCTAGTGCTCACCTTCATGTCTGTAGGTAAAAATCTTGAAAGATTGTGTACAAAGGTAGTCTGGGCATTTTTCGGTTTAACCATTCAGTATTGCAGGTGGTTGTAGTGATTAACTGATTTTAGCAAACTTTCCGTGGCTCCTGCTGGGATATAAACCAAATTCTTGCTTCATGGGTTGAGCTGCTGGTTCGGTTCTGATTGCTCGGTAGGGCCAAGGGAAAGAACAGGTGATTGTGAAATAAGGTGATGGCTCCTGGGTGTGCTCTGGAGTTTGTGGCGGCGGTCAGGTAAGGGAACAGACAAGGTTAGGAACATGAAGGAATGTGGAATGTCAGGGCATCCTGTGGTTGTAGCCAGGCATCTGTGTCGTGGTGTAGGGTTTAGATTAGATTATGGAGGGTTTTGATTGAAAGGTTTAGATTGGATTACATGCTATGCTGTCTAGTTTTGACGCCTTTGTTGTCTTTGGGATACATGAGCTTTTTCTGAGGCTTTTGCTGCCTGACAGGGCTGGAGATAGAGTTTTTTAAAAGGTTATAGCAGAATTTCTGGAGGAAAAGTAATTGAGAAAACAGTAATTTTTGGAAATAAAAGCAAAACAAATTTTTTATTTGCTTCACAATGACCGTAAGCCAAGAACAAGGCTGCAGTCCAGTATAACTTTTTCTCTAAGGGGGTATGGAAGGAAAGCACATGGAAAGACAATTGAAATTCACAGTAATTCAAAATAGAGATGACTACAACAGTGAAAAAATTTATGAGTGCTTATATAAACAATTGGTTTTTTAAGTGAAAGGAGAACTGCTTTTTATTAACAAATTATAAATTGTCTCTTGAATGAGTAATTTCATTCCTTTTGGGTGGGAGGCGTGGGGATCAAAAATCCATCTTCCTTAAAGCTGTGATGGAGAAAACCTGGGACTGGGTTTTCTGAGATGCTCTTTTGACAATTTCCATTATGTTTGGGGGCGATGAATTTTGAAGATTATAATTTACCATTCATTGCTACATTAACATGCAAAAGGTTTACTTAATTTTAGCTTCCTGGTGAAAAATTTAATAGGTTAAATACTTAATAATTTTTTAAGCTCTTGGTAGTGTTGCGCAATTGTAAATACTTTATATTTTTTCTGATTATTGCTTACATTTTTGTGATAAATGTGAGCAAAGGAAACTTTTCTAAATATTTATTTGACACCATGCTAATTTCTATACATTTTTGAGGTGCAGAAGAAACAAAAAAGAAACTAAGAAAACTTCAACTTGGTAATGTTTTTCAGATGTTTCATTCCATTAAAGGAAGCTTTACTGTAACATTATAAGAAACTGTTGTCTGCTGATTTATTGTGCTTGTGGAGCTGATACAGTGAGTAGGAGAGCCTTCCTGCTGACTGTGGGGATAGTTTTTGAAATAGTTTTAACCATAGCTTCTTAGCACTAAGCTTGTGTTTAACTTAGTGTCAAGTTCTCACTGTGATTGCTAATGTTATTTGGTACAATATGCCTGTTGTAGCTTTTAACCTACGTGAAAGCCTAGCTGGCCAGTGGAAAACAATGTACAGATTAAATCTTAAAAAAAAGGGTTCAGAAGCTGCTGAAAAGTTGAGTGATTTTATATTAAAACCTTTACAAGGAAAGGGTTAGTTGTCTTGATTGCATTTCCCTTTAGACAGAAATCCTCTGTGCCAAAGCTGCAAGCTCCAACCAGTACTTTCTCCAGACCAAATTTAGACTGTCAGCAGATGTGCTTAGAAGAAAATGGACATGTAAAGTGTGTTATGTCTGCCACTAAAAATAATCCTTTGAAGTTGGGATATTCTAATGTATCTGTTCCTTCAATATTTTTCATGAGCTCAGTAATTCACATCAAAATAACTCCACTGCAAGTACATATTTTGCTAACTCATTTTTAATTGTGGTTTGCAATCTTTGAGAGTTCCTTGTTACCATGTTTTGTTTTGGTTTGCTTTTTGTTCTGTTTTGACATTGGAAGTGCATTAAGCATTCTTAGACCTGAGGTAACCTTGGATTTGCTGCCAGAGTCCCCATGGTCAAATTATGTCTTCATAATCAGTAATTGCTCTTTTTTCTGAAATACTGTGCATCTCAGCCAAACTTGGCCTCATGTCACTTAAATAACTACAAAATACCTTTAAACTGCATAGGAGTTAAGTTTGAACATTTATGTTAATAACTGTTTAACCTGGAGGAATGTCTTGCTTCTATTATAAATTAATGTATTTGCTCTGCTTTCAAGCTATTGTAGTGAACTGTGGCTTTTAATACAACTAGGGAATGGATCACTGTCTGCAAGCATCTGTGCAAGCGCAGATACTGTTTCAAACTGTACTGAATGGAAGATGTGAGATGTTTTTTGCAGTTATTTTCCTTTTTTTTTCTTTCAGTGCTAAATATTTGCTTAATACAAGTGTACATACAAGTAAATTTGTTTTAATTGGTGGAAGAAGGCTTTAAAACTCACTAAAATAGATTAGAACTGTGTTTTGAAGGGCGGGGGGGAAGGATTAGGGACTTCTTAGAGTTTGCTTGAAGGCACTAAACAAGAATCTCCATCTTTCCAAAGCAGTAGGTGGGGTGGGATGTGGCAGCTGCATTGAGCTTGCAGCTTGAGTAGGTAGAGGAGAAAAGAGGGCAGCATTCAGTGCAGGGAATCTGGATGGCAGGACATGATGAGATGCTTGGGTTTTGAATACTTCTTAGATTGATTAGCGTTTCTGATGAGCTCATTTTGAGCTCAATTGATAATTGCTTGGTTGGATAACTAGCTGTTAGTTTAAAAGGAAATTCTGCCTTGTAAAGTTAGTAGCAGCAAGTCTATCCTCCTTTCTCAAGTGTTGCTTCATCTTACTCAGTGAAGCTTTATTTCCATCTGCAAGAGGTAGAGATCCTTGCTTCATACAAGGAAGACTTTATGACCTCACCATTTTGTTATCTGTTATGTTATTAAACTGGGGGTGGGGATACTGTACCACTTAGAATGTAGGATGAAGGATGCTTCATGTCTGAAGCTTTTCTGGCTTTAGCTTTGTGTCAGTGTGACTGGAGTAACACCAGAATCGTAATACTCTTCATGATGACCATCCAGGTCCAATATTCAATTTAGATTTATTTTGACCCAAGGGTTTAGTCTCTTTCTGTTTCCTTTTTGGACATTTAATGATGTCAGAAGTGCAAATCAACAAAAATGATTTGGCCAATTTTTTAGAATGCCTATGGGGAAAACTTTCTGTTCATAATGTTTTCAAGTGGAACCTGCAAGACTGTGGATACCTTTTATTTAAACAGCCCTCATAGTCTGTGTCTTGAAGGAAATATATAAATAAGCATTTTTAAGGTGGTGTCTTCTGTTAGAACAGCTGAAAAGCCGCACTCCTGATGCAAATATCTGTTGAGATTTGGCCTTTTCAGTGTCTCTGAAAAATGCAGTGATCAATGACAATACCTTACTGCAGGAAGCTAATTGTGACAGACTGTTGTACGGAGGCAGGGACAGGAAGTAAGAAAACTTGCCAGTTTCCTTTGGTACCTGGCTTGCAAAGGTTTTTAATTCTTTTGTAGACAACATATAAAAGAAGCTGGATACTGAGGACCACTGGGGCTGGAAAACCTGTGAGCTGTTGCTAGGGATAAAGATGAGATGAGGAGATGAACTTAAACAGAATTTGGCATGTTAGGAAAAGTGATTACTGGGTCAAGGCAAAGTGGGCAAATAGTAAAATGATGTGGAGTCTCAGAAAATGAGAATAACTTGGGCAACAGTTTGGTCTGAAGTGGACAGAAAGGATATAGCCTCAGACATGCGAATCAGCATTAAAATAAGAGGGTACATAATCACTTCTATTTACTAGTGCTGCCGTTACTCAAATAACAACTAGTTCAAGCATGAGAGGTTTGTGGTGTGTGTGTATATTTTTATATATTTATTATTCCCCATTGTGAAATCTGGCATTAATGCTTTAACTTCTTAGGTATTTTGATTCCAAAAATGAAACCTAAACCACAAAAAAAAAAAAAAAAGGTTAAGAGAACTCTCAATACAGGTCAAAATGCCAAGCACTCATCTTATGTGGGTGGGTACACTTGCAAAATCTTCCATTGCCTCATTTGCCTATATACAAATTTCTGCTCCCAGTGATACTTTTGAAATTCAGTGGGTAGAATGGGTAGTGCTTCCTTAGCCTCGCTTTATTCTTTAGAGAGCAGAGTAGATACACAAAAAACAATGAGATTAAGGTTACTAAGGCAACTTTGATTTTGACAATTCAACTTTAATTTTGGCAATACCTAATTTTTATTTCTTGGCTTAGCAACCTTAATGAGTTGAGGCTTTGTTTGAGTTTTTTAATGTAGCTTTTCTTTTATGTGGGAAATGCATTGGGAATCTACCTTAATGTGCTAAAATAAATCACCAGAAATGCTATCTCCTTTAGCGGTGTGTACTGCTGTATGTTCTGAGTTACTAGGCTGTACATAGCTATGTATGTGCCATACGGTACATGGCTGTAGAAAAGTTCACGTGTTTCTTCCTTAGGTCCTGTGACATGTAGACCCTTTAGAGTTACTGGCTTCAGCTCCATCACAGCATCCTTACGTGTATTGGTGGTGTCTTGGCTACTGAACCACGCTGGTGTACACTGAATTGGAGGGTCAGGTAAGTGTTTATTAATGCTTGAATACAGAAAATGAAAAAAGCAAAAAGGTTCTTAAATAATTTTTTATCTGTAAGTGGTCACAAAACTGGCATTTATACTCTCTTTTCTCTTAGTCACTAAGAGACTCCAGAATCCAGCAGTATTGGTAATCTGATGTTCGCTGTGTCATCACATTAAAAGGAATGGGCAATTTAATAAATAAGGCTTGGTGACACTGGATGAGGAAAAGTCTTTAATTTTTCCTTTCTGTAATCAGCAGTCTGCTGAAATGTCTCACATTACCAAGTTCTGTTTTTTACGAATAATCTTCAGAGTTGGTACAACTGTTTTGAGGTTGATTTATTTGTATAACAATTAACATCAGCTTTTATATCTTCTTTGTAGGCTTTTGGGAGAGTGGTGAAAGGAGAATTTTTGGTGTCTTGGCTAGTGCAAAAGCAGTAATATACAAACTATGTCAGGACAAAAAAAATTGGGTCAAATTAAGTTATTCTGTGCCAAATAATACTTCCATAGATGAAAGTATTTAATTTACTCTGAAACAAACACTGAGTATCTTCTCAATCATGTAATGGGCTTATATTTTTTTTTCCTAATTTTGCAAAGTATGGTATATATTTTAAAGTGTATGCAGGACTGTATTTCTTAAGCTTATATCTTGGTTTGATGTTTCACTGATCTTTGAGTTAGTCTTAACATAATTAGCATTATATGTTATTTTAACAATTTTTGGATATTCATAACATAATGAAAGTAAGTCAATTCCTTGCATTCCTTGCAGCATAGTAGCTGTATTATGTAAAAAGGTTGGTTGTTCTTTATATACATGTATTATGATCATTGGAAGTTTAACTGAGGAAACTTAGACAGAAATGTTAAAAATGTGCATTGTAGGATAAAGGTTTTATATGATAAATACACTGTAATCTGGTAAAACAAATGGATTCAGGTCAAATGAGAAACCTGAAAATCATGTTTCTCCTTTCTGTATTGTCACTTTTAAAAAGAAAGGGGTATTTATTGTTGTGGCAAGTGTGTCAAACGCAGTAGTAACTTTTCAAATTCTGTCATTTTTATGATTATAATTTGTGCTTACCTAATTTTGGTTTTATCTTTCATTGTGCTGAGCAGCACTTTAGCGATTTTCTAATGCAAGTGTGCCTCCTACAATGATCATCTGTACATCCAAGGTGTGTGTGAATGGCAGTTAAACATTTCTGTAAATCACTTGCGTGTTCATTGTATTTGCAGTATATGAAAAAATAAAACAGAGCAGTTCTTTCCTCAAAATTGCTTATCTTTAACTGGCATCTAATTTTGCCCTACAGGTTAAAAAACCCTCAAACAACACAACAAATGAACAAACAAAAACCAACTCAAACAAATTACTTTTCTTTAGAAGCTCTGGTTTTTGTGTGTTTCACAAACAGCGCAGAATGCGGAGCAAGGTTTATTTTCTCTACAACTTTGTCTTTCATCACCTGAAAGTTTCCTGTCTCAGATTTTTAAGTCTTTCCATCACTGATGGTATTATAAAATAGTGATATAGTGTATTTCGGGGTTCTTTTTGGATTAGTTTACATAACTTATTTCTTAATTGGCAACCCAGAGAAGAGTTGAAGGATCATATGGAAAATTACAGAACTTCTACAGCCCTTTTGTCTTCATTTTGGGATCAAGTATTCAAAACCAGACGTCAGTTGAGTGGACATCACAAACAAATCCATCATGAAGAAACAACAAACCCACAAATGAAAGAGAGGAAGAGAATAAAGAAGACTGAAGATAATCCTGTGTGTTTCAACACAAAAGCAACTTGAAAGAAGGTTTCAAGCTAGTTTAAATGCAGTACCTCCCGTAGGTATGAGCTGTATTATAGCAAAACTTGCTATTTTGTTTCTTCATTGCAGAATATTTGGTAATCTGGCACGTTTATTTATTTATTTGCTGATTTACTTATGTATTTTTGTAAGAAAGTTGCCGTTAACTTAAACAAAAACAAAGTACTCTTTTCAAACAGCTGCCTTCTACTTGGTTTGGGGTAGTACCACTCTTTGGAATAAATTACACAAGTGCTGATCAAAAGGTGCAGCTAAAGGTTTTCTGTTTTAGTTTGTTACAAGCAGTAACAAAGTAGAGCCACTGAAACAGGCTCTTTCAGGAGCCAAGAGAGATGCTGGGAGATTTCTTGGAACCCAGTGAGTTAACTAGGTGGAAAAACAGCTTTCTTTGTAGTCATGGCTGAATTTTTAAGAGGAACATTAACTGAAGCACAAATATTATCAGTTAGCATAAAATTCTACTTATCTGCACTTGTAAGAGTTAACACCAAGACTTTGCCTGTCCTCAAGTGCATCCTTTCTTCCAAAGAGAGTTTGAGAAGGCATTTGATGCATTCCTGTTATTCAGAAAAGAAGTCTTTTACTTTGATAAAGAAGATAATAATCTCTGGTAGCCACCTGTCCATGAGTTGACATTACAAAATATTCTGATCACTTTTCTAATATTTAGGTAGAGAAGCTCGTGTACATCTCTTTCTCTAGGTTTCTTCTAAGTATGTGCATTTGGTTTCGGGTGTGTTCTCTTTTTGTTGTTCTTTATGGCCATACGTTATATTGTCAGAAAACATTTTTACAGTAGTTTAACTATAGGAATAACTTTCTGACTTTCACAGTTGTGTATCATAAATTAATTCAAGTCATCAAAATTTTTTCCCCCAAATGGCTTCTTTATCCCACTGTTTTCTAGGACTTACATAATTATCTGTGGTGAATCTGGCTTTCCTCATTTGGAGTTGATGTTGCTCACATGGAAAGAAATAAATACGTGTTTTAGTAGCTTGCTGAAATTGGTATTATAAAAAGAAAGCAAAAATGGAATTTGGGTTTGGTTAGTCAAAGGCCTAATTGTTTGAAGTGAGCTAGAGCATTTTTGTTAATAAGTAGGGAGCAGACCAATGTGCTCATGATGTACCTTGCTCATAGGCATCTTTTGGGCTTTTTTCAAATGAAACAGTCAGTTAACAAAAGTTGTCTCTGTTTGAAGTTGCAGAAGTGTAAGGTTAAGCACTTTACATCGTTACAGTGGTTACTTGTGAGCCAGTGGAGTATGACAATCCAAAGTTTATCTTAGGTTACATATGCAATCCGTCATCTGATGTACACACTACATCTCTGTTTTGAAAGAAAAAGGAGCATTTATGGACTGTCTGGAGCTCTCCCTGGAACCGCGAAGATTAAAAACTTGAACTTTTCATACCTAGTTCTGACTCGAGCTTTGCTTGACTTCTGTACAGCAAAACAAACTTCATGTCAACACCGTTCCTTTCTTACAGCCTCCCTGGGGTGCAAACTCATAAAACTGGCGTTAGCCATAGTTCCAGCCTGCAGCTGTCTCTTAATTCTTTCTGCTAAACGCCCTGTCCCCGCAGCAGAACAGGATCTGTTGGGAATCACAGACAGCTCAGTGGTGTGTCCTGCGGCACAGATGGAATAGCTGATGGCAGAAGGGCATAAAGATAACCCTGCTGTGCTGACTGTGACTCTGAGAGTGTGGGCTGTGCCCTGTGCAGAGCTCCAGAGTGCCAGAGCAAGCTGCCTCATTTTCTCTTCGTCCCACAATTGTCTCTCTTTATGCCCAGATTAACAGACACACATGGGAAGTGTATTTTAGAGTCTATGGATACTGTAAAACTTCAAGGAATTCCTTTTAACTGAGAAAGATCTGCTGTCAGGAGGTTACCAGCAAAGTGTTGGTAGCAGGACCTGAAATCCCGCTGTTTTCCTGGCCGTCCTGTGGCGCTTTGTTTGTTTTCCACCAGGAGGGGGCAGCAGATGAACAACATCACACGGGCTGTTTTTTACTTTTCAAACGCTTTTCCCGTGTCCCTCTCTGCCTGTGAATCCCAGCAGGGGCTCCATACCGATGGGAGAGTTTAAAATTATGATACCTACCTGGAATGTACAGGAATGATTCTTGTAGCTGGAATGTATGAATTGGAAGTCTTCATTCTTTTCAGTATTAAGCAGTAGAATTTATTTAGTAAAATCTATCTCAAGTTTATAAAAAGGGCAGTTCTATATTGAGACTAAAGATTTTTATGACTATGGCATTAGGTGTGTATATATTTTAAAGGATAAAATAACAAAGCAACCCAACCCCATGTGCTTATTATTTAATGTTACCTAAGTCTTACTTAACATCTTTCAAATATTTATTTTCTATGTTTCAAATTGCATATTACAATGAAAAAAAATGTTCTCACAGCCATTTTTCTCCCATCAGAAAATAAAACTGAGAATACACCAAATCTAGTGATGCTTTTCATTTGTGTGTAATTAATGTGTTCGTGTACAAGGATGGTTTGTGCATTCTGCTGACAGAGCATGGGAGTTAAAGGCCTCAATTCACAGGCAGTACTAGTGGTGCTAAACAATATAACCGAATTTTATTGCCTTATTTCAGCCACAAAGTGCGGTTTTATCATCTAGAACTTTATGGAAGTGTACCATATTGCTGATTGGGAGTAGAGTGGGGTCCTTTTTAAGACTGTAGGGAAAATGGTGATTATTACCTACCATTGTGGATTTCTTGAAAGTGTGTGTCTGTAATTCTGTTTAAGTTACAGATCAAGTAGTTAACAAAAAGCCACAGAGAGAGGGCAGTCAAGCCTTTTCAGCTGCTGAGTTTTATCCAGTAGTTTATATAAAGAAAGGAAAACCATAGTGGCGTCTGTGAATATCAGCTCCTAGTATCAGTGTTCGGAAGCTAACTGGGAAGAATGAAACTGATTCCTAACAAGACTTGCCTTAATGATTTTCATTAAAATTGTGTTGTAAGGTATGTGGGACCTTTATGGAGCCTAAAACTTTATCAAGTGACTTGACTTTTTTTTTCTTTTCTGGTGATTTTTCCTCTTCAAAGATTACAAATGTTTAAGAGAAGAGGAGGAAATAATTACAAAGATATATTCAGAATGGCACAACTTGCCTTTCAGAGTTGGCTTTCATCTTGAAGTCCACTATTTAAATCACAGATTTTTTCCATATAGGCCTCATGGTTCTACTGAGGTCACTGATTTAGCACCTTCTATGCATCAAACACTTCAACAACTCCCCTGAGTATTTAAGTTCCCTTATGCAAGTTAAGGGCTTTTAATCTTGGAGCAATGTAAGCTTTATTTTTCTGGTGCAAGAAAGATCCACACAAATAACTGAGGTTTAAATTCTCTCTTGCCTCTTTCTTGTTTTGAGTACTGTTGCATAAAGTAACAACTGTATGATTCACTCTTGCTTTGTGCAGTAATTAGCAGGAATAGTTTTACCAGTAGAAGTCTTGAGTATGGTATAAACTAATTCCATACTATTCTAAAATACTTCGTTTTCAAAATAGCTGGACTTGAATTGCCTTCGCAAATATGTCGTGAAAACAGTTCTGTTTTCCTTATAGAGTGTTTAAAGAATGAGTAATCCTGTTTATTACATCTAATATATGAATGTACTACATGTATTTGGGAATAGTATTTACACAGCTATTAATTATTTACAGTGTTTTGCAAGGACATTGTTTCCTTTTGCTGAGTACTGGTCAATAATCTGGATAGATGTGTATGCACTTTCAAAACCTGCTATAGCCGGTTTTCATAGGACAAGGATTTTAAACTTCTGTGCTTGTATTTCTCTCTTTGAAGTTATCGTGTGTTAAAGACGTGATTTTACAGCATTAAAGACTTGTGTTTGAATTTGTGAACAGCCAGTGCTTCCTCTATTGCTGAGGTATGCTAAGCACGGTGAGGGCGATAATCTAGAAGATCAAGGAATTTGGGGTAACAGATCTGTAATCTGCATTAGCCTTTTCAAATGTTTTACCGTTTCCCTTCCTAGGAATAATCTCTTTGTATATTAGCACATATATAATTTTCATAGGGAGTTTTTTTTCCCCTTTTTAAATAAATTCCGCTTGCAAGCCTGAAAGAGTAACAGGTCGTATAACAGAGACAAAAAATTTCTAGAAAGCTTTGGTGGACCATTCAAACATCAAAATAAAACAATCTAAGATGATCATGTTGCATTATGCAGCTAGGAAATTAATTCAACACAGCAAATGATGTCATTTTGGGAATATAAATAAATAATTGAAAGATAATAAACTAGTAACTGAAGTATTTCGTGGCATACAGGTCTGATAGGAATCTTTGTGCTCTTATCTTTCCCATAGTGGTATCAATCTTTCCTAACTAATAGCCTTAAATACCCGTGATAAAAGGCATTAAAAGCCTAAATTAACACAGTAACTGAGAAACGTAATCCCTTCAGACCACTTACACAGGAAGAATAGGTGATGATTTTCCAGCTGTGACAAGGTTCATTTCCTTTCTGACAGGAAGCATTCTTATAGTTAGCTCTGTAGAAACACATGGGAATGCATGCTGGCATCAAAGCCGTTCACTGCCAGCACTGGAAGCAGGGAACAAGGTCTCTCTGACACAGCAGATGTAAACACATACACGTGGATTGCATGGATGTTCTCTTTATGTTACCACTTACATAAATTGCTTAGGGAGGAAAAAAAAGGTACTCTACGGTTGGATATTGAGTGCTGTGTAGGAGTGATTTTTTTGTGACATGAAAAGGATTTCTAGAGAAAAGGGGTATTTTTTCCTTACCGGTAGTTTTCCCTCTTACGTTGAATATGCAAGAACCAAACACTGTGATCCTGATTTAACAAAATAAGCAAATTTTTAACTGAAAGGAGTTTTTCATGGCAATTAGGGATATTGATCTGTAAGGATATGTTTCATCCTGGTTTAGAATTTGTGTTCAGAAGACACCTATGTAAAGATACAAATACTGCAAAGACAAGGACAGCTCGTATTCCTGGCTTGTTAACTGAAAAGGGTGTCTTTGCTAGTTCAGAGGGATGTGGACTTTAACTTTTTTTTTCTCTTCTGGTACTCCGTGGCCAGATTAAGAACAGGAATGTCTTCTCAAAACTTTTAAAATCAACTTGCACATGTAGGCATATTTCTAGATTTTCAATATCTTAAAGTTGGGTTTCCACTTTGACTACATTCCCTTTCATTTTCTGGAAAGCTCCCTATTTCAGTTTTTTGTTTTGAACTTTTTTGAACCTCGGTCAAAGGCCCAGTCTCTGTGACTGATGTTCTGTAGTTCTTTCTGACTCAACCAAGTGATTTGTTTAAAGAGACTTTGCATTGCCATGGTTATACTAAACCCATCATTCTGGGGGGAAAAAAAGGCAGTTATGTTAGAAATTCTAAGTTACATAGAAGAAAGTACCTTGTTGCACTGTCTGCTTGGAACTGTTGGATCCACTCCTTCTTGTTGGTATTTAAAAAGTGAAGCCTTCCTTCTTTCTTCTGAACTGAGCATTTTATAGGATTAGAAAATAGGGTTAAGTGAATGCATAGGATGGAAACAGGCTATGTTGTGTTAGTGCCTTCCTGAAACCTCCTGCTTGGTGTGTGCAGTGAGTGGGTGAACAGGACAGTGGGAGCCAATTCAATGCTTGTGATAGTGCTTAAATAAAACAGCTTGTGGAGAACTCGTCCTATAGGACCTGGCAGCATAGTGGATAGGGAACATCCACCTTTGTCCACAGTGGCAAAATTACCTTTCCACTGAGTTGAAGAAACAAAATACTCTTGCAGTCACTTGGCAGGAGCGCGGCGCTCCAACACTTGAGTGCCGTGGGTGGTGCTGCATCCCGCAGCGTTGGAGCCGTGGCATCACACACGGTGGCACAGGAGAGTAGGCAGATGTCTGGCAGGAAACACGAGTGTGAAGGGGGCTGATAGACGTCTCTTGCTACTGGGACAGATGGCTCTCAATCTCTGTGGTAGCAAGTGTGCCATGTCTTCAAAGACAGACATTTGCTTTATTAAATATTCTTAGCTTATGTAGAAGCCAACTGACAGGGCTTCAAAAGGTACAGGAGGAGAGTGATGGGCAAAGCGACTTCTGCTGGGAGGCTGACAAGGCAGTGTGGCCAGGCACTGTTAAGGGTGTTTAGGTGCATAAGTAAACAAGTGTCCAAACCCTTGCAAAATAAATTAAACTCTTGCAAAAAAATGAAGAGAGTCACTGTCTAGAAGAACGATTGCAAATCTTGAACTGTCTCCTATTCCTTGTGCTGCTATGTGACCCACAGCAAACACATAACTAGTTTTAGGAAGCTACTTATTACCTATGAAAATATGATTTACTATCTTGACAGCTGCTTGTGAAAATGATGTCAGCCTCTTCTTGTTCATTTCCCCATCGACAGTTGGAGGTAAACCTAAACAATGCTGGCTATGTAATGGTCATGCAATGCATTAATTCTTGAAAGATAACAGTGGTAGAACTGGTACAGGAGAGATACTTGTAATAATGCTGGAGTGAAATGCTGTCTTGAGAGAATTGTTACTCTACCAGGGTTGGTGTTAGGTTTAGATTCTTAAAATATGTTCACTTGTCGTTATTTTTTTTAAACTCAAATGTTTTCACTGGTATGTTTTAGTTTTGGATGTAAAAATGAAAATCGGTTTACGTGTGTGGGGCTTATCCTCTATTCAACTCTGACCATTCTGTGATTCTGTTTCATTTCTTTAGTCTGTGCTTTCTTCCTGATTAGGTTCATTTCACGTTCTCCACTGTAAGACTGATATTTCAGAATTTTCATACAAATATGAAATAAAACATTGTAAAATAGGATTTGTCAGCGGGAATGTAAATGAAAGGGGTGTCCTGTCCTTTAAGAATGTACCTCTCCATATTTTTGTTTTTGAAAGTCACTTTTCCTTTGTATTTGTGACCTAAATGTTGTCCTTGATGTCTTTACAGAAAATTCTTTGTGTTTTCTTCATTAAGTTAAAATTATTTTACCTTAATGTAATTTCCTATTGCTTTCCAAAAATTTCCTGTTCTGCTATATTCCCGTTTCTGGAGAATTTGTTTGGTTGTAATTGGTGACATAGAATACACTTGAAGTTGTCTCCCTGAACTTTGATTCAGAAAAAAAGATTGAAACTGAATTTGGAAATGGTTCTGGCCAGTCTATCTTGGTTAGACTTATGGTTGAAGCCAAATTTAGATGCAGTAGGTCAGCTACTGGTAAAACAGACTGCAACCTTTAACTGCCCAGAGCAGTGTCTAAGATGATGCTTCATTAGCAACAGGATCGTGTGAAAGATGAGCTGTGGCTTTGAGAATGTGCTGTAAATGCTGGTCCCCTGACATTCTTCTGGATTCCCTACACACACTTGGTGTTTGCCTGGAAGATACAACATCCTTCCTATTTGCTTTTTATTTCCTGATAGACAAAAAGCTTTTCAAATGTGAGCTCTGCTCTTGTGCCACTCTGGTGGCACTTGCAAACACATACAAGTGAGAGGCCCTACAAATGTTGGCTCTGCTCATAGAGTTGGTAGGTGTAAATAATCCCTCTGTCAGACAAATTCTGTAAATCTGGTGGCTTTTAAAAAACAACAAAATCCCGCGCTTTGAGGTATGCACTCCTACCGAAGTCAAGCATTTATATACATTCCTGTTGGGACCCTGGCTCTGTGAAGTCTTTTTTGCTTAAGGGAATTGCTTTCTGGCTCTTCTTTACAGCTCTCCCTCTATGTAACTACCACATAGACTCTACCGGAAGATGTATGGAACACTAGTGGGATAAATACAAAAATATCCAGTAGGTGACAGTATCAGTGCGTGTGTGTGAAGGGATACTGGAACAAGTGGTAGTAACTTCTGTAAAAAACCCAAAAACATGTTCATTCACTAATTGTGTGTCTTAATTTGGTGGTTTAGGTTCACCACGCAGCTTTTTCACTGATTTTGTCTGCAGCTTTGCTTGTAGTGTTTTGATTCTCCCCCCCCACACCCCCGCGGATTGAGGAAATGATCGCATTCTTGATAGTGCTAAACACATCTCATTTTGCAGTGTTGGCAGGGCGTGTCATGTGATGAGTGGGAGCATTAGCTGGTCTTAGTAAAGCCGAGGAATATGTTCCAAGTATGAACTTAGCAGCCTTAGTGGATGTTTAAATGTTAAATTCATGTGTGTTTAAGCTCTTTGCACTAAATAATGTATTCTTTGCTTCTTTTCTTTCTTTTCCTAAAGCTGAAAAGTTGAAACTAATATAAGCTAATGTTCATGAGTCACTTCTTGAGGTGTGCAGTGGTTGGTGGAGAGACGGTTTAATTAGTCTGGGTTTGTTACTTACACAACAAAAAAAAAGTAAAAAGCTTAATCTATTCTGGTTCTTTAGCTGTCATAATAATGGTGGTTCTGATTACAAAACTAGTGCTCTGTTTGGAGAGTCTTTTGATGTCTGAACTAAAATCTGGAAATGCATTTATCAAAAGTGATAAAATACCTTGAGCTTAAAGTTCCCTCTTCACTGAGAGCTTTTCAGTATCTGGTAATGGAATAACAGGCTAAAAGGCTTTTTCCTAGCTTTTGTGGCAGGTGTGCAAAGATGCAGAATTGTAAACATTGTCCAAATGTTGTAAGAAAAAATGAAGGAAATTCATATAATGGAATGATCACTTACTGACCTTGTTACAATGATTTCCTTAGTTATCGGATACAACGTAGTGACAGGAAGCCATACTCTTTAAGTCCTATACTACTAAAAATACTTTTAAAAATAAATCATTCTGTAATATCTGTCATGATATTTTGTCTCTTTTTGCGGTATTACTTTAGAAGCACATACTTTTTCATTTACTTGTAGTAAATCAGCCCAACTGTTTTGTTGCTTGCAAATTACCAGTGTGCCTCCTTCCACCAGCCTGCTTTGCCCTGTTAGATGCGTGTTAGCCGTCATGATACTATAAACACTTGCATGCTCAACTTTTGCTGTAAAACTGGTTCCATTTGAAATTAATAGAATTTTTCTTTAATAAGTAAGTCAAAAACTTATAATTACAGTCTATGAGATCAGGAAGTGAATAATTTAACTAGTGTTCCTTAGAGTAAACAGTTACACTGTCTGAAAGTACTCTTTTGTTCTATGTGAAATCTGTACTTAAAAAAAATATTTAGTTCCTGCCTGCATAATTTTCCTGACCTAAATAGTTAGGGTGTTTGAAATTGCCACTTGTGGAAGAGTTTGCCTGAATTGAGTAAATACAGTTAAGGTTCGGGTTTTGTTTGGTTTGGTTTTTTTTTCTTAAGTAGTTTCTTTCAGGCCTGTGTTGGTCTTAAGATTTTTAAGCACAATAGAATGTAGCAACCTCTACTTCTGAAATTGTATCAACATACAATAACATTTAAGAATACTGAAGAAGAAAAAAAAAAGATAAAAACCTAGACAAACCCAGCCCGGTCCCCAAGCAGACACTTTACACCCACACAGAACCGATTGACTGATTCAGTGGGCTGTGTTCAAAAGTGAGGTGTAAAGGGTAGAAATCACATGCAGATCTGAGTGTAAGCAAGACTAAGGATGGCATAACTGCAGTGATGAAATTCAGAAAAGTGTAATCTCTAAACCTGTATGGTATTCTCATATAGTTCGTGAATAAATATAAATTGTTTACTGATACTCAATTAGAAAAGAGTTCATTTCTACGTGTATTGATGCATTTATATATGTGTATGAGTATGTAACTGGGCTGTTCACAACAGTCTTTTACTTTCAGGCTTTTGTCTTATCAAGAGCTTAAAGCTGAGTTGAAGATGAGACGTAAATTTGCTTGAGATATTTGCCGTACTTAGTGACTTGGAAGAGGCAGATGACTGCTTCTGATGGCACAGAATCCGACAGGTTCACATTTTTTGTAGCTTTGCTGTCAAAGACTGCAAGATTTCCTGAAAATTGTGTGTTCCTGATGGTAGTAGAGATGGTGAGGGTTCTGTGCTGCTTTAATAATAACGTATGGGAAAATGTTTCATCTTTTGTATAAATCTTAGCTTGAAAATGGGGGTTTTTTTTCTCTGCTAGACCAACCAGTTAAATTTTTTGTTAGGTGTGAAGGAAAAGGAGGATTAAGGTATGCTTTTCTATTAAACATACTTGTAAGAAAGTCTGGGGGTTTTTTGCTGCTTGTATTCATGTAATAACACCACCACCCAAGTACCACTACCCCAAATAGAGAAAACCCATAAATATTGGCGTTACCAGCCATGAGGTTTTTAAACTAGTATGGTGTATACATCAGTCTGAAAATTAGGTTTAGCCAACTTAAATGGTTTAATCTGACCTCTTTGTGGGTCCCCTTCTGTGCTCATTGAAGAACAATGGGCATTCCTGCGAGATACCTTAATTTCATATGAGACATCACTTAAACGTGTGGGCTAATTCACCTGTTAGGATTTCTTACTGCCTGCCTGGAGTTAGCTTTACAGGGGAAATCTAGAAGATAATGTGCCTGTTGGCTAACACTGTGTGGGATGAATCCTCCTGTAGGTGATTGTTTCAATATCTTACCTTGTAGGTCTGCAAAGAGCGCTGCCAAAATAAATGGATCCTCAATATTTGTTTAAGTTCAGAGAAACTTGTGTTACAAATTGGTAGGTTTTGGAGTCTCATTGTTTGATGTTAGGTCACAAGTGCTGAGGCTAACCCACAAGTCACAGTCTGGGTTCTCTTGTAGCCTGTGTACAGCTGTATTCTTGGCTGGTCTTGCATGAGGAAAGTGCCAGAAACCAAAGGTTTAGATTCTAGGTTTGGTATTTCCTGAATCTGAAAGAACTGAGGTTTTGATAAGTATCAGATGACAATTTCACTGTCTCAGGGCAGGATTTTGACCCATAGTAAATGTGTGGCAAACCTCACGTTTTTATATAGAATGAATCCTTGACAGTACTTGTACTACGGTTAAGTTCTTTATTTTGAGGTGTGTCACTCTGTCATAATGCAGAATAAGTAGAATAAATGACAAATGCAAGTTCAGAGCAATTTGCAGCTTTCACTACATTAAGCTGGAATTGTCTGCACACGCAAATGTGTGCATCTCTGGTGTAGTTGGTTACATGCTGGAGCAATTGTATCTGAAGGATCTAAATGCATGTAGGTGCTATTAAGACTAAAAAGTAAATTGGCATACTCGTGTTTGTAGGAGTTTCGATTTTTTTATTGTCTCTATGGAGGTTTTATTTTAAAAGAATAGATATATCCACAGCTTCACAACTGAAATAGAAATACTGCTGAAAACATGGTGCAAACTCCACTAACTTATTCCAGTGGTAGGGAAAAAAGTGGTGAAAGGCATCATCTTGCTTGTGTAAAAGGAGAGGTGCTTTGGGTCTAGAATCCCTCACTTGGGAATATGGCTGAGCTGTAAGTAAAATTGCTCGGGAGCTGCTCTGGGCTGGATCTGCTACTGGACAGAGCCATGAGATCTTGCGAGGGATAACTCTTCCCCTGACCTACTGTTTGGCTGTTTTGGATTTGTGAGCACTACGGCTAGAGACTGACAGCCTGCATTTGTGCAATGCTCACTCACTGCCGCTGATGGTTGTAATCACTGATATGTTTCTGTTTTATTACAGCTTTCAGAAGAGCTTGGACCTTCACATAGGCTGACATCCCACTGGTGATGAGGTGTTTGGCTGCTCTTCTTCCCCTGATAAACAACTTCTCTGAAAATACATTAAGAAATATCACCTGAGTTCAGAAATCTCGTTAACCAGTTCCCAAGCCATCTTTTCCCTCAAACCACTCCCTGTGGAACATTAGCTTCTTAAACTTCCACCTGAGCATTCCAGCAAATAAAGAAGTTGTTGGCATTGTCAGGCTTTTGTGCTGAAAGCCAGGGTTTATATGTAAGAGGAGATCGTTCTTATGTGGCAATTAAGAGCGCTTAAGAGTGGTCTTTCCTAAGTGCTTTGTGTGGGGTATGGTACTGGTGGTAACTCCAGTGTGCTGAAAGGATCATGGGGATTTGTCCTGTCCAAAGGGTGAACATGTTGATTTCTGTTCTGGTTACCTCTAGCTGATAGGTTCTGCTTACTTACAAATGAGGAGTTTGACGTTTCAAGGCAGAATTAGTTGAAATGTACCAAAGCTGATAGTGAGCCCTACAACTGGTTTCTTCTTTGCATCTTTCATTTTTAACACAGTCTCTATATAAAAGAGTAAATGATTCAGTAAAAACTACTGATGCTGTAGCATTCAATGGAGGAAACAAAATTCACTAGATTTCTTCATGGTTACTTTTTAAAATGAGTATATTATCATAAGCTCATCCAATGTTGAAATAAAAATATAAATTATTGAAATATATTATCAAATAAACGTAAAAATTCAGTGGTTAAGTATACCTGAATCTTATTTAGCCAAATAGAAATTGCTCTTTATAATGGTTTTACTCTAAGACTCCACATTTATTATTTGACTATGGTTTAAAATATCTGTCGGGATAAATACCTAGTATCACAACTTTCTACCAGACAGAAGCACTGTTCTCTGAAACACAATTGTGAAGAATATACTACTGCAAAAGGATGAAAGTTTCCCTTCAGGTAAGTTGTAAATTTCTTGATTTACAGGAAAATGTTAGTTAGAGAGTTATGTGGAAAGAAGCTACTGGCATTTTGTAAGGAGAATCTCTATGAAGGAATTAAAGAAAAATTTTTGTAAGAGAAGATTCTCATAGTGTAAGAAACTGATGAGCATCCCAAGTCTCATCTGTTGTATATTTGGCACAGAAAAGGTTGGAGATGCATACCAAACATAAACACTTGGTCCCTCTTCATCTGGAAGAATAATAGTTGGGCATTTGCAACGTAGTACATAAAGTGTTACTGTAATGGGAAGTGTTTTCTTTCCTTAAAATGCTGCCATGTGAATTGTATTAACTTGTTTGCATAACAGTCAGATGGTTCTTTAACTTGGAATTACTTGAGTGGTAATTACTCATTTGTGACAACAGCAGTACTTTATTCTGAAGGATGCCGGCAGCTTTTCCCTGACTTTGCTTTGGGGAAATGTTTTGATCCTTGTTGATGTTGGGCCCAGAGGACACTGACGTAACATGTTGGTTGTTTAATGGCATTTAGCAGTAGCAAAGGGATGCGAAGGAGATGTAGGTATGTGGAATTTAATTAAGCAAATTGGAATTCAGCCAAAACTCAGATCAACAGCCCCAATCTTGCAAAAAACACAAGGAGACTTGTAATAGTTGGTAAGTGAACTGAGCTTTCATTTTTGTGTCACCTTGACAATCGTGTTGTAAGCAATCTGCTTTTCTAGGGAATTTATTCAGTAATGTTGTGAAGGATGGTCTGTACCACTTACTAAATTACCAGTAATTACTAGAGATTACTTCTGGTAGCATTCTGCCCTGTTTTTACATCTTTCACATAAGCACCAAGCTCAATCTTAGCATTTGAGAACAGGCAAGAGTAGCTTGGAGTAGCAGAGCTGCAGGTGCAGTATGGTGCAGTTGCATGCCCACTAGAATTTTTAATGTGCTGGGGGTTTTTTTTCCATTTTTTTCCCCACTGTTGTTCGAGCAGGCTGTATAATAAGCTTGATAAATTAATTAGAAAGGGGACCTTGAATACAAAATAAGCTCTTTATTTCTTTTTTTTTTTTTTTTATGTTTATTACCCTATTGTAAGTGGGCAGAAATATTCAGTATTAATTAGTTTACTGAAAAGACTGACTGCTGATAGCAGGTTTTGTACGTACAAGGTATGATTTATAGAGCCAAATTCTAATCTGTTCTTTATCCCAGCCCCAGGCAGTATAGTTATTCTGAAGTGAAGCGAAGGATTTTGGTATGTCCTTTTAAGTGATCTTTCAATATGAATATGACAGGTTCTCCAAGAATTATTTCTTTGCACTCTAAAAACGAAGAAAATTTAGATGCAGAAATTAATAATCTTGACATATTTCTGGTTTGCTTTGTAAGACATCTTGGAACACCAGCCTTTTATCAGAAGTTCACACACTTTGGTAATTCGGGAGCAGCTAGTAGTGGAAGTCTAATATGGCTTTCATGTGTAACTATCATTAAATAATATAAAATATTTTAAATGTACTTTGACCGGTAAGCAATTATTTTCTAGTCCAACTGCCAGGTGTAGTAGAAATCTTCCAAGTCTACTTCTGACTCCAAGCCAAATTTTTCAAGGAATATCTGAGTTTGTATGCTTTAGTTTCTCTGTAATCCAGCAAACAGGGATGTGTGTAGCTTTTTGAATGTTAATTTCCATGAGTCTGAGAGGAATCCAAGCTAGGTCTTAAGGTGTTAACTGTGCTTCTTCTTGAACAAACTGATCCTTGCATTCCCTGTCCTTCCTACTTTGCTGTTGTGAAAGACCTTTCATAGAGCAGTAGCTCCACAAAGTGCAGGCTCAGCATAGGTTAAGGGCTGTAGCAGAGTTGACAAAAGACTCTTGTGTTATATTCAGGCAAAGGTTCTACTGCTATAAATAATGCATGTTTTAATTGGAAACTTCAAGTGGAAATATCCGTCTCTAAGGGCTCATTGATTTCAGTATAATCTCTAGGGGCAGATTCTGCTTACGTGCTGAACGTGCAGCACATTCCCCACATTTGTGATTGGTTTTCTTCATCAGCACTACCTGCACAAGTGAGCTCCTTCCTATAAATTAAGACAAATGTCATATCTACATAATCATCTGGGAATTTCTATCACTGTATATTATAGAAGTTGCATGAAACACTATGACAAGACTGGGTACCCACCGATGTTAAGAATTCTAGTTTCCTTTTCCCTACGTCGGTATTAATTGGAGGGTGCAGCATATCTATTAAATTTGATTATTAGTAGGGAATGAGATTAAAAACAGATAATAAACATTCATTTCTTGCCGGATTTTCCTGGGTTTAGTCACACTGTGCCTGATGTTAACCACAGGCTTGGGCCTCCACATACAGCTACACTGTCCAGGCTGATACCTGGCTAATTAATGAATCTGGAAATCTAATCCCATCCAACAGGATGGGCACAAATTTTCTTACTATTTTAATTAAATTGATTTGAAACCGCACCTTAAGGCCTCTCCTAAACATAACATCCTACTGACTTCACTAAGAGTGTCCGACAGTTACCGAAGTGGTGTCTAAGTGTGTGACTACAAATCTGTGTGAAGGCTAGTAGCTTGCTTTGGGCTAGGTTGATTGTTGCATTAATTTGGATCCTTTCTGTTTGCATGCATTCGTCAGTCTTGTTTTAAACTTATTTAACAGTGTCGAGATGAATTCTGCAAATTCTATTAGTAGTTTATTGATATTAAAATAATAAGTGAACCTGTGCCACACAGCTTGCAGAATTGTAGAAAAAAGGGAAACAGATTAGGGTGGTCAATGTAATTTTATTGCTGTCCACTTTGAGCCCCCTAATCTGTTGTTTGTGGGCAAGCTTGAGCAACTTACACCTAGAATGCATCTAAGATGCAGAATTTAGGAATACAATAGGATTTAAATGTAGAAATCCTGAGTGATGTGGAATCCTTCCAGAAGTGCCTGAAGGCTGACTTCAGAAAAGGCTGTAGGAACACCAGACCCCAAACTTTGAGTGCCTATAGGCACCCCGTGTTTCAGCATGGATATGTACTGAGTTACAGGTGAGCCAGATGCCTCAGAGTGCCATCCAGAAGATGGTAACATTGAGTAGGGAGCCTTCAAGAGGCAAGGTTGAACACGGGATTTGCTTTTTACCCCCAATCTTCAGACTAAAGTACCTCCAGCTGGTCATGATTAACTCGTGAACTCTTACCTCGATGGATGGCTGGAGTTTGCTTTGACAAGACACAACCTGGGTAAGTCCTGGTGCCCCTAATCTTAATTTATTTGTCTCTGTGAAGATAGTGTGTAGAGGTTTAGAAGACTTCTTTGTACAGTAAGACAGTGTTTTGTATTCTGGGTTTCCCAAGAGAGTGCAAAAGGGTTAAAACCTGTTGGAAATGGGGTTTATCAAGTGCTCCTATGAAAGTTTCATGCATGAGGAGACCAGGCTTCTAATTTCTATTTCAGAGAATTTTCAAATATTCTGTATTAAACGGAACAGGGTTTAGGTCACATCATTCCATGTAGCACAACTTAAATGTTATGCTGTATAGACTTTCTCTTATTTTTCTCATGGCTAATAGTGACTGCATTAGTCTGTTAGCAGTGGTTTCAGACATTGTTCTAGCTTTATGGTCAGAGCCCTTTCTTTAGGAGTGGTGGAGACAACATGAGGCAGAAGACGGTTTTTCAATTTTTTCGCTGAGGCTTCAAAGCAAGTCCAGGGCAGAAGCTAGGCAAGGAAAACCAGTTCTGTCTTGTGCATGAGTCTTTTCAAATATACCTGTCCTCTTTAGCAGTGTGCTAGAAATAGAGAAGAAAGATAACTTCTTTCCCTTCTTTCCCTGGAAGATTCTTCCTGAAAACAAATTCAGGATAGCTACTAAAACTAAAACGTAGGAAGGAGAAGTCTGAACCAGATAGAACTGCTCAAATCTGATTTTTTGTTGAAGAACTAATAGTTAATGCTATTATATGTAGTTACCTCTAAATTCTGTAAGGCAGTGCATTGTGTAAGTACATTATTCTTTTCTGGATCGTAACTATACAGGACTTAGTGGAACACATGATGTACGTACGCTCTTGGATTGCATTGCACCTGAATCAGTGTTTTTAACTTCACATTCCTGTTCCAAGGTAATTGTACGTATAATGGGAAATCTAAAAGGCCAGCAGAAATAAATCGGCTACAAACAGAGCAGCAGCGTTGGCAGAAAACATCTTGAAAACATTTATGGGTTATGTTTTCTCATTTACACTGTACTTTCAAAATAAGCAGCTCCCTGTGGACTCCTTGACACAGAAAACATGTTCCAAGAGATGGCACGTGAAGGTGAACCAACAGAGGTAGGGTAGGTGAAAGTCCCACACTGTAAACCGATATTCAGCATTCTTTTGAGTCATCGCCCTGATAACTCCACACCCTCTGAGTAATATGGTCATGCAGCAGTGACAAGCCACCATAGCCCCGGGAGAAGGAAGCTCTTTTTGTCTTCCCGGCCAGGCATATGCAAAGGTATGCCCATAGACTGTTGCTGAAACTGCTGATTGCATCTAATTGGTGTTAATTTGTTCTGGTCTGAATTGTATTGAATAATAGCTGTTAGCAGGAGCAGAAGAATTTTCCTCTTTATAGGTGTCGATTCAAGTCTTGCTGAAGGACAGTGTGCTGCTATGCTTATTAGTAATTCTTATCCTCGAGGAAAGGGATCTGTAGCACTCCTCTTTTGTGTAATGAAGAATATTTTGGCCAGAATTTTAGTGTTCTTGCCAGTACGGGTTGGCAAGAAAGTGTGGCTCCCTGTCCTCTTTATCTCTCCAGTGGCCCTGCTGCTGAGGTTACATGGACTAGCAGCTTTTGTCTAGAACCAGATTGCTTAGGGAGTTGTTCTCAGATTTTTGCTACTGACGCACTTGCTGTGAAACAATGTCTCTCTCTGGCTCCCAGTTTATAGGCGTGGGTGTGTCCAGTGTTAGAAAAGGCCATGCACTGGTAAATATCTGTGTTACTGTTTCATTGTCATTGTTCTTTCTTCGTACTCAAGTACAAGGAAGCAACAACCTAATATAATGTTATAACGTTATACTAAGAAAGCTTCACTTCCTCCAGGATAGTCGGTGCAACTGGCTCAAGGCGTTTGATTGTTGTCTGAATTTTGGAAATAATGTCTTGGTGATTGGAATGCCCTTTCTTCACTTGCCAGCTGCTGCGTGGAGGTGCCTCAGTTCCATTTGCGTGTGGCAGCTTTAATTTCTGTTTCCTTAGCAGAAAGTGAGCAATGCAGCACACCTTTCCTAGCATGCAACTAATCCTGCCTTAGTCACTGCTGGTGGAACAGGCAGAAACAGATCATTTGATAGAAACTGTCTCTAATTAAACTGAGGCAAACATGTCCTGTTAAAGATTTGAGGAAATCTCTTCAGGCAAAAAATCTGCTTCCTAAGGATGGACTTAGCATGGTCTTCCTTGTATTGTACTTTCCTTCCTGTAGATGACAGATATGGTTAAATGCTGGTGCCATTTCTGCAAGCAATGACTTTACTCCACACCCTGCTACAAG